>OY730180.1:1454386-2776886 GCA_963422495.1 Polyommatus iphigenia
ATTTCTGCAAGCCATCCCTACCATCCCTACACGTAGGAAATGGATCGTTGGCCCACGACGTAAAAGACAGCCGATCTTCTGGGTAAGCTTTTTACGTTAAACTCGACCCTAGATGGACTTGGTTTGGACATTGCGAAGTTCGGGTTTGGCATAAAGCGCTGCTATCATACGGGCTCCCCGAGACATTATGCAAGTGGGTCAAAAGTTTCTTAGCAGATAGAAGCATAAAGGTCGTAGTTGACGGTGAATGCTTGGAAACTCAGTCTGTTGATGCTGATATCTCATATTTCTCCGTCATTGAGAGTCGAAACAAACTTGTGTCTAAAATAGAGAATTCATTGGAGAAACAAAAAAAAGGTAGACGTAACTTAGTCCTATTCAACCCCGCCCCCGCGCGTTCACCACTTAATAGTCACCAATGGTCATATATCCTCGTTTTGAGGGCACATCTTTAACCATCTCCCCTAGCATTGAAATACTTGGCGTTAACATATCGAGCGAAGTCCAGTTCCGATATGATCTAGAGGGTAAGGCCAAGTTAGCCTCGAAGAAGCTTGGTGTTCTTAACAGAGCGAGACAGTACTTCAGTCCGGACCAACGCCTACAACTCTACAAGGCGCAGGTTCGGCCTCATATGGAATATTGTACTCGTCTCTGGGCAGGGGTGCCAAAATACCAACTGCTCCCTCTGGATCGTATCCAACGAAGGGCCGCTCGAATTGTTGACTGCCATAGTGTTTCAAACAACTTGGCCTCCTTGGAATTACGCCGAGATGTAGCTTCACTCTGCATCCTCTATCGGTTGCATCGCGGGGAGTGCTCTGAGGAATTGTTCGGAATCACACCACATGCAACTTTTCGCCATCGTCCCATGCGATAAATATATCATCCTCATCACCTTGATGAGTGGCAGTCTTCCAACGTGCGTTTTTAGCGTAACTTTCTGCGGCGCACTGTACAACTCTGGAACGAACTGTCGCTAGCAGTATTTCTGGACCTATATGACCTGCAAACCTTCAAGAAGAGAGCGTATTCCCTCTTAAAAGGCCAGCAACGCACCTGCAGCTCTTCTGATGTTGCAAGTGTCCATGGGCGACGGTATAGTTGCTTTCCAACGGGTAACCCGTTTGCTCGTTTGCCCCCTTATTTTATATAAAAAAGGAGAGTCAAATCATTATAAAAATTAAGCCTGGCTGTGGGCTTCGCTGCAAAAAGAATTGAGATCTAAATGAGTGCCAAGTTCTATACAAAGTCGAAATATTATGTATTTGTATAAATAAAATAACATTATAAACATGTATTAAACTCTATTTCTTTGCTTTACCAATTGGATACTTATAACAACAGTTCATGTTATTTAAAATATGTGAGATCTTAACAACTTTAGCTTAAATCCCGGAAATATCGGAAATACCGGATTTCCGGTATTGGTCTGGAGCCAATACCGAAAATACCGGTTTTGCTTAAATGATTCGGTATTGCGACCCCTAACGCGGTATAGCTTTAATAGTTTATGTTTCGTTTTATTAAGGAGTGTTTAATTGTTTTTTCGTAATTGTTTAAATCGTTTGTAAATTAAATACATTCTTAAAACTTATTAAGTGTAAAACTTCGCTTAACTAAAAATAATAATTATTATAATAGAAAGTTTACAGGTTCTAATCCTTTGGTTTTTGGTTTTATAGTGCCTCCTTTTTTACGCAATGTAGCTGTTGTTAAAAACATAATAAATTGCTAAAAGAATAATTCAGGCACCGACCGCTTAGGGTCTACACAGACGGAGTGCATTTCAACTGCAATCCAACTGCAAATCGCAGTTGGATTGCAGTTTGAATGCAGTTGACACGACTGCAATACGACTGCAATAGAACATAATTCGACCAAATAACGTAGGTCCATCAACTGCCTAACAATCAATTTCTTCGATGGTACATAGACGAAACGGAGAACCTATAGTCTTATTAGGCATCTCCATAATAAATTATATTACTACAGGATTTCAAAGAAATTGTGTGGTGACATAAACGTTGGCAATAATCTCGCGATAATCCAGAACGTACCTACGCGGAGTCGTTCGATGAACTTTCCCGGCGAAGGCTGCGCGCGCGCATACTCCGATTCAATTTTCGAACGAAATACGAATCATTCACTACTCAGTCTCACTCAGTCTCGAACACACCGCCGGCCAGTGTGGACGTACGCAAAGTTTTGTTAGTGATTTCTGAATGAAATTGTGTGTGATTGTGATAAAAATATTGTGAATCAGTGTTACAATGTTGTGTTGAATGGTGAATACCCCAAGGAGGCTTTTTATGACCCACCTAAAGCGGATTACATGTAAGTGAAGCTTTGGCGAGCTTTAATGAGTTTATATCTCAACTTGATATAATAACAGCCTTCGCTACACATTATGAACTTCTCTAGCGCTTTTCTCATAGAGAGTTCACAAAAGTTTCTAATACCTAATCAACTCATCCGTGTTACGAAGAAAGTAGAGTTGCTGTACTTTTATTAAAAAGGTTTTTTTCCGTGTTTTGTTTTATACTATTAATGCAATTATCGTTAACATTGTCTTGATATTTGACAACGTTTTATTGCTATGTTAAGCCCAGGGCTTAAATTAGATCTTTTCCAGATATGTACTCGTAAGTAGCATATCTTAACAATGAAATAATCTAAGAAATATCGTCAAATTAAAAATTAAACATCCAATCGTTGGCAACCCTACTATATAATTTATGATACAAACAGGTGTCAGCCCTAGCTGTACACCTGCAGGACTCGTCGACCTTAACAGGTGCGTTTATAACTTTCGATCTCACTACAACACTCAGGATATCTAAATTCTAATACTTACATGCCATAGAATTTTATAGGTATAATAATGTCTGGCTAGTTGCAGCATTGAATGTGTACTCAATCGATTACTATGAGTATAGAAATTAATAAAACATACTTTTTTTTGCACTATTTCCACTATATTTACTTTATTTTCAGCAAAATACACGACCGGTTTCGTCAATGTTAACGTCGATTACAATAATTAGGTGATCAATCTACGCGTTTAATTTCATCAATAAAATTCTCAAAAAAGACTAAATAGATTATAGTAGAGATTATCCTTATTTCGGAAGTCGGTTAAGGACATACAAACTCAAATTATGAAACACTAGATATGACGCCCGCAACTTCGTTACCCCTAATTCGGTTATCGCGCGGGAACCGTACATTTATCCGGGACAAAAAGTTACATCGTATATTCTTTCCTGTGACTTGAAGAATCTCCATACCAATTACCAAATTTCAGCAAAATTGGTTCAGCGGTTTTGGCATGGAGAGAGATAAACAGACAGTTTTTTTTAATGAAATAAGGAGGCAAACGAGCAAACGGGTCACCTGATGGAAAGCAACTACCGTCGCCAATGAACACTCGCAACATCAGAAGAGCTGCAGGTGCGTTGCCGGCTTTATGGATATTATCATGAACTCTACATGAATAAAAGTCAAATATCTTCAGGTTTGCGTTGATTTTAAACTATTCTTATTGATCTTTTTACTTTAAGTCCCGGGAAAGGACGAAGGATCAAGTGCGGTTCTATATAACATAATGGCTGGTTTACACGTATTAAGTAGATAAGTAGTAACTAAATTTTAACTTATGACTTTTAAATACTTACTTAACTAAATTTGAACTTGCTACTTGCTACTAAATTTGTGTTTACCTACATGCAATTAATAACTATAGGGAATATACGACAGATATACACACATTCGCATTTTAAATGTTAGTGTGGACTGTGGATTAACGATGTTTCGCCACAGTATTAGCAAACCTGTCATAATCCTTTAGGTTAAATCCTAAACCCTGATTTTATCTGTGGGCATTAGTATGCCGGTGTGGCTAGCGCGTGCCTTCACGTGGCGACGCGAAGGTCACCCCGGTGACACTAGCCATTATATTGTACAAATAAAACGGTGAAAATAGTCTACGAACAAAAACCATTAAAGTGTAATGCAGACTGTAGACAAAAATTCTCAACGGTATCGTCAAATATTGTTATAAAGTTTATTCCATTAGATATATTTTTTGAAATCAATATTTATATTGACAAAACAAATATTATATGGCTTTAAACTATTTTATTTCTCAAGTAAAAGTAGGTACGTTCAAGAAAAATACAATGATAAAATATTGTTATATATCATTGGATTTTTCAAGCTCCATATCTGACCAGCCCTTTAAATGGCAAAGAAATATAAGTAGCTACACTTATTGAGGCCGTGAGCTTTATATCGTATCCAGTCTAATGGACTTCCACAATTATTTCAAGACTAAAATTAACTAAATCGGTTCAGTCTTTCTCGATTTATAGCGATATACTAACATAATTCAAAATAATTTTTTGTTTATCTAGATAGATAAATTTATTAAGTAACATATTAATACATAATATGACGTGTTTAAAAACATAATATTACTAATAGTGCAGTCGCCAGAGGTTTTAACCTCCGAAAATTGTAATAGTTAATGGATTTTTGTTTTTGAGGTGTCATTTCCTTTTTTACACTATAACTTGCAAAGTTTACCAAAATTTTTTTTGTGCTTTTAATTTTTTAGTTACTTAATTAAAAATTTATATTTCACCATATAAAACCGGTCCAGAAAAAAAAATTTTTTCTTGTTCCTGTTATTTAATGACTCTTATCCGATTGTTTACGTTGAAAATTAACCAAATACACAATTTTTAAAAAAGAAAGTTTGCTTTGCTAAGCTAAATACAACTATAAGGTTTTTGCAAAGTTTTGAGAGATTAACGCTCCTCGTAACCAAGATAAAAGGGTTTGGGTGGATTTAAAGGTTGTAACGAAAAGTGTGTTAAACTTACTTGTTGTGCGTATTTAATTTTTAGAGAAATGATAACTTTTAAGTACTTAAAAACGTTCAAATATCTCCAAAAATGTGAAAAATAGACCGAAAATATTTTTCTATATTTGTTGAGAATTTATTTAAGTGAAAGCTAAAACATTAAATGCATCGACAAATGAAAGACTTTTTCTAGTCTTTGAAATATATTTAAACTTCCTACTTAAAGCCAGAAAAAAAATTGGGTGCTACAAATCTCACGTACATACTAAAGACGCATGCTGCGACCTATGTTTGGAAAATGCTAACCAGTTACCTGAATACAAAAAATATCAGTTCTTAACCTAATTTGTATTTTTTTTCTTTAAGTATGTTTTAGCAAATATAATTAATGAAAAAAAATTAATAAAAAATCAATTTTATTCTGTAAAAACCTAACCAAAGGAAATAAAATACAGAAGTTCTTCGAAATATCCGTGAAAAGTTTGTGCTACATTTTCAGAAAATTTAATAAAGTAAGAGCTAAAAAGTTATACACATTAAGAAATAGAAGGCTTTGTTCAGCCTAAAAAATAATTTTAAACTTCCTATTTAAAACCAAAGAAAAATAGGAACGCCATTTACCTGGCGAGGCACACAACAAGCACATTTGGAGGTATGCTCATCTACATACAAAAATATTAATTTTAAATCTAAAATATATATTTTTTCAACTTATTTTCTTTCTTTGGAATATAAGCAACGATACAAATCAAAAAAATAATAATATATTTTATTATTTTGCTATATATTAAAAAGAAAGAAATATGCAAATTTTCTTCAAAATTTTACAGTTTACGAGCTTACTTGAAGTGGAAGAGAATAATTTAAAAATCAAAAGCACAACTTTTCAATAGGTTAACTTTATTATTGATGTTATCAGCTACACATTCCTTTTTTTCTCTTCAATTTTCATCCACTATTGCAATAATCGGAGGTTTGCACGATTTTTACGCTCTGGGAACTCCACTATAAAAATAATGCACTCTAAACAAATTGTAGCAATATTATAAACTTCGCGCGCGTTGATGTCTTTTACTGGCACGCGCGAAAAATCACAGATTTTTAGAACGAAGTACCGTACTAATTCGTTTCGTTTAACATAAACAGTAGTAGGAAATAATTTTATAGTTAATTTGTTTTACATAATATTATATTTTGTAAAGGGAATATTACGCAAAGGTCGGAGCAGAGGGCGCTACTGGCACATACAGTAAATAATCCGACCACAATCCGACATGTTGCACACGTCATATCAGTATATTGACAGAAACGTTGTCAAACGTCGAACAAAACATTTTGTTTACTGTCTGTGCTGGTGCTGTCCTCTAGCGTGAAATCATTGCAGTAATATTATCTATGGACGCTTCACACCACGTCAGTCTGGCCCCGTGGTAAGTACCGAAGGACTTGTGTTACAGGTACCAGACATCTATACATACATACAGACAATATACTATACATATATTTAAGATTTTTATTAAATGATACACATTAATTTATATTTAATACACACCCAAGAGTCAAGACCTTATAGGAACTTAGGAAACTTTTTGTTCCGTTAGCGGGATTTGAAACCGCGACCCCTGGCTTGAGCGCTGACAACACGCTCAACCACTGAGCCATAGAGGTCTTCAAAAGTTATATCATTATCATGACAATTATCCCATTTAAAAAAAAGGAAATGTTTATTATTAATGTCTATGTACTGTACCTACTCGGCGAAACATGGCGGTAGCGGTCATTGACTCCCTGTCAAAAACTTGTAATTTTCTATATAAACCGCGATTGACAATGAAGTGTCAGATGTTGTCAATTGTGGCTTTGTATAGAAAATGACAAGTTTTTGTCAGGGAGTCAATGACCGCTACGCCATGTTTCGCCGAGTACAGTATAATAGTACAAATTGGTCCAAAAAGTATCACGTGTAGAGCTTTCGCCTGTTATGATTTATGAAATCGTCAGTAGAAAGTTTTCAAACTAATAAATAAATATGAAACATTAATTAATGTGTAGACTTGGGCCAAAATATTCGTAAATCATTATTAAATTTCTTTATTATTAGTAAAAAAACATAAGTCTTAATAAATTTCTCAAAACGTATTTAACACTATTCAATCAATCAACCAATAAAAAAATTGTATTCTAAAGTCGAGTCAGTCGTTATTTTTGTATATTAAAAAAGTTGTTCTCAAAATACTTTTTAAAAAGATTTAAAACTGTATCTCAGTTAGGCTGGTCGATTTTCATGTGGGTACCTCTATAAGGGTCATAATGTAATATACAGCCTATAGGTAAACCTTCAACTTTTATATCCTGGCTTTTAAATCCTGGCTGTCGCTGGCTCTTGGGTTATTGGTTGGAATTATTAATTTTGCTTTTGATCTTGCGGTGTAGCCGCCAATCCACGCGTTTGGGCGGGTGCATGTGATACCTGCTATGTATAAGCTGATGAAAACATTTTAACATATCTTTTAAGTAATACAAAAATTATGATTAAATACTTACCTATTTATATCAAAACAGGCTTAACAGGAAATAGTTTTGTTATTTATTTAGATCTGTCTTCTTGTTTGTTCAATGTTCAATCCGTTAATTTTTTCTGATTTCAAAAGTACGAGGTCCTTTAACTTTCGGATGCGCATGCGAACATAACTAATTATAAATTATTGGTATTCTTATCCTACTATATTAAATAAAGATATTTTCATGTATTACCAAACAAAGTCTGCTTGTTTTTGACTGACATATTGGAAGTCTCATACTAGAAGCGGATGTAAAATATTTATGCACAGCGTAAAGAAATTTATTGGTAAGATATAATAATATGGTTATGATACTTAAAATATTTTCTTGTTTTTGCTCTTCTGATTGATTTTAAATAGTAATATTTCGTGGTATTTTTCACAACAAGCGATTTTAGCTACAGAGTGGGAAAAAATGTGTTTTTATTATAAGATGGTATCTACTAGATGAAGCCCGCAACTCCGTTGCGCCAAAATTCGTTTATCGCGCGGGAACCATATTTCCGGGATAAAAACTATCCTATGCCCTTTCTCGGGGCTCTAAATTTAATTAAGATATAAATATGGATATCTTTATACAAACACAGGAAAAAATAAAACCCCTTTTTGCGCAGTCGCGTCAGCGTCACCGAAAGTTTAGCTCTCACTATCGTTAAAAGAAACGGCATATTTTATTGTATGAATATTAATATCATACAAAATACTGCGCATTCCAACCATTTACATACAATTACGACACAATAACAATAAAATTACAATTTTATGACGCTACCAAGACCATGTGAATATTTAATATGTTATTCTAAATGTTATCATTTAAAGAGTTATTGTCTTTAATTAACAATGGGTAATTTTTGTATAGTTAGTAGCGGCTAGTTAATAATATAATGGCAAAAAAAATCCTCAAGAGCATCAAGAGGATGTCACAAGAGTTTGCGAATATATAGGTAGGTCTACCAGAATCTGATGGGCGATGGCTGACGGCAGACTTTCAAAAAATATCCTTGATCATTGGATTTTTATATATTTGCATGTTTCACACACAGAATCAGCCGCTATAAGGAAAAAAAACCGGCCAAGTGCGAGTTGGACTCGCCCATGAAGGGTTCCGCAGCAGCAATAAGGTTTATTTCTATAAAATTAAAAGGTTTTTGATTTATTTTTATATTTTAGTTGATTAAATGAAAGTTAAATTAAGGTTTACCATTTATGACGTATAAAAAAAACTACTTGTTAGATCTCGTTGAAACCAATTTTCGTTGGTAATTTTTATAATAATGTACATCATATTATATTTTTTTTA
This sequence comes from Polyommatus iphigenia, assembly GCA_963422495.1. Lineage (NCBI taxonomy): Eukaryota > Metazoa > Arthropoda > Insecta > Lepidoptera > Lycaenidae > Polyommatus > Polyommatus iphigenia. Next base: position 1,463,118 of record OY730180.1, read on the forward strand.
GAATTATCATGCCACTACTTTAGACGTTAGAGGGGGGGGGGGGGGGACACACACATTTTATCACTTTGGAAGAGTCTCTCTCGCAAACTATTCAGACTAGAAAAAAATGATATTAGAAACCTCAATATGATTTTTGAAGGCCTATCCATAAATACCCCACACGCATAGGTTAGACGAAAAAATTTTTTTTTGTTTCAGTTGTACCTATGGGGACCCCTAAAATTTTTAATATTTTTTCCATTTTTGTATCAAAATCTTAATGCGGTTTACAGACTACTTCTTCATACCAAGTTTCAATAGTATAGCTCTTATACTTTCGGAGAAAAGTGGCTGTGACATACGGACGGACAGACAGACAGACAGACATGACGAATCTATAAGGGTTCCGTTTTTTGCCATTTTGGCTACGGAACCCTAAAAAAAGGATCAAAATGTTTTATTTCAATTACCCCGGTATTGCTAGTCAATTTACTTTCTCACTTTTTGCCATCAGATTCTGGTAGACCTATAGTAATTATTTTATTAATGACAAGATCTACTCTTTGTTTAAGATGACGTGTTACTTCCAAAAGACACTTACTCTGGTTAACAAGTGCCATTTTCGTTAAAACCTGATCTAATACATCGAAAATTATGATTTTGGTCTCATTCGATTTGGAATACCATCTAGAACATTCTATCAAAATTCCAAGAGGGGCTGAAAAAAAATGCAAAAGTTATAAACAATTAAGTAAACATAAAAAGAAGGGTATGGTTTTTTTTAATATTTCGAAGACTATTTGAGATAATCAAAATTTGAAAATTAATCCTTAAAGAGCATGAAATTTCCTTAAAAAATCCTAGATCCTGTAACCTTACCAATAATCCTTATAGCTTTAATTGAGCGGCGAAAGTAACGGTAAACCCGCGTGGTTCGGATTTCGCGTGATTTGCCGCAATCTGCTACGTGAACTAAAAAAATATTTTAAGTGATTAAATATTAATATTAAGGAATAAAAAAATTTGGGTACTAAGTAGACATATCAATAAACAATAATCCGTTAACAAAAATAAATTATCACAATTTGTTTAATTATTATGCTTTTCTTAATTTGTTATTAGTCACCATTTTAATGTTAACATAAAAACGTTGATTATTTCAAAACATGAAATATAGAATTTTTTATTATTCTTTTGAGCTAATCTTAAAAGGCCTTATAAGAGATCCCCGTTTAAAAAATTCATTTTTTTTTATTTTTCACTTTTTTATTAACATTCAAAGCATTCCAAAATTATTCATGTAAATAAAGCAATTACGGTACTTTTATAGCCAGTTATTATTATTATTTTGTTTTGTTATTTTGAGAAGCCAGATAACAATATATATTTTTTTATTTATAACTAATAAAATTTAAAAAAACATTTTTATTGACGAAAAAACCCTAATTGCTTTATTTACATGGAAATTTCATGAATGCCTTTGATTGTTCATAAAAAAGTGAAAAATCAAAATTGTTGAATTTTTCCAACGGATATCTCTTCTAAGCCCTTTTAAGATTAGCTCAAAAGAATAATAAAAATTTCTAGATTTCTTGTTTTGAAATAATCAGCGTTTTTATGTCAACATTAAAATGGTGACTAATAACAAATTAAGAAAAGCATAATAATTTAAAAAATTGTGATAATTTATTTTTGTTAACGGATTATTGTTTATTGATATGTCTACTTAGTTTTTTTTTACTTTTATTCCTTAATATTAATATTTAATCACTTAAAATATTTTTTAGTTCACGTAGCAGATTGCGGCAAATCACGCGAAATCCGAACCACGCGGTTTTACCGTTACTTTCGCCGCTCAATTAAAGCTATAAGGATTATTGGTAAGGTTCAGGATCTAGGATTTTTTTAAGGAAATTTCCTGATCTTTAAGGATAAATTTTCAAATTTTGATTATCTCAAATAGTTTTTGAAATATAAAAAAAAACCAAACCCTTCTTTTTATGTTTACTTAATTGTTTATAACTTTTGCATTTTTTTTCAGCCCCTCTTGGAATTTTGATAGAATTTTTCAGATGGTATTCCGAATCGAATGAGATCAAAATCATAATTTTCGGTGCATGAGATCAGGTTTTGACGAAAATGGCACTTGTTAACCAGAGTAACTGCCCCATAGCAGTGTCTTGCCTAGGGTCATTAGTTATTACTCATTATATATTACTCATTAGAAATTGAACTTAGTATGTTTTTTTAAATTTTGGAGTATGTTTTTTATTTGTTTACTGTATGGCTCCAGTATTATATTATTATTACTAGCTGATGATTCCGCTACCTACTTGCGCAATATTTCGTTTATCGCGCGGGAACCGTAAATTTTTTCGCAACAAAAATGATCTTTACTAGATGTCTCTTCTCGTTTCTCAAAGAACCTCCATGCCAAACAGCAAAATCGGTTCTGCAGATTGGGCGTGAAGAGGTCACAGACAGACAGAAAGACTTTTGCATTTATGATATTAGTATGGATCTCTCAAACAATTTTTTACCAGCCTATATCTTGACCGTACAAGGTAATGCCCATATTTGGTCATCGATGAGGCTCCCGATTTCCCGTCAATCCACCGTGACTGTAATTGTCACCGTTACGTCATCGCCGTCAAATGTCAGTTTCACTTGTAATCGTTGTTGATTGGATTGTTTTCCTCAAACTCAATCATTTGGCAGATTCCGTGTGCAAAATGATCTAGAGTTAATTTTAAATCAAAATTTTATGAAATAGGGATTAGATTTTAGGCAGCAGATATGTTTGATCGAAGCTAGGCAGCCATAAATAGGAAATTTTGTAAAATCCATTTTTGAAAACGGTCAAGCGTCAAATCATCATCAAAGAGTATAAGGAACATTAGGTTGGGTTCATAAAATTTTGACACTACCAGCTCTCGTATCGGCGTAATTTGACACATGTAAATACTAAATAATGTATAATATATCCTCAATAGTTGTTCCAGAAAAAGTAGTCGATGTAATACAGGGTGTAACAGACTGAAGTAATAACTGATAATACTATAGGGTGTGTGTACAACATGTATTCCTTATGTAGAGTTCACTGTGAAAGTAGGAGCGCTGAGAGAGTAACTTTTGACTTCTATGGTGTTATGAGAACACCACTATATTATTTGCTCATGCAATGATTTTAAAAAAAGTAGCTATTTAAGCGCTGCTAGTTAAGTTACATTTTGTATAAGCCGTTTTCCTTAAAACTATATTTGTCTTAACTTGAACCGTCTGATTTCTATTATATATCTTAGTTACTTGATATTTGCTAGTCGCTCTTGAATTCAACTATCGCAATAATTAATTAAGCATTGTCGGCCATGTTGGTTTTAATTTCTAACGGAGATCTCCATATTCGTTCCACTTATGTAGATCGACAATAGCAGTAACAGTCATTTCGTATCATTAGATCGCAGTTTTTGTCTTGCAAAATTAATTTGAATGTATTTGGGTACAGCCTTATATAAACTTGTGATAGTTTTACGGCAGACTATATACTATAAAAATCAAAATAACAAGGCACAGAACTTTATACAAATGATATTTAATGCCGTTTGAACTTTACTTATTTAGCTCTACTTAATAAATTGTGACTTATTAGTTATTTAGTAAAAAGTTTGACTGAGAAAACAAATTTTTATTCGTAGATAACATTGTAATTTGTATTGTCCTTGCTCAAGGATCAAAGTGTTTCCGTTCAAAATTTCATCAAAATCGGTTTCGGGTTGTTAACATGTAGATGTCACAGACAAACAGATGTACTCTTTGGCATTTATATCAGCATGGAACCCTTTAAGTAGCCAGTGCACAATGGCCCACGGGCCACGATGGCCCATCTGCAGGCCACGCCATTGAGCGCCACGCCTGGAAATCGTTCGCCATCATACACCATTAGGTACTCTGTCACGTTATGAGCCAGCATGGTCCATTGTGAAGTGACACCTTTAGGCACAAGAAGATTAAGGGCCTGTTTCACCACTTCCTGATAAGGTGCCAGATATGCTTATTTTATGCTTATTTGACAGATTCTCCATACTCTATCTGTCAAGTAAAGTGGTGGACACCCTTATCAGGAAGTGGTGAAACAGGCCCTAAGACTTCAACAAAGTCTTATGTCTAAAAATCTATATCAAAATAAAGACGCGAAATATAACATGAGTATAAAACGTTGCAAAGTTTTCTCTACGCTATAATAATGGCGGTCATAAAGTCAACATCACGTCAGGTTTGTTCATACTTATCTTACCTCTACAGGACCTCTACGCCAAGGAAATAAAGATCACTCTTATTAAACTTCAAGAACTGTAGAGGCTTGGTCATTATACATTCTCTACGCCCACAAGAATCCGCCATGATGGTGATTCTACTAATTAAATAATCGTTTGTTATTACAAATAATAGCTTGGTAGTCTAATTGTTTAATCGAATATAATTTATAGATTTTATACCTTACAATATGACCGTGCAGGACTGTGTGGAGATGTATCTACAGAATTCAAGAAAACTTAATAATTTTTGACTTTTAACAGATCTTAAACATTTATGTGCTATTAGATGCCCGAAAATCGCTTACCGAGCGAGAACCGTACATTTTCCGGGATAAAAAGTATTCCCGGGATTCGGAAGAGTCTATCTGAGATTTACACTTTCTTTAACGACGTTCTTATACATAGTATATGCATACCAAATTCATCAAAATCTGTTCAGCGAATTAAGAATGAAAAGGTAATAAGGCAGGCAGCCAGACAAACAGACAGACAGACATATAGGTCCCAATTACTCAAGTCATCTTTCAAAAAAGTCACACATCAAGTTCTCTACATGCACATATTATTAGAGTCACAGATTAATAAACAGAGAAACAATCGAAAGAACGCATGGCGTTTGAAGACCTTGAGGCTGGCTTTCATTAACGACACATATCCAAGAATTAAATGCCTGACGATAAATACTTTTTGCCCTGTCATGAGAAAATTGAAATATTCGCTGCAAAAACGCAACGCTTTGTAAGCGAGAAAGTATGATATCGTGTGTTTAGATTACTAATTGCTAATTAAACTTGTTGACAGCTAGTTATTGTTTATAGCTTATAATTATTATTTAAAAGGTGTAAACATTAAAAAAATGAGTTTTATGGTAGGTCGAATAACGATGAATCACGAATGCTAAGAACACTCACAGAATACAACGCGTCAGCTTGTGACAAACTGAACTAAAATCGGTTCGTCAGTTTAAGGTCGGTTATTAATTTACGATAGATCGTTTCAATCAATCGCAAACGAATGGACATGAACTGGTTTCTTTGAGACTAAATATATGAAACATTCAATAAAAATTAGCAGATATTCCTAATATGTATTTGATCTATAAGAAATAATTTTCTACTTCATACCATTCATTTGCGATGCATCGAAACGATCGATCGCAAATGCGTAGCACTAACGGGCGCTCTGAGACATATTTTAATGATTACTTAACAATACTCAAGGTTAAGTAATCACAAAATCCCTGTGCAGTAGTAAGAGCTAAGCAGACACAGACAGACAAACACCCTATTTCTGTTACGAGTTTTAAGTTGTATCTATTACTAGGGCATTATAAGTATACAGGAGTTATAGTTTCGGTGATTTAGTCGTCACGCTTGAAGGTGTCTAACGGACACCACGCAGGGGATCACCTATAGGGTTGACTCTACACGGATAAATAAAAAAAGAAAAATAAAAAAGGTTGTCTTTCATAATCCTCATATTATATTTGACTGCTCAACTATTTAAGCCATAACCTCCTCCTTTTTGGAAGTCTGTTAATAATATGGCTCCTGCAGTTACTGTCATAAACACTTGGCTAGGTCAACCAAAATTGTGTGGCCCGAGTAATGAGTATGAGAAACGTCTACAAGTTCGCTTTGGTGTGCATTTCGTGGAACCTTTTTTGACTCAGTTAACTCATTAACAGTATTGGTTATTCGTACCTAGCTACGAATAATAAAGTAGGAACCTAGAGTATTTAGTACAAGTATCCTAGTAATTTGTTAACATTTTACGCAAGACTCGATGTGTGAGAACTTAAAGTTTATTTCGATACTTTACTAACTAAGAATTTTGCCCAGTAAAGATAGCAAACAATTTACAGGAAATAAGCTAATAAATGCATTTTCAAAATTCAAATAAACCGTTAAAACTGAACTTTTTTCACTAGAAATTAGAAAATAACATTTTTAACGCCCGCAGTATAGGGATACTTATTCCAAAGAATGGCTAATTTTAAATGCATCGCAATTCGCAAGTAATTCGCAACGTTGCAATGTGAATTGACCCTAAATATCCCAAAATATTAATAAGTTTAAAAACTGCCGTGTGCCATCCCTAATAACCCCATACAAATGATGCGGACGAACCGAAGCGGTAAATCATATGAGTAACACCTAACTTAATCACTCTAGCTAGAATCCGAGTATCTGCCACTTACATAATATAACGGATAAGTAGAGCAGATACTATAATTTGTACTTAGACACTTTTACTTAGGCCTTACTAGCGTTAAGAGTGTTTCCACTGGAGCTAAGCTAAGCTGTCTATGATGAATATGTTTTTGAGAACCAATGAAATCGTTTCATTTGCCTCACTTTAGCGCAGCGATTCCATTTAATTTGCGCATTCCTTGCAACGTAGCTTTAGCTCAGTTCTGATGCAGAATGGAATCTGGTTGAATTTCACCCTTGTTCATGTCTAGAAACTCGTCCTAGGACGTAATTTTTGTTGGACGTGAGAAGAATATCTAATTAATGTTTGCACCCGTACCGCACAATTTTGGTTACAGTGGCCTGTTTCATTGAAACCAGGCCAGCCGTATTCATTTTAAAGTGCCTAAATAAGTGCGCAGTTCACAAGAATACTTTCCAAAAACAAAATTCCTTTTATCCTATCTTCCTTCTATTCCTATCCTATATCCACGACATTCAAGAGCGAGAGAGCCAAGTTTTAAACCTCTGAACCACAGACTTCTACGAGTACCACCATAAAATCTATACATTATTTAGCGTTTTGTTCCTTCATTGTATAGCCTATAGGTATCTCATATTGTGTAGGTCATCGCCTTCACACGAGCTGATCCGCTGATCCACTTTACAGATGATCTAGCTAGATCGTTTGCATTCACTCTGGTATTGGCGAAACCATCGTTTTCCATACTTACTCTACTTTGCTCCAGTTTGTTGTACTATCAGAGAAATACTAAACTGTATATTTAAATTTTAAACGCAGATGGCTGCAGACTAGTTAATGTTAGCAGTCATTTGCCCGTTAGATTTGGCATAACACGACCAAATTACGTCGGTCTGCCATTTGCCTATGAATCAATTTCTCTGAGGGTACATATATGTTTTGATTTTAGCATAATAGTTACGAAGTATACTTCGTAACTATTATACTAAAATCAAAGAGATATAATATGTTTATAATTTTACCCAACTACACCAAGCGCGTCATGTTTTTCGCGTGTAGTTTATTTGGCATGCTCTTGAATCTACATTCTAGATTACATTCCCTAGCGACAATGACTTGACGTTAGCCTACCAAATAATGGTCCGCGAACTGCCACGGAAATCGATTTTGCGGACGGTATACTTTGTAATTGGGTCGATCAACTTTTAAGTGTACATCAATGACAAATTTTATTATTTAAATTTTATCTGATTTTTTTTATAATTTAACATATTTTCTGTAGATAATTAAATTTATTTTAAGAATTCACATAGAACAGAACGTTTATTTAAATAAAATACACAATTTACAAAAAAAACACATTTTTTTCCAACTTTCGCTCTATACCGTACGGAACCCTTCGTGAGCGAGTCCAACTCGCACTTGGCCGATTATTTCCTCTTTCGCTCAGCAAAATTTTCCGGGTCTCCTTTAAGTTTTTCTCTATAGCGTCTTGATTTTTATTTTTCTGACAAACCCGTGATCTAAAAATAATAACAAATATAATTTAGAATAGAGAACTATTAGACTATAAAAATGTGTTCAGTAAGGTAACACACAAGTAAGTAAAAAGATGAAGTTGGTCAAAATATCAACGGTTTTGGTTGTCCAAGTGACTGGTTGTCCGAGCGACATTTATCAGTTTTTGCGCTTCCTGGTAATAAATAATTATATTTTGAATTAGGTCTTACGCGCAGTGAAAAACAAAGATTAAATAAAATGCATTACACATTAATTTACTACGATATATTAAATACTTACATTTTTGTGCTAGTTGTCCGGTAGACACACAAAAAAGCCACCCGCTCTTTCCAAACACACTCGGCCAGCTGACGCCGTGGCAAAAATGAAATTAAAATGGTTTTCGGATGAGTTTTGTCACCAAATGAATCGACTTTATCTTAAGGTACTGATCACGTCATCTGCGTTGTGGTTTCGGAACATTTTTGCAGTTGTCCGGTGGACGTCAGTATAATAAAATATAATAGGGACCAAAATGAACATGCAAAAAACTCGTTACAATTATAAAGTTAACATAAATCTTTATGTAAGCATAATTATAGACATTGTAATAAATAATGATTTACAAGCGTAACTAATTGTCATATACTATTTTTTGTTTAAAGTAATGTTTTCTGTACTAACCTATACTGGGGGACAAACAATTCAATGCTTCATCAGAGGTTTTGTCATCCGGACAACCATTAAAATTCTAGTATAATAGTGACTTATTTAAAATAATTTAGTCGTATGTTTGCTTAATAAAAAGATAAATGCCAACAAACCACATAATTTTCTCTATAACTGCGATTATTGGCCTGGGACAAAACATAGTGCTTACAGGACACTTAAAAGTTGATTGACCCAATTGCTTCTGAAAATCACAAACATAGTAAATATATGGCGAATCGAGATTCGAAAACTTCATATAAAATGTCAAAATTGTATGAAATTCTGTGTCAGTGGGGTCGCGACCCACAGTTTGAAAAACACTGCTTTAGATTGTACTAAGAGGGACAGAAAACTTAGTAAAGTGAAAACTGGCGGGAACCAGTTAGACAAATACTTCACCGTTTTCAAGAGCTTCGGCAAACACTTGCTCTACAAACACTGCTTTACCGAGTTGATAAACAAAATATACTGGAATATATTTAATTCTTGTACAGTAAACGGCCTCTTAAAATTGTTATTATACAGGATATAATAAAACCTTAATACTTTAGGGTGTAAGTAGCTGCGCCGAAAGTGTGACTTTATTAAATTGTCGTTATGTACCATCGAGGACATTGATCCCTAGGCAGATGACAGACCAGCGTCATTTGCTCGGATCATGTCAATTCAATGTTAATTGCGATCTGTCGGCTGGTTTTGACGTAACGCCACCAAACTATGTAGTAACTATGTAGGTCCGCCATCTGCCTAGCAATCAACTTCTCTGATAGTACATTTAACTATAGCAAATCCATGACGTTGTGCGTTGTGTTTTCTCATAGCAACGTAGAAGTTAAAAGCTTCCCTAACCTTATCACTTGTGGGTTAGTTGTAGCTGGTTGTAGTAATAAGTAGAACTTAACATACTTTACTATTAAGTACTATTCTCACGAAAGGATACATTCTATAGTTCGTAGACAAAAAATAAGTAGGTTAGGAAAAATATTCCCGCGCTATAAATTAAGTTGTGGCCAACATCTAGTCTTTCGGGATCTAGTCCTTCATAAATTAATTATTAGTAATTACACGACAGTGAACGATCTTCGTATAATAGATTGACAGATGTTTAGTTACACCTGCTTGCGACTATCATTCCATTATATGGCACATTCTGTCACGTAACTAACTTCCTTTTGTGTTTTTCTACGATTACTTTAGTGTTAAGGGTAGAAAATAGAAATATAAATACGTACGTCGTACAGATGTAAACGTACAAATTTCCACGATAAAAAGTATCATATTATGTCTTTTTCCGGAACTTAAAGTATCTCCACACCAAATCTCAGCAAAATAGGTTTAGCGATAAAGAGGTAATAGACAGACACACTTTCGCAATTTATAATATTAGTATTGATGATCACTGCAGTTAATACGTGTGAAGCATCCTAGATTTTGATTATAACTTACGGGGACAGGTGGTCACGGAAGACCAGAGACAGCAGCGTCTGTCGCTGTCAAAACCTGAGTGATCCCTTTTCTTTTTTTCGTGGCAATGCACTGCCATTTTTGTATGTATTCTTTTTTTACAACACATGTTTTGTTTCTTTTAGAAAATTTTATTTTTTATTTCTAAGTTTTTTTTTATTATTATTTGCTATTCTTCTGTGTATTTTATAATGGGAACAAATATAATGACCACCAAAAAATGCACTGATACCCTAAATTTGTTAACCAAAAAAAGATACTTAACACCAAAAAAATAAAGTCTAAAATTGCAATACTACCAGCAATTTTAGTCATGACAACACTTCAAATTGTAATCGAACACCAAATATAGTAAACCACCAAATATAGTAAATGATCACCAAATAAAGTAAATGATCACCAAATATAGTAAACTAGCTGTTGCCCGCGACTTCGTCCGCGTGGACTTCAGTTTATAGCGCGCGGTGTCAACAAAATTGTTGTCAAATTTAAAAGCTTATTAAAACCCTAGTACCCCTTAAATCAAAATACCCAAAAACAGCTGTGCAGTGTGCACATAATATTTCATTATTTTAAATTAAACTTTATTGATATGCCTTTTAAAGCTTATTTAGCCCCCCTAAATTAAGATAAACTATAATTTATCATTAATAGGTTTATGGTTACGTCACTGCATAGATGAGTTAAACAAAATAGTGTATAACAATCGTACACGTTACACGAGATGGTACCACCTCTTATAGAAACACTTATGTGTTTCTTATAGAAACACTTATGTGTGCTCTTATGAGCAAGCGATAGCGCGATCTAGACGACTCTTGACGCCATCTGTTATGGATTTTTGGAACTAACTTAATTTGAACAAATTTACGCATAAACACCCCCTTACAACCCCTTTTTCTCAGGCTTTAGACTATATGTGTACTGAATTTCATTACAATCGGTTCAGTACTTTTGGCGTGAAAGCGAGACAGACAGTAAGACAGAGATACTTTCGCATTTATAATATTAGTATAGATGACCACCAAATATAGTAAATGATCACCAAATATAGTAAATGATCACCAAGTCCTTGCGAGCAAATCAATGCGATATTTCTGTCCAAGTAAATCACTACGATTGACAAAAAATGTAAGCATATTGTTAACAAAATAAGCGGCCAAGTGTGAGTCGGACATGGAGGGTTCCGTACCGTTACAGAGCAAAATTAGACCTAAAGTTGTGTTTTTGTATGGGAGCCCCCTTTAATTTTTTTTTTATATTATTATTAATTATTGAAGTAAACATATTATAATCAAGGCCTATGCGAAAATATCAACGTGCCTACTGGTTGCCATTATTGACATCGAGCAAAAAAGGCCAAAAAAATCACGTTTGTTGTATGGGAGCCCCCTTAAATAATAATTTTATTTTATTTTTAGTACTTGTTGTTATAGCGGCAACAGATATACACAATCTGTGAAATTTTTAGAAGTCTAGCTGGAGCGGTTCTTGAGATACAACCTAGTGAAACACAGACGGACGGACAGACGGACAGGCATCGAAGTCTCAGTAACAGAGTCCCGTTTTTAGGGTTCCTTACCCAAAGGGTACAAATTAATACGTTTGCTAAATAAAAATAGATTTGGTTATAATTTTACATTAAAACGCTAACGTATAACATTGGTGATCATTTACTAATTTGAGTGATCGTTTACTACTTTTGGTTTAACAATGATTTATTCGGAGTCATTTTGCATAAATAGGATAGCGAGATAATAAATCTTTGGTGATCATTTTACATTAAAATGCTAGTATTATGTTGGTGATCATTTACTTATTTTGGTGATCATTTACTATTTTTGGTTTTAAGATGTTAAATAGTTTGGTTATCATTTACATTAAAATGGTGGTCTGTATTTTGGTGATCATTTACTATTTTTGTCTGTGAAATGTTACTATTTCTGGTGATCAGTTAATTATAAGCCTTTTATAATGGTGGTGTTTTTTTTGTTAAGTACGTTAAATATTGAATAAATGATTCTTATTCTTATTCTTAGTACCACTGACGTAGGTGAATACTACATTATAATGATCTCATGTCTAAAACATAGTATTAACTTATCAAGATGTTCTGTAACAGGTGACCAGTTCGCGCCATTCTTCCATGGGAACCGCGTAAATCGTAATTAGTACCATTATAGTACAGAGTACAGACCCTCGTTAATAATAAGTAGATACAGTATTATATTACCTTAGCATCCGCCATAAGTTGGAGGTGACCTTTTACACTTTTGCAGACAGGATGTTTCCCGCCAACTCGAACGTTCATATCCCAAGGAAACCGTACATAAAAAAAAAAGACGGGTTGCACTCCGGGAGTGCCGGCAGAAGTGAAAACTTGATTATTAACGTTGTGCATTTATAACCCATTTTTTATGAAAATCGATTATTAAAAAATCGTTTTTTTTATTAATCGAAACCCTTACAATCGATTAAATTTTTAACCCATTTTTTATGAAAATCGATTTTTAAAAAATCGATTTTTTTTAATTAATCGAAACCCTTACAATTCGAGTTCGAGTTTTCGAGTTCGAGTTTTCGAGTTTTCGAGTTTTCGAGTTTTCGAGTTTTCGAGTTTTCGAGTTTTCGAGTTTTCGAGTTCGAGTTCGACACAAAACACTACTCTCCAACCGTCTTACGGTTTTTCTATGGTTTTTCGATCAACACGAAAATCTGACGCGAGTTTCACAGTTTTTACCCATCCCACAAAAGTGCTCAACGCCGCTAAAGAAGTTTTCACTTCAAAAACATAAATCTTTCCTTGTGGTTTAACGACATTCCGTATAGAGCATTAAGTTCTGCAAAAAACGCAGTTAAAATCCTTAGTTGTTTGTCTCTACAACTGTTTGAAAGTTCATCGAAATCCTTTCTGTAATTTCGGAGCCTTTGATATAAACAACTAAAACCTTTTTTGCTACAACATTTTGTATATTAGTAGATTCATATTTAAACCATAGCATACGAGTATATCCTCCATTCCAGAAAATATTCTAGAATTAAATAACTATAATGTACCAAAATTTTATAAATCAGTTTATGAGCTTGCGCGTAAAAGTACTCTTTATTACTGCAAATACACAAACTTATTTATAATATACACAAATAAGTATAGTATGACAATATGATGGTCCATTCGAAGGATGGCCCTTAGATACAAAAATCGTGTAATGAATGAACACGTCCTTGTGAGGTGAGCGGCCTCACTCCCCTCACCCCGCAGGCCCTCAGGCAAAAACAGAACCTCTTGTTATTTATAAGGGCTTATTTTGTAGAGCTACTGGCTTGTTAGAGTAAAGTCATAAATAAATAATAGCCATAAATCTATAATCTTACATCTTTAAACGAGCGATTCTTGTACATAAATATATATATGTATAATTGGAATCTCGGAATCGGCTCCAACGATTTTTATGAAATTTGGTATAGAGGGGGTTTTGGGGGCGATAAATCGACCTAGCTTCCTAGCTAGGTCGATTTATCGCCCCCTATCATTTTAAGAAAATGTAATTTTATAATTCGTGTTTTATCGAATACCGAGCAAAGCTCGGTCAAATATCTAGTATAAACAGAGAAGAGCTAAATGTTTTAGTAAGAGTTTATCTCGAGCACGGCTGAACCGATTTGGCTAATTTTAATCTTGTAATATTGGTGGAAGTCAACTAGATTGATAAATGAAATGTTAAAATAGCTATAACTAATTTCTGTAAGTTTACAACTGTGAACGGCTTTTATAGAATTTTATGTTTAGTTACGGTATGAGTTATGTTACTCGTATGAGTTTATGACACATACTGTATCAACTTTAGTTTATCTCAAGTTTATATTATTATTTTTGACTAAATGTTTTATGAATACACATTTTTGTTATCACGAGAGTAAAAACATAAAAACATATATTAGTGGAGTAATTAAGGTTTTCACCTCCGATTTCGTTGAACCTCCATCGATTTTCATGAAAATTGGTGAGTAGGTGAAGGATACCCTAAGAAACAAAAGTGACATAGTGCCAACTTGCGCTTTTGCCCTGGGGGTGGATGCCAACTCTTCTCGGGGGGTGAATTTTTTTTAATAAAAATAACCCCAGGAATCAATAGACACACAAATTCTAAGCAAAATTTGTGATTTAAAGTTTTTTGAATAAATCAATACTTTCGGAGTTATCAAAGATCATGTTTTTGCGTGAGAAAAATATTTGTCTTAAAGCGGTTTTTCATAAATAACTAAGAAACTATAGGTTTTTACGAAAAATGTGTAAGTACCAAAATTAAAGCCAATAAAAAAACAAACTAATATCTACTCTAAGATGCCTTCCTATAGAATATTCAAAGTGAATATTCAATTTTCTTTCGGCGAGTACCTAAGTCTAAGCATTCAAACTTAAATAACGGTAAACTGATGCATTTTATGACATGTACTTTTATACAACTTCTTAAAGTGCTTAAAAATACCTTTCTAACAAGCATTGTAAAAAGTTAAAAGCATCAAAATTGAACAAGTTATGATAAAAATAAGATGACACTTTCAAATTGTTTTGGAAAAATCGAAAAATAAAACGTTGACCATTTCTACAATAATTCAAATTTATGGTTATCCCCAAAGGCTTTTCTTTATTTTAGCATAAGTAATTACCTCAAAAATTTTTCTTGGTTTAGAATGCTTAGTTTTTAAAAACAGAATGATTTAGTAAAATTGAAATTATTCAAATTTTCGTAAATATCATTATATTTTGAACATAATTTCAAAAATATTAAGCCTTCGTAAAAATTGTTAAAAAGGGAATTGGTGTCCACTTTCTAAGAAATCTTTTGATTTTCTTTTGATTTTTATAGGATGAAAAATAACGAAGATAGAGACGTTTAAAGTCTAACTTTTACTGCAAGAACCATGAAATTGGGAACTTTTAACCCTATTTTTTTTAAAAACCAAGGGCTTTAAAAAGTATTGTTCAAATTGATCTTAAAGCTCTTTAAGTTACCTTTAAAATGGTCCATAAATGAACTCGATAGCTTAAAAATTAACATTAAAAAAAATTTTTTTGGAAACAAATTTGAAGCAGAGATTTGGGATGCAAATACTGTAGGAAAACCTGTCAATAGGTACATCTATACTAATATTATAAATGCTAAAGTGTTTTTGTCTATCTGTTACCTCTTAACACCCAAACGGTTCAACCGATTTTTCTGAAATTTGAATGGATATGGACATAGGATACTTTTTATCCTGAAAAAATGTACGGTTCCAGCGCGATTGCAGGCGTCATATAGACCTTACTAAACATACGTTAATCTTTTCAAGTCTTTCAATATTCAGAAAGTAAACAAAACGGTAAATGTCGACTCGATAAGAGAGGGGCTTTTTATAATGATGTGCGTCTATTAAATATTTCAGACTAGCAGATTCAACTTTTGCGTAATTTTTTTGCACAGATGGTAGTTTGAAATCGTTGTTTGAATATTTTGGACAAAATAATATCAATGTTTGAAATATATTGATAAAATTTATCTTAACTATGAAAAAATATTCGAACTCATTAAAGCTGATACAAAACATAAAATAAAAACTTAAAGCTATTCAGACATTGGGTAGTTTACAGGGAAGAAAAAATTTTGCAAAATAAACTAACTAATAAATTAATACTAAGTAAATAAACTGAAAAATTGGGTTCAAAAACTTAAACCTATTAAGCTTTTGAACCCAATTTTTACAGTGATTCTGCAACTATGGGGTACTTTTAGGGATTTATATTTCACTCTTATCCAAAAATTATATCACAAATATCAAAAAAACTGTTCATGCAATGTAAATATGCGATTTTAAAGCTCAGGAATACAAAAAATGTTTTTTTCACGATTAAAGGGATGGTTGCTAAAAGGGTTGAAAAATTAATTAAATAATCATAAATCATGAATGAAAACATTAAAACATATTTTATTTTATCAAATTAAACACAATTAGTTAAACCAGAATGGTTAAATCTGCATTTTTCTATTTTCATCAAAAGGGGTGGATTTCACCCCTAAAATACAAAAAGCGCAATACGAGCGTATGTCACTTTTAAAGTAGAGGGCTTAATGTACTTAATCCCAAATTTTCATCCAAATCGATGGAGGTTCAACGAAATCGGAGATTGCACCTGATTTTTGCCTTCATTTACTGTACTATACCTATTTCTACACGTAACTACCTAAGTACTAAATACTAATATGTATTCTGTGACATAGCATAGCAAATTTAATCAAAAAAATTAATTAAGTTATAGGCCCCAGCCAATCAAAAACGACGATACTTTATAGTCACAATATAAGGTATTTTATAGTTTTCATCCGTTGAGCGCATAAGCGCATCATAAGTCTATAGCAATAAAGTTTATGTTGGTACTTCTATGTATTACGTGTTATTAGGAAGTGTATTTATTGGCAATATAGCATTACATAACTACCTCAAGACGTCTTGTTATCTCACAGAGTTGCAGGATTAAATAGGGTATGTAATTTAGTAGCACTATACGTATTTTATAAGTGCACGATAAAATTCCAACAGCATAATCTGATTACATACTCTACTCTTTTGATTAAAAAGAAAGCATATTTGTATCAGTCCGCCTCTCAGCCTCTCAGCTCCATTCAAAGTAGCTTTTTCTTTTTTAAATTTGTCATGCCTTTTAGTGCAGTCGCCAGAGGTTACCTCCGAAAATTGTAATAGTGAATGGATTTTTGTTTTTGAGGTGTCATTTTCTTTTTTACACTATAACTTGCAAAGTTTACCAAAAAATTTTTTGTGCTTTTAATTTTTTAGTAACTTAATTAAAAATTAATATTTCACCATATAAAATCGGACCAGAAAAAAAAATCTCGTTCCTGTTATTTAATGACTCTTATCCGATTGTTTACGTTGAAAATTAACCAATTTATACACAATTTTTAAAATAGAAAGTTTGCTTTGCTAAGCCAAATACAACTATAAGGTTTTTGCAAAGTTTTTAGAGATTAACGCTCGTCGTAACCAAGATAAAAGGGTTTGGGTGGATTTAAGGGTTGTAACGAAAAGTGTGTTAAACTTACTTATTGTGCGTATTTAATTTTTAGAGAAATGATAACTTTTAAGTACTTAAAAACGTTTAAATATCTCCAAAAATGTGTAAAATAGACCGAAAATATTTTTCTATATTTGTTGAGAATTTATTTAAGTGAGAGCTAAAACATTAAATGTAGCGACAAATGAAAGACTTTTTCTATTCTTTGAAATACATTTAAACTTCCTACTTAAAGCCAGAAAAAAAATGGGTGCTACAAATCTCACGTACATACTAAAGAGGCATGCTGCGACCTATGTTTGAAAAATGCTTACCTGAATACAAAAAATATCAGTTCATAACCTAATTTGTACTTTTTTCCTTTAAGTATGTTTTAGCAAATATAATTAATGAAAAAAAAAATCAATTTTATTCTGTAAAAACCTAACCAAAAGAAATAAAATACAGATTTTCTTCGAAATATCCGTGAAAAGTTTGTGCTACATTTTCAGAAAATTTAATAAAGTTAGAGCTAAAAAGTTATACACATTAAGAAATAGAAAGCTTTGTTAAGCCTAAAAAATAATTTTAAACTTCCTATTTAAAATCAAAGAAAAATAGGAACGCCATTTACCTGGCGAGGCACACAACAAGCACATTTGGAGGTATGCTCATCTACATACAAAAATATTAATTTTAAATCTAAATTATATATTTTTTCAACTTATTTTCTTTCTTTGGAATATAAGCAACGATATAAATTAAAATATATATATATATATATATATATATATATATATATATATATATATATATATATATATATATATATATATATATATATATATATATATATATATATATATATATATATATATATATATATATATATATATATATATATATATATATATATATATATATATTATTATTTTGCTATAATTATATTTAAAAGAAAGAAATATGCAGATTTTCTTCAAAATTTTACGGTTTTTGAGTTTACTTGAAATGGAAGAGAATAATTTAAAAATCAAAAGCACAACTTTTCAATAGTTAAACTTTATTATTTATGTTATCAGCTATACATTCCTTTTTTTCTTTTCAATTTTCATCCACTATTGCAAAAATCGGAGGTTTGCACGATTTTTACGCTCTGGGAACTCCACTATTTAGACATCTTTACAAAATATAATCAATTAATATATATTTTTTTATAATTTATTATAATTTGACGACCTCTGTGGCTCAGTGGTGAGCGCGTTGGTAGCTCAAGCCGGGGGTCGCGGGTTCGAATCCCGCCGACGGAACAAAAAGTTTTCAATGTTCCCGGGTCTGGATGTGTATTAAATATGTGTATGATTATATACTAAAAATCTTAATTATATGTATAGTATAAAAGTATTAAATATATTTCCGTTGTCTGGTACCTGTAACACAAGTCCTTTAGGTACTTAGCACGGGCTGGTCCCGTGCTAAGTACCTAAAGGTACTTAGCACCTCAGTCTGGACTGACGTGGTGTGAAGCGTCCATAGATATTATTATTATTATTATATACTTAATACGTTACAAAAATTTTATTAAAGAGACAGAAATTAGGAGCACATACAAGTGAATCAACATTTAAAAAAACTAAATAATATTCGAGGACAAATTACGGGATTATGAAATGCATAACCAAGGTATTTATTGCAATTGTGTTCAAAATGAGTTAGAATACAAATCTGCTTGTTATCATTACGCTTGTGTACCTAATAATAGCACTAAACTAATGGTCACCTTAGTTAATTTACCATTTAACCAGTTGACTAAGCGTCATTTAGCTGCATAGTGTTTTACGTTGCAGTCAACAAGTCGGCTAAACGACGTATAGCCATGTGGTTGAATGGCGTTGTTCAGTCAGAGGGCTAGCTATTTGATTGAATGGCTTTTTTAACCAGTCGACTGCAACATATTCATGTTAGAAAATCATTACATTAGAAAATGATGGACTTTGTGATTCCCAGAATATTAATCTTCCAACTCCATACTCTGATCACGATTTATGTGGAAAGATTCTGTGAAGGTTTTACCAACTATCATCATCCTCATCGTCAAAGTTCGTGTATCGTGCAGGAACCGTAATTTTTTTTCGGGACATTCTTTTATCCTTTCCCGGGACTCGAAATATCTCCATATCAAATTTCAGCAAAATTCAGCAGTTTGAGCGTGAAGAGGTAACAGACAGACAAACAGACTTTCGCATTTATGATATTAGTAGGGATGCCCATCATGCGGAAAATACCGTCACTACCATGAACCATCTCCTCACAATAGCAATACCAATACAAGTCTTCTCATCGCCACTTGTCGTGAAAGCGGTTTGCCCATTTCGGTGCTGTATTAAACGAATAACGATTCAATAAGAGAACTTAAAAATATCTATAGGAATTTGTGTCATAAAATAATATTGCATTAACTGTGAATTGTAGAGCAAATAAAATATTTTAACCTATCAAGCCCCATAAGAGCACCGGTGATCGCGACAACAATAGAATAACAATAGATTTGACGACCTCCGTGGCTCAATGGTTAGAGTGTGTGGCAACTCAAGCCGGGGGTCGCGGGTTCGAATCCCGCCGACGGAACAAAAAGTTTTTCAATGTTCCTGGGTCATGGATGTGTATTAAATATGTGTATGGTATAATAAAAATCTTAAATATATGTATAGTATAAAAGTATTAAATATATTTCCGTTGTCTGGTACCTGTAACACAAGTCCTTCAGGTACTTAGCACGGGGCCAGACTGACGTGGTGTGAAGCGTCCATAGATATTATTATTATTATTATTATTAGATTTTCAAGAATCCGCGATCGAAGGATTAATTATTATTAATGGTTAAGACTTTCGATTAAACATTAATGATACCTATCTCTATTTAAATGATGTTTTATCGGAAACTATTGCATATAAAATTGGGAAAGTAATTACCTGAATAATTAGATATGCAAACGAGGGAATTTTATATTTTATGCATATTCAATCCGGCAAATCAAAAGATGCAATGTCTTTGCATTTTTGACACATTTGTTGATAAAATATATTATGTAATTTTCACATTTTGTGCTGTTTTTTACCATTTATTATGTGAATTTATTTAAACCTGAACCACAGTCGGTTTCTTTTGTTATCTTATTTTGGCACGGCAACAGACAACTTTCATCCTAGGTATACTATGTTACATTTATTATTATAGTTCTCATAGAGTATGGACAATGGTGGAACAATTGAAGTTATTTAATTCTGTGAGGTCGATGAACGGAGATTATCATATCTAATGAATGCAAACATTTAGATGTATTTAAACTAGGTGTATTCACTATCTAGATGAAATAGTTTATAAATTCTGAACTTATTATTATGTTAACGGGGAAACCTTATTCATAGACCAAACATGAGGTTATTAATAAAAAAATGATGTATAGTGTATACCTAGCTAGAATCGTCGTCTGTATTTAAGTGGTAATGCATGCCGAACATAGGACAATTTACTCTTCACTGATATTTACCAATCAGAAATTAGTTTATAAAAAAAATATACATTAGTATTGTGATTTGTGTGAGATGATTTTTCTTCTTTTTACGTAGCGACTTTTATATAATATCCAATAATGACAAAATAGTGCATGACCATAACGTATATTTACACCGTGTGGTTATTACTGAAAAGTCCTAGTCCATTCCTACGAAGTCTTAAATAAAGTTCCGTAAGAAAACTTTGTTCTAGGTTTTGTAGAAATATACTAGAAAACTTTTTAACCATATCTGAGTCCATAATAATACAGTCAGTAGTACAGATCATCAACATGATCACATTACCACGGTCAGACAATAAGTCGTCAGCGAAACGAGTTTACGGTTACGAGATATTGTGTGAAAACAATCGACATACACTTCCGTGAACAAACGATTTATCAGTTATATATTCATACATGAGTTATTACTTATAAGTTCTAAAAGTATGCAGTGCCGGATTTAATTTTTTATAAGTGTAGGTTTATTTCTGCCGCCCCAAGTACGAAATCTGCCCCCCTATGACGCCACCGCCCCTAGGCCGCGGCCTATATGACCTATTTATAAATCCAGGACTGAAGGTATGCATTGATGACGTCCAAACAACCAAATGGTCGATGAACGCTCCAAAATTTTTCTGTTAATATGAAAACTACGTCAGTTTGGATGGAAGCTGGCTATGTTTGTATGAACTAAGATTAAGTATTACATAATTATGTAAATATTCTTAATACGAAAATAAACAAAAGCCACCTTAATTACACTTATCTATATTACTGTTTTTATGACGTCAACATGCATTAGATAAGCCTGGAATAAAATATATCTTTAATATCATGTACACCTTCCCCTTTATATTAATTATAGTATTGAAATAGTAGTAGGAACTCTACATTTTGACTTTATATATATAAATTTTCCTCCATAATGTTCAAACACCATAAAGCTAACAATTCGTATGTAATGTGTAGGTGGCTGGGCACGGTCGTTAAGCACAGCGCTGATCATCATTAGTCATACCCTAACTGTACTAACGAACCTCGTTAATTAAGAGCGCAAGAGCCTTCTGCGAACGCTATTAGGACGGTCAAAATGAAAATTATATCGGGTACCTATATGACATAGGTAATATAATATTAATTAAAATGACGTGTCATACATGGGTAAAGTACGGTTTGATAGGAGTTTATTCTATTTACCACTTCCCAGCGTTTGTGAATGACTAACATCAAACACCAATCATCAAAGCTATCGATGCTTATGGCAGCTTGGCTATAATCTCAGCCCTCAGGGTTTGAGGCTTAGAATGATACCATATGCAGCATTATACAAGAAAATGTTACTAACAACGAGTGTCTCTATGTGTAACTCACAAAGTTCAATATAAAGCCAATTTCAAATCGCATCCTTGCGTTTCTTCTGAATTCAATCACACAGTAACTGTGTATTGTGTAATCAATACCTATAAGGCAGTAACAGTACATGCAATTCGCGGACAATGAGGACGTGCACAGGCGGTAACGGCTCCATTGATAATGGTGACCGCAATCATTGATTTCATTTAAGAATCATTGTATTACTTATAAAATAAATTGTTTTAATAATCATATAATATTTTATAGATGATCCGCGGGGCTCCTAAATAAGAAATTTCGCTAAAAAAAGTAGCTTACTTGTGTCTGTCACGTTCCATGCCTCTCTGCCAATTCCACTGATACCATACATTTTTCAAAAAATAGCCTACGTTCTGCGCAGTGGTCTCTACATCTGTGCTAAAGTGAGCAAAAATCGTTCCTGTAGTGAGATTAACGCGTTGAAAGATATTATTGCTGAGAGGCGAACCGGCCCATTAGTGTGGAAGCATCATGATAACACTGACTAAGGAAACGATCTTTACTTTGTCTACAGTTCAACTTTTTACAACACATTATAACATTATGAATCAACGGTGCTTTAAGTCCGATGTATTATATTCCTCTATGGCTATAAGAAACGACTAGTAATAGATATGTTTTTAGTTTTTACTTTTTTATTGATGACTAATTGACGAAGCGAAAGTTTTGAGCACGATAGTTATTGAACAAAATTGATAAATGATGTTACATCGGTTTCACTTTCAAAACAACATATTATCAAGTGCCATGTGAATTCGGAATATACACGAACTTTCGTAGAGTACTAGTACTCTACTATAATTCATATCCATACTAATATGTATTATAATGAATGCGAAAGTGTGTGTATCTATCTATCTGTCACTTCTGCACGCCCAAACTATAATAGTCCGCGCGGACTATACTCAACCGATTTTGCAGGGTATGAAGATACTTTGAGTCCCGGGAAAGGATACAATATAATATTTTTTATCCCGTAATAAACCCGAAATAAACGAGTTTTAACGTAACGAGCCATTCACGTCGCGTCGTCAACGGGTGTCTAGAAGATAGCTATAAGTTGATCGTTTAAACTTATAAAGGAAGCCTCGAAACATAGAAGTTTGTTTCGAAGACGAGAGTTGTTGGCAGTCTCGGATTCTGTGGTCTCGAGAAGCGTCCCGAAACTGCCAACAATTAGCCATGATATTGCATTGAGTTCCTATTTCCTAAGCCCGATGTTTCCAAACAGATCCAGATTAACCTCCTAAAAATATTAGCTGTAAAGAGCTCCAAGATAGAATCAAACAATCTTTGTCCTCTTTTTCATGATAAAATAACCCAGCATCTCATATTTCTGCATGATTATGACTATAATAAACTAGTTGCATGCATTGACACAGCATGCATATGCGATGAGTCTCGCCCGATCGGCTTTTATATGTCACAGTGCTGAGCAAGTGGATCGAGATTATATTTCTGCATATTGAATATTGATAGTGTTTTTCCTTTCCGTGCGTAGCTATACGAAAGTGTGTCTGTCTATCTACACGCACTATAATATATCAATTTGTTTCAGAAAACATGTACAAGAATAAGAACGTTTATTTGCATAATATGGTATTTGTTGGTTGTGGATGAATCAAGAAAGCTGTAGGTTGCCTGGAAGAAACACAGGAAACCGTTTAAAAGGGTATACTGTATATGTATAAGACCGCCAATTTGCACATATTATATTTTTTTGTTTTTTTTTTTTGTTGTTTTAATTAAAATAGTGGATATACTTTGTCCCGGAAAAGGACTTAAAAGTATAATCGTTTTAATATTAAGTACATATATAATAGTTTTCAAAGCGAAAAATTCGACGGTTTAAACTAACTTACGAAATTGTGGGCATATAGTTTTAATTTTTAGTATTATATTTTTGCTATATTCTACTTATATTTATATAACTTTAAATTACTTACTTATAATTTTTTGCCCATCTTTAATTACACGCATGTCACTATTTCCTTGTTTAATTTTTTTTTGTATGTTTATTTATTATTTTTCTAATTCACGCAACGCTTATTTTATTTTCCAATTTCCCCGTTTTCTATTTTCTCTTTTATTTCCTTGTGTGATCGTTTTGTACTTAGCCAGTAGGTCGAATTATTATTGTCAAACATGTTTTGAATCATCAAAATAATAAATGATCACTAATTCAAACCCGTTACAAGCCTCCGGCGGTATAGAAAGCCTTTTATCGTTCACACCTCAAAACTCAATAGGTACTCTTATGGGGCCACATTGCTCAGTTTTGTTGCGTTGCGATTTGACCGCATAACCCGCAACGACGACACAACGCAACGCAGATCGCAGTCGACACAGCAATGGACAGAAGATCAAAGATGTGGTAGATTGAACGAGGGTCTTATTAGAATAAATCTTATCTTAAAGACAGAAAGCAATGCACTGGAATAACTCGTATCGTGAAAAATAGAGAAATTAGTAATTACACATGGATCTGCATAAAGAGTTAACAGTTGTGGCATACCACAAGGTAGTATGTTAGGGCCTGACTTGTTTAAAATGTATGTACGTATAATTAATGAGTTATCTTATATTTTAAAATACGAGGGCATCAAACCAATGGACGGATCGGGCTGAAATTTGGCATGCAGGTAGATGTTATGACGTAGGCATCCGCTAAGAAAGGATTTTGATCAATCCTCCAAGAGGTTAAAATACGGGATTAAAGTTTGTATATAATAATATTAATAATACTTTTTAACGCGAGCGAAGCCGTGGGCAAAAGCTCGTTATATATAAAATTCTTTGTAAGATAACGACTAATTAATTAATTAATTTTATATAAGTAAGTTTCATACAATTGCGCGCCATTGTTATGGCAGAATGTTAGAACTATAAAGGTGGGTTTAAACCAAAAGAACATAGAGCAAGAACTGCACAAGAACATTATTTCGTATTCGTTTAGTGTAAACTATAATTCGTTACAACATACTTTAGATCGTTTACACCAATCGAACCAACAAGAACATCAAGAATAAGAAATTTTGCTCTATAGATGAGAATCATTTAGACCAAACGAGCGAATGCTCATTGCTCATTCGTCAACGATAAGTAGTAGGGTTCACACTACACTATGTCTGACTTGTGATAGCGATATTGTGATTTCAAGTGCTGCATTTATTGTTATAGTTATAATGCAATTAATGTGAAATTAAAAAACAGAGTAATAATTACTCTGAAAAGAATATTTAATATTACTCATTAAACTCATTACTGTCACTACGACATTCTAACGCCGAAATTGAACGCGTTTTCAGCCAAATGAATGTACCTAGTTAAAACTTCGCAACCGCGTTTGTCAGTTAAAACTTTAAATGCCATTTTATGCATCAGATTCTGCCTAGAGAGGATAAGGAAATGCTGTTATTCTTATTCAGTTCCGGATAACGTATTCCGCTCTAAAGGTACCAAGGAGAGTTATAGTTTGGACAATGAATCTTCTACGCCTAGATACATGTATATCAGCAGCATCAGCTATCGATGAAGAACAAAATATTAATATTTTGTTCGATAACGTAATTTTGATTAAAATATAAAACTAGCTAAAAGCTCAGTGAGGGCTCGCATCGTCACACCTGACTGACCGATGATAACACATTTTCATAATTTATAAAAAACCTTGACTGACTGATGATAACACATCTACATATTATACTTAATATTAAAATTACTATGCTAAAGCACAAATTAATAGGCGCAGGCACAAATCGATAGTTATTCGTGTACCACAAAATGTTCAGGATGTGGGATAGGTATACTAGGGCTCGCTTCGCTCGCCCTGATAAATTGGGGTTTGTTGATTATTATTAAAGATTTAAAATTAAAAATAACATTTTATTAGACTTTGAAAAGTTTTAGCAAATTTTTTTAGCATTATTTTATAGCAATGGGCATTGTCCAAAAAAAATCACATGTACTTTTTATATTTTTTTTCCTTAAAATAGGGTATTTTTAGAATATAAATTAAATAATTTTGAAATTCATACTCGACCGGATAAATACCACGTTCTCACAGAAAACCGTCGTGAAACAGCGCTTGCGCTGTGTTTCGCCGAGTGAGTGAGTTTACCGGAGGCCCAATCCCCTACCTTATTTCAAAAAAAAAAAAAGCAGTTTAGCAGTTTTTGTATGAGTAGTGTTGGCAACACTGCTCCAGGCTCCAGTCCATCCAATAAGTTACAAGTACGTGTTTAATGGAGGTCAGTCATGGCCATAGATAATACAGATATAATATATAGAGAGCCATGGTCCCGACTGTAATCGCTATAATATTTGTAGTGTAAAGCAGTTCAGTAATTAATCTTCAAGTAACACAACACGTCTACAAACACAAGTCGTAGGTTTACTACAATTCGGTAAGATCATCCTTTAATTTTATTAGTTAACTTATTACAGATGCAGTGTATAATTTTATGATAATAATTAGTAGTTACTGCTAGCACTTACGAAATAATTTGGTATATTATTTGTAACTTTAAAACAGTAGCTATTGTAGGAATTATTATTTATACCAGGGGTCACCAATTAGTTCCGCTCGAGGTCCATAAATGAAATAATCTTCGCGGTCCACACATTATAAAATATTTATTTATTAAACAAAAGTAGTTACGGAATTCACAAAGTTATTTATTTACTTACATAAGTATATCAATGAGAAGAATGACGATTTTTATAGCTTATTATCTCTTTGATGTTGGGGTGAAATTGGCGCTAGCTATTGATACTAAATCTTGCCATGGAGACGTTCGTCAGTAAGTCGAGACCAAAATAATTTATTTTTAACGAAGTTCATCTTCGAAAATGATTGGTCCGCACTGAGGTCCGCACACAGTGGGCGGCGCGCCGCGCGGCGGTCCGGATGCGGACCGCAGGCCGCCATTTGGTGATCCCTGATTTATACAGTATATCTGTCGCACTCATCTAGTTTAATCTGCGATTCGATTGAATGACTAGCGTATTCATTGAATGACTCCATTCAATTCAATGACTGAAGGACAACTAGTCAAGACGTTGACTGAAACGTTTAACGTCTTGACTAAACGTCATTATAGTGAAGACGTTGAATGGTACATAGGCGATATAGCCGACTTTGTAATGCTTGTTTAGGGTGACCAAGAGTTTGCAACCTTATTTTGAATAGCAATAATTAATGATATTAAATAACGATTGAGAACACAGCCATAATATATTATGATTCTATAGGTACCTACCTATTGTATTTTAAGTTTTAAGATGTGCAAATTGCAATACTGCCTATTTGTATGAACTAATTCAAGGATTTCAAAGAATCAAAGTATAAATTACGCTCGTTTGGCCTCATCCTGAGGATTCTTTGTGATCCTGAAACAGTAACACCATGATAACTTATTATCATTGTGTTCACGCAATCAAGAACACTAAACACAAACCCCTAAATATCACAAAATATAAACAATAACAATATACTAACCTTGATTCTGTTGTTCGTATTCGGCCAGTTTCGCCTCAAATTTTTCTTTAAGAGTAGCCAGCGGCGGAGTAATAATCGTGAAATCCATTTGTCACCCTATTTTATAATCAATAAAGCACTTTAAGAAAACTCAATCGGAAAAAATATCAACACAGTGTTCTTTGCGCAAGTTGTTTGAGGCCATATTGGTATTGGCGACTACTAGCGCCGCAGTGGAAAAAATGAACTAAATTATTTAATAGCCTGACTGATTTTATGTCCGCTCTTTTCAAAGGGCCTATGTCCGTAATCCGCGAACTAGTTGGACGTTGGATGACGATTGTTCAATCGACGTTCGGCCGAGTCATTCAATTGAATGGAGTCATTCAATGAATACGCTAGTCATTCAATCGAATCGCAGATTAAACCAGATGACTGCGACATATCCATATTCGTTCATCCTTAAGAACTCACTTTGTAAAGTTAGGGCAACTTATTATTTAGGACGAATGACTAATCTTAGCCCCGGAACGCCCATTTCCGGATGGACTAGGTTCTATTAGAAAACCTGTATTAACTTAATATTACCCAATATTACAATAAATTTAAATAAAATCTACGACATATTTCAAAGTAATTTATTCAGAATCTTGTTCTGTTAGATGTTATCAGATGTATTTAATAATATAAAGCTGTCTACAGTTAGAGACTAGGGATATTGCTGTACTGTGCTACAGTCATATCAGTATATGTATATTAATTCCATGGCTACAGTTTACACCGCCGCCCGGCGGGTTAAGGGGGGCCGGCCGGGTGCCATCGAAATACATACGTACAGAGCGTTATCTCTTACACACGAAATTAGGAGCTGTTAAAACAATTATGGTCTGCTTCTTTTGAAAATTTTATTATTCTTTGTATAAAATACACCAAATTTTCTATAAGTTATGGCTTTAGGTTCGGGTAAAATAAAATAAAAAAGGGTGTTCAAATTATGTTTACGTATTTAAAATTCTTTTGGAAAATTACAGCTGTAGCAAATTTAGGGGTGTTAACAACTCTAGATATATATTTTGAACTGGACGCGACTGCACTCTATTGAATTTGAACAACGACTGACATAATGTCAAATAGGTGTGTGCTACAAAGATAACGCTCTATGAAACCGAAATTAAGCGCATCACAGATGGTGAAGATACTATAATATTTTATCTTAAGATACCCAAATATAAAATATTATAGTATCTTACGCTATCACACACGGCTAAAATACGATATTATTAAAAATCTGTTCATTTCCTTACGAGTCTGCGTTGGTGCCACACGTATTCCTTGTTAAAATTCTATATACAGGGTGATTAACTATGAATGATCTGCTTTTTTTAATCTTTATTTTATAAAGGCCATACAAGTGATACTACTGCCTCACTTCTTGATAAAACGCCTCCGTGGTCCAGTGGTTAAGAGCTCGGCTCTTGACTCGGAGGTCGTGGGTTCGACTCCCGCGTTGGAAACATGTTATTTCCAAGTTTGGTTAGGACAATGCAGGCTGATCACCTGATTGTCTGACAAGTAAGATGATCCATGCGTCGGATGGGCATGTAAAAAGTCGGTCCTGCGCCTGATCTCTCGCCAGTCGTGTCGGTCATCCGTCCCACTGGGTTATGAGA
This sequence comes from Polyommatus iphigenia, assembly GCA_963422495.1. Taxonomy (NCBI): domain Eukaryota; kingdom Metazoa; phylum Arthropoda; class Insecta; order Lepidoptera; family Lycaenidae; genus Polyommatus; species Polyommatus iphigenia. The sequence continues at coordinate 1,492,412 of OY730180.1, forward strand.
GTAAAAGGAATAGAGTGCTCACACACTTGGGCACTATAAAATTACTCCTGCGTAACTGGCCTTGATTTCAATGAAATCGGCCACCGTCACCGAAACCAGTGTGGGAGTTATTATTACTTCTTGATTTGTTAGACAGCTCCTCCTGCGATGATTCTGATATAGAATGTGAAATGCAGATTGCGGTAGCACATTCCAAAAGGAGAAACATTTGGATAGAGCCTCACATAAAAAAAGAAAAACCTGCGGCGAATTTAACCTTTATCAACTGTCAACGAAGAAGTTTTAAGATTATTTTAGAAATTCAAAAGAAACATTCATTTTTAATTCATGATTTGATTAGGGAAGATATAAAAAAGCAAAATACAAACACACAAAATAAAAACACAAAAACACCCTGTATTAATAAAGATTTCGCATCTTAAGATAACATATTAAGATACGAAATATATATTTCCATATCGTTCGGTATCTTAAGATACAAAAGATAAAATATATATTAACTTCGTCGTGTGTGATGGTTCATAGGATTTGTATGGTGAGCGATATTCTAAAATATGCTCTAAGATAATATATATTTTATATTATCTTCACCGTCTGTGATGCCCTTTAGCCGAATGTCTCTTTCCAAAGGTCGATGTGCAATATTTATGGCCGGATATTGTTATACCAAAATCATTTTGTCATACGAAAATATTTAACATGTTTAAGTTATTTTTCAACTTAAAATAGTAATTACCTAGGTTCCTGCACAAAAATTTACTACAAAATATTTAAACACTATTTTTTTTTTTATTTGTGCTTAAATATTTTGTAGTACTAAATACATATTTAGTATGTAGTACTAAATATATAAATACATATTTAGTATGTACTACTAAATACATATTTAGTATGTAGTAGCATTACTACTAATAAGTTTCAAATATTTAAACACTAAAAAATATAGTAAAACACTAAAAAATATATAAATAAAATAAATATGTAGTAAGTACTACAAAATATTTAAACTCTAAAAAATATTTTTAGTATTGAAATATTCTGTAGTAAATTTACTATTTATTTATATATTTTTAGTGTTTTACTATATTTCTTAGTGTTTAAAATAGGTAATTACACTAGATAGAGATCTGTGGTAATTACTATTTTAAGCTGAAAAATAACTCAAACCTGTTAAATATTTTCGTATGAGAAAATGATTTTGGTATTACGTATATTATGTACTAGCTGTCCCGGCAAACGTTGTTTTGCCATTTAAAATATTTCTACTTCATCAGTTGATACAAATTCTTACCCCCTCTTTTGTCCCCTAAGAGGGATGTCCTCGCCAGATGTTAAGTTGGAAAAAACAGTTAATAATATGTCAAAGTAAGTCCATTAAATAAAAAAGTTTGATACAAAATCTGACCCCCTCTTTGGTTCCCTTAGAGGGGTGGGGTGGGGGGATTTTAGTCACCAAATGTTGAGTCGGAAGAAGACAAATATATCTGTGAAAACCGTATGCAAATCGGATCAGTAGTTTTCGTGTTAAAGCAAAAGTCTTATACAAAATCTGACCCCCTCTTTCGTCCCTTTAGAGGTGTGGGGGGAAAATTTTTTATACACCAGATGTTAAGTTGGAAGAAGGCAAATTTATATCTGCGAAAACCGCATTCAAATCGGATCAGTAGTTTTCGTGTGATAGTGGAACAAACATACAGACAGACAGACAGACAAAAAACTAACTACATTTTTGGCTTCTATAGCGATGTAGTGACACCCCCCGCTTATTATTTTTTGAATATCTTTAATGTACAGAATTTTCATTTCTACAGTTTTATTATAATGTATAGATAGCGGTCGCCCGCGGCTCCGCTCGCGTGGATGTCGGTTACCGCTGCAAAAAGCCTGCCCAGGAAAGATACGGTCAGCAAAATGATCCCCAGGTCAATAATTCACAGAAACATCGACGACGCAGTCATTTTCCGCAGGCTGCACAGATTGTCTTTCTGTGGATGTTAAAGTTGTTAATGATGAGAATATTTAAATGTAATTAATAATAAGTTTTCACCTCTGACGGTAGTCCCGGAGTGCAACCCGTTGTTTTAGGATAGATAACTAAAGCGATTATTGTAGAGCTTTTCTATAAACAACATTAATTGACGTTAAGTTATTTTCAGGTAACAAAATATACTGATGGTCGGGATCCCCGACTCGTGATAGAGCAAAACATTCTTTTCATAAATCTATTCCTACTAATTTGAATGTTTGGCCCTGGGATTTACATAATATTTATCGTAAGTGCAAAATAGTTTTTACAGGAAATTGGAGCCTTTTGAAGGGTATAGGCAAATCAGTAGGGATCATTGGTATTCTTGGTATATGAGCCAATTTACCAGCTGCAGGGCCGGTCATAATCTTCGCTACTGTGCACCCCCGCCTTGGTAGCGCCCACTTCGAAACGGGCGTAAATCGCAATTTTTAATTTCGCCATAACTTCTAAACCAATCATTCAAAAACCAAATATTATCTACATAAACTGTACTTCGTGATGAAATATAATTCATTTTGATAAAGATTAATAGCATGAGTAAAATAAATGCGTTTAAATGTAGTCCAAAAAAATCAAGATTTTTAAACAAAATAATGGTTGTTGTACCTCACTTGACATAGATAGGTATAGTGTGTCGCGGACTTTTTTGTAGATATTTAAAAGATCTACATTTACTTTGAACATTGTATGGTTCTATCTTTTATAGTTTAGGCAGCGTACGCAAAATAAGTAAATTTTCTGGTTGATTTTTTTCACCTTGTGTCAGAAAAACCCAAATATCTTACGGAACCCTATATTTTCCAAAATAAAAAGTAGCCTATGTTACTCGTAAATAATGTAGCTGTCGAATGGTGAAAGAATTTTTAAAATCGGTCCAGTAGTTTTTGAGCCTATTCATTACAATTAAACAAACAAACAAACAAAGTTTACCTCTTTATAATATTAGTATAGATGAGAATTTCGATGGCACCTGGCCTCTTAACCGGCAAGCTTGTTTCAAAATGAGTCCGCCGGTCTTGCCTGGCGAGTTATGCCGCCGCCCGGGCCGGCGGCTTTGGTGTGTAGACAGCTTTATATTTATATCTTATATACTTAATATAAAATTCTCGTGTCACAATGTTAGTTAGCATACTCCTCCGAAACGGCTTTACTGATTTTAACCAAATTTTATATTCATATTCAGTGGGTCTGAGAATCGGCTACTGGGTACTTTTTATATTGATAAGTGCATTTGTTGAAGTAAATTATTACAACTCGAGACTAACGGCGACCATTGTTTACATGCCACGGAATAGCGATGGACGTTGCCATGGTGACATAATATAATAAGTATTTTATTTAGTCACTTCAATAAAATAATACGGGTGAAATATTTTATATGGCAAAATAACGTTTGCCGGGACAGCTAGTTATCTATACTAATATTATAAAGAGGTAAACTTTGTTTGTTTGTTTGTTTGTTTAATTGTAATGAATAGGCTCAAAAACTACTGGACCGATTTTAAAAATTCTTCCACCATTCGAAAGCTACATTATTTACGAGTAACATAGGCTACTTTTTATTTTGGGAAAATATAGGGTTCCGTAAGATATTTGGGTTTTTCTGACATAAGGTGAAAAAAATCAACCAGAAAATTTACTTATTTTGCGTACGCTGCCTAAACTATAAAAGATAGAACCATACAATGTTCAAAGTAAATGTAGATCTTTTAAATATCTACAAAAAAGTCCGTGACACACTATACCTATCTATGTCAAGTGAGGTACAACAACCATTATTTTATTTAAAAATCTTGATTTTTTTGGACTACATTTAAACGCATTTATTTTACTCATGCTATTAATCTTTATCAAAATGAATTATTTCATCACTAAGTACAGTTTATGTAGATAATATTTGGTCTTTGAATGATTGGTTTAGAAGTTATGGCGAAATTAAAAATTGCGATTTACGCCCGTTTCGAAGTGGGCGCTACCAAGGCGGGGGTGCACAGTAGCGAAGATTATGACCGACCCTGCAGCTGGTAAATTGGCTCATATACCAAGAATACCAATGATCCCTACTGATTTGCCTATACCCTTCAAAAGGCTCCAATTTCCTGTAAAAACTATTTTGCACTAACGATAAATATTATGTAAATCCCAGGGCCAAACATTCAAATTAGTAGGAATAGATTTATGAAAATAATGTTTTGCTCTATCACGAGTCGGGGATCCCGACCATCAGTATATTTTGTTACCTGAAAATAACTTAACGACAATTAATGTTGTTTATAGAAAAGCTCTACAATAATCGCTTTAGTTATCTATCCTAAAACAACGGGTTGCACTCCGGGACTACCGTCAGAGGTGAAAACTTATTATTAATTACATTTAAATATTCTCATCATTAACAACTTTAACATCCACAGAAAGACAATCTGTGCAGCCTGCGGAAAATGACTGCGTCGTCGATGTTTCTGTGAATTATTGACCTGGGGATCATTTTGCTGACCGTGTCTTTCCTGGGTAGGCTTTTTGCAGCGGTAACCGACATCCACGCGGGCGGAGCCGCGGGCGACCGCTATCTATACATTATAATAAAACTGTAGAAATGAAAATTCTGTACATTAAAGATATTCAAAAAATAATAAGCGGGGGGTGTCACTACATCGCTTTTCAAGCCAAAAATGTAGTTAGTTTTTTGTCTGTCTGTCTGTCTGTATGTTTGTTCCACTATCACACGAAAACTACTGATCCGATTTGAATGCGGTTTTCGCAGATATAAATTTACCTTCTTCCAACTTAACATCTGGTGTATAAAAATTTTTCTCCCCACACCTCTAAAGGGACGAAAGAGGGGGTCAGATTTTGTATAAGACTTTTGCTTTAACACGAAAACTACTGATCCGATTTGCATACGGTTTTCACAGATATATTTGTCTTCTTCCGACTCAACATTTGGTGACTAAAAATCCCCCCACCCCACCCCTCTAAGGGAACCAAAGAGGGGGTTAGATTTTGTATCAAACTTTTTTCTTTAATGGACTTACTTTGACATATTATTAACTGTTTTTTCCAACTTAACATCTGGCGAGGACAAAAGAGGGGGTAAGAATTTGTATCAACTGATGAAGTAGAAATATTTTAAATGGAAAAAACAACGTTTGCCGGGACAGCTAGTAATAATATATTTTAAAAAGTAGATTGCACATTACAATAATGTGAAGTAGTTAGTAGTTACCAATCACACACAGGGATTCCATTTCAATAAAGCATAGTATAATAATAATTGAGAATTGAGAAATGAGACCAATAATTAATCCACGCTCCGAACAATTTTTCCCTTTCATTAATTTTTCCTTTCCTGTTGAGCTTCCTTGTTTCAATATTATAATGTTATTATTAACATAATGTTATTATTATTACAGGGATATCACAATGATACAATTAAATGGAATAAACTTAGGACAAAGGCATTATGAACTAAATAAAAAAGTTGATGAATTATTTACAAAAAAAGAAAACTTTGAAAAAGTATGCGCCATTGAAGAAAAATCAGATGTTGAAAGAATATTAAAAATAGATCTTGCAAATTTACATAAAAATGTAGAATACCTCGCGAACACTTTAAAATGTGGTGATCCGTTGTACATTTCAAGAGCTCTAAAATGCACTGCCTTATTTGAAGATCATGATATAATTAACCCAGAATATCTACATAGTAATATAATACCATTTATGTCTCAAAAAATGAAAAGAAAAATGTTAACCGCTATTGCCATGCATGTCAAGGATCAGGAAAGAGTTGACAGTTTCTATCAGTATTGCCTCAATCATAAGCTAAATGCTATTGCAAACAAATTTCTCATTAATGCATCACAGCATTGTAAGGAAGAATATTTAAAATCTCATATTCGTATAGATCACTCAATAAAATTTGAGTTTTTCTTTGGCAATTCTTATAATTTAATAGATAAACACATAGAGAGGAAAAAGTGTAACTGTGATTGTTCAAGTGATTTACTCAGATTCAGATACTTGTTTTCATCTTCTAGTGAAAAATACCTAAACTTGCTGGAAGAATGCTTAGAAATACTAGAATCTGAAGATGTCAATAACTATAAGAAATTTGGACTACTAATGTCGAAAATTATAATGACAAAACATAAACAACGAGTTTTCGACAAACCTTGGTTATATTTGGCAATTCTTTAAAAAAGTATGATCACCAGGTATACTTCATCAGGTGATGCAAAAAAATTTGCTGTTGCATTACTGCCCGACGAATGTGAAGACTTATGGTCTCGTTTTTTTTACGAAAAATATGCTGTTTTCCTGAAAAAGATTCCATATAATGAGAATTACGCATTTTTAAAGCAAATTTTTGCATCCAAGTACCCTAATGAGATATTTGAGATGGACTTCTCATTTTACCGCTCAGGCTATCATACATTTATGACAAGTGAAGAAAGACATGAATGGGCATTGAAACACATTGAACAAAAGAAAGAACATTTTGGACCTCTTAAAGACTACAAGTGGTACAAGTTCGTTAAGTTCAATAAGGCCTTTTTTGAAATCAAGAAATTAATTAATGTTAATAAATCAGCTGACGTTAGGTCAGATCTCATGAATGTTTGGTTAAGTCAGCGTCACAGGAGGATGTCGAAGTCTTATTGAAATATTATTATGAAAGACATGTCAATGAATCGACGTCACTAAAAGAAAAATTCTTGAACGAAATTATTGAAACTCACAATGTATACAAATTTGATGAAAAATGTTGGACCTTATTTATGAAACTTTTACATAGCGTAGGGGCTTTTACCCCCAACAATAGTTCTATCTATACAGTTATAGCTGTGTTTTATAATATTATAAATTATAAGACTATACCTCAAAACTTAGAAACATTCTGCACATTTAGAAGCCATTTTCCTAGATGGGATTTTATCGATAAATTAGATTCGGAAGAAAAAGAATTAGTTTTCAACTACCTCAGAGAGTATTTTGAAAATAAAATCAAGCAGCTGATGGATTCAGATTTGCAGAAAGAAAAAGTAAAAAACGAGATTGTTTTGCTAATTTGGAGTACAAAAATTATAATTGATACTTTTAAGAAATCAAAATCAGATTTATCAGAAATTGCAATGAGAGGGGTTAAGCTATATTGGCATGAATTTTCCTATCACGCCTGGTTTAAGCCTGATCGTACAAAACCTTTAACCGAAGGAGACTTATTACGATTGCTTAAAAAGGATAAAAAACTGTTACTGGAAAATTTTCCTACAGATAAAGCATATAATATTCGATGCACTAATGTACTGAAGAAGATTAAAATATATTTTAATGATGATGTTGCAAATGTTATGAAAGATTTTTATGAGAAAAAAATGTTACAGCTATATGCAGAAAAAGATAGCTACCCAAGTTTCAATCAAATAATATTTAATTTGATGCAGCTGTCTGACGTAAATTTCAAAACAAAATTAATGTCAGAATATGCTTCAGCATCACCTAAAATAGTACATGACGAGATAGACATGAATTTATTAAAAATTCAAAAAGCCATTTGCAAATTCGTGCAGACATCTCGACCACCTGTACCTCTTTTTAGTGTACAGATGTATTTACAAGGCGATTATGTGCCTTTTTGCTTACCAATTTTTAATTCGTATGCAGCGCATCTGCCATTTTCCGCATCATTAAAATTTGTTGAATCGTTATTAGATTCCCCCGTCTCAATACAAAAACATGGGATACTCCTGGCTTTTGACTTCTGTGAAACTGATAATCTGGTGGAGCTAATTACTAAAACATGGAACAAAACACAAAATGTATCATTACGATTGGTTATTTTTAAAAGCTTGATATATAAAATTCGCCAAGTGAGTGACAGCGATCAGATTAAACTGTATGAGGCATTGAAAATGTTTATATGGAGTTTGCGTGTCGATGATTCAGAGGACATCTATGATCTGCTATCGTCCACACGATTAAATGAAAAACTTTTCAGTGACTTCCTGGAGGAAGCGTGGAACGCAGTAAACAGATTGCCCCTTGACAGCAGAGTGTATATTGAACGAAGATGTAAAGTAATTGGCTGTTTAGAAAAACATATAGGAGAGATTGATAGAAATATTTGTAAAAATATAATCAACGATCACATTAGTACTATGTTTGTAGAGAAACATATACTGGAACATGACGATACCTATAAAATCAGTACTTTATATGATAAAAAATGGAATTTGATTGCTAAATACATAACCCATTTTAAGGATGATCAAGAGCTAGAAAGTAGCACGGAGTTGATTCACGAAATATTCAGAAAATGCTTTGATATATGGAATGAAACTAAAGAAATAAGCAATACGAAACAGCAGGAACTTGTTGTTAGAAAGTTTTTGCAAAACTTCCTGGTTTCAATGAAAGAGAAAAAAAATCTTGTTCAATATAAACATAACTCAGAGCAAAAACCTCGGATCAATCCAATATACCAAAGCATCGTAAACTTATTTGAAGAATATTCACCTATTGATTATGCATTTATTCTTGATCTTGAAATATTATTGGTGATGGTAAATATAACGAAGACGAGGACAAAATATGTTACAAACATTTGGATTGTGAAACTGTTGCAAAACAAATGTCTCAAGGAGTAATCGATCTCTTAGCGCAACAACATTATCCAAGTATTTCAAAAATCATTGCCAATACAGTGACTGCAAATATAGAGGAAGTTACATATGCCACAGATCTCGATTGTGAGCTTCTAATAATGATGGTCAGCCGCTACCTGTCGGAACAACCGAAGTATGATCTTCGTCTGCTCGCGTTAAAGATGATATCTCTAAATAAATGTAAGGATTACATGGATGAGTTCAACACGATCGCTAAAAATATGATGTCAAGCAACGATTACTACCTAAATAGCTATTTATACCACTATTTTATATGGAGTGACTTTGTAAACAGAATACCTCAATTAACCCATCAAGCCCCGTACGAGCACCGGTGATCGCGACAACAATAGAATACAATAGCATTTCCAAGAATCCCCGACCGAAGGATTAATAAAAGCTTCAAATACAGTCCTATCTTTGATCCGTAGTACCAAAAGTTCGTGATTTGTGTTTCTAGACTTGATGGTGTTTCTCTACTACGGCCCTTAAAGAGGCCTCGTCAATATGTAAAGCCAACTGTACACATGGGCCAACGCACAGTGTTTTTATCGACCAAAATTTCGGACATCGTCTTTTTATTGGTTTAATCGAAGGAGTACTTAATTACGACTCCCCGAGTAAAACACCCAGGTGTCTCACTTAAATAGTTTTTGAATTATCTCAAAAAGAAAATCCGAATCCCGCGTTCATAAAAAAGTGAAAAGTTTTTATATTTCAAAATTGGTACAGATTTGACAAAAACATGTTATATAATATTTGTAGGACATATAAAAAGCTACATTATGAACCCTTTTTTTGGTCGTCTGTCACTTATGGGGGCCATAAAAACAAAGAAAATCGATTTTCAGTTTTTATTTTTTTCTGACTAAACTAAGTCGATGCTGAAAGCGCATGTTGCTTCAAATTAAAGCTAATCATTACCACTACCACTGGTAAAAATACCAAATCCCTAACTTGTGGAACTTTTTAGTTCTATGACTTTGAAAAATCCGGGATTGGCGGGATTCGTGGACGTAGTTTTTTTATTACACTATTCGATCTTGTTGCTAACAAGTAACAAATTCTGCGAAGTAACTATAGTTATAAAATTTTAAAAAAGTACCAATTTTCTAAAAATTAAATTTTTTCATACATTTTGGCGAAATACCTAAAGAAAATGCCTAACAAGTTAAAAATTTGTATGGAATTTGTATACAGTGCCTGTGACATGTCATCACGGTTGCGCATCTTTCATTGTAACTGAGTAAAAGGCATAACTTAATTTTTTTCATGTAAAAGATATTAAACTTCGTTTTCATTGAAAAGTTTTATAGTATAATTATAATGGCTGTTTTTTATACTATCACCATCGTCACTGCTATTATTATTATAATCGGGGCATGAGGTAGTGTGCTATCAATAACAATCTATCTCCTGCCAGTTTACAGCATCCCAATTTAACGAGCCTAAGCTTGGTTTATTCAAGTCCAATTAACGAAGATGTCATTAGGAATGATATTATAAGTCCTCTTCATGCATACATTAGATATTTTCTTGTCCTCTTTCTTTGATATAAAAATGATCCAAGAAATCCTCCACTGTCCTTAGAAATAATTTCCAAATATTCAGATGAGGGTAAAGTGGTCGAAGAACGTAAAAAAGATAACCAAGCAAAAAAAATCAAATTGGGCTTTTGGTCAATATCGTTCGTCCAAATTCTGGCACTACCAATGACGGAAATGTACAATGTTAGCAACATTTATGAAATTGAAGAGTGGCTTCTACATGACTTGAGTACAATTTTAATTACGATTAAAAGTGGATTGCCAATCAACACAAAAAAATGTTGATTTCTTTTGCTAAAGTAACTGACTCTAGACTGTCCCAGTTTTGATATGTCAAATTTGGTCTCTTCACCCTGCTTCCGTGGGGCCATTACAGACTCGAACTGTGCGAACCATAACCTTGGCAAGTCTGTCCAAAATTCTGGTAGCTTGGTGGACACGCTTATGGATGCCAACACCGCGCCTGACGCCTCTTCCTTAAACTCCATGTCTGATGCTGATGCTTTATTCATTTTTCTTCTTTGATTGAGCCGATGTGTCGACCGGTCGGTGAGCTGATGAGCCGCCTGCCGTTGTACTCGCCACGCGCCACGCGCGTTCTTCTATTGCGTCACGCTAACTTCCTGTCGCCGCGTGGAATTCGATCTTCAACAAAGCTTACCCCACAGCCAATGTCACTTTACACTGATTCCCTTCACTACAAACTTTCTTCGATAGCTTTTCGTCGTGGTCACCAATTTAGTGAACAAAGGCTGGGGTCTTCAAATTAAATACTGAATGCGCTGAATCACTTTATTACACGTTAAGTTAGGTAGGCAATGGGCAGACGACTGACTCTCGCAGGAGTTACTCGCCACGCCACGAATATAGCTGATTTAACAATATGCGATTACCGAGAATTATAACGCACACTACAGATATCAAGGGAACGGAGGGCTTTTCGCACTGAGCGCTGATGAAACCGAATATCCGACATGATGCTCGTACATCGCGGTATGGTCGGTGGTTTCTGCCCCCCGTCATCCAGGGTCAAGTTTGACGCAAAGAGCTTGCCCAGAAGATCGGCTTTGTCTTTTGCGTCCTGACTCCTGGGCCAACGATACATTTCCTACGTGTAGGGATGGTAGGGTTGGCTTACTGAAATTTCCTTCAATAGCTTTGGCCAGAGACCAGAATGCACGGGTTCCCGAGGGGAGGCGCTCAAGTCTCTTACCAATTCTATTGACGTGCTGTTTCTTTGCCCGAGTGATCTCTTTCTTGAGGGACCTAGAGGCAAGGTTGTACTCCTTTTTATATGTGCTGGTATTTAAATCCCGAGCAGACACTGCATTGGCCCAGAATTGGTAAGCCTCCTGCTTCCGGCGAGAAGCTTTTTGGTGGATGAACCAAACCAGGGACGAAATCTGCCGCCAGTTGGCACTACAGAGGACGGAATGAAAAGTTCCATCCCTTGCATCACCACATCGGCAACAGAGTTGGCAGTGTTGTCGGGATCATCCGGCGAGAAGCACACGTGCCCCCAAGGATAGGATGCAAAAAACGACCGCATCCCATCCCAGTCTGCTGACTTGTAGTGCCACACACGACGGTATTTAACAGCACGCTATCTTAACACCGTCGTAAGTGGCACAGAACTCCTTTCGGCCATTCTCAGGTTTGGCATTATTTGCCTAATTACCGTTACCATTTTTTTTCTTCGTTGATTTGACTTAAACTCATTAAAATATGAAAGTAATGAAAGATACCAATTACCAATACAATAATAAATTTGGCGTGGTACAGTTAATTATAGTTTTTTAGATAATAAAACTTAAAATTTTTATGGGTACGGTAATTAGAGTAATGTAAAATTTTATGTAACGGTAATTAGAAAGCATTATAATTCTATCTAAAACATCATACAAAAACACTGATTAATAAGTTGCACATGTATAATTGTCACAAAAGGGGTAGAATTAACGATGTCCTATACAACCATAACCTGCCAATAGTAAAAAATAGATACTTTCAAATAAAATCTGAAAAATGAGAAAATAACAACAAACATTGTTTTTATCGGTAGATATTTATTAATATCCAGGTACGATGAACCTAAAAATAATTATATTCTAAATCTCTTTGGACAGAATAGCAACTCAAATGTAGCTTACAGCTTTTACAGCTCGAAATTTACTTGCTTTTGTTTTCTCGTAATTTTACAAGTTCATCTTTATTTATGAACACTTATTTCTCGATTTTTTTCCATTTTTTTTCTTTTCTTTTTGTCTTTTGTAATAAGCTCTAAAGTTTAACTCATTTCTTTTTTGAGTTTTCTTCCGCCGTTTTGTTGGAATTTCGCTGATAAGCAGTATTTTCTTTTATTAAGTATACCTTTTTACTTTTTACCTTTTTACTAGACGTTTCCACGGAACAAGCCTTCTTTTCTTCAATTTCTTCTCTGGTCGTTCCCATTTATATATATATATATAATATATATATATATATATATATAATTTTATGAATACTCAGCATATAGATATCTAAATATTATATATATCGCAAAGGGAGTATCAACGCCACTGGACGGATCAGGCTAAAATTTGGCATGCAGGTAGATGTTATGACGTAGGCTTCCGCTAAGATAGTTTTTTTATCAATTCTGCCCCCAAAGGGCTATGAAACTTTGTCAATTTTAAACTGATCGGGCTAATACTTTCCATGCATAAAGCTACTATGACGTAGGCATCCGTTAAGAAAGGATTTTGATAAATTCTACCTCTAAGGGGATAAAATAGGGGATGAAAGATTGTATATAATAATATTTTTAACGCGGGCAAAGCTCGGGCAAAAGCTAGTATCATAAAAGACTCATTCATGATAATAATAATCTATGAAAACCGCGAGAAAACTTCAATTGATAAAAAAGTACGTATCAGTTTTTCATACAACGGTAATTAGGAACATATGGTAATTAGTATACGGTAATTATAAAAAGTAAAATTTTCTTGAAAATTTTGAAAACCGATACAGTTTGCAAAAACTAGCTTACGGCAAAGTACGTAGACCAAATAACTTTATAGATTGACATGATCAACGTACAATCTAATTTAAAAATCAAGTAGCAAAATAAAATAATGGTAATTAGAAAAGTTCGAAACCAAAGATATGGTAGTTAGATACTCACGTGCTCCATCGGCGGCACACTAACATTAACGACGTGGGACCGCTAAAGGGCCGTGGCACACGCTAGGGAGAAGTGACTCGTGCACTTGTAATGTGCCAAGTCCTGTTATTTTTGGGTGGGTACCCGAAAATAGAATGCGTTACGGTAATTAGAACTTTTGATAGGACAAGCGATTATTTCATGATAACTATTTACAGGCTGGGCCTATTGAGTCGATATTTTCCAATGCGATAACCAATGTTAATGAGCATTTAAAAATATGAATAGTTTAAAGTAAATATGTACGTTATAAAAATTACAAGCAAGTTTCAAGATCAAGTTGGCGTGGGGACACGTTACGGTAATCAGAAAAACACGGTTTTTGAACATGACTTAAATTAATTTAGTCTGAATTACTTAAATAAGCCTGTGTTTAAGTTTGTAGCTAGTTACGGATGCTATCTACCGTTTAAAAATATTGCATACTTGAATAAGATAATATTACAGAGTATACAAGCCCGGGACACTTAAATTTTGCTCTCCGGAGAATGGCCGCTAACAAGGCAATGATCCGATGAACCAAGTGGTGCGGTTACGGATATTTGGTAGCCGTCAGGATTTGAAGTCAGCAGAAGGTCCAACAAGGAAGGATTCTGACCATCCACATCTGGGATTCGCGTAGGCGTAGTAACCAGTTGTGTCAAGTCGTTCGCAAGGGCAAAGTTGCAGACAGATCTCCCCACATGATCAGTTTTACTGGAATTGAGCCAGTCGGTGTGGTGGGCATTAAAGTCGCCAAGTATTATGATCTCTGCGGATGGGATCTGCTGCTGCACAAAATCTGAAGCAGCTTGCAGGTGTTCCAAGAGTCGGTCCGTCTCGGGGTCACCACTATGGGACCTATAAAGGCACGCATAGACACGAGGGTGGTCGTCGCAATCTATGTGGAGCCATAACGTTGACTGGTCCCTGACCTCAAGATTGCTGAGGCAGCGAGAGCTGATATCATCTCTGATATACACACACACACTCCAGCTTTGGGGAGAAAGGAGTGCTCAAGATAATACCCTAGGTGGGAAAGGTATTATGTGTCACTCGGAGATGATATCTGCGTCTCGGTTGGTACTACTAATATATATTCTGTGGTCTCGGTTAAAAAGAGCAAAGCCGGCTTTGCCGACTCAAGGTGGTAATGAACGGCATTAAGGTTGGAGTGTAATCCCCTAGGTGGGAAAGGTATGATGTGTCACTCGGAGATGATATCTGCGTCTCGGTAGGTACTACTAATATATATTCTGTGGTCTCGGTTAAAAAGAGCAAAGCCGGCTTTGCCGACTCAAGGTGGTAATGAACGGCATTAAGGTTGGAGTGTAATCCCCTGATATTACAAAAGTCCATGTTTAATATCGAGGGGGGTGCCTTTGTGTGTTTGCTCTTGCCCCGAGCAGATTGGAGCGCAGTTTTGCCCTCCCCAGAATACGAGGGGCAGCCTGGACGTCCACGTTCAGATCCAGGGGTTCCTGAGCATGGACGTCCAGAGAGGGATTCTCCAACGCAGTTGGTACCCATAGGGATTGCAATCCGGATACTTCGAAATCCGAAAAATCCGGATAATCCGGATTTTTGGGCCTACGAAAAATCCGGATTTTTATTTTTGAAAATCCGGATTTTCGGTTTTTTCGAATAGTTGGTAAAATTGTGAAAAATGAGCTTTTACGTAATATAAAATTAATTAAGATGTATTGTGTAGCATCTGACATACAAATTAACGTTTGTTTGAAGGCGCTATCACAAATTTGCGCGCTCAATAGTACCTATCTCAGTAGTTGGTATGTCCAACATTGCATTGTTTAGTTATTTGGCGGTTGTATATTTACATTTTTAAATCATATTTTAAAAAATAACGTATTTTTTAAATATCTTATGACCTACTGTTTATTTTACTATACATTTTACTATTTAATAATATGACTGTAGTCTGCAATCATGAGAAATATACAATTATTCTTTTAGAATATCGTCAGTATTGAATAAGATGGTTTTCTATAAAATCTTCTGATTTGTAAGTTTGTCTAATTAAATAAAGGAAAATAATAAGGGTTTATAAAATAATAAAATGTTGATTTAAAGCTTAAAGAATTATTTTAAGTTTTTTATTCTGTACAATAAGCCTATTGGGGTAAATTTATGCTGGGCAAAGGTTCCCCTAAGATATTCCACTCATCTCACTCCAGCATAACTGCTGATATATCCTCCAAGGAGGAGTTTGCAACCGTGTGCTAGGCTGAGGTCTTTGCAATAATCGGTTGCTCACTAGAGAGCCAAGAGATGATAGTAAATAAAAATATTTTCATCTTCTCTGACAGTCAAGCTGCACTTAAAGTACTGACTGCAGCAGATATTTCGTCGAAATAAGTTCTAGATTGTGGTGATACCTAAAACACGCTGGAAGGTAACAACAACTTCGTCTAGTATGGGTACCGGGTCACAGTAACGTCTTTGACAACGAAACCGCTGACGAGCTGGTTAGGCCTGGGACAGAGAAGTCCAGAAGCGGTCTGTGGAACATCTCCCGGTACTACAAAGCAAGTGCTCGACGGATGGGGTCGCAAACTAAGGAAACAGCAATGGAATTAGACCCCTGGCCTTGAACATTCTGAAGCACTAATTACTATGTATTAACACTTATTCTGTAAAGGTAAGAATAAAAATCCTTACCTTTACATAATAACTAGTATTACTAGCATTACGACTTGCAGAGTCTAGAAAAAGGGCCGAGACACCTTTTAAAATTGTTTTGTTTTTACCTCGTTGACTCTACTATGTACTTTACTAGGTAGCCGAAACTCACCTACTCTATATAGGAAATTGGTGGCACCAATTCCAACCACATCGTTCAATTTATGAGGATTAAGGAGTTACAATTATAGATCGTCAGGGGTCGTCGTGACATCAGGGTTACAGTGACCTGCCTTCAGAGGGAAAAAATGCCTCCAGAGCATCGAGCTATCTTTTCCTAGGTCTAGCCTAGATACCCACTCTGTCGATATCCAGCCTAGATGCATGTGGATAACACGACCAGCCCAATGCTACCTTAGCTTGGCCATCTTGACTCCCACGTCTGAGATTCTTGTTTGGATGGATTTTTTTTTTGTTTTGTCGAGAAGACTTACTTCCAACTTACTGCGTTCCATTGCTCTTTGGCAGACCCCGAGTTGGATTTTTGGTAAATTAGTCAATGACCGAGTTTGCGCACTGTTGGTTAGGACGAGTGAAATACACATGTCGACAAGTATGCGCTTCACTGAGATCGGTATGTCTTCCTTCATCAGCTTCTTCATGGACTAGTTTCTCTGTATTTCCTTGTCTGTTATCAAAAGGAACTAACTGGCCCAAGTACGTCCACCTCGACCATACATCTCGTGCTGTTGGTCATTGTTTGTGCCAAAGGTAATTTTCATTATCTGTTTATTGGAAGTCCTACCTCTAGGCTTGCAGTGCTAAGATCTTGGAATATAACTAGATTATGCACGGCTGTAGGAGCAAAAAGTGCTTAGTCGCCCATAAAGCGGAGATTGTTTAGGCTTTTATTTTTAACTGAAATTCCACTTATTCAAATATCTTAAGGAAATCAAGATATTTTTTCAGTTGTTAATAATGTCTTAGTTAACAGATACTGTTATTTTAATTTCTTACTTCATTACGATTTACGCCCATGTGAAAATCACTAACTAAGAAAAATATTAATTGTTTTGAGGCGTCTGATATTGCGCTTTTAAAATGAATGTTTAATAAAGAAATAACAAGAAAATAACTCGCATTTAAAGCTATTTATCAAAGATATTAGAAAAAATAAAAAAAATCCGGATAATCCGGATTTGAGCCTGTCAAAATCCGAAAATCCGGATTTTTTTCAGAATCCGTTTTTTGCAATCCCTAGGTACCCACCCTCCTGGGGTAACAAAATGCTTTTCAACTGCGGCATTTCCAGGGGGGTAGGGGAATGGGCCTCCGGTAAACTCACTCACTCGGCGAAACACAGCGCAAGCGCTGTTTCACGCCGGTTTTCTGTTAGCCCTTTGGTATTTCTCCGGTCGAGCCGGCCCATTCGTGCCGAAGCATGGCTCTCCCACGGTTAATAAAGTCGCCTCAACGCAGATTCTGACAACACAACGCACCTCAGTCCGCAACGCAATGAAGCAATGTGGCCTTAGCTAAACATAGACTTAGCTTCATAGCAACATAAAATTATATGAGGAATGTCTCTCAAAAGGTAGAAAGTTCTATATAGCTGGAGGCGACGGCTACTCACTCTGAGTTATGTTTGGTTCTGATGGTCCGCTAATACTATGCCCATAGTAACGGGAAAAGCTATTTTGTACGTTAGTAAAGCCAAGCTGCTTACAATATTATGACGAAACAGCTTTACTTATGAAGTTATGGCAAAATAATATTTAAAGAATAAAGATATTAATAATTATGAGATAGGTAGGTATTATTATGAGTTATGACAAAGTATTTTCGAAGTTTGGTTTAGAAATAAGCCAGAATAATAAAAAATTATGGCGTTGGTCTATGAATATTTGAAAAGATAGGGTCATACGGCATACCACACGTAAGTAAAGGGTACACGAAGAATCGTTGCGTTTTACAGATGGTTATTCAAATTTGAACTTTATTTACCATGCCTAGGTACCTACACGTCCACATGCGGTGTGCAATATGAAATCAGAACTGCTGCAATGAAACATTACATACATATTTTCTTAGGGGGCGTCCACAAATTACGTGAGGTGTTTAGGGGGGGGAGGGGGTCGAATCAAATCTCACCTAATCTCACGTTGGGGAGAGGGGGGGTTTCGGCAAATCTCACGTGATTTCAAAAATACGATTTTTCTCAACAAAATGATACTATTTTAGTCCATTTCATCCAGATTGTACGTATGCTTAAGATTTAATCGTAAGCGTAATTGTTATACGATTAAGATCATTCACAAATTCGTTTGTAAGAAAATCTACTGACTGTCAAACCAAACGTTTACGTAAGAAACCCACATTTTGAAAATCTCACGTGAGATTTGTGGGGGGTTGAATAAAATCTCACGAAATCTCACCAGGGGAGAGGGGGGTCAAAAAATTCGAAAGAACACCTCACGTAATTTGTGGACGCCTTACATAGTCAACAAATTTTTATTTTCTATATCCAATTTATAACTACATTACCTCGCCACGTTTTGTCGTGTTTTTGTGTTAACTGGCCTTTAGCCTATTATAAAAACAGGTCAGTGGTCATGGTCAATGACTGTGACATTTCAAAAATCATAAATAGTAGGTATTTTGATGGAAATTTACAGAATTTAGAGATTAAAAGTAGAATTAAAGTATCCAATTTTTAAAATGTACGGTAGGCATAATTTTTATATAATATTATATATAAATAAATTTGAATAAGTAATAGTAGTAACTAGTAAGTAGGTAGGTAGGTAGTACCTATCTTTAAAATTATTGTAACAAAACAAGAGTACTTAAGTACTTACTTATGTTAAAAATGGGTCTGCAAAGAATTATTTTTTCTTTATCTTTTAAACGCTATCAATTTTTTCTTTTCTATTTTCTTTTATTCTTTTCATTGACCTATTTCTATCATGCGTATAATGTATTTCATAATTCATAATAAGTAAGTATAAGATGACAAACTTTTTGTTTGAAGGTAAATATTTAAAATAAAATAAGTCACATGAGATCAGTAACTTACTTTTATAAATAAATGATTCATAAACAACGAAATTAAACAGTTTTAGAAAAATCAACTTTATAATATAACAGTGAAAAAAAGCATAAATTGCACGCCAGGTCGACGAGTGTAACATGACATATCGATATTGGTAAGACGACATTATGAATCCTTAGACTTTGATGGTATGTCGTCTTATACAATACGTAAATCCAAGCTGCATTATCATCCCTCTAGTTGTCAGTGGTGTAAGGATTCTTAAGTTCTTCATCATCGTCAAAAAATATACAATGCTTCTGTTACCAATTTAGCGGAAACATAAGTAAAGTAGGTACCTATGTCATCTTAAGGGCCGATTCACACCGGATCGCCGCTGGCGGCGTCGGCGGCCGTCGGGCCGCCGACGGCCGCCAGCGGCGCCTCGAGCCCTTTTAGAAGTTTTCAAGCGATACTAGTAGTTATAAGTATGTAAATAAAGTTTAAAATTATTTCACACTAAAAGTGCTCTTCGCGCCGCTGCCGGCCGCTGCCGATCGCACCTCTGCCGACCGTTGCCGGCCGCTGCCGGCCGCTGCCGATCCGGTGTGAATCGGCCCTAAGCCGACGTCTAGTATGTCATCTTACCAAATGAGTAATAGTGGATAGATTTAAATTTTGTAAAAAATACTTAACGTTAGAACACGCTTTTATTAATATTTGTGGCCTATAAGAATCCATGTCCATAATAACAATTTGTTATAAGAAAATATTCTGTCCTTATACGAGTACGTTTTTTCACCACAAAACAAAAGTGTAAGAAAAATTTTCTCTCATCAAAATTAGGAAAACCTTTATTACTTTGTAAAGGACGGCCGCTGTCCGGCATACTAAGTTGGGCTACTAGGGGCACACTGAGGTGCTCCATAAAACACAAGTTCACAGAAAGCACAATTATTATTTCAACGAATTTTGCCGGCGTGTCATCTTATCTGACTATGCAATCTTAAGCACAATTCCCCTACTTAATAATTTACAATACTGGGCGTATTATTAACATTATTAATGTCTCTATTTTAAACCAAAAAATTAACACATTCATAATGATTAATGTTAAAATTTAACGGTGATTTAACGAAATCATAATTTATCTTGTTAATCTTATTCAATTAATCAATTTACATTTTATTCATGTATTCGAATTTCAAATGTCATTGAATGTAGGTAAAATAAATTAATTAAATGCCTATGCTGCGTCATGCGTGTCGGCCAACTTTTTTTTTACTGTAGCTTAGTTAGCTGAATTCTGAAATCTTTGATTGTTTTATTGAACTTCATAATATACACTTAAATAACTTTGTCAATTATACATAGGTACGCTTTGTCACAGCTTTTTTACATTAATTTAATTTTGATTATTTAGCATAAAATATTTTAAATGTTGATCAAAATCCTTAAAGCCGTTTTAGAAAAAAAACTTTGATACCTGAGAAAAGACATCGAAGGATACTTTTACCCGGAAAAGTGTCCGGTTCCCGTGCGATATATGAATTTTAGCTCAACAGAATTGCGGGCGTCATTAGTATTAGAAACACGGAAATCGAGCAAAAATAATAACCTATAATCTAATTTGACATTAACTTTAACAATTTCCTATAAAGCATGAGAGATGACATGCAGCAATGTGGGATGACGAGCACAAACCGAGAGAAACTGTTCGCAGTTCGAAAGTAAAACTAAATATAATCGATTCACACACGTTAACCGCCCGATAACGGACAGATAACTTGCCGACAACGGAAACAGTGTTAAGCTGACGTCTCTACATTACTCTACCAAGGTGCAAACTGCAAGTCTCCTAGTACATGTCTGTCCCTATATTATTTATTTTTAAAATGAAGCCATTTAGCCAGCTTTGAAATAGATAGAGAAATTCAAGAGGAAGGTTATTAAGTATAAAAATTAAAAACAATAAAAATGTCCACAGCCGAACGCATATAACCTACTGGCTCCACCTTTTAGGAAGTCGGTTGATTTTTTTTTTTTTGAATATTAGGTATGTCTGCCGTCAAAATCAAATGCCAAAATCTGTATTTCTGTCTGTTAAACCACTGAAATGATTTTGATGAAATTTATGTGCGTAGTATACCAATATGTGCGTGTAAAAGAGACAAGGAGGACAGATCAATGACCTTCTTTCTATCCGGCAACCGGACTTTAGGCTAAAGTATTTAGCAACATGTATAACCTACATAACTCACTTTTAATTTCAATACTTTTTGTGCAATACAGAATACTGTCACTTTCGAATGATCGAAAGTGTGACTAGACTAGAAAATGTTTAAGATCTCTTTAAATACGTGACTAGGATAATCTTAGAACAAACTAGAATGTGAAATTAATTTGTTTGTTTTTTTATGATAAATGTTTATGATAATTGATTTTTCACGTTTCTAATTTTATCATATTCATAAACTTATATGACGACTCTCAAGTTTCGCCTACTTGGCCAAAACATAGTAAGAGCCAGGGCTTGCCAGATCTTCATCATTGCATAAAAGCTGTTCAAGTTTATCTGCACATGTCCCTAATAGAGGTAAGCTGTAAGAACGACGAGCAATGATGAAATTTGGGTTGCAGCTACTTAAAAGTGATATCTAGCGGCAAAGGTAAAACTCTCCCGTTAAGCGTGAAGCTCAATTTTTAACCGACTTCCAAAAAACGAGGAGGTTATATGTTCGGCTGTGGATTTTTTTTGTATGTTCAACGATTACTCCGCCGTTTGTGAACCGATTTTCGAAATTTTTGTTTTGTTGTATTAGGTTTTACTCTAATTTGGTACCATGTTCACAAAAATGGTAGCCTGATGATGGGATCCATGAGTAATCGAGGGAACTCCTCGAAATTTATATGGAAACATATGGTGATTTTAGTTTTACGTGAAGTGTACTAAGAATATGCTACCAAAAAGTCAAGTATTGGGTCAAGGTATACCATGGTTTCGAAGATGCTGAGAGAACTCCTGACTCCTTATAGATACACGTTTGGGAGTTTCGGCGTTGTTTTAAGAACAGAAAGCATATTTCATCATCATCATTATCATTACCACGTCGTGTTAAGGTCACCAATGTCTCATGGCACAGAATAGATAATAGTACAAGGCATAGGTATTCATACAATAATAATAATAATAATGTACTGTATAACACCAATAGGCTGTTTATACACGGCGGTCTGCACCGCAGAAGCGACGGCGTCGCCGCCGCGCGGCGCGTGGCGGCAGACGACAGATCGAATACTTTACTAACTACTTATAAAATTTAAATAGACAAATAGAATTAAAATAAAGTTATTTTAAAAAGAGAATTTAAACAAAACAAAGTCATTATGTGTCTTTTTAATTAGTTATACTTATTATCGATAGATGTCGCACTAAGTATCGATTTGACTTCTTGATTACAAGAACAGCTGTCAATAATTATGATAATATTAAATATTATGAGTAGCTAGTAGCTACGCTACATCCTATGCAAGTTTATACAATTTTTTATCTGATAGATCCTTCGATCGTGAAAAAACGAGACACAATAGCCTTTCTATTGTTATCGCAATCGCCGGTGACCGCTTGGGGCTTGAAGCATTAAAATTGTAAAATTACCTAGCACAATATGTTTACTTCACTGATAAATGATAATACATTATTTTGTGAGTGTGAGTTGTGACTTGTAACTCTTAACAAATTGTAATAAGGTACGTAAAATATACGCGATGGTTTACCTACTAGTGTAACTAAAAAGAGTGAAATTATTATTTTTAACAAAAAATTAATACCGACTTCCAAGGTAAAAACAATAATAACATTAATATGAACTAAAAAGTATGAAATAATTTTTCCTATCTAATAGTGCCGTTTTTCCGAATTCGGCTAAACCTCAACTATTTCTGTACTGAATCTTCATAATTTTGAAGTCGGTGCCAGTTCCAAAAGTTTCAAATATTCTGTCAGAGAACTGAAGATTCAGCTATCTGGTACCGACTTCAAGATAATGAAGATTTCATACTTTTTAGTTCATATTCATGTTATTATTGTTTATACCTTGGAAGTCGGTTTTAATTTTTTGTTAATTTTATCCTATATTTTCTTCGGGAAAACATTAGGAATATTTCTTTAAATGCCAACCACTTATAACAGTTGCTTTCTACTGTCAGATCACCTAAAAGTCTAGAGAGATAGAGAATACTCTATCTGTCATAAGTCATTTAACATAAGTTGTGGTTGTGGATAGCCTATCCGGCACTTATTAAAACATTTTTTATTTATTTTTATTTTATTTTATAAGTAAGGTGAAACAGGCCCTAATTCTTTAAAGATCTGGAAGTGGGAAGCAATTCTGTCATAAGTGTTGTCCGATATGCAGCCGTTTCGGAATACTTTAACTACAAACATCGCGACACAAGAATTTGAGAATTTTGTGCAAAACAATGTTTGCCAGGCCAGCTAGAGCCTAGAATGACTGGAAAACAACTCACAGGCCCTAGTAGGTACATTCGTGAACAACCTAAATCAGGACACGATCACCAGGTGTAAAAAACTGGTTCCGCAACTGTACCTCCCCTCGTAATTAAAAACTCCGTTTTGGGGCGTACAGTTATATTTAACTGAAGGAACATTAACTACGCTGCACTTGTTTATTTCGACACGGTTGTTAAGACGACGCCTTGATAATTTGGCTGTAGCGATGCCGATTTTTCTCAGCAATGACTAAAGCTAAGAAATTGAAGTTCATTGTCAGTATTCATCATGTCTTTGTCTTTGAATTGCCCATAGCATAACACGATTGGACAACTTTTATAGCACAGAATAATCAATCGAAAAGACCTCTGTAAAAAAAGGGATTCCTATTTTTCCAACAGAGGAGAGTGATTTAAGGTTCCAAAATTTGTACATAAATTGGTTCAAGCATGCACTTTAATTTGTGCATAGCTTATATGAAATGTATTTATGGTTTTTAAATTATGCGACAAAAACCATTTTGTCGCTTACGCCCTTTCCATTTTTTGCTGTTCCATTGCTTGTTTTCTATGAGAGGCCGGGCCGGCCTCTCATAGAAAACAAGCAATCTAAAACATATCCAACACGGTTTCTTACTTTAACGCTGCGTCACCTTAATTCAATAATGCTTAGCCCCTGTAAAATTGTGTTAAGTTAATAGGTCTTTTTTACGTGGGGAAATGCTTGACGCGTCGCTGGTGGATTGGGGATATCAGACGGAGTATGTGGGACTCCTCTATTTTAGGGTAGACCCACTAAAACCCCATGGCACTCCATACCAATTTTTGGCTACGAGTATATCGGTTCAGCTGTTTAGTGTTTGGGCGTGATCCGCGTGAACTTTCACATTTATAATAATAAAATTATTATTATTATTAAAAACGACGACCTCCGTGGCTCAATGGTTAGAGTGTGTGGCAACTCAAGCCGGGGGTCGCGGGTTCGAATCCCGCAGACGGAACAAAAAGTTTTTCAATGTTCCTGGGTCATGGATGTGTATTAAATATATTGTGTATGATATAATAAAAATCTTAAATATATGTATAGTATAAAAGTATTAAATATATTTCCGTTGTCTGGCACCCGTAACACAAGTCCTTCAGGTACTTAGCACGGGGCCAGACTGACGTGATGTGAAGCGTCCATAGATGTATTAAGTAGGTATAGATGTGTGGCTAGGTACATTTAGGTAATATAATTAAAAGGTATACCGTATATTAACATTATGTTTAAATTGTATTCCTTAAAGATTGTTGGTACTTGGTAGTAAGTAGAGCCACAGTTATTTCTTACCAAGCTTTTAACTTTTAAGTTAAGTATTTAACTAAGTAGGGCAAGACATACCATATCTATAGACAGACAGCGTGAAATATTCATGTTGCAATAAGAATTACTTAGCACTTCAATAAAGCGACGTTTAAGCGCGCTGCTAATTATACAAATTACACAATCTCAATTAGGTAGTCGCCATTTTGTTAAACGCTGTTTAGTCGCGGTCACTATTAAATCGTGTTTAATTAATGACATAATTATTATGTAAATTATTTTGTAAGTTTACAAAATTATATTGGATTTAGATATAGGTACATATTACATCAAAATGTAGGAAATGTAGAGCTTTTACATAAAACTTGTAAATTATTGATGCCCGCAACTCCGTTGCACCAAAATTCGCGTTGCCAGACTTAGGCACAGTGTTTGTGTGCGTCCGACTAGATGTATGCGAATTATAATTGCATAAGTTGATAAGAAATGCAACGCAATAGCTTTACCGCGGTAGTCTCCGAGTGCCACACGTATTTTTAACCGACTTCCAAAAAGGAGGAGGTTATTTAACCAGTAGTTAGTAAGATTAGAGCGCAGTCTAGTTGAAGCAGTACTACCATTACATCTTATTCTGTTGTTCCAGAGTGTCCAGCTGGGCATGGTGTGGTCATGCGGGAGGAGGAGCTGGAGGTGGCTCTGAAGGTGGTGGTGGTGGGCGACGGCGGCGTGGGCAAGTCCAGCATGATCCAGCGGTACTGCCGCGGCACCTTCACGCGCGACTACAAGAAGACCATCGGCGTCGACTTCCTGGAGCGGCAGATCGAGTGAGTAGAGCTCTGACAGCGTATACAGCTGGAGGTGGCGCTGAAGGTGGTGGTGGTGGGCGACGGCGGCGTGGGCAAGTCCAGCATGATCCAGCGGTACTGCCGCGGCACCTTCACGCGCGACTACAAGAAGACCATCGGCGTCGACTTCCTGGAGCGGCAGATCGAGTGAGTAGAGCTCTGACAGCGTATACAGCTGGAGGTGGCGCTGAAGGTGGTGGTGGTGGGCGACGGCGGCGTGGGCAAGTCCAGCATGATCCAGCGGTACTGCCGCGGCACCTTCACGCGCGACTACAAGAAGACCATCGGCGTCGACTTCCTGGAGCGGCAGATCGAGTGAGTAGAGCTCTGACAGCGTATACAGCTGGAGGTGGCGCTGAAGGTGGTGGTGGTGGGCGACGGCGGCGTGGGCAAGTCCAGCATGATCCAGCGGTACTGCCGCGGCACCTTCACGCGCGACTACAAGAAGACCATCGGCGTCGACTTCCTGGAGCGGCAGATCGAGTGAGTAGAGCTCTGACAGCGTATACAGCTGGAGGTGGCGCTGAAGGTGGTGGTGGTGGGCGACGGCGGCGTGGGCAAGTCCAGCATGATCCAGCGGTACTGCCGCGGCACCTTCACGCGCGACTACAAGAAGACCATCGGCGTCGACTTCCTGGAGCGACAGATCGAGTGAGTAGAGCTCTGACAGCGTATACAGAGTATAACAAAACTTTAGGTTGTGTAGGTACGTGTCCCCAGTCCCTCATATTACTGACAAATTAGTCAAGTTCTTATAGTTAGGTACTTTTTACTATGTTTCTATGAAAAATGGCCTAACGATTTGAATTTGCCCATACAAAGATGAAAGATTTAAAAAAGTGACTCTTTCAGCGCTGGTATACCTTCACATTGAACTCTTAACAAGGGACACATAATACGAGTAGCTACAACCTAAACTCTAAACTACACCCTGTATTGGTTACTCTAAGCCTTTAAATACAGACCGGCAGATTGTCTACGATTTTAGTTTGAGAATCAAGAATGTATCTTGCTCCATTTCCAACAACGACAGCTTCTTATATTCAGCAGCAAACCAAATCCCAAGATGTGCTCCCAATTAATGTGACCTTTGATTTTAGTCTCACGATCTTAATGTGACTAACAGTTCAGCCTGACTGTCTCTTAATCCAGTAATGTGTGGTATTCCAGGATCGACGGCGAGGAGGTCCGGCTGATGCTGTGGGACACGGCTGGCCAGGAGGAGTTCGATGCGATCACAAAGGCGTACTACCGCGGCGCGCACGCCTGCGTCCTCGCCTTCTCCACCACCGACAGACACTCCTTCCTGGCGCTGCATGATTGGAAACTCAAGGTAAACAGTGCAGGAAAGGGGAAAACCCCAACTGGAAATCCGCAACCAAGCTAGGCCAGGCCGCAGCGGCCAGGTCGCGGCGGCCATCGAAAGTATGGTGTGGCCGCCGGCCAGGTGACTGCCAGGTGCGTGTGGTCTATGGCGGTTTCATACTAAGGTATCTATCTCGATGGCCGCCGCGACCTGGCCGCTGAGGCCTAGCCGCTAGTGCGCGCCCGGTCTTTGGCTACTTCAGATGCCATCGAAGAAATGGATTCATAGGCAGTTACCAGGCCTATGTCACTTGGACGGATTATGTCAATTCAATGTTAGTTGTGATCTGTCGGATGGGTTTGACTAATGCGACCAAACTACGTTGGTCCGCCATCTGTCTATGAATCACCTTCTCTGATAGTACGTCGTAATAATAAAGCTATAACATTTGTGGAAGCCATCAGCCAAAGAGCTCGGCATTCGAGCTTGTAAAAAACTTTTGAGAGCTCTACAATAATAGTCATTACAGATATACATACTGTTACGGATACGGACACACAGAGCCATCTAGCGTCGAACCGGCAAAACTAGGGGACACACTACACATAAATCCCCTACTCGAAACTAGATGGCGCTAGTTGGTACATGCTCGAATCTCCTAGAAAGTTCCGACCGTTGTTTACTTGTTTACGTGTTTACTTGTTTACGTGAATCGAGTAAGGAACTTTCTAGAATTCGAGTCGCCCATATAAATAGGCGCAGGTGGACGGCCCGGAATTCAGTTTTATCTGAGCGATCTTCGAGGCGACTTCGAAGTGAAAACAAGTGATCAATAGTGAGTGATTGTGATAGTGAACCTACGACTCGGCTAGGACCTAGGACAGTGATAGTGCTCAGTGATTTGGATCTAGTGCTTAGTGTTTGGACTTAGTGATTTGTGTGAGCTAGTGTCAGTGAATAAAGTCTTCCAGAGAGTCACCAGGTCTTTCTCTCCGAATCCTCGAACCCTAGCACGTAACAACTGGTGTCGGAAGTGAGATTTGGAGATGCCATTGACTCCGAGAGAGGACTTCAAGGGGAGTGTCAGGACAAGGGCGCAGCGAGCTGCTGCCATTGACTTCGAGACAGGAGTTGGAGGTGGGGCTGCGGAGGCCACACCCACTGGGGACCAAGCTCCGCCCACTGCGGGACAGACCCCACCCGCTGGACCCGCCCACCAGGCTCCGCCCACTGACCACGCCCCCAGGCCCCGCCCACTCTGGACATGGCCACGCCCACTGGCTCCGCCCACCAGGCCACGCCCACTCAGGCCACGCCCACTGGCCCCGCCCACTGGGCCCCGCCTGCTCAGGCCCCGTCGACTACCTCCATCCATCCTGCCACGCCCGTAGTTTCTACGGCCCCTCAAATGGCGCCTCAATTAGAAAGCATAATTGGGTTAATGCAGGCTTTGCAAGATTCTCAAAGGGCAATGATGGAGTCTCAAGAGCAACAAAAGGACCTCCAAGAAAAAGCGCTATTGGCTATAAAGGATGTTAGTGACACGGTGACTAAGCTTCGGAAAGATGTCGATGTTATGGAAGAACGAGTTACCGGGCTAGGAGTGGATATGGAAAATGTGAAAACCGGCCTCACAGAACTACAGAAGTGGAAAGTGCGCCTAGAAACCACAGGAGTCCCGACGTCTAGTGGAACTACCGGAGTGGTGCAAGTGGTACAAGGACCAAGAGTTAAAGTGCCACCATACGACGGTACTACTTCTTGGAACGCTTATCGTCAGCAATTCCAGACGGTTGTTTCTGCCAACGGATGGACTGACGAACAATGCCTGACCGCTCTCACTGTTGCGCTCAGAGGGCAAGCTTTGTCGGTCCTAGAAGCACATACAGGGAAGGGGTTCCAAGACCTGATGGAGGCCCTTGAATCCAGATACGGGGAGCGACACCTGGAGCACGTGTTCCGTGCTCAACTTCGTGACAGAGTCCAACGCTCAGGAGAGGGACTACAGCAATGGGCGTTGGAAATTGAAAAACTTGTCAAGAAGGCACACCCAGGAGCCGATTCCAAGAT
Organism: Polyommatus iphigenia; assembly: GCA_963422495.1. Taxonomy (NCBI): domain Eukaryota; kingdom Metazoa; phylum Arthropoda; class Insecta; order Lepidoptera; family Lycaenidae; genus Polyommatus; species Polyommatus iphigenia. Next base: position 1,521,544 of record OY730180.1, read on the forward strand.
GATCGACACGAATATTGTGCAAGCATTTGTCGACGGAATCAGGGACCTCGAGGTCAGAGCTGCAGTGAGGCTACGTCACCACACCTCGCTAAAGGAAGCATTGGCGCATGCTTTGGAGGTCGAGGCTGTTCGCCGTGACATACGACAGACCCATAAGATCCATGAGGTCTCTGAGGATGTTAAGGAGGTCAAGGCTCCCACGAAGAGAAGTTTAAGAGCCATGTGCTACAAGTGCGGTGAGAGGGGCCATCTTCAGCTGCCCGCAGAAGGAGACCCAGATGGCAAGGATGAAAAGGCTCGAGGAACAAATGGAGGAGCTGATGAAGCAAGGGGCTTCGTCCCCCCGCCCGGGAGCAGGGAAACGAATAAAAGCCAGGACTAAGGGGCGAGTGCTGGCTGACGCGGAGGAAGCCCCAATAACTGTTGTTTCCCAAGCAAGCAGCGGGAATAGTCTTGTGATCCAGGGGACTATTAACGGGACGGATTGCAAAATGACTCTAGACACAGGAGCCTCTAGAACAATAGTGAACCCAAATTTGGTAAAAGCCGCAAGGAGGCACAGGAGGAGAATTAACTGTCGGCTTCTTACTGCCTCCGGTCAGCCAATACCCGTCCTGGGAGAAATGTCAGTTATGATGAATGTAGGGGGGTCCTCTTACCCTCATGATGTTATCGTGGCTGAGATTGTGGATAATTGCATCTTGGGTTTGGATTTCATGAAGAAGCATAACTGCGGAATTAATGTCGCTGACGGAGTTTTCAAGTGTGGCGAAGAAGAAATTTTCATCCTTGGAGGCGCCTGCGGGAAAGTCGCATGTGTAAAGGAAGTCATTATACCTGGACGAGCGGAAGCTAGAGTGCTGGTGAAACTACCGCCAGCTGGAAAGAAGAAGTCAAACAGATGTGTGTTGATCGAAGACACACCTAGCAAGACATCAGCGCAAAAACTGATGACGGCGAGAACCCTTGTTAGTGGAAGCAGTAACGCTGTGGTCAAGGTTTTGAATCTTGGTGATCGCGAGATCTGCTTGAACAAAGGTGACGTCATTGGAAAGTGCGAGGAAGTTGTCTGGATGAGAAAGTGTAGTTCGATCACAGGCTCAGACTCAGCCAACAGCAGCAACTATGGAATAGTGACTGAGCTACTCGATGACTGCAAGAGTAATCTGACTTATTCGCAGAGCATGAAAGCTAAGAAGTTTTTACAACGCCACGCGAATATCTTCTCCAGTCAGGAAGGCGACCTTGGAAGAACTTCGATGGTTCAGCACAGGATATATACCGGAAGCGAGAACCCAATTCGTCAACGAGCAAGACGGATACCCATTGCAAAGGAAAAAGAAGTTGAAAGCCTTTTGGAGGACATGAGAAGGCATAAGATTATTGAACCGTCTGCAAGTCCGTGGTGCTCACCTGTTGTGTTAGTGAAGAAGAAAGATGGCAGCACAAGGTTTTGTGTGGACTACAGGCGTCTCAATGATGTCACTAAGAAGGACAGCTATCCATTACCTCGAATTGACGACACTCTGGATACCTTGAGTGGCATGAAATGGTTCTCGACCCTGGACCTGAAATCTGGATACTGGCAGGTGGAAATTCACCCAAAAGACAAGGAGAAGACAGCTTTCTCCACCGGTAAAGGTTTATGGCAGTTTAACGTCATGCCCTTTGGATTGTGCAACGCACCTGCCACATTTGAGCGACTCATGGAGTGTGTACTGGCAGGCTTAGTTGGAGAGGCTTGCTTAGTCTACTTGGACGACGTCATCATTGTTGGCCGCGACTTCGAGGACCATTTGCGAAACTTAGAACGTGTTTTCGCCAAAATAGAGGGGGCCAAGTTAAAGTTGAATCCGAAAAAATGTCGTTTATTCAGGAGTAAGGTCAATTATCTCGGCCATGTCATCTCCATTGATGGAATCCAGACGGACCCGGAGAAACTGGAAGCAGTTCAAAATTGGCCAACCCCTAAGAACAAAACCGAAGTGCGGGCATTTCTCGGCTTATGCTCCTACTACAGGCGTTTTGTTAAGGGATTCTCGGAGATAGCCAAGCCATTACATCGGCTGACAGAGGATAAACGACAGTTTATTTGGGACGAGACTTCTGAAGATTCTTTTCAGAAACTGAAGAAACATCTGTGTGAAACACCAATCCTGGGGTATCCACAACCTGCAAGTCAGTTTATAGTCGACACGGACGCAAGCAACACGGCCATTGGAGGGGTGTTATCTCAAAAACAGGGTGAAAGAGAAGTTGTAATTGCATATTTCAGCAAATCTTTATCTAAGCCAGAGAGAAACTACTGTGTGACAAGAAGAGAACTCTTGGCTGTTGTAAAGACGCTACAACATTTCAGCAAATATCTCATCGGCAGACAGTTTTTACTGCGAACTGATCACGCAGCCTTGAAGTGGCTACTGCAATTCAAGAACCCAGAAGGCCAAGTAGCTCGATGGATTGAACAACTACAGGAGTATGACTTCAAGACGGAACACCGCAGCGGAAAGGCGCATGGGAATGCCGACGCACTTTCACGAAGGCCGTGTTCAGAGGACTGCAAACACTGTGTTAAGCAGGAATCTAATGAAATAATATTAAAGTTAACCAGAACAAGTCCCTTGGGTCTCTGGGAGAATGATGCTATGAGAGAGGCTCAAGAAAGAGATGACGACCTTCGGCATATCATCACATGGAAGAAACGCGGTGACGTAAAACCAATCTGGAGTGAGGTTGCACCCACTGGCGCTGTCACTAAGGCGTACTGGGCGCAATGGGACAGTCTGATACTTCAAAATGGAATACTTTACCGGAAATGGGAGAAGACTAACGGCAGAGAGTTCCATCTTCAGATAGTTGTCCCAAGGACGAGAGTACCAGATGTTCTCCGTGAAATACACGATGGTGTATCAGGAGGTCATCTAGGTGTCAAGAGGACGTTAACAAAAGTGCGAGAACGATTCTACTGGTTGCATTGTCGAGATGATGTGCAGGATTGGTGCCGCAAATGTACTACTTGCGCTGCAGTGAAGGGACCACAAACAAGGAGCCGTGGGAACCTGCGCTTGTATAACGTTGGCGCACCGTGGGAACGAATTGCAGTTGACGTAGCTGGGCCATTTCCTGTAACGGAATCGGGAAACAAGTATTTTATGGTGGTCATGGATTACTTCACCAAATGGCCCGAAGTGTTCGCCATACCAAACCAGGAAGCTACAACAGTTGCTTCTAAGCTAGTCGAAGAAGTGATATCACGCTTTGGTGTGCCTCTAGAAATCCATTCCGATCAGGGCAGGAATTTCGAATCGCAGGTCTTCCAGGAAGTGTGCAGAATTTTGGGAATGCATAAAACGAGGACCACCGCGTACCATCCACAGTCTGATGGAATGGTTGAGAGATTTAACCAGACCCTTGAGAGGCATTTGGCGAAACTGGTAGATGACAAACAAAAGGATTGGGACAGGTATATACCGCTCTTCCTTCTGTCGTACCGTACCGCCGAGCATGAGAGCATAAAAGCTACCCCGGCGTATGTCAATTACGGTAGAGAACTGCGAGTACCAGTAGACCTCTTGACAGGAGGGTCACCGGAGGAACCGAAGACCGTACAAGACTATGTCTGCGATTTAAGGGAAAAGATGCGCTATATACACGCCATGGTTCGGGAAAATGGGTTGCAGTCAAGTGAGAACATGAAGACCAGATACGACCGGAAATCGAACACGAGCGGCTTCGAAGAAGGGTCACTGGTGTGGTTGCATAACCCAACTCGGCGAAAAGGGAAATCTCCAAAGTTGCAGACCAAGTGGGACGGCCCATACAAAGTGGTTACCCGATTGAATGATGTGACTTACAGGATTCAAAAGCAACCAAGAGGGACATTCAAAGTGGTACACATAGACCGTCTGGCGCATTACCATGGCAGTAATAATGATGCTCGGGACGAGCATCTCTAAGAGGGGAGTAGTGTTACGGATACGGACACACAGAGCCATCTAGCGTCGAACCGGCAAAACTAGGGGACACACTACACATAAATCCCCTACTCGAAACTAGATGGCGCTAGTTGGTACATGCTCGAATCTCCTAGAAAGTTCCGACCGTTGTTTACTTGTTTACGTGTTTACTTGTTTACGTGAATCGAGTAAGGAACTTTCTAGAATTCGAGTCGCCCATATAAATAGGCGCAGGTGGACGGCCCGGAATTCAGTTTTATCTGAGCGATCTTCGAGGCGACTTCGAAGTGAAAACAAGTGATCAATAGTGAGTGATTGTGATAGTGAACCTACGACTCGGCTAGGACCTAGGACAGTGATAGTGCTCAGTGATTTGGATCTAGTGCTTAGTGTTTGGACTTAGTGATTTGTGTGAGCTAGTGTCAGTGAATAAAGTCTTCCAGAGAGTCACCAGGTCTTTCTCTCTGAATCCTCGAACCCTGGCACGTAACAATACCTACAGCAATTTTCTGGTACTCTGATAGGACCGAATTATTGACAGTACAAAATTTTATGATCTACGAGGGCTGTTTGAAAAGTTCTCGGCCTTACATACTTCTGCCTGTCTTACAAGCGTATAACTTATACCATATTGTATAGGGGCATTATTAACTAGATTAAAACCCACGCCTTTTGTAAATTGCTTCATTAGAAAAAAAAATTTTTAACAACCATCTGCACCAAGTCAGCAGAAATGTGAAGGCGCGCGTATTCAAACAGTTGCGCTATTATTGCAAAGTCTAATAAAATTGAATTGTGAACACGGAATTAGTCTTTGTCATTTTTAACTAGTTTTGTATGTCTTTACAGACATGTGCAATGATTTAAAAAAAAATACACAATAGTTAAAATAGAAAATATAGGTCTTTAAATACGCGTCTACCCCAGTTGCTAAAAATCGTTCATTTTCACAGAAAAAGCCTAAAATTTAAAAAAAATGTTGTAATCTCGGAATAAATAAATTGATAAAAGAAAGATAAACAAGCTTTTAAAAAATAGCATTACTTTTGTTTTGTAATATCGTAATGATAAAAATAAATGTCTTTGAAAAACCGGTGCCGCGTTTTCCGACAAAATTCCAAGTATCAGGCAGCTCGAAAATTAAATTGATTTTTTGAAAATATTTTGTACCAAAGAGATTCAAGTTATATTCACTTTATAATATGAGTTTATTCATTAGTTTAATTTTATTAAAATCACGCCAAATAATAGCCTAATCTTTTAATGAGCGTGGAAAATCGAGCTATAAAGAAATCTTCTAGATAAAGTGGGTGTTACAGATTAAAGCCACAATTTTTTTTATTAAGGAATAAACTCTATTAAATTACTCTTATATTCTAAAATAACAGTACATTTTGAACGGGAAATAGTAATTTATTAGGTCTTTACCATAAAAAAATGTGCAATAGGGCCCTACGAACACGATGATCGGATTGTTGTTAATTGGGATAACACAGATGCTCACACACCCGCCTTGCAAGGCTTTCTATGAAATTATATAAATACGTAAAATAAATTTCACTATCGAAAAATGTTGGCTTGGTTTTCAGTATTACAATACATTTTTCAAATCTAAATTAGAGTTACCAGGGACGGAGATATTCACATGACAACGAGACGTAGTCGATCTCGGTGATCATTTTGTAAGACTTTTTTTTTTATCAACTTTTTTAGTCATTAAAATTTATTGTAATTTGAATTTTTAGAGACATATCTTCTAGTTAACACCTTCACTGCGGCAAGTAAAATCTTAAACCTTCGTCTGGTGCGGCGGCGGGCCAAAGTGTGCCCCCAATGATTTTTCCGCCAGTGCGGGGTAGGCCTTCCTCGACCCACCAGCACAAGGTTAGATTAAATTACTATAACTTTACGAAAACATAATGTAGGTGTACAGTTTTTGGACTGTTGGAATAACCTTGAACTCAACTACTTTAGATTTGATTCGCCCCGGGATCTGCCAAGCAGGAAATGAGAAATAAACCAGGGAAAGTGGCGGGCCGATATCGACCTGAACCACCTGACCTGAAGCACTAAGGGGATATCGAAAATATATATTTTTATTAAAATATTTAAATTCCTGTCTTTAAATACTCCTTTGAACACTACACTGAATAAAAATAGAAATAGGTCTAACTTAACTAAAAAAAGACTAGATTTAAGCTACACAGAAAGCAAGACTCCGGAAAAAACTAGACAGAACAGACAAATACAATTGGAAACGCATACTTTTAAGAAAAATTCAAAACCAGAAAATAAAGAAAAAGCTTCAACATCGACAATTACTAATCACTCTGTTCAAGCTGACCCTAAAATATTAAAAGATGAAGTTATAATTATAAATAACTAGCAACCCGCCCCGGCGTCGCACGGGTATAAAATATATAGCCACTGAAAAAGTTATGCCTATAGCCTTCCTCAATAAATGGGCTATCTAACACTGAAAGAATTTTTCAAATCGGACCTGTAGCTCCTGAGATTAGCGCGTTCAAGTTAGCCCTTACAAATAATTTTCCCTGTTTTTTCCACATTTTCCTCTATTTCTTCGCTCCTATTAGTCTTAGCGTGATAAAATATAGCCTATAACCTTCCTCGATAAATGGGCTATCTAACACTGAAAGAATCATCAAAATACGTTGCGTAGTTTTAAAGATTAAAGGGAACAAAGGGACATGAGGGAAAAAAAAGCGACTTTGTTTTATAATAAGTATAGATAAGGAAAATGTACAGATAAAAGATAAGAAAAGCAAAATTATGATATTGGGAGGACAACAATGCGTCAATCTTGCCTCTTCACTGGTACGATCGCGCCTAGATAGTAAATATGAAAAATATGACATTTTCTCTTTTGTTAAGCCTTTTGCACCATGTAATGAACTGACTAAAACATTTAATAACATAAAATTAACAAAGAAAGACAAAATAATCTTGTGCATAGGCGAAAACGATCGTAACCCTTACAAAGTCTTGATAGAACTTGGATTTTTCCTCAATTACCATAGCGATACAACTGTAATTGTAACTAGCGTTCTCCATAACAAATCTTAACGAAGATAAATTAAATAGAATGTTAGAGCTTACATGTAAAAATTATCCAAATTGTATATTTTTAAATCTGAGACAAGCGAATATTTTTTATATTAAAAAACGTTACATAAGTTTTTGTACTTACAAAATAAATATGCTTATCGACACTATGTATTATGAAACAAGATATTTGGTACCCGGTAACAAAGCAATACTCTTTAATAGCAAGATGAATAAAAAACAGAACATAAAAAGAAACGTAACATACTGTATTATTTTAAGCCAATCCCTAGAAAAACAAATAAAGCATGCACCAAAGATGACTCCACATTAGTTAGTAGTGAAAATTGTGAAAATACCGAAAGTAACAAAATAAATTCTGAAGATACATTTTTTCCAGTCCAATAACTTTATAACCATAATGCATCAAAATATTGCCGGTATGTTTAATAAAAAGGAGCTACTGAGTGCTACTCTAAGAGAACTGTCGGAAAATCGTAAACCAGTAGATATTTTGTGTTTATCTGAGACTTTCGTTTGTGCTGAAGACATCCCAAATATATATATATTATTAACAGTATCTGTCTTTTCTCGGTTACGCCAAAAACGCGGAGGTGTTTGTATTCTAATAAGAAATAACCTAGAAGGTATTAAATTCGACGCGGTGGATGACATAAGCATAGAAAAAACATTTGAATGCTGCGGTTTAAAAATACCAGAATATAAACTCATCGTAATCTGCATGTATCGAACACCGAACTCTGATATTAAACTGTTCCTTAATACTTTCGACAGACTTTTATACAAATTACGAACATGGGACTCATTTAACATGTAGTTATAGTAGGGATCTTAACATTGACATTCTAAAAGACACAAAAAACAAAAAGGAGTTTTCTAATCTACTAGAAAATTATAACTTTATTAATCATATCAATGAACCGACAAGACAAAAATCTTGTATAGACCTATACTTAAGCAATATTAATGACGCTAGGGGAGATGTAAAGCCGCTAGGCTTATCAGACCACGAAACCGCGCAGTTTTTAAAAATACCCCTAATAAACAAAATCAAGACAACAACCTACTTTACATTTAAGAAAGACTTTTGTAATGTGAATATAAATAAATTTAAGAATAATATAAAACATTTTACATGGTCGTCTGTTTATGCTCTTCCAAACATAGATGATGCCTTTAATGAATTCCATGACACAATGGTCATGTTATTTGATCTATGCTTTCCTACAATAAAATGTAAAATAAAAAAAACAGACACTAAATTAAAATGGCTGACCAAAGGTTTAAAAATATCTCTAAGAGGAAACTTCGACTTAAATATTATAAAAATAAAAGTATAGAAAATAAAAATAAATTTAGAGACTATTCAAAGATTTTAAGAAAGTGTATAGTAATGGCTCAGAAAAATAACAACAATAGGTACATAACAAACTCAAATAACAAATGTAAGCCTTCTTGGGAGATAGTCAAAGGAAATAGACAAATTGCTGAATCTAAAATGATAAAAGAAATAAACTTTAATAAAAAGCATATAACAGATCAAGTAAAGATTGCAAATATTTTTAATGACAATTTTATAAATTCAAAATTAAATAAAAGTCAAAACAGTAATAATAATAATGATGTTAGAAGTAAATTTAAAATATCACAAAATATAAACCAAAATAAACAGCATTTTTCTAACCCCAACTGATAAAAATGAGGTAATTGCTATGATAAACTCGTTGAAAAACTCTAACTCAACGGGATATGATAAAATTCCTACAAGACTTCTAAAATCATGTGCAACCGAACTGGCATCCATATTAGCTCATTTAATAAATTTATCGTTTGAACAAGGTATATTTCCGAGTAAGCTAAAAAAATCTATTGTTATCCCTATATTTAAAAGTGGATGTAAAAAAGAAATAAATAATTACAGACCGATTACGCTCATCCCTGTCATTTCCAAGTTGTTCGAAAAAGTTATGCACAAACGGCTAACATCCTTCCTTGACAGATATGAAATCATAGTTAAAGAGCAGAATGGTTTCCAAAAAGGAAAATCTACAACCCTAGCAAGCTTTACATTGGTAAAGGAAGTTATAGACAGTATGGATAAGACAAAACCAGTTACGGCTCTATTCTTTGATATGTCTAAAGCTTTTGACCATGTAATTCATGAGAAACTTTTATTAAAATGTGAACATTATGGCATTAGAGGTCTAGCTCTTGCATGGCTAAAAAGTTATCTCTCAGATCGTAGTCAACAAGTTAAAGTTACTAAAATAAACAATAAAACTGAAATATTACATATCACTTCAGAAAGTAGGCAGAATAAGAAAGGAGTTCCTCAAGGGAGTATACTGGGCCCCCTACTCTTTGTTATTTATATAAATGACCTGCCGAAATTCATTACTCACAATTGCACACTCTTTGTTGATGACATCTCTATTATTATAAAATTCTTAAATGAACTGACATATAATTTAGAAATAAATCGTGTATTAAATGACGTAATCGGATGGTTGAACAACAATAATTTGAATGTAAATATTTTATTAATATTTACATTCAAATTATACAATTTTATATATTGAATACAATTTTATAGTAAAAAGGGCAAAGGAAAGGACCTGTGCGTAAAATATGACAACTCAGTATTGAAAGAGGCTAAAACTGTTAAATTTTTGGGAATAACCATTGACAATAACTTGTCATGGCAGGCACATATCGACAAAACCTGCAAAAAAATTAACCAATATGTATATCTTCTTAGATCCCTACACAAAACCGCCACTGCCGAAACAGCATTAATGGCTTATCATGCATTTGTCATGTCGGCACTTAGATATGGCATAATTATATGGGGCAACTCTGTCGATATTGCACGACTGTTTATTGGACAGAAAAAATGTATCCGAGCCTTATGTGGAGCTCACCCTATGGAATCATGCCGCCCCCTTTTCAAAAAGTTAAAAAATTCTTACGCTACCTTGTTTATACATATATGAGATAAGCATATTTTTCAAAAAACACATTTCAGTATATTACACAAAAAAGTCTCAGTTTCTAGATGGAAATACTAGGTATCCCGACCAGTTAGTTTTACCTAACACAAAAACAACCTTAGCAAGTAAGGGATGCTATAATATGTCAATCAAAATTTATAATAAATTACCCAATGACTTAAAAGAATATCCATTATCAATTTTTAAGAAAAGACTATTCAATTGGTTGGCAGAGAAGTGCTTTTATTCATTGAATGAATTTATGTGATCATTGACTGACATATCATAATTATATTATAATTAATATTCAGTATTCTTAATAATTGATATTATCTATGATTCCATGACCTTTGACTAATTAAAATATTAGTATTTAAGTATATACCTACTGATGACTATAATATAATATTTATGTACCTAAGTAAGTAATATATTGTATAAAAATATGTTCAATTATTCCACTTGCTCAATGTCAAACCTAGTAGCCAGGATAACAATTTTGTAAATATTAGATACTTAATGTAGTCCGACATCCTCCAGCTTATTACTGCAATAAATGAGTGCTGAAACAAAAATTAAAGATTGAAATAAAAATATAGAGAGAGCTCTCTATTAGGAAAAAGTCGTTAACTGCACCTGCCGTCGATGTGTGCACCTCAGGATAGCGAAACATTGCTGGATATCGTATTATTCAACAAAATATTATAGATTTTTGTTCAGTATTACTCTTGCAAAATGCCACATGGCCAGTAAATTAAACATGACATTGCAGTTTTGATGAAACATAACCTCAAGCTCAAGACAATGACGATTGATTATTGACACATGACGCACAAGTATTTTTTTATTTTTTTTGAAGTGAAAACTTCTTTAACGGCGTCGAGCACTTTTGTGGGATGGGTAAAAACTGTGAAACTCGCGTCAGATTTTCGTGTTGATCGAAAAACCATAGAAAAACCGTAAGACGGTTGGAGAGTAGTGTTTTGTGTCGAACTCGAACTCGAACTCGAAAACTCGAAAACTCGAAAACTCGAAAACTCGAAAACTCGAAAACTCGAAAACTCGAAAACTCGAAAACTCGAAGACTCGAAGACTCGAAGACTCGAAGACTCGAAGACTCGAAGACTCAAAGACTCGAAGACTCGAAGACTCGAAGACTCGAAGACTCGAAAACTCGAAAACTCAAAAACTCGAAAACTAGAAAACTCGAACTCGAAAACTCGAACTCGAACTCGAATTGTAAGGTTTCGTTTAATTAAAAAAAATCGATTTTTTAAAAATCGATTTTCATAAAAAATGGGTTAAAAATTTAATCGATTGTAAGGGTTTCGATTAATTAAAAAAATCGATTTTTTAATAATCGATTTTCATAAAAAATGGGTTAAAAAAATGCACAACGTTAATAATCAAGTTTTCACTTCTGCCGGCACTCCCGGAGTGCAACCCGTCTTTTTTTTATTCTTCTTCTCTTATTATCTGGCAATGACATAAATTATAATACGCCAAGTCTGTTTAAATACAACTAATAGTCCTATTTTTTATTTTATTTCTTTTCATTATTATTGTATGGTTGTCTTCAATTAATGTAATAATTAGTGAATCTAAAATGTAAAATAGTTATATAAGCTAAAATATATTTTGCATGCTTCAAAAGCAGAATGTTTGCTACTGCACCTATACTTTAAGATCTTTTGTTAACAACATTCTATGCAAATAAACGATTATTATTATTATTATTATTATTATTAAAACACAAAGCCCGTTTTTGTTTGCACATTCTGCAGTATGTTTTATTTTTTTTTAATTTCTTTTTTGATTCGACACTCCTCATGGTTTCTCCCAGTTTTTCATATCACCCTGCACAATTTCGCCGTTTAACGCTCATCTCACGATAGCAGGAAACAAAAGATCATGCTTTTGTTTCCTGCTATCGTGCGTTGTTAATTTTATAAAATGAATAATTATTGTATTTTAAAAAGATAAAACCGACTTCAAAATCGTACGTAATTGAGAATCAAAATTACCTATTTTAAACACTACTGAACCGATTTTGATGAACAGTATTCCCGAAGTTAATCAGTACCCAGTACAAAAAAAAATACTTTAATCGGACTAGTAGTTCCGAAGATGTGCGAACACAAACATAAAAACATACATGAATATGTATGTCACTTTAGAAATTTGTCACATTTGTTCAGATGCTGATAATATAGACTAAAACGTATCAAAACTAGGCAGTTCTGAAAATAATACATACAATATACAGGTTGAATAGATAACCTTTTCTTGAAGTCGGTTAAAAAACGCGACGTATGTCAGCTACAACTTACGATAGATTGCACATCACTAACTGGCGAGGCGGACGCTCGGTGCGGTATCGGGTCGCCAACCGCCTGCTTGTACGGCGGGCCGCAATAGGCCCACTGCCGCACTGAGTTAATTTTTGACACCTCCAGTGCGTGGTAGGCCGATAACGACCTGCCATAATTTTTTTATAGGAAAGACCTATAATTTTGAACACAATCTCAAATATATATTTGCCTCTGTCGTACCTTTACAAACACCTGAGATAATCGTTCCGCACCGAGTGAGAGAACATAGTTTTCTTCGTCCGCACCAGCTGAAATTCCGCGGCAGGCCGATTTCAACCTGCCCCGCAGTGAAGGTGTTAAAGACTGAATTTAAAATTGAAAAAATCATCTTAAATCATTTCATTGGAAAAATTCTCAAAGCCGAGAACTTCTTAAACAGCCCTAGTATGTATATTATAAGAAGGAAATGTTTGGCACAGTAATTAGTAAAGGAGAGAATGGAAGGACATTGGATCTTTTTAGGACGGTGATTTATTTTTTCAGTACGGTTGCAGTATCAACTATTTGTGTGAAGCCACAGACAAAAGCTAGTTTTTTAAACTAAACAATAAATCATATCCTATTCAAATAACAAAGTTTATGCGGAAGGAAACATATTTTCTTGTCAACAACTATCTTACAACGGAAGGATTAGACAAGTGAAAGGATTTTATTGTTCCTTGTCTTCTCTTTAAAGTAATAAATATTATAGTCATGGGCGTATATAAGGGGGGGGTCCTGGGGGTCCGGACTCGACCACCCCCCCCCCCCCCCCCCCCCCCCCATTACTATCCATCTTACTTGTCCAATCGACAAAAATCTATTATGTACCGCACCGATTTTAACCCTTAATTAGGTGTATCAAAAAAGTCACACAAGTAGTCGCATGGGGTCTCCACTGACCCCAAATAAAAAATGAAAATTAAGTTGAAGAAATGAATAAAGCGAAGTATTAATTATGCGAATTGTTAGAATGCTTTATGATAATTAATCTTAATAAGCAAAAACCTTCATTTGCCTCTATACAACTACAAAAATCAATCAACTACTACTCTGTCCCAAAATCTCATAGATATCACTATGGTTGAGATCGAGATTTTAAAAATCTATTATTCACTTTGATGACCAGATTTTTTGCAGCACCGAAGGAAGTAGGTCCTGAGCTAATACTGACAAACATATTTTCCTCATTTGTAGGATTTGTTACGCACTTCTGGTCATCACCCCCTCACCATCATGATCATCACCATCCAGTGGTCAGGGAATATTTTCAGCATCTCTGGGGTCTTAAATCTTGTCTACCAATTCATGCCCGTCACAAATCAGTGCACAGTTTTGAATTTCGAAGGCTATAGGCTCGCAAAATCACTTTTATCTTCAGAAACCTTCCAGCCGCCAGCGTATTTCAGTATATTGATCTATACTGTCATTTTTACAGAGCAATTATATAAAAAATGGTGTCAATAGAATGACATACTCATATATTTATAAATCATCCTAAATTATATCAAAAATAATTTAGCAATTAAACATAATATTACAAAAATGGAAACTTGTCTTGTGACAAAAAAAGTCACGTAAGTGGTCGCATGGGGTCAGCGCTCAAGAGAGAAGTGACACATGCACCATCGTTAGCTAACCAGCTACCACTTATTAGGATACCTCAATAGGAGTTAGGAAACTACCAAAAGCGTCGTTGCATTCCTGGAACTCTAGTACATTTTTTTTTTTCGGTTTGAAAGTGATTTGACCCCATGCGACCAATTAAGGGTTAATCAGCGACGTACATGTGTTTTATTTCTATTCACAGAATAATAATTAATTATACTGTGGAGCGTGTCCATAGGCAGAGTAGGTACCGCGATGCGTTCTTAGACTTCTTAGTTCGTCGCAGGGGCGACTGTGGTGGTGCATCTAAACTTGCAATGAAAGACTCACTGTGCGTACACCGAGATCCGGCGGCGCAGCTTGATTCCGAAGAAATTATTAATCAATTAGCAATAAAACGTAAAGAGATTACTTTAGAGTTTAACCTTTGTTATTTTTTTAAATAAATGTATTCAACATTCCGATAAGTATTCAAATTTTAAATAAAAATTCGGCCAAGTGCGATTCGGAATCGCGCACGAAGAGTTCCGTATCGTTATATCGCGCAAAAATAGGCCAAAAAATGTAAAAATTATTGTAAAAAAATAAATAACTATTTTATTTTTATTACTAGCTGTCCCGGTGAACTTCGTGTCACTTTAAAACCTTCCCTGGACTTCTACGAATATTTTAAGGCTAAAATCAGCCCAATCCGTTCAGCCGTTTTCGAGTTTTAGCGCAACTAACACATTTGAAAATTCATTTTTATATAAAAGAAGTCAATTAGCAGTAAAACGTAAAGGGATTACTTTAGAGTTTATAAACCTTTATTACTTTTTTAAATAAATGTATTTATTTATTTATTTATACAGGGTGTAAAAAGACCACTTCCGATAACTTTGGGGTATTATTATACTACATTTTCTGATTACAAAAATGTATTTTTTTTTTATTTTTTTTTTTTTCTAAAAAAATTTTTTTTTAATATATTTTTTATAATAAATAACCTTCAGACAAAACCATAAACCATTTACAAAAAATATTTAAAATATTTTTTTTACTTTTATTTTTTTTATCCCGATACGTAATCTAAAAGACGCGAGTCATTGATATCAAATGTAGCGCGCTTAATAACATAAGGTCGTAAACGACCATACTGTACGGTCGCGGCAGTTTTTAACCTTATGCTCTTTCCAACCTATCAAGAACCATGACATTCAACTCTCTCAAGTAACTCAGAACTTTGACCTATGATCTCTTACCTAGGCTAATTTAATCCTTCGATCGCGGATTCTTGGAAATGCTATTGTATTCTAGAGTTGTCTCGATCACCGGTACTTGTATGGGCCTTAATGGGTTAAAACTTTAATTCTAACTCATGTACAAAACTGTAAGTAACTTTCTGAGCATGAGTAACAACTTATTTATCGATTAGTTAAAAAGTTATTCGTAAGGAACAAAACCGATTTTGTGTGATATGCGAATGCGGATCTCAGGAGTCAGGCTTTCTATCGAAATTACAGACGATGCATGAAAACTTCCGTACGTAAAACTATGGTAATAAACTTACGTGTAAAATGTTAAGTTCTTAAAGTGTTCTTATTTC
The DNA here is from genome assembly GCA_963422495.1 of Polyommatus iphigenia. Taxonomy (NCBI): domain Eukaryota; kingdom Metazoa; phylum Arthropoda; class Insecta; order Lepidoptera; family Lycaenidae; genus Polyommatus; species Polyommatus iphigenia. The sequence continues at coordinate 1,537,118 of OY730180.1, forward strand.
TCTAGACTCTATGCATTTTGTAAGTATTCTTTAGCACTAAACAATAATACCACCAACAACAACACGTTTCTTACACGAAATCTAACACAACACAAAGTTTAAACAAAAAAATAATAACACATTTTCCGTGTTATGCAGAACGATGATTGTGGATGGACAGTACCTAGATCTGCAATTATCGCTTTTTATCTACTACAGACGATACAGTATGAAAAAACTAGCAATTAATTACTTACGTGAAAAATGTTGAATTCTGATTTTTGAATGTGCTCTCTATGCATTTTGAAAATAGTCCATATCACCAATCAATAACACCACCAATAACAACACATCTCTTTTTACACGATATCTTACACGACACGTCTTATTTTTTTAACGCAAACAAATAAGAAATAATAGTTAATTAATTTACATTTTACACATTTAGTTATCACAATAATACGTTTTAAAAAGATCGTAATACGCTTATTAATTAAACATAACTCAACGGACAACCTGCAACCACAAGATGCAAATTGGAACTAAAGACTAATTATGCGAAAATCGTCTTTAAAAACATGTATCGACTTTCGGTATGCGGACCCGACAAAGCGCCGCCGCTCTGCCTAGCACAACGCACGTGTCGCTAATCCATTTCAAGGACAATCTAAGTGTTGTACCCTATTTAAAATTCAAAACTATTTATTTCAGTCGATATTTAAATTACCATTAAATAATAAAAATTATAACTAATATTTAGTAGATGTAATCTCATTTTTAAAATGAACTCTATTAAGAGGTTATAAATTCAGAAAATTTTATCGGGATACATAGTCAAGTTGCATTCGATAATTTCGATACCTACATTACCGTGATAAAGTGATTGTTATACTATGGTACGCGTTATGCGTTATACGTATGCGCGTATACGCGTTTACGCATGCAATGAAAATACTTTAATAATACCTATTTAATTTTAAATAACTTTTAATTATTATTGTCGCTATTCTTAACATTGAGTAGGTATTTGTTTTTTTTAGTTTGACTGTAATCAATACTTACTCGTATGTAAAACAATTAATAACGATTTATCGATAAAAAATTATCGATAACTCAAATTATGCAGAGGGATACATCCCTATTATTTAACAAAGTTTTTTCTTTAATTTTATTTAGTCTGCTGTAAACACGCGCCGCGCTGGTGTACTGTGAAGTTTTTGTTTAAGTTTTGTAATTTTACGGATGTTCTGGTCTTATTGCTTGTTTTGTGACATTCTTAACTATTTTTTCACGTGATACGTTCGAAGAATGTGCGATGAAATGTGAATGAACTTTTAATACTCGTAAACCTTTATGGAACGAGGGTGAACATCGTCGTCGATAGACGATAGTGCGGTTTAAACAGTGCAGTAAAAAGTGTTTTTATAAGAATTGGAATGTCTCCTGTTTACTTTTGTTTCGTGTTGAAAAACTCTGCAATCTACATTGAGTTAGATGGAGCACAGCTCGAACTGCATTTCATAAAAGCAGACAGCTGATCACAGGTCAGTGAACATGTTATCAAGTTTTTTTTTCCATAGTAACTGTGTATTGTATTTTTACAACCTGATTCGGATGTGAATTATGATTACTTTTCCTTTTTGGCCGGAAGTAAAAACTGAGTATTTTTGAGTAATAAACCTAAGAAACGGTAATTAATAAATTCTAACATTTTATTAAATCGTGAAAACAATTGTAATTTAATAATCATTACAATATTGGTGGTTTATTCACTACCTACGGGCTAGGGCCTAGGGCACACCACGATCAGCTGTTTTGTCTAGCGCAGGGCCGCGCGCGCGGGACTTGGCGCGGGCGGCGCGGGGGGGGGGCTGGCGCAGCCCGGGGCCGGCGGGGCTCCACTGGCCCGCGATATTATCGCGCATTTACATCAGCATTATACATTGCGTGTTGAAAATTTTGACTATTTTAAAAACTGGCGATTTAAAGAAAATTACTTGCACCAATGGATATATCTCATGCCCTATAATAACCCCACGAAGTTATCGGAAGCGGTCTTTTGACACCCTGTATAGGGCCAAATAGGCCAAAATATGTGTTTTTTGTAAAAAAAAATATTTTTATTTTATTTTTATTACTAGCTGTCCCGGTGAACTTCGTGTCACTTTAAAACCTTCCCTGGACTTCTACGAATATTTTAAAACTAAAATCAGCCTAATCCGTTCAGCCGTTTTCGAGTTTTAGCGCGACTAACACATTTGAGGACCTTGCAGCTAAAGAGGCCCCTCTTTAGCTGCAAGGTCCTCAAATGTGTTAGATCCAAATTTTAGCCGTTACCCTTTTTTTGCCTACAATTTAAACAAAAAAATTAGCAATGATTTGGTGCATTCAAGAGGCACGTCCGACGAAAAACAAGCACGATATAACATAATTTGAATCTGCCACCTTATTCTGCTTGGTGCAAGAAGGGAGCAGGTCCGGACCTGCCTCCTTCTTGCAACAAATGAAACCGCTGTATGATTATGCATTGCCGTTGAAAAAGGGTAAGTCCAACGATGTAATGCAGTTGGTTAAGAACTATGTTCCACCAAATAAACTGTATTTCTACAGGGCCCTTAAGGGTGAAGCAGTCGGACCAACAGATGATATTTCTAGCGAAGACGACGATGATCAAGCTGAAGTTAACCTTTAAAAAATATTTTGTTAAGCAAATCGTTCATTTTTTGTTTTTCTTTTCATTTTTTAATTCTTTGTGCACTGATTAATGATTCTTTAAATACAAAAAAATATCGTGTTTACGCGTTTTATTATCGTTAATACAAAATAGAGTAGTATTTTTCTTGCATCTTGGTGCAAAACGGAGGCAGATCCAAACTTTAAAAAATCGTAGTAATTCTATAAATTCTTTAATTGCCTTAAAATCTCGAGTAAAATGTGTATATATGTTCATATTATATATTACCATATAACGATAAGATGTAAATTCATAAAAAAAAATTTAAACGTTTTTTTTAAATACCCAACAATTATGAAATTTGGACCCTTTAGCTGCAAGGTCCTCATTTGAAAATCCATTTTTATATATAAGAAGAAGATTTATTATTAAAGTACACATAAAATTGAGGATTTTGTGAAAATTTTAAGTGCCTACCTGTTGCCATTCAGTAAGTACCTACATTTTATGTGGGCAAGATGTATCTTGCGAGGCCCTAAAATGTATCATGCGAGGCCCCCTGATGGATGATGCTAAAGAACGAATTTGTTGAGAGAAATAATTTTTGATACCCAAAGTTTAATTTATAAAACTTTTTATTTATGAATATTTGAGTATTTCAACTCGTAAAACCCTTAAAAAACCTCGTGGTCCAAGGGGCGCGAGGCCCCTTAGGCCGCGAGGCCGTGGGCGGTCGCCCACACCGCCTACGCCTTGCGCCGCAGCTCTGTTGCCATTATTGAAGCCTCCCTTAAATATTAATTCTATTATGTTTTTAGTATTTGTTGTTATAGCGGCAACAGAATCTCTGAAAATTTTAGATGTCTAGCTACAGCCTACAGCCTATAGCGGTTCTTGAGATACAGCCTGGAGACAGACAGACGGACAGACATCTAAGTCTTAGTAATAGGGTCCCATTTTTACCCTTTGGGTACGGAACCCTAGAAATACTTTTGGTTTCTTAAGCACGTTACCTATTTGCTGCTGCGGAACCCTTCATAGGCGAGTCCAACTCGCACTTGGCCGCTTTTTTACGTCAGGGACTTATCAAAAATAGTGAATCAATAAAAGGTACTTTACAAATTACACACCAATTAGTATAATCAGTGGCGGTGTAATAAATTGATCGTTTCGTACATTCGTAACGTCGTAATTTATTATTATATATGTTTCCTACATGTTGCGTACAGAACTATGTCAATAAGCTATGTAATATGTATGTCCTTCCGTAGTTTTTTAGTACAAAATATAATCACCTTAAAATCGAGTTAAATGTCACATTCAATATTATTCCATATCGCAATAATTTCGCTTAATTTTCTTAGGCTATAATAAGGTGTACTTAGTTATCGGACTAATTGACATCTTAATTTTAAAATTATTCCAATAGTCAACTTCTAAAGTTAAATTTTTAGTCCAATAAACTAGAAAATAACAATCTAGAACATTTTACAAAGGAAACAAATTAGATAATACAGAAATACAGAGCGATAATTACATTTATGATAGCAGTGTCGCGACCTACGCATAACGCATATTATTATCTACGCACTCCGCTCTCTAAACTCATCCGAGTTGCACTTCTTCTTAAAAGTCAGTAAAAATGCTGTTCAAATTATGCCTGCTACTTCTCGGCATTACGTTTGCCCGGTGCGAAGACATAAAAGACGAGCAGACGTGCGTGGACTACTTCAAAACCGGCGAGAATTTCAACCTCACGGACATCGACGGGGAGTGGCACGCCGTCTACTATTGGCCGCCGATGCAGAGGACCAGGACAAAATGCGGTATGATGAGATTCAAACGGGTTGAAAGAACCTACTCCCCACTGCAGAAATGCATCTCCAAGGTACCGGAAAACGAATCAATTTATATGTGCTTCTACAAGAACACAGCGGGCAAACCCATGATCATCTACTACTTTGGCAGCGAGGAGGTGAAATCCCAGTTACGTGGCTGCGAAGTTACAAGCGGAAAGTTGTCCAAATTTATCTTCACTGACCTGGGAGACGGTTACGTCATGGGGATCAGTTGCTCGTCAGCCGGAAGAGGAGTCCTGCTGTCCAAGAGTCTACCGACTGCCTCGGAGGTGCAGGCGAAAGTGGATGACATAGAAGTGATGAAAGGAAGGCAGGGCAGCCCCGATTGTAAACTGTCTGAATAATAAAGTGGTCTAAGTTGATTAGTGTTTTATTGGAGTTCGAAAAGCTTAGAGGAGAAAGTATAATTTATACACAACTTAAAAAAGTAATGATAACAACTGAAATAATGAAACAGTGAGCTAGTTGATAAAATACTTTGTCAGCTTTTAAACAGATAGATCGAAATCGACGTTTAGGAGCTCACAAATCTAGGTACATACTTAAACCTCAGACACATCGTAACACTGCTATGCTGTCGCGAGGCCATAATAAAAATACCAAAGCTTTGTTTTAGTTGTTATAAAACTTTTTGAAAATCAGTAATCAAGTATACATAAATTATTATATTTTAGCAATGTAAACATGTCTATCGGTGGCAGTATCCAGTGGCAGTCGACTGGTAGATGAAAACATGTTTCATTGATCCAGCCAGTCATCAACTGGCGCCTGTATCACTGTAATCAACACTAATCCATATCCTTCATCCTTGCCAAGTTTGCTGTCAGTTTAATATCCGGTGTGTGTTTTTATCATCGGAAAAGATGTACTCAGGTACATGATTCGCTGTTTATGGATTGAGAATAAGTAGATATGTTATTAAAACACAAGTTACGACAGGGTGCATATAGGCCCAATAAATCCTAAGTAGGTATACAGTACTTATACTAAAATAATTACAAAATATGTTTATTACTCTTGCCTCTTTATAATGTGAGTCTTGACTCTGGAGTAAATTTTGGTTAATTTTAAACAAAAAATTATGCATAAAATATCTTCATACAGTTTTTGCACAAATCAAGGTAAAAGTAACCTAGTACAACACCAAATTCTTCTCACTTTAAGACAGAAAATTCTATTATTGGAATTCAAAGTACCTGTTTTCAAACAAAACTTTAAAGTGCCAATAACAGCAATCAGCATGACTGCCAAGTGCGAACGTTGGGGTTCTCTACTAACAGAGTTATCCCGTGTTTCAGGTGGAGAACGAGTGCGGGGAGATCCCTACCATCATCGTGCAGAACAAAATAGACCTCATGGACCAATGCGTCGTGGGGCCGTGAGTATCACTTTGTTTCTACAAATCCTATACTCTACATAGAGTCGCTCTATAAAGTTAATTTATGCCTTTTTGTCGGAAGTTTATCCATTTGCTAGCGTCAAACATGTTAACCAATTTACAAGTAGTGTTGAGATTATAAAGTCCTGTCAGAACCCTCAAAAGTGGACACAAGATTGGAGACATTTACAGAACGGGGAACGTTTGGTACGCATCATATTATCTATACATATAAAAAAAATTACAAGTCCTGACTGACTGACTGACTGACTGACTGACTGACTGACTGACTGACTGACTGACTGACTGACTGACTGACTGACTGACTGACTGACTGACTGATTCATCATCGCAGAGCAAAAACTGTTAAAGTTACAGCCACGAAATTTGGTGAGCAGGATTGTTTTATTAAGTAGACACCCACTAAGGAAGGAATTTTGGAAATTTTAACCCGAAGGGGGTGAATTAGGGGTTGAAAGTTTGTATGAAAGTCCGTCATTTCTTAAGTTAGAAACATGAAACTTTATTTTTGGATTACTGAATAAAAATGAATGAATACGTATTTAAGCGTTTTTGGAAATTCTACCCCCAAGGGGGTGAAATTGGGGTTGAAAGTTTGAATGAAAGTCCGTCATTTCTTGAGTTAGAAACATCAAACTTTATTTTTGGGCTACTGATTAAAAATGAATAGACACGTATTTAAGCGTTTTTGGAAATTCTACCCCCAAGGGGGTGAAATTGGGGTTGAAAGTTTGAATGAAAGTCCGTCATTTCTTAAGTTAGAAACATGAAACTTTATTATTGGGTTACTAATTAAAATGGAATGGATATAATTTAGGCGTTTTTGGAAATTCTACCCCCAAGAGGGTGAAATTGGGGTCGACAGTTTGTATGAAACGTTGTCAATTTTAAACCGATCGGGCTGAAACTGTGTATTATGCACAAAGATACTATGACGTAGGCATCCCCTCAGAAAGGAATTTAATAAATTCCACCCCTAAGGGGATGAAATAGGGGATGAAAGTTTTTAGAAATTTTCTTAGACTTTCGACTGATTGAACTGAAATTATTAAAGATTTGAGCTTCTATGATGAAGGCGTTCGCTTTAATAGGATTTGGGTTACTGAATAAAATCGTAGGAAATTAAGTCAATTCTGTACATTGAATATTTTTGAAAAATAATGTTTGGGACGTGATCTAACTATGCGAACGCGGACGAAGTCGCGGGCAACAGCTAGTGTATCAATAAGTTGAGGCAACATAACAGTCAACTAACGTGTAAGCTGAAATTGTTACGCTTTCGAGCCGACATCGTTATAATACCTATGTCGCAGCCATCTGGTTTAATCTGCGATTCGATCAAATGACTAGCGCATTGATTGAATGACACCATTCAATTGAATGACTAAAGGACAACTCGTCAAGACGTTGACTGTAACGTTTAACGTCTTGACTAAAAGTCATATAGCGAAGTCGTTAAATGGGATGCTATATTTTTTTTCCAAGTAGCCGTTGACGGGGTTATTATAGATATCCACGCTTTCATATTATTTTATTATAGTTATTACTTATCTATACTTATAAAATTACATGTCCTGACTGACTGACAGACTGACTGATTCATCATCGCTGAGCAAAAACTGTTAAAGCTACAGCCAGGAAATTTGGTGAGTAGAGTTGTTTTATTTATTAAGTAGACACCCACTAAGAAAGGAATTTTGAAAATTTTACCCCGAAGGGGGTGAAATAGGGGTTGAAAGTTTTAATGAAAGTCCATCATTTCTTAAGTTAGGAACATGAAACTTTGTTTTTGGATTACTGATTAAAAATAAATAAATACGTATTTAAGCGTTTTTGGTAATTATACCCCCAAGGGGGTGAAATTGGGGTTGAAAGTATGAATGAAAGTCTGTTATTTCTTGAGTAAAATTTTACCCCGAAGGGGGTGAAATAGGGGTTGAAAGTTTGAATGAAAGTCCGTCATTTCTTAAGTGAGGAACATGAAACTTTGTTTTTAGATTACTGATTAAAAATAAATAAATACATATTTAAGCGTTTTTGGAAATTATACTCCCAAGGGGGTGAAATTGGGGTTGACAGTATGAATGAAAGTCCGTTATTTCTTGAGTTAGAAACATGAAACTTTCTTTTTGGGACAATAATTAAAAATTATTGGATACGTGTTTAAGCGTTTCTGGAAATTCTACCCCCAAGGGGGTAAAATAGGGGTTGAAAGTTACTATACTATGCTAGCGCGGACGAAGTCGCGGGCAACAGCTAGTTACAAATAAAGCACTTTAATGTAAATGTAATCGATAAAATATCAACACAGTGCTATCAGCTGTGCGAGCTGTTTGACGCCATATCTGTTTTAGTGACTAGTAGCGCCGCAGTATATAGTCCTCCTTATCGATTTCGATAACGGCGACCCCAGAAATTAAGGATTGTTTCTATTATGGGCCCTAATATGACTTGCTAGACCGAACTTGCGCCGCAGTAGGAAGAAAATGAAATACGTTCAATTACCTGACTGTTTTCATGTCCGCTATCTTCAAAACGCTATGCTACAAATCGCTAACTAGTTGAACGTTGAGGGACGACCGTTCAATCGACGTTCGGCCGAGTCATTCAATTGAATGGTGACATTCAATGAATGCGCTAGTCATTCAATCGAATCGCAGACTGAACCAGATGACTGCGACACCTACATAGCCTTAGCCAGAAACTTCGGGAGCTGAAATTCCGTAGATATAGCACAATGAAATGGCCAGAGACCTGGGAGCAAACCTGAGGGAACCTCTAAGGTCGCCATTTATACTAGCAATATCGCCATTAGACCTCGAACTTACTACTCGACCAAGCCAACTAGACGAACGTCAAAGCTTGCTCTCTCGCACTTACCTACGTACGACGTCGCTAGCAATGCATAAGTGCGAGAGAGCATGATTTGACAGTCGTCTAGTTGGCTTGGTCGAGTAGTACCATACACGCTAGATGTTTGGGCAATGCGCTAACAGCCAGTGTGATAAGGCTCTTAGAACCCTATTTTTTGCTACGACTATCCGAATTTGAACTTACCATGCACGCTAGATGCTAGGGCGCTGCGAAAACAGCCAGTGTGAGAAGGCTCTGCAGGTACCTGACCTTGACCCTACCAACTTTCAGTGACGAAGCAGAGCTGGTGGCGGCAGCACTAGGCTGCCGGCTGATGCGGGCGTCGGTGAAGGAGGACGTGAACGTGGGCGCCGTGTTCCGCGCGCTCGCCTCGCGCTGCCTTGCCGACGCCAGGCAGGAGGCCCCGCGGGCGCCGCAGCCCGTGCCCCTCATAGGTAACTAACCCCACAGCGACGAGGCTGTCGATCTGTTGCGTTGCTGTCGCAAGGTACAAACTATAAAACCGTCTAATGTCTGTCAGTTGCCGCTCATAGGTAACTGATCCACGACAAGCTGCAACACACTTCGATGGTACTTTCCCTGAGGAGCAGGTGGCGGCTGAGACAATTAAGGGCTCCCACACATAACTGCGAATTCGCATCGCATCGCAAATATCTGCGACAAAATAATTATAAAAACGACATTACGATGCGATGCGAATTTGCAGCTTTGTATGGAAGCCCTCAACCCCGCACGCAGTTTTATTATGTCTGCAGCATATCATCGTAGGTACTGGATGCGCCCCAACCGCCGCAGCAGCTCAGTCGTTCTGTTGTCAATTGCCGCATATAGGTGGAGGAAAAGTTAGACCCAGTTCCAGGTTTACTGAGGCAAAAAAATCAGCACCACAAGCTTTAAGCTTAACAACTGTCTAGGTGGACTTCAGCGTTTGGCCTGATCATCTCTTTTGAGTGGAGGTCCCCAAAGGGAGCTATCCCCTCTGTCGGCTTCTACCCTCTAACAGGGTCTTTATGTCAGCGACGTATGGGGTCTTTAAGATTCCGATGTCGAATTGCACAGAGTTTCAGTTGTGAACTGCATCATGCAGTCATGATGTATAGCGTGATGTACAGCTCTTGTAACGCAACAGAGTTCGATCTAAAATCACTATTTAAAAATGCCGCTTTATTTAATGTAACGCCTTGTTTCTACCGATTAACCGACTTTAACAAAAGACATACCACTTTCCACAGGTACGTTCACGAACCACAACAGTAACGGCACGATCCTGCTGCGGCCGACCAAGCACCGCGCGGCCGGCAAGAAGAAAAACGTCCTCAAGAACGCCTGCCGAATACTCTGAGTTGACTTGAAATTGACTAGCTCTTGAGACACACGAGGAGTAACTATCGGGAAGTAGGAGCAAATATTGCTTAGCAGTTAGCAGCGCCGTTGAATCGTCCGCACGCACACGTGGTAGGTACTTGAACCACGTCTGGGGCCGTACAACCAAACTGTTTTGAGAGTCAAACAATTGAACGAGAATGCCGCGTCCTGCTCTAACAACGTCATTTCACGTTTGTTAGAGTATATATAGGACCCGGCATTTTCGTTCCCATGTTGCCGATACTTTAAGATTCTTTTGTGTTATAATTATTACAAGCAAAAACTTTTTCTTGTACCTATAAAAACGTGAAAATAAACTATTTGCGCGCTAAGTCGATGGACGTATTTCTTCAGCACAGTTCAGATAATTATGTGTGCGACTGCAGCGCTATCTGTCAGTATTTGTAAAATCCTGGTTTCAAATAAAAAATATCACGTCATAGCTCCTAAAATACCTATCAAACAGAGCAAAACTGAGAAAAGTACACAATATCTAAATAAAGTGATCCAGGAAAACTTCCCTTACAAGGTTCACCCTTACCGTTTGTCTCAAGAAAAAGAAAATTATACTTACTGTAAATTGTGTGTTAATGTTATGTTAAATGTAAATCTTAGTTAGGATTTCTTTTTCTATTGTTACCCTAGTTAGGTTAAATATTGTCTGTGCTCAAAAAATCTTACGAAATTATCCCTTGCTAATAAAGAATATCTACTCTGCGTATACAGGTTACGTACAGTTAAATAGTTTGTCCTTATCTATCAAAGGACTTTTCCAACGTTAGACAAGGACAAAACAATGTGTAACTATAACATCTGTAATACACAATATAGATATTTTTATTACTAGGGAGAAGTTAAGTATAATTATTATAATTATTGTTTATAAAACAATATAATAAGTTATGAATTTTAAACTTTTTGTTTAGCTTCTGAATTCGTCAACGATATATTTTAAAGTCAGGTTTACTTCTTATAAAAAACGTTGATAAAAGTATTTACGAATAAAAATTATTTTTTTAAGATTATCCTAGGTCAAAACTAGTAAATAGGTGTTGACTATGTGATATACAGTTTTACATAGGTGCTATTTACTCTCTTAAATATTTTTTATTAAGAATCTAAGGTTGTCTGTACAAAGACGTCGCGAACTGCGAAAAAGTATTAGAGCGAGATGGCAGATAAAGGATTACCTTTTAAAGAGCGAGAAAGATATAGATCTGAAAGCTACGTAAGCTGCTTTTTGCGAATCGCAGCGTAAATGTGCAAACAGCCATTTATTAAATAAGAAAAAATGAATTAATTTTGTACAAGTTCACAAAATGTCAAATGTGTAAATATGTTTATACATTAAAACATTAAATTATTGTAGCACTTTTTGTTTAAACCTTACGTAGATTTACTAAATGTAAGTGTCTAAACACACTAGGCCGAAAAAATGCGGCCGAAGTTCGGCATGATTACGCCTACAATGTATTTTAAATTACCGATGACACATCATACCGAAATTACGTTGCGTTATATTGTATGCGTAGCACATTGCTGGCGTAATCATGCCGAACTTCAGCCGCGTGTTTTCGGCCTACTGTGTTTAGGCTGGTTTTAGAGTCACGCTGAACGCTCGCTGACCGTCGGCGCCGACATCGAAATGTATGAAATATCAGCGCTGACCGCTACGCGTTATTCAAAAACGCTTCCTACAATTTCATACATTTCGGGCCATCAGCGCCGACGGTGCGCGCGCAGTCAGCGTGACTCTAAAACCAGCCTTAGACATTAACAGACATGTCTGTGCGAGCGCGCGTTTTGGCGGCTAAACCGCGAGATCACAACGCACAAGACGTGATAGTACGCAAATGAAAGCGAGACCGCGCCGTTATTTAAATAATTCGTTACATACACATTGCTTGTGACCTCGTTAGTTTAATAACAATATTTTAAAACAAAAAAAAAATAAAACGGCAGAGAACGTTTTAAGCGTTTAATTATATCGTTAAAATTTTAAATCCTTCTTGTAGAAGGAGTCTAAGCAAATTTAGAAACACTGGCGTAAAACAAATCATATCAAATAACCGAAACATCAATTTTACATAAACAGACCTACAAGCGAGTTTTGGCGCGTGGTTACATTGTCATAATTATTCTGTCACGTGCACGATGCCACTTGGATGACAATGTCAAAGAACAGTTGTCTCTAGAAAGACACTTTATAAGATGGCGACGATAGTTCTCATTATGGCCACGCGCGAAAACATTCTTATAACTTACGAAATATTCGTTTCAAGAGTGTCTTTATCTTATTGTGTGCTTATAAACATTCCTATTATAATGCTACAGGTAGTTGTATCAAAAACTATTGCATAATACCGTACAGGGCTATTTTACCTACACAGGATCTTTAAGCCGAATGACAATATAAATATGAGTTTTAAAAAGAGAGGTAAATTAACCCTGAACAGTTAACACGCTTAAATTACAAATCCACACAAATTCAAATTTTAAAATAGAATTGTCTATGGACCGACTTTTTTTTCCAAAATATGAATTATTCACAGATTCCAAATACTGACTAGACCTAATATAATTTAGAACGTTCGGATAACATGCTTATACTGAATTTGTGTAGATATTTCAAGAACTTTAAACAGTAGGTCGCATAGAGATCGTTTTAAAACATCCAAAACAACTCACTCCTAATCACAGATTTAAATATACCTCTATTTAACAGACCAAAGTGACATTTATAATAACGTAATGAACAAAAATCAGACCAAAATCACCGTAAAAAGCTTGAGAGAAGATCTTGCCTTCAGCTCAGCGTGATTTAAAAAAAAGTTAGCTTTTTTAAAGTTTAATTTAAACACTGATGATCTGTGATTCTTCCATACGACAAAGGCGACAGAGTATATTATACTACGTATATTAAATATATCATACATAAGTCTATGAAAATAAAAAAAATCTCAGACTTAGATTTTTGTTATCTTCGATAACCATCCCCCCTCCTTCACACAATTTTATTGTATACTACCGCTCCTAAGAAAGTTAAATACCGTTACGATTTCATAGTTACCTGATGTTAACAAGCTAATCTAATGGTGGGCTTCGTATGAAATCGTTACATAAATCCTACAAATATTCTATAGTTTAATACAAAAACCAACTTCAGAACAATCAAACATAGTCCCTATTACCAGGTGATAAGTGCACCGAAAACCGTCTTCAAGTAATATAAAAATCAGTAGGAAATCAATACATAATTCGTTACATTTCAATACATTACTAATGAAACTTGTAATCGTACAACGAAAACAAGAAATAAAATTGCTAGGCCTAAGCAATGCGGCAAGCTTTTTAAAGACTACCCGCCAAGATTTTATTTTCCTTTTCAAAGTCAACATTCAAGAGGGTTTGTAGGTTAGATATTGTTTTCGTGTGTTATTTCTTTAGTTTAACATTTAATTAGTTAAGTAACGTCCGCTTAAAATTTTAAGGATCAAAATTTTTATCTTTACTAGGCCTTTGACTAGCAAAGAGACAGTATAGGCTAATAAAAAATATAGTGTATGAAAGGCGGGTAGACCGCGCCTAGAGCCATCTAGCGACAAAGCACATCCAACATTGCGAAGTTAGCTGACAAATATTACCCAAAATTCCGTGAAATATAAAGTTTACTCGCGTTTAAAGGCAGTGAATAGTGATGCGTACAAAATATGTCAAAAATTAGCAATGACGCAGGAGTGATCCTATAAATTAATTATTAAGTTATAACCAGATTCAAATCCTGTTACGACCTTTTGGAGCTGCATTACACTACAATGATTTTATTGGTAACTCAAGTGTCATGCACTTTCCTGGCAGTGTTGCTAATGGTTGTCAACGTCATAATATGCCGCGTTATTCCAATAAGTCGTATCCTAACAGCATTAAAATCTGATAATAAGCCCTTTTGACTCGCTGTACGCATTTAACTTAATAACGCGAACAAACTATAGTAAGTAACTGGAAAATAGTAACTCACATACACACTCTGTGACACACTCTTTAAGACTGTATTGGTAACGATGAATAACTGAATAAGAAAAGAAGCAACATAAATCCTATCAAAAATTTACGTGCTTCAAATGATGGCTATAATCCTGGCCAATAATATAAAAACCTATTTTTTCAGCAGCACTTCGAAAAGACCAAAATTTTGTTTAGTGTTGATTTACATTGATACAGTAGCTTGCGCCAGCACTGGATCCCAGGCACTATATCAAACTAGCAAGATGCATTCAATAGCTGTACGGGCTGTACCTACATACATATTTTAATCCAGTCTACCGTTCTACTGTATCAATGTAAACCAGCACTCAATCCCGATTTGACATTGACACCTGTCAAAATTTCAACATGGCGGTTTTCGTTCAGGCGCATGTACGAAGCTGGTTTAAATATGCAGACCTTCCAAACCCTCGACTCACGAGTACAGCGTCACGTTGAGCTTGGCGAAGTAGTCTAGGAGGCCCTGCAGGCGTTTCTTGACCCGCTTTTGGTCGTCGAGCGTGCAACCCAAGATGGCGGTCTCGAAGTTCTTGTCGGTGCCGGAGTTGGGGTCGGGCTGCGAGGTGCAGGCGTTCATGAATGTCTGGCAGCGCGTGTGAGCGACCACCGTGTCCTCGTGTAAGGACATCACCAGCTGGTCTATGTACATATTCACCTGGAAGGAGACGAGATCAAAATAAGTACAGGTCACGCGAAAGTTGAGATGTTTCGGCGAAACAGTAAGGGCTAGTAAATATCTACCCAGGTATAATAGCGGGTAAGAACTTATCACCTGCGTATCGTCCGATTACTGATCTAAGAATGACAGAGATATGAAAATGAAAAAAAAATGAAAATAGTTTATTAATAACTTTACATCTGTTACATAATTACGACAAGTACAGTACAAATTGTGTGGATTCTGCTACCTTTTGCTTTGTTTCGTCTTACGTTGGCCCTCATATTGGAACTTTGAATTAATCGTCTCTCTCGTCCTTAAGAGGCCGGGTACACTTGGAATTTCTCATACATACGTAATTCCAAAATCATTTTCTCATACGAAAATATTTAACATGTTTGAGTTGTTTTTCAGTTTAAAATAGTAATTACCTAGGTTCCTGCACAAAAATTTACTTCAAAATATTTAAACACAATTTTTTTTTTTTTGCTATAAATTTTTTTTTAGTAAATTTACTACTAAATATTTAAACATTAAAAAATAGAGTAAAACACTAAAAATATATAAATAAATAGTAAATTTACTACAAAATATTTAAATATTAAAAAATATTTTTTTAGAGTTTAAATATTTTGTAGTAAATTAACTATTTATTTATATATTTTTTAGTGTTTTACTCTATTTTTTAGTGTTTAAATATTAAGTACTAAATTTAATTAAAAAAATTAAAAATAATTTTTTTTTAATGTTTAAATATTTTGAAGTAAATTTTTGTGCAGGAACCTAGATAATTACTATTTTAAACTGGAAAAACAACTCATACATGTTAAATATTTTCGTATGAGAAAACGATTTTGGAATTACGTATGTATGAGAATTTCGAGGGTACCCGGCCCCTTAATATATAAAACTAGCTGTTGCCCGCGACTTCGTCCGCGTGGACTTCAGTTTATAACGCGCGGTGTCAATAAAATTGGTGTCAAATTAGCTTTGAAAACCCTGGTACCAGTGCTACCCCTTAAATCAAAAAACCCAAAACAGCTGTGCAGTGTGCACATAATATTTCATTTTTTTAAATTAAACTTTATACCAAATTTTAAAGCTTATTTAGCCCCCATTTCACAACTTTAGCTTTACCCATAAACTATTTTATCATTGGTAGGTTTAAGGTTACGTCACTGCATAGAGTACCTACTGAGTAGTGAGTTATTTAATAACGTGTATAACAATCGAATGAATCGAAAAACACAACTAAACATGGTACCACCTCTAGAAAGACGCATGAGCAAGCGATAGCGATATGTAGGCGACTCTTAGCGCCATCTGTTATGAATTTTTGGAACTAACTTAATTTGAACAAATTTACGCATAAACACCCCCTTACAACCCCTTTTTCCAGTTAAAAAGTAGCCTATGTCCTTTCTCAGGCTTTAGACTATCTGTGTACAAAATTTCATTACAATCGGTTCAGTAGTTTTGGCGTGAAAGCGAGACAGACAGACAGACAGAGATACTTTCGCATTTATAATATTAGTATAGAAGTATAGATAAAATCATACTATTTTGACAATTGCAGCAAGAACATAATATTACACAGACTCGTTAGTGTTTTTTTAAAGATACATATTTTGATACTTCCAAAATAGGGTTTCTCGCTATCTACCTAATAAAAACTGTATAATATATTATTCTGTTATCTGACCACTACAGCTCGACCCTGGAGTTGTAAACAAGTGCACTGCAAACAGTAGTGACTAGTGACTCATAATTTGATGGAGTCGCCTGATAAAATATACTATCTGTTTTGACAACATTGACTACAAATATGAATAAAGAATATATAATAATATGAATTTTATTATTATTTATTAGTAGATTTAGGGCCTGTTTCACCACTTCCTGATAAGTGCCGGATAGGCTATCCACAACTAATCCGAAAGATACCCCATACTCTATCAGTAAGTGATAAAACAGGCCCTTAATATGTTATTACTTATTTCATTTGAAACATTGGAGAGCCATGCTTCGACACCAATGGAACGCTTCAATATCCCGCTCGTACAAAAGCGTTAAAAACACTTGTAGCCTAAGGAGAGAAAAGCTTTTAAGATACCAAAATTGTTTTATGTAAATTACAATATTATGTTAAAATGTAAATCCTCTAGGCTTGCCGTTGTGCGTGTTCAGATTCCTCTCCAAGGTTCCTCTTCAGATACATAATCTAATAAAATATGGTCCTTCAAGAAAAATTGTACAGATAAACTACGATAACATGGCGCGCCCCTCCAAAATTATTCAAAACGTTTGAAGTGCGTTGTCAAAACGTTTGATGTGCGTTGTCTTGCGCGGTCGGCTAGTTATGATTAGTTATTAGTTGACCAACAAATCTTGGTAATAAGTGACATTAAGTGAAATATTACGAGTAGTTGATTGGTTGAATACTTACAACTACATACAAACTCTTTCATAAGGATGTGACTATACACATTGAAACAGTAATTTGGAAGGGCGCGCCATGTTACCGTAGTTTATCTCTAACAACATAAGCTAATCTTGTTTTATAACATACTTATTCCGATCGCTTCGCATCGCTTTACTCAACGCTACGTAATGAATATCAATATTAAGACGCTCGAAGTGCGAGCAGCCCATAATTTTTTATTACGCAAGCCGGCTGCCCTTTTAAGGACGTGAACCCGCGACCTTGGAGTGTACGTTCAATCACTAACATATGAACAGTATAATAGATATCATTACGGTTTGGAATCTTAATCATGAGTCACCAACTTTCCTTGAAACCGAACCGATTTCAGATTCGGAGTACAGTGCAGTTTTTATAAACTAGATGAACGAAAATTCGTTTATTACCGTACATTTTTACGGGATGAAAATTATCCTATGTCTTTTCCCGGAACTCAAGAGTATTAATACTAAATTTCATCAAAATCAGTTTAGTCGTTTGGGCTTGAAGAGATAACAGACAGATACACTTTCGCATTTAGGTTAGGTTAGATAATATGGATGTTCTATTTTCAAAATATTAGAAAAAACTTGGGTATGGTTCTAAAAAGGTTCAATAATATTTTAAAAGTATGAAGGACGTCGGCAGTGTTTCCATTAAAAACGACCTTCAAAGTTGATAAAAAAAAGTGTTACTTTGAAGGCAATTATGCACTTATTTAGCGGGTATAAAAGTGATAATTTATGTCCAGTTTTAGGAGGTTACTGACAGGAGTTTATTTATTCCACCACCAGCAGTATTTCCAGACCTATACGACCTGCAAACCTTCAAGAAGAGAGCGTATTCCCTCTTAAAAGGCCGGCAACGCGCCTGCAGCTCTTCTGATGTTGCGAGTGTCCATGGGCGACGGTAGTTGCTTACCATCAGGTGACCCGTTTGCTCGTTTGCCCCCTTATGTAATTAAAAAAAAAATGGGTGCGTGTACTTATGTACGCGCGTGAGAAGTTATACTTCTTTGGCATCATTAAATAGCAAATATTAAAAATTAATATTATAATTTGATGTTCAATTTTAATTTTTATCACAAACTTTTTATTAAATGTTTTATTAAATTTATTTCTTTATTTTGTGAATATTAAATAACCAATAATAAGTATTTAACATTAATAATTTAATAATATTTAGTGTTAATTATATTAAATAAAAGTATTTTAATTTATATCAATAAATAATACATACGGATAGTTAACCTCAATTATATTGGAGCACTTGAAAAAGTATATAAGCACAATTTTTTCACTAATATTCACAAATAGTAAGTAATATCAATCAAAATATTCAATTTAACTCACTACTGAATATAATTTATTAGCACATATATAATTCGCACTTGTATGAAACTCAAACACGTGTTGTGAATGTATAAACTAGAGACATGTTGATAAATATTATAAATATGAAAACAGTGATCAGAGGTGACGAGCGTACCAACATGCGCGACTAATATCGAGGTTCAATTCCTATTTTGTTGGTAGCTTTTTTTTCGAGACTTAATGAGCGGTTAAGCAGACGGCTTCATACTGTAAATTTTGTGTCACAGGTGCGCGCGCATCTTAAAATTTCACTCTCATAATTTTTTCATAACGCGCCTAAAGAAGTATAACTTCAAAAAAATCTCTAGCGCTTATGAAAAGATAAGGTCCTGCCAAAAATGCCAAAAAAATGCAGAATATCATCTAAAAGGTAATTCCCTCTTTTTCATGAGTAAGAATGATATTATAAGATATTTTAGTATGTATATTTTATATTACAAAGCAGTATGATAGATATCAAATGATAACAACCGCATCCTTGTTATTTGAGCGTCGTAGTGTTGATATACAACCACAGGAATACACAACCAAATTACATATTAAGTTGGTCGCGACACTGCTGCACCGATTTTAATGAAGTTAAATCCATACTGATATTATAAATTAATGCGAAAGTGTGTCTGTCTCTTTGTCTGTCTATTAGCTATTCACGCCCAAACCGCTAAACCGATTCTGATTTTGGTATGGAGATACTTTGAGTCCCGGAAAAGGACATAGGATACTTTTCATCCCGGATTTTTTCCAGTTCCCGCGTGATAAACGAATTTTGACGCAACGGAGTTGCGGGTGTCATTTAGTTTAACATAAAGTCTATCTTATCGCGGCAATTGCAATAAATTAGCATACCAAATCTTTGAAGTGACAATAAAATACCTTGATGCGAAACAATTGAATAAATTACGAAACCTTGCAAGCGCGCCAAAACAACAGCACAATGAAGTCGTAAAATTATATTTCATCACGTAATTATTTAAAAGAAATGACGATCTGTTAAGCCAGAAGCGTAGCTACCTCCATATATGCCGTATTAATTATACGGGGCCCCCGATCCATACCCAACGTGAATTTTATGTTTTTCTTTCTTTTCTGAGAAATCTATACGATTCCATATTCTAAACCAGGGGTCACCAATTAGTTTCGCTCGGGGTCCGTTTTAAGACATGAAATGACCTTCGCGGTCCACACATTGTGTAAAAAAATTTATTATTAAACAACTAGGTAATTAAGTACAGAAATTACAAAGGTATTTTTTTTAGATATCAATGAGAAAAGTAACCATTTTTGTAGCTAATTATCTCTCTGAAGTTTGGAGTGAAGTTTTGGTGCAAGCTATATTAGATATTGACATTAAATCCTGGAGATGTTGAAGTTCTAATATGAACGAAGATCATCTTCGAACATGCTTCAGCTTGGTCCGCACACAATGGGTCGGCGGTCCGGATGCGGACCGCGGTCCGCCATTTGGTGACCCCTGTTCTAAACCATACCATACCAAACAATTTTTTATACGGGGCCCCGCCAAGGTACGCTACGCTTCTGCTTAAAGTACAGGATTAAAAGTAGATTGGGCAAAATTAAAAAATAGTAAAAGAAGCAGCAGTTGTATGGTAATGTGGAATAACGCCACTCGCGTTAAGAGAGAGAGAGAGAGGGAAAGAAGAGAGATAGAGAAGAAAGAGAGGGAGAAAAGAGAGGGAAGAGAGGGAAGGACACAACAAGGATATAGTTTGTAAGTCATTGACAGCTATTTACAAGGTGTTACTAAGTCATTACTATTTACTATGCGAGGTCTGGACTCTGGAGGCGACATTGGTCATGTTTCATGATGTCAATCTCTTACAAACTTGAATAGACTGCTTAATCCATACTATTCCATACTAATATTTATAAATGCCAAAGTGTGTCTGTCTGTGACCTTTTCACGCCCAAACCACTGAACCTATTTTGCTTTGGTATGGAGATACTTTGAATCCCGGGCAAGGACATAGGATACTTTTTATATCGGAAAAATGTACGGTTCCCGCGCGATACACGAATTTTGGCGCAACGGAGTTGCGGGCGTCTTCTAGTAGAGTATATTTTTCTTTCATTGGCAGTCGGCAGTCTGGGAAAGGCCACCGGGGTACGTGGGACTCCCAGGGGGTGGTGGAAGGGATGAAAGTATTACCTGATGCAATGCCTCCTCCTGCTGTGGGTCCCTGTCCGTGCGCACCGCGACGTCGACAGTCATAGCCCGCGCCAGGATGCGGTCAGCGTATCTTGTAATGTCGTCTCTATCACCTTGAAATGAGATTCAACATTGAATATAAAGTTTTTAATTGACATGGAAAAGGAATTCTATTGTTTATAATAATTAACATAAACAATGAAATAGAAATGGGATAAGAACTAAGAGACTAACAATCTGTCCTCGCTGAGCACTGAGCAATCGGCTTTCATAGTACAGTAGTTTTTCTAGCAAGTACAGATAAACTACGATAACATGGCGCGCCCCTCCAAATTACTGTTTCAATGTGTGTAGTCACATCTATCATCACTTCGGAAGTGGTGAAACAGGCCCTAAATATTTTTTCATTGTCACTTATTTTCATTCAGGGATATACAACCACACTTATACAGCACCAAAATTAACTTACATTCAGAAATATCTGCTAACAAATCGGAATGCTTGATGCTGTCAAGTGTGGACAGCAGTGAGTCTTTCTCCTCCTCTATCCGCACCGTGTCCCGGCGCAGACGCTCCACTCTCATCTCCACTTGGTCAAGCACAGCTACCAGTCTGTGGAATGTCTTAAGTTGTAATCATAGAAGTATTTAAACAATAAAACAGTCACACTTCTGAATCCCAATTCAATCATACTGCATATTTGAATTTAATGATTGTTGTGTCATTTGATTTGTTATGGCCTGGTATAATATAATTTGTATTGTGAGGTGATCATTTTAGATTTGTCTACTTTTAAAATGAAATAGTACAGCAGCCAGCAGGCTAAGCAAAATACATAGTAAATGATAGATTTTAGGGACTAAATGACAGATTGCCTTTGTCAATCTGTTACTTTAATCTTTATCTATTTTACCAAAGAAACCCGTTCTACATGGCCATGCTAAACATGCTGAACAAACATTGTTGAACACATTTTCTGCAGAATATCACAAAGACAAGATTGTATGAGCTGACATGGTTCATGGTTTCTATGGGGCTCTATAACAAGATTCTAATGGTCTCTTTTTATGGAGAGCACATGATGAAGGAGAGCACAAAAAATGATTCACGATCGCTTTTAATAGTGTTGTTGCCTTTTTGGGCTCAAACGTGGGCGATACACTTATAAAAATCGTTTTTTTTTTCTCTAGGATCTACCAACAGGTTTGAGACACAAAGAAATTCGTGTAGCAACAATTTGACAACATGAAATTTACAAAAGTAAAGGCTCGTAATTTTTACAACAGTACTTAATATAAGCATAGACCGTAACCTGTCTTTCGGGGGTTGGTTTCCTAAAGCCGATGTTTCGTCGATAAGGGGAAGACGGGAACTCTCGGCAGGCGCACTCCAATCCGTCCCATACAAGTCCACCTCCATTGTCACTAATGAGTTAGACGTTGAGGATTCCAGGGTTATATTTTTGCTTTATTATATTTTCTGGGTATTTTGTTATTTTACGAAAACGAAAAATAGTTCTCTGATTTCTCTCCTCAGAAATGTCAGTGTCACATTGTCAATTTGTCAACATTGAAATGTCAGTGATGACAATGAGTTTTTTTAACTGCAAACTACTTGCTTATTTGCCACTTTATGGCACTTTCTCTATCGAAACTATTAGTCTATGGCTTTACAGCTAAAGTTTTGCTTTGTCTTCTTGCCAGTTGCTAGAAGAGCACAGAATACAAATTACTCTCAGAAGAGGCAGCCACCTACAAATTCAGTTGTATGGCTTGTCTCTGGTTTGTACCAAGTTTTTACTCGACCAGAGATTCTGGAACATTCCATCACGCAGCCGCCCGCGGCTCCGACAGCCAAATGACGAAAACTACGACCTCAACGGACGATTGACTTACAACATCCCTTTACCGTTTGAAACAATGAAAAAGGAAACATAGTCTGAAATCAGACAATTGCTGTTTTTGTTGGACGGAACCATCGAAATACCATGGTATGGAAGAGTAACGGAATCAAAAACAGTTCCTCGATATAATGCACACCAAGGCGTAGTTTTAGTTAGTGTCATACTTATTTTGTTGCCATAGCTGCGTGTTTATGACACAAGCTTTATTTAGCCCACAGAATACAAATTACTCACGGAGATTTAGCCGTACACTGTACTACAGTGTACACTGTAGACAGTACAGCCATTAAAAAATCGGCCAAGTGCGAGTCGGACTCGCGCACGAAGGGTTCCGTACCGGTATAGAGCAAAAGTAGACGAAAAATTGTTTTTTTTTGTATGGAAGCCCCACTTAAATATTTACTTTATTTTAATTTCATTATCAATTATTAAAGTAGGTACAAATATAATTAAGGATTTTGTGAAAATTTCAAGTGCCTAGCTGTTACCATTATTGATTACGAGCAAAAAAGGCCAAAAAATCACGTTTCTTGTATGGGAGCCCCCCTTAAATATTAACATTATTTTATTTTTAGTATTTGTTGTTATAGCGACAATAGATATACTTACACAATCTGTGAAAATTTCAGAAGTCTAGCTATAGCGGTTCTTGAGTTCTGTCCGCATACAGACGGACGGACAGACGGACCACAGAGACGGAGAGACAACGAAGTCTTAGTAATAGGGTCCCGTTTTTACCCTTTGGGTACCGAACCCTAAAAAAGCAGGTGCTAGAATATACCATGTTTACTATGATAAAATATCAAAACACGCTAGCCCCGCCTACACACCCCGCTATCCTCCAATCGTGATATATTATAATGATTCCATGAATCGTGCCCGCATGAATTGTACTTTGCGCCGCAGCTAATAGTGAACAATATCGCGTAACAAGGGTTCCCGCATTATAGCACGATGTGGAGCGGAGCGGAGCTTAGCGGTGCCGAATTGACCAATCAGCATGCTCGAAATCTTCGCTCCGCTTCGCTGTCATTCCGCTGGAATAGCACGATTGGTCAATTCGGGCACCGCTAAGCTCCACTCCGCTTCAGTGGAAACGCACCCTCGTAAGTCCGTTGATGATTGCTTATAAACTAAATACATACTAATATTAATTTCTTTAGCTATCTATTATTTTACAAAGTGTATGATTGTAGTAGTGCAAGTTATAGTACCTAACTGAATAAGTGTAACAGATATTTGTTGAAACTTGAAAAGCCCAGAAATATAATTTCGAAAAATATAACTATCGAGTCAAAATAAGTGAATCGTGTTTTCCGTTAGGCTAATATCAGATAAATAGGTATACAAATTACAATGATTAAATAAATCTCAATTTCATTTAAGTTAATCATCTTTCGGGATCGTAATACATATTAGAAAACACAGCAAAAATTGACAGCTCGCTCTTAACCAATTTTGATGCAATTCAGCTGTTACGATATATCGTAATAATATATAAGTATAATAATATATATTATATGTACTTTGAGTCACAGGAAAGAACAGAAGAAAGTTTTTGTTCCGAGGCAAACTTATCTTTGTTAAATGTAAAGAAATCGGCTATTTTTAAAAAATATTTACGAATTTGAAAGAAACTCATAAAAAACAAATTAAAATACCATTAGAAAGTTTATTATTTTATTGGAATAATAACAAACACAAATGGTGAAACGTAAAATAATCTCATTAATATATATTATTATATTATTGTTTTATTTACTATATTATAATATGTATTTGCTATATTATTCGCCTACTTCAGTAACACAAGTGAATGAAACATTTTCAGTAACATTCATGTCAGTGTGACCAATATTTTTTACTATTTTATATACAATATTAATGGCATGTTTCGGAGGACTAATGTTTATTACATTATGATACATGTATATTAAAATATTCTCTCTTTCTAAAAAATAGTGGTCTTGGCAAACAAATGTTTTATTTTAAACACATCAAAACTAAATTAGGTATTTTAAATCGGTACATTTCCTATTCTCTTTTACACTGTCTTTATGATTTATGAAGCTATATAAGCCACTCTTGTATTTTTATTATTTAATCTTACTGGTTAGTGCTAAACTCTTAGCGTAGTTAAAACTTTTGAAAGTAAAGGTGCCTCTTCGCAATGGCCCATGCTGGCCCACTACAAGCCATCGACATTATGTAGATTGTGGACCAACAATATCAATTCTACAAGGTTATAATTCTGTGTTAAAGACGGGGAAATAGTGTATGATGGCAGATAATATCCTGGGCCATCGTGGGCCATTGTGTACTGACTACATAAAAAGTTAATTTTAGACATACTAAAGTAATTAGTAAGATTAAAGGAATTTAACTGTACTTAATTTTAAGCAATCTTGAGTCTGGATTCTAATCACTTTTTTTTAAATTAAATAAGGGGGCAAACGAGCAAACGGGTCACCTGATGGTAAGCAACTACCGTCGCCCATGGACACTCGCAACATCAGAAGAGCTGCAGGTGCGTTGCCGGCCTTTTATAAGGGAATACGCTCTTTTCTTGAAGGTTTGCAGGTCGTATAGGTCCGGAAATACTGCTGGTGGCAGTTCGTTCCAGAGTTTTACAGTGTGCGGCAGAAAGTTACGCGAAAAACGCACTGTGGAAGATCACTTTAAAAGTGTTAGTGCTAGTTCTAAAGTCTACAATTTTGTTCTACTTAAGTAGCGTGTTCCTTGCAAATAATTGGACGGAATTATAATCTCGCAAATTAAAATAAAACAAAAACCACACACAACTTTACAATCCACCTAATGAGGCTGACATTCACACTGGGTGTGAAAAGCCTCTGTAAAATAAAAAAGATAAAAAAAAACTTTACAATCGCTTGCCGAAACTCGGGTGTTTAATATCTATCTAAAATGACCCGTCTGATCACTGATCTACCATTTCCACGAATCTTAAATTTGAGTGTGGCCTTTACAAGCATGAACTTATTTCACAAACCGCTTACCTCACAAACATTTGCCCATTACTACTTGGTTGTTCGATAATTATATGTTTCTGATTTTTTACTTATCTTGCCTGTGAATATTTTATTACATTCGTTACCTACGTCATTTTTGGAATATTCATGCAGTATCTTTTTCACAGAAAGAGAGAAAACATATCGGATAGAATATAGATTCTTCACAATATTTATGAATTATTTATATTTCTACAACATCAAGTATATACAGCAATATCTAACAAGGTCGTACCAAAATTTTCTAAAAACAAATTTAATGGACGCGCTAATAGAACTACGCATAAGACACAATAAAAATATATTAAATTTATTTCATACGCCAATAAAAATATCACAATATTATAGCCAAATATATTAATTTAAATGCAACATATAATTTAGATAATCTATCAACATAAGACCAATATGAAAATTTTGTAGTAATGTAAAACATTATATAAGAGCCAAAAGTAAAATTTTGTTATCTTTGGAATAGCGTTATATACTTTATATTTTTTATATAAGCATTTCTAATAATTGCACAAATAAAATGGAATGATTAAGTAGAAATTAAAAACTATAATGAACAAGAACAATAAAAAAAGTTTTGGAGCTAAAAAGTTTCGCCTGCAACACATTTTTAGCCAACAGAAGTTTTTAGCGTTCACATTGTATCATACATTTGCAAAGATACTGTAAAATTTATTATACAAATTCCTAATTCATACGGCAATGTGATTTTTTCTCGTACTTAGTATACAAGATGTTAGCGTAAACACCGTTGACCTTAAAACCATCAAATGAGCCCGTCAAAATGAACAACTTTTTCTATGAGAACAATGCTGGGAAATTAAAAAAAATCCGTCTTCAGACCCATACAAATTGCCGATCCGGGCATCCATATGGGTATGAAAACGGCATTTTTTTGAGTTCCCAGAATTGTTGTCATGGAAAAAGTTGTTCATTGTGACGAGCTTATTTGATGGTTTCAAGGATAACGGTGTTTACACTAACACACTGTATTAAAATTTTATTTACACTAAATTATTCTTAATCACTCGATAAAACATGTACACGTGAGTTACCAAACTGAGGGAGATTTTGAGAAAGGCTAAAACTTCTTGGCTCTGTTACTCCCTGTAGATAGCGGATAACAAGATTGTGTTAAATTGAATGAAACAAGTAGCTTTAGGGCTTTCTTCACAATGTTTAGTGACTCGTATATATATATATACGAGTCACTAAACATTGACTTTTATGTCACCAGCTCATTCGTCAACGATAAGTAGTTAATTTATTTTTATAGTCATCAAAGGTTGGATCCCATAAACATCTTTTGTTATGGTATAATTCTACCATTTGTAAACATTTTTTATTACTCCAATCCATATTTACGAAATAACCTTTGATAAACTACCTAAAACCAGCCGCCAAAAAGTAAAAATATCAAGAACACTAGAATCCCTTTGAAGAGACCGCCTCGAAGAGCGAGCACGTCCGAACACGAAAGAACGCTCTAGGCAATTGCTCGAGCGCTCTTGCGTCGTTTACACCAAACGAGCGAGATTCTTAGAGCATTCTACCTATTTACCGCCGAACACGTGGCGAACACACTAGAACAACGAAAGAATGCTCGTTGTTAGTTTACATCAAAAGAGCTTTACTAGAATGAGCATTCGCTCGTTTGGTCTAAACGGAGCTTAACAATATCAAAAACCCTAATTGATGGAATGTTGTATATATGGCAACCCTAGCAACGCCATCTGTCGGTGGCGCGATCACTTTCCGTTCCACTCGGTGATGCGGCCGTTCTCGAATACTAGGTTCCTTCGCGGCAGTGGCACGAGGATGCCCCGCTTCACTATACCCATGTCCTCACCGGGGTAATACTGAAAAAAAAAAAAGATAATTTTAATCATTCGAGTCTTAAATTAAGGATATTTATTATTTTCGTGAAAGAGTTACTCAAAGTCATAACTAGACATCGGATTGTATGCACGATCAAAGTGCCGAAATATGCATGCAAAATGCAAATATGCACGAAAAATGGCCAAAATATGCACAATCAAAAGTCACTTAATATCAAAATTTCATTGCTTTTTGAAGAGTTTTCCGGTGGTGCCGTTAACAAAAGCGCTAATTTTAATAATTTCATCAAATCCAGGATTTTTCATATCTTATACAGCAGTCAGCACCAATAATAATTTTCTACCAACATTTTCCGATGTCTAGTCATAACTAATTCGCTTACCTGACATTGCGACACAAACTTCAACAGGTCTGCTCTTAGGAATTCATTATCTTCCTTTAACTTCTCTAATCTGTAAACATGAAAACATTTAGGGCCTGTTTCACGACTTTCTGATAAAGTGGCGAATAGCCTATTCGGCACCTATCAGGAAGTGGTGAAACAGGCCCTTAAAGTTTTAATTTATATTTGACAGCTGACTGCACTTGTTTATTGTTCATCGACGTTAAGAAGTTTACAACAATATAATATATCGCTGCGATATTTTGACGCTAGAGTACAGCACCAGCATGGACAGCAAACAAAAATTTATTTCGACGTTTGGCAACGTTTCTGTCAATATTCTGATATGACGTGTACAACATGTCGGATTTTTTACTGTCACCAGCAGTATTTCCGGACCAATACGACCTGCAAACCCTAAAAAAAGCGTATTCCCTCTTAAAAGGCCTGCAAGGCAACGTACCTGCTCTGATGTTGCAAGCATTCCGGTAACCCGTTTGCTCGTTTGCCCCTAGCAAGCTAGTAGCGGCCTCTACTCCGACCTTTGCGTAACATTCCCTATTGATGTTACATCAAAACAGCGCCCCTAGCGGCAAATAATGGTAACTATACGTAAATTGTACGTCATATCAGAACATTGTCATGAACATTGTCAAACGTCGAACGAAACTATTTGTTTACTGTCCATGCTGGTGCTGCTTCTGGCGTGAAAAAATTGCAGTATACTATTTATATTGCATAGAAATAGCGCCCCTAGCGGCAAACAATGTAACTAAAGTGACTCACAGATGCGGCCTGGCGACGTCGTCGACGACGCTGGCGCAGACCTGCGCGCACAGCTCCTCGTCGAACAGCGGTATGCCCCAGTGCAACTCCAGTATCGTCCAGCGCTAGAGATAAAGGCGGACAAGTTAAGTGTGACCGTGCAACACAGTAAGTTAAACGGGGGTAGCTTTTGCCCATAAGGACAAGAAAACGTGAGTGGAAGAACACAACTAACAGTAAAAAAATTGCCACTCTTTTGCATAAATGGAGACTTTAGGGCCGGAAAAATTATCTATACACTAGCTGTCCCGGCAAACGTTGCTTTGCCATATAATATAAAGTACCAATTTCGCACATATTATTTTATTGAAGTGACTAAATAAATATGTCACCATGGCAACGTCCATCGCTATTCCATAGCATGTAAACAATGGTCGCCGTCCGCGTCAGTCTCGAGTTGTAATAATTTAGTATTATTTGTTCAACAAATGCACTTATCAATATATAAAGTACCCAGTAGCCGATTCTCAGACCTACTGAATATGCATATAAAATTTGGTAAAAATCAGTAAAGCCGTTTCGGAGGAGTTCGTGGACTAACATTGTGACACGAGAATTTTATATATAAGATATTATAAAACAAAGTCGTTTTTTTCCCTCATGTCCCTTTGTTCCCTTTAATCTTTAAAACTACGCAACGGATTTTGATGATTCTTTCAGTGTTAGATAGCTCATTTATCGAGGAAGGCTATAGGCTATATTTTATCACGCTAAGACTAATAGGAGCGAAGAAATAGAGGAAAATGTGGAAAAAACGGGGATAATTTTAAAGGGCTAACTTGAACGCGCTAATCTCAGGAACTACTGGTTCGATTTGAAAAATTATTTTAGTGTTAGATAGCCCATTTATTGAGGAAGGCTATAAGCTATATTTTATCACGCTAAGACTAATAGGAGAATGTGGAAAAAACAGGGGAATTATTTGAAAGGGCTTATCTCGCGAACTACTGGAGCAATTTTTATGTTATTTGGCACAGATAAGAAGTAGACCACGTGAAGGAGATCATAGGCTATAGATTTTAATCATTTTTTCAGTGGCTATATATTTTATACCCATGC
This sequence comes from Polyommatus iphigenia, assembly GCA_963422495.1. Classification (NCBI taxonomy): domain Eukaryota; kingdom Metazoa; phylum Arthropoda; class Insecta; order Lepidoptera; family Lycaenidae; genus Polyommatus; species Polyommatus iphigenia. Next base: position 1,567,020 of record OY730180.1, read on the forward strand.
GACGCCGGAGCGGGTGTAAACTATATATATCGCTAGTTAAAAAAAAACTGTGAATTTTATGTGTATCCAGATATACTAGACAGGTGATGAGGAAGATAAGTTACAAAAGGTTTGTTCAAATTATTTGGGAAAAAATGAGTAACTGCCCATATTATGTTACAAAATGTTAGTTATCATATTCATCCACTCACGTTAATTCACATTACAATGGCGCGAGGCATTGAGATACATTTTTGAATGCGCCATTTAAAATTTGAACAGGCTGTCTGACACTGAGGGGGAAATACTTTTAATTCAATATGTATCTTCTTGTGAAAAAAATAAAGTTCAGATTTTAATGGCTTATTTAGAAATTTTAGCAAGCACGAATAATGTAACTATATTGCCAATGGGCAATTCAAAATTAATAATTATTATAATGCTATTTTTACCAACACAACAAACTACCCACATACCTCGGGTTTACAGGCCTCATCATCATCGTCGTTATGCGCGGTATCAACCCCGCTGTCCCCCTCCCCGCTCGCCGCGAGCCGCGAGAATACCGACACGCTCTCGTCCGCCGGACTCAGTAGGTCGGTGAATTGATCCCGCTGACTTATGATCTTCTCTAGTTCGTCTGCTATTGATTCCTTGCTATAAAAAAACTAAGTGTGAATAAGCTGGCCCCGAGACGATCAATTTTATTGTCAATATCACGCATCAATTTTATTGAACAGTTTATTTGACAATTAGATTGAAAGCGCGCGATGTTCAATATCAACCCTAGACGGTCAATAATATTACGCAATACGTGATATTGAAAATTGCTCGTCTAGGGGCTTAAATATGGGTCAAATGCGAGCCCAACACGTGCACAGTGGGTCCTTATTTAAAAAAAGCGTTTATTGTTACCTTGCAGATATATTGTCAGTGTTTTTAATACTTTTTGTTAAAGAACCAAAATATCTGTGAAAATTTCGACTGTCTCGGTTTTAATTAAATAAAGCTACCAAGGTTTATGCTACAGCAGGCGACAGACAGACGGATGGTAACTCATTACAATGTTCTACTTTCAAAATGTAACTACAGAACATAGCTACAGAAGAAATTAATAAAATATTACAATTACCTGTTAGCCGAGTTTGACAGTTTGCTTTCAGGCGAGCTTATCGTCACAAAGTCTTCGCTTGCTACGGATTCCTTGCTTCGATGTTCTATGTTTAAGCTGTCTAGTTCTTCACAGAGTAGCTGGTTACTTTCGACACTCGTGAAGCCGTTGGCTGGCGAATTGTCTATGGGCGGCGAGTCTCTGGTTGGTGAATTGTCTATGGAAGGTGAATTATTGTCTCTGGTAGGCGAATTATTGTCTATGGCAGGTGAGTTATTGTCTCTGGTAGGTAAGCCGTTGTCTATGGTGGGAGTGACGGCGAAATGCGACTCTATGGGCGACTGCAGCCGATCATTGTTCTCGCCGGATTCGGAAGATGAAATAGACATCTCGCTCACTGGTTTCGCCACGCCGCAGACGTCTTTCTTCTTTCTGGGTGCCACTGTGGATAAATGAAAAGTTTTAAACAATTTGAAATTTGGATACAATAATAAACTTAGTATTTACGAACATAAAACTCTGTATGTCGGTGGCAAGAGCCTTTGCATGCCAGTTCCAAGGACTGAAATCATATAGCAATATTTCTGTGACACAAGCATATATAAGCCAGTAATATAGGACGCTGTGTGCCAGTGCAAAGGACTGGCTTAAAACAATATTTATGACGTTCTATGTCTGTAACACTTTATGCCAGCGTCAAGACCATAGATAAAGTATTATAGTATAGATGTAATCTTAGCCCGTCATCGCGTGGCCATTTTGTGCTTATTTTCATACAAGTAGTGTGCGTGTATTATCTTGAATATTTCTATTTGTCGATCATTTTGAAGCACATTTTAATCCAGAAAAGAAAGTCATTTAGTTCATGATATCGATAAACGTTAATTCAAGTAATGTGAATCCGTAAACACACGTAAAAAGCTATGCAATTTTTGTAGCCAAATTATTAATTAATGTGACATTTTTAGCACTAATGCCTTATATAGCACGAATAAGGGATTATTAAACTTATAAATTATTCTTTTAGCTTACAAAAATACCGATTGAAAAGCCCAAAAAACGTTGTTAAAAACTTACGTATTTAATGTTAAATCCACGTGTTTGAGGCATTGTTTGGCCATTCTTATGGTTTATTATTTAGTGGAACCACAAAACTCAACAATATCTAGCATAAAATGTTCACTAAAAACCTTTATTAACACTTTTATTACATGAAATATGCAGACCGACTCCTTTGTTATGTCCTAGTAAGTAGGACATAACATTACACGCTTTTGACGCTTATACGCCGATATAAGGCTCTCTCCTAGTGTATATTATCTCAATGGCCAAGACGCTATATATCACAACGAACGTGACATATCACATAGCCGGCATACAATTATAGCGTACATCGTGTTAGTGGCCCTGGACGTGCTCACAGCGATATGTCAGTGACATAAAACTCTGCATATCTGTTTGACAGCATACATAGTGCCGGCTCAAGCACCCTCTTGCTTGCTTTAATGGGTCAAATTTGAACACTAAGGCGTCTTCTGGGAGTTGCCGGCTGCTCAGTTTGCCCTATGGCAGGGCCAGCCCAGAATGTATGCCGCTATATGCCACTAATGGCGCATTATCACTGGTCGATAGGGACCGCATGCGGGGTGCGGGAGATTTCTGAAATGCATGCCACGACCAATAAAAATGCGCCATTAATTGTCATAGACTCCCCGTATGCTGTATACCGTACGAGTTAACGACTAATGAAAATGCACCCTAACCGAGCTGCACGGTAGGCGGCGGATTGGCGGCGCCGAGGTCGGGCACGCCGATGTCGACGAGCGTGACGTAGCCGGCCGCGCGCCGCAGCCGCAGCCGCCGCAGCAGCCGCGCCAGCCCCGCGTGCCGCCGCCACTCGCCACCGTTGCCTAGTAAATATTAAAAACATATAATAATAATAAATTCTTTATTTACATAATCAGTACAACAATCCTATGAAGACTCTGACACCCAAACTAGACTGTATAATAAGTAATAACATACAATAATAACAATGATTGCATAACGTTTATGGGAATATAATTTTTAAGCTGCGCGTTCTCCGGGTCGGATTCGAAGCGTACGGTGCGGACGGAGCGTCGTCATTTAAATTTCAGGCGCAGAAATGACGTTAGAGTGCTAACGTCATTTCTGCGATGATTATGATTATAGTCTTCTACCGGTAGGAGGGAAGGCGATGTGCCGCAGGGGCTGGGCGGCGCGCACGGCGGCGGCCTGCAGCAGCACGGGGCCGCGCCGCAGCGCCGCGTTGGCGGCGGCGAGCGCGGCGGCGGCCGGCAGCGGCGACCACTCCCCCTCCGCGCCCCACCACCAGACGCACAGACGCGCGAAACCGAGCAACGCGCGCGGCACGCACCGCAGCACTGTACCTTAAGTAACAGAGCATGGTTAATGTCAAAAAGATCCGTCGAATGTCGAGATATCCTACAGAAAAGTAAAAAGATTCGAAACAATCCAAAACATATTATTAGTGGTTTCACACATTTAGAACCAATTTTTTCAGGAAAAAAGTATTGCATAAAATAAAAGAAAAGTCAATGTTTATACGTAATTAATATTGGTAGATACTTGAGATTGCCACCTCACTTAATTTGACGAGTGATATTGTTGTACCCGAGCTATAAATAACGTAGATTGCAGACGTTCCGTATGTACTCACCCTTAGTGAGCAGCAGCGAGGGCGGGCCGTAACCGGCGCGGTGGTACAGGTACAGTCGCATCCAGGGCGTGGCCGACTCCGGGGGGGCGGGGCCGGCGTGCGGCAGCGCCCGCGCCGCGATACCCGCGCGCGCCTCGCGACCCAGCGGCGCGAACGATATCGCCAACCTGGTAATCCATAGTAATATTGGATATCTGTCTGTCTGGAAAATATCTGTCTGTCTGTCCGTCTGTCTATCTGCCGGTTACCACTTCACGCGCAAACCGCTTAACCGACTGCTGAAATTCGGTATGGAGATACTTTGAGTCCCGAGAAAGGACATAGGATACTTTTTATCCCGAAAAAAATGAACGGTACGTTTATCGCGCAGGAATCGTACATTTTTCCGGGATAGAAAGTATCCCATGTCCTCTTTCGGGACTCCAAGTATCTCCGTACCCAGCAGAATCGTTTCAGCGGTTTGGGCGTGAAGAGGTAACAGACAGACACACTTTCGCATTTATAATATTATTAGTAATTAGTATATTAGTATTTAGTATAATATTATTTATTTTAAAAGATTGTAAATTTTATTTTAAAAGATTAATTTTTTCTCACTTTTTTTGGTAAAAAAGTGGGCCCCGTGCGAGTTTCTTATGCCGGTTCTTCTCGCCGGGTTAGTTCCCGAACCGGTGGTAGGCACCAGTAGTATCAACATTCTGAAAGTATTTTTTTTTAATCTATTCAGAAATAAAACAATTTTTATTTTATTTTTTTTATTTTTATTAGTATGGATTGTAAGTTTTACCTATACTTAGAAGCAAGTAGTCGGTCTCGCGCCGCCCCTAACGCGTGCAGCGCTTCACAGCGCAGCAGATCGAGCGGGCGCAGGGGGCGGAGCGCCCGCAGCGTCGCGCGGAGGCACGCCGCCGCCGCCAGGTAGCGCCGCGCTTCGCCCTCGATCTCGCCGGAACCCGCCACCTGCATATTGACATTATTATCAGTTTGAAAACAAAAAAAAACAACATTTCGCACATTTCTGGTCGTGATGCCGAAACTTTTTTTTTTTGTAAGGAGTGGATAGTCAGACAAACGACACATTTTGACTCAATTTACACCGGCGCGGAATGGAAGCGTCATGAGGACATCCCATTGTTTGATAATTTTATTTTTATTTATTTATTAAGGCAAAAACAGTTTTTTACAAAAATTATTACAAGCAATATTACAAATAAACCTTAATTACTATCACAGTAATACTGTTGATATAAAGTTCATTATACTACAGTTTCGTTGCAAAAAGTCGCTTCCGTTCCATTCCGCGGTGGTATAAATTGAGCCTTAAATCTCGAGTGTAATTATTAGAAGCTCAGCTGTAATATTTTTGATATAACCTTGTTTTTAATTTCGATATGCGCAGTGTAACATACACGCACGCGTTATTCCGATGGAAATAAGGCATCACGAAGTAGTATCGTAGGTCAACGTTATGATAACTGTTGAAGCACAAGCATAATAAAATGCACGCATTGACAAGACCTGTAAGCATTTAAAACAGTAAACAACATTCGTTTTAACATAAAAAAGAAAATCATACACGTTGCTATTACCTTATCGAGCTCCATCAGTAAGCTGTCCAAACTCTCATCACAGAGTTTGCCGACCTCAAATAGCGTGACAGCATGACTTTTAAGGTCCTGAAAATATAATTTAATTTATTTATTTATAAATGCGTACTTAAATGCGACAAAAATAAACGCTTGTTGAAATAAATATTGACAACTTAAGTCCGATCACAAAGTACCCATTATTGCGACGTCAGTTTTTTATAATATTTTTTCTCGTTACTAAAAAACTCACCGGTGACAGATTCCCCATCATCAGATACGCGGCGAGGGTGGAGTCGAAGAGCACGGCGACCCTCTGGTCTCCTGCCGGTCTCCCGCTGGTTTCCACCTGGTGGGAGGAGCAGGTCCCCTCCTGGTGGGAGGAGCAGGGCTCGTCCTTGATCAGAACAGGCTCCATCTGCAGCACCTCCTCCACGCCGGAGTCGAACGCCAGCGGTGTTATCTGACGGTAGCTAAAAAAATTTTCTTATTTATTTTCCTTTCATTTTTTTATAAAAATAAGGGGACAAACGCGCAAACGTGTCACCTGACGGAAAGCAACTACCACCGCCCATGGACACTCGCAACATCAGAAGAGGTGCGTTGCCGGCCTTTTAAGAGGGAATACGTTATTTTCCTAAATGTTTGCAGGTCGTATTGGTACAGAAATAATGTTGGCGACAATTCGTTCCAGAGTTTTAAAAATGTGGCAAATTGACTACGTAAGCGTTAAGTATACGAATAGTGCGTACACGTGTACGTTACTGGGCACGCAAATGCGCCAAACACGTATCGACATCTTGTTTAACCAGTTGCTATTTGCCTTCAGAACTACAAACAGACTACTAGCCTCTTCAGAATATTAAATACACACAATCTTTTAAAAAATATACAACCAATCAAAAAAACTTTTTATACTTACGGTTGGTGCGTGTGCGTGGTGAGCGCGTCGCGCCAGCTTGGGTGGTGGGCGTGCGCGGGCGGGAGGGGCGGGGCCAGCACGCGCGCGAACCCCAGCCGGCAGTACAGCGACACAGCCTGCTTCACCAGCTCGATGTCCACCTGCAAGAGATCTTTAGCTATAATCTGGCAAATCACTGAAGAATAACCTATCTTATCTCGATAGATCTTTCACTCACGAAAGATCTATCGAGATTTCGAGAAAGACTATTTGTTCTAATCTAGTTATTCCATCTGGTAACTGTTTTAATCTCGAACAAATATTTGGTCGCAAATCCTGTCGTCCAGCCTCTTTCACTCGCAAACGATAAAGCTCTTTTCTATTCTAGTTATTCTTTATAATGTACCATTTTAAAGGAATTAATTTTATTAAATTTTCATTTAATTAAAAATTATAATTTACATGTGGCGCGAAAATTACTTGCAATAATTGTATTTCGAATTAGGTATTCTCATTTTAACAGATATTCATTGATTACAGAGTATACGCATAGTGAGTTCACATATACGCACAATGCGTACACAAATACGCACATTACGTGCACATATACGCAAAATGCGTACTCAAATATGCTGCGCGCACGAATACGCATATTGCGTACATAATCGCGCTCAGTGCGTACGCAAACACTCTTAACGCGCAATATACGCGTATACATGTACGCATTGTGCGTATATACACATATACGCACAATGCGTACACGTATACGCATATTGCGTACATAAACACACACAATGCGTACAAGTATACGCATATTGCGTACAACACCTACTTTACCACCACAACTCACCTGCAGCACAGTAGCCAGCTCCCCCACAGTGGTGTGCTCGTCTATGGACACGAAGATCTGGTAGAGTAGCGTCTCGAAGTAATCTCCAGCGGTGCGATTCATCACGAAACCCTTGAGCGGCGGGACGCACGCGCGATCAGCTGACGTTATCGGCACGTCGAGGTAGATTAGACCACGTCTGTAACGATACATTAATCCTGAATTATTTACAAAAAAATCCTAGTTTTACATAGTAAAATTTTGTGGAAACAAAATTGATTTTATGCGCTCTTTTCTTGTCCATGAGCCCCAAAAGTAAATAAATAAATAAATAAACGCGAATAGATAAGCGACTCAAGAACAGAAGTGAATTATTGTAAACCACGTAAAGAAGACATCACACTTATTACCTGTACAATGTCTTGACTGTGTTGTAGTCCAGTGTTCCAGCGGTTTGCGAGCCTTGGTCGATTAGCAAATCGATTAGTGCCTTCTCACTCTCACACAGAGGCTGGCGTGAAAAACATAGATTTAGTAATTTATGCGCTGTTATGCTTACAAACAAACAGTAATGTTAAGAATACAATTAAAAATGTGTCAAAACATTAAAATGTTATTTTAGAAATAATTTCTGATCATTTTGTTATAATGAATGACAGCCTCACAACCTGTTTAATTAATTAAAAAACTTTCAACTTTCGTGCATGAGTAAAAGAGACAACTGATGGGTCAATGATCATTCATTCAGCGAGTAGAAACTCGTGTTTCTACTCGCTCCATGACCATACTATACAAAATAGGAACACACCAGTTACCTTGACATCCTCCTCAAGGACATAACCCAACTCCACTCTCCACCACGGCTGCATGGGGATGTTCAGAGGCACTCGGGGTAGCAGACCCCGGATGGCCTTAGACCGGCCCCGCCTGCCGAGGGAACGAGCCCTGGCTATCAACTCGAGGTACTCATTGCGACCAATACCGAGCAGCCTGAGACCTAGAAGTATATAACAGCTTATGTCTAACTGCGGAAGGAGGGTCCTGTTCTTCAAGTGTATGTATGGACAATATTCCTATCTTTAGCTTAAATTTAATTTTTTGGCATGTGAGAGAAAGGACATGGGATAGTTTTTATCACAAAAAAAAATCCACAAAAAATATTATCTATTATAATATTAAAAGTGTGAAAGTGGGTGTCTTTTGCCTTTTACACTTCTGTAATGAATATGTTACGGCTAATAGCCGAAGTGCGGCTACACCTAGTTTTACCCGACTACAACTAGGTGCAGCCCGCCACATGCGCTTAAACTTAGGTATATCCTACTTATCTTCGGTTACAACTAGCTTTAGCCTTCATTATAGCGGCTAGAACTAGGTACAGCCGCACACTGGTGGTTAAACTTAGGTGCATCCTATTTATTATCGGCTAGAACTAGGTTTTCAGGTCAGTTAAGGATTTTGGTTTTATTTTGAGATTCATATCTTGCGTTTCCTGATTGATTCGATTTTGTATCATCACCCCGGTAGATATCTTATCCTAGACAAGCCACAAACCATGCCAGTCCGAAACAAGATTTATACTGAATTATATTATGAACTGAAATAAAATTTCGTCTTTTAATGTGGAGAGTCCCTTTGTAGTAAAAACTACAGTATAAGTCTTGCAACATTTATTACTATCACATATGAGAGTTTGTTGATATTTGTATAATTAAAACTGAGTTAAAAAGTTATCCTATTTGTTTAAAAAATATGAGAGAAGAGAACAAAGACTTACTGAGTTGATTTTTTCATAGTTATGAAGTAAAACTTTATTTTTTATATTTATTTTTTTTATCTTTGCGCCAAAGATGTCTAGTTCTGTTAGTTTATAAAGAGAAGATTTATAATATTTTGTGTTTTAATTACTTATAATAACGCCTTTTTTGTAAAAAGATATTTGCCTGTCAAATAATAAATAATAAATGTCACTTAAACATGCCTGTCTTTTATTTATTTTATGTAATCGAATCAATCGGGATACGCAAAATTAGAATCTCAAAACAACTGAACTGAAAACCTAGTTCTAGCCGATGATAAATAGGATAAGTACACCTAAGTTTAACCACCGGTGTGTGGCTGCACCTAGTTTTAGCCGCTATAATAAAGGCTAAATCTAGTTGTAACCGAAGATAAGTAGGATATACCTAAGTTTAACCGTATGTGGCGGGCTGCACCTAGTTGTAGCCGGGTAAAACTAGGTGTAGCCGCATTTCGGCTATTAGCCGTAACAAATATACTAAGTACTACAGTACTGAGAAAATATAATGAATTAGTTTTTATCTGGAAAGAATTTACGATTTCTGTGCGACAGATATCATTACGCGCGCGTGCAAAGTTGCAATATCTAGTTGGGTAATGGATTTACTTACAATCAGCAGCAGTGAAGTTTGGCAGTGTGTCGTAGCTTTTCTCGAGCTCTATCAAGAGCGCCACCACTTCAATATAATATATGAACGGCGTTATTCGTAGCCCTGGAATTATTAAACATTTGTTTACTGCGCCATGCCGTATAATTTCGTAGCATTGTGGTGCGTTGTGTAGTCGCGTCTGAAGTCTGAACGAAATGACTCAAGGGCCCTTGCATACGGCGACTTTTTGTAGCCATGCAATAGCGCGTTTTGTGATCGCGCGATTGTATCGCTACTAACACCTGTTAGTAGCATTTGCAACGCGCGACTGTAGCGATGCAAACGCGCGATCGTGTCGGGCGACAGCGGGGAGAAAACGGAGGGAGGGGGTGGGCAGATATTTTGATGCAGTTATTGTATGAATCGCGCTTGCATCGCAAATGAATGAGCGCCCCGGGTACTAGGACACACAGCTAGCGACGATAGCTACGACGACGACGACGACGACGACGCTACTAAAAGTGGCCGTGTGCTATAGGGCCTTCATTATGCGCGGCGACGCGCGACAACACGTATACAACACGAGACGGTCACAGCGCTGCGCGTTGTTCCCATTCATATCCTGTCCTTTTGTAATAACACCGTGCCAAACGAACCAACACATCAGAGCCAGCCCCACATTTGGAAATAGATGCCTAAGGGTGGAAGTGTCCATAGAGGCTCTACAGATTTCGTACATCGGGGGGGGCGGCGGAAATAAAGTGGCCATCACTCATAAGAAATATGAATTCGACACTGATCAAAGCAGCGCCTGATTTATAATTTGGCCGTATAGGCCGCGGGCAGCAGCGTCCATAGGGGGCCGACATATTTCGTACAAGCCTACAAGGGGCGGCAAATATAAACTCGGCACTGCATCGATTTATATCTACTTACATAAATATTTTTTATCATAATTTTAAATTTCGTAGGTCAACACTGAGCTATTATTATTATAAACTGTGTAGTGTAGTGTATAGGTCACTGACCTCCATTACACAAGTACGCTGGACCGATGATACTCTTTGAAATGACAGCTGTTTTTGTGACTTTTTGAAGCGGAATCAGCGCCCCAATGCGGGGGAAGAGAACTAAATCTGGCGTAAACATGACGTTTAAAATTCGCCATATTGGCGCTGATAGCAGTTGTGGGAGTACTTGGAACTAATACTAGTTTCTACCACCGTAGTGATTATATTCTCTTTGGTTTCTACAACCAATAGCGATTGAGTGGCCATTTGCAAGTTACGTCAGATTTAGTTCTCTTCACCCGCATTGGGGGGGCTGATCCCGCTTCAAATAAGCACAAAAAACAGCTGGGTATCTTATGTTCAGCGTACTTGTATAATGGAGGTCAGTGGTATAGGTACAGTACACCTTTTTTAAGGTAACTTTTTAGTACCAACATCTGTCTATTTATTTTCGAATTGTAGTAGTAGTGATGACAGTATGTAAAACTTACCCTTAACAATCATGTCAGCGAGATGATAGGGGTACAGCATAAGTCTCTGAATGCTGTTTTGTACCAGGGCTTCATAATACTTCTTCTCATCTTTACGCACTGTCCGCACTAAAAAATATGTAATTAAATGCTAACAATAAGATGACATATAATGATATACATAATTAAAAATGTAAGTAGGTTTTTAATGGAATGAAGATATATTATTTTAATAAGAATATATTCAATCTGCTGGTTAGGGTTTCTGTAATCAATAAAACTTAGTTGACTACTGTACCCTAAAAAGGAACCCTAACCAGCAGATTTTTTGTATATTTGTAGGTTAATAGTTATATAATTTAAGAGTAACCTTGTCCTACAAATAAAACAATCCATATTTTATGGCCATCAAGACAAAGTATGAAATGCTTTCTATCTCTGATAGCTACCACCTTCGAGATTTTTCGAAAATAAAAATGTTGTTTGTCTTATCATAATGTAGCTACTCACAAAAAATTTGCTTGTTAGTAATGACAAAAAATTTTGTTCTAGGCCTCCCTCACTATAATAATAGTAGCAGGTAGGCACTTGATATTCTCACAAAATTCTTAATTATATTTGTTATTTAATAATTAATAACAAAAATAAATAAAATAAAATATTTTAGGGTGGGTCCCATACAAAAAACACAATTTTTTGCCAATTTTCGCTCAATAACGGTACGGAACACTTTGTGCGCGAGTCCGACTTGCACTTGGCCAATTTTTATAAATTATGCAATCTCTTGTTGAAGGTCACAACATGTTTAACCCATCAGTCGTGGCAAAACGAGACACAATAGCTTTTTCATTGTTATCGCGGCCGTATGTGGCCGCTTGGGGCTTGATGAATTAATATAGAAGTAACTATGTAAATCAACAAAACAAAGACAGCAAGATTTTTTAGTCAAATATTTATTCACACTACTTATACAAGATAAAAACAATAAAAAAGTGACTTACCAAGACTGCCCTTGAAGCGCAATTGGTTTTTAATACTGAACTCGAATATATATCTCTCATATTCCTTAGGTGAGTCCCCAAATAGCTAAAACAATAATAGTAACATACTAATACACATGTCGTCACATATTTTTTGTATTCTATACTTAAATGACTAGGTTACTTAAAGTAAGGTAGGTAATTAAAGAATTGTAATAGGCATGGCATCGATAAGCAAGAGATAGTAAAGAGGAAGTAAGGGCAAACAACACAAGAATGTATCTTCAGAACCAAACTAAATTCTATGTTACTCCACGCTACTTTTATAATGCTTGATGGAAGACTGCCTATTTAAACCTACCTTTTTCACGGTTCCTGGCAAATTCGCCCATTGTATACGTTTTCTAATGCAGTCATCTATCTCTACCTCCATGGTGATGGATCTTTCATATCACATTCACGTAGCTTCCAGCAAAGACATGTAACGGAGGTATGTTTATAAATACTTGCGACAGTTTACAAATATTTCTGGGTTTTATTAATCATGTTTTTTCTCATTTACGTTTTGTTTTTATCATTTTTTTCTTGCCATGACATAACAAGTAAAAACAAGGCGAGATTTTTGTTGACAATTTTTTGACATTTTAATTTAATTTGACAGTTGACGTTAGTATTTTTTAAACTTGTAATTATTTTTTATTGTGACAGTCTTAACTGCAACAGCCATGACAAAAATGTCCATCACAGTTACCCATAAAACAATTTTTAGGGTTCCGTACCCAAAGGGTAAAAACGGGACCCTATTCATGAGACTTCGATGTCTGTCTGTCTGTCTCCAGGCTGTATCTCAAGAACCGCTATAGCTAGAGTTCTGAAATTTTCACAAATTGTGTATTTCCGGTGCCGCTATAACAACAAATACTAAAATAAAAATAAAATTAATATTTATGGGGGGCTCCCATACAACAAACGTGATTTTTTTGGCCTTTTTTGCTCGTAATCAATGATGATAAGAGGTGGGCACTTGAAACTTTCACGAAGGCCTTAAATATTATTGTAATATAATAATTAATAATAATATTTAAATAAAATAAAAAATTAAAGGGGGCTCCCATACAAAACACACAATTTTTGCTCTATAACGGTACGGAACCCTTCGTGCGCGAGTCCGACTTGCACTTGGCAGACTATTTCTTTGTTTGAATGTAATTTTATTGCGCATATTCTGTCTTAAAAATTACTGAGATACTTATATATTTCACAAAAATGTTTTATCAAATGAAACATGGATTTCATTTATCATATCTGAAGCTGTCATACTGCGACCATACTTCTTGAATCCCTCAGCATTGCACACTCTGGTTAATTTCGCTGCAGCAAATGACGCTATGCTTCGTGCCAATGCTTCTGCTGTTGTTCCATTACATTGCTTACGTTGGAGAGACCAATGGTAAAAAGTACCTAGAGCACCAGCCAATATATCTCCCTGACCTCCTGCTCGTCGGCCAGATCCTATTCCATGTAAGTGCCAGTCAAACTGACCATGAAATTCATCAGTAGCACCCTTCAGTAGCACAGACACAGCATCACCCCAGTGTGAATACCAGGTGTTATCAGATTCTGGAATTGCCTCAATTAACTTTTTTGTCTCAACAAAATTCGGTGTCAATACAACTCCGGGCTCTGGGTAATCCTCGAGTACAGAAATGTTCTTGTAAACTGCATAGAGCCCGTCAGCATCAATAACCAAAGGTTTTTTCAAATCCCGACATATTTGTATGGTGTCATACGCTAGTAGTAAATTCTCTGGTTCCCTTCCCAGGCCAGGTCCGAGGACAGCAACATGTACTTTACTTAATATAGATTTTATGTCTGTAAGTTTGTTTGGTACGACTATAAGGTCCGGGCTGTAAGATTTGATCACTGGAGCTGCTTCTTCCGTTGTAATAACATACACCAAATCAGCACCCACCTACAAAAATTACAAGATCTTAACATACATTCATAATATTTTACAGAGGTATTGTATATTTACATTAATAATAGGGAGTGCCTCCGCTGCCGGCGCCGGCCCCCAAAAATATCAGTAATGGGAGCCGGAGGTAAGTATACTGCCGGCAGCCGAGTTTTAAAACAACGGCTGCCGGCACTGGCACTCAAAATGGGAACACGCTAGGTTCCAGTGCCAATACACAAATTTTAAAAATAAATAATTATAATCTCAAATATTTGACTTCTTAACCGACTTCCAAAGGTGAAGGTTATATTATGTTCGGTTATGGATATTTTAGTTTTTTGTTATGCATTTTTATCTACCTTAGCTTTACCTTTGCTACCTTTTTTCAGCTACCAAAAAGTAATATTTTGCACTACAGTTATAAACCCCGTGGTATACTTCCGAAGGTACTGAACAGAACTTCAGAATCTTAATCCTTATACACGTTATAGTTTCAGCGTTGTTAGAAGCAAAGGTACTTATAATTTATTATGCTACTATGCAGATCACAGTTATCAACATCATCACCACCAGCATTAAAATATACATCCTTAGTTTATGACCTTATTATTTGTACTTTTCATAGTCCTTTAGCTCAAGACTGATGTTTTTGATCTGTAAATTGTAATTTGACAAGTGATGTTTGCCGAATAGGCGCGGGCAGCCTATTCGGCAAATATCGCGTGACTTCGGCAAACTTCGGAAAACGGCGCCGGCAGCCATTTCGGCAACCGGCGCCGGCAGCGGAGGCACTCCCTTAATAATATTAGATAACATAAAAAAGGTATTCTTTTCCTCTTTGTCTGTTTATTGCCCCTACTTAAACTTATTACCCTTTTTACTACTTATTATACTTTGGTAAAGGAATAAAAACTAAGGTTTAAGGTGTGATTTCGTCGCTTAGCTAACAATACCGCGTAAGTTAAATTTGAAAATTTTTCAGGAGAGACAAAAAACTGATTATTTTCTTTAAAATACTTCAGACATGTGTACTGAAGACATAAATAGGTATACAATAGGTACAATTATAATGTCACATATTAAAATATGACTCTATCAGTATTAAAATTGACTTAGGCGGTATTAGTTCAACAAAAGAAAGACTTATGCGGTATTTAAACTTCTTTTTATTACATTTTTTTTAAATTTTAATTTAATTAAATACATTTTTTTACATCAACGTGCTTGACTACAAACGATACAAATCACTAAGCACCACCATCACTCAATTTCTTAACTTTGTTTTGTCCTGTGGATAAAATTGGTCAAATTTTATCGATCCTGTTTTGTCTTGATTTTTATTGATTTATTGTTCGTTTAACTTCATTTTGGACGTAATTTCTTTGTGATAATATGGATAGTACTTCAAATAAAGCCTCTCATTTTGATTTGTGGCTAGAAGTCTTAAATTTAAGTCGATCTTCGGTTAGAAGAGTATACCGAAGTTTTTTAAAGACTCTAAACTTTACCAGGCGACCAGGTTCAGGATGACATCGGGCTACATCTAATGTCGGCACTACATATAGGCGAACGCGTTGGCCGATGCGTTGGCCCAATGTGTAGAACGGGCGACTCGCGCGTTGGCGGTAGATATTTAGACGTTGGCCGACGCGTTTTGTCGGCACTACATATAGGCGAACGCGTCGGCCAACGCGTTCGCCTATATGTAGTGCCGACTTAACAGGATGAGTTACAGTAAGTGAGTACGACTCTACTGTACGACGAAGACTTGCAGACAGTTGTTTGACTTCACAAAAAATCGCTAACGGCCCAAAATTAGCCCCAGCACACCGTCAAGCGCAGCTTAATTTCGCCCGTTCTTGCGTTGATTGGTCGTTGGAGTAATGGCGGGTCGTACTCTTCTCTGATGAGTACAAAATCAATATTTATGGTAGCAATGATCGCAGGAAAGTATACCTTAGAAAATGAGAACGATTTGCGGGGGTGTGCATTGACGAAATGGTTCCATTTGGCGGGGGTTCCGGGCCTGTTTGGGGCGGTATTTCTTTTGGTGCAAAAACCAATTTTGAGTTCGAAACCCGGCCGTGCCTTGGCACTTTGAATGCCCATCGCTACATCCAGGGCGTGCTAGGATATCATGCGGTGCCATACGACGTTAGTTGATAAAGGTTTCATATTGATGCAGGACAATGCTCGACCGCACGTTGCTGCGATAGTTCGTCAATATCTCTCCGAGGTCGGAATTTCGGTTACGCATTGGCCAGCAAGAATCTCAGACCATAATCCTATAGAGAAGCCATGAGGCGAACTCCAAAGGAGGGTCAGGGCCAGGACTCCTGCCGTAGATACCCTTCAAAACCTCTGGGTGGCTATACAAGAAGAGTAGGGCGGTATCCCTCAGGAGTTCATCATAACTTTTATAAGGTCAATGAAAAACGGGATGGAAGCCTCAATTAGGGTAATGGGTAGCAGTACGAGCTATTGCAACTAAATTGTTAGGGCTTTTTAGAAGAAAGATGTCATGTGCCCCCCCATAAAATAGTTAACAATACTGCCTAAGTCAATGAACATTACATTGAAAAACCGCCGATCTATAATTGAAGTTTAAAATACATCTAAAATAGCAGTAATTACACTCTATTGAACTACAAAATAATAAATAATCGAGTTGGCTTTCCTTTTTGGTCCATCAGAAGTGTCTGTCTCTCTGATAAAACCGTAATAGACAAAAATATACAATAAATTTGCTGCGTGGTCACACGTCAACACAAGATAGTATGGCGGACTGACGACTTACGCGGTTGTGACCAGGATGACCATATTTAAATTACAGATCCTGCCTTACTCTGGTCAAAAAACTGCCAAATCCTGCCAAAGGCTGTAGTAAAAAATGCCCAAATACTGCCATCTTTATTTACTGTTGTTTTAAAGTAAGAAAAGTAAAAATACACATAATTATAATATATTGCATTTTTTATTAGATTAAACATTCGCATCGTCTTCTTCCATTTCTTCATCTTTATACATATATTTGTTCATGCGATTCAAAATTTATTTTGTAGGTTTGAAGGAAAATTTGCAATCAGTAATCACTATGCTCACCAATGCCTTGCACATAGATGCAACATGTTTGTTTATAAAATCGGCCAAGTGCGAGTCGGGCTCGCTCATGAAGGGTTCCGTACCGTTACAGAGAGAAATCAGAAAGCAGGCAAAAAAATGTGTTTTTTTAATGGGATTAAATATTTATTTTATTTAAATTTTATTATTATATATAAGTAATTAAGGATTTTGTGAAAATTTAAAGCGTTTAGCTGTTGCCATTATAGATTACGAGCAAAAAAATCACGTTTGTTGTATGGGAGCCCCCCTCCGGTTGCTTGGTTTAGCGGCACCGGAAATACACAATCTGTGAAAATTTCAGAACTCTAGCTATAGCGGTTCTTGAGATACAGCCTGGAGACAGACAGACGGACAGACAGACGGACAGACAGACGGACAGACAGACATCGAAGTCTCATGAATAGGGTCCCGTTTTTACCCTTTGGGTACGGAACCCTAAAAATGGTTCCGAGTCTTTGTATTGATTTGGGAGAACATTCTTTCGCATGAAGCGTTAGTATAAGCATAACAATCCCTTTGAAACATTTAAAACTAACTGTCTATTAGAATTTCACATTTCGTCTATTGCACCCCAAAAATTATCTACACTTAAAACAGAATTTGAATTACTACCACATGATTCTAATAAATCACTGACTTCTTTGATGCAAAAATAACATTTATTTTTCATACCCCAATCCTGCCAAAACCTGCCAAGTTTTTAAAACGTCAACCGATCATGCCGTAGGCCAAAATAAGACGCCTTTCCTGCCAAAATGGCAGGAACCTGCCACATATGGTCACCCTGGTTGTGACACAACAAACGACTTGCGGGGTGCCAGAACACACACGGTAGACAAAATCTATCCAATGAAGTATATAAGTTAAAATGACCAATTTTCGACTTACGCGGTATTGTTAGCTAAGCGACTATTTGTGAATAACATCTATGTAGTTGGTTAACAAGTTACCTTCAGCGCAGATATGGCGGCAAAGTATGGTGCCCCTGTATATTTTGCGGAACCTCCGACAACTGCAATTTTACCGGAGTCCCCTTTTCTTGTGCCTTCTAAGTCTGGAACTACAAGTTTCGCGAGCAATGTCATTTCATCATTGCTTTTAATTTCAGACCGTTTCTCACAAGTATCTCGTTTGTTGACAACACCTTCACAATGAAAGAAAGTCAAGTAGCACAATATAATTAATAATAATTTAAATGTTTGCTGCATATTTCTAGCTCTAGTAGATAATATCTGATCCATCAACATTCAACACTTTATTTTTGTAGAAAAGTGTTTTTTGTTTTGAAACTTGAACTTTGAGTTTGAAATGTCAAAAGTTGTTACCTATATAAGCTTCCGGCAGGAGTAAATGTGTTCTGTGCACAAACTATATAGAATGCTAAGTTCTGTGCTTCCGGTACGTCTCGAACAAGAAGACTTGCTAATGTTACCCACTTCAAAATACTTTTTTAACAACCATCACGTTTAAAAAAGACGAGTTGCACTCCGGGAGTGCCGGCAGAAGTGAAAACTTGATTATTATCGTTGTGCATTATTTTTTTAACCCATTTTTATGAAAATCGATTAAAAAATAATAATAAAAAAACGATCGTTTTAATTAATTAATCGAAACCCTTACAATCGATTAAAAAATATCGACAATCGAAAAAAAAAGCTGCTGTCAGACAGACTGTCAGACACTTCTCGCGACAGTTGTCTTGCAGGTGGAAACACGGCCTTAATCAGCGCGTCTGCTAAAGAACTCATTTCCCCGACTGTACATTTCTGCTAAACAACTCATTTCTCCGACTGTACATTTCTGCTAAGCACAATTTTCCCCGACTACATTTCTGCTAAACAACTCATTTCCCCGACTGTACATTTCTGCTTAGCACAATTTTCCCCGACTGTACATTTCTGCTAAACAACTCATTTCCCCGACTGTACATTTCTGCTTAGCACAACTTTCCCCAACTGTACATTTCTACTAAACAACTCATTTCCCCGACTGTACATTTCTGCTAAACAACTCATTTCCCCGACTGTACATTTCTGCTAAAAAACTCATTTCCCCGACTGTACATTTCTGCTTAGCACAATTTTCCCCGACTGTACATTTCTGCTAAACGACTCATTTCCCCGACTGTACATTTCTGCTTAGCACAATTTTCCCCGACTGTACATTTCTGCTAAATAACTCATTTCCCCGACTGTACATTTCTGCTTAGCAGAATTTTCCCCGACTGTACATTTTTGCTAAGCAACTCATTTCCTTGATTGTACATTTCTGCTTAGCACAATTTTCCCCGACTGTACATTTCTGCTAAACAACTCATTTCCCCGACTGTACATTTCGTTCGAGTTCGAGTTCGACACAAAACACTACTCTCCAACCGTCTTACGCGTTTTCTATGGTTTTTCGATCAACACGAAAATCTGGCGCGAGTTTCACAGTTTTTACCCATCCCACAAAAGTGCTCAACGCCGCTAAAGAAGTTTTCACTTCAAAAATATTTTAATCCATAAACTGTTCAATACTAATAAGTAATAATGTACCGGTAAATTATTTTCTTTACAATAAAAAAAAGGATTCATAAATTTGAGTACGTCATTTTTCTTAAAACACGAAAATTCAACCTAAACCTACTGCAGATATCGATAAAACTCGCACTTGTTTGTAGTTAGAGCATGTTTTAGGCAACATTACTATGACGTCACTGCTTGACACCAAAAAAATGTCACTTATCTCCACAGAATACAAATTACTCTCGGAGAAGAAAATTAACTTAGTACAAATAATTCTCGCGACCTTCAACGCCATCTATTGGTTGCCCCCACCAACTTCACGAACCCGCGAATAATAGGGTTCTACTTTCTAGTAAAGCTCCGTTTAGACCAAACGAGCGAATGCTCATTCTAGTAAAGCTCTTTTGATGTAAACTAACAACGAGCATTCTTTCGTTGTTCTAGTGTGTTCGCCACGTGTTCGGCGGTAAATAGGAAGAATGCTCTAAGAATCTCGCTCGTTTGGTGTAAACGACGCAAGAGCGCTCGAGCAATTGCCTAGAGCGTTCTTTCGTGTTCGGACGTGCTCGCTCTTCGAGGCGGTCTCTTCAAAGGGATTCTAGTGTTCTTGATATTTTTACTTTTTGGCGGCTGGTTTTAGGTAGTTTATCAAAGGTTATTTCGTAAATATGGATTGGAGTAATGAAAAATGTTTACAAATGATAGAATTATACCATAACAAAAGATGTTTATGGGATCCAACCTTTGATGACTATAAAAATAAATTAACTACTTATCGTTGACGAATGAGCAATGAGCATTCGCTCGTTTGGTCTAAACGGAGCTATATGATTCTCATCTATAGAGCAAAAATTCTTATTCTTGATGTTCTTGTTGATTCGATTGGTGTAAACGATTAAAGTATGTTGTAACGAGTTATAGTTTACACTAAACGAATACGAAAGAATGTTCTTGTGCTGTTCTTGCTCTATTTTCTTTTGGTGTAAACCCACCTTAAGATTTTATTATTAAAATTAGGTTTAGTTTTACACTAGCCCGAAACTTGGGGCAAATTAAGTTTCTTACTAATGTAAAACTAAGTTAACAATAAAAACAACTTATAAAATGTAAGTCATTTATTTTCAAATATAAAATACCTATACACAGTTTCTTTAATATTTTGTTCTTATTTCTTATTATATACCTGTAGACTCAGGTGAATGGGCGTTTGCACACTGCACGATAACGACACGACACGATACCACAGAATAGAGGGCCACCGCACATATTATACAATTTCAAGTTGGCCAAATATCGTACAAACTGACTATCGTACTAATTCTAATTCTGTCACTTAATATTGAATGCACCCGAAATATTCTCCTTTCTTTTCGCCTTCGTTTTATTAGTGCCATAATAAAAGCGTGCTCTTTACGCATTTTAACACGCACATCGCTAGGCTAGCAACACCGTTACCAACTAAATCTAAAAGTCTGCGGCTGGCAGCGTACACGATGAAGTTGTCCAATTAAATTGTGACACTACGTAATTTAGTTTGTACGTTAGTCGGCCAACTTGAAATTGTATTATATGTGCGGTGGCCCTTATCTATTCTGTGGTATCGTGTCGTGTCGTTACCGTCGCAGTGTGAAAACACCCATTGTGCTTCTAAAGTTTTAACAGTGATTAGAGTTAAGACATTGGCGATTCACTAAGGAGCTATGGTTTTAAAAAAAGAAGGAGAAGAATATTAAAGAAGGAGCAGAAGAAAGATTATTAGGTTAATTTAAAACTATTAGGTATTATGAGTTTGGAGTTTTGGCGGGCATGTGAGAGTGCTGTTGTGTTTTTGTATTATTTTCCTAAAATTGTGTTAGCTGGGTTTTTAATGTGTAATATTGGTAGAATATTAACCATTAGATATTCGTGTTCATGCACAAGTGTAGGAAAGTGATGTAATATCCAGAAACGTGCTATTTTGTGTTCCCTCCAAAACTCCCATCGAAAGTTTCAGTAAAGCGTCTATCACTTTACTGAATCGACCGACTTGACTCCTGTGACTGTATTGACTTTTACTTAGACTTTGACTAGACTTTAGACCTGACGATACATGAAAATGATGATGAAAATTATAATAGGAGGAATATGGTTTTCCCGCCATATTCCTTACCTTTTTACCTTGTCTGTGGCACAACATACACATCCTTTGTTTCAAGTTGCCAAAAAAGAAGAAAAAGAAAGAATTATTATGAGTTTTTGGCGGGCATGTGAAAGAGTGCTGTTGTGTTTTTGTATTATTTTCCTAAAATTGTGTTAGCTGGATTTTTAATGTGTAATATTGGTAGAATATTAACCATTAGATATTCGTGTTCATTCACAAGTGTAGGAAAGTGATGTAATATCCAGAAACGTGCTATTTTGTGTTCCCTCCAAAACTCCATCGAAAGTTTCAGTAAAGCGTCTACCACTTTACTGAATCGACCGACTTGACTCCTGTGACTGTATTGACTTTTACTTAGACTTTGACTAGACTTTAGACCTGACGATACATGAAAACGATGATGAAAATTATAATAGGAGGAATATGGTTTTCCCGCCATATTCCTTACCTTTTTACCTTGTCTGTGGCACAACATACACATCCTTTGTGTCAAGTTGCCAAAAAAGAAGAAAAAAAAAACAATGTTAATAGGCGAGCACAGTTTAGGTCTTGGGATAATCACAAAAGAACGGAATTACAAGAAAAAACAAAGGACATTTATCTTGTGACGAAATTACACAGATTATGATATATACTATACTAGGTAATTTATTGGGTGCCCAGTTTAAAAAATTATGAGTTAAAATATTTTTACATTGGCATCCCAGGGGCTGGCCCCCGCTTCGTGATTGGCTAATGTAGGAAGTTGACCACCCCTGCTTATCTCTGGGGTTACTGACCTATCTCTTGTCATTCTTTCTTGTCACTTTCAAGATTCAAAACACCTTTACTTTCTACAAAAAACTTGATTTATATTTTGTTAAAAATGTCTGCTATAAAACTTTACCACTTCCCACTGAGTGCTCCATCGAGAGGAGCCTTATTAGCCGCCAAATTAATTAATGTGCCCCTGGAAACAGTGATAGTTGATTTGTTTAAAAAGGAGCAACTCAGTGAAAGTTTTCTGAGGATTAATCCGCAGCACTGCGTTCCTACTCTCGATGATGACGGCTTCATCCTATGGGAGAGTCGCGCCATTGCGTGCTACCTGGCTGAAAGATACGGCGACGACAAATACTATCCTAAGGATATCAGAAAACGGGCGCTTGTGAATCAAAGGCTGTACTTTGATAGTTCATTTTTGTATCCCAGGATCAGGGCAATCTGCGTAAGTTTTCTGTTAACTTGTTACTACATAAACTTCACCTTACGACATTCTCTGCAACTTAGGAACTGTCAACTGTCTGTTTTCCTTCAAAGAAAGCCTATACCCTTCCCCATGGTCTACTCCAGTGGTCCCCAAACTTTTTCATACTGGCCACAATGTTATGGCAAACTTTCACGACGACTTTACATTATTTTACCGGTGGGCTTGAATTTCAAAATGGTTTAACATCACGCGGGCCACAAATAAAGTCCCGGTGGGCCACGGGTTGGGGATAACTGGTCTACCCTCTGTCTGTGCTCATTTACGTAGAAACCGGAGAATGTTAGTACATATTAAAGTTGTTAACCTAAGGAATGCTACTTATTTCTTTCAGCATCCCATCCTTTTCAGTGGAATAACAGAAATTAAGGAATCATTGAAGATAGACTTGAACTCAACACTTGGGTTTCTTGATCAGTTCCTGGCAAACTCCAAATGGGTAGCTGGTGATGAGCTGAGCATTGCTGATACGGCGATATTGGCATCAATGACTTCTATTCTTGTGAGTATGATGAAATCCCAACTAATAATTAAATCCCCTATTTATAATAAACATACATTGTATATTATTATTTTTAATTATTGCTTCAACTCCCAAGCGGTCAAAATTTGACCACGTAAACAATAGATTTCCAAGAATACACAATTGAGGGATTAACCCATCAGTCGTGGCAAAACAAGACACAATAGCTTTTTCATTGTTATCGCGGCCGGATGTGGCCGCTTGGGGCTTCATGAATTAAAAGCCTTCTGTTTGGCAGGCATAAAGTAATATTTGTTTTTTGTTTATTTACAGGAGGTAGGTTGGGATATTTCTACCTTTCCTAATATTCAGCGGTGGCTCAATGACTGCACATCTATACCTGGATACGAAGAAAATATGGAGGGAGCAAGATTATTTGGGGCTGCTGTAAGGAAGAACATTAAGACTTAATAAAAAATAATTTTATTATAATCATATATTTAATATTTTCAAAATACTTATTTTTACAAATATATTAATTATGCAAACTTATAAAACTTTAACACTAGTTGCCGTTCATTTCTAACTTTTCTCTGTATTACTGTTTCTGCGATATAGCCCTGCCGTTTCATTATTTCAATCACTTCATTTGGAATGTTTTCTTCTATCAACAGGAGGTAAAAAACTCCTGAGGGAGACAATATCTTTGGTATGACAGCCAGTAATCTGTCTGTGACTTCTCTGCCCTTGTAGCCGCCAGCCCAGCTTGCTTCTATGCCATTCCCCTTGCACTCTTCAGGATCTGTCACCACATATGGTGGATTAAACAAAACAATATCAAACTTATTATTCACAAAAACGCCGGCCAGGTCCATATTCACAGTTTCTACTATAACATTGTTACGTTGAGCGGTACTTTTAGTCATAATGCAGGCCTTAATATTAATGTCAGTGCTGAAACATAGTGTGTCCGGGAATGCCATTCCGAACGCTGTTATGACCACCCCACTTCCCGAACCAACTTCCAAACACAATAGGGGTTTTTTAGTTTTTAAATATTCCAAATCTTTTTCTAAGGCATCAATAAGGAGGAAGCTGTCCTCAGCTGGCTCGTAAACATGGTCGAAGTCAGCTTTGTCAATGTGATTTTGATAAGGGGTTTCCATGTTAGTTGATAGAGCCAACGTCGGGGGCAACAGCACTCGTACTTTGTTCGGGTTCTTGTGGCACTGTTGTCACTATTGGCCGTACGCTCTTCTCTTTATTCACCATACGTCTTATTTCATTTAGTCT
This sequence comes from Polyommatus iphigenia, assembly GCA_963422495.1. Lineage (NCBI taxonomy): Eukaryota > Metazoa > Arthropoda > Insecta > Lepidoptera > Lycaenidae > Polyommatus > Polyommatus iphigenia. The sequence goes on from OY730180.1 coordinate 1,591,706, forward strand.
ATCCTGCAATAAAAACAAGAAAAATCAATAAATTTTAACACAACACAAATTTAACCCATCAGTCGTGGCAAAACGAGACACAATAGCTTTTTCATTGTTATCGCGGCCGGATGTGGCCGCTTGGGGCTTCATGAATTAAATTAAATATTCATGAACATTTTTCTTTGCCTCATAGGTATTAAGTTCAAATGTTTTATGAAATAGCTGTTTATGATGAATATATGAATTTTGAAGAACAATACCTGTGTTGTTTGTAAGACATTCAATATAACAGTAACTCTCTGTTTGCAAGCAATCAGTTTTTTAACATAAGGATCTAAATCTGGGTGATCATTCAAAGCTTGCCTGACCTTCTGTAATTCCTCATTCAATGAGTCAATTTGTTGCTTCAACTCTAGTTGTGATATTCTGAAAATGAAAGGTTTCAGAAAACTGGTTTTAATTAATAAAGAACAAATACACAGGCTGAAGACAGTAAGTTAAGACGAATAAGCAAACATGGTGTGATCATTTGCACAAGCATAGAAATAGTTCAGTTACTATGTAGCTATACGTTTACCACGCTATCATAGTTTACCAAATATGTAGACCAAGAGGAGTGTCGTAAAAGTGATGCGAATAAAAAGTTTTGCGACTAAGTTTACATTGATGTTTACTACGTCTTATAAGCGTTCCACATACCTGGTTGCTCTTACTCTATCGTCCAGCTGATCTACAGTGGGTTTCAAGAGACTTATAAGACCCTCGGCTAGAGTGTCTCTTGTTGGGTTGTCGCAAAGGTTCCCTGTGTTTTCATCGGCAGACGTAGTTGTACTCTCTGTATCGTCCATGTCGTGCCCAACCTCAAATCTCCATTATAGTAAGGAATAACAAATTATTCAAAGGTTAGTTATTAATTTATAATTATTTTTCAAAAGAAACTAGAAAGGCAGATAGTTTTTTGAAATGTCAAATGCCAACAAACTAGCTGTCAGGTCCACGTCAGGTCAGAGCAGTGCTGCCAGACCTGATCAAAACATTTGCCCACGCAGGTTGTTAAAATTGCCCTTTCTGACAGAAAATCGCCCATAACCAGTAAAACAAATCCCTGTATCTATATTTAGATTCCCTACAGGGATTTGTTTTACTGGTTATGGGCGATTTTCTGTCGCGGAGGTGAGGGTGGCAAGCTAAGGCTTAGCTTTCCACCCTCACCTCCGCGACGGTAGCGAAACGGCGAAGCCATATTATATAATATTTTTACTGGTATGTAGAATTTGTTTAAGTTAGTGTCTAAACACCCTAGGCTGAATTACGCCGGCGTAAATTCCGCCGCAAATGTCAAACGCATACAAATACGCGACGGAATAGTGTGTCGTCTCTCGCGTTCCGCCCGTATTTTGTACGAGTTTGAAACACGGCGTAAACGCGGCGGAATTTACGCCGGCGTAATTCAGCCTAGTATGTTTAGACCCTTAGGGTCAGTGGAGTTAGGCCGTGTAGATTCAGAAGCTTGACTCTATAGACTACATGAGATCTCATTTGTTTTTCACAGGGTAAACCTTATGTGGTCGTCTCGGCAACCTTTTACAAGAAATTGGTACTTTTAACCGACTTCCAAAAAGGAGGAGGTTTAAATAAATGTTCGTCTGTTTATATTTTTTCATAGTCTATATAATTTCACTTAAAAATCGCGGGGAACAGCTAGTATCATATAATTTTATATTGAGTTGATTATATTCTTCTCTCTTTAATGTTAAGTTACGTAATTATTTCATTCAGAGTGCCATATTATGATATAGTATCATAGTATTGTTACTATAATATGACATAATGTTATTATTACTGTAATTTTGTTTCAGTAAAAAAATACTATCAGTATTTGTTTTCAAAATTGCCCATATTTTACCTATTCAAGACCCTTCCGCCCTTTTTGCCCTTTTTCCAAAATAATCCTAAAATTGCCCATGGCGTGGGCAATCGCCCACGGTCTGGCAACACTGGGTCAGAGTGCAGAACTCACAACTCAGATGTCAATTTATACAATACGTCAAAGTGAGCGTATCTTTTTCAGAAATGCAACCGTACATTGGGCAAAGTAATACTTATGCAGCATAATCTAAAGCGCTTATTCCATTTCAGCATTTAGTAACTTTCTAAATGGTATTCCACTTGACTAAATTTAGTCACTAAATCATTTAGACGTCTAAATTTAGTGAAATGGAATAAGCGCTTAAGGTCATAAAATGGTTAAAGTTGTAATGCTATCAATACACAGCAATAGTACAAATCAAATTTTTAAAATAGATCAGTAGATTATACAGTTACTTGCTATAACTTTGCTCACTAGACTACAAAATAGTCCGGGTTCGTAGAACAATATATTTTTATTTTTTTAAATACTATCAAGCAAATTTTTTGTGAGTAGCTTCATTTTGATAAATATTTGCGAAAAATCTTGAAAGTGGTAGCTAACAGAGATAGAAATGATTTAATACTTTGATTTGATGGTCCTAAAATATGGATTGTTCACTTTGTAGGACAGTATTACTCTTAAATCATGTAACTATTAACCTACCAATATACAAAAAATCTGCTGGTTAGGGTTACGTTTTAGGGTTCCGTAATAGGGGTCGCAATACCGGATAATTTAAGCAAAACCGGTATTTTCGGTATTGGCTCCAGACCAATACCGGTAATCCGGTATTTTCGATATTTCCGGGACTTAAGCTAAAGTTGTTAAGATCTCACATATTTTAAATAACACGAACTGTTATTATAGAACTGTTATTATAGTGTTATTATAGGTATCCAAATAGGTAAAGCTGAAATCAGAAGAGCTCCAGGTGCGTTGCCGACCTTTTTAGAGGAAATACGCCCTCTTCTTGAAGGTTTTCAAATCGTCTTGGCCTGGAAATACTGCTGGTGACAGTAATTCGTTCCAGAGTTTTACAGTGCGCTGCAGAAAGTTACGCGAAAAACGCACGGTGGAAGACTGCCACTCATCAAAATGATGAGGATGGTATATTTTTCGCGTGGAGTGATGGTGAAAAGTTGCAGCAGGCATGATTCCGAAAAATTCCTCAGAGTACTCCCCGAGATACAACCAATAGAGTATGCAGAGTGAAGCTACATCTCGGCGTGATTCCAAGGTGTCCAGCCTGTTTGAAACACTATGAACGTAAACAATTCGAGCGACCCTTCGTTGGATACGATGCAGAGGGAGCAGTTGGTATTTTGGCGCCCCTGCCCAAGGATGAGAACAGTAGGTATTCCATATGAGGCCGAACCTGCGCCTTGTAGAGTTGTAGGCGTAGGTCCGGACCGAAATACTGTCTCGCTCTGTTAAGAACACCAAGCTTCTTCGAGGCTAACTTGGCCTGGCCCTCAAGATGATATCGGAACTGGACTTCGCTCGATATGTTTATGCTGAGTATTTCAATGCTAGGGAAGATTGTTAAAGAGAACGAGATATATGACCATTGATGACTTTTTTAGTGGTAAACGCGCAGACTTGTGTCTTGGCGGGGTTGGATTGGACTAAGTTACGTCTACCTTTTTTTGTTTCTCCGATGATTTCTCTATTTTAGACACACGTTCGTTTCGACTCTTAATAACGTAGAAATATTGGATATCAGCATCAACAGACTGAGTTTCCAAGCATTCATCGTCAACTACGACCTTTATGCTTCTATCTGCTAAGATACTTTTGACCCACTTGCATAATGTCTCGGGGAGCCCGTATGATAGCAGCGCTTTATGCCAAACCCGAACTTCGCATTGTCTAAACCAAGTCCATCTAGGGTCGAGTTTAACTCAAAGAGCTTACCCAGAAGATCGGCTTTGTCTTTTGCGTCGTGGGCCAACGATCCATTTCCTACGTGTAGGACGTAGATAGGGATGGTAGGGATGACTTGCAGAAATTCCCTTCAATAGCTTTGGCCAACGACCATAATGCACGGGTTCCCGAGGGGAGACACTCGAGTCTCTTACTAATTCTATTGACGTGCTGTTTCTTTGCCCGAGTGATCTCTTTCTTGAGAGACCTAGAGACAAGGTTGTTATCCATTTTATATGTGCTGGTATTTAAATCCCGAGCAGACACTGCATTGGCCCAGGATTGGTAAGCCTCCTGGTACCGGCCAGCTTTTTTTGGAGGATGAACCAAACCAGGGACGAAATCTGCCACCGGTTGGCACGACAGAGGACGGAATGAAAAGTTCCATCATCATTGGCAACAGAGTTGGCAGTGTTGTCGCGAATTTTTGAATGCAAAAAATGACCGTATCCCATCCCAGTCTGCTAACTTGCACACACGATGGTAATTAACAGTACGCTGTCGCAATACCGCCGTAAGTGGCACAGAACTCCTAATAAGGCAATGATCCGATGAACCAAGTGGTGCGGTCGCGTTTACTTAGTAGCCATCAGGATTTGAAGTCAGCAGAAGGTCCAACAGGGAAGGATTCTGACCGTCTACATCTGGGATTCGCGTAGGCGTAGCAACCAGTTGTGTTAAGTCGTTCGCAAGGGCAAAGTCGCAGACAGATCTCCCAGCATGATCAGTTTTCAGGAACTGGAACATTTATGTTTTTGGTAGAATATCATTGGTTTTTCGATAGGCGTTTTGAAAAATTTAATCTTTTAAGATCTTCTTTGGCGCTCCTTATATTTGTATAATAATTCAAAGAATTTGAATTTTATGAGTTAAAGAGTTGTTAATAAATCCGAAGTTATGAACATAACTCTTGAGCCTTTCGAGATAGACACGAGAAAATTTCGGCATTTGGGGACGTAAAATATGGTGTTTGAAGTAACATAAAGCTGTGGCTGATAAAATATCCACTTAATGTGAAAATTTTTGAAACGCACTTAAGTATTAAGTGGGTACTTATTTCATTTTTTAATTTATTTTCCTAAAACCAAAAATACCGAATATCCCGGTTTTCGTAAAATGAATACCGGTATTGAGAAGACCTAAATTTGGCCCGGTATCCCGGTATTTTCGAAATTCGGGATCCCGGTTTGCGACCCCTATTCCGTAATAACGAATATTCGCATTTGTTAATTATTAACTTGGTTGACTAAACTCAGAGACGGGTAGTTAGCAAAGGAAAATAAGCTGACGAGTACTAATCATAGACTTATAATATATACTGTCGGTACTAATACTTTTTTAACTACCAGTAACCAGATGTTGCCCGCAGCTTTATAGAGCCAATATTCGTTGAGACAGAGTATGGATTTTGAAGTGAGACTGGAATACATTTCTTAATACAAAAAGATTATCAAATTAAACATTTTGGTGATATCAGTATAATATTTTTATTTTATTAACGATTTTAACTTCAAAAACGTTCGTGATTTGATTCATAGTTTGATTGTCATACTGGTTGGCGTCTTGATTCTATTAACTATTGAGCAACTTGTTTTAATTCCCCAAACTACTTCTCGCTTCCTGACGACACTGCGGTAACTATTTATTTTTACATAATAGGTAAATAATTCAAGGTCCCATCATGGTCATATGATGGATACTTATTGATTTTCGTGCGCAGGAGTCAAACGTTGTGTCGGGTTATGCCAAGTTAAAGCCTGACACATTGAGCCAACGCATTGGGCTATCGTGTAGAGACCTACTTAAGTTGGCCATAAGTTGAGACTTGGAAGAGTTGGAAGCGACATTCTGTACTCTACACGTTGGCCCAACGTGTGCAGCGGGATCTAGACGTCATTTTAAGACTGCGTTTCCACTGAAGCGGAGCGGAGCTTAGCGGTGCCCGAATTGACCAATCAATTAAATGACAGCGAAGCGGAGCGAAGATTTCGAGTATGGTGATTGGTCAATTCGTCACCGCTAAGCTCCGCTCCGCTTCAATGGAAACACAGCCTTAGGCCGGAATTGACAAAACATTACGTAGGCTCGTCATGTTGGTGCCAGGCTAACAAAATACTCGCTGATGCGTTATCTTCCGGTCTTGCCTGATTACCCTTGTAACAAACTTTTACCTAGTATATACTACTGTCGAAATTAGAACTGTATTTTTTAATCACAAGGAATCGAAAAGCGACCGCAATTGTTCTTTGACATGGGATTCCATATCTGAGAAGTCTTGCAGCACCTCCTCTATCATTTCTATGAATATGCTCGGCCACTGGAGCTCCAGGGTGCGCAAACGCTGTGCTGCTCCACAAGCTAGCTCTATAGCATGGGACAGCTGACCCCGACCTCGGACTCGCCAGCTCATCTCTTCCTGAAATTGACACACAAGCTTCAACAGCAATACCAGAGTAGAAAGAACTGAGGAGTATGCCGGCATAAGAAGTGTTGTTGAAATTTTTACGTTACAGGCACAATATCTGTCTACTATGTTATAGGCACTCGCGGCGTTTTGTCCGTGTCTTTGAAGTCAAAGTATTGGTACTACGTCTATTGTGGCAATACTGTGTGGCCATAGAGTAACTTAAGTTACATCTTTTCAAGTAAGGCTAGCTAACGACAGCCAAATGTTTCATATTTTACCTGCGAAACATGTCCCTTTTTGTACTGCAAAGCTTCTTTAGCGATGACGTCTCTGAGGGCTGGATCAGCATTCCTCAACCAGGCTTTGGCGCTTACTGAACTATTTCCACTTTTCCCTAATCTAGATAATAGTGGTTGCAGTGGTGCATCTGGCAATGCTCGAAGGACCATGTCACTGAGACCGTTGTATGTTATATTCGCTTGTTTTATCTCTTCATCAGTTATCTATGTGAAAGATATTTTGTAAATAAGATAGAAAAAAATCAAAACAGATTAGGTTTATTGGGGTCATCGATCGTTACTTACCGGTTCTTCGTTAATGTCTTTTAAGCCCCAATGTGCTAGTCTATAGACGGCGTACTCCCGCCAATTCTTCAGTGATATGGGATTTCCTTCGGGAATTACTGTTATTCCGGTTATGCCTCGCAGTTCAGCTAACGCATGTAACTGCCCAAAGTATTGTAAGCCAGTCGCACGCACCGAAATGTGGACAATGTTTGGAAATCTAAGCAATGGAAAAATGTTAAAATATTAAATATGGTTTAATCTAAAGAATAGACTACAGAGATACTTACTTTTCTTTCAATTCCGGTAAGCACTGTGCTACTGCATTAAAGTGCATGTAATGGAAGGCAGCCCGCGTGACTGTCCGTGCTCGATCCCATTCCCAATCTCTTGCCAGGCGCCGTATCGCTCCGGCGCCCCAGGCACTCACTAAACCCTCTCCCACCTCCACCAAATAGTCCACGCCCTGTTCTCTGTCCTTCGAAACTGGCATCTGCTTCGGCACAGGCTCCGAAGATTTCAGGTTTGCTAAATTTTTTACTGGCTTGGGTCTCGCAGTAGCCGCGCGATTACCGGATGAAGCTCTTTCGTTTCTTCTTGTTATGGTCGCACTCCGGATATTCCTTTTGCCTAGCTTACTATTGAGTGATCCTTGTCGACGTAACATTTTGCTATTGTTTTCGCTGCTGGACGAAGTTGACGTCATTACAGAATCAGGATTTGTAATACCAGAAATGTTGCTGGTAGTGTCATTTTGTTTGCCAGCAGACTTATTTCTTTGATTTTCGGGATCGCATACAGACTTTGAACGTACGGAGCCAAAGTCTTTCCTTCTTAAAACAGTAGGGACGCGTCTAAATTGTTTTTTTCCAGCCTCATCTTCTGAATCACTGGAAGACTGTAACGAGCTGAAAGGCGAATCTCCGACGGGTTCGATGCTGGACATACTTTCCCAACGTTTTAGTATAGGCTCTGTACCATCTGCTAATCCGACATTTTCTAAAGATGATATAATAGGGAGCAATATGGGTGGCAATCGTAGATCGCTACTGGTTGATGTGGAATGAGACGCGTCAGTTTCTTGGGAAGCACTTCTGTCTGAGAAGTTTACCCGTTTTTCTGACAGCTTTCGTGCTGTGGAACTTCTTTGTAGCTTACGTAGGAGGTTTGGTTCCGTATTTCGAGTATCGGAAATATTATGTCTTGTATTAGTATCACTAGAATTATTTTTGCTATCAGAAAGCACTGCATCTACGTGTTGTGTTGATGCAATGATATCCGGGACAACTACAGTTTCTATGGTTTGTGTGCTATCATTTTGAGTTTCTAAATTGGCAACTTGACTAAGCAGTTCCTTTCCTATTTCATCGTGTTTAGTTGGACTAAGCGTATTGGAAAAACTTTTATTTTCGGTCCTAAAAGAAAAACAGTATTTTATGTTCGATTAAGTAATTAAAATCAGTAGATTTCCAAAACATACCTAAGCAGTTCCCAGTTAGTTCTTGCATTATGTATTATTTGATCTCGTCGGGCCGCTTGCTGTGCTGATCCACTCAAAGCACAGTATGCTGCATGAGCTGCTTCCTTGTTGCTTCTCCAAGCCATTGCTGCTTTGCGGACCTTGAAATTTTCTAGTATTATACTAGTATGTTCAAGTTCATCAGAGTTATTTATAACTATATCAGAATGTGCCACTTTATCAAAGCTCTTGGATTTGTTAAATTATTATCGATCTTTACCTGTTCAGTGACATTCATGTTTGTGAGGGTCACGAGGTTCGGTAAATATGATACTAAAAAGGGCGTGCAGTCTCCACCCAATGCTACAGGATTACTGTCGAATGATACTTCTTCGAGTGATGTCGCTTCAGCCACTGATACAACATCTTCTATGCTGCAATTTTATATATTTTCAGTTTAAATGTTTGTTGTATTTCGTTTATCGTACTTCTAGAAGATATTTATGATCTTACCTCTGTAAATCATTGTTGCCCAAATACAATTTTTGTAGTTTCGTCGTGTGCTGAAATCCAAGCAGTTTTCGTAGTCGATTTCTTTTAAGATTTAATTCCCTCAACGATATTAAACCTTGTAAATCACTCTGTCCTACACATTTAATTTGGTTACCGGCTAAATTGAGCACTTTTAGCTCACTAAGGTTCGATAAACCACCTACTTTCATTATTCTATTGCCGTGCAGATCGAGAACTTCTAATTTAATGAGATTGGACAGTCCTTCTATTCTTTTGATCCTAAAATAAAAAAAAAAAACAACTTAAGTATCTTGTAGTGTTTCTAAAAAAATTGATAAAAACTCTTAATTTACCTGTTCTTTCCCATTAAAAGGACTCGTAAGCTAAAAAGTCTATCTAATGAACATATTTTGTCTATTTGGTTATCGTAAACATCTAGGAACACCAGTTTCACGAGATCTAGGCCGGAGAGTCCCAGTAAGCTGTTTATGAGATTGTGTTGCAGAGATAATAAACGCAAATCGGGCTCTCCGACTATGTTTGGGATTGAAGAGAGACCACGCCTGAAAGAAAATAATGTAGTATTAACTAATAACGGTCAGCAAACCTTGCACGAATGTCCTGTTTTAACCAGAGAGGTGCTACAGTAGGATAGCTCAAAAGTTTCAGAAATGACGAATGCCTTTTATAATTATAGCACTCATGAGCTTTTTACGTAAGTGAGAGTACTGGACAGTTAAGGCACAGTTTAGAAATCCCAAGGTTTTTAGAGGTTTGGAAGAGTGGTAAGGATGACGCTTGTTATGGGCAATCACATTAACTCTTACCAGGTACCACCAGACACAAGAGTAAATAATATACAACTTCTTTTCAGATAAAGTCATTTTTTAAGAATTTTCTTACCTATCGAGACTAATTCTATCTGGCAATCGTTCCTTCTCTTGTGGCGTACGAAAAAGTTGCACTTTACCCTCTCCCACTGCTTGTAAATTGACAACATCGTCTTTCCCATCGTAGGAGTTGCTGTGAAAGAGATCGAAATATTATAAACATTCGTCAAACTTATTTTGGTGGCCTACTTGTCCGGGTTAAAGTTCATGTTGGATGGATAAAAAATCATGTTAGGTACCTAAATCTCTCTTGGTGCGCGTTTCATTTATGTAAGTAATTTTGGCCAACGACAAGAAATAACGAAGACTGGCTCCCTAGCTGTTGATCAACAATAAATAATATCATTATTACTTACCCCAATAAAGTAGTGTTTGAGCGTTGCAAAGTTGATCGCTCGCGGGGATCAGCTAAAGCTGGTCTTATCTGTAGAAATTGACGATCATCACCGTCGGCAGCATTATCGATGCGAGATCCACTGGCATCAAACGAATGAGCTGATCTTCCTCTTGTACGAAAGCCTTTTCTTACCTAAAAAGTACTGGCTGAAATCATATTGTTCTAAAAACTATAAAGCATTCAAAACCAAAGAGTATTTTGCTCACATTCCCGCGGTTAAATGAAACAGGCATTAGTTTAGTAGGTAAATATCAACTGTACAAAAAGGGTTGTATATATTTTGGTCCCATTAAAAATATTATTACATAATACGAAAATAAATTCGTAGAAAATACAGTTTTGGTCCACTTCGTCTATATTACATCTTGTTGCTAAGTTACTGTATCAACCTAATATTACATTGCAAGCAAATTGGAAAAGTTATTATACTAGACCTAGTTAGCAACAATTTGCTTCAGTGTTTATAATTTGTACAATAATTTTATTATCCGTGCAATGCATAATACAGTATGCACTGTGTAATTCAGATTCAAAAATTATTTACAGTTTTTTTACTATCAAAAAATATGAAAAAAAAACAAAAGTTACAAATTCCTTAATCTGTGAAATGACCTTTGCGAATGACATTGACATTATGACATTTGAAAAAAAAAACAATAACAAAATTCGAAATTATTCAAACAATAATTATTAAATAATAATAGTTTTACATCAAATTTACGTGATTCGTTGAGTAATTAATGATCAAGATTTTGCGGATTGCTAATCGAGTCCCTATCCTCCATAGATTTCTCTCCTTTGCGTTTCCTTCTGCGAACAAAATGGTAAGATATTTTCCAAATCCTTACCAAGATTTACAGCCAGGAGTGAAGTTTACGATCAATAAAGAAGAATTGAACAATCGGATCGAGGAGCACATAAAATATATAACGAAAAAGTTCCCGGCAACTTCTGACTATGTCGACGGAGGGCTGTACGTCGGCGTTACCGGTGTTTCGTTCATGTTTTATCAGTTGGCTAAGAATCCCCTGCTCTCAGAGAACAAGGGCGTCTATATGGAGAAAGCTCTCGAATATCTTTCCGCCGCTCTGGACGTTTCGGCGGGAGAAAAGACATCGTTTTTACTCGGCGACGCTGGTACGTTCGCTCTGGCCGCAGTCGTAAAGAAGGAACTAGGCGACAGTCACTTCGTAGATTACGTACAAATGTACAAATCTCTTCACAAACAGTATCTGAACCCGAAATTTCTGAAATGCGGTGGCGACGAGTTTTTCGTCGGCCGTTCGGGGTATCTAGCCGGCGCGCTGTGGCTGACGCGCGAACTAAAAACCCAGGTATTTACAAATGAGGAGCTATATCAAATATGTGACGTCATAGTGTTGTCTGGGAAGGAGTTCTCCAGAAGAAACCGGAGCCCGTGTCCCCTTATGTACCATTACTACAACACACAATACCTTGGTGCCGCCCACGGAGTGAGCTTCATTCTACAAATATTGCTGTCTGTACCTGGTTACTTGGAGTACAATAAATCAGCTGCTCAAGATATTCGGGCGACCACAGAATTTTTGGCATCACTTCAGACTTCAGAAGGTAATTGGCCATGCTGTTTGGAGGAGATTACTATGTCGGATCACAAGCTGGTCCACTGGTGTCACGGAGCTCCCGGTACCATTTACTTAATGGCTAAGGCATATTTGGTGTTCAAGGATACAAAATACATGAACGCTTGCATCCAGGCTGGTGAGGTTGTGTGGAACAAAGGTCTGCTGCGGAAAGGTCCAGGCATATGTCATGGGGTCGCAGGTAGTGGCTATGTATTCCTGCTGCTGTACAGGTTAACTGGTGAAGAGAAATACTTGCACAGAGCCAAAATGTTTGCTGACTTCATGTACACGGATGAATTTTTAAAGGATGCCCGTTTGCCTGACAGTCCATACAGTTTATACGAAGGTACAGCAGGAACAGTCTGCTTTTTGGCAGATTTACTTGTGCCAGATAAGGCAGAATTCCCGTTCCAAGATGTTTTTTCTACGTACATGTAGAAATGGAAGGACTGAATTATTGAGACAAGTTTTGAGTTTTGCCCCCTTTTGTGTTAAATTATTTTATTGTGTTATTTATTGATAGTTAAATACTTTAATAAATTGAATTAACAAATTATTTGCCAGTTTAACTTTAGTCCCATTAAAAAAACAGTATATAATTAACACTATTGTAAAATTCTAACATTATTATAATATCTCTAGCATAATTTTAACAACTCTACTCTTTATTATAAAAACTTGTAGTACAACACTTATAAAAGCTTCATTTGTTGTTTAAAAATTCAAAAGAAGTTGAATTTTTCTGAACATTGTTGACAGTAATGCTACGTAATTTCCTAGCTATTTTCTTGTCAGTACTGCTAATAGCAGTAGAATATTTATTCTTTAATCATTTCTAGCTCAAGCCACTAGATTTGATGTTATCATAGTAAAAATGTTGTCTCTAAATAATATTTTGGTAATATTAAACATTTTAAAGCTAAAATACATAAGCTATGGAATAATTTATCACTGTGAGAATGACTACGACTCTTCCTTGATTCAGAAAATGTTTAATGAAAAGCAGATATTTGTGACTTTCCAGCAAATAAATTTAAAGCCAGATCATCATTTAGCCAAATCAAAATATGGTTTTATCGTTGATAGTGACTGTGAAAATTGGGATCATATTTTATCAAATGCATTATTTAAAATACCAAATACATGGATTGTAGTCGGATCCGATTTTAAAAACGCTGTTGCTACTTTATCACAATATCCAATAGAAATAGATTCAGATGTTAACATACTTGTGAAAAACCAAGATCTGGCTGATCTGTATGAGATATTTAACACCGGATTTTATACTAGGGGCAAACTTATAGTCAATCACCTCGGCTACATTGATTCTAAAGTGACCAATATCACTCGCAAACCGAGACTTGGGACGGTTCTGGGGGGTGTGACACTCAAGTGTCCCATAGTTGTGACGGACAATGTAGTGAACGAGACGTACCTACACTTCATAGACAGATGGAGACCACCAGCTAGGGATGCGATCCACAAATTCAAGATCTACAGGATCCTGACTTATTTGCAAACGATGTATGGTTTTCAGTAAGTGTCTTTCAGTCCTTACTTTACTTATGTCGAGCCGAGTGTACGAGGGGTACAAACGAGCAACCACAGGCCAGTAGGCAATAGCCATATTTCTCCGTCATCTCCACCACCTGTTCAGTGCCGTATTTATATTTTATGAGTATAGGCTACTTCATTAACGCAGTTACGTACGAAATCTGCCGGCTGCCTATGGACGCTGCCGCTCCCCTAGGACGCTGCCTCGCTCTAGGCCGCGGCCTATACGGCCTTTTTGTAAATCCGGGGCTGCCCATGTATCGGCCATTGATCTCTTGCTACTTGTCTCTTTAACTTGCTGAAGAAGCTATTGCTACTGCTTTTGTATCGTGACCATGTAAATTACTTGTGCGTAATATTTGTAATTTCGTACCCAATTCAATGGACCAATAGTTAACGGTCGTTTAGTGGCTACATTTTCAGCTCAAATGCTCACATCAAGTTCGCTAGTTACTTTCGTTTGCTCTTATAATCCTGTGTTTACACTTTACAGATGCGACTTCGTCCGGACGAAATCCTGGGGGTACCTCCGTAACGGCTCTTTCGACGGCATGGTGGGGGAGCTGCAGCGGGGGAGGGGAGACGTCGGCGGATCCGGCGTGTTCTTCCGGTCGGACAGGGCGCAGTTTATTCAGTATGTTGTGGAAGTGTGGAAGGTTAGGTAAGGCGTTTGAGTATTACGTAGCGCCATTATTTTGAAGATTTTAAGAAGCGGCAACTTTGTCGTCAAATTCAATAATATGAACCGAGGACGCGGTACTTTTATGTGCCTGTTCGCACGCATTTTCTTCACACTTAAGCGTACATATGTTTTTATACAGGTCTGAATAAACATGTGTGCAGCATATTTGTCTTTTAATACTATAGATGGCTGCACAATCTTAGTTATTCCATCACAGCCTAAGTAAATAAATAAAGACAGTACAACAGTAGGTATAAATGCTGCAATGAATATGCCTAAAGTGCGACAAGGCTTTAAATGAACTTGGGCGGGGGCGCTGCTGGCAAAGGAGAACTATCAAAAATGACGTTTTTGTATGATGGCAGCGTTAGTTCCTTTTTTCGCCACGTTCATTTAAACTTTATTTATAGCCTTATCGAGCTCTACTAAATATCTTTTGCTAAACCATAACACTGCTCCCTAGCACTGCAATACAATGAAGCCAACTTCACACGCTACAACTCTCATTTCCAGGCCGTGCTTCATATTCCGTCACCCGAAGTACCCTGGCGGCTTCTACTCTGTGTTCACTCGGCCGCTGTCCACCACGGTGTGGGGGTGTCTGGTGTTGCTGCTGGTCGTGGCCGCGGCGTTGATGGCCGCGATGTTGAGGGTGTCCGCGTTTGATGATACGTCGCTGTCGCTCATGTTCGTGTTTGTGAGCGGTGCTGTTGGACAGCAAGGTAAGTGAAGTAAGCGGAGTAAGTAGACTAGTTGCTACCTTTATTTCTTTCATTCGTGTTTAGGTACAGGTACACATTTGATGATTTGAAAGAATCAAGTAGCAGGTCAATGTACGAATATTTCGTGCTCTACAACGCAACGGCATTTTACTAGCATAAAGTCGGTATTTGATAATAATAATTGATAGAGAAAAAGAATTTTGCCACTAAAGGGATCCTACCATTCCTACCTCTTCATTCTTGCCGTAAGACAGAATATCAGAATTCAGAACCCTGTTAAATAGAGCGTCTGCTTGGTTTGGCAGAAAGTAAAGCTACTGTAGATATTGTTAATCGTTGAAACAATTTTGTGCCTTCTTAACATGACTAAGATGGATATAGGATAACAGGGCGCCCGCTACCCAGCGTTGCCAGACGTCCCGATTTTGGCGGGACGTCCCGATTTTTTCATTAAAATTAAATGTCCCGCGCGGGACAGGCTCAGTCCCGCTTTTCGGGGAAAGCCCAAACGTACATGCAGCGTGCTGAGAAAGAAAGGTGCGTAATGAAGATAAGAGTGTGGGAGGTAGAGGGGTGGATTTTATTTGGCTACTTTTGCTATCTATTGTCACGTAAACGTTATTTTAACACAAACAAAAAGATAAAACAATCAAAAAACTTTTGATTTTATACTTTTTTTACTTTGTCCCGCTTTCGACTGAAAAATCCCGCTTTTTCACTCAAAAAGTTCCAAAGTCCCGACTTGGCACAAAAAAATTCTGGCAACGCTGCCGCTACCATATGTGCAGTGTGTGCAATGCACACGGGCGCCATCCTCTAGGGGCGCCAAATCGCCGTCTTTAGGGGCGCCAAAACCAAGAACCCAAAAAATTTGCCTAAAGAGGCGCCAAAATCCTTTTTTTGCACACAGGCGCCAGTAGCCCTTACGGGGGCCCTGTAGGATAACATGATGTTTAATCCACGATTAACTTTAACCTAAACGACGTCTTAAGCACTACTTAATTTTGATATAAAATGGTCTTCTATGTCTCGTTTCCAGGTATACCCATATACAGCCAATCCTCAGGAATCAAGATACTAATATTCTCTACTCTGATCTTCACTCTGACGATATACCAGTACTACAATGCTACAGTCGTGTCCACGCTGCTGAGGGAACCCCCCACCACAATACGCACCCTCGAGGATTTGCTGCACAGCAAAATGGACGTCGGTATTGAGGATACGCTGTACGATAGAGACTATTTTCGGGTGAGTAATAAAAAGTTAGTACCTGATGGATGGTTGGTTAAGACTCGGGAAAGGACAGGATCCTTTTTTATCCCGGAAAAATGTACGGTTCCTGCGCGATAAACGAATTTTGGCGCAACGGAGTTGCAGGCGTCGCATCAGCTCGTAGTTAGGCAATGAGTTTTATTTTTCACCCTCTATGTAACTTCGTACTTAATATATTCGACGACCTCTGTGGCTCAGTGGTGAGCGCGTTGGTAGCTCAAGCCGGGGGTCGCGGGTTTGAATCCCGCCGACGGAACAAAAAGTTTTCAATGTTCCCGGGTCTGGATGTGTATTAAATATCTGTATGATGTAATAAAAATCTTAAATACCTATATGTATAGTATAAAAATATTAAATATAATATTTCCGTTGTCTGGTACCTGTAACACAAGTCCTTTAGGTACTTAGCATGGGGCCAGACTGACGTGGTGTGGAGCGTCCATAGATATTATTATAAGGCGCATCGCAGACGACAGACTATTCGTGACGCACTTTTTAACGCATACATCTGCGCTGCGCGCGTGTGCATTACAGTACTGCATATAATTGCATAGGTTCTATTGCCACGGACTAAAAAGTGCGTCTTGGATAGTCTGTCGTCTGCGCTGTGCCTAAAGAGGCGAATAATACAAAATATGCCAACTGCATACGATATGCGTCTATTATGAAAGTGTGTATGTCTAGCTATCTGTTTGTTAGTTCTTTACGCATAAACCGCTAAACCGATTTTGCTGGAAATTGTCATGTAGGTCTACTTATTTTGGAAATCCGTTTTTACGGTTATCGCGTGTTAATCGTATTACTGCGAAATACCACAACAACGAGCACAACTTTATTTTTCACAGCGCACAACCGATCCCATAGCTATCAAGCTCTACCGCACCAAGATAGACACGCCCAAGCGTCGCAACATATTCCCCGCTGAGATCGGCATGAGGCTGGTTAGGGCGGGCGGATTCGCCTTCCACTTGGAGAGCGTGGCGGGGTACCGGCTGATGCGGGGCGGGTTTGGGGAGCGGGAGATCTGCGAGGTACAGGAGGTGGCACTGTACCCCCCGCAGCACGTCGGCGTTGTGGTGAAGAAGGGCTCGCCGTATGGAGAGTTCTTTGCTGTTGGGTATGTCCTTTCATTGTACTAGGATCTTCCCTAGATTTTTTTATATGCTGTCCCGCTGAAATCGGCATGACTCATAAGGTTTGTCAAGGCGGGTGGATTCGTCTTCCACCTTAGGTATGTTTAAGCATCCATAAGCCACGTCGGCGAGAGGTTCGGTCACGAGGTGGAGGGGTCGGATTTTATATCCACAATGGCCTGTCTGTACATACCTTGTCAACTCCCACTAATGCGAAGTTTTCAACTGTTGAGCATATGTGGCTTAAATTAACTGTAAATGGAAAAAAAAATATAGTTGGAACTGCTTACCGGCCACCGTCGTTGGATGTTGATTTATTTTTAGATGCTCTTACTGAAGTAATTAGTGCAATTCCCACTCATGATTATTTAGTTTTAACTGGTGACTTTAATATTAATCTCCTTAGTCCAAATACAGTAAACACTACCAAATTAAAAGCTTTCCTAAGTTGTTTTGGTTTACATCAATTCATTACAACACCAACACATTATACTGAATCTGCACAAACTCTGATAGACACTATAAGCTCAAATTTAACGGCAAAATCTATATTTACAGAACATGTAGGTTCAATGTATGGGCATTGCTTGATTGGGTGTGAGTTTAACCTTAAAAAAGAAAGGAGCAAACCACATATCATTACATATAGACCTATAAAACATATAAACATTGAAAACTTCAATGCTGACTTGCAGGCCATAAACTGGCAGAATATTCTGAGTTTGAATGACGTTGATTTGATGGTTGATTACTTTAATTCACATATTTTAACACTTTTTAACCTACATGCACCAGTTAAAACTACTCATATAAGAACAAGTTCACATCCCTGGATCACAGATACCATTAAATTAATGATGAGACATCGTGACAGGGCACTCGCAGAATATCACCGATCAAAGTCCGATAGTAAAAAAGAATATTATAAAAGTTTAAAAACTTTGGTAAATAAGGCATTACACTATGAAAAAGTAGCATATTTTGAACAAAACATAAATAGTAAAATAAACCAACCCAAGAGACTATGGAAAAGCATAAAAGATACAATTACACCTAAAACGGGGCATGGCCTACCCCCGCATTTCAAGGATCCTAATACTATAAATCTACACTTCCTAAAAATACCCACTGTACCCATAACAAATCTATCATACATAACATATTATGAATTCCACAAATTCAGTGATGCAAAATTCCACCTTGAGACTGTATCCACAAGTACTCTGCTTAAGGCTATGAAAACATTGAAGTCTAAAGCAGTAGGAAGTGATGGTATTAGCTTGGACATGCTATTTTTATCCCTGCCAAACTCTTTAGATGCCATTAACTGTATTATTAACATGTCCATAAAATCAGGAACTTATCCTGAGAGTTGGAAGCAGGCAGTAGTAAGGCCTCTCCCAAAAACATCAAACCCTGTCGAGCTAAAGGATCTAAGGCCAATAAGTATCCTGCCCTGCCTTTCGAAAATCCTAGAGAGAGTTGTATGTGAGCAGGTTACTGGCTACCTGGAAAAAAATAATGTGTTACCAGAAATGCAGTCAGGTTTTAGAAGGGGTCGCAGTACAGTAACGGCATTACTTGATGTCACTGACAATATCTTAAGTGCACAAGATAATGGTTACTGTACCCTGCTTGTTTTACTTGATTTCTCCCGAGCTTTTGAAACATTAAACATAAATATCCTGCTTTCAAAACTAAGCTATTATGGGTTTGATGCCGCTTCCTTAAAATGGTTTAATAGTTACCTTTCTGGTCGTAGCCAATGTGTTAAGCTCTCTGATAGCAGTGGCTCCACTGTATTATCGGACATTATGTCTGTTACAGACGGCGTGCCGCAGGGTCTATTTTAGGTCCCATACTGTTCATTCTATATACAGCTGATATTGGTAGATATATTAGGTACTGCAAATTCCATTTTTATGCAGATGACACCCAAATTTATTTGTTCTTTAAGCCAAGTGAAGTGGACACTGCAATAAAACAACTTAACGAAGACCTTAATAGTATAGCTGCATGGGCCCAGAAAAATAGTTTGTGTCTAAATCCTGCAAAATCTAAATATATTATCTGCGGCACTAGCAGACAACTCAGCCTTATAAACCCTTCGACTGATGTCATGCTGATGGGTGAGCCTATCGAGCGTTCATATGTGGCACGTAATCTTGGTCTTCTTCTTGACTGTCATCTGCGTTTCCAAGATCATGTTACTAACATCGTCAGTAGCTCATTCTATAAACTGAAAATATTATACAAAATAAGACCATATCTGTCAGAAGAGATGCGTGTCAGGCTAGTTGAGTCTCTGGTCCTCTCAAAGTTGAACTACACTGATATAGTTTACGGCCCTCGTCTAGTTTCGAGTACTAAAAGACTTATTCAAAGAGTCCAAAATGCTTGTGCTCGATTTTGCTTCAGCATACCCCCCAGAACCCATGTAACCCCCTATCTTAACAAGCACTTAATGTTAAAAATGAAGCACCGACGCAGGCTTCACCTTGCATGTTTGCTTTTCGGGATACTGAAGTATGAGGAACCAAAGTATCTCTTCAACAAATTATCCAGAAGAGCTAGCCTGAGGTCTTGTGGGTCGCGGCTATGTTCAGCACAGCTGACAATCGAAAAACATCGAACGGCTACATTTAGAGGTAGTTTTCGGTATTCAGCCTCCAAATGCTGGAATAACATACCGCCTCCCATTAGAAGCGCCAAAAGTCTGAAATCATTTAAAAGCAAACTGCGACGGTTCCTTTTAGATCAGCAGTTGTCACAAGAAAGGCTCTGCCAAGATATCTCCGTGATATAATGTGCACGTGTCATTGTGTTATTTGTTTTCATACCTAGTTGTAATTAAATCTATTATAATTTATACTCAAAAAGTAATCTGCCGGCATCCTTATTAGTCTGTATAAAGTTTTACGTTTCGAAATTCGGAACTTGTTGTTTTTGATTAATTAATGTCAATGGTGTTGGGTACTTTTAAGTTTTTAGTTACTTTTAATTACTGTCCTGATTTATTTATTAGATATTTATTTTAATTTTCTGCACTTTGTAATTATACAACACGGTACAACATAATATTTACTTTGTAGTTTTTAAGGATTTTTTTTTCTTCTTTTTTGGCAACTTGACACAAAGGATGTGTATGTTGTGCCACAGACAAGGTAAAAAGGTAAGGAATATGGCGGGAAAACCGCCTTTCCTAAATAAATAAAAAAAAAATAAAAAAAAAAATTCCTCCTATTATAATTTTCATCATCGTTTTCATGTATCGTCAGGTCTAAAGTCTAGTCAAAGTCTAAGTAAAAGTCAATACAGTCACAGGAGTCAAGTCGGTCGATCCAGTAAAGTGGTAGACGCTTTACTGAAACTTTCGATGGAGTTTTGGAGGGAACACAAAATAGCACGTTTCTGGATATTACATCACTTTCCTACACTTGTGCATGAACACGAATATCTAATGGTTAATATTCTACCAATATTACACATTAAAAACCCAGCTAACACAATTTTAGGAAAATAATACAAAAACACAACAGCACTCTTTCACATGCCCGCCAAAACTCGGAATTTATTTTTGTTTTGACAAATGACGTATTTCATAACCATTTATGACGTCTTGTGTGTTGCCAATAATACAGATACTATAGTTGCCTGTAGCGGCGGCGCGCGACAGCTATTTGTCGCGATGCGACAACATCTTTCGTCGGCCGTCGCGCCAATTTTAGTTATTTAATAATATTTAGATATAATCTTTATTTTTCTTTGTAAGTTGTATTTTATCTAAGTTGTTCGCTAGCTATTCTACCTGGTTTATAATGATATCCATATCGTCACCAATGGCTCTTGCGGAAGACCGGCGCTGAATATGCCCCCGGGTGTTACAGCACATGCCGAGCATGAGCCAATTTGCGGCTGCTAATTGGAATTATTTATTTATTATTTTGTAAATCTGCACCATGTTTGAATGTAGTTGCAAATAAACTTTATTATTATTATTATTATATTATTTTAGTTTCACTGTTATAGGGTCTTCCCTAGATTTTTATTAAATAGCCAGTACTGTCCCGCTGAAGTCAGCCTCATGACGCTGACCATCTAGTCAGGGCGGGCGGATTCGCCTTCCACCTAGAGAGCGTGGCGGGGTAATCGGCCCGCTAAAATCGGCATGACTCATAAGGCTTGTCAGGGCGGGTGGATTCGCCTTCCACCTTGGGTATGTTTAAGTTTCACTGTTATAGGGTCTTCCCTAGATTTTTATTAAATAGCCAGTACTGTCCCGCTGAAGTCAGCCTCATGACGCTGACCATCTAGTTAGGGCGGGCGGATTCGCCTTCCACCTAGAGAGCGTGGCGGGGTAATCGGCCCGCTAAAATCGGCATGACTCATAAGGCTTGTCAGGGCGGGTGGATTCGCCTTCCACCTTGGGTATGTTTAAGTTTCACTGTTATAGGGTCTTCCCTAGTTTTTTTTATATGCTGTCCCACGGTTATCGGCATGAGGCTAGTTAGGGCGGGCGGATTCGCCTTTCACCTGGAGAGCGTGGCGGGCTACCGGCTGATGCGGGGCGGGTTTGAGAACGGGAGATCTGGGAGAAATCCAATAATTTTTATTCTGAGTTAATTTTTACAAAATTCTCTTTCAACGAAACTATGGTGCCTACCACCAGTTCGGGAACTAACCCGGCGAGAAGAAGCGACTTAAGAAACTCGCAATAATAAAAATAAAATAAAAGAATATTCATTTTCGAATAAAAATAGGCATTAGAAAAAACGCAGAACTTATTAAAAACAAAAGACGTGACGCCACACTCGTTTTCGCAGTTTTACTGTTTAAATTTCGTAGCGAAAATGGTAAGATTAGAAGTATTTTTCAAACAAAAATACACGAGGTCAAGCTTACCATTTTCGCTTCAAAACGTAAAACAATCACTTCAAAACCATCAAATATTAAACTATACCATCGTGATTACGTTTAGAAAATGTACAGTTTCAGCATTTTCCTTGACAGAATGTATATAATTTCAGCATCCGCAAAATGTACGAATCAGGCATCATGGTGCGTTTGAACAGCGTGTGGGAGGAGTCGAAGCCGGCGTGCGTGAGGACCCCGGACACGGGCACCATATCCGTCACCGTAGCTGACTTCAGCATGGCGCTAGTGGTGGTGGCACTCGGTATGGTGGTAGCGGTAATCGCGCTGGTGGGAGAGATGGTGGTGTTTAGATTAAGCAGACGTTAATTAAATAAGTACGATCAGAGAAGTTGATTCGTAGGCAAATGGCGGAGCTAAGTAAATTGGTCGCGTTATGTCAAACCCAGCCGACAGATCACGACTAGCATTAAAATGTGTCAACTATCTATGAATCAATTTCTTCGATGGTACAAATTGTGAGATCAATTTTTGTAGTAAGTAAAGCAAATATGCGTACCTACTTACGCAATTTACAACAGGTATAGCTTTACAAATCGATGGTCTTATTGATTGCAGTTTCTTATTGAAATAATAAAACCCGTCGAGGACCACGTATAAATTCGTAGAACAAAACTTGTTTTATAATATTGTTTCAGTATCAATAAATTATAAAAATAAAATCCTGTTTTACTTATAAAAATGAAACAGAAAATATTGTTTCGCTGAAAATTAATTTTTTTATCGAAATTATTCTTCTGCTTTCACTGGAATTTTATAGATTTTGAAAATCTAAACGAAAAGATTTTTTTTTCAAAATTTTACTCTGTTCAATTTATCCTCACACACATTTAAGACCCAAACAATAATACAGTTTATACAGTAACAGCTAACAAACCAAAACTCAATTGGGATACATAAAAACAAAGCTAATTTCACCTGTTTATTTGGGTATATAACATTCATTTTACACTTGCGTACGTTTTGATGTAAAATTACAAAGACTCAGATAAACCAAGACGAAACAAGCCGAGCCGCCTATAACGACAGCTTTACAAAACTTTCAAAAAGCTCTTGAACGTATTAAGTAGTTTCGTTAGCACTATTACTAGTAGACAAAGTTCGAAACAACATGTCTCTAAGGCCGGGCGCGCACTAGCGGCTAGGTCGCGGCGGCCAGGTCGCGGCGGTCATAGTTTGAAACCGCCATAGACCACGCCCACCTGGCCGCCACCCGGCCAGCGGCCACACCATACTCGATGGCCGCCGCGACCTGGCCGCTAGTGCGCTATTGGGCTAAAGGTGGCTTTCGGATCTTTACCACGAGCGACCGCGACCGACGAAAATTCAAACGAAATGCCACTTTATGACATAATCGATAGGTTTCATTTTACTCCACCTACTAGCTTTTACGCCACCGCCGGCGGCAGCGTGAGTCGCCACGCAAATGTCAGTAGAAAATGATACTTATATTCTATGTCATAAAGTAGCATTTTATTTGAATTTTTACCGGTCGCGGTCGCTCGCGGCAAAGATCCGAAAGCCACCTTTAGACTCGAGATATAAACTCGATTTGTCACGCCATGTCTACAAATAATTGTGCCAGAGGCTGCCAAGTTAAAAATCTACCAAGCGAAACGCCATCTAGTTTCAATAAAAAGAAAAACCGCCATCTAGGGATGTCGATTTCTTTTAATGGCGACATCTGTTGACGAAATCAATTTTTCTTCGAATCGCGTATAAAAATCTGTCGAAACTACTTAATATTTATATTTATACCTAGAATTGGAATTTGAAATTAAATACAGACATTGAGGATCTTATTAACAAAAATACTTATTCATATAACTCCTTGATAATAAAAAATATACAACATTAATAAGGGCCTGTTTCACCACTTCCTGATAAGGCTATCCACCACTTAACTTGACAGATAGATATGGAGAATCTGTCAAATAAGCCTATCCGGCACCTTATCAGGAAGTGGTGAAACAGGCCCTAATAATTGTCCTTGTCTATCAAAGTCTTTTTTCCAATGTACTAAATAAGGACAAAATATTGTTATGCCAGATATTTTTATTAGTAAGGGGGTCTTGTGCTTGTCCATGTGGCTGTCATAGTTTGTGAAGTGTCTTTCCCAACGCATACGACAAAGGCAGCAACATGGATAAGCAAGAAAAATATTTAATTAATAAGACCCTGTAACTATACAAATACAAACATGAATTCACATAAAATATATACAACCGGGCGACCACTTCATGATGTATATTGTAGCCATGTACTTAAATTAGCTAACCAATTAGATGTCTAGGCCCTTTATAAGCCCTACATGTCATGTAATAAGAATATCAAGAACCAGAAAAGATACTAACACATAACTGTACTAACTTTCAACAAATAATATTTAGACTAGCATCTAATTTTCAAGAAATATACATAAATGTCATCTTAAAATGCTTGTAATAAACAGCTCTAATTTCCATTTAAAATGGTGTAAATGCGTTTATATGAACGGCCTAGACGTCGAATTGGCTGCATAATTTAGGTAGATAGCTGAATCACATTTGACTCAATTTCATTTTTTAAGGACAAGACGTAAAGTCATTGCATAACCTTTTTGAATTAAAGGTTTCTTTTAATTTTTTGTAATAAAGTACTAATTTAAAAATGCTTTACGGTCGCCTACATTCTGTATGGAGGAACCGACATTAGGACTAAGCAACGCTGCCTATTCATTCATATTATTATGTGAGGGCCCATAAGAAAATTTATAACTTAACATTATTATGCCCTTTGTATCATATAAATTTTAAATAATACAACTACGCTAATAAATAAACCAAACTTTTAATCAGTAGTTTAGCATAGGTTTTTTA
This sequence comes from Polyommatus iphigenia, assembly GCA_963422495.1. NCBI lineage: Eukaryota > Metazoa > Arthropoda > Insecta > Lepidoptera > Lycaenidae > Polyommatus > Polyommatus iphigenia. The sequence continues at coordinate 1,616,512 of OY730180.1, forward strand.
AACCCCCTATATGAAAGTACTTCGAAAAATAAATGTTGACAGGTTTATGAAAATAGTGCTATCTTTAAAATATTTTTATGTGGTGCATCTATGTTAAATTATAGTACTATGATAGCGTATTACGGATAAAAAACGAGGTATAAGTCTGTTACAGTTACATCATATTCGATACAGCCAGGTAGGTATCATAAGGTTGACTCGTATCGCGATAAGAGATGGCAGCTTAATTATATGTATTACAAAAATATTTTTTATTCAAACGAAGATGGCGTTTATATTATTTATATACAGCAAAATATACAAAATGCTCACGAAATTTAGATTTCAGCGCGCTTAGACACGAATTCAAACACAAACGACCACGACTCTTCGACACCACAAAAATATTCATTTGCATTGTGCAATTTCGATAAAAAAAAAAAAACACCACTGACAGTGACATTGACAGATTGAGATGACAGGTACCGCGTACCACAATGGCGGGTGTTTTCTCTGCGCGTTTTGGGGGCGAGCGGGGCACATTCACCGCTCCTCGAGCACGATGGTCTCCTGAGGGTAGAGCTTGAGCGCCTGCAGCGTGCTGCTGTGCGGCTCCGCTGTGAGCTGGAAACGAGAAACGGCAGCTGTAGGTTAATTCTGGTAAAAAGTTTTACAGTGATACAATTACGATGCAGTACCGATAACATCATTAAACCAACGATGAATACTTGGATATGGCATACGCCATCAAAACTGTAGCAATGTTTTTGCATGCAAAATGTGTATCGAGAAAATATTGTCGTCCTTTTTGTCTTACAGTAATAGCATATACTACTTTCTCTTTCACTCATTTTACGCTTTCAATGCATATTTTACGTAATCAATACATTAAAGACGTCCGACTGTCACCGCGTCCTATGGCACACTGCTCTCAGATGAGTGAGCTAGTGAGCTCACTCATCTGAGTGAGCTCACTAGTATACTCATCACACTCGCTCTCAAATGAATGCATTTCGGGGGTGACACATTTTCGAGCTGACGATTGTATGGAATTCCTTTTCTAAAGGTTATAATTCTATGCATTAAACTACAAAATGTCTAACGCATTCTGATTAACACAAAAATCTGTTGTTAGACGTCTACTGCCCACTTTGAGAATATTGAGAATAAATTATATTTTATGCCCCCTTTGTTTTTATATCAAACTAGATGACGCCCGCAGCTCCGTTGCGCCAAAACTCGTTTACCGCGCGGGAACCGTACATGTTTCCGGGATAAAAAGTATCCTATGTCCTTTCCCGGGACTCAAAGTATCTCCATGCCAAATTTCAGCAAAATCGGTTCAGCAGTTTGGGCGTGAAGAGGTAACAGACAGACAGACAGATAGACAGACACACTTTCGCATTTATAATATTAGTATGGAAGTATGGATGAATCCAGATGAAATAAATCACCCCCCCAAGCCTCTACACAACGCCCATTTTTTTCTGGGACCCACACTGCCCCCCTTCCTCCTACTGCCACCTTCATCGCCTACTTTGGGAAAGACTGCTTTAACATATAGGAGAATAATGCCCGTTTTCACCAACAACACCTAAAATTTAGGTATCCCTTAAGCCAATATTCCAAGTTTTGTTCTTGATGAATTGACAACCCCGTTACTCATAGGTGACGTTTATTTGAAATAAAACAACCTATTATGCGATTCATCCGTCAAACCATTAGGTGACGTTTATAATTTACGGGATGGATTGACGACCCCGTACACTTAGGTGACGTATGTGGCGACGACGACGGTTGCCTTGACAATGAATCTGTTATAGAATGGCCGACTGATATTTTACTTGTAAAATAGCGAACTCCCATAATTAATATACATATTTATCACAAACCTTCCTCTTTAATCACTCTATCTATTAAAGAAAAACCGCAATTAAAGGGAACAAAGGGACATGAGGACAGAAAAAGCGACTTTGTTTTATACTATGTAGTGATATACGTCACCTAAGAGTTACGAGGTTGTCAATTCATCAAGAACAAAACTTGGAATATTGGTTTAAGGGACACCTAAAGGCAGGCCTGTCCCACTCGCGCGAATAGGCATCGAACTGTAAGTACCACCCGCGGGTGGCAAATCAGTAGGGACTCACAAGCGAGCGGTGACGCACGCTCACGAGTTGTTCGTTGCATACCTGCGTATTGCGTAACTTATTCGATCGCTATCACAGAATTGATATTAATCTCACAATGGACAATAAAAAGAAAAGGGCAAAGAAATATTGCGTGATGCGTACTATTCGAAACCTCATTTGTTTACAAAAATAACTAAGTTATTACAAACACTTTAAGTAGGTAATATAAGACCGGTTTCAATAATTAAGATACGGTACCTATCGAATCTAAGTACACGTAACTAGTTACACGCGAATTTATGATAATTAAATCTACATAGTACTAAGACATAATATCTTAGACTGTTTCGAGTTATATAAAATGTATTAAATATAAAGATTATAATATTATTTTTAAAAAGAGACAACCCTGATTTCTTCAGAAAAGGTACGAGTTATGCGATAGAAAGAGAGCGGAGATGTAGGCAAATATAATTGTAGGCACCTAGCACTGCGGGGTCGGAATTTGAACTTTATAGTATCGTAGCATGAGTCGTTAATTCTTTAAACGGGTTTCGTTAGTGGGAATTCTGTTGGTACAACTAATATATATTCTGTGCTAAAGGCTAAATTTTAGGTGTTGTTGGTGAAAACGGGCATAAAAGTACTAGAAATAGTACTTACATCTCTTCTAGGCCAGCTAGAAATGACTTTGTAATTCTCCTGCGGATAACCTTTCGACGCCAAAAAGTCCAGCAACGCCTGAAAGATAACAAACTTCAATATAATTCAATGTTATACAAATATACAATAGACATGACGCCCGCAACTCTGTTGCGACAAAATTCGTTTATCGCGGGAACTGTCCTATGTCCTTTCTCGGGACTCAAAGTATCTCCATGCCAAATTTCAGCAACATCGATTCAGCGGTTTGAGCGTGAAGAGGTAACAGACAGACGGACAGACACACTTTCGCATTTATAATGTTACTAGATGACGCCCGCAACTCCGTTGCACCAAAACTCCTTTATCGCGCGGGAACCGTACATTTTTTCGGGATAAAAAGTAGCCTATGTCCTTTCTCGGGACTAAAAGTATCTCCATACCAAGTTTCAGCAAAACCGGTTCAACGGTATGGGCGTCAAGAGGTAACAGACAGACAGACAGACAGACAGACAGACAGACAGACAGACAGACAGGCAGACAGACAGACACACTTTCCCATTTATAAAATTTGTATGGAAGTATGGATATATATATATATATATATATATATATATATATATATATATATATATATATATATATATATATATATATATATATGTCGGAGGAAGTCATGAGTCTAGTTGTTTTGTGGTTGCTGAATTTTAGAGGAAGTCATGAATAGTCATTAGTGTAGTTATTTTTATGATTCCTAAATGTCAGAGGAAGTCACGAGTAGTCATGAGTTTAGTTGTTTTCTGATTGTTTGAAGTGTTGATTCTTCACGATTATAATCCTTTAAAAATGATTGTAAAATTCAGTGATTATTGTAAAATTCTTAACTAAATTTAATTTACTTTGTCATATTTTTACTAGCTCTAAATATCTTGGTTTGAATGAAATTGTAATTATTTGATTAAGGACCAATCAGAGCAGAGGGCGTGTGCGCCTTGAGTGGGGTCGAGGCGCCATCTTTACTTTAGAGGGGTTGACAGTCTGGGGAGCACATTCGAGTGTGAGCAGTCGATCGAGTTGGATCGTGGCTAGTTCTGGTGTTGTGCTAACTAAAGTAAGATTGGTGCCCCGAACTCACTGCTCGTTTGGAAATTTGTGTAACGATTCAAGAATAAAGTAAATTGTGTGAAAGTGCTATAATAGTGTTGTGCAATTGTTTATAATAAATAATTTGTGATTACAAGTGACAATTATTGTGTTTGTGCCCGCATTTACCCAAAATGACGCCCACTAGAATTCCTAACGCTGGCGGCAGAGATGACCAGGACAATGATTCTCCGACATCAGAAGTGGGATCGGTGCAGGCACAAAATATAAGCGAACCAACGGAAGCAACTGACGGATGGCGAGCCTTGTTTGAAGCGCAACAAACCAGCATGAGGCTACTTGTAGAGGCGCTAACTAACCCACCGAACTTGGAAGATAGGAACATAACTCTTCCAGAATTTCGACCTGAAGATGCAGACACTGACGCCCGGGCATGGCTGGCAACAGCTGACATTTGTTTGGCGAATCAAAACCTGCAGGGAAGTAAACTAATTCTAGTACTTAGTAAGGCTATGAAAGGTTCAGCAGCAAATTGGCTTTCTCAAATAGCTTTTCCTAGTATGAAATGGGTAGATTTTAGAGAAATTTTTCTTTCTCGTTTTGATACACTCGATACACGTGCCGCAACAGTTCTAAAAATGCTTACTGGCAAGCCTCATGAAGGTGAATGCCTTGCCGCATATGCAAGCCGTTTATTCACTCGACTCACGACGCGTTGGGCTAATTTGGGCAAAGAAGAAATGATAGTATCATTAATACTAGGACACATGGGGCAAACTGAGCCACGTTTACATCGATGCATTTTTTCCGAGGAAATTACTACCCGCATTAAAATGCAACGTGAACTTACGGCTTATTCATATCGCAAGCGCAGTTATCAAGAGACAGGGAAGACCGCTACGAGTTCAATGCCAGAGATTAAACGGCCTAAGTTTAGTTCTATTTCAACAAAATGTTATTCTTGTGGAAAACTTGGTCATAAATCTTTTGAATGTTCCAGCCGACCATGTGACAAGCAACCAACGGCTACGATTCCTGAACGCTCTAACACGGCCGTCGCGACGCGGTCACTTGTAACCTGCTTTAGATGTGGTGTTGAGGGTCATGTAGCTTCACGATGCATTAAGACCTCTGCAAATGTTAACGTACAGCCAGCCACTGCATCTGGCGTTGTTAAACGAGTGGACGTATGTGGTGTGAAACCTGTCACCGGGACACTTACGCAATTTGGTGAGCAGTTTTCATTTTGTTTTGATTCCGGCGCTGATTGCTCTTTAATTAAAGAAAGCGTCTCTCGCAAGCTTGTTGGTACACTGCAGCATGCAATTGTTACTCTTATTGGAGTAGGCAAATCTAGTATTTTATGTGACTTACAAATTTTATGTAAAGTTAATCTTAGTGGACACAACATTCAAATTTTGTTTCACATTATTCCCGACGACTGTCTTAATAATGATATTTTGATTGGACGCGATTTGTTAGCCTTAGGATTGTCAGTGCACATAACCAGTGATAAGCTTACCATAGTCGAGCAACCTTTAGTTAACATTTGTAGTATAGGTAACACGGTGTCAGACTTTCAGAGCGTGGGTACCGATATCCCTGATAACTTTAAGCCCCAACTATTAGAACTTCTTAGCGTCTTTCGACACTCATTTGTTAAAGGTATACCTACAAGTAGAGTTAAGACAGGTGAACTAGAAATTAATTTGGTATGTCCTAGCAAAATTGTGCAAAGAAGACCTTATCGTTTGAGTCCCGAAGAGCGAACAGTAGTGCGTGATATGTGTACTGAACTTTTATCTGCTGGAGTTATTAGACCAAGCAAGTCACCCTTCTCCAGTCCCATACTTTTAGTAAAAAAGCGCGATGGCACGGATAGAATGTGTGTAGATTACCGAGAGTTAAACTCTAACACAATTCCCGACCGGTACCCTTTACCTTTAATTAGTGATCAAGTCCAAAGGTTGTCAGGTGCCCAATTTTAAACTTGTCTCGATATGGCTAGCGGTTTTTACCAAATTCCAATAAACGAGGAGTCAAATTCAATAGAAAAAACAGCTTTTATTACCCCAGACGCTCATTACGAGTTCACTGTGATGCCATTCGGTCTTCGAAATGCTCCTTCGGTATATCAGAGAGCTATTAATACAGCTTTAGGCGATTTAGCACATTCTTACGCAATTGCTTACATGGATGATTTAGTTATACCCGCGAATAGTGTAGAGCAGGGGCCTAGAGCGGTTACGAGTTGTACTTAAAACTCTTAGTGATGCTGGATTCTCCTTTAATATGAAGAAATGTGTATTTTTAAAGAAACAGGTTCAATTTTTAGGATATGAAATATCAGAGGGTGAAATTAGGCCTAACCCTCGCAAAATAATGGCGTTGTCTAACTCTTCGCCACCGCAGACCATTACTCAGCTCAGACAATTCCTAGGCTTAGCATCGTACTTTAGGCAGTTTGTTAATAATTTTTCATTAAAAATGGCACCTCTTTACCGTTTGTTGGCAAATAATAATTCTAAAATAATTTGGACTTCGGAATACGAAAGAATTAGACAGGATATAATATCTGTATTAACTTCATCTCCAGTATTAATGCTTTTTGACCCTAAATTACCTATAGAATTGCACACGGACGCCAGCAGTGAGGGCTACGGGGCAATTCTCTTCCAAATGTCTTGTAAGAAACTACACCCGGTGGAATATTATAGTAAGCGCACGACTCCTGCGGAATCCCGATATCACTCTTATGAATTAGAGACATTAGCAGTTGTTAACTCGGTTAAACATTTTCGGCATTATCTTTATGGTAGAACTTTCACGGTAGTTACTGACTGCAATTCTTTAAAGGCTTCCAGAGCTAAAACGGACTTAACTCCTAGAGTTCACAGGTGGTGGGCTTTCCTTCAAGCTTTTGACTTTGACATACAATACAGGGAAGGTAAAAGAATGGCCCACGTAGACTTTTTCTCTAGGAATCATTTGCCTGAGGCTGATGGCACTGTCATAAATAAATCGACTAGAGAAGGTAGAGCAAGTTTGATAGAGGAAAAGCGCGTTAACATAACCGAATTATCTTCAAACTGGTTACAAGGGGAACAACGTCGGGATCCTGAATATAAGGAAATTATAAGTAAACTCGAAAATGATGACTTAGACTTACAGAGTTGTCAAATCTATGAATTACGTTCTAATGTGCTCTATAGAAAAATTCAAAGAAACAATCGTAACCTTTGGTTACCAATTGTACCTAGAGCTTTTCGTTGGTCGGTTATAAATCACATTCACGAGTCCATTTTTCACTTAGGATGGGATAAAACATTAGAAAAAGCTTATCAGCATTATTGGTTCCCTAACATGTCAAAATATGTCCGAAAATTTGTTGACAACTGCATAACGTGTAAGGTAGCTAAGTCACGAAGTGGCAAGCAGCAAATAGAGTTACACCCCATACCTAAGGTTAGTATACCATGGCATACCATCCACATCGATGCTACTGGTAAGCTTAGCGGCAAAAACGACCAAAAGGAATATGTTTTTGTGCTCATAGACGCTTTTACCAAGTACGTGTTACTCCGGCATTCCACAAGTATTAACACTGATAGTGCTATAAGCGCTCTTAAGGCGTCTATATCTCTTTTTGGAACTCCCACGCGTGTTATTGCTGACCAAGGCAGGTGTTTTGCAAACAAAAATTTTAAAGACTTTTGCTCTAATCACAATATCCAGCTACATCTAATAGCGACTGGCTCTTGTCGCGCCAATGGCCAAGTGGAACGAATTATGAGCACGCTTAAAAACATGTTAACCGTCGTAGAAGTAAGCCCAAATAGGTCCTGGCAAGACGCGTTAGATGATGTTCAGCTGTCTTTAAATAGCACGATTAATAGAACAACTAAGGCAAGCCCACTGGAATTGTTGATAGGTAGAGTAGCTAGACCTTTAAATTTGTTAACAGTTGACGATCGTGAGATTGAAGTTAATTTGGAAGAGGTTAGAGAACAAGCTAATAGACTAATGAGGGATAATGCGTATCTTGATAAAGAGCGGTTTGATAAAAATAAGGCGAAAGTCACATCATTTTCTGTAGGAGATTACGTTTTAATAGAGAATCACGAACGGAATCAAACAAAATTAATCCCTAAATTTAAGGGACCCTATGAGGTCATTGAAATACTAGACGGTGACAGGTATCTTCTCAAAAGTTTGAATTGTAGTCGTACGTACAAGTACGCGAGAGACCGCTTACGTCCACTCCCCCAATCATATGTGCCTACTGAATTGGATCCTTGTGTGTCAGAGGATGGTGAGTACATACATTATGTGATCGAGTGAATAAGTGAATGTTTTAGTGGCTGTAGAAGGGCGAGGTGGCCAAAGGGCGAGGTGGCCATATTTTAAGGGCGAGGTGGCCATTTAAGGGCGAGGTGGCCATTGCAGGGCGAGGTGGCCCAAAATTAAGGCGAGGTGGCCTTCAGAGGGCGAGGTGGCCCAAGAATTATGGCGAGGTGGCCTAATTCTTCTAGGTCAGGAACGGCCGAGCACATACTAAAGACATTATTGCATTGTTTTTTTTTTCTCTTTACAGATACTGATGATGCACGGCCTTCAACATCACACGAGGACGTGTGATACGTCAGGACGGCCGTGTCGGAGGAAGTCATGAGTCTAGTTGTTTTGTGGTTGCTGAATTTTAGAGGAAGTCATGAATAGTCATTAGTGTAGTTATTTTTATGATTCCTAAATGTCAGAGGAAGTCACGAGTAGTCATGAGTTTAGTTGTTTTCTGATTGTTTGAAGTGTTGATTCTTCACGATTATAATCCTTTAAAAATGATTGTAAAATTCAGTGATTATTGTAAAATTCTTAACTAAATTTAATTTACTTTGTCATATTTTTACTAGCTCTAAATATCTTGGTTTGAATGAAATTGTAATTATTTGATTAAGGACCAATCAGAGCAGAGGGCGTGTGCGCCTTGAGTGGGGTCGAGGCGCCATCTTTACTTTAGAGGGGTTGACAGTCTGGGGAGCACATTCGAGTGTGAGCAGTCGATCGAGTTGGATCGTGGCTAGTTCTGGTGTTGTGCTAACTAAAGTAAGATTGGTGCCCCGAACTCACTGCTCGTTTGGAAATTTGTGTAACGATTCAAGAATAAAGTAAATTGTGTGAAAGTGCTATAATAGTGTTGTGCAATTGTTTATAATAAATAATTTGTGATTACAAGTGACAATTATTGTGTTTGTGCCCGCATTTACCCAAAATGACGCCCACTAGAATTCCTAACGCTGGCGGCAGAGATGACCAGGACAATGATTCTCCGACATATATATATATATATATAAGTACGGACTACGGACGCACCATTCGTTAATTTGGATGAGTTACAATGAAATTGTGTAGACGTTTCTATGCTGGATCTATTGTAGTAACTAGTAAGTGCAAGTCAAAATCTTGAGACACGGCTCATTTTGAACAGGGTATATGTGTGCCTTATTGTTAAGTACAGACAGACACACACACTTCCGCATTTATAATATTAAGAGGCCGGGTGCCATCGAAATTCTCAAACATATTTTTTAGTGTTTAAAAATTTTTTGTAGTAAATTTTTGTGCAGGAACCTAGGTAATTACTATTTTAAGCCGAAAAATAACTCAAACATGTTAAATATTTTCGTATGAGAAAATAATTTTGGTATTACGTATGTATGAGAATTTCGATGGCACCCGGCCTCTTAAGTGTGGGTTACCGTGAGCGTGTCAGTGGGTTGAAACCGTCGCTCGATGCACTCGTGGTGCGGCGGCGGCAGACGCACGCGGATCCGCGCCGCGTCCGCCCCCGCCGCCGGCTCAGCGGGCACGCGCGCCGCGGCGCCCGCACGTAACGCCTGACAAAAAGGGAATATTTTATTCAGATATTTATTGTTTTGCTATACAGGGTGCAATTAAACCTTCCTGCCAAATTTTGATACATTGATCCTTGTTAAAATTAAAAATACACGTATTTTTTCTTTTATAGTCACTCAGTACTAAAATGTTAAGAAATAGCTTCCGAAAGTTATCCTAAAAACACTACAATTAATGGACACGATGCGTCGCCCGCGCGTGACGTGCCCCCGCGCGCGCGCCTCATCCCGCGTCACCCCCGCTCACTGCCCCGCGCCGCGAGTGACCGTTATGTAACGATTTTAAATGGGATAAAATATGTAATTGAAAAAAAATAACACCCAATTAAATGGACTGTCCTAATGATACCTAATAATAGGGGAGGTACTGCTATTTTTTGCTAAGTCTAAGTGGTGGAATGTTAACTGTGAGTATTTTAAAGTCGTAAAAAAAAATAGTTGCGAAAAGTGATTTTATACCGAATGAAACTTTGATGGATGATTATTGAGGTCATGTTTAACCAAAAAATCACCGTCAGCCGTATTGCAGACGGGGGATTCAACGTCAGTCGCGTCACTGAACATGTAAAAATTTTTTTGAATATAAAGTCATTTTATACCGTACAAAATTTATACAGCTGAATGTTTCTACTTTGTAAATAATAAAGAAAACCGTCAGTCGCTAATACGACGGTGGAAAAACCGTCAGCCAGTGATATAAGTTATAACCAATATAGCCCTACTTCGCGCTCAATGTATCCTAGGGCGTCGCGTAGACGACATTTCCACCTGCAAACATTCAGCTGACGGCGATTTTCGTTTGAATTAACCATAAAATTGTCTCACATAGCAATTTTAAGTAATTAATTCGATAGTCAATATTTGTGAAGAAGAATTATATACATTTTACTTTAAAAGCGCCATCTGTTGTTTTAAACTAAAACGACACCTACCGAACGTATATAATCTAGATATGAACCTTTATTAGGTGCGAATTGGGATCTTTTTAATGTCAATTCAATACGATTCCCAACAACAACTTTGAGATACTCTCAATTTTTATTCCATCCATACTGAAGTAGCTGACGATCAAAACTCTTATGTATTAATAGAATAGTATTATTGTTACGATTTTCGCTCTCATTTTGAAATGACTTTTCAAAATGAGCGCGACCTCCCCTACCATAAGCCCTGGAAAAAAATTGGAAGGAAGGTTTAATTGCACCCTGTATACCTTACTCGGGGTTGTTTGGGTACTGGTCACGAATTTAGCCCATATTTTTTCTGAAGCTACTTACTGAAGTAGCTCATATTAGCTTGCTAGTTCCTGTGGAGAGGTCTCGTAAGCAAAATCTAGTTTTTAACTGATTTTTTTATACCTTGTATTATAAATTATATATCTTGTATTATAAAATAAAGTAGTATATCTTGTATTAGTAAATGATTATTTTCATTTCATCTTACCTCTTTTCTCGCCTCTTCCTGTAGTCTCTCTGACTCTGCCCGCTCTATTTCCTGAGTTTTTTCTAATTCTTGTTGCTTCTTAAATTCATCTTTTGCTCTGAAATAATAAATGTAACTGGAGATATAGAATTGTCTCTCTTTAGCGAAGGTAATAGATGCTAGTGTGTCGGTATGAAGTCGCTTAAAAGATTTATCTAATTATGTCACAATCATAATATAGCCGAACTTGCCGCTAGGACAGTCATGAGTTTCATTCAAAACAAATATTAAACATTATATTTCTACCGTAGACTAGAATTATTCAATTTGCAAGAAAAAAAATCAACAGGAATTTAGCAATCGGCTTAGGCTGCCATTTACAAGATTGAGTAAACGTAAAACACTGTAAAACTCTGGAACGAACTGTTACCAGCAGTATTTCCGGACTAAATACTATCTGAAAACTGTTCACGAAGAGAGCGTATTCCGTCTTAGGCTACGTTTCCACTGAAGCGGAGCGGAGCTTAGCAGTGCCCGAATTGACCAATCGTGCTATTCCAGCGGAATGACAGCGAAGCGGAGCGAAGATTTCGAGCACGGTGATTGGTCAATTCGGCACCGCTAAGCTCCGCTCCGCTTCAGTGGAAACACAGCCTAAGGCCGGCAACGCTGCAGCTCTTCTAATGTTGCGAGTGTTCATGGGCGACGGTTGCTTTCCATCAGGTGACCCGTTTGCTCGTTTGCCCCCTTATAAAAAAATATGTCAACCTGTCGGCCTCGAGGCTCCGCTGGTACGCCTCGTCCTGCTCGCGCTTAACCCGCTGCCGGGCGTCCCGCTCGCGCTCGACGCGCGCGTCTTCCGCCCGCCGCGCCGCGAACCGCTCCGCCGCTTCCGCCAAGCCCGCCACCAGCTCCGACACGCCCACATTACCTGTGAAATGGAAACTAGCTATTTGACCGAGCTTTGCTCGGTATTCGATAAAACACGAATAAAATGACATTTTCTAAAAATGATTCCTAGCTAGATCGATTTATCGCCCCTGAAACCCCCTTTATACTAAATTTCATGAAAATCGTTGGAGCCAATTCCGAGATTGTAATTACATATATATTAGGGTGTCCCTTAAATTTCAAGTTTGATATATTTTTACGCATACCGTCTCAAAAGTTTCGTAATGACCCTATATTGTCTAGAAATAAAATATATAAGTTCGATTCCTAAACTATAACCCGTGCCGACTTGAGATTAAACTTCTTCATACAAGTTACGTATAAGTACTGCGTTGTGACTTGAAAGTAAATGTTTTTTTTTTAATTTCATACGAGATTTTTGAGATTATTAATGCTCCATTATTTAGTGGGTAAACATGTCAGTTTATTTACTCCTAACTGCGTGAAGAAATTTATTGATTTATATCATGTTTGGAGAAAGTGGTAAAAAAGCAAACTATCGTTTAAAATTTGTTTACTATAGTCACTATTCACAATAACTGCGAAGGACAAAAAGGCTCTACAAGATATTTCGCACATCCGGTGCAAGAATGACACAATTGCAGTTTTTTGAAAATTTGAATTAAGTATGCCAAAAGTCTTGAAGATGTATTTTATATCCGGTGCAAAAACGACAGAACTCTAGTTCAACTGCTTACCAGCAGAGGGTAATTGTGCCATTCGGGAATCCCGCCAATTTCGCGAGTGGTGGTGACAATAACGCCCTATTACTGACTATAAATAGTCAGTACTCAAGATGCATCTCGGTCTCAAGACACGGTTCAGGCTCTGTGATTGGTTGGCTTTCAAAATTTGGACCAATCACAGAGCCGAACCGCGTCTTGAGACCGGGTCGCATCTTAAGTACTGTTACATCACGACGTAGCGTGACGTTACCATGTCACCTCGACGTCGCCGCAAAGCGGTGTTTTTGAACTTAACTTTAAGAAAAACACCGCTTTGCGGCGACGCAGAGATGCCACACATTGCTTGGACATTGCCATGGTAACGTCACTGGCTACGTCGCGATGGCGTCCCGGTGAGTTATGGCACTTACGTATGAAATTATTGCCATAGCGAATATAATATTGTTATCGATAGTAATATTATATTGTCTTGCCTATGGCACACACGGCACAGTGTATTCTAAGCTCTAGTTTGCATTATGTGATCGAAACCACATCAAACTTTAAACAATAACACACAGATGGCGTTGCAAGAAAGATACATTGAGTTCAATGAAATTGTCACAAACCTATGAATAATAAAAACTATTTATTATTCGTAGTCACCAACGAACTGATGTGCAGTGTCGCGAATTTGGATGCTTAAGGGGCCGGGTACCCACGAAATTCTCATACATACGTAATTCCAAAATCATTTCCTCATACGAAAATATTTAACATGTTTGAGTTGTTTTTCAGTTTAAAATAGTGTTACGTGCTAGGGTTCGAGGATTCGGAGAGAAAGACCTGGTGACTCTTTGGAAGACTTTATTCACAAACACTAGGTCACACTAATCACTAAGTCCAAACACTAAGCACTAAGTCCCAAACACTAAGCACTAGATCCAAATCACTGAGCACTATCACTGTCCTAGGTCCTAGCCGAGTCGTAGGTTCACTATCACAATCACTCACTATTGATCACTTGTTTTCACTTCGAAGTCGCCTCGAAGATCGCTCAGATAAAACTGAATGCCGGGCCGTCCACCTGCGCCTATTTATATGGGCGACTCGAATTCTAGAAAGTTCCTTACTCGATTCACGTAAACAAGTAAACACGTAAACAAGTAAACAACGGTCGGAACTTTCTAGGAGATTCGAGCATGTACCAACTAGCGCCATCTAGTTTCGAGTAGGGGATTTATGTGTAGTGTGTCCCCTAGTTTTGCCGGTTCGACGCTAGATGGCTCTATGTGTCCGTATCCGTAACACTACTCCCCTCTTAGAGATGCTCGTCCCGAGCATCATTATTACTGCCATGGTAATGCGCCAGACGGTCTATGTGTACCACTTTGAATGTCCCTCTTGGTTGCTTTTGAATCCTGTAAGTCACATCATTCAATCGGGTAACCACTTTGTATGGGCCGTCCCACTTGGTCTGCAACTTTGGAGATTTCCCTTTTCGCCGAGTTGGGTTATGCAACCACACCAGTGACCCTTCTTCGAAGCCGCTCGTGTTCGATTTCCGGTCGTATCTGGTCTTCATGTTCTCACTTGACTGCAACCCATTTTCCCGAACCATGGCGTGTATATAGCGCATCTTTTCCCTTAAATCGCAGACATAGTCTTGTACGGTCTTCGGTTCCTCCGGTGACCCTCCTGTCAAGAGGTCTACTGGTACTCGCAGTTCTCTACCGTAATTGACATACGCCGGGGTAGCTTTTATGCTCTCATGCTCGGCGGTACGGTACGACAGAAGGAAGAGCGGTATATACCTGTCCCAATCCTTTTGTTTGTCATCTACCAGTTTCGCCAAATGCCTCTCAAGGGTCTGGTTAAATCTCTCAACCATTCCATCAGACTGAGGATGGTACGCGGTGGTCCTCGTTTTATGCATTCCCAAAATTCTGCACACTTCCTGGAAGACCTGCGATTCGAAATTCCTGCCCTGATCGGAATGGATTTCTAGAGGCACACCAAAGCGTGATATCACTTCTTCGACTAGCTTAGAAGCAACTGTTGTAGCTTCCTGGTTTGGTATGGCGAACACTTCGGGCCATTTGGTGAAGTAATCCATGACCACCATAAAATACTTGTTTCCCGATTCCGTTACAGGAAATGGCCCAGCTACGTCAACTGCAATTCGTTCCCACGGTGCGCCAACGTTATACAAGCGTAGGTTCCCACGGCTCCTTGTTTGTGGTCCCTTCACTGCAGCGCAAGTAGTACATTTGCGGCACCAATCCTGCACATCATCTAGACAATGCAACCAGTAGAATCGTTCTCGCACTTTTGTTAACGTCCTCTTGACACCTAGATGACCTCCTGATACGCCATCGTGTATTTCACGGAGAACATCTGGTACTCTCGTCCTTGGGACAACTATCTGAAGATGGAACTCTCTGCCGTTAGTCTTCTCCCATTTCCGGTAAAGTATTCCATTTTGAAGTATCAAACTGTCCCATTGCGCCCAGTACGCCTTAGTGACAGCGCCAGTGGGCGCAACCTCACTCCAGATTGGTTTTACGTCACCGCGTTTCTTCCATGTGATGATATGCCGAAGGTCGTCATCTCTTTCTTGAGCCTCTCTCATAGCATCATTCTCCCAGAGACCCAAGGGACTTGTTCTGGTTAACTTTAATGTTATTTCATTAGATTCCTGCTTAACACAGTGTTTGCAGTCCTCTGAACACGGCCTTCGTGAAAGTGCGTCGGCATTCCCATGCGCCTTTCCGCTGCGGTGTTCCGTCTTGAAGTCATACTCCTGTAGTTGTTCAATCCATCGAGCTACTTGGCCTTCTGGGTTCTTGAATTGCAGTAGCCACTTCAAGGTTGCGTGATCAGTTCGCAGTAAAAACTGTCTGCCGATGAGATATTTGCTGAAATGTTGTAGCGTCTTTACAACAGCCAAGAGTTCTCTTCTTGTCACACAGTAGTTTCTCTCTGGCTTCGATAAAGATTTGCTGAAATATGCAATTACAACTTCTCTTTCACCCTGTTTTTGAGATAACACCCCTCCAATGGCCGTGTTGCTTGCGTCCGTGTCGACTATAAACTGACCTGCAGGTTGTGGATACCCCAGGATTGGTGTTTCACACAGATGTTTCTTCAGTTTCTGAAAAGAATCTTCAGAAGTCTCGTCCCAAATAAACTGTCGTTTATCCTCTGTCAGCCGATGTAATGGCTTGGCTATCTCCGAGAATCCCTTAACAAAACGCCTGTAGTAGGAGCATAGGCCGAGAAATGCCCGCACTTCGGTTTTGTTCTTAGGGGTTGGCCAATTTTGAACTGCTTCCAGTTTCTCCGGGTCTGTCTGGATTCCATCACTGGAGATGACATGGCCGAGATAATTGACCTTACTCCTGAATAAACGACATTTTTTCGGATTCAACTTTAACTTGGCCCCCTCTATTTTGGCGAAAACACGTTCTAAGTTTCGCAAATGGTCCTCGAAGTCGCGGCCAACAATGATGACGTCGTCCAAGTAGACTAAGCAAGCCTCTCCAACTAAACCTGCCAGTACACACTCCATGAGTCGCTCAAATGTGGCAGGTGCGTTGCACAATCCAAAGGGCATGACGTTAAACTGCCATAAACCTTTACCGGTGGAGAAAGCTATCTTCTCCTTGTCTTTTGGGTGAATTTCCACCTGCCAGTATCCAGATTTCAGGTCCAGGGTCGAGAACCATTTCATGCCACTCAAGGTATCCAGCGTGTCGTCAATTCGAGGTAATGGATAGCTGTCCTTAGTGACATCATTGAGACGCCTGTAGTCCACACAAAATCTTGTGCTGCCATCTTTCTTCTTCACTAACACAACAGGTGAGCACCACGGACTTGCAGACGGTTCAATAATCTTATGCCTTCTCATGTCCTCCAAAAGGCTTTCAACTTCTTTTTCCTTTGCAATGGGTATCCGTCTTGCTCGTTGACGAATTGGGTTCTCGCTTCCGGTATCTATCCTGTGCTGAACCATCGACGTTCTTCCAAGGTCGCCTTCCTGACTGGAGAAGATATTCGCGTGGCGTTGTAAAAACTTCTTAGCTTTCATGCTCTGCGAATAAGTCAGATTACGCTTGCAGTCATCGAGTAGCTCAGTCACTATTCCATAGTTGCTGCTGTTGGCTGAGTCTGAGCCTGTGATCGAACTACACTTTCTCATCCAGACAACTTCCTCGCACTTTCCAATGACGTCACCTTTGTTCAAGCAGATCTCGCGATCACCAAGATTCAAAACCTTGACCACAGCGTTACTGCTTCCACTAACAAGGGTTCTCGCCGTCATCAGTTTTTGCGCTGATGTCTTGGTAGATGTGTCTTCGATCAACACACATCTGTTTGACTTCTTCTTTCCAGCTGGCGGTAGTTTCACCAGCACTCTAGCTTCCGCTCGTCCAGGTATAATGACTTCCTTTACACATGCGACTTTCCCGCAGGCGCCTCCAAGGATGAAAATTTCTTCTTCGCCACACTTGAAAATTCCGTCAGCGACATTAATTCCGCAGTTGTGCTTCTTCATGAAATCCAAACCCAAGATGCAATCATCCATAATCTCAGCCACGATAACGTCATGAGGGTATGAGGACCCCCCTACATTAATCGTAACTGACATTTCTCCCAGGACGGGTATTGGCTGACCGGAGGCAGTAAGAAGCCGACAGTTAATTCTCCTCCTGTGCCTCCTTGCGGCTTTTACCAAATTTGGGTTCACTATTGTTCTAGAGGCTCCTGTGTCTAGAGTCATTTTGCAATCCGTCCCGTTAATAGTCCCCTGGATCACAAGACTATTCCCGCTGCTTGCTTGGGAAACAACAGTTATTGGGGCTTCCTCCGCGTCAGCCAGCACTCGCCCCTTAGTCCTGGCTTTTATTCGTTTCCCTGCTCCCGGGCTCGGGGACGAAGCCCCTTGCTTCATCAGCTCCTCCATTTGTTCCTCGAGCCTTTTCATTCTTGCCATCTGAGTCTCCTTCTGCGGGCAGTTGAGCTGAAGATGGCCCCTCTCACCGCACATGGCTCCAAAACTTCTCTTCGTGGGAGCCTTGACCTCCTTAACATCCTCAGAGACCTCATGGATCTTATGGGTCTGTCGTATGTCACGGCGAACAACCTCGACCTCCAAAGCATGCGCCAATGCTTCCTTTAGCGAGGTGTGGTGACGTAGCCTCACTGCAGCTCTGACCTCGAGGTCCCTGATTCCGTCGACAAATGCTTGCACAATATTCGTGTCGATCATCTTGGAATCGGCTCCTGGGTGTGCCTTCTTGACAAGTTTTTCAATTTCCAACGCCCATTGCTGTAGTCCCTCTCCTGAGCGTTGGACTCTGTCACGAAGTTGAGCACGGAACACGTGCTCCAGGTGTCGCTCCCCGTATCTGGATTCAAGGGCCTCCATCAGGTCTTGGAACCCCTTCCCTGTATGTGCTTCTAGGACCGACAAAGCTTGCCCTCTGAGCGCAACAGTGAGAGCGGTCAGGCATTGTTCGTCAGTCCATCCGTTGGCAGAAGCAACCGTCTGGAATTGCTGACGATAAGCGTTCCAAGAAGTAGTACCGTCGTATGGTGGCACTTTAACTCTTGGTCCTTGTACCACTTGCACCACTCCGGTAGTTCCACTAGACACCGCCACTCCTGTGGTTTCCAGGCGCACTACTTTCTTCTGAAGTTCAGTAAGGCCGGTTTTCACATTTTCCACATCCAATCCTAACCCCGTAACTCGTTCGTCCATTATGTCGACATCTTTTCGGAGCTTAACCACAGTGTCACTTACATCCTTTATAGCTCCAAGTGCTTTTTCTTGGAGGACTTTTTGTTGCTCTTGTGCCTCCATCATTGCCCTTTGAGAATCTTGCAAAGCGCCGAGAATCTTGCGGTCTTGGGCCTCTTGCAAAGCCTGAATTAACTCAATTATGCTTTCCAATTGAGGAGCCATTTGAGGGGCCGTAGAAACTACGGGCGTGGCAGGATGGATGGAGTTAGTTGACGGGGCCTGAGCAGGCGGGGCCAAGTGGGCGGGGCCAGTGGGCGTGGCCTGAGTGGGCGTGGCCTGGTGGGCGGAGCTAGTGGGCGTGGCCATGTCCAGAGTGGGCGGGGCCTGAGGGGCGTGGTCGGTGGGCGGATCCCGGTGGGCGGAGCCAGTGGGCGTGGTTTCACCCGAAGTGGGTGGAGCCTGGGGGGCGTGGTCAGTGGGCGGAGCCTGGTGGGCGGGGCCAGCGGGTGGGGCCTGCCCCGCAGTGGGCGGAGCTTGGTCCCCAGTGGGTGTGGCCTCCGCAGCTCCACCTCCAACTCCTCTCTCGGAGTCAATGGCAGCAGCTCGCTGCGCCCTTGTCCTGACACTCCCCTTGAAGTCCTCTCTCGGAGTCAATGGCATCTCCAAATCCCACTTCTGACACCAGTTGTTACGTGCTAGGGTTCGAGGATTCGGAGAGAAAGACCTGGTGACTCTCTGGAAGACTTTATTCACAAACACTAGGTCACACTAATCACTAAGTCCAAACACTAAGCACTAAGTCCCAAACACTAAGCACTAGATCCAAATCACTGAGCACTATCACTGTCCTAGGTCCTAGCCGAGTCGTAGGTTCACTATCACAATCACTCACTATTGATCACTTGTTTTCACTTCGAAGTCGCCTCGAAGATCGCTCAGATAAAACTGAATGCCGGGCCGTCCACCTGCGCCTATTTATATGGGCGACTCGAATTCTAGAAAGTTCCTTACTCGATTCACGTAAACAAGTAAACACGTAAACAAGTAAACAACGGTCGGAACTTTCTAGGAGATTCGAGCATGTACCAACTAGCGCCATCTAGTTTCGAGTAGGGGATTTATGTGTAGTGTGTCCCCTAGTTTTGCCGGTTCGACGCTAGATGGCTCTGTGTGTCCGTATCCGTAACAATAGTAATTATCTAGGTTCCTGCACAAAAATTTACTTCAAAATATTTAAACATTAAATATTTTTTTGTTTTTAATTTTTTTTTAGTAAATTTAGTACTTAATATTTAAACACTAAAAAATAGAGTAAAACACTAAAAAATATATAAATAAATAGTAAATTTACTACAAAATATTTAAATACTAAAAAATATTTTTTAGAGTGAGAAATTCCAAGTGTACCCGGCCTCTTCAGAGGCCTTACACTTGGAATTTCTCATACATACGTAATTCCAAAATCATTTTCTCATACGAAAATATTTATATATATTTATATATATATATATACGCTGATACACATCTTTTTAACTCAAAAATGTAATTAAACTAATGCTCTCACTTACCATTAATAACGGAGTATATCTCGGTGTTGGACCGCACCCGCATGATGATGACGAGCGCGGGCAGCCGGTCCACGGGTATGCTGCGGATCGTCATACTCGCCACGGGGCCTAACGCCGTCGCCACGGACGCTAGCAATCTGAAAATAAATGGGTATGTTTAAAATACGTTTCGTAAAAAGTTGTGTGGGCTGTGTAATAACCTGGTGATAGTGTGCACACCGAACGTGCAGGTGGTCCAGGTGTACTCACAGGTCGGCGTTCCTGGAGTCGGTCATGTCCCAGCCGTAGAGCAGGAAGCCGTCGGCGAGCGTGTGCAGCACGGCGTCGCAGCCCAGCAGCTGCGCGCAGAACACGTTCGACAGCACCGAGCGTGCAGGTGGTCTAGGTGTACTCACAGGTCGGCGTTCCAGAGGCCGTAGACAAAGTCCCTTTCGTTAAAAATGATGACGAAATTCGTTGTCAAAATGTATGGGATTTGACATTAGTCTTCGCAAGCGAAATGTCATTTAGCGATGATGATATTTGACATATCAAATCGCATACATTTTTATTACGAATTTCGTCATCGTTTTTAACGAAAGATACTTTGTGTAAGGGGGCTGGAGTCGGTCATGTCCCAGCCGTAGAGCAGGAAGCCGTTGGCGAGCGTGTGCAGCACGGCGTCGCAGCCCGGCAGCTGCGCGCAGAACACGTTCGACAGCACCGAGCGTGCAGGTGGTCCAGGTGTACTCACAGGTCGGCGTTCCTGGAGTCGGTCATGTCCCAGCCGTAGAGCAGGAAGCCGTCGGCGAGCGTGTGCAGCACGGCGTCGCAGCCCAGCAGCTGCGCGCAGAACACGTTCGACAGCACCGAGCGTGCAGGTGGTCCAGGTGTACTCACAGGTCGGCGTTCCTGGAGTCGGTCATGTCCCAGCCGTAGAGCAGGAAGCCGTCGGCGAGCGTGTGCAGCACGGCGTCGCAGCCCAGCAGCTGCGCGCAGAACACGTTCGACAGCACCGAGTGTGCAGGTGGTCCAGGTGTACTCACAGGTCGGCGTTCCTGGAGTCGGTCATGTCCCAGCCGTAGAGCAGGAAGCCGTCGGCGAGCGTGTGCAGCACGGCGTCGCAGCCCAGCAGCTGCGCGCAGAACACGTTCGACAGCACCGAGCGCTCGTGGTGGAGGTACACGCCGAGTAGACGACGCTGTAGGTAAAGTAAAGTGTTACAAACTGGCATATTTATTAATCTTTAATTTGGCAGAGATATTATGTCAAGTCAAGTTAGTTGTGGTCTATAGGCTAAACTTGACATACGCGGACGATAACGTAGATCCACTGCCTGCCTACTAGGGTTGCTGAGGATTCCTCTTCCGCTTCCTCATAATGAGGAAGTTCCGCAATATTTTGGGTTCCTCAACCGTTACCGCATCCTCATAAATAAAAATAAAAAAATCCTCGTCCGCTATCGCTTCCTCAAAATTTAAGAGGAATTTATGAAGAATTTCACTGCGCATGCGCATCGCGTATCCAATCATGGCAACGCACACGCCACACAGTGGTCCGAAATCGCTAAATAGTGGACATTCGCAAAAAAGTTCGATTTAGGTGTGGAAAAAAATACCATCCGATAGATTTTAAGAGGAGTAACAATAAATCCTTATTAAGTTTTTTTTTTATAAAAATGTATATTTAAGGTGAAAAAAAATAATTACGAAAATGTTGTATGGGAAAGAATCTATAAATAGATTTTTTGCAAAAACTACTAGGTCATTCTGGTTCATTTTTGAAACAAGTCAAGTTCTAGGGGTATTTAAGGTTTAGAAAAAAAAGTACGAAAATTTACGTGCAGCCTTTTGCAGTAGAGGGGTTCAAAATTTTGAAATAATTTTACAAACTTTTTAGGTGTGGAAAAATACTATTCGAAGGATTTCCTAAAGAGTAACAATAAATCCTTACTAAGTTTTTTATAAAAATGTATTTTTTAAGGTGAAAAAAAAATTACTGAAATGTTGTATGGGAAAGAATCTATAAATAGATTTTTTGCAAAAACTACTAGGTCATTCTGGTTCATTTTTGAAACAAGTAAAGTTCTAGTAGTATATAAGATTCAGAAGAAAAAATACGAAAATTTACGTGCAGCCTTTTGCAGTAGAGGGGTTCAAAATTTTGAAATAATTTTACTAACTTTTTAGGCGTGGAAAAAAATAATATTCGATAGATTTCCTTAAGAGTAACATTAAATCCTTAATAAGTTTTGTACAAAAATGAATTTTTAAGGCGAAAAAAAATAATTATGAAAATTGTATGGGTATAATATATTATATAAAACGAGTCCTTAAAAAGCAACAATACTTATATTTACAAACATGGATAGCAAAAACAAAATTAAACTAAAATTAACTACTTACTGACTAAACTATTGTAATTATAATAAAATAAAAATTGTTACACACACTAATAATTGAAACAATTTCAAATGAAATTTATAAATAAACAATAATAAATAATAATCAATTAAACCAACGCGCTTTACTAACATAGTGGATCTCCAATGCTATCATCGCCTTGTACTTCACTTTCTTCGTAATCTTCTGATAAAAGAGGTCTTTCAAGCAACAGGTCGACTGTGTCTGGATGGAATTCTTGGTGTTTATTTTTAGACAACTTTGGACGAATGTGAGACAAATATGGATCAGAGCTTATTAAGAAGTTGTGCAACAAATCTTCATTAGTTTCTGCTCAACTCGTCTTTCTAGTATGCATCTCTCTAGTATTTCTAAATTCTTTATTCCCTGCCTCTGAAGCTTCTTCACTCAAATAGCCAATTGGAATAAAGCCAAAATGCTTACAAATATCAGCACCATGTATTAGGAGTTTGTGAACACTTGCAGACATGTAGTACCACGGATAAAGCTTTACAAACAGCTCTGCTGTTTCCCTAGAATAATTTCGAAAGTGATCTATATTGATAAGCTTCCTAGAAGAAACTGCCTGTAATACAACGTATAATCTCTTTATTAATTCTAAATCTATTTTCGTAATTTCAGATGTTGTCCTAAAGTCCTGTAAAGAGAGAGATTTAGAATTAATAAAGAGATTATACGTTGTATTGCAGACAGTTTCTTCTGGGAAGCTTATCAATATAGATCACTTTCGAAATTATTCTAGGGAATCAGCAGAGCTGTATGTAAAGCTTTATCCGTGGTACTACATGCCTACAAGTGTTCACAAACTCCTTATACATGGTGCTGATATTTGTAAGCATTTTGGCTTTATTCCAATTGGCTATTTGAGTGAAGAAGCTTCAGAGGCAAGGAATAAAGAATTTAGAAATACTAGAGAGATGCATACTAGAAAGACGAGTCGAGCAGAAACTAATGAAGATTTGTTGCACAACTTCTTAATAAGCTCTGATCCATATTTGTCTCACATTCGTCCAAAGTTGTCTAAAAATAAACACCTAGAATTTCATCCAGACACAGTCGACCTGTTGCTTGAAATACCTCTTTTATCAGAAGATTACGAAGAAAGTGAAGTTGTGTTATTACAAGGCGATGATAGCATTGGAGATCCACTATGTTAGTAAAGCGCGTTGGTTTATAGAATAGAATATTTTAATAGAATAGAATATTTTATTGCGAGAATGTAGTGTTACATAGGTCTTAACATTAATATAAAATTGTTCTTGTACATTCTGCCATACAAATGGCGTGCAATTGAACATCGAGAATATTTATTGAGCTATGTTATATAATTACAAAAAACGATAGGATTAAATAAAGTTAATATGTAATCATATTTATCAAAGTTAGTATTACAATGTCAAGGTAATGTCAGAAAATTAATTAATTGATTATTATTTATTATTGTTTATTTATAAGTTTCATTTGAAATTGTTTGAATTATTACTGTGTGTAACAATTTTTATTTTATTATAATTACAATAGTTTAGTCAGTAAGTAGTTAATTTTAGTTTAATTTTGTTTTTGCTATCCATGTTTGTAAATATAAGTATTGTTGCTTTTAAAGGACTCGTTTTATATAATATATTATACCCATAAAATTTTCGTAATTATTTTTTTTCGCCTTAAAAATTAATTTTTGTACAAAACTTATTAAGGATTTATTGTTACTCTTAAGGAAATCTATCGAATATTGTTTTTTTCCACGCCTAAAAAGTTAGTAAAATTATTTCAAAATTTTGAACCCCTCTACTGCAAAAGGCTGCACGCAAATTTTCGTATTTTTTCTTCTGAACCTTATATACTACTAGAACTTTACTTGTTTCAAAAATGAACCAGAATGACCTAGTAGTTTTTGCAAAAAATCTATTGATAGATTCTTTCCCATACAACATTTTAGTAATTATTTTTTTTCACCTTAAAAAATACATTTTTATAAAAAACTTAGTAAGGATTTATTGTTACTCTTTAGGAAATCCTTCGAATAGTATTTTTCCACACCTAAAAAGTTTGTAAAATTATTTCAAAATTTTGAACCCCTCTACTGCAAAAGGCTGCACGTAAATTTTCGTATTTTTTTTTCTAAACCTTAAATACCCCTAGAACTTGACTTGTTTTAAAAATGAACCAGAATGACCTAGTAGTTTTTGCAAAAAATCTATTTATAGATTCTTTCCCATACAACATTTTCGTAATTATTTTTTTTCACCTTAAATATACATTTTTATAAAAAACTTAATAAGGATTTATTGTTACTCCTCTTAAAATCTATCGGATGGTATTTTTTTTCCACACCTAAATCGAACTTTTTTGCGAATGTCCACTATTTAGCGATTTCGGACCACTGTGCGCCAGAGCGCGAGAATCGTATTATTCGATCATCTTTTTTTTTGTGTGCGTGTGTTGTGTATGTTACTGTGTGCCGACTGCCGAGTGTGAGTTTTTTGTTTCACATTCGATCGTGAACGCGTTGGGCGTTTACTAAGATTTTGTATGGGATTACTCCAGTGTTGCCAACTATGGGGATTTCCCACTAAATTTAGTGGGAAAAAATAAATTTAGTGGGTTTTAAAGTGGCTTTCGGATCTTTGTCGCGAGCGACCGCGACGGACGAAAATTCAAACGAAATGGCACTTTATGACAAAGGCTATAGGTTTTATTTTACTCTACCACTAGCTTTTACGCCGCCGCCGGCGGCAGCATGGGTCGCCACGCAAATACTGTCAGTTGAAAATGATACCTATATTCTATGTCATACAGTAGCATTTTATTTGAATTTTTACCGGTCGCGGTCGCTCGCGGCAAAGATCCGAAATTCACCTAAGATGGAACTGCCGCACAAAGCACATGTCTCTATAGTGAATAGTCTATGAGTCATACCAGCTGACACCGCTGACAGTAGGCCGACAGATTAAAAACTATATTTTGTTGTCATTGTATGTAATGAAAAAAAAAGGTTGAAGTATTTTAAAACTGCTGGCCTGTTTGTTTGGCCTGTTGAAGGTGTATTTCAGCGTTTTGAGCGCTTAGTAGAACACACCCCAAGTAATTTTAAATATTTTGATTTTTTGGGGAGTTTTGGTTGAAATTTAGTGGGTTTTGGAGTTGCTTTAGGGGGAAAAAGTTTTGAATAGTTGGCAACACTGGATTACTCACTGGGCAGTGCAGTGGGCTGGGCTCACTCCCGTGAGCAGTTGGCGCTGTACAAATCCCATACAAAATCTTAGTAAACGCCAAACGCGTTCACGATCGAATGTGAAACACAAAAAATTCACACTAGGCACACGACCTTAACTGCTGGACCGATTTTGATGATTCTATATTGTGAGTGTTTCGAGAATGGTTTAGATTCATAGTTTGGTCCATTGGAAAATGCCCTTTTAATTCATGAAGCCCCAAGCGGCCACATCCGGCCGCGATAACAATGAAAAAGCTATTGTGTCTCGTTTTGCTACGACTGATGGGTTAATAATTTTTTGTGTATTGTTATGTACAGACAGGACAAATTCTTTTGGGTTGGGTCCGCTAGTATTTATAATCTCCTATCATCCTATTCCTCATCCGCATCCTCTTCCTCATAAAATATCCTCTTCCTCATCCGCATCCTCTAAATTTGCGCGTGACAATTGCTCTTCCTCCTCCTCTTCCTCATAATCACTTCCTCAACAACCCTTCTGCCTACGAATAAATTCTCTAGTGCTTGCATGTAAAGGAAAACCTATTTTACAGATAATATTCAAATAAATTGTCCTTGTCAAATATTACACTTCGCTATTTGCAAATTGCAATGTTTGTTTACAAAATAGCGACCTTCCATCATGCATAGATAATATGGGGGACTGTCATATTTTTTGTATGGATAAAAATCATACCTCTTTAGCTGGTTTTAAACATGATTCTTTGATGGCATCTTGTAGGGTTCCCTCGAAGAAGTTAGGTGTGTTAGGTCCGTACCGTTGTTTGAACCGTTGAGCAAATTCTATACATCCTAACGCCTCGTCTTCTACGTTTTCTGACACTGTAAAAGTTTGTTTTTTAATTTAAACATAAAATTAATTCCAATAAGCTGCTCAGACCACAAATTTTGTTTACACGAGCATTTTGTTTGTTGTTTTAGCTGAAATATTTGTGAATGCGAATGTCCGAGCAACTGCATACATAATATTACCACTATCTATGTGTGTGCGAGCATCACCACCATCTGTAAGTCCAATCACCATTATCTATGTGTGTGGGTGGAGACTGGAGACATAATATCACTTATCTTTAATATTCTATAGTATGTGGTTTGCGAAGATGATATAGCACCACTAACGTATCTGCAAGTGTGCAAGCAGGACACACATCTACTATCTGCGTGCGTGCGAGCGGGACAGGTATACTCACTGAGCGGCTGCAGGCGCTCGGCGGGCACGTCCACGAATATGTCCTCCTCCACGGGGAAGTCGGCGTCCTCCACCTCCTCCACCGAGCTGTTCTCGCTGTCCGAACTCTCTACGACTATCTGCGAGTGTGCAAGCAGGACACACATCTACTATCTGCGTGCGTGCGAGCGGGACAGGTATACTCACTGAGCGGCTGCAGGCGCTCGGCGGGCACGTCCACGAATATGTCCTCCTCCACGGGGAAGTCGGCGTCCTCCACCTCCTCCACCGAGCTGTTCTCGCTGTCCGAACTCTCTACAACTATCTGTAGAATATGAACACAAATATTATATATTAATAACTACATTAGAGTTTACAAGGTACCATCGAAGAAATTGATTCATAGGCAGTTGACGCCTATGGGCGTTTGCACACTGCACGATAACGACACGACACGATACCTCAGAATAGAGGGCCACCGCACATATTATACAATTTCAAGTTGGCCGACTATCGTACAAACTAAATTGCGTAGTGTCACAATTTAATTGGACAATTTCATCGTGACGGCCCCGAATCACATAATCAAAAAAAATAAGTATGGAAATATGGATTATTATCACCTTTTTATCTGGATTTTTTCATTAAAATTTATCTGGATAATATCGAAGTTTAAAATGCAAGGTATGATCAATGATTTTGTTTAATTAAATTGTGACACTACGCAATTTAGTTTGTACAATAGTCGGCCAACTTGAAATTGTATAATATGTGCGGTGGCCCTTATCTATTCTGTGGTATCGTGTCGTTATCGTCGCAGTGTGAAAACGCCCTATGTCATCTGGTCGCATTTTGTTTAATATTAGTCATGAATTATCGGCTGGTTTGACATAACGCTACCAAATTACGTAGCCTATGAATCATCTTCTCTGATAATACTTTCAAATATAACAAGACTGAAAACTGTGGGTTCGTGTTGCGGCTGCTCCAACATATTGCGTACGCGTGTGTGACAGAGACAGACAGTCGCGGCGTCCCGCTCTACGTACCCGTTTGTACTCCTGCTTGGCGGGCGCGCGGCGTACTGTGAGTTCGTGTTGCGGCTGCTCTAGCATATTGCGTACGCGTGTGTGACAGAGACAGACAGTCGCGGCGTCCCGCTCTACGTACCCGTTTGTACTCCTTCTGCTTGGCGGGCGCGCGGCGTACTGTGAGTTCGTGTTGCGGCTGCTCCAGTATGTTGCGTACGCGTGTGTGACAGAGACAGACAGTCGCAGCGTCCCGCTCTACGTACCCGTTTGTACTCCTTCTGCTTGGCGGGCGCGCGGCGTACTGTGAGTTCGTGTTGCGGCTGCTCCAGTATGTTGCGTACGCGTGTGTGACAGAGACAGACAGTCGCAGCGTCCCGCTCTACGTACCCGTTTGTACTCCTTCTGCTTGGCGGGCGCGCGGCGTACTGTGAGTTCGTGTTGCGGCTGCTCCAGTATGTTGCGTACGCGTGTGTGACAGAGACAGACAGTCGCGGCGTCCCGCTCTACGTACCCGTTTGTACTCCTTCTGCTTGGCGGGCGCGCAGCGTACTGTAAGTTCGTGTTGCGGCTGCTCCAGTATATTGTGTACGCGTGTGTGACAGAGATATCAGACAGTCGCGGCGTCCCGCTCTACGTACCCGTTTGTACTCCTTCTGCTTGGCGGGCGCGCAGCGTACTGTAAGTTCGTGTTGCGGCTGCTCCAGTATATTGTGTACGCGTGTGTGACAGAGATATCAGACAGTCGCGGCGTCCCGCTCTACGTACCCGTTTGTACTCCTTCTGCTTGGCGGGCGCGCAGCGTACTGTAAGTTCGTGTTGCGGCTGCTCCAGTATATTGCGTACGCGTGTGTGACAGAGTCAGACAGTCGCGGCGTCCCGCTCTACGTACCCGTTTGTACTCCTGCTTGGCGGGCGCGCGGCGTACTGTGAGTTCGTGTTGCGGCTGCTCCAGTATGTTGCATACGCGTGTGTGACAGAGACAGACAGTCGCGGCGTCCCGCTCTACGTACCCGTTTGTACTCCTTCAGCTTGGCGGGCGCGCAGCGCACTGTAAGTTCGTGTTGCGGCTGCTCCAGTATATTGCGTACGCGTGTGTGACAGAGATATCAGACAGTCGCGGCGTCCCGCTCTACGTACCCGTTTGTACTCCTTCTGCTTGGCGGGCGCGCGGCGTACTGTGAGTTCGTGTTGCGGCTGCTCCAGTATGTTGCGTACGCGTGTGTGACAGAGACAGACAGTCGCGGCGTCCCGCTCTACGTACCCGTTTGTATTCCTTCTGCTTGGCGGGCGCGCAGCGTACTGTAAGTTCGTGTTGCGGCTGCTTCAGTATATTGCGTACGCGTGTGTGACAGAGACAGACAGTCGCGGCGTCCCGCTCTACGTACCCGTTTGTACTCCTTCTGCTTGACAGGCGCGCGGCGTACTGTGAGTTCGTGTTGCGGCTGCTCAAGACCCACCATCGCTAACACCGTGTCGTCGAGACCCTGGACTGACGGCCAGCCTGTCCACACCTGTAAAAAAGAAAAAAGGCTATAACCAATTTGGATATAAAATATTTTATTTTATTTCACTACATAAACAGGGTTTAGTTCGTAGTTTCCTCCTTCAATAATGTTAATAAAACATTGTAAATTTTCATTATGAATATGTCGCATGTAGGTAAAATGGTTATTCCTTCAGGCAGTCAGTTGTAGACAAATATTCTACATCTAAAGATGAAAATTTGAACAGGTTTCATACAGTAAACTGCATATACCTCTCGTTTATCAACAGGCACCTTGAACGCAGTCCTAATTTTGAATAACGTTATCTATTATAATATCTATTATAATAATTTACCTGATGTCTAACAGGTATGTCGGTGAGCGTGAACAGATCACCCTTGACCTCTCGCACGGTCTTAGTGCCGGGGAACTTAAGCGTGTAGTCGCGCTCTTCGTGTCGCACTCGCAGCGTGTACGTCGTCGTCAGCCGCTCCGCCACTCTGATACAAGTAAAAGGCTTTAGACTAATCGGGAGTACTACAGGGATCTGTGACGGGACCTTTTCTTTTCAATATGTATATAAAGTTACTATTGTAAAATAAAGTGTTGTTTACAAAAGTAACTGAAACATTTTAATATTTAAAGAAGAGTAAGTACTCAATAGATCGTTTTATTTGGACACAACTATGATAAAATGTTGACTGGTAGATTGAAATTGCTGTGTAAGGAAAATAACTTTTTTATTAAAATTAAAATGAAGTAGATAACTTATTAGTCATATTATAATTAATAATAATATATTTATTATATTGAATATTATTTTTAGTAAGCAATCAAAGCTGAAAAAAGCCTTAATTTTCGTAGGTCATAGAAGCAAACTAAGACCATAATCATTACAACCATATCAATACTTTTTCCGAGTGTAGTCTGCCATTATAGATCTTAGTTACTCACTCGTCATCAGCCATCACAGTGTCAGCCGCCTTCAGCCGCAGCACGGCGTCTCGCGGCAGCCCCAGGCTGGACAGCGGGGCTGAAGCGATGGCCCGGGAGCCCCCCAACCCGGAGATCTGCTGCCTGCATACTGGGACCCCGCACACCATCTCTAGACGTTTCTTGAGATCAGCTGGAAGAAGAAATGTTAGTGAAAGCTCGTGATCAAGCTACAGAGAGGTGCGAAGATGATAAAGAGCTCGACAATAAGGCCGCGTCCCCATCAGACACGGCGCGGCACGGCACGACGCCACCACCGTGCACGGTACGGCGCCGCACCGTGTCACGGTGCCGCGTGCGGTGCGTCCCTATTCAGTCGATATTTGCGCTCGAACGAGAGCCGTGCCGTGCCGCGCCGTGTCTGATGGGGACGGTCCCTAATAATTGGGGAATACCACTCAGCCCCCATCACAATATTTCTTTATTATTAACAAATATAGCAAGATGGCAGAAATTTGATTTGGTAGTAACATTTTGAACAACAGAAACAGACAAATCTACATGGGTGATAAAAAGTTGCTATTTATTGCTGTGAAGTGACATAATAAGGCACCAATTTTGTTTGATTTGTCCAATTTTCAAAACAATAATAATAAGAAAGGGATTGTAGGTACTACAACTTTAACTTAACAGATTGTAATATTATACTTACTGACTGTAGCCATGCCGGACATTTTGATTGGATGTATCTTATTGTTGTGGTGAACTTGTAACTCTACGAGGTTGGGGACGCTGTTCCTGGGTGATGATGTTGAAGCTATATTACTCTCTTCTCTATCTGTATATAACAAAAACAACAATGAGAATATATTTACTTTACTGTTACATAACATGCTGAGTGTTAGTGAATGTCAGAATAGTAATTTGTATTACATTTAATTATATAAGTGGTGTACAGTGGCGTAACTATAGCATCCGGGGCCCGTTGCAAATTGATGGGGCCCTATTAGTAAAAATCGTCACATTAGTAATAAAACAATGTATTAACTGACCTCACGGCCTTTTGGGCCAGGGCCCTTTTGGGTCAGGGGCCCATGGCATTTTGCAAGCCCTGCCACCCTATAGTTATGCCACAGGTGGTGTAATAATGGCAACTAGTTTAATGCTATCCAAAAAATTTCAATTACGTAAGTAATTGAATTTTTTTGGATAGTTTAGCTATCTATATATAGTATAAATAGTATATGGATAGTTTAGATAGTTTATATATTACTCTGCCGTCTAGTTCAGCAAATTAGCATGGTGCATCAATAATAAAATTATTCATTTGAAAAACATAATTATATTATCATCAGCAACATAAGAGTAATTTACTGACTAATGTGGATTCCATAATAAGGGTAATGGTCAAAACCATTAGCCTTAATAATATATTTTCTTGTGTCTATATTATGTGTATTGCCTCATGGTTTTGACTATATTTTAAATTTTTAAGCCAGTGTTCCGCAAACTTTTTGTGTTCAAGGTACAGCTAGAAAAATGATAATTTTTTGGGGAAACACCACAAATTAATCAGAGTTTACAGCGGTGCTCTGTTCCCAATTTTTATTCATAATTTCAAGATTGTTATTATTTTTTGTGGCACACCAACTAGTAGCCATCGTACACCAGTATGCCGTGGGCCGTGGCACACTTTTTGCGGAACACTGTTTTAAGCTATCAATCTATAGTAATAAGTTTGATCATACCAGGTGGGTGTGTTTTTGGTGTTATCACAGATATATCATCATCAATCATCTCCACGTCATGAGTGTCGGTGGACTGCGACACTGAGCTGTTGCCGTCCTGCGGCATCACCCGGTTTATCGCTGTCTGTAACAAGCCATAATGTATCAATCATCAATGTCATGTCAATTTCTTAAAACTTGAACAAAAAGCTTGTTTTTTAATTTTAATTGAAACCAAACATAGCATCGCCCCATATTACTGAAGTACAAGAAAATCTTTAGATTTTACTTTCTGGTGTTAATGATGCCACTTTGACTTAATAATGATTCAAATTAAGATTATAAGGTTTGCTTAGACACATTAAGATGTAATGTGTATATGTCGCAGCCAACTGCTTTAAATAGCCGTTCAATCAAACAGCTAGCCCTTTGACTGAACAACGCCATTCAATCACAAGTCTAGCTTTTTAATTGAATATTTAAATCGCTCAAAACGTTCAACACTACAGCTGATTCAAAAGCCGCCGTTTGATTGAGTTAGTTCAGCGCTCACCACCGCGGCGCTAGGTGCGTTTTGTTTACAAAATGGCGTCAACTATGCCGGTGTTTGTGATTGTTTCGAGATAATATTTTTCAGAAAGAAAGAACTAAATATACGTAAATCACCCAAGAAATTACAAAAACCAGTTGGCTAAGTGTCGTCTAGCTGTAGTATTGAACGTTGCAGTCAACAAGTAGGCTAAACAACGTATAGCCATGTGATTGAATGGCGTTGTTCAGTGAAAGGGCTAGCTGTTTGATTGAACGTCTATTTTAACAAGTGGGCTGCGACATATACATATACAATTTATTACAATATGACATTAGGTATAATTACATTATGTGCAAAACTGTATTATGCTTTGTCTTTAAGCGTATGAAAAAGGATTAAAGAATGTAGTAACTACACTCCTTTGTGTCTAGCAAGTGACACAAAGAAATCATTAACCCATCAATCCCCAAGTGGCAGCCGGCTGCTGCATAACAATTGAAAATCTATTGTGTTTGCAATACCCATGATGGAGGTGTTAATGCTTCAATTCCCAAGCAGTCGAATCCGATCGCGTAAACAATAGATTTCCAAGAATCCACGATCAAGGGATTAAAAGGTCATTATTGAATATGGGATCATAGAGGTGGAGATACTAACCAGAAGATCCCAATTAGACTCCTCTAAGTGGAAGATAGCCTCAGCCACATCTTCAATGTTGGTTATCCCCTGAAACACAGATATGGTGAGCCCCTCCGTCCTCGACACATGTTTATATTTACATTTCCAATCATATATCACCTTGAGACGCATAATATAGACGTAATTTTTTTATTACATGGAAAGAATACGACAACACTCTCAAAACAATAGCCTTTGTGTTCAAGATGTTTCCAAAATGTAAAAAAACTAATGTTAATGCCATTTTGGAGTTGGAAACACGCAGAAATGTTAATTTATTTCAAAATGTTTCGTTACCAATTATACAAAGAGATAAAGGGGAATGAACAGTCACTGTTTTTGTAGGTATCTCTCATAACCTGAACTATTTAATATTTACTGAATATTATGCTTTAATACAAGTATGCAAATAAGTGAAACAGTATTTACCTGGAAATTTGCAAGTATTTCTTCCCTGTTTTCAGCCATCCTGAATAAAACTGAGCTAAAATGTTGTTTCTAATATGACATTTAAAATTGTAGACATCACTCGCACACTCTTTCAAACATTGGCCATTGACTAATGAAAAATGAGAATAGAATAGACATCGACAAGAGTAATGTTGCCAGTCGAAAAACAAACTCGCTGTTTTTTCTCAGTTTTTGCTAACGTCTTGTGATGTAATATTATGTATGAAATTAAAGTTCTTTTGAAAATTTCATAATCAAACACAATCAAAATGTAAAACGTGTGAAGAATTCAATAATTTAAAAATTTATTTATGTTACACTAGCTCGCTGCACAACCCTAGCCAATTTTGACACTTGACACCATCTTGACACTGACAATGACAAACAAAATGACGACAGGACATCGATTTATGTTTTCTTATTCATTGATTTGGAGCACTAAGCTAGATATTGCAATCGCATTGAACTTTGAGATGAGACACTGAGAAATAGATTATGATTATAAACGAGACGAGTCGAGAGTCGAGGCTGACTGCCGAGTAGTGTGTGGTGGTGTGTGGTAAACTCGAGAATGCACGTACACGCTGCGCACGCGCGCCTCTTGAGCTATTGAATTCGAGTTCCGCGCGGGAAATAAAATAGTTGTGATAAATTTTAAGTTTTAGATTCTGGGTAAGTAGTTAAATATATTTAATTAAAATTATATTATAAAAAAAATACACTTTCTAATACTTTGTACTTTGAATAGGTACGAAAATATCCGTCTATAAATTTTTGCACTTTGGCGAGAAACGATAAACTTTTAAAATAATAAATTATTATCTTACTCGATAATAGATTGAAGTACCTAAAATATTTTGTTAATTTTGGCCAAGAATTAATCATTTTTGTAATCTTTGTCTTATGCCAATTTTGTTAAGTTTTGTGGTTACTATATTTCCAAGTCCCCTTAGATAATAAATATCTAAAGCATAACTCTACGCTTATGCTAATCCGTATTTCTGTCTAAGGCTGGTTATAGAGTCACGCTGACCGCTCGCTGACCGTCGGCGCCGACACCGAAATGTATGAAAATATATCAGCGCTGACCGCTACGCGTTATTCAAAAACGCTTCCTACAATTTCATACATCTCGGGCCATCAGCGCCGACGGTGCGCGCGCAGTCAGCGTGACTCTAAAACCAGCCTTAGTCCGATACGTTGGAAAACTGACATACCTAGTACTTTTATATTATATATTATGTGAGTCCGTTTATCTATCTCTCAGTACTAACATCTTCACGCTTAAGCTACTGTACCAATTGAATCTCGAGAAAGAATAGATAAGATTTTATCACAGAAAAACTTTGTTCTCCAATTTGTCAGTGAAAAGCTACCTACCTACTTAAAATTTAAATGTAGATTGTAGGTAGTCGATAATATTTATTGATTTCAGGCAATATGGCTTCCCGAGCCATATGGCTACAGGCTGGTGTGCTGCTTCTCGCCGCATCCCTTTCTCACACCCTCACGTACGATGCAGGTAAGTCCTTTTTAAAAGTCTAGAATAGGGTTATTCCTTTTTGAGACTGCAGGATAAACAGCTGTTTCATATAAAAGGTCCTCTGTTATCTGTACCTAGAAAGGTACCTACTGCATGAGGCGCGAGAAAAACTGTTTTACATAAGTATATGTAGAAATAAAACAGTATAATTATGTAGGTATAGGTGTGGTGTCGTATATAGAAAAGTTAAGTATATACTTACCTATTCGAGTTTTAGAGTATTGACTAAAAAGTCTCGAAATATAGATTGCATTACTTTTGTCGAACGGTTTAGAGTTTAGACATTAGACATAAAAGGACTTAATTCATGAAGTCCCAAGCGGCCACATCCGGCCGCGATAACAATGAAAAAGCTATTGTGTCTCGTTTTGCCACGACTGATGGGAAGGTACTAAGGAAAATACGAATATTAATCTTATTGTTAGGTAAGTATCTGATACTTAGATACTTAGGTAGTAACCTAGCCCAACAAATAAAAAATATTTTTATACAGGGTATGGATGTTTCTCTGCTATTTGGAAACTCGTCACAAGACTGTCCTAAGTAAATTTTATTAAATGTTGAGTATGTCTGTCAATACAAAGAAAGGCAATAGTATATCAAATGTACCTATATGACTATATGTTACGCAGTACGCTCAAAGACCGAAATCGCTCAGTGAGCGAAAAAATAGCTCACAACGCGTTGTGGTCACAGTGAAACAGCCACGACGCGAAATTCGCGTTGTGGCTCTAATGAAAACGGCCACGACGCGTTCTGGCAATCACAAAAAGACCATAACGCGAAATTCGTGTCGTGGCTGATTTGTTCTTGATTGATTAATCATCCATAGGTATGGAAGATAATAATATTTGAATTACCACGCATATTACAACATATTTTTTCTTTTACTAAATCACTGCATAACGTATAAATTATCATTATTATTTATAAAATATCCATAGTTCCATATAACTATCCGTACTAATATTATTACTGTCTGTATATCTGCCTGGCGCAACGTAGTTGCGGGCATCAACTAGTAGTAGTTATTATATTTAAATTATATAAATTAAAATAAAACTATATTTTTATTATTTATTGAGGTCAGATTACTTTATATTAAAAAAAAAAACAACAACACGTTACTAACGTAAAAGAAAAAATATTTTGTAGTACGCATGGTAATTCAAATTAGATCTTCCATACCTATGGACGATTAATCAATCAAAAACAAATAAAATAAACGAATAGAATAAGTATCAGCCACGACACGAATTTCGCGTTATGGTCTTTTTGTGACTGCCAGAACGCGTCGTGGCCGTTTTCATTAGAGCCACAACACGAATTTCGCGTCGTGGCTGTTTCACTGTGACCACAGTCCATAACGCGTTGTGAGCTATTTTTTCGCTCACTGAGCGATTTCGGTCTTTGAGCGTAACATATATATTAAAGAAGCCGACACATTTTCCTCTTGGTTTTTGAGTTATAGACGATTTTGTGCAAAATTGTGACAGGGAACTGTTTTTATGAATAAAAACTAGTATTTTTGTTAGTTTAAATAATCCAAGTTTTGTTTTTATTGGCACTTACTTAAGTAAATATTACTAAAACACCAATCAACGAGATCAAAACACAGTACACTTATAAAATATAGACTTTTAGAGAGAGGGACAGAATATAACATTTGTGATAAACTAACTTAAATCAACTTCTTACCTTAACAGTCTCTCTAAAATACTTATTGTGTGACATTAATCAGCTTTTACAATGTTATTAAAATAAACAAAAATATTACTAAAGTAGGCATATTACTGAAAATAAATCTTACCATGCAGGGAAACATCTGTTATTTCTCAAAGACCGGTATTGACTTTGGAAAACTATATTAATGTTTATATTTTCATATACTTATATATGAAATGACAGGGGACTGTTGACCAGGGGACTGTTGACCAGGGGACTGTTTTTTTTACTTGAAAACTAAATAACACAAAATTATTAAATCATATCACATTTATAAAACAGGTGTGAAGGCATACTCGTAAGTAAACTATTTTAAACAAGTTATATTAATTAAATATTATCACACCCTAAAATATTATCACTTTGTTTTGTGACATTCTGTATACCTACCTACCTAACTTTGAGTAACCCATGAAAAGTTATGTATAAGATGAATAGTTACTTGAAACATTCAAACTACATAGGTAGTAACATTTCACAAATCAAAAGTTGAAATTTTTTCAGTCGTGTCATTACTCATTATTTAGAACTCGGTTCTATTTATGTAAACTCTGTTGCAACTCCAGCTCCACATTTCCACTAATGACCACGCAAATAGTTCTTTCCACGGAAAACCAACAGTAAATCAGATAAATTTTACAATTTTTCTTTTCACCAGACTGTAGGTACAGTATTTAATTTTATAGTAGGGGAGGTCGCGCTCAGTTTAAAAAGTAATTTCATACCGAGCGAAAATCGTTACAATAATAGTATTCCACTAATACATAACAGCTTTGATCGTCAGCTGCTTCAGAAGTGGTGGAATAAAAATTGAGAGTATCTCAAAGTTGTTGTTGGGAATCGTATTGAATTGACATTATAAAGATCCCAATTCGCACCCAATAAAGGTTCATATCTAGATTATACACGTTTAGGTTCGGTAGGTGTCGTTTTAGTATATAACAACAGATGGCGCTTTTAAAGTAAAATTTATATCATTCTTCTTCACAAATATTGACTATCGAATTAATTACTTAAAATTGCTATGTGAGACAATTTTATGGTTAATTCAAACGAAAATCGCCGTCAGCTGAATGTTTTAACTTATATCGCTGGCTGACGGTTTTTCCACCGTCGTATTAGCGACTGACGGTTTTCTTTATTATATACAAAGTAGAAACATTCACCTTTATAAATTTTGTACGGTATAAAATAACTTTATATTCAAAAATTTTTTACATGTTCAGTAACGCGACTGACGTTGAATCCCCCATCTGCAATACGGCTGACGGTGATTTTCTGGTTAAACATGACCTCAATAATCATCCATCAAAGTTTCATTCGATATAAAATCACTTTTCGCAACTATTTTTTTTACAACTTTGAAATACTCTCAGTTAACATTCCACCACGGGTGCGGCGACTGATGCTGATTATATTGATTGATAAATATTAAGCTACCGCTGGACAAAAATTTGGTCGGTATGAAATGACTTAGCAAACGATAGCACTACCTCCCCTACTATTACCTAGGTTTGTGCCTAGGTACAGCTTATACCTACTCGTAATAAGAATTGTGGCAGACAACGGGTTGTTTCGCGATAGAACAGTTTTAAATTCTTCCCTTCATCTTAGTAGTTCGTTTTGTGATTTAGGCGATCTGTCGTGCGTAGGTTTATATTTAGGTTTTATCAGTCAGCTGTGAGCTGTATGGCACTATTAAGATACGAAGACCAGAGATATCTTTATATTCGTTATAATATAGTTTACCCCTAGGTTACGGGGCTAGGGGTAAATTAATATCATAGTAAGTCGAAGGACTTGTCCCACTAAATTTCGTGAACGGCTTAACCGATTTGGCAAATTTTAGTCTTAAAATATGTTCGTGGAAGTCCAAGAAAGGTTTATATTAGAATGATAAAGATGCTAAGTTCACCGGGTCATCTAGTCAATAATAATATATTGTCTTATTAAGTTTGGGGGCGTCCACAAATTACGTGAGGTGTTTTTTTTTTTATTTTTTGACCCCCCCTCCCCCTCTGGTGAGATTCCATGAGATTTAATTCAAAATGTGGGTTTCTGACGTAAACGTTTAGTTTGACAGTCAGTAGATTTTCTTTCGAACGAATTTATGAATGATCTTAATCGTATAACGAT
Organism: Polyommatus iphigenia; assembly: GCA_963422495.1. NCBI lineage: Eukaryota > Metazoa > Arthropoda > Insecta > Lepidoptera > Lycaenidae > Polyommatus > Polyommatus iphigenia. Next base: position 1,655,674 of record OY730180.1, read on the forward strand.
TACGCTTACGATTAAATCTTAAGCATACGTATAATCTGGATCAAATGGACCAAAATAGTATTATTTTGTTGAGAAAAAAATTACGTGAGATTAGAATATGAGATATGACTCGACCCCCCCCCTAAACACCTTACGTAATTTGTGGACGCCCCCTTTCATAATATCAGAGATGTTGATTACCTACGTAGTTTCAAGTTTGGTCGCGTTACGTTCTCGAAGATAATGGAATCCATTATCAATAGCCAGCTTCTTTCTTCTTCCTTGGACGGCCAGGGATTACTTAGCGACAAACAATACGGGTTCCGTAAGGGTCGCTCGGCTGGTGATCTCTTGGCGTACCTGACTCATCGTTGGGCTCAGGCAATTGAGTCGAAGGGAGAGGCATTGGCTGTTAGTTTGGACATTGCGAAGGCCTTTGATCGGGTTTGGCAAAAAGCGCTGCTATCAAAGCTTCCATCATACGGGCTGCCCGAGAAATTATGTAAGTGGGTCACTAGTTTCTTAGCAGACAGAAGCATTAAGGTCGTAGTTGACGGCGAATGCTCGGAAACTGAGTCTGTTGATGCTGGTGTCCCTCAGGGCTGTGTGCTATCGCCTACTCTATTCATACTGCATATCAATGACATGTTACAGACCAACGGCATTCATTGCTATGCGGATGATAGTACAGGTGATGCTGTATATACCGGCTCCCACAATATTTCACGGCAAAATGTCACTGAGAGTTGAAACGAACTTGTGTCTAAGGTGGAGAATTCATTGGAGAAGGTCTCTGAGTGGGGTAGACGTAATTTGGTCCAATTCAATCCCGCCAAGACACAAGTCTGCGCGTTCATCACTAAAAAGTTACCGATGGTCGTATATCCTCGTTTCGAGGGCACATCTTTAACCATCTCCCCTAGCATTGAGATACTTATATACATATCGAGCGAAGTCCAGTTCCGATATCATCTAGAGGGTAAGGCCAAATTAGCCTCGAAGAAACTTGGTGTTCTTAACAGAGCGAGACAGTACTTCAGTCCGGACCAACGCTTACAACTCTACAAGGCGCAGGTTCGGCCTCATATGGAATATTGTTCTCATCTCTGGGCAGGGGCGCCTAAATACCAACTGCTCCCTCTGGATCGTATCCAACGAAGGGCCGCTCGAATTGTTGACTGCCATAGTGTTTCAAACAGCTTGGACCCCTTGGAATTACGCCGAGATGTAGCTTCACTCTGCATCCTCTATCGGTTGTATCACGGGGAGTGCTCTGAGGAATTGTTCGGAATCATACCACCGGCAACTTTTCGCCATCGTCCCACGCGAAAAACATACCATCCTCATCACCTTGATGAGTGGCAGTCTTCCACAGTGCGTTTTTCGCGTAACTTTCTGCCGCGCACTGTAAAACTCTGGAACGAACAGTCACCAGCAGTATTTCCGGACCTATACGACCTGCAAACCTTCAAGAAAAGAGCGTATTCCCTCTTAAAAGGCCACGCACCTGCAGCTCTTCTGATGTTGCGAGTGTCCATGGGCGACGGTAGTTGCTTACCATCAGGTGACCCGTTTGGTCGTTTGCCCCCTTATTTAATAAAAAAAAAAACCCAGCCAACAGATTACAATAATTGACATTGAATTGATATGATCCGACCAAATGACGTTGGTCTGTCAACTGCCTAGGAGTCAATTTCCTCGATGGTACATACTATACAAAATGATGTAATACAAACTGACTTTAGGTTGTCCTTCATCATAATTCGGCTTTATTGAAGTGATAATCAATTATGAAGGTCTGTAAGACACCGAATAGCCGCATCCAATGTATTCGTTACACTTAGTTGTTACTTGTATCTAACTGGATACAATAGCAGTTGCTATTTCTAGAAGGATCCTAATTTATTTTTACACATTTTTTAAATTATTATTTAAGCAGAGCTTCCCAAACTCTTTTGTTACTTAGACCACTTTCAAAAATTTTACATCACCGGGGGGTGCGAATTTTGATTGTGGATTCCAATATTTTGCCACACCCAACGTACTCCGTAGATCCCCGTTGAGTCTTCCGTGGAATATAACAATAATTGAAAATCTATTGTGTCTGCGATTCCCACGATAGAGGTATTATACGGCCTTGTCAGTTATCTCATAACTCATAACGTCATAACTCATAAGTGACGCTTAAAAAATTTGGCGGTATCAGTGAAACACTTTTCTGCCATGGCCGAAATTCTCTTGAAACGTAAAATTATTATTTCAATAGATTATTGTAGGTAAACGACTAAAACCACATGTTTTTTTGTTTGGGATTACAACTGTAAAGCCAATCTGCTGTCTTCATAAAGAAAGTATGCAAGGATGAATCAAAAATAAATCGATACTTTGTTCGGTGACCTCACTGGGTCAAGAACATCACCATTTTCGGAAAGTAAGCTCATAATTTCTTGATACGATAACACTTAAGTTATCCTCAAATGTGGCAACAAAATGAGTGAGATACAATCGAATGAAAATAGGTACCTATATATAGAGAAATTTGTCTGTATGTCATCATGACTCATGACTCTTATGTCTACATTGAATAATGTTATGATCCGAAACTACTAAACCAATAATTTTAATAAGAATTATTACCTGCAAATATAGCAGTAATTACTGCTAATTATATCTGTCAGGCGTTTTACCTGTAAAATGCAGTTTTGTCCTCGTCAGACCCGGTAAACACCGACAAGAACTCTTTTCTATTCCAGCAAACCTTATAATTTGTGGATCTTTTGTGATAGATGGGCCATGTACACAAAAAGACAAATAATCGGCCAAGTGCGAGTTGGACTCGCGCACGAAGGGTTCCGTACCGTTATAGAGCAAAAATAGGCCAAAATTGTGTTTTTTGTATGGGAGCCCCCCTTAAATTTTTATTTTATTTAAATATTATTACTAATTATTAAAGTACACATATAATTAAGGCCTTTGTGAAAATTTCAAGTGCCTACCTGTTGTCATCATTGATACCGAGCAAAAAATGTTTGAAAAATCACGTTTATTGTATGAGAGCCCCCCTTAAATATTTTTTTTTTGTTTTTAGTATTTGTTGTTATAGCGGCAACAGAAATACATAATCTGTGAAAATTTCAACTCTCTAGCTATTACCGTTCTTGAGTTACAGCCTGGAGACAGACGGACAGACAGACGGACAGACGGACAGACGGACAGACATCGAAGTCTCAGTAATAGGGTCCCGTTTTTACCCTTTGGGTACGGAACCCTAAAATTGATAGGAGAGGATAAGATTATAAGGATATGACAAAAACTCGTTCAACCTTAATAAACACACATTGTCGCAATTATTACATCCAAGAAATAAATATTAGTCGTTAATAGATTTAGTCGATAGTTATCGAATTAAATGTCTAGGTTCTATAAAGGTCTCTACCTACCAATAGTAATTAATAATATCAACGAATTCAGAGAACTTTGAAGTGTATAAAACACAATTTCTTGCAAATTGCAATATTACAGATTCCACAGAAATATTGAACAATGTGCTATAATATATTTAACCCATCAAGCCCCATAAGCTCACCGGTGAGCGAGACACAATAGAATAACAATAGATTTCCAAGAATCCACGAACGAAGGAATAAGATTAAAAACAGCCTGTGTGTTATTTCAAAGCCTAAGGTACTACCAAGGCAATTAAAATGCGTTGAGATATTTTTTTGTAAAAAGTAGAGAACATTACACTCTCAAAAACTTTCGCCATTTACGAGTATAATATTGGAGTAATACCAATTTCTTTGTAGTAGGAAATACGAAAAAGGCGAACTATCGGTGAAGTGCACATCAAGGCTCAATCTATCACACAGGCGGCTGTCGATGACGTTACTGCCTCCCACGGTAACCGACATTCTTAACATAAATCGACAACCTCGTTAAAATATAGAAAGGAACCGAAACTTATCTGAAGTTTTGACAAAAGTTTGTCTATTTAACAACTCTTTTAACTAGCCCGCAATGAACAAACAACTCTATTATCAGATTTTTTTTTCAAAAATCTTAGAAATGTGCTATCACTGATACAAACACCTGCTGATCCATAACTACATTATACAAAATTATATAGTTGATAACCGCAACTCAATTGCGTAAAAATCTCCTGGGAACCGTACATTTTTTCGAGATATAAAGTATCCTATGTCCTTTCCCGGGACCTAAAGTATCTCCATACCAAGATTTAGCTAAATCAGTTCAGCGGTTTGGGCGTTAAGAGGTAACAGATGACAGACACAACGTCGCGGGCAATATCTAGTTCCACAATATTATCTTTAGCATAGTGACGTCACACCTCTAATTTGCCTACTACAACTAATGAAGATACATCGGGACAATCGAATCTCTGTATTGTATATGTAATCAGATGTGAAGTCAGAGCAATGAATGAGGTCAGCGGTGTAACGAGGCAAGAGGTTATCCGCTGTTCACACTTTATTTTACAAGATCCAACGATAACAAAATGTACAATTCATGTGGGTTTTTACGGCTTTGATTAGATAATCATAGTCATTAAATCCATATCAAAATATGTTGCCCGCAATCTCGGTAATACAGCAAACTACGTCTCACAGGATCAATTCCCAAAAAAGTTGCTTTCCATCAGGTGACCGGGTCACCTGATGGAAAGCTACTTCAGTCGCCCATGGACACTCGCAACATCAGAAGAGCTACAGGTGCGTTGCCGGTCTTTTAAGAGGGAATAGGGTAATAGCTGGGTTTGCTCGTTTGCCCCCATATTTCATAAAAAAAACGGCTCACAAGTTGCTAGTTGTTGCAAGTTGCAACCAACTTGCTCATAAATAGTTCCCAAATTATATTTACCCATAATCAATTGTATTTTATAAAAAAAGTGCATGTTATAGTATAATACTAGGCGACATTTTTAATCACTCTTTACCGCTTTAGACAAGCTCAAACTCTATCTACTCTTTTGCGATAAATATGACTGGTATAGAGTTCTCGAAAACCAAGCTATATAAGCTAACTGCTAAGCTACTAGACCATACAGACTTAAAAAGATCAAAGAAGCCAAGCTGCTTAAAATGTCCCATAAGAACAGCATTAACTGGCGCCATGGTGACACAATGGACTCGTTAACAATAAAATCAAGGGTCCATACAAACAAATTTAGGCTCTCTATATTAGGTAAGACGACAAGCCCACGCATATGGTCGAAGTCTGGTTCTTTGTTAGGTGCCCATTCATATAAATTATCATAATTATAGTAGCTGACCTGACTTGCCCTTTAGCTACCTGTGATACTAAACGTGGTGCCAGATAGATGAGAAGGAGTGTCTTTCTCACCTATCAGGAGCCACGGTTGTGCCTTTGCCAAAACTAGCTATTAACCTACGACAAGAGCACTAATATTATACCAACTTTTCTTGAGGAGTTTCAGAGAGATGTGAAAAGCCTTGAGTTAGGGCATAATATAGATTGTAGAGTCTGGGTAAGACATGGAATCTGAGCAATCTTGACCGGGCCAGTAAGTGGTCTAATTACGTAATTTAGTAATGTCGTATTCTGTGAGAGACTTTATGTTTTTCTAGCAGGATATTTATTATTTTTGTGTAGTTATAATAAACCAAATAAATGCAGGTCATAAACTCAATACTCATAGCATATGACTTGTATGAATATGTGTCTAACCTGATTGCGCTCGATATATAAAAAAAAAAGAACTATTGCCGCGCAAATTCCCGCCTTTTCGCACGTCCCGCTTATTTTTAAACGTGGAATTTTATTCCTAGCTGTAAACGCTATTAAAACGGGGTCAGACAGGAAGGCCATGTATGGTCTCTGGATGCTTTTGCTCCTTACCGTTACCTCCTCTCTGATCGCATCGGCGCAGGCGAATACGTCATTTTTCTTTTTATACGCCCCCGTATTTGGTCGCAAAAAGCACCAAAAGTTTATATAATAGTTTGTAGGCGAAAGATAATCAACATAATAATCTAGGTATGTATCGACTTTATATTTCATAAACACACTTTAAAGTTTAAACTAATATTGTAAGTATACGACAGTACGTTATTATTGACTGTACGTCTTAATGTTTACTAAGTACTAAGTATAATGAAAATTGATTAGTATCATTATAGTACGGCTCTACTTTTAACGCATAGGCACAGAATACTGTACCTATATTAGTTTGTATAGGTAAGCTTTTTGTCCCGAAAAATTACAATCGTCATTCGTGGGATGAATTAGGTTACGAATTACTTAAGTACTTCAAAAGTTTTGACGCTTGTCGCTACGTTGTAGTTTATTCAAGAGAAAATCGACCCACCTGTATATTCTAATACTGAAACAGCTTTAAATATTATTATTTAGGAGAAAGTACGAAATATAGCTTAAAAGTTTTCAATGATAGTTGGAAAAGACATTTTAACGTATCGTTAGTGGTTTTTCGTGGCTAATGTCTCTGTCTTGCCACGTATCCACACAGTAATGTCCGGCTAATGACATAGGATACAAAACGACTGTAACCCCAGCGCGACTATTTCCAGCGACAGTCAGGAATAACTCGCGCACGACGGTTTCGTGTCAACCGCATCAACTTTACTGATGACAAGTTCTACGTAAAGTTCTGCAGTCGAATAATGTATATAATCTCTATACGTAAGATTACGTACTTACTAAATATAAAGTTTAAACGTACATGGTCTTGATAAGACCCGTCGCTTTAGCAGGTAGAGACTATAATAGTACCAAATTAGTATACACATAATATATTATAAGGATAATTCACAATAGTCAAAAATGTGGCAATTATACCCCCGTCAACATTTTAATATTTGATCGAAACCCGTCAATGAGGAAAGTGGAGACTGGAGACTAATGTTTGGTTTCTAAGGTTTTTAGACGCTTCGCGCTAGTTTATATTTTCAGCGTTGTTAATAATTATATTGATGACGTTTTTAATCGCGGATTCTTGGAAATCTTTTGTTATTCTATTGTTGTCGCGATTACCGGTGCTCTTATGGGGCTTGTAGGATTAATTAGGCAAATAGAACGCGCTATAGGCATCGTTTAGCGACGAGTAACGATTGTGGTGAGAACTGCGGGGTCGAAACTTAAAGTTGATTAGGTAAATAATCAACTTGATAAAATTATGTCCTGTCGTCTATACAAAACTAAGTCATAATATTTTAGGTTGTGTGTGTGTTCCTTGTAGAGAGTTCAATATGAAAGTAGCAGCACTTAAAAACCATTTTTTTTCAAATTTTGTATGGAGAAACTCATGACGCAGGGGCGCTTGCTCATACATAAGTAAAAAAAAAGATCTTTCAGCACTGCTACTTTCACAGTGAACTCTCTACATTCTACAAGGAACAGAATGTAACAAAACTAAGTGATAATTAAGTATTATCACTTAGTTTTGTTACATTCTGTTACATAGTCTTGGTCTTTATGGTTTCTATGGTCCTTATTGAATTATTAAACTTAGATACATCTAAGAACTTAGAGATCGGGAAATATACGCACAAGCGTACCTAAAGTTTATATTATCGTAGGTATAAGATCTGGTGAACTCAATGAAGAAATAGCCATAGGTCACTAACACACTAGTTTAGTGGACAGATAAGAGGACTCTGACACACTGAACCGATATCAACATACTAAATTCTAGTTCGAACGATAAAAAACTAAAGACAATGATTGACCTACAGGCTAAGTTGGTTCGAGTTTTGTGTGGTCGCAGGTTCAAATTCATCTATTTAGATTTTAGAGACTAATAAAATCATAATTTGTGAGTTACGTTTATGAATTTAAAGGCTCGAAGTATAGACTCAGCGTAGGTACATCGTAATCCATATCCATAATTAATATTATAACTTCGAAAGTGCACACCTAAACTGCAGAACCGATTTTGCTGAAATACCTCGTGAAAAGGACATATAAGATACTATTCATATCGGAAAAATGTACGGATTCCGCGCAAACCGGGTACCAACTTGTTGCTTATACATACTCGTATAGCCACTGTGTGTGCTAAAATCCCTAAAAAAATAAAGACGTTTATAAATAGCTAGATGATGCCCGCAACTCCGTTGCGCCAAAACTCGTTTATCGCGCGGGAACCATACATTTTTCCAGGACAAGTATCCTATGTCCTTTCTCGGGACTCAAAGTATCTCCATGCCAAATTTCAGCAAAATCGGTTCAGCGGTTTGGGCGTGAAGAGGTAACAGACAGACAGACAGACATACACACTTTCGCATTTATAATATTATATTAGTATGGATAGACCGGGTACACCCTAGAACAATTTTTTTTACTCGTATTAAGTACTTACTATCAAGCAAATTTTCATTAAAATTTAAATCCTTTCTCTCTCTGTTAGCTACCTGCACTTTCGAGAATTTTCGCAAAGGAAATTGTTGTTCGTCTTATCAAAATGAAGCTACTCACGAAAAATTAATTTTAAAATTAGCTTGATGGTAATAAATAGTACTAGGTATGGAGTGTAGATGGGGGAGAACTATCTTATATGGGGGATATTTGAAAAAGTGTCCAGCTGTACGCAGTAAATAACAGTTGAAAGCGGCGCTAGCTGCAGCAAAGGGTATGGAATGAATGTAGCCGTTGGTGACAAAATACTTAATAAATAAATAAAATAAATAACAAAATAAATAATACCAATATATTTATTTTGAAATATATAACCTAAAATAGCTGAAATAAAAGCTGCTAAATGATTTAAAATTTACCCTGTTGCTACTGTAGCGCCACCCTAAGTTAACGCATTTCAGCGGACACTTTTTACATACAGAGATAGTTCTCCTCCATCTACACTCCATAGTACTAGGGCAGGAAAATAAGAAATGTCTCAGATCACATGTAATTGTTAGCCGAGGCGAAGCCGAGGTCAACAAACATGTGATCTGAGGCTTTTTTACTTACTGCCCATGGTGCGTATACTATTTTTCTCATCGACGGAGGCGGCAGCTTCGGTAAGCGCAGCGGGAAGAAAGTTGACGTTTTCCGCCCGCCCCGGAGTCGAGAAAAAAAGGTTTTAGGGAACCTGTTCCAGCATCAAAACAGGGCAATGCTCGCTCACTAATATCACTAAAGAAAATAATGGAGTTCACTTTTTATTGACTTACAGACGACCTTCGAAATAATGCTTTTAGATTATTAGATTCGGTTGTGTCCAGCCACTAGACGCTGGCCACTCAAACCACTTGAGTGCAATTGGACAGAAAGACAATATAATTTATTGTTAGAGGCTATTTCTAGTCAATTTGGTAAAGTAAGCAGTTAGCAGTAAATATTCTCCGATTCAATTTGTTATGACTTTAAATGATAAAAACTCTACAAAATTAATGTGACAAGAGATACATAATATTATTATTATTTTACATACTGTATGCAGTATGTAAAATAATAATAATATTACGTATCTCTTTCTTACGCGGATGCTTTTATTTGTGAAGTCAAGACGTAAGTTGTTGAAGTAGGTAACAAACATATTATTGAATTTTTTTTTTGTATAAATGAAAGCTTTATAGGACCGGGAAAATAAATTGAAATAATCGGAAGAGAGAGTACTGGTGTACAGCGCACATACTTGGGCACTATAAAATTACTTCAACGTAACTGGCCTAGTTACAATGTAACCGGCCACCGTCACCGAAACTGGTGTGCGCTTGCGCTTTTTAAACTGAACTGCTTGAGTCTTGTCTCTAATCCAACAACTTTAACTTCCAGAAGCAACCAACGACGCCATAGCGGCCTCAGCTGGTGGCACCGAGGTCGCCATCACTCTCCGAGGGCCGCGCGGAGGGCAGGGTCGGGAGGAGATTCTCCACGTCAAGGACACCAGCGATCACGTCGTCTCCATGTTCTACAACAGCAACAATAATAAGGGTGAGCATTTTGAACCAACTTCAGAAAAGGAAGGAGGTTTACTAAATAATTGTTTAATTGTTTACATTTACTCCACAAGCTGTTTAATTCGACTATATAGCTGTACAGCACCGTATACTACTCTTATACTACCTTATTGTTTAATGGTTCACATTTACTCCACAAGCTGTATAATTCGACTATATAGCTGTACAGCACCGTATACTACTCTTATACTACCTTATTGTTTAATGGTTCACATTTACTCCACAAGCTCTATAATTCGACTATATAGCTGTACAGCACCGTATACTACTCTTATACTACCTTATTGTTTAATGGTTCACATTTACTCCACAAGCTGTATAATTCGACTATATAGCTGTACAGCACCGTATACTACTCTTATACTACCTTATTGTTTAACGGTTCACATTTACTCCACAAGCTGTATAATTCGACTATATAGCTGTACAGCACCGTATACTACTCTTATACTACCTTATTGTTTAATGGTTCACATTTACTCCACAAGCTGTATAATTCGACTATATAGCTGTACAGCACCGTATACTACTCTTATACTACCTTATTGTTTAATGGTTCACATTTACTCCACAAGCTGTATAATTCGACTATATAGCTGTACAGCACCGTATACTACTCTTATACTACCTTATTGTTTAATGGTTCACATTTACTCCACAAGCTGTATAATTTGACAGGTATACATGGTATTCAGGGTATACTACTCCTATACTACCAGTTTGGGCTCCAATTAGGCAGGTTTAAGTTCACACTGGCTGTAACTAAGTCCAGCAGTGGACCAGTATAGGCTGATTAGATAGATTAGAGAAGTAAATACTAGCCTTGTAACTTTTTCCAGTATTTCTGGAGAGCCTGAACGGTGGTCATCTCAAGTCAGTCTCGTGGGTTGTGAGCCACCACACCCACCTGGTGCTGGTAGTTACCCACAACCGAGTGAGGTTGCACGATGGCTGTAAGCCACTGCGTTGGCACACGCTGTCAGGGAAACATGATGTGCTGAAGATGCTGGCTAGTAGGAAGATTAAATTGGTGAGTGAATTGTCTGAGAACTTTAGCTCAACTTTAGCTGGATTAGCGATTAGCCGCGTACTGACCAAGCGAGCCGCCTCGCGAGGCAGCCTCGCGCAGCAGTTGCTCGGTCGGTCAGTACGCGGCTATTGTCCTATGGTTTTTTTCTTTTCTCTTAAGCGGCTTATCTATGTTGGTCCTTAAAGGGGACTTTACTATGTCCTTACCTAACCTTAATCTACCTTCTAATTCCATCCATCGACCTAAACACAATATTTCTGAAGAAATTGCTTTGGTTCCAGCTCGCGCACTCTACACCTTCTTTTGGACTATTTTTTGAGCGACCTATTATAATTACTCATAATTGACAATCGATTGTCCAAGCTATGGATAGCTTCGCAATCATGGTGGTAATCTGGTTATCTCTCTTAAAATCTCTCCCTACATACATAGGCCCATTACGCCTTTCTAGCAGAATGGCGAGTCACTGGTTTTTTTATAAAATAATGGGGCAAACGAGCAAACGGGTCACCTGATAGAAAGCGTCGCCCATGGACATTCGAAATATTAGAAGAGCTGCAGCTGCGTTGCCGGCTTTTGGCCAATTTGATTTTCCAAGAGCACTGTCTCCCCACTCTACTCAGTGTAATGAAAGCCCATAGTTAAGACAACGTCTGTCGGGTCAGCAAGTTATACACCTAGATATTATAGTATGCAGTAAATCTACCCGGGCCGCGTCCCACAGGTGCGGTGAAAGCGATTTATATGTTCGGCTCGGATCGATACCAACTGCCCAGTTATTGCCACTTAAAACACACGAAAAACTGAAATATAGGTACGAGATTTTGTAAGGATGTGTTATTGTGTATTGTGTGTATGTTTGTTAGGGTTGATTCAGACCGCAACGCGACGCGTAGATGTCTTTCTAAATTCATATGGATTTGACAGATTCTGCAGATTCCATACTTTGTGCCGCGCCGCGCCTCACCTCGTCTCGTCGCGTTGCGGTCTGAATCAACCCTTATACTTTTTACGCAGGAAAGATTTATATTATAGAAATAGATTATATATATTTTATAGAGAGAGTTAGACAAACTATGTCTTAAAAATTGCCGCCTATGCTTACCATAATAATATTATTATGATTTATTAAACCCGAAGAGTAGGTATACTAATTTTCTACACCGTAACCATTCAAATAGAATCAGAAACTTTAAGGCGCTACGGCCTACGATATGCTAACGATTTGCGCAACTAATAAGTTACAAATACACTAGTAAAAAGTTGAATATTATTATTTTAACTTATTCAACATAGATAAGTATATTATACAGATTGCTAAAACTATTACCCTTTATGCCTTGCTTAAAATTCGGATAGAAGCTGGCACTAATTAAAGGGTTGTTTCACCACTAACTGGTAAAATAGGCTTTCCACAACTTTTTTGACAGATTCTCCACAGATAGAGTATCTGTCAAGTTAAGTAGTAGATAAGCCTATCCGGCACTTATCAGGAAGTGGTGAAACAGGCCCTTAGAGCTTGTCCACACGGCGCGTTGCGTCAACGTTGCGTCGACGCATCGCTGCCGATGCGTTGTTTTACATACAAATAACCAAGGTGTTCACACGGCGCGCTGCGTCGTCGCAACGCACACATGACGGACAGCAGCCCCCGAGACGAAGCGGGAGGGGGTGTTGACGTTAAGACTGCTTCGTAATAACGCTGCGATGACGCAGCGCCCGTGTGGCCGGCTATGCGTCAAACGGCAGCGCTGCGTCGACGCAGTGCTGGCGCATCGCACCGTGTGGACTGGCATAGTCTCTTAATTTTTCAACCCAAAATTTTCCCCACAGTATCACGAAGAAAACGCACCCATCGAAGTCTACGACAGCGAACGCGCCGCTCTCGACTCCATCAAGTGTTACGAGGAGATGCATCCCTCTGTCGTCTCCGTGGACTCCGACGTGGAGGAAGTGAAAGACTTCATCAAGAAGGAGGAGGAGATTAAGAAGGAGGAGAGAGAGATAAAGGAGGAGAGTGAGATGCAGGGAGACGATTACAGGATGAACTATATAGATCCGAATATAAGGCCGCAGACAACGACGCCGCAGCGGGGGGACGTGCCGGCTGTTGATATTGAGTCTTGTGATGGTATGATTATATTGTGATAGGTTCTACTAATATTAGTTCTACTAATAACTAGATAGGGAATTTTAAGTACAATTTTTTTAAGTCGGTTTTATTTTTTTAAATACAACTTGTTAATCTTTGGGTACGAAATCCTAAAATCAAAATAAACCCAGTGTCACTAAAGGTGGCTTTCGGATCTTTGCTGCGAGCGACCGCGACCGGTAAAAATTCAAATTAAATGCTATTTTATGACATAGAATATAGGTACTTATCATTTTCTACTGACATTTGCGTGGCGACCCATGCTGCCACCGGCACCGACGTAAAAGCTAGTGGTAGAATAAAATGAAACATATTAAGTATAGCTTATGTCATAAAGTAGCATTTAATTTGAATTTTTACCGGTCGCGGTCGCTCGCGGCATAGATTCGAAAGCCACCTTAATACAGTAAATACTACTACAAATCTAAATCTAGATTTCGTCAAGCAGTTTTGGTCGCAGAGACAGACAGACAATACAATCTTCTCCTTTTGTAGTCGGGTTAAAATAGAAAATTAAACTTCTGAAATTCACAATTAAAATAACTTTTCTTCTACAGACGAAGTGATCCGCCAGCTCAAACTACTGCGTCAGACGGTGGAACTGCTTCGCAGAGAGCTTGGGGATCAGAAGAATGCGCTGCTGGCCTGCTGCAACCGCCCCGCGCCGCAGCCCGAGAGATGCTCCTCCTCATCATGCTACCCTGGTTATTGATCACTTAACATAGGTTTAGGGAATAAGTTAGGTTATATGCCTTCTTACTAATGGATATATTTACCACAGACCAGTTAAACTACACACAACTACACTACACAGTACACACACAATTAGTCGAATGGTTATACGCTGCGTATGTATTTACGCAGCGTAAAACCATTCAAATTCAGTCTTTGTCTATCATTACTTTTTTAACATACCAGACGAGTAAGGGGATTTTTAGGATTTAAGGAGACGTAACGATTTAACTTAAAATTGGGTTAGAATTATTATTTTCGACAGGTACTTAATAATTCTAATACTTACGAAAATCTGCGTGAGAATTCCCTTTATTTGTAGTTAAAGTATTAAATCAGCGTGTACAAAAAAGCTAAATTAGTTTTAAATGCAAGTTACCTTAGTATTGACAATAGACTATAGAGTATGTATAAGTGTTATTTTAAATGTGCGGACGTTTTTATTACGCAAGGAGAGTCGAGTGCGTTGAAACAACGCACGCGTTTTATTAAACTTTATATTTTTAATTAATTTTGATCTAAATGTTATTTAGATTTAAATTGGTAACTATAATACTACCAATTTAAACGACACGTAGTATAAAGACAACAAGATACAATAAAGAAAAAAAAAATTACATTGAATTACAACTTTTTATTAGAATTTCGATCAAAAAGATTATAACGGAGTACCTACAAGTTTTAAATTAGTTTAAACTTTGTGTAAAAAAAACGTCGTGCGTATAAGGCGTTAAGGTAAATCAAGCAATGTGTGGGTTTAGAATAAATGTGTCAGATAATACCGCGTTTTATTTGTCCCCCGCCCGAGTTCATGGCAGAGTTTCGCCCACCTTTGCTTGATCTACCGCCTTAACGGGAGCTAGCTAGATATGACGAAACTCTGGCATGAATATTAATTATATTATAAGTTTGAAGGTATAATCATACATCATGTATGTGCAGAGCAAGGCTACATTGTTTGCCGGTGTTGCGGTTTTACAAACATTTTTGTCTAGACATGACGCCCGCAACTCCATTGGGCCAACAATCATTATTCGATTATCGCACGGGAACCGTACATTTTTCCGCGATAAAATGTATCAATGTCCTTTCCCGGGACTCAAAGTATCTCCATACCAAATTTCAGCAAAATCTGTTCAGCAGTTTGGGCGTGAAGAGGTAACAGACAGATAGACAGACAGACAGACCGACAGACAGACACACTTTCACCTTATAAATCTTATTAATATGGATATGAGGACGCGGCATTTTGATGATGGAACAACGGACATGACATGATTAGGGGGATGAAAGTTGGGTTGCGGTCTTGCGCTACCACTATTTTGTATTGTGTTGTCGCACGTCATTGCAACGCAAATTTTACATACAATGCGATATGACAACGCAACGCACCACAAACGTACTGAGCAATGTGGCTTCGCTCTCAAAATACTAAAAGAAAAAAAATGGTTACACAATTTTACTTTATAAGCATCAGCAAAGTAGAGATTGATGAAGTTTTTTTTTATTTACTGCAGATTTTCTCCGTGTTTTATAATTTTTCTTTAGAAAAGTAGAGGCAATTAATCGTAGTTCATAAAAAAGGTATTGCTTAAATTTTTTGATAAGGCGCTCCGCTCACCTCATACCAATAATTACTTACGCCTACGATTATTTGAGAAATATAAATTTTAAATTAAGTATGTTACTCCTACATAGTAGGTACAAAATCATAATTTGATCAGTAAGATTAATGTTTCGATGATTAAATCTTTATGATTTATTAAATAATACGTTATAGGCATTGATACCAGAAACGCGACCTTTCTTTTAACAGTCATTTTAATGTGTCTTGCACTTCTGGCATTTGATTCATACAGTGTTTCTGGTCGTGATAATTAAAGGCCATAATACGAGTGTGTAGAAATATGGCAGCATTGATGCGGTGTTTAGACAGCTGAGTACTTGTGGTAGAAAGATCATCAAGACATAATATTCGGCGATTGTCCATTATGGCCAAACTGAGAAGGATTTTTGTTAAGGCCAGGCTTTCGCTAAGGCCAGGTTCTTCGCTAAGGCTAGGTTTTCCACCAAGGCCAGGATCTAACTGAATCCACAACAGGTGTGGAGTGCCGCAACACGGCGGGTGGACCGGAGTGCGGTAGCTGTCCTCGCGGCATGGAGGGTGACGGTAGACGCTGCAGACCCATACTGTGCAACACCAGACCTTGCTCACAAGGTAACTACTTCCTACGTCTCCTATTTGCATTTGAAGTTATTCATTGTATAAGTCTTCAAGATAGCATCAGAATCGTTGGGCACCCCTGAAGATTATATCAAAGAGTTGATTATTAGTTTCTGTTGTTGGTGTAGATCATGACGTAATGGACCATGTAAAAATAACTGTATTTAAAATGATCATTCAGGATATCTGAATGTCCTATTTATGATCCATTAAATGCATTTACTTTGGAGCATGTTAGAATAAATAGACGTGAGTGGAAGAATCGAACAAGTAACATTTCGTAACATTTGGACAATAACTAATTTTTTCCCTAATTATTTTAATAAAACTTGTAACTTATCTACTTCATAACCTAGCTAATGTATCTGGCTACACATATAATCCATAGTTTTTCTATTTCACATAATTTTTCCGGCCCTAAACCCTAGTCCATTTAAGTTACTCATGTTACTTACCTTATTGTTCCACTCACGTCTTGATTATTGTGTTGTCACTACTCACTAGTCTTTTAAAGCATAGTAGAAACATTCGCCCAAATTGATCTATAGCTATGACTTTAGAGTAGTTTAGAGCCTCTATCTTGGCTAAAGGGCTTGGTCAGACATACATTTGAAAAGAATAATATCACGTTTCTTATCATATTGACTGTCTCCAGCGGAGTACTGCATAGACACAGCAGAGGGCTACCGTTGCCAGCGCTGTCCAGGACGACAAACCAGCGACGGCCAGACCTGCCAAACTGCTTGCTCCTCCAATCCCTGTTTCGGCGGACGTAAGTATCTTATGGCCACAAAAGCCTGTACTATAGCCTCTTAATTAGGTAATTAAGAGGCTATAGTACAGGCTTTAAAGTAGATGTGATTACTGATTATCCAATCATACTCAGTATAGATTCAATGGCAGTTAACATATTTTGGCAGGCCAATACCCGTAGTCACGTTATCTGATTTATGAAAGTAATTAATGCTTTGGGTGTATAATGTTTGTGTCCTTTGTACTATCAGAGAAGTTGATTCCTACGCAGATGGGGGACCTACGTAGTTTGGTCGCGTTTTGTCAAACCCAACCTCACAATTGGCTTGCGTTTCCACCAGAGATGTGTTGCGAGGAATGTGTTTTTAAGATCCAATAGAATCGCTGCGCTGAGCGAGGTCACGGCAAGCTCACGTCAATAGCCGCGTACTGACCAAGCGAGCCGCCTCGCGAGGCAGTTGCTCGGTCGGTTAGGACGTGCCTCGCCCGAGATAAACGCACGCGCTGCCTCGCCTGAGCGTGCCGCGGCCCGAGCCGAGCGTTGTCGGTTTTTGTCGATGCTCAAAGGCGCCTCGGTACGTTTGCCGCGCTCACTAGGTTCCACGTCCTGACCGACCGAGCAACTGCCGCGCGAGGCTGCCTCGCGAAGCGGCTCACTTGGTCAGTACGCGGCTATTGAAGCGATTCTATTGGTTCTCAAAAACACATTCCTCGCAACACATCTCTGGTGGAAACGCAGCCTTAACATTGAATTGACTTTATTCGACAGTCTGTCAACTGGCTAGGAATCAATTTTCTCGATGGTACATAGTCTATTGTGAAAGTAGCAGCGCTGAAAGAGTTACTTTTGACTTCTATATTTCTACTTTCTACATAAGAAATGCCCTAAACTCTAAAGTCATGAGTTATCGCGTCTTTCATAGTGCACTCTATTTTATGGGACACATACGCACCATAAAGTATTACTTTGTTTGTCACACCCTGCATAGATGTTAGAACCTTATGTTTTGTAATCTAGAACTGAAGCTGATAACCCTTTCTACAGGTGTGCAGTGTCAGGACATGCCGGACGGACGGTTCCGGTGCGGCGCGTGTCCGGCCGGCTTCACCGGTAACGGACAGGACTGCGAGCGCATCTCGTGCAGACACACCTCCTGCTATCAAGGTCAGTGTACTGGAGATTAGGAGCATCCTAGCAAACATACCTCCTACTTTGTCAAGTATAGTTTTCACAGAGCCAGTACTGGCTGCCAATAAGACTGGCAGCCAGTGTTGGCTTGATATTTGCCTTGTGTGAACAGTTTTTCAAGCCAGGCCAACGCTGGCTGCTAACACTGGCGAGAATAGAGCGCCCGTCTATTTTTCTAGCCAGTGACCTCCGCCCGCATACCCCTCAACACCCGCGCCAGTGTTGCGGATATGTGTATACGCATCTCGCCAGCCACTGGCGAACGTTTGTACGGTATATATCTGTTTGGAATTTCTGCGACAAAATGCCGAGAAAATTAAACGAAGAGGATACTTTAAAATGTATACCACTTTATAGAGAGCACGAATGGCATTCGATCAATTCATGTAGGATCATCTCAAAAGGATCTTCTAAACTTAGTTGCAACAATTTTAAACTTAGTTGCAACTAAATTAATTGCAATTAACTCTTCTCATAATAGTGCAGAGATTTTGCTAAAACATTTCTTTTCCAACAAACTTTGCCGCAAATTTAAAAATTATATTTTAATTGCAAACTTGTGGAAACCCGAAGAAAAATCCGTAAATGCGATGGCCTCGTCTAAACAACGGGGGCCAGGCCAATGCTAGCTTCTGCAAGACTGGCGCCAAGATTATTGGCTCTGTGTAAACTATACGTTAGCCTTTATAGTTCAAGGCTACCTAAGTTTAGGAGGATCCAAGCAAACTGTTGTACACGTCTTATGAATATAAGTGCTATTTGTGGAATTCCACCTTATAGAGTATCAATGCTTAATTTAATGTTTCAAGTTTACCTGAATTACTTTATGACGAAGCAGCGATGGCGTTATGTAGCATACATTACTATAGTCACGTCCTAAATCATTAAAGAAGGCATTGTTTAATGACGGTCCCTAAAAACAATGCCAATTTTTACAATGGATTTACAGTCACTTGGACTTTTTAAGCAGTGACCATTTGATTATCTTTTCCCTAATATTTTCAGGAGTCCAATGTCAAGAGACATCCGCTGGTCCCCGCTGCGGCTCCTGCCCCAACGGCTTCCGTGGTGACGGGCGACGATGCCAGCATATCTGCGAGACCAACTCGCCGTGCGGCAACCGACGATGCTCGCCCAGCGCCAGCAGCCCCTTTTACGAGTGCGAGGGATGCCCTGAGGGATATGAGTGGAATGGTAAGAGTATTGTTGAGGTTTGTCTGCTGATCGCCGCACTCGCAAGTTTTTGACAGAAAATGAGTGGAGCTTGTGAGTGAGTGTTATCTTTCTGAGTGCGGCCGTAAGAGGACGAATGAAATGACTATGTGCGCCACATCTGTTAATCAGAGAGAGGATGAGGAGAGGAGAGCGGGTTTACCTTTGTTAGATATATACTCAACAAACTCGCGGGCAAAAGCTAGTCTAGAATATGACGGTGAAGTTACCAGATAGTATTTAAAAAAAAAGATAGACCTAAGACTAGAGCAGGTCCATGACCAGAATAGAATGAAGATGGTGTATACAGTATAAAAGATACTTGACAGCATGATTATTGTAGAAAAAGGTGGAAAAGGCTAGCATGGCACTTAAGAAGATGATGCTTTATCTTACTCATATATGGATAAGACTATAGGACCAGGCGCTTCGTCATTGTGAAGTGGTTTTTTAAACAAAGTATATTCCAGGTTACTCGTGCGTGGACATGGATGAATGCGACCTCGTCCGACCGTGCGACGAGCTGGTGTCGTGCCGCAACGTGGAGGGCGGGTTCGAGTGCGGGTCGTGTCCCCCGGGGTACAGCGGCGAGGCGTGGCGTGGGGCCGGCCGGGCGCAGCGCCAGAGATGCCGGGATATCGACGAGTGCGAACGAACTAATATCTGCCCGAGGAATAGGCTCTGTGTTAATACACCTGTAAGTCTTACTATTTCTTTGCGTAAGCGTTTATAGACATAGCAAAAGCTAGATGCCGCATTATTGTGGGCCGTGTCCCCCGGGATACAGCGGCAAGGGGTGGCGCGGTGCCAGCCGGGCGCAGCGCCAGAGATGCCATGCCGGGATATCGAAGAGGGTGAACGACCTAACATCTGTCCTAGGAACAGACTCCACCCGTGAGTCTTACTGGCCTTTTAATGGAGACGTCTCCTACACTTAACGTTGTCAGAATTTCAGAAATTGATAAAGATTGTGTGTTGTGCTTGTGCACAGCTGTCTATGATCTGTCTGAAGATCGTGTAATGCCTGAAGATCGTTTCTGACATATTGAATCCCTGTAACAACTTTAGCAGACGCGTTTAAGTCATCTTTAAAACCTATCAAAAGGTTTATTTCGTGACGCAATTCGTTCCCAGTTCTGCAGCTGAACTCACCAATGCCTCTTTTTTATGCGTATGTGTAAATTGAGAATATTTTCTCTTCTCCAGGGCTCCTACACGTGCGTGCCGTGCGGCGGACACTACTACGTGAACACGTCTCGCCCCTGCATCGACTCCGACTCGCTGCTCAAGCGCTGCGACCCCGAGCGCTGCCATCGGTACAACGCTGTGTGCGGGTATGGCCAGCGTTGCGTTTGCGCGGTGAGTATCTACTACCCATGGATCACTTATTTCCCCTGTAGCTTGTAAGGTCTAATAGAGTCTAGAGCGGTTCCTGTAACATGTGATAGTCTATTCATATGATTATTTAAAAGGATGGAGCTAGAAGAATGGAAAAATTATAGTTGTCCAGGTTGAAGCATTTGGCCATCCGAATGATTCAGATGGCCAAATACTTCAAGGTCTTAAAGACCCTGAATTCTAAACAGGCAAACAACATAGGATTTTTTAAATCTTTGCTACGAGACGGCAGCAAAGGTCGTATCAAAGTCGCTCGATGGTAGCAAAGTCGACAGCAACGCTTGCAAAACTGCAATTCCAGAAGTTTATTTTCAAACGTTCTTTTCAAAATCTGCAGCCGGGCTGGGCAGGCAACGGCACCGTGTGCGGTCCCGACACGGACATGGACGGATATCCGGATGACCAGCTGCCTTGCCACGAGAGGAGGTGTTCCGCCGACAACTGTCCCCATGTCTCCAACTCCGGCCAGGAGGATGCTGATGGCGACGGCATTGGTGACTCCTGTGATCCAGATGCTGATGGCGATGGGATTCCTAATATACCGGTTGGTATTCTTGTTCATATTTAATGCTCATTGAAAGCAGTACATTCTTCTTTTGGATTATTGGAAACGTCAATCGCTGAATCTTTGTGATATATTTTCAAATGTGCTATTCCATTGTATTCTTAGGTGGCAAAGTCTAGATCGTGTGCATGTATGTTAGGCTGATCGATATGAATATTAATAGCTACCAGCCTCTAATCCAATGATCAACGCAATTCAGATTTTGGCAATGTCTCGACTAAAATATTTGAAGTACTATCAGAGAAGTTGATTCATAGGCAGATGGCGGACCTAAGTACCACCAGCACAACTACATGACGTAGATCCGTCAACTGCCTATGAATCACTAGTTCTCTGATAGTACATACCGAAATCTATTCTTCACGTCCTCAGGACAACTGCCCACTAATTGCCAACCCTGACCAACTGGACCGCGACGAGGACCGCAGCGACAAACGCGGTGACGCGTGCGACAACTGCCCCTCGCGGTTCAACCCCGGCCAGGAGGACGCTGACCGCGACGGCATGGGCGACGCCTGTGATCCCGACATGGATAATGATGGTGAGATCAGTAACGACTAACGACGTCAAGTGACAACGATAGCCATTTAAAGGGCTCCAGCTTCTTCGGTTATGACCCTAAGCAACCTTAAGCACGGAGAATTTTGATGTCTAATTATTATTTTTAACAAAAAATTAAAACCGACTTCCAAGGTAAAAACAATAGTAATATGAATTAAAAAGTATTAAATAACTCTTACCCTTTAATAGTGCCTTTTTCAGAATTCGTCTAAATCTCAACTATTTCTGTACTGTATACTACAATCTTCATTATTTTGAAGTCGGTACCAGCTAATTTAATCGTGAGTTCAGTAATGTCAGATTATCTGAAACTTTTGGGACTGGTACCGACTTCAAAGTAATGAAGATAGTATACACACCGCGTTAAGCTATTACCGAGATCGGTCGTGTATTGCGAGCGATATAATATAGTGAACTATATTTCTACGAGTTTTTACCCGTGAGTGCCACGAGATGGAATCGGATTGTTTTCATCAATAAGTGAGTACCTACAGGCTATAACACATTCACAACGGTTTCTGACTACAGGAACAAAATGAGCTCTCCAACGTTTAACACCACCCCGAGTTACGCTACTGTGACACAAACAACCATGTTCCCTAAAAAGGATCAAGCTATCATTATCGATGCCTTAGAAAACGTACAAATTAAAGACTACGCACAAGCTCTAGGTAAAATCATAGATCCATCTCAAATCCGCTTTTTATCAAGAATTTCAAACAATAGAATCTGTATATACCTATCTTTGAAGATCATCGTGGATGAAATCATTGATAATAGTAAATACATCACAGTACAAAATGAAAAAATACCTATCCGGCCGCTAATCAACAGAAACAAACGCATAATAATATCTAACGTGTGCCCCGTTATACCGCACACTGAAATCGAGAAGAAATTAAATGAATTGAATATTAAACCACAATCACCTATCTCTTTCTTGCGTGCGGGTCTTAACGAAACAGGCTTCAATCATATCCTTAGTTTTCGGAGACAGGTCTACGTAACACCAGAGGATTTTACTCGAATCCCAGACAAAATATCTATTGATTTTGAGGAAATGAGTTACTGGCTATACTTCTCTTCGGACACTATGACTTGTTTTGTATGTAAGAAAGAAGGACACGTAGCATCTAAGTGCCCGGACAACACTAAAGACGCGAATATCTTTAGTCAAATGACGCACGAGTCCATGGAAACACTTACATTCAAGCGTCCACATCCACCTACTGAATCTACGACGACTACTACGGATATCATGGAGTCCGAGGACAAAGAATGTATACCTAACATAGAAAACAGCGATGAGGACTTCGATAACTCCTCACAGTCTAGCGCAGACGAGGTCTACACGTCCAAGAGTGGGAAGAAACTGAAGAAAACGCCTCATCGTGATTTAGATTCAATAAATTGGGAACACCTGGAAACTTCTATAGCCGACTCCGGTAAAACGTATCCATTGTCTGGAGAACAGATCAGAGAATATCTCAGACGCACATATGGAGTTAAGAACATATCCGATATTACTTATAGCTACACAGAAGAGATTGACCCCCTTATTGAAATGTTTAAAGACTTGATATCTAATATAACAAGTCGTAGTCTTAAAAATAGGATCTCACGTATTATAATTAAACTAAAACGTTTACATGTAGGTAATAAAAATCTCAAACAAATAACTCAGCCACCTTTAGGTTAACACAGAGCATACTTTATACAACTATACATTTTTATATACATTTATTTACACTTATATACCTACTTACAATTATTTATTTTTATTTAATGGTTTTGATAAATTACAAGCTTAACATTATTCAATGGAACTGCCAAAGTTTAATACCAAAGTTAAATGATTTAGATTCCTATTTACATACTGAGAAAATACATATTTGCTTTCTTTCAGAAACTTGGCTAAAAAGCGAAAATCAAATTAATGTAGTAGGTTATTCTTTATATAGAAAGGACCGAACAGATGGATATGGAGGTTGAGCCATTCTTGTCCATCAATCTTTAAGTTGTACTCTCAAGACTTTTCCCAGAAACAATCATAATATTGACCTTTTGTGCCTTGAAATCCGTAATAGCAACAAGATTAAATATAATAGGTGTGTATTCTCCTTCAAATGTCACAGTAAACGTCAGAGATTACGACGAACTTTTTAGCCATTTCTCTGAAAAAACTTTGATTGTCGGTGATTTTAATGCCCACCACTCGGCGTGGTCATACACAACGGACACACGGGGTAGGCTTTTAGCAGACACAAGCTTAAAACATAGTTATGTTTACCTTAACAGTGGGGACTACACACGATGCGCTAAGCTCAATAATAATATAATATGTACATCACCCGATATTTCTTTTTGTAGTGCTGATATCTCACTATATTTTGATTGGAAAGTTACTAATGAATCCCTAGGCAGTGACCACCTTATTATTTCTATTAAGACGTTAGAAAGTACTCAAATCAGTCCCGAATTGAAAAGAAACATTAAGAACGCCAAATGGGTAGAATATACACAACACATTAAATCGGCGTGTGAGGGATTAGTTCTTGGAGACAATGTACAAAGCAATTACGATGAATTTATAAATATTATTGACGATAGTGCTAACAAAAACATTCCTTATATTAAAATCAGTAGTAACCCTAATAAATTTAAGCCGAAACCCTGGTGGAACCCAGACCTATCTAGAGCAGTAGCGCAACGAAGATTAGCACTCAAACATTTTAGGAAATCACGTACGGTTGAAAATTACTTAATTTACCAAGAAAAAGTAGTCTATGCACGAAAATTAATAAGACAGGCAAAAAGGGTTTCATGGCAGCAATTCTGTGATAGCATAGACTCTAAAATGTCCAGTAGTGAGGTATGGAGAAAACTAAGATGACTTAAAGGTCATCGCAGCCCCAAAGACTATTTGACAGAAAATAATGCAACTTCTTTTATTACAGAACTCGCTCCCGATAGTGTTGACTTACCACCCGTTAATTTTAATACCGATAATTTAAATCCACATTTGTTTACACTTTCAGAGCTGAACTTCATTCTTAAAAGAATAGATACTTCGGCTGGTCTGGATAATATTACTTATTCTATGATTAGTCACTTACCGGATAACGCAAAAACACACCTCATCAATATATTTAATATAATTTATACAAAAGGTGAGATACCAGAACAATGGCGTAGAATAAAACTTATTGCAATACCGAAAAGAGATACGGGTACTCAAAGAGATAAACATCGGCCAATCTCACTTATTAATTGCCTTTGTAAGATTTTTAATTTAATGATAGCTCGTCGCCTTGAATATCATTTCGAAAATAATAAACTATTTAACGATAGTACTTTGGGTTTTCGTCGTGGCTTTTCATGTCAAGACAATCTCAGTAGGTTTATTGTAGACACAGAAACTGCCTTTGTAAACAAAGAATACGTTTTATGCGCTTACTGTGATATAAGTAACGCTTATAATAATGTGGCTATTGATCCACTTATATCCACATTACTTGAATTTGGCGTAGACCCGCTTTTGTGTGTATACATTAGAATTTTTTTAAAACGAAGAATCTTAATATATAGGCTAAGGGATGGTAGGGAAATCACAAGAATATGTCGACAGGGTTTGGCTCAAGGTGACCCAATGTCATATATTTTGTTTAATATAAGTACCATTAAGTTATGCAACGCACTCGTTAGGATAGTTAAAGTATCACAATATGCTGACGACTTTGCATTATATTGTATCGGTCGAAATCTTGAATCTTGTGCTAATGTCATTCAATCAAGCCTTAACATATTCATGTCTATGTTAGAGAAAATAGGATTAGAAATATCGCTATCAAAGACTAAACTGTGTATATTCACTAGAAAGTATAGAGTGCCTACCATTTGTATACAAATTAATAACACTGAAATCGAGGTTATAAATTGTGTCAAGTTTTTGGGTGTTTGGATGGACGGTCGCCTGAATTGGACTAAACATATTCTGAAACTGCCCAAAAATGTATTCCGTACGTTAATGTCCTAAGTTGCATAAGCAGTTCCAATGGAGGTGTTTATCCAATACACTTAAGAAGACTTTATATAGCATTAGTTCGATCTCGTCTTGATTATGCATGTACCATCTTCGGCAACGCCAGTGCTAGGCTCCTCTAGAGGTTGGATGTGATTCAAAATCAATGTCTACGCCTTTGTGTAGGCTTCATTCGCGACACCCCAATTTTTGCAATGGAAAGTGAGCTTTGTATTACACCTTTAAAGTTAAGAAGAATGTATTTAAGTAATAAATACTTTCTGAGGCTCTCGTCTAGAAAATCTGATATCTTGAGAAAGCAAATCGAAGCATTAAACCATTCATTAATTTTGGGCACAAGGTACTGGCGCAAAAATCAACTGCCACTTCTAGTCGAGAGTTACAGACAGTATTCCATTTTACCTATGTCACAATTTGAAGTTTTGCCCCCATTTTTACTCTCGCGTGAAATTAAATCAATCCCCTGGAATAAGATCATAATATACGAAGTGAACTCTGTTAACGAACCTAAAGCTCAAATACCCACTCATGTTCTGAAACAACGTTGCAAAGTCATGATTCAGTCACAGTATTCTGATCACACTCATCTTTACACTGATGGGTCCAAGACAGGAGACGGTTCTAGTTGCGCCTTTTATGATGACACTACCGGTTTTGGGTCAAAATTTCGAATTGAAAATTCATGTATACCTATAATGGGAGCCGAATTGACAGCAATAAGTGAAGCATTACATTATTCAGAATCGATACCATACATTAAAATTGTAATATTTACAGACTCGAAGAGCAGTCTCCAACATTTGTTATCAAGTGCTAAGGGCGGTGGTGTCGGTCGTTACGAAGCTTACCTCATTATTAAATGTATCCACAGATTGATACTTAACGGGGTTGAAGTTCGTCTACAATGGATTCCTTCACACGTGGGCCTCAGGGGTAATGAGGTGGCAGACTCGCTCGCGGCCGAGGCCCTCCGGGACGGTATACCTCTCCACGTTATACCTCACTATACTGACCATCTTCCAAAAGTCAAAGCCGACATGTACTCTAAATTCAAATTATATTTCGATGAATGCTCTCAAAACAAGGGTATTTGGTATAAATCCATTGTAGACCAACCACCGCGCGTCCCTTGGTTTTCTTCACGACATTTGAAACGAAAGGAATTGACTATTTGTTTCCGAACTCGAACATACCACGTCCCGCTTAATAAATTTAATTACATTATGAAAAAAAGAGACGATCCCTACTGCTCAATATGTCAGAAGGAGGAGGACCTCCTACACTTAATTCTAGAATGTAAAATCAACGAACAACCGAGGTTGGTATTTTTAAGAGACAGTGAGTGTTCTTCGGCGGACCTCCTCTTTTTGTTCCATCGAATCTTAGCCTCAGAGTTCACTGACAAACAAAGTAACAATCTTTTAAATTACATTACACATTCTCTGAGCCTAAGATTTGAATACTATAAAAATAGTCCTTAATCATAATAATATGTTAACCCTAATGTCCTAAAGTAATTGTTATAATATAATTGTAAAATGTATAATTGTAAAATCTTAAGCCGACTTAATCTTCAGGATGTAAGGCTTATAAAATAAATAAGATTAAAAAAAAAAAATTGTAGTAAAAGTAGTAGTAAAGATTTAGACGAATTCTGAAAAAGGCACTATTAAAGGGTAAGAGTTATTTAATACTTTTTAGTTCATATTACTATTGTTTTTACCTTGGAAGTCGGTTTTAATTTTTTGTTAAAAATAATAATTTTACTCTTGTTAGTTAAGTATCTACAAAATTAGGCTTTATGCGTAAATAACCAATACGAATGTTAACTATTCACATTATGTCACTGTAAGCGAAATTGTGGTAAATGCTTGCAATTATCTAAGCGATGCTGCAATTTCCATACTTTTATCTTTAAAGATTCAGGAGTTCTGTTCAGTGCCTTTGGACCAAGAGACACCTTCGTATAAATTTTCTCTTATTCGTAACATATGTTTAACTTACTAGAAACAACATTTTAACCACTATGAGTGTTTTGATAAAAAAGGATTTTCCTCGATTGCTCATAGATCCCATCATCAGCTCATCACTTTCGTAATTGTTATACAAAATTAAGATTATATCCTATACAACAACACAAGAATTT
The DNA here is from genome assembly GCA_963422495.1 of Polyommatus iphigenia. NCBI lineage: Eukaryota > Metazoa > Arthropoda > Insecta > Lepidoptera > Lycaenidae > Polyommatus > Polyommatus iphigenia. The sequence goes on from OY730180.1 coordinate 1,683,613, forward strand.
TGAAAATCGGTCCACAAACAGCGAAATCATTATCAAAAACGTCTGCTTCGATACAAAATATCACGAAGGTACCAATAATTGGGTCATAGTGTGATGACCCATGGTATAATGATGGTTGTGATGATGATGATTAATCAAATTGATGTATTAGCTTATGCTTTCAGTTGTTTAAACAACGCCGAAATCCCCGAACCTGTACCTATAAGCATTCAAAAGTTCTGTTCGGTGCCTTCGGATCCAGGGTATAACCTGGTGCGAAATCTTACTTTTTGGTAGCATTTACCTCGAATGCTTCAGAAAAAATCGAAATCACTATATGTTTCCATACAAATTTCAAGAAGTCCCCTCGATTCCTCAAGGATCCCATCATCAGATCACCAATTTTGTGAACATAGTATTAAATTCGAGTTAAACCCTATACAACACAAAAAGAATTTTGAAAATCGGACCACAAACGGCTGAGTAATCGTGGAACATACAAAAAAAAAAAAAAAGATACATACAGCCGAACATATTACCTCCTCCTTTTTGGAAGTCGGCCAAAAATCTATTAGTGTATGAACGAGTATGATAGGAGATCACCCGAACGAGCTCATGTGATGACGTTTTGATAGATATGCGCTCTATATTAACACAGTTGTGAGCACCCATATCACTGGATTCCAGCGCTGGACGGAAGGGTATCAATATTCATCCAGATGCGTATGCGTTAACAAAATTTAAACCACTCCAACTTTCAGCCAGCAACCACTGTATCAAAGCTCTAATCTCTAATATCTTCCAGGTATACCCAACGAGGAGGACAACTGCCCCCGCAACTACAACCCGCAGCAGGAGGACGCGGACGGCGACGGCGCCGGCGACGCGTGCGACAACTGCCCGCGCGTGCGCAACGCCGGCCAGGACGACGCCGACCGCGACGGCGTGGGCGACGCCTGCGACAGCGACGTCGACCGCGACCAGTGAGTTGTTAGACCAGGCGCTATCTCCCAGCTACAGCCCGCAGCAGGAGGACGCGGACGGTGACGGCGCCGGCGACGCGTGCGACAACTGCCCGCGCGTGCGCAACGCCGGCCAGGACGACGCCGACCGCGACGGCGTGGGCGACGCCTGCGACAGCGACGTCGACCGCGACCAGTGAGTTGTTAGACCAGGCGCTATCTCCCAGCTACAGCCCGCAGCAGGAGGACGCGGACGGCGACGGCGCCGGCGACGCGTGCGACAACTGCCCGCGCGTGCGCAACGCCGGCCAGGACGACGCCGACCGCGACGGCGTGGGCGACGCCTGCGACAGCGACGTCGACCGCGACCAGTGAGTTGTTAGACCAGGCGCTATCTCCCAGCTACAGCCCGCAGCAGGAGGACGCGGACGGTGACGGCGCCGGCGACGCGTGCGACAACTGCCCGCGCGTGCGCAACGCCGGCCAGGACGACGCCGACCGCGACGGCGTGGGCGACGCCTGCGACAGCGACGTCGACCGCGACCAGTGAGTTGTTAGACCAGGCGCTATCTCCCAGCTACAGCCCGCAGCAGGAGGACGCGGACGGCGACGGCGCCGGCGACGCGTGCGACAACTGCCCGCGCGTGCGCAACGCCGGCCAGGACGACGCCGACCGCGACGGCGTGGGCGACGCCTGCGACAGCGACGTCGACCGCGACCAGTGAGTTGTTAGACCAGGCGCTATCTCCCAGCTACAGCCCGCAGCAGGAGGACGCGGACGGTGACGGCGCCGGCGACGCGTGCGACAACTGCCCGCGCGTGCGCAACGCCGGCCAGGACGACGCCGACCGCGACGGCGTGGGCGACGCCTGCGACAGCGACGTCGACCGCGACCAGTGAGTTGTTAGACCAGGCGCTATCTCCCAGCTACAGCCCGCAGCAGGAGGACGCGGACGGTGACGGCGCCGGCGACGCGTGCGACAACTGCCCGCGCGTGCGCAACGCCGGCCAGGACGACGCCGACCGCGACGGCGTGGGCGACGCCTGCGACAGCGACGTCGACCGCGACCAGTGAGTTGTTAGACCAGGCGCTATCTCCCAGCTACAGCCCGCAGCAGGAGGACGCGGACGGTGACGGCGCCGGCGACGCGTGCGACAACTGCCCGCGCGTGCGCAACGCCGGCCAGGACGACGCCGACCGCGACGGCGTGGGCGACGCCTGCGACAGCGACGTCGACCGCGACCAGTGAGTTGTTAGACCAGGCGCTATCTCCCCGCTACAGCCCGCAGCAGGAGGACGCGGACGGTGACGGCGCCGGCGACGCGTGCGACAACTGCCCGCGCGTGCGCAACGCCGGCCAGGACGACGCCGACCGCGACGGCGTGGGCGACGCCTGCGACAGCGACGTCGACCGCGACCAGTGAGTTGTTAGACCAGGCGCTATCTCCCAGCTACAGCCCGCAGCAGGAGGACGCGGACGGTGACGGCGCCGGCGACGCGTGCGACAACTGCCCGCGCGTGCGCAACGCCGGCCAGGACGACGCCGACCGCGACGGCGTGGGCGACGCCTGCGACAGCGACGTCGACCGCGACCAGTGAGTTGTTAGACCAGGCGCTATCTCCCAGCTACAGCCCGCAGCAGGAGGACGCGGACGGTGACGGCGCCGGCGACGCGTGCGACAACTGCCCGCGCGTGCGCAACGCCGGCCAGGACGACGCCGACCGCGACGGCGTGGGCGACGCCTGCGACAGCGACGTCGACCGCGACCAGTGAGTTGTTAGACCAGGCGCTATCTCCCAGCTACAGCCCGCAGCAGGAGGACGCGGACGGTGACGGCGCCGGCGACGCGTGCGACAACTGCCCGCGCGTGCGCAACGCCGGCCAGGACGACGCCGACCGCGACGGCGTGGGCGACGCCTGCGACAGCGACGTCGACCGCGACCAGTGAGTTGTTAGACCAGGCGCTATCTCCCAGCTACAGCCCGCAGCAGGAAGACGCGGACGGCGACGGCGCCGGCGACGCGTGCGACAACTGCCCGCGCGTGCACAACGCCGGCCAGGACGACGCCGACCGCGACGGCGTGGGCGACGCCTGCGACAGCGACGTCGACCGCGACCAGTGAGTTGTTAGACCTTTTTAGCTGAATCATGACGTGGTGACATAATCCCAGCCTTTTTTTGGCTCATTTTAAAAACCTGATGATGGCTAAACATGTTCCATAGACAGTGGACATTCACAATGAATCACAAGTGGGTGGAATACGAGATTAAAGTTTATTGGATGTTGCCCAGGGAAATTGTCTCCATCGAAATTCCGATTCCAACTACCCATAATGGATCAGGCTCAACTCTAAACTAACCAATTGATAAGTTAGTGAATAAGTGCAAAAAAAGTGTATTTAAATTAGGTACTGTAGCCAACGAGGGTTCTCCGCTAACCTACCATCACGTTTTTAGGGACGGCGTCCAAGACGGCATAGACAACTGCCCGAACCTCGCGAACAGCGACCAGCAGGACGTCGACAACGACGGCCGCGGCGACGCCTGCGACGACGACATCGATGGAGACAACATACCCAACCTCGAGGACAACTGCCCGTTGGTGTATAATCCTAACCAACTGGATTCTAACGGTGAGATTAGAGATGTTTGTAGCAATATTAGCATACTGTATAGATACGGGCAATAGGCCAATCTGCATAGGCCGGCAACGCACCTTCAACTCATCTGATTTTACGAGTGTCCACGGGTGACGGTAGTTGCTTCCCAACAAGTGACCCATTTGCTCGTTAATGTAATTTTATAAAAAGAATACCTTTCTTGAAGTTTATGTAACTAATGCTAGATTTACCTGCAACCTTGTGTGGTTCATTGATTAGGCATAAAGGGGACAGACAGACAGATTTTCTCATATTTTATAATATTTATAAGGATTTTAATTGATAAGACCAATAAAGTATTAATTGGTTTTCACATGTCTAGGTGACGGTGAAGGCGACGTGTGCGACAACGACTTTGACGGTGACAACGTCACCAATGCGCTCGACAACTGCCCCAACAACTCCAAGATATTCCGCACTGACTTCAGGTACTCCATGCTTCACTGGCTGATGGCTCCATGATAAAACGTTGGCTAGTTTCTCAAAACCTAGCTATGCCTGAGCAATTTAATGGTACCCAAATGTCTGCGTATTGCACAAGAGCGCTCTTTCTCTTGTAACCCAAGTTGGACTGGTGAGACAGCAGGCGCAGAATCGCCACACAAAAAATTGTCCTAACCAAACCTTCTAATTTCCAAATTTGCAAACAACGATCCCAGGAGATCCCAGAAGCCAAGCTCATTCAGTAAACCATTACTAGACTACGAAGGCCTCTGTTGTTAAGGGCCTGTTTCACCATTTCCTGTTAAGTGCTGGATAGGCTATCCACCACTTAACTTGACAGATCAAGTATGGAGAATCTGTCAAAAAAGTTGTGAATAGTCTATTCGGCACATTATCAGAAAGTGGTGAAACAGGCCCTGAGTATCTATAATCAAACCATTCTTCCAGGAACTACATGACGGTCCGCCTGGACCCCGAAGGTGATTCCCAGCAGGACCCCAACTGGGAGATCGCGAACGAGGGCGCCGAGATCCTGCAGACGCTCAACTCTGACCCCGGACTAGCTGTCGGCTTCGACAGCTTTGGTGGCGTGGACTTCGAGGGTACGCTGTTCGTGGACACTCAGATCGATGATGATTACGTTGGGTTTATATTCGGGTGAGTTATGTTTGATGATGAAAGTATGAAAGATGAGTAAATAAATTATTATACTTAAATCAATTTTTAAGCTATTGCATAGCTTTTATCGCGGGCGTTGAGCGCGGCGACTGAATCAAAAAATTCCGTAACGAAAATAAACCTAACACCCTTCATAACTGCACGTCAGCGATGCGGCGTTGAAAGCCGTGCATCGTATAGCGTCATTTCAGTTCGGCAGATTTCGGTACGGTGTTTGTGTGCGTGCGACTAAACGTATGCAAATTATAATTGCATAAGTCGATAAAAATGCTATGCAATATCCTTACCGCGGCAGTCCCCGAGTGCCACACGTATTATTTATTTTGTTTTATATCTCTTCGTAAGTTTTTTGTATGTACTTTGGCGCATAAGCTGAATCCCGATTGATTTTCAGGGAGATGAAGAACCCCATTTGGTCGGTCATGTTGTTAGTCGCGATCTGTTATCTGATCTTTACATGGCCCGACCAAATGACGTAGGCGTTCTGCCTATGAATCAAATTCCCTAATCCAAACTAAGCATATTTTTACCCCTAATTGTTTCCCTTCCCCCAGGTACCAGAACAACAAGCGATTCTACGTGGTGATGTGGAAGAAGGAGTTACAGACGTACTGGCAAACCACGCCGTTCCGAGCGGTCGCTGACCCCGGGATACAGCTTAAGCTGGTCAATTCCAAGACAGGACCAGGCAAGATACTGAGGAACGCTCTATGGCACTCCAACACTACGCAGGATGAGGTAAGCAGCATTAGATTTTAGCAAGTACGTGGTCAGAGGTAAGCGATCATCGCTGGACTGTTTCGTTTTTTTTTGTCTTTTGCAAGGTGGTATTGCAATCTCTCAGGTCTTCACAGATTATTGCAGTAATACAATTATTATTCTTTATAGAATTATATTTACAATAATTTGCTGTAGGCCTGTCAAGCCTTTTATTGTATGTTACAACAACTTACTTCTTCTTCCTTAAGGTGCCTTAACATTTTTATAAAGAAAGAAAGAAAACGTTTATTTGTGCAAGAAAACGAACATTGCTTAGTGCTGCAGTCGCCAGAGGTTTTAACCTCCGGAAATTGTAATAGTGAATGGATTTTTGTTTTTGAGGTGTCATTTTCTTTTTTAACACTATAACTTGCAAAGTTTACCAAAAATTTTTTTGTGCTTTTAATTTTTTAGTTACTTAATTAAAAATTAATATTTCACCATATAAAACCGGTCCCGAAAAAAATTTTTTTTCTTGTTCCTGTTATTTAATGACTCTTAACCGATTGCTTACGTTGAAAATTAACCAAATACACAATTTTTAAAAAAGAAAGTTTGCTTTGCTAAGCTAAATACAACTATAAGGTTTTTGCAAAGTTTTTAGAGATTAACGCTTGTCGTAACCAAGATAAAAGGGTTTGGGTGGATTTAAGGCTTGTAGCGAAAAGTGTGTTAAACTTACTTGTTGTGCGTATTTAATTTTTAGAGAAATGATAACTTTTAAGTACCTAAAAATGTTTAAATATCTCCAAAAATGTGTAAAATAGACCGAAAATATTTTTTATATTTGTTGAGAATTTATTTAAGTGAGAGCTAAAACATTAAATGCATCGACAAATGAAAGACTTTTTCTAGTCTTTGAAATATATTTGAACTTCCTACTTAAAGCCAGAAAAAAAATTGGGTGCTACAAATCTCACGTACATATACTAAAGACACATGCTGCGACCTATGTTTGGAAAATGCTTACCTGAATACAAAAAATATCAGTTCTTAACCTAATTTGTATTTTTTTCCTTTAAGTATGTTTTAGCAAATATAATTTATGAAAAAAAATAAATAAAAATCAATTTTATTCTGTAAAAACCTAACCAAATTCTTAGAAATATCCGTAAAAAGTTTGTGCTACATTTTCAGAAAATTTAATAAAGTTAGAGCTAAAAAGTTATGCACATTAAGAAAGAGAAGGCTTTGTTAAGCCTAAAAAATAATTTTAAACTTCCTATTTAAAACCAATGAAAAATAGGAACGCCATTTACCTGGCGAGGCACACAACAAGCACATTTAGAGGTATGCTCATCTACATACAAAAATATTAATTTTAAATCTAAGTTATATATTTTTTCAACTTATTTTCTTTCTTTGGAATATAAGAAATGGTACAATTTAAAAAAATAATAATCTATTTTATTATTTTGCTATATATTTAAAAGAAAGAAATATGCAAATTTTTCTCAAAATTTTACAGTTTATGAGTTTACTGGAAGTGGAAGAGAATAATTTAAAAATCAAAAGAACAACTTTTCAATAGGTTAACTTTATTATTTATGTTATCAGCTACACATTCCTTTTTTTTCTTTTCAATTTTCATCCACTATTGCAAAAATCGGAGGTTTGCACGATTTTTACGCTCTGGGAACTCCACTATAGCACAATAGTTACAATAAATAATACATCATAAAATGTTTTCGAACACAAGCCGACGCAGCTGAGCATAATATGCTGACTGCAAACAATCAGCGCTGATCTTCCGCTGGGCTGACAGGTGACGTCAAAATCGTTTTTATCAAAACAATATACTTAGTGTGATATTCTCTGGGAAAAACGGCTGCAACTTTTAAAATGGTCTCCTATACCGATTTCAGTAAAAGTAGCGTGCAAATGATGTGATTTCTTTTTACTACGGTCCCCAAAAAATTTGATTTATAACTTTGCCCGATAAAATTGTACCCAACAGGCGATATTTTTATAGAGTGTGGGGTAGTTTTATCAGGGGCAAGTGTGTAAATATCCCGCTGTCGCCTGTCGCCGCGCCGCGATGTATGACCGCGACGTGCCGCTACATCACCGAAGAGTAGCGAGTAGAGGAGTATTTAAATTAGGATAAAATACTAGTAGTAGGAAGAGAAAGATGGGAAACTAACAAGGTCTTATCCATACTGCTATGAATTTCTCCTTTAGGGTTCGTTTAAAAATGGTAGTAATAATAATTATTATATATATAATAACTGAGTAACACTAATCAGGCCTACGGTAGAGTTGCGGTGGGTTAATTGTTTCCGGAACTAAGCGGGGAGTGGTTCACCATGGGATTCTAGTGGGTAGACCGACACCAGGGGAGTCCCACCTAACACGGCCAATGTCCCCGGTCCGCCGGAGATGCGCAAAGCATTTCCCCATGCAAAAACCCTAAAAAGGGCTACCAAGTAAAGCTAGTAACTATAGTAGAGTCGAGAGCTTCGCCCCTTTTTTTTTTACTAAGCGAAACAAAATAATATTAAAGGCACTGTATATTGGCGCTCGCGTCATTTTAAATGATAAGGTGTTTTTTTTTTAATTTATTATATTTTTACCTTACAGTGTAATGTGTTTTCGTATTTGCTTTGCCACTATTAGAAGACAGTAGTATTCTACACAATATTTTCATTTATCTTTAATAAGTAGTGCTTCTGTTCTTGTCTACTCGTTGTTCTCCGCTAATAACAGTAGAATTACACCCGCTACGTTAAGGCCCTATAGACCCGAAAATTAGCAGGTCGATGTCTGTCAGTACGAATATCGACGTAAAGGACATTAAAATAACATTCATGTCAGCGCGCCTTGTACAGTGGCGGTTACGACGCTCGCCGCGTACTTGATAGGGCGAAATAGGAGAAAAAAACCTTTTTTTTTGATAATTAAACCAAAATGCAAAATGTAACCACAAATTATTCTTCTTTAAGTTATGAGCTGTTCGTAGATATGATTTTTGAAAGTAAAACTATCATAAGCTTCATGAAAAATAAGAAAAATATCACAAAATATTCGAATTTAGCCTCCTCTTTGGAGTTATTTTTGATCGAGTGAAGTTTTCAATATTATGTTTCGAACCACAAATTGTCAAAGTACATTAAGTAAACAACAATGTGTATTTTTTTTTGGCTTTTAAAAGTCACTATTTGTTTGTTTATTATTGATTCAAAGTCATGTAAAACTGGGTCTATAGGGCCTTAATGAGCGTTGCACTTTTTGTGCTGTTCTCTCGAGGGCGAATTCCGAGCGCGGATGCTGTAAACTATACATCTGTCTTAATTACTGTGACGTCATTACAGCGACAGTCGGAAATACAATTGAAATAGGTCATTTTAATTTGGCGCATGTGTACTATCAGGGAAATTTTCGTAGACAGTATGGATGACTTACGTTATTTGCAGGTTTCGTTATATCAACAACAAACAGTAACCGTTCATGACTTACATTGTTAATTTGACGAAATCTGACCAAAAAACTAAGGTCTGTCATCCTATAAAATTTCCCTTAATTTACAATAACTGCCAATAACCGTATCCAAAGTCAAACATTGCGTAGTTTTGCCGGGCGATTTTTAAAGCTCGTGCGACATCTATATTTGTTAACTAACATTTACAATGTGTAGAGAACTAGAGGTCCTTATAAAACGATAAAAAGAAATAGATAGCCTAAATATTTTTTTTCCAGGTATCCCTGCTATGGAAGGACCCGCGCAACGTGGGTTGGCGCGAGAAGACCGCCTACCGCTGGCGGCTACTGCACAGACCGCGCATCGGACTTATACGACTCAAGGTCTGATACTACTAATTACGCAGGAGTAACTTTATAGTGCCCGAAAGTGTGCGCAGTACACAAGAGCACGTGGGTTGGCTCGAGAAGACCGCCTACCGCTGGCGGCTACTGCACAGACCGCGCATCGGACTCATACGACTCAAGGTCTGATACTACTAATTACGCAGGAGTAACTTTATAGTGCCCGAGAGTGTGCGCAGTACACAAGAGCACGCGGGTTGGCGCGAGAAGACCGCCTACCGCTGGCGGCTGCTGCACAGACCGCGCATCGGACTCATACGACTCAAGGTCTGATACTACTAATTACGCAGGAGTAACTTTATAGTGCCCGAGAGTGTGCGCAGTACACAAGAGCACGTGGGTTGGCGCGAGAAGACCGCCTACCGCTGGCGGCTGCTGCACAGACCGCGCATCGGACTCATACGACTCAAGGTCTGATACTACTAATTACGCAGGAGTAACTTTATAGTGCCCGAGAGTGTGCGCAGTACACAAGAGCACGTGGGTTGGCGCGAGAAGACCGCCTACCGCTGGCGGCTGCTGCACATACCGCGTATCGGACTCATACGACTCAAGGTCTGATACTACCTACTAATTACGCAGGAGTAACTTCATAGTGCCCGAGTGTGTGCGCAGTACACAAGAGCACGTGGGTTGGCGCGAGAAGACCGCCTACCGCTGGCGGCTGCTGCACAGACCGCGCATCGGACTCATACGACTCAAGGTCTGATACTACTAATTACGCAGGAGTAACTTTATAGTGCCCGAGTGTGTGCGCAGTACACGAGAGCACGTGGGTTGGCGCGAGAAGACCGCCTACCGCTGGCGGCTACTGCACAGACCGCGCATCGGACTCATACGACTCAAGGTCTGATACTACTAATTACGCAGGAGTAACTTTATAGTGCCCGAGAGTGTGCGCAGTACACAAGAGCACGTGGGTTGGCGCGAGAAGACCGCCTACCACTGGCGGCTACTGCACAGACCGCGCATCGGACTCATACGACTCAAGGTCTGATACTATTAATTACGCAGGAGTAACTTTATAGTGCCCGAGAGTGTGCGCAGTACACAAGAGCACGTGGGTTGGCGCGAGAAGACCGCCCACCGCTGGCGGCTACTGCACAGACCGCGCATCGGACTCATACGACTCAAGGTCTGATACTACTAATTACGCAGGAATAACTTTATAGTGCCCGAGAGTGTGCGCAGTACACAAGAGCACGTGGGTTGGCGCGAGAAGACCGCCTACCGCTGGCGACTACTGCATAGACCGCGCATCGGACTCATACGACTCAAGGTCTGATACTACTAATTACGCAGGAGTAACTTTATAGTGCCCGAGAGTGTGCGCAGTACACAAGAGCACGTGGGTTGGCGCGAGAAGACCGCCTACCGCTGGCGGCTACTGCACAGACCGCGCATCGGACTCATACGACTCAAGGTCTGATACTACTAATTATGCAGGAGTAACTTTATAGTGCCCGAGAGTGTGCGCAGTACACAAGAGCACGTGGGTTGGCGCGAGAAGACCGCCTACCGCTGGCGGCTACTGCACAGACCGCGCATCGGACTCATACGACTCAAGGTCTGATACTACTAATTACGCAGGAGTGACTTTATAGTGCCCGAGTGTGTGCGCAGTACACAAGAGCACGTGGGTTGGCGCGAGAAGACCGCCTACCGCTGGCGGCTACTGCACAGACCGCGCATCGGACTCATACGACTCAAGGTCTGATACTACTAATTATGCAGGAGTAACTTTATAGTGCCCGAGAGTGTGCGCAGTACACAAGAGCACGTGGGTTGGCGCGAGAAGACCGCCTACCGCTGGCGGCTACTGCACAGACCGCGCATCGGACTCATACGACTCAAGGTCTGATACTACTAATTACGCAGGAGTGACTTTATAGTGCCCGAGTGTGTGCGCAGTACACAAGAGCACGTGGGTTGGCGCGAGAAGACCGCCTACCGCTGGCGGCTGCTGCACAGACCGCGCATCGGACTCATACGACTCAAGGTCTGATACTACTAATTACGCAGGAGTAACTTTATAGTGCCCGAAAGTGTGCGCAGTACACAAGAGCACGTGGGTTGGCGCGAGAAGACCGCCTACCGCTGGCGGCTGCTGCACAGACCGCGTATCGGACTCATACGACTCAAGGTCTGATACTACCTACTAATTACGCAGGAGTAACTTCATAGTGCCCGAGTGTGTGCGCAGTACACAAGAGCACGTGGGTTGGCGCGAGAAGACCGCCTACCGCTGGCGGCTGCTGCACAGACCGCGCATCGGACTCATACGACTCAAGGTCTGATACTATTAATTACGCAGAAGTAACTTTATAGTGCCCGAGAGTGTGCGCAGTACACAAGAGCAAGCTCTCTATTCCTTTACTCTCATAAGTCATAACCCAGTGCGGACGACCGACACGACTGGCGAAAGATCAGACACAGGACCGACTTTTTACTTGCCCATCCGACGCATGGACCATCTCACTTGTCGGACAATCAGGTGATCAGCCTGCATTGTCCTAACTTGGAAATAACATGTTCCCAACGCGGTAATAGAACCCATGACCTCAGAGTCAATCCCGCGCGATCAACGAATTTTGGCACAACGGAGTTGCTGTTACCAACTAGAACACTACTTAGTCTATAATAAATGAATTTCATTTCTATCAAAACCTACACCAACGTACATCGTACAATGTGTTTTCCCATGCAACAAAATATAGGGATCCCACACAAAACTACGAATTAGCATCGCATCGCAATGTCATTTAATTATGAGTTTTGTCGCAGATATTTGCGATGCGAATTCGCAGTTATGTGTGGGATCCCTATTTGTTGCATGGGAAAACACATTGTTATAACATCGACCTGAAATACTTTCACTGTAACCGTACATCTTAATTCTCCAGGTGTACGAGAACAACCGTCTGGTGGCTGACTCGGGTAACGTGTACGACCTGACGCTGAAGGGCGGCCGGCTCGGCGTGTTCTGCTTTTCGCAGGAGATGATCATCTGGTCCAACCTGGTTTACCGGTGTAATGGTGAGTGGGGTTAACACGGGAGTTTAGGAGTTACGATTTTTTGGCTGGACGGTGGACCTTAATATGTATTCAACATAGTTCATTAGTTAATCTAGACGTTTTCCAGTCAAAATCACCAGGAAATAGAGATACAGTACTCCAAAATTAATAATGCGCATGAATGACCGTGAATAATGATCGTATTACAAAAGCTACAGGAATATCACGACGAACTTTGACTGATACATGTATCTTAAACGCAATGCAATTAGAAAATGCAATATCGTCTACCTTCGCTCGGGAAATACGACCGTTGTCGAAAAATTACGAAAATGTCCATGCGCTTTATCACTTTTGGAGCACTGTAGTTCAAGTATACTCGTAGTCAAAAAAACCTTAGAAACTCGAAATTAGTAGCTAGGAATTTTCAACCACAGAATATAATATGAGAGTTTTAAATTGGAACTTCAAACCATGGGAATGTAGAGACAGTATATAAGTCTATGATGTAGAGAGTTAGGAATATTTTAATTGACATGATAATATCACAGACAATATATTTAAATTCTTATAGAGAAACAATACCATAAACGCTTAGGTACTTACGTTGCAAGAGAAAACTAAGGCGACTTTACAGTCGCATAAAAACTGGTGCATTATTTTCGTATCACGAGTCTCGGTAATGCTAAGCACTCGGGATATCAAGCCGTACGAATCTTCCATTTCCATTCCAAACCAAGAGATTCGACTTACGAAGGCTGAGACTTTAACATCATAATATTGCTTAGTTTTGTGTTTTTCGAAACAAACTCTTCGTTCTAATCTATAAGAGACTCGAGCTTTTAGAATCAAACCGGTCATTGAACAAAATTTTTCGTATTTCAGACAAGATCCCAACCAATATAGTCCCGGAGCTGCCGCCGCGGCTGCACAAGAAGGTGGATGTCGACCACGACTTCGTCTACGTGTGACGGATCTTAGACTACACTAATAACACTAATTACTCGTTGTAAGATAAATATATAATATAACATACGTTTTAACTGTTTGTCTGTGTTTTATATACCAAAACATATTTTTAATAAGCAATTCCCAATTAATTAAGCAAAATAAAAAATTCCCGCCTGTCATCACTTTCTTGACAGACTATACTTCTTATCCAACAAAAGGGTTAAGGGCGGCCCATTGAGATAATAAACACTAGGAGAGAGCCTTAAATCGGTGTATAAGCGTCAAAAGCGTGTAATGTTATGTCCTACTTACTCGGACATAACAAAGGAGTCGGTCTGCATATTTCATGTAATAAAAGTGTTAATAAAGGTTTTTAGTGAACATTTTATGTTAGATATTGTCATGGGCGTAGCGAGGTACGGGCAGGGGGGGGCAGCTGCCCCCCCCCCCCCCCTAGAAGAGCGATCGGTCGCTAAAAAGCTCAAGAGTTAAGTGGTGAGAGGGGAGGCATTCAATCCCAGTTCGCTTACTCGTATTTTGTTCTATTTGTGGTTCTATTGTGAGATTATCATATTATGTTAAAAATTACGAATTCGAAGTTTATAGTCCGCGCGGAACTAGTTGGCCGCGCCGTAGGTAGGGACAGGGGTGAGGGGGCGGGTTGCTTGCTGCTCACAACGCACATGAGATTAGACAGTGACGACCAATCTCGCGATATCGTGAACAATAATATAATTTAATTATTGAAAAGAATAAATTAAAGACAATTGATCAGTTTTATATTCTAAATTATTGACATCGGCTTTCCGTTTTTTAAAAACCTATGCACTTTAAATATTATTTCCTTGGATTGTCTTTGTTATCGGCGGACTTATTTTGCTATTGCAATCTCTTGTGCGTTTTGTCTAAACTAGCCAGAACTGTCAAAATCAAGCGCCCCCGCCTCTCCGTCCCACCGCTCACATGCGTTACCTAAGGCGTGGCCTTTTTATACGGATATACGGATAGGATTTTCTCAATCTACCCCAAGACCTATGGCCCCTCCCTATATCGAATCCTGGCTATGCCCATGGATATTGTTGAGTTAGTTTTGTGGTTCCGCTAAATAATAAACCATAAGAATGGCCAAAGAATGCCTCAAACACGTGGATTTAACAATAAATACGTAAGTTTTGAACGTTTTTTGGGCTTTTCAATCGGTATTTTTGTAAGCTAAAGAGATAATTTATAGGTTTAATAATCCCTTATTCGTGCTATATAGGGCATTAGTGCTAAAAATGTCACATCAATTAATAATTTGTCTACAAAAATTGCATAGCTTTTTACGTGTGTTTACGGATTCTCATTACTTGAACTATAGTTTATCGATATCATGAACTAAATGACTTTCTTTGTGCTTCGAAATGATCGACAAATAGAAATATTCAAGAAAATAAACGCACACTACTTGTATGAAAATAAGCACAAAATGGCCACGCGATGACGGGCTAAGGTTACATATATATATATATATATATATCCTTAATCTGTGGGGCGGCCAATCCTAGCTACGCCACTGTCTAAGCAAAGCTAGCAAGTGGAAAAGGAACCTCAATATTTTAAATTTTGCTATTCAACTTATGAAATTTTAAATGTAACGTCACAAAACTTAGGACGGGCCATAATTATTATCATCCTTCATCGATTTCCCCCCCCCCCCCTTAGGTGTGACATACTTACTCTGTAGATGACCCCTAGGTACTCAATGAATAACCGTAAGGTACCAATAAATAGTTTCTAGGTAAGTTAAAGTCAATTTTAATGTCGTCGGTATAAGGGTGAATTTCAACATGTTGATATTTTTTTTTCATTTCGGTGAACTTTTTTGTTTCCTTGTTTTTTTAAGTTTTTATGGAAGTTTCCTCTCAATTTTAATGTTATATGACTACAAAAATAATGACATAAAAATTAAACAGTAAACAAACGAAGTACACACATTTCTATTTTTGCTGTCACCGAGATGAAAATGTCAGTCACCGAGATGAAAAAAAATATCACCGAAATGTAAAGGTACAATTCCGTGCATCGCGATCGATCGCGGTCGCGCACGACCTACGACTGTCGTCGGCAGCTCGCGACCATAGTCAGCGTATGAAAATGTATGGCACCGCTTCCGAGGCCCGCGACTGACGTGCGCGGCCTACGACTGTCGTAAGCCGCGCGCGACCGTGCCATATAACTTTGACACGGTCGCGCGGGGCCTACGACAGACGCGCGCGACCGACGCGGCGGTGCCATACATTTTCATACGCTGACTATGGTCGCGAGCGGCCGACGACAGTCGTAAGTCGTGCGCGACCGCGATCGATCGCGATGCACGGAATTGTACCTTTAATTCACCGAAATAGTATACATCATGATTGCAAAACAAGTATCCTGGATTAAAAAAAATTAAACAATCGGTAATTTTATAAATTCGTATCAAAATATAATTAAGTAGCCTACCCCCAGAACTTCGTTTCGCTATTCTAAGAAAGTCGATCCATGCGTAGACTGAAAATGCAAAGCAGTCAGTCATTCGACAGTTCTCTCACCGGTGTCCGGTCGTGTAAATCAGCCGTTCCACCAGATGAGAGAGTGTGATGGCACACATTTGGATACCTTTCTGGCGTATTTGGAAGATTTCAATGTGATCGGTAGCCGGTCGTTCGACTTGGAAAATATTATCATACTCAGGTAGCCGTCACCACGCTGGTACGTCAGCGCGTTTATAAGTTTTAATCAAACTGCTCTAATTTGTAAGCAGTCCATTGAAATGTTACAATTTAAGGGCCGAATATTGCTTTTTTTAGAGGACGCAGTTTTATTTTTGGGACATAATATAGAGGTGGTCAATAGAAGCTTAACCTCAAGTTTGTGGGGCCGCCACTTGCCACCCTTGTTCTCCGGCTGCCATCTTGGAAAAAAGGATGTCAATTTTTTTGGGGTAAAAAGTCATACAAACATATTTGTAGGCAAAATAATTTTCAACAAATTATGATTTTACAACATTTTTGTAAGACGTATGGTTTCCGAGATATCGCGAAAATAGTGTTGTCACCTCTTTTTTCAAGATGGCGACCGGGGAACAAGGGTGACGTTTCTACAAACTTAAGGTTTGGCTTCTATTGACCACTCATTCGTGTTCCAAAAATAAAATTGCGTCCTCTCAAAATTAATGCAAAGCTCATGTAAAATTTTAACGGACTAAAAATATTTTTTCGATTGTTATAATAGTGAAAGGACAATATTTTTTACATAATATTGCCAATGAATACTTTGACGTTTATTTAGGTAACGTTTAATAATAAGCAAAAAAAGCCTCACAGTTAGAACTTGATTTAGAAATTAAATTTTTAACGAAAGAAACTGTTAAAGTTTGACTTTTTTAGGGTTCCGTACCCAAAGGGTAAAAACGGGACCCTATTACTGAGACTTCGATGTCTGTCCGTCTGTCTTCAGGCTGTAACTCAAGAACGGTAATAGCTAGAGAGTTGAAATTTTCACAGATTATGTGTATCTATTGCCGCTATAACAACAAATACTAAAAACAAAATAAATTAAATATTTAAGGGGGGCTGCCATACAACAAACGTGATTTTTCAAACATTTTTTGCTAGGTATCAATGACGACAACTGGTAGGCACTTGCAATTTTTACATAAGTCTTAATTATATGTGTGCTTTAATAATTAGTAATAATATTTAAATAAAATAAAAATTTAAGGGGGGTCCCATACAAAAAACACAATTTTTGGCCTATTTTTGCTCTATAACGGTACGGAACCCTTCGTGCGCGAGTCCGACTCGCACTTGGCCGATTATTGTAGATTCTTCTACATAATATAATATTTTATAGTATAAATACAATAAAATATAATATGTTATAAAATTAAATATTTAAGGGGGGCTGCCATACAACAAACGTGATTTTTCAAACATTTTTTGCTAGGTATCAATGACGACAACTGGTAGGCACTTGCAATTTTTACATAAGTCTTAATTATATGTGTGCTTTAATAATTAGTAATAATATTTAAATAAAATAAAAATTTAAGGGGGGTCCCATACAAAAAACACAATTTTTGGCCTATTTTTGCTCTATAACGGTACGGAACCCTTCGTGCGCGAGTCCGACTCGCACTTGGCCGATTATTGTAGATTCTTCTACATAATATAATATTTTATAGTATAAATACAATAAAATATAATATGTAGATATTTTATGTACCTATCATCAATACTTTTTGCAACGCAAGCGAAATAATGTATTTTTTTGACATATTGGCACTTTGGGTTAACTTTTGCAATCTTCGGAAGGATCTCTAACATTTTTCAGAATAAAACATCTGCCTATAATCATCAAATATATCACAAAGGATGTAGCTATCCGTTAGTATTCAGCTATTGCACAGCTCTTATCGCGGTTTTAGGCAATTCCTAGAGCCAACTATTTTTAACCCATTCAAATAACCTGTTGCCTTCCGTAAGCTACGCTCACAAAAATAATATCATAGAGTGACGGCTGCTCATTTTGTAACTTAACACGTAATTTTGTCCAAATTACGTGTTATGTTAATATTCATTGTTAATTATTATAAATATAGTTAAGTAATAATAATTAACCATATATGGTTACATGTATTATAAAAATAACACAATAGACTCGTTCTGCTTTTGCTAATTCACTAATCAACAAAAGTCAATATTATAGGTAATCCTAATACACTATATGAGGTCACAAAGTCAGTCTATGAGTTTCTTATTTATAAAATCACAGGTAAAATATGTCCTTATAAAATATTAAAAGTCAAATAAATGACAATATTGTGAATTCAAACATTAAGCATCAGCAGCATAGTTCTGTTTGATTCAGGAACAATTTTTATAATTTCGCAGATTATATTATTCATCCCTGTATAAAACAACTTTAAAAATCACCGAGATGAAAAAAGTATTCACCGATATGAAAACTATTGTCACCGAAGGTCATCGAAAGTCACCGAGTCACCATTTCCGTGATTTTTTTTCATATCGGTGCATGGACGTATAAAAAAGGCGGACGGAGTCCCACCATACACAAAACTGTGTCGTTCAGAGTCGGCCAGCTGGCTGTATGTACACGGTCCGCACGCACACATTTTTGTGTGCGTGCGGACATTTGACAGGCGTCAGTACGTGTGCGTGGCCGACTCAGAAGAAAAGTGAAGACACAGTTTTGTATATGACAAGACTCCGTCCGCCTTTTTTTCTACGTTCATGTATCGGTGTTTTTTTTTTCATTTCGGTGACCAAATAGGTCACCGAATTCACCGAAACGGAATCACCGATATGAAAATTTGCGACAAATCGTTGAATATTTTGACACCTATAATAATTATACCGATATCTATACTACATACTGATACATACATATTATTAAAAGTGTTTGTAAGAAAATAAATGAATACTTCTAGCTGGTTCAATTAACATGATAAATTGAATCACGGAAATGTAGAGAAAAGTGTCGTGTCACCGAGACGATATACTTACGTTTTTAGCGGGAACACGCAGCGACGCAGCAAACCACCTCTAGCTCCGAAGGCACAAGTATGACTGGCGCTTGAGTTCGAGAAGCGGCATAACGTTCAAAAGTACTTCTGGTCTCGACAATTCATGTTTCTTTTTTATTCACCGAATCAAGACAAAATGTTGGGACAGTTTTATTTCTCCCGCTATTTTGAAAGTATAACGATTGAGATTATGAAATTTGTATTGATTATACCTCCATTCTTTAAGAATCAAATAAAAGAATCTGTTTGTTTGTACCACTAATATTTTTTCCTCGGCTGACGAAATTAGGACTAAAAAGGTCGTTGGGACAGTCACCGAGGGGCCTAGTTTCCACCTTTAGAATATTTTTTTTTATGTTCTAGTTATCGAATTAAAAACTTGTCTGTTGCCTCATATGGATAATCACACAAACTATGCGATGAAATTTTATTTAACCCTAAAAAGCCATTTCACACCCCCAATTTCACAGTAGCCGCGAAAAAAAAGCGGTTGGGAAATTCACCCAGAATACCTTTTCTGTCAGAGCCTAGATTTAAAGTAACCTTAAACGTATGTGAATAATTTATTCATACAGTCAGAGAAGTTAATTCATAGGTAGGTATGGACCTACGCAATTTGGTCGCGTTATGTAAAAACCAGCTGTTTGGAGATAACAAAATTCAATTTTTTAAAATTGAATTTCGAACTCAGCATTCAGAACGAGATGTCATGCAATGTGTCATGCTCTACCAATTATTATTACCATTATGACGTGTTTTAAACTTGACATCACGTAATTATATATTGCGTTCGAAATTTAAATGTAATAGAAAATAATAACAGGGTCACGGTGGAACGGCCACGGCGTAAAGCTGTAATGCCAAAACACTTGCACGATTTTGTCGTATAATTAAAAAAATGAAAGAGAAGTTGCCGCGGAATTTTAAAATTAAAAAAAAAGAATAGAACAAGAATAGAAGAGGGAATTTTTCCGAGCTCCTTAATTTTATTAGTGTATTTTACATTTGTATTTTAGTTAATTTTTTCAATTAAGTGTTTTTAATGACGTGTTTTCATAATACAATATTATATCAAAATTACTCTTACGCGAGTGGGTTTAACCGTGTACAGACACAAGCACCGAATTAATTTACAATAGGTATTGTTGGAAATTAAAATTTTCGTAATCGTTTACAACGATAATAATAATTATTTCTGTTATAAAAAGTAATTTGAAAAATTGTGTTTCGACATTTCCGATGAACGCAAATATAAATAAATCGGAGATTCTCGGAAATGCCATTGTATTCTATTGTTGTCGCGATCACCGGTGCTCGTACGGGGCTTGATGGGTTAACGAATCTTCGGGTAGTTTATAAAACTTTAGCAAGTTGAACATTTCTGTCACCTCGGTTCGCCATTTATACGCGTCTCGACTCTCGAGTCTCGAGGCCGTGTTGCGTGGTCGTGAGTCGTGACTCGTGATGAGTCATTTCGGAGCCCCGGGAACTTTTCGGACTTTCGTGCGCGTTTCGTTTTGCAGCCGAGGTTGATGTTGCATCCCTCGATCGGTAGCTACCTACCTCGCGAGCGTTCGGTTTAAATTGGCGACTTTGTCTCGTGATCGAAATAGGACCACGTGCTCACAGGAACTACACGGGTGAGTATAGTAAACCGTTTAAATCTCATATTCTCGCCTATATTTTTTCTAAAGACAATAATAATTGTGTGAAGAAAGGTCAAGTGGAAAACAGTCTAGGGCAAAAGTAAAACGACTACCACAACGTTGTTACAATATAATTTAAGTCAGTAAGCAATATTTGTATGTATTTGTGGTTCAAATTACAATAGTTGTTTAATTTTTTTTGTTTTTATAGATTGAAAGAGGCAATCCCTTGTGGCGTGTACGGTGCAGTGCGTACACGAGTGCGGTGCAGTGTAGTGCCGGCCGAGCCGAGCCGTGCGGAGCCCGTCGACCCGGGCCGAGCTGAGCCTAGCGAAGCCGAGCCGTGCCGAGCCGAGCGATGCCGAGCCTACAGGCCGAGCTAGCGGAGCCGAGCAGAGCCGTGCCAAGCGAAGCCGAGCGGAGCCGCGTCGGCCTGTGCCGAGCCGAGCCGTGCTGAGCCGTGCACAGCTGTACCGCGGGGCGCCGTGCCGCCACCACTCAGGTATGTATCAGTTTCACCAGTTCTATTAGTTGATATACTACGGTTTTAACCTTATGAAAGAACCAGGAACCTGTAGACTGTAACAATCAGTGGCGTAACTACACCATCTGGGGCCTGTGGCAAATCGATGAAGCTCCATTAGTAAAAGTTGTCATGTTAACAATACAGGTACAATGCACAAAAATATTTCTAAGCATTTTACTACAACTGCAATCCTATGGTTACGCCTCTGATAAAATATTCTTGATTTAATCTCTGTCGAAACACAGTAGAAACCGAGATTCATAATATTATCTTAACCGTACCTCCGTAGTGTAAATTGTAATTTATATGTTGCTGTAGCCTATTTTCAAGTTCAACTGGCTAAATTTTTACTTATTCAAAACCTTTATTTTCAGGAGAACCTATCAACGCGAGCCTGCAGCTGCATCTATTGATGACGTGACAGAATATGCAGCCGAATCTGCAGGTAAGATTTTAATAGTTTATTAAAAACTAATTTATTAAAAATTTAAAAAAAATTAGTTAAAAACACTGTTGCAAGGTCCAATTTTTATTTACTGGAGGTACAATATAATAGCATACCAATAAAATCCGATGCAGCTTGTATTTAAACTTCTATACTAAATAGCTATGATCTTTGGAGCTGCTAGATCGAATTGCAAAATTATTTTTTGTGTTGGATAGTCCTTTGAGGAAAGCCAAATAATACAAAATGTGTATGATCGAGTTAACTGAAGAAGTAGCAGCACTGATACTGTAACTTTGGGTTCTAACTTCTATGTTTCTATGAGAAACGCCCCAACGTCATTGATTTTTCCGTACAAAAGTACCTAAAAAGAGATTACTTTTTCAGCGCTGTTAGATATCACTTAACGCTATAATGCCTATAATATAGACCTACGAGATACACAGTACACACCCTAAAGTAATATTATCACTTTGTTAAGCAATTGCATAGCTTTTATCTCGGGCTTTAAGCGTGGCGACCGAATCAAGAAATTCCGTAACGAAAAAACCTAACACCCCGCACTCCGATCGGCCGCGGCACTGCAGCGGTCAGCGGCGTTGCCAGACTTCGGCACGGTGTTTGTGCGCGTGCGACTAGACGTATGTTATAATTGCACTAGATGACGCCCGCCTAAATTCTTTTATCGCGCGGGAACCGTACATTTTTCCGAGATAAAAACTATCCTGTGTCCTTTCACGGGACTCAAAGTATCTTCTTGCCAAATTTCAGCAAAATCGGTTCAGCGGTTTGATCGTGCAGCGGTTACAGACAGACACACTTTCGCATTTATAATAATACTAGATGACGCCCGCAACTCCGTTGCGCCAAAACTCGTTTATCGCGCGGGAACCGTACATTTTCCCGGGACAAAAAGTATCCTAGTCCTTTCCCGGGACTCAAAGTATCTCCAAGCCAAATTTCAGCAAAATCGGTTCAGCGGTTTGGGTATGAAGAGGTAAACAGACAGACAGATTTTCGCCATCGTCCCACGCGAAAAACATACCATCCTCATCACTAGGGCCCGGATTTATATGTAAATACATATTTTTATTTTACGTGATTTTCGGCCTAGAATGTGTTTTTTACACGAATTATCATGTTTAGAGTTTTAGACTGTGAAAAACCAAGTTTTATTTTCCATATTTTTCCATATTTTAGGGTTTTGCAAAGATAAGTCCATATTTTGCAAAAAAATGTCACAATCGTCCATATTTTCACAAAAATACAAAAAAAAAATCTTTCCCGCCACCATGTATTCGTATGTACGGCTACGTATTTCGTTCCCCTCGCGTTTTATCGTCGTTCCAAAGAAGATTATTGAAGAAATAGAAAATAAAGTTTCAGATGCTGTTGCTGACATGGCTAAACAAAAACTGAAGTATGTTTCGGTCTTCGGGTAATATAAAGAATTTAAGAACTTAACACACAAAAAAAAAGACAAAATTCTGTGCCGATTTTTGATGTTACATGCACCCTCACATCATGTGACTTGTGAGTTGTGACGTGCACGGTGCAGGTGCAGGGATCATGGGGGCGATGCCGGTCCGTCCACGTTCGTGTCCCTGGGCACCTCCCCCGTGCCATCGTGAGCTTTTTCACGGGGACACGGGGGGGGGGGGTGGCTGAACGCCGGTATGCGTGTGTGATTGTGTGTGTGCTTGGCTGCGCTCACAGTGTGACGAAAGGGCCCGCGACCCGGGGTGTCGGAGTTAGTTATGATGGAAGGTCGCATTAGTCCAAATAATCTCCGGGCGGGTACCGGCTCCTCTGGGGCCGGAGAATCCCGTGCACCTCCGCAAGGGGGTGCGAGGTCCGTGTATACGGAGGGGCCAACTACTGCGAGGAAGGACGAGGAGGCCGCTAAGGCGGCGAGGCAGAGGGCCATTTTAGCCGCTTTGAGTGGCGATGGCGGGAAGAAGAGCGACAGCCCGAAGCCGGCGCCCATTACCGCGCCGGCGGCGGAGCTTTTAACGGACGAGGACGTTGACTTCAGTCAGCCGCAGCCCAACGGCACTGAGCGGTTGCTGAAGTTGATGCAAAAGAAGAAGCTGAGAGGCGACAAGGATGTGCCGCGTGTCTTTCTGACACGCGACGTGAATATGCCGCCTCCAAGCACTGGAAAGGTCCCGATTGGTAGAGACTCCCCTCGCGGTCGAGTCTCCCAACGTGGACGTGACTTACCCGGACATGACAGCGAGGACTGGCTTTCGGACTCCAGCGAAATGTCTGGCATATCGCTGGACTCCGAGAGCTTGCCCGCATTGACTCGCCGTAAAAGGCGATCTGATGACGACATGGCACCGCCCCTCAGTAAAGGAGCGGTGCCCAAAGCCAAGAGAGGACGCGGCCGCCCGCCTACAGCCGGATATGTCGGTTTGGCAAAGGCTCAGGCCGATCTGGACCGTGAGAAGGAGGTGGCCCTTCGACTCAAGGCCGAGGAGGAGGTAGCCGAGGCGGTCAGGGTGGCGCGAGAGACGCGTTCTTCGCTCCTTGCAAGCCCCGCCGCCATGGAAGAAGACAGGTCAGAGCAGACCAACTACGCTCTGGCCCAATGTGTTGAGACTTCGCTGGAAACGATATCCATGGTCGCAGCGAAGTCGAAAAACCTTAAGGGGACGTTCCGGGGGCTCCTCAAGGAGGCGGTCAGCGACATACGCGCCACCGTCTCCGAAATGAGAAGTCACGGAGCAACCGAAGACGTAAAGGCCCTCGAGGCTCAGAATGCGCGGCTCCAGAATCAAGTGGAGTCTTTGCGTAAAGAGCTAGAGGAGCTACGCCGTCAGGTGATGAAGCCGGCCGAGCAGGACATACGCCAGCTGTTGTCTGAGGTCTCTCGCTCTACCGTAGAGACCTTCAGCAACATGCTGAACGCTCGGCTGGCTGGTCTGGAGAGTCGGCTCCTCCCAGAGCCTCGACTGCGACCTCCGCTTGCGGCGGACAGAGCCCGGAGGATTACACCGGCCGCCGTCGTAAGCGTTGAGGCACCACCGGACGAGACGCCGGGGCCCTCGAAGCAGAAGGCCAAGGGGAAACCGGCCCCAAAGAAGACGCGGCAGCCAGCCGCCGCAGCGGCCTCGCAAGAGGCCACTGCCGCGCCCGAGGCGCCAAAGGCCAAGAAGGGCCGAAAGAAGAAGCGGCCGTCGATGGCCGCTCAGGAAGCGGCACAAGGGGGAGCGAACACCGGCTCCCCTCGTATTGAGGCCCCGTGGACCACGGTGGGTCCAAAGGGCAAAAAGAAGAAAGGGGCGGTTACAACATCTACAACCGCCCCGAGAAAGAAGAAGAAAACCAGGCTACGTGTTCCCGCTACTGCGGCCGTCGCTCTTACTGTAGAAGAGTCGGCCATTAAAGCGGGCCTCACGTACGCTGAGGCAATTGGGAAGGCCCGGCGGGCGATGAACATCGAGGAATTTGATATTCCTGAAGTCCGCTTTCGCCGGGCCCGAACGGGAGGGCGCCTCCTCATGATATCCGGGGAGGGCGCAGAGAAGAAGGCGGACGCCTTTGCCGCAAGGCTGAGGACCGTCCTGCCCTCGGGAGTGAAGGTCGGACGACCGGTTGCAAGCGCGGAGATGCGCATCGCCGGCCTCGATGACTCCGTGACGACCGCAGAAGTAGTGGAGGCGGTCGCACTGGAAGGTGGATGCCAGGCCGGAGATGTCCGGGCGGGGCCAATCAGAGAGGGGCCACGGGGGGACGGATCGTGTTGGGTCCGCCTCCCAGTCGCGGCCGCCAAGAAGCTTTCGAGCTCTGGGCGGCTGCGTGTTGGTTGGGTGTCGGCGAGGGCGGCGTTGTTGGCTGCGAGGCCAACGCGTTGCTTCCGCTGCCAGGACACTGGCCACGTGGCTGCCAAGTGCCAGTGCCCGGTGGACCGTAGCCGGACTTGTTTCCGGTGCGGGAAACCGGGGCACAAGGCGGCGGAGTGCGGGGCAGCAGAGCCTAACTGCTCCCTGTGTGAGGCCGCTGGCAGAGTAGAAAGGGGGCACGAGCTGGGCAGATGTCCATCTGCGTATAAGCCGGCCCCCGGAGAAGACAAGGCGCCGACCAAAAAGGCTCGACACAAAAAGTCGAGACCTAAAGGCGCGCGGGCTCCGCCCGTCTCCGCCGACATGGAGATTGACGCCTAGACTCGTGGGCGGTGATCGGTGGATCCCGCCCACAGTATGGGTCCCGAGAAGGCAGCCCCCCTACAGCCCGGGGGGCTCTCGGTGTGGTAAGCGGCCTATAGCCGCTGGAAGATGGTGCCGGTTGTGGCTGCGCGCGGGAAGGGGCGGAGTTGAATTGCTCTGCGGTACCCGTCCCTCCCGCACTAGGCGCATGACGGAGGGCTGGGGGGGTTTTAGTGGGTAGACCTCTAGTAGGGAGTCCCACATACCCCCGCCCCTTCCCCCGAAGGGGTGGGGGATACGTAACGTATTTCCCCTCCTCAAAAAAAAAAAAAAAAAAAAAGGTGCAGGGATCATATTTTAGCCAATATTAAGCGAACCCTAGACGATCATACAGCATGACGTGCGTTACGTACGCTGTCATGCTTACAATATGATCGGCATGTCAATTAACCCTTCAAGCATCATAAGAGCACCGGTGATCGCGACAACAACAGAATACAATAGCATTTCCAAGAATCTCCGACTGAAGGATTAATACGGCATTGCACAATTAACACTGTCACCTAAATGCATGTGCATGCTTGGGTCCGGTTGAATTTTTATTCAACCGGACCCAAGAAAAAAGAACAGTTTTCTGTTCTTTTTTCTTGAAATAATTTCGCTATCTTTTTTATAGGTTTTTTTTTGTAATGCAGCCGTAATAATTATGTAGGTACAGTAATTATTTCCTATATGAAAGACTAAAACAATGTTTAATTATTGTAATTTTATACTCCATATTTTTTCCATATTTCTATTTTATACTCCATATTTTTCCATATTTTCGATTTTTTTGTCCATATTTTATGTACATATTTTGGATTTTTTAATACATATTTTTCCGGGCCCTACTCATCACCTTGATGAGTGGCAGTCTTCCACAGTGCGTTTTTCGCGTAACTTTCTGCCTCGCACTGTAAAACTCTGGAACGAACTGTCACCAGCAGTATTTCCGGACCTATACGACCTGCAAACCTTCAAGAAAAGAGCATATTCCCTCTTAAAAGGCCGGCAACGCACCTGCAGCTCTTCTGATGTTGCGAGTGTCCATGGGCGACGGTAGTTGCTTACCATCAGGTGACCCGTTTGCTCGTTTGCCCCCTTATTTAATAAAAAAAAGGCAGACACATTCGCATTTATAATATTATTAATATTAGGGGTGGGCCGAAATTCGTTTTACATTCGGTTTAACCGAACTTCGGCAGCTTGAACCGAACTTCATCATTCGGCCGAATTTCGGTTAAAATGCCGAACATTCGGCACTAAAATATATACTTACACTATCATAATAGAAATTAATGAAAAAAACATATCTGTGGTAACAGTGAAATAAAATAAGTCTGATACAATAATTATTACTATACATACTCATTCGTAGTCATTTACTTATTTGAATTAGAAAAAGTAATCATATGTGATAAACAAAAAAACTAAATTGGCCTTTTTAACGACCAGTCTCAAAAATCTTTGGTTACTTAAACAAACAAAACACAAAATTAAACCGCTCTTCTTACTAACCAAACCAGCCTTAGAAATCTTTCTTACTTAACCAAAAAACAAAATTTTACTGCCCTTCTCAACAAGTCTAAGAAATCTCTTACTTAATCAAAAAAAAAAAATTACTTTACTTTTACTTAATTACAAATGACTAGCTGGCTAACGGCCCCGCGGGGAAGCGCGGAGTGCAGGCGGGGCACATCTAGCAATATTTGCAGCAAGTGCGTAAACAAGTCACAACACGAAAAAGCCCAGCGAAATTGAACCGAAGTTCGGCCGAACTTCGGCCGAATTTTTCATTTTTACCGAATGTTCGGCCGAAGTTCGTATTCGGTTCAAACCACATTCGGCCCATCACTAAGTAATATGGATTAGTATGGATATGTTGATAAAAAATGCTATGCAATAGCTTTACCGCGGCAGTCTTCGAGTGCCACACGTATATTTATTATGTACTAACTAGACGCCACCTGTTGTCACATATTAGAACTACAATGTGAATTTATTTTCATCGATATTTCCATGAAAATAAGATATTGTCCCTCGTCAAAATGTCCTAATGTCGTTTCGCAGGCTCCAGACCAGTGGTCCCCAACCTTTTTTTCGTGCGGGCGGTCTTGGTGTCGCGGGCCGCAACAAAAATTTTTTAGGGTTAAAAAATAACATTCTTCAAAATGTATGATTCAAAAGTGGAAAAAATTTAACGACTATCACGTAGACTTCACGTTATTTTCCCGGTGGGCGTGAATTTCAAATTTTTTTAAGGACGTTCCTTACGGAGATACCGTAATTTACCGTATTTCAAGCCTTATAAACTCATAATTTGAAAGCTACAAAGTTATAATAAAAATACAGCAATAATCTTCAGTATATCAACATTCCTTTCCCCGTTTTAAATTTTCTATTTTTGTTTATTATACTCATGATATCAGCTTCCAAAGTAAAACCAATTTATTAAAATTCAAGCATACAATCAGCATCTCCTTAGGATTTACAAATTACTTTTATTTGAAACACACGCCAATAGATCGACAATATCATAAACTACATATTCCCCGTTAAAATTTTTTTTAGGACAATTTTGAACTAAGATAAGTAAAAAAAATACCATTTTGGTGCGATCTCGGCAACGCGGCAAATGTATGACCAAGGTCGTTTGCTCAGGGGACGGCCTTAACATCACGTGGGCCACAAATAAAGTCCCGGCGGGCCGCATGCGGCCCGCTGGCCGCGGGTTGGGGATAGCAGCTCTAGACTCTAGAAGTCTAGACTATCAAAAAGTTTCATTACAATCGATTCAGTAGTTTTGGCGTGAAAGCGGCACAGATAGACAGGCAGAGATACTTTCGCATATTATAATATTAGTATGAACTAGATGCCCGCAACTCCGTTACGCCAAAAATTTCTGGGATAAATAGTGTCCTAATTAGGACACTATTTATCTCAGAAAATTTTTCCCACAAAAAAGGGCATAGGCATAGGAGTCACTCCTATGCCCTTTTCTGGGACTTCTTTAAGGTTTATCTATAATAAGTAGATACTTTTATCTATAAACCAAGTTTCATCTAGATATCGGGTTCAGCTGTGTAGCACCTCCATCGTGGCCGCGTGGGTATTGCAGACACAATAGATTTTCAATTGTTATGCGACAGCCGGCTGCCGCTTGGGGATTGATGGGATAAGCGTGAAGAAGTTACAAACAAACTGACAGGCACACTTCCACATATTTTACCTAAGTATAATATTATTATGAATAGGAATTAGGATGGAAGTATGAATTAAAATTGGACGTAGTTTAGGCGATAAGGAAAAATCTGGTGAATAATTATTTTTAAACAAAAAATTGAAACCGACTTCCACACTAAAAACTACGGTGAATTAACTAAAAAGTGTTAAATAATTCTAATTCTATATTAGTGGCTTTTTTAGGATTGGCCTAAGCCTCAACTATGTCTGTACTCAATCTTCATACTTTTGAAGTCGGTACCAGCCAGAGCCAGCTAACTTCTATGTCAAAAATCTCAGAAATTTTAGGAGCTGGTACCGACTTCAAAAGTATGAAGATTGAGTACAGACATAGTTGAGGCTTAGGCCAATCCTAAAAAAGCCAAATATTCCAATTTCAGCGTTACAAAATCTTTCTTCTGTAAGCTGAGCTAACACCAAAATTTGAATGGAGTTGATAATGTTGTTGGAATATCGGCCAGCTTGATTTTTTGTGTGACCTGACAACGTAGTGGAAAACCCAGTTAGGGTGTGATAAGCCAGTTTAGTACAACACATACCTATTATTATGCATGTCACATTAAAAAACTGTAAGTACAATCTATGAATAAGTACCAGCATACTTTTACATAAATTTTTTTACTAACATACATGTTTTTTATTCAAAATTCACCAAAAACCAGCCCAGTAGCTTAGCTACCGCTATGGGTTCAGCGCTACCGAGGCTGATTCAAACGGCTGCAGTTCCGTTGTTTATTGCTTTATTGTAATGATTTAAAGTTCGTTAGAAAGCTGATAAACGTAACCAAATATTTTATAATAACCTATATTTCCATTATCCTGACGGTTACCAAGTTATATACATAAGAAAGAAAAATATTTTTTTGAAATTTTGTTTTTCCAAAATATTTCCCTTGGTACTTAATTCACATTGATAGTTCTACGCAATAAAATGAAGCTTATTTATGGCCTGTTTCACCGCTTCCTGATAAGGTGCCCGATAGGGTTATTTGACAGATTTTCCATACTCCATCTGTCAAATTAAGTGGTGGATAGCCTTATCAGGAAGCGGTGAAACAGGCCCTTAATAACCTTTCATTTGACACCCTACTTAAGTAAATCGGTTCAGTAGATATTAAATAATCCGCGGAATAGAATAGGCCCGGCGGCCATCTTTGTGACGTCATAGCTACCTCCTCCATACACTTAGAAAGTGACTACCGCACTTTTCGTATTCAGGAAAATATGCCTAATAAGTACATACCAATAATTCGTATGGCGGAGATGAGTTGAACGGAAGTGGACTTTTTTGGTATTGGGGACTGTACTATTAGGTCCGCCATCTGAATATCTAAGGAATCAATTTCTCTGATGCTACACTTTCAAACCCCTAAAGGTGCGTATTTATAACATGTATAACATTTGTATCATTTGCGCGATCAGATCTCCGTCGCGTATCATCGAAGCGTATCAAAATGATACGCGTATCATGATACGCCCCTATCGCTATTAATCCTTCGATCGGAGGTTCTAGGAATTCCCATTGTATTCTTTTGTTCTCGCGATCACCGGTGCTCGCGCGGGGCCTGAAAGATTAACCGCGTATCTGATTACTGATCAAATACGCGTATCAAATACGCGCATGATCGGCAGAATGATCTAATAGGCGTCCACAGTCCACACTGTGATACGCATCTGATCGGAGATCTGATCGCGCAAATGATACAAATGTGGCCGCACCTTAAGCCGTGCTTTTGAAATGTATTAATCGATGTCAGCGTAATTAAGAATGTTCCTGCAATACAGAGTGCCGGTGCCGACAGGTGGCACTCAAGGTAATGGCGGAGTAGACTGAAGGAGGGTTAGATACGACAGGGAAATAATGAGAGAGATTACGAAAGTCCCCTTAGTGGTAAAAAAAGCAACACGTTATTACTTGTTTGTGAAGGTAAAAAGAGTTTTTTTTATAAAAAGGTTTAATACAAATGTGACATATCTAAATCCTAATCACCCTAATTAATTGCTACATTAGGTCTGAATTAACCCTAGATGTAAAGTTGCAAATTTGTGGCGTCACATTAGGGGAGGGTGTTAAATGTGACCACCTATGACAAGGGGAGGACGTGAAAATATGTGACCACAAGAAGAGTCTAAAAATCATGAAAATCATATTTTTAGCTTTGGAAGAATAGCGTATTATTACCAAATACTACAAAATTGAGTTTTCAACGCCATTCAACGTAAAATGGTATGTTTTGTATACTCAGTAAAGATCGTATTTCTAAGTGAACTCTAGGTTGGTTTTCTGGAATATGGTGATATAACAAAATAATTTAGATTTTAAGTGCGCCTTAATCTAGAACACTGCGTAATTTCGAGATGTGACACTATTGTATCAAAAAATCCACAAGATCTTTCAGACACTTCTCATAAACAAAGTATCATTTAGGATTACTACGTTGTTGTACAAAAAGTAAGTATCACTTAAATGTACTAAAATTAGTTATTACTGTTTACAACAAAAGATAGAGTCGATAGTATTTATACAATCAAAATTATAACGTATATATATAAATTATAACGTATAGATAAATAATTATATCGTGATTGTAATTGTATTTTTCATATTGTAACTGTATCTGTTAAAAATATGTTGTATTATTGGACTTGATACAGTATTTTAGATGAAAAGCAACTCGAAAACGCTTTTTTTAATATCAGATACCTATTGAACTAATCGGAATGGACCTACAGAACCTCATATTTTAGTGGGTACTTAGTATTTTTTACCTATCAACTCTTTATAATCCAGGTAACTAGTTACTTGTTACCTAGATTATAAAGTGACATAGTGATTTATCAAGCCCAAACCACTGTACGAATCGGACTGAAATTTGGCATCCAGGTAGATGTTTATGACGTAGGCGTCCGCTAAGAAAGGATTTTGATGAAAGTTTGTATTAAACTTTGTCAATCTTAAGCCCATCGGGCTGAGACTTTGATACCTAATTAATAATAGTACTTCTTGATGCGAGCTAAGCCGCGGGCAAAAGCTAGTTGACTAATATAGATGCTGATGCGTCTGAACAAATGTGCTAAATTTCAAAAGTGTATGTATATATATACAGGGTGTCAAAAGACCGCTTCCGATAACTTCGTGGGGTTATTATAGGGCATGAGATATATCCATTGGTGCAAGTAATTTTCTTTAAATCGCCAGTTTTTAAAATAGTCAAAATTTTCAACACGCAATGTATAATGCTGATGTAAATGCGCGATAGTATCGCCCGCCAGTGGGGCCCCGCCGGCCCCGGGCTGCGCCAGCCCCGCCGCGCCGCCCGCGCCAAGTCCCGCGCGCGCGGCCCTGCGCTATTCATGAGTTAAGACAAAACAGCTGATCGTGGTGTGCCCTAGCCCGTAGGTAGTGAATAAACCACCAATATTGTAATGATTATTAAATTACAATTATTTTTTAAGTAAGTAGGTAACATTTCTTAGGTTTTTAATCAACAATAAGTTTTTACTTTCGGCTAAAAAAGAGAAAAAGAAAATCAAAATTCACATCAGATTCAGGTTGTACTAATTATTCATACACAGTTATACCGACCTATGGAAAAAAGACTTGATAAATTGTTCACAAACATGTAAACAGCAAAATGATAATTTAAAAAAATAAATTTAGTAATATCAATAATTATTGTAGAATAGAAAGATATTTGTCACTGACCTTATCAGTTTCTTTGCACTCGTGGTCTTACGAGATGCGGTTCAAACTGCGCCCCTTGCAACTCGAGACACAGTTCTGCACGCCTCTTCGTGTCTTCGTGCAAACGAAAACCGAATGTTCTGTCGGCACTACAAAGTTCCCTAAGGTCACTAAATACTTGTCTAATTCGCCGCTTCATTTCCTCGGCACTGTCGCACGCCCGGTTGTAAACCCGCTCCTTTACGTAGCCCCAGAGAAAAAAGTCCAACGGAGTTAAGTCCGGGGATCGTGGTGGCCAGGCTTGGGGACCCAAACGTCCAATCCAGCGATCCCCAAAATTTTCTCTCAGCCATTGACGGACAGGCCGCGTGACGTGTGGAGGTGCGCCATCGTGCTGGAACCACATTCGCCGAAGGTCATTAACGGAAATGTGCTCATCCAGTTCTTCGGTGAAGTCACCGTTTAAAAAATGTAAATATGACGCACCAGTCATCCTTGCAGGCAAAAATACTGGCCCCAATATCAAATTTTTGTAGATGCCACCCCACACGTTAACTGACCAACGTGTTTGGTGGCCAGTTTCTTGGCATGCCCGAGGGTTTTCGACTGACCAAATGTGAGCATTTCTCCTGTTCCACATCCCATTTCTTGTAAATGTGGACTCATCCGTCCATAGCACATTTTGGATGAACCCGGGGGATGCTTCTTCCCGCTGAAGCAGCCATGAACAATAGTCAGTCCGTCGGACACGGTCCACCGGAAGCAGCGCTTGCACTCGATGGACTTTGTAGGCACGCATTCTGTTCCGCCTTAAAGTTTTGTGGATAGTCGCATGCGATGCAACTGGCCTGCCGTGATTTCGTCTCAGCCTTTTAGCTGCACTGCGAGTTCCTAGTCGAGGGTCTCGGTGTAAAACCTCCAAAACCTGCTCCTCGACTCGCACGTCCAGCTGCCGCCCACCGCCAGAAGTAGAAGGCGCAATAGGCCTATTTTCTAATACACGCTGGTATGCCTGTGTGATAATGCGGGAGTCGGAAGGATGTCGGGCGTGAGGATATCGCCTTCGGTAAATCCTCAAAGCCTCTGCGGCATTTCCTGATGCTACTCCCAAACACATAAGCATCATGCCGCATTCGCGCGCGGTGTACACATACGGCGAAGGCATTTTAAAACTAAAAAAAAAACACAAAACACAAAGAAAAATAGTCAATAGTAAACGAAACAATTAACACTAATTACAAAAAGAAAAAAAAAGAAAATCACTTATAACTAACGAAAAAGTCAAAATAAACTAAGAAAAACTGAGAAGTACGGTAATTAAAATTATGATCAAAATTGGCGAAACGTCACTCGGAAACGCAGGTTTACAGCCAACTGAACATAATTGAAAAAAATAATAAAATTGATGTAAAACAATAAGGACGTTCCCCTGTGCATTTGAACTTGTCACCGCTAAGCTCCGCTCCGCTCCGCTTCAGTGGAAACACAGCCTAAAGCCCCGTCCACACGCTTGGTGTATGCCACAAACACCAAACAGTGCGCAACACTGAATGTTTACCAAGCGTATGGAAACATTGATCAACATCCATTGAGTTGTGAAGGAAAATTGACACCAACGCCGAACAGTGGCGAACACAAACAAGAACAGACAAACACATACGAACACCCAACTACATGTGGGTGTTTGCTGTTTGCCAAGCATATGGACGGGGCTTCAAGCCCCGTTATCATGTATTTGCCTGTTCGTGTTTGTCACTGTTCGTTGTTGGTGTCATTTTTGTATTAATTAATTATAGGCTGTTTCGAAAACAGTCATGAAGTCTCCATTCGCTTGGAGACTGGAGTACGCTTTGTGTCCGCTACACATATCAAACAAGACTGACAAAGTCCCAACATTTCCATCAAACAGGCTTGGCGAATGTAAAGGTGGCTTTCCGATCCTTGCTGCAAGCGACCTGCGACTGCCAAAATTCAAATAAAATACCCGACACCAGCGCCAAACAGTGCCGAACACAAACAGGAACAAGCAAACACATACGACCACCCATCCATATGAAGCATGTTTGCCAAATAGTGCCGAACACAAACAGGAAAATTGTAGTTTGCTGTTTGCCATTGGTTGCCAAGCATAATAATATGGCCAAAACGACATCGAAACCGAACAGTGGCAAACATAAACAGGCACACAAAGACGCACCTTCATGTTGGTGTTTGCTATTGTTTTCTAAGCGTGTATAAATGCTTAAATCTTTCGCATACCGAGATATGGCCGACTATGTCTATTCGCTTTGTTTAGTGCATGTTGGCTGTTTACTAATCACTCGCACTAATCAGTTGCTGTCCACACGTGTTTTGTGCTAATCACTTAACTCTAATGGAATCACTTCACATGGCTATTTGTATTTGCTATAGGCTATTTGTTGCATTTGGCAAAATTATTGACAAGCAAATAAAGGCAAATACGGCCTTCCACACATGGACGTCAAATACCAAACTTTTACTTGATTTTATTTACTTGCCTATTTGACTATTTTGATGTGCGTCAAAAACTGACAAAAGTACGGATACGTGTATTTGGTATTGGTCATATTTGTCAAATAGGCAAATAAGGCCAATACTTTGTCAAACATACATACCGTCTACACATGGTGATTGTTTGGCGAATACATCAAATACGCAAATACAAATAGCCATGTGAAGTGCCTCCATAATACCTACTTAACACTCGCACCTGCACTAACAATAGTGGAACGAGCCTTAATGTCGGCAAATTTTGTCGGTATAATTTATTGTCGATGGCGGCGCGCGAGCGGTGAGCTCAAACGCTTTGACGTTGCCGCCAAGCGGTCTGGCCGTCCCGTCGGTATCTTTGAATTTACCGAAAGTCGATACATGTTTTTAAAGACGATTTTCGCATAATTAGACTTTAGTTCCAATTTGCATCTTGAGGTTGAAGGTTGTCCGTTGAGTTATGTTTAATTAATAAGCGTATTACGATCTTTTTAAAACGTATTATTGTGATAACTAAATGTGTAAAATGTAAATTAATTAACTATTATTTCTTATATGTTTGCGTTAAAAAACTAAGACGTGTCGTGTAAGATATCGTGTACAAAGAGATGTGTTGTTATTGGTGGTGTTATTGATTGGTGATACGGACTGTTTTCAAAATGCATAGTGAGCACATTCAAAAATCAGAATTCAACATTTTTCACGTAAGTAATTAATTGCTAGTTTTTTCATCTCTGTAGTAGATAGTCTGTAGTAGATAAAAAGCAATAATTGCAGATCTAGGTACTGTCCATCCACAATCATCGTTCTGCATAACACGGAAAATGTGTTATTATTTTTTTGTTTAAACTTTGTGTTGTGTTAGATTTCGTGTAAGAAACGTGTTGTGGTTGGTGGTATTATTGCTTAGTGCTAAAGAATACTTACTCGTACAAAATGCATAGAGTCTAGAGAAATAAGAACACTTTAGGAACTTAACATTTTACATGTAAGTTTATTACCATAGTTTTACGTACGGAAGTTTTCATGCATCGTCTGTAATTTCGATAGAAAGCCTGACTCCTGAGATTGCAGAAGACGGTGCATCCGCATATCACACAATATCGGTTTTGTTCCTTACGAATAACTTTTTAACTAATCGATAAATAAGTTGTTACTCATGCTCAGAAAGTTACTTACAGTTTTGTACATGAGTTAGGATTAAAGTTTTAACCCATAAAGGCCCATACGAGTACCGGTGATCGAGACAACTCTAGAATACAATAGCATTTCCAAGAATCCGCGATCGAAGGATTAAATTAGCCTAGGTAAGAGATCATAGGTCAAAGTTCTGAGTTACTTGAAAGAGTTGAATGTCATGGTTCTTGATAGGTTGGAAAGAGCATAAGGTTGAAAACTGCCGCGACATATACAGTATGGTCGTTAACGACCTTATGTTATTAAGCGCGCTACAGTTGATATCAATGACTCGCGTCTTTTACATTACGTATCGGGATAAAAAAATTAAAGTAAAAAAAATATTTTAAATATTTTTTGTAAATGGTTTATCGTTTTGTCTAAAGGTTATTTATTATAAAAAATATATTAAAAAAAAATGTAATCAGAAAATGTAGTATAATAATACCCCAAAGTTATCGGAAGTGGTCTTTTTACACCCTGTATATATATATATATTGCGTATGCATATCTCCGAAACCACAGGTCCGATTTAGGTGATTCTTTTTGTTGTACATACTAGGTATTCATTAAATAATGGAATTCTGCAAGTTTCACCAAAATTGGTCCAGTAGTTTCTGAGATACAGAATTTAAATTCTTTGTAACGTACAATTTTGAAGTCGGTTTTATCTAAAATACTATTTTGATTGATGCTTTATTGGATATTTTTTCATGTTTTACGATTGTGCTACAGGAAAATCAAGCAGAAGATAGAATGTATCAAACCGAATGCGTGAATCGTGATACTATCTCCTTTACGACCTGAAATAACATTTTAGATGCAGAAGATTTTAGCTGATCTTCTGCAACTATTGTTCAGGTGACAGCGTTAAGGATCCGTCTGACGTAATTATAAATGATGACTATTATTCAGATTCTAATCATTATATTCTAGACTTAAATAATAAGACACGCGCAAAGGAATTTAATAAAAATAACTTTGCTGAAAACATCAATCCCATGTTTTCAGTTGCGACTAAACATTCAAGTTCAAATCAAATAAGTCCCTAATAAAAAGACCAATGCGAACAAGTACAAATTATACTAAAGACGACAAACAAATTGTGAAACATGATTATGAACTTCATCTTAAGCAAAAACAATTAGCAAGGGATCAAAAATATGAAGGCAAAACTATACTCAGGACAATAATCGTACACTTATATCTGTTTATGACCTGCAAGCGACTATGCCTTGTCCCAGAGGACATTTTCTTGTCTAATTAAGTTTAAGTGCTATAATTTTACTATTTATGATATTAAAACCAAAGATATAAACTGTTTCGTATGGCATGAAGGCGAAGCTAAACGTAGAGAGCTATAGAAATTGGTACCTGTGTACTAAAATTGAGGAATTGTTCGGAATTATACTTCCTGAAACTTTTTGCCATGTTCCGCGCGAATAATATACGATCCTCATTACCTTGATGAGTGGAAATCTTCCACCGTGCGTTTTTAGCGTACCCGTTGTTTCGCGCACTGTAAAAATCTGAAACGAACTATCACCAGCACTATTTCCAGGACCAATACGACCTGCAAACCTTCAAGAGAAGAGCGTATTCCCTCTTAAAAGGCTGGCTACGCACCTGAAACTCTTCTAATTTTGCGAGTGTTAAGGGCGACGGTAGTTGCTTTGAAATTAGTGTGACAGTGTTCACTCTGTTATAGAGCGTCAAATCTAAAGAAGACTCAAATCTGGTGCGACCTGTACACCTGAATCCTGATCAATACACACAGATAATACAAAGTGCGTAGAAGACTGGTACTCGGCCTATAAAGTATAATATTATTATGAACTGCTGCCCAAATATAAATATAAAGTATAATATTATTATGATCCCTTGCTGATTATTAATACCAAAATTTAGCAACTGCTATCGACGGGAATAGAATGTGAGTCAACAACAGTCTTTTAAAAAAGTTATTCCATTTTTTTAAGTGAAATAACTTTTTTAGGAGACTGTTGAAAATAGAGACTAGTATATAAACTCTGTTTTGTGTTTAGAGTTCATTTTTTTTTTCAAAATTTTGAGTTGATAAAAGCTGTATTGTTACATTATAAGCTTTTTTTTTAATTTTTCTGTTTTATTTTTTTAAGATTCTATGCTACAACAATTACTTAATACGCGTGAGCTAATTTTAAAGATGTTAAACTTTCGCATTTTTAGGGTTCCATACCCAAAGGTAAAAAAACGGGACCCTATTACTAAGACTTCAATAACTGTTCGTCCGTCTGTCTGTCTCCAGGCTGTATTCCAAAAAGCTCTATATTATCTAGACTTCTGATTTTTTTACAGATTGTGTATTTCTGTTACCGTTATAACAACAAATACTAAAAATAAAATAATATTTAAAGGACCTCACATACAACAAACGTGTTTTTGGCCTTTTTTGTTCGATATTATAATGGTGACAAGTAGGCAACTAGGCACTTATTTCACACACAAATTTTCACTTCAGTTACAATAATTATGTGTACCTAAACAATTATTAATATTAAAATAAAATGTATAGGGGGGCCCCTTTACAAAAAAATACAATTTTTAACCTATTTTAGCTCTACTTGGTAGATTATTCTATATTTTTTCTAATTTGAGTTTGTTCATTACTTGCTGTAAAACCAGTTAATTCTATATTTTTCCATAAAACATGTTACATACTCGTACAGTAATCATTTTTGTAAAAGAACGACCGGATTGGTATTGTAACCCTTCTGATTTATTATGAATAGTGCTAAGATTTCACATCTCAAAATATATCAGTATCACTAAGAAAAATATAATGAATATTTTGTATTATTTTGAAATACACCACTGTTATTAAAAATAACCTTATTTTTTTCTACATGTTTTTGTAATGAGCCAGTAATCGTCATAAGTTCGTCTATGTTATTTCGTTATAAGTCTGAGACCAAGTAGTTATTTTAATATTTAAGTACTAAACAAGTATTACTCTCTTAAAACATTTATTAAATATAAACTGCAATATATTTTTCGTGTTTCTATTCAGTTTTTATCAACATTAGCGCAGTAAATTAAAAAATATCACCATTTGAAAATTTGAAAAAACTTTAAAGTGCTCTACTGAAAAATTCACTCATTTTGAGTTACGACAGTATCCTTCCAAAGCAGCGATGTATGACGTACTTTATAGATGGTCCCTTATGTTTTTCATATGCAATTAATACTTAAGATGACGCCGCGTTAAAGTAAAAAACCGTGTTGAATATGTTGTAATGGAACAGCAAAAATGGAAAGGGCGTAGCGACAAAATGGTTTTTGTCGCGTAATTTAAAAACCATAAATACATTTCATATAAGCTACGGGCAAATTAAAGTGCATGCTTGAACCAATGTATGTACAAATTTTGGAAGCTTAAATCACTCTCCTCTGTTGGCAAAATAGGAATCCCTTTTTTTACAGAGGTCTTTTTGATTGGTTATTCTGTTATAAAAGTTGACCAATCATGTTATGCTATGGGTAATTCAAAGACAAAGATATGATGAATACTGACAATGAACTTTAATTTCTTAGCTTTAGTCATTGCTGAGAAAAATCCATATCGCTACAGCCAAATTATCAAGGCGTCGCCTTAAGCACACTTCGGCACTGTGCGCCACTGAGTCGCTGGTCACAGTTCACACCTAGGCACAATAATAGGCAGTTAGTAGGCACCACTTTCTTGTCATAGACTACAGGCCCATGCCGAAAATGGATGGGTCATATGAACCACCTGGTGACGGACATAGGACGATATTAGAGCATAAAATAATAAGATTTAGCACTATGCCGTCACTTGTAAGCTGTCCAACTGAGTGCTGGTGAGAATTCAAAAGTGCATGTAGGGTGACTACATTTTTGTCATATGATTCTGTACGGCATTTTTACCATCGATAGATACATGAAAAATAATAAGAAAGCCCGCAGTGCCGTACAGAAATGATGCGCCACGAAGTCGGTATTTTTATTTTATTTTCTGACAATTTCCATGGTAAAGGTCATTTGATTCTATACGGCATAAGTTTCATACTGTTTCAATACAGCTTCGAATCAATAATTCCGCAACGCCGTACAAAAATAATGCGACAATGGAAAAAATCAAGGGTTACAACCCCCTCTTTTTCAGTGGTCCGGGGGGTGATTTGAATCAGTACGGCTTCGGTTCCAAATATTATTTTAGCACTCAAAAGTACTATTAAAAATAAAGCCGTCTAAAAATTTTTGTACATTTGAATAATTATCTTTTCTTATTATAAACCCCTATTTTGTATTAT
This sequence comes from Polyommatus iphigenia, assembly GCA_963422495.1. Lineage (NCBI taxonomy): Eukaryota > Metazoa > Arthropoda > Insecta > Lepidoptera > Lycaenidae > Polyommatus > Polyommatus iphigenia. The sequence goes on from OY730180.1 coordinate 1,724,189, forward strand.
CATCTTTAAATATATCTATTTTTTCTAAAAAATAGTTGTTTTATTAGGGTTCCGTACCCAAAGGGCGAAAACGGGACCCTTTTAGTAAGAATTCGATGTCTCTCCGTCTGTCTGTCTCCAGGCTGTTACTCAAAAACGGTAATATCTAGAGATTTGAAATTTTTACAGATTATAATAATAATAATAATAATAATAAACATTTATTCAACACATACACATTACACCACATTATATAACGGACATTTGATTCACATGACACAAGTAAGTAGGTAGGAGATAATAAAAAAAAAAAAGTACAAAAAAAAAACAAAATTGCAGTATCATAAAATTAGAAACATAAAAAAAAAACATGCTTAAGTACAAAAAAAATAAAAAAACAAAGTAATGAAGTTTACAACTACTGAAAATAGCACATTTACAATGCGGTGCAATGCGAATGCCGCCGAAAAGGACCTCACTCAGGTGATGATCGCGGCATAGTTTACCGACACCGCGATCCCTGGTATTCTGTGAGGCCTTGCTTGTTGTCAATCGCTCGACAGATGTACACTGGCGTCAGTACAAACTAATCAGGAAGAACACAAATTATATTAAACATATTATAAATATATTATACACATGATTATTCATTATATGGTCGGAACTCGGAAGTAAATAAAATAAATATTAAATACATAATAATTATTATACTGGCAAATTACAACAGTATCTAAGCAATAAAAATCAAAATACTATGTTATACTAATGATTAATTAATATTATATTACCCCTACACCTGAGTTTCACGCCACAACTGCTACATGACGTCACAAATCGTAATAATCGCTCAAAACAGCTGGCGCCGGGCTGTCGGTCGGTGACCTAGATCCTAGCGAGATAAGACTGGCGCGCGCGCCACACACTGCCAGGGAAGCCTACTTAGAGCAGACCTAACTCCTGCTCCTCATTATTTATTACGATTCGTTAATTTTTTGTTAATAATAAGTGAAATTCGGTCAACTAGATTAAACATAGTGAGAGTGAGTCATGACTTGCGCACTGTGTACTGCATAAATTGTGACTTCAGCGAGTTGGTAGGTGTAAAGTGAGTAGAAATTGTATACTTAAATAATATTGTTATTAATTAATATTGTATGTAATTCGCAGTGTTTGAATAAATAGATAATAGATACATATTATTATTATAATTTTAGGTAACAAGATGTCAAGCGACGGTTACTGAAATATAAGTACATAAATGACTCCGGACGGAACACCATCCGGCAGACCATCAAAAGCACCACTCAGCTTCGGCTTACAAAACGAAGGGTAAGATAGTGTTTTTCCTAGTTGGTATTCCTGGTAGCATCGCATAAAATATAGCTATAATGAATTATGATGACATAATATTATTTACTTCAATTAATATCGAATCTTAAAAATAATTGGTTGCATAAAAAGAATAATGTCACATAGTATAAAATAATATAATCAATAAAATAAAGATATGAATAAATAAATTGAATATTAAATAAGCAGTACAGAGTTATATTATAATTAATAGTCATTGTGTTGATTAGTTCAATAGTTCATTGTCAATATATTCCCTTATTTGTCAATTTGCTTACATAGTAGATGTGCCTTAAACTGTGACTTAAAGGTATTTATGTATTTCTGTTGCCGCTATAACAACAAATACTAAAAATAAAATAAAATAAATATTTAAGGGGGGCTCCCATACAACAAACTTGATTTTTTTGCAATTTTTTGCTCGATATCAATGATGGCAACAGGTTTTTAATTTAAAAATTAATAATAACATTTTAATAAAAGAAATAATTAAGGGGGCTCCCATACAAAAAAACACATTTTTTGCTTATTTTTTCTCTATTACTCTGCTTACTCTGCATTAAAATGTACGGCATAATTTTTTCGTAATTTATTTATCTTAATACTATTTAAAAGGGAAAAATGTAGAAAATTGCTTTATTTCATTAATCTATGAATATTTAAAATTTCAGATTTTGTATTTCTCTTTAATTTTTTTAGAACAGTTTCTTTTGAACGGCAATACTATATAAAAATTGTATTTTACAATATCATATTAAAAACAAAGTTGCCGTACAGAGTCAAATATTTTTACAGCTTAAAAAATCAAGTAGGTATACCATGAAATTAAGATAATTATTCAAATGGACAAAAATTTTTAGACGGCATTATTTTTATTAGTACTTTTGAGTGCTAGAATAATGTTTGGAACCAAAACCATACTGATTCAAATCACCCCCCGGACCACTGAAAAAGAGGGGGTTGTAACCCTCGGTTTTTTTCCATTGTCGCATTATTTTTGTACGGCCACAAACTATATTATAGAATGCTAACGCATGTTTACGGCGTTGCGGAATTATTGATTCGAAGCTGTATTGAAACAGTATAAAACTTATGCCGTATAGAATGAAATGACCAAATTTATCATGGAAATTGCCAGAAAATAAAATCAAAATACCGACTTAGTGGCGCATCATTTTTGTACGGCACTGCGGGCTTTCTTATTATTTTTCATGTATCTATCGATGGTAAAAATGCCGTACAGAATCATATGACCAAAATGTAGTCACCCTACATGCACTTTTGAATTCTCACCAGCACTCAGTTGGACAGCTTACAAGTGACGGCATAGTGCTAAATCTTATTATTTTATGCTCTAATATCGTCCTATGTCCGTCACCAGGTGGTTCATATGACCCATCCATTTTCGACATGGGCCTGTAGTCTATCAGCCATGTCTGTAATTTTTAAGTTCTGTGGCACCGAGGGGGCACAAGCATCTCGGCAATTTCAACTTTTTATTGGCGCATAAAGTGTCAGATGCGTTCAAAGTGCTCGAATTGTTTTAGTAACGACTTCGTTCAACTTGAAACTCAAACGTTGTTAAAAAATATATTGTAAAGATTTTTATGCTTTTAATTCTAAAGATGTATTAAAAACTCACCGGGAGAGATACCTTTCGGCGTTATTATTAAGAGTCAATTGAGTAATTTCAGGTTATAATAATATACCTAGTAATTAAAATTAACATAATAATTATTTTGTAACATTATCCAACCACTATTACCTTACTAAAATTAAATTAGACACGGAGTCAAGGCTCTATATTAGCCTTCATTTCTAACGACTTCCAAAAAAGGAGGTGCCTCTACATATTATTATGTTCGGCTAAGGTTATATTTTTTAATTAGATGTTCCGCGCGGCTTCGCCCGCGTTATTATTATTATTATTATTATCAGCCTACAGTGTCCCACTGCTTTGAAAAAGGCCTCCCCTCTTTCCTTCCAAAGTTTACGATCCTGTGATGTTGCTGGCCACTCTTTATCGAACGCATCTAGTTCGTCGCGCCACCCTTAATTCGTTCGCCCGCGTAAATGAGATATTTCACAGAGTATGATCCTTCACGTGGTCCACTTCTTATCTGTGTCAAATAACTTAAAAATTTCTCCAGTAGTTCGTGAGACCATAAGCTCTTTCAAATAATTTTCCCCGTTTTTCCACATTTTCCTATATTTCTTCGCTCCTATTATAAGGGTCTGTTTCACCACTTTCTGATAAAGTGCCGGATAGGCTTATTTGACAGATTCTCCATACTCTATCTGTCAAGTTAAGTGGTGGATAGCCTTATCAGGAAGTTGTGAAACACGCCTTTACCGTGATAAAATATAGCTGATAGCCTTCCTAGATAAATGGACTATCTAACACTGAAAGAATTTTTGAAATCGGACCAGTAGTTCCTGAGATTAGCGCGTTCAAACAAACAAACTCTTCCGCTTTATAATAATATTAGTATAAGATGTGAAAAACATAATATGTAGTAGAGCTATTTTTTCCACATACCGAACCATACTTTCCACCACACAGTAGTCGGTACTCGGTAGTAAAACTCTTTATAGCCACTCCATGTCCGCTAATGTATTGAGAACCCTGAACCCCTAATCTTTACTACCCCGAGTACCCCCACGTTTTCAATTTACTGATTGCTATATTTAGTTCGGGAACTTACCTGGTTAAATACGCCTATGGAATTCTTTGAGAGCTTACACTTGTCTGGGTTACTGCTTATCCTGTGTCAAAGCTTTATCCCTTATCTTTAATATTTAGGTACCAGAGATATGCAGATCTATGACATTTGAGGCGTAGCCTCAACCCATCTGGCGCAAATGAGCCTAATAAAAGTTACTAATCTCATGTATGTACCTACTCAATAAATTTTGCTGTAGTTATATTAAGATTTTACGAGTTTTTTTGTAAGTAAAACCTGAAAATGTGCAGAGGAGTTGCTTTGTGCCAGGGGTCACCAATTAGTTTCGCTCGGGGTCCGTTTTAAGACATGAAATGACCTTCGCGGTCCACACATTTTATTAAAAAATGTATTAAACAAAGGTAATTACGGAAATTACAAAGGTATTTATTTTGATATCAATGAGAAAAGTAACCATTTTTGTAGCTAAATATCTCTCTGAAGTTTGGAGTGAAATTGGTGCAAGCTATAGCTATATTGACATTAAATCCTGGATATGTTGAAGTCCTAAGATGAACGAATTACGAAGATCATCTTCGAACATGTTTGGTCCGCAGTCCGCACACAAAGGGTCGGCGGTCCGGATGCGGACTGCGGTCCGCCATTTGGTGACCCCTGCTTTATACTAATTGACAGGAAATCTGTAAGAGCGTTTATTGAGCTCCCATATTAAGAGGCCGGGTACCCTTGGAATTTCTCATACATACGTAATTCCAAAATCATTTTCTCATACGAAAATATTTAACATGTTTGAGTTGTTTTTCAGTTTAAAATAGTAATTATCTAGGTTCCTGCACAAAAATTTACTTCAAAATATTTAAACACAATTTTTTTTTTTGCTTTAAAATTTTTTTTAGTAAATTTACTACTAAATATTTAAACACTAAAAAATAGAGTAAAACACTAAAAAATAGAGTAAAACACAAAAAAATAGAGTAAAACACTAAAAAATAGAGTAAAACACTAAAAAATATATAAATAAATAGTTAATTTACTACAAAATATTTAAACTCTAAAAATATTTTTTAGTATTTAAATATTTTGTAGTAAATTTACTATTTATTTATATATTTTTTAGTGTTTTACTCTATTTTTTGTGTTTAAATATAAAGTACTAAATTTACTAAAAAAAAATTAAAAACAAAAAATTTTTTGTAATGTTTAAATATTTTGAAGTAAATTTTTGTGCAGGAACCTAGATAATTACTATTTTAAACTGAAAAACACCTCAAACATGTTAATTATTTTCGTATGAGAAAATGATTTTGGAATTACGTATATATGAGAATTTCGAGGGTACCCGGCCCCTTAAGCTATCCTATACTAGGAAATAGTAGGTTAATACAACTAGCACTCATATTAAGTGATTCTCGAGCTGGCAGACAAGGTATGGGACGAGAAATTAAAAACAATGTATATCACAAATATTTATTATATTATTGTACATGTTCACGTACAGCCGAAAACGGGTTTATTCCGTTCAACTCCCAATATTTTCAACTACCTCATAACGGGGGTTGAAATTCCAGGGGTTGAAAACAGGATAACTCCGAAAACGTTCAAATTCCCAATAAGGACGAAGTGTGCTAAAGCAAAAAATGTGTTTTTTTAACTCGTGCTAGAAGGACCGCCCTGGACTTTATAGTATACATACATTCGCGTCAAGAATAAAGTGAGTCATCGGAGCAAAGGTCGAAATTACCAAGGGCGTAAGACAGTTGGTAGTTGGGACTTAGAACTAGCCAATTTGGACATTTGCACAGACTCACAGCATTCTTAACACGAATATAACATTTTAAGATCAAGAAGACAACCTCTTCAGGATATTTTTACAAATAACTGTCTAAGTACAGTAAAAATATTCATACCTTATATTGAAATACACTTGCGTGCAAAAAAATCGACCCACCCCGCGCATTTCTGTTGAAGTCGCTATATCTTAAAAAAATATAGTTATTAATTATTTCTTTTTATTAATAATATGAGTCAATATGATAGGGAATGTGTACATTTACTCTACATTTTCTATCACCAACATGCTTGACTACAAACGACACAAATCACTAAGCATCCCCATCACTCAGTTTTTTAAACGTTAATAGAACGGTTTTGTTCTGTGGGAAAAATCGGTAAAATCTTATTGTTTCTGTTTTGTCTTGATTTTTATTGATTCATTGTTTATTTAACTTGAATTTGGACGTAATTTCTTTGTGCTAAAATGGATATTACTCCGAATAAAGCCTCTCAAGTAGGGGCTTTGCTAAGAGCTGAATTTAACGAACGAGTTGTGGCTAGAAGTCTGAATTTAAGTCAAACTTCGGTTACAAGAGTATACCGATGTTTTCTTAAGACTCTAAACTTTACCATACGACCATGTTCAGGAAGACATTGGGCTACATTTGAACGTGGTGACCGTTTTAAGGTGTCAACGGTCCTTGCGGAATCGACATCTCATTGCAGTTCAAGTGCAACAACGACCAAGAGAAGTCCGATGAGTTACAGTAATTGAGTAGACTATACGATGGATACTTGCAGGCAACTGTTTGACTTCATAAAAACTCGCTAACGGTCCAAAATTAGCCCCAGCACACCGTCAAGCGCAGCTTAATTTCGCACGTTCTCATGTTGATTTTTCATTGGAGCAATGGCGGGTCGTGCTCTTTTCTGATGAATGCTAAATCTGTCTTTGTGGTCACGATGGTCGCAGGAAAGCATACTGTAGCTGAGACAAGGAGAATAATTTGCGCAGGCGTGCATTGGCGAAAGGGTTGTATTTGGTAGGAGTTCAGCGACTGTATGGGGCGATATTTCTTTTGATGCAAAAACCAATCTTGAGTTCGTAACCGGGCCGCGCCTTGTCACTTTAGTACCCATCGCTACATTCAGGGCATGCTGGGACAACATGCGATAACATGCACTGGTTTTGTTGGTGAAGGTTTCATATTGATGCAGAACAATGCTCGACCGCACGTTGCTGCGATAGTTCGTCAATATCTCTCCGACATCGAAATTTTGGGTTTGGACTGGCCTGCAAGGAGACCTAACCCTAATCCTATTGAGCAGCCATGTGGAGAACTCAAAAGGAGGGTCAGGTCCCGGAATCTTGCCGCAGATACCCTTCAGGTCCTCCGAATGGCCGTACAAGATGGGGATGGTATCGCTCAGGAGTTCATCATACCTTTGGTAAGGTCAAAGAAAAACCTGATGGAAACCTCAATTAGGGTAATGGGTGGCACTACGAGGTATTGAAATCAATTTGTTATTGTTTTTTTACAAGAAAGATGTCATTAATCGCCTATTGAAATGTTAACTAAACTGACCGGTTTTTGTTTTAATGCTATAGAATTAGTAAACAATGTACAGTTACAATAACTATAGCATTAATTAAATCCTTATTGTACTACCTTTAAAACGATACCAACATTTATTTAATACTAATTATACTTCTTGAGTTATTATCGTTTGAATCATAAGGAGAGAGGTGGGTCGATTTTTTTGCACGCAAGTTTACATAAGTACCGATTAAGTATCAATTATATTTAAGTACATAGGGCGTTCCTATTTAAACAATATTGTATTTTTGTTATAAAACGACATTTCCGCCATAACAATATTTACATTTTCACATAATATTATTACTTTACTCGCGTCAGCTTACAATGAGCTATCGCTGAAAAAACATCATGACACTTTCAACATGGACGTATAAAAAAATGGCGGACGGAGTCCCACCATACTGCATACATAAAACTCTGTCCTTCAGGGTCGGCCAGCTGACTGTATGCACACGGTCCACACGCACACATTCTTACGCTAGTCCATACCATATTTTGACAGGCGTAAGAATGTGTGCGTGGCCGACTCTGAATACACATAGTTCTGTGTTTATTAAGACTCCGTCCGCCTTTTTTTCTGCGTTCATGACTTTCAATCACGTTTTTATTTGCACTGATAACTTATTACAAACTTAACGCGATGAGACTAAATAGTATTAACTAATTTATTTCAATTAATTCGTAATTTAAACGACTCGATTAATTATTGCATCGATAATTGAACTATATAACATAATTTATTTTTTGCCAGTTTTAAAAAACGATTTATTCGCTACACCGCCATCTATGATATGGCGCGGAAACTAATAATACTTATTTAAGACTACGCTACCCTTTAGAAATGTTTAGTCACAGGCTACACGGTCAAATTTTCATCAATCTGATCCATCAATCTGATTGACGGAATATTGACTGTTATAAAAATTTCATATTAAAAATATGATCAATCCATCAATCAGTGGCGTACATGATCAAATTTTCGTCAATCCGTACCAGATTGATGGATCAGATTGATGAAAAATTGACCGTGTAGCCGCTGACTTACAAAATCAAAAATATTTTGGTATCCAAATTCTTAGAGCTTTTTTCCAAGAAAATAATAAAAAAAATATCGTGACGCACATAATTTTTTACTGCGGAGAAAATTAAATACTAAAAATTTTAATATTCTTCATTACGGAGTAAAGTTGAACATTTTTGTGGGAAGTTACTCATTTCCTGGGAAAAAATAGAAAGTGAACGATGTTTTTAAATGTACCAGAGTTTCCTCTTAAATGTAATTAAAAATTTCTTGTTTTTCGGTCGTTGTTTCTTTGTACTTTATTTTTGTGTCATGTGGCATTTTCTGTTATATAAAAATATTTAATGTAAAATTGTACAAGAACAAAAGAAATAATTTGATTGTAAACCACAATATAAGCAGTGAAATGGAATTACAATTTCATTTATAGGACGTTTTATTCTATCTTTTTGTTTATGTTTAAATTAAATAATATAAACAGAGTATATAAAATATTGGTAAAGTCATACAGATGTTGGTCGGGTCTGATCAAGTCTGATCAGAGGACTAGAAGTTTCTCAAGAAGAAATATTTCAGTAATTAAGGTCAGTAACACAGAAATAATTAGCGATACTTAAAAGCAATATGAAATTAAAATCTAATCTCAATAGAAAATAAAGTCCGAAAGTATACCTAACTGTAATATTGCAATGTTCATATAAAAAAGTTGCAACCTTTACCAATATTTTTCATTTGCCACATGACTGGACATTGAAAACTCAAAGGCTCTGCGGGGCTTAAATGGTCGCATAGCAATTCCTCTCAATCAATTCACAAAATGAATTGTCAAAACTGTCAAAGTCACGAATGTCAAATTAGTACGAATTTAGACCAATTGAATTGGTGAAACTCACGAATGTCAAATTAGTACGAATTTAGACCAATTGAATTGGTCTAAATTTGACATTCGTGAGTTTGACAGTATTGATAATTCATTTTGTGAATTGATTCAGAGGAATTGCTATGCGACCATTTTAGCCCAGCAGTACTTTTTGGCAGTGACGGGTCACGGGCGTATAAAAATTGATTCTCTTTGATATAACCTGTAGGATATAAAGTGAACTTTAATGAATATTATTAAAATCAAATGAAACTTGTTTAAAATAGATAAAAAATCCTACAAAACAACAATTCATGAATTCTATTCGAGATACAACGTCCATTAAAAGTTTTTAAAATTTTAACAATATTTACATGTTATAGGTATTTTATTGAAAAACATGCTTTGAATTCTAAAATTACATCTCTATTGGTCGTTATATACAAAATTGATATTATTTTAAATTGCACTAATAGTTTAGGTGTAGATATGTTACAATTTTTATAGTTATCTTTTAAGAAACGTATGTAAGCGTAAGTTCCGAAAAATAACCCAGTATTCTGACCACTGGCCACTGCTTGACTGACTTACGACGTCATGAGCAGAGGACAGTACCCTGGATTATATTTTAAAACTTAGGTACCCATTGTTATTGATCAAACTATTAACAGCTAGCTTCACATTAAAACTAGTCTGCAGCTAATTTCAAACAATTCAAGTGTTCGTTTCATAAGTTTTAAACAAAGCGTATCGTTAGACAAAAGATTTTTGGAGTAAAATTATGGGCGGGCAACACAGGATTTTAAAAATGGAGCACTGGAATAAAAAATAAAACGATGTCAAGTTTCTTTTCTTACAATTTTCTTTCTCGTTACCTCTGCGCAAATCTCTTGAAATCTCCGAAAATGTTCATTTAATCTGAATACTGAGAGTCTTCAGACTATAATTAGGTCCATCTGACAAAGGTCTGATGACATTACTAGCTTATAAAGGATTCTCTTAACTTTAAGTCCTACGGTTCTTAGCAGTGCCGTATTCAGATAGCGCTGGGCCCCTCGGTTTACTTTCGATTCTCAAATTAACGGGCAAAGCTACCTATAGGCCTGGAGATAGTGACACAAAATTCTTGGTGATTTGTGCCAGTATGGCGGTTTTACAGGGGTATAATTACGTAAACGCAAAAAGGAAAATGATGGTCATAGCGCTCGCACTGGCAGCCCAAACGCGTGTCGAACGATTTGTTCCACAAAAATGCTTGTATTTTCAGATAGTCGAAAAAAAAGAAGTAGGCGAAAGCGTAATGCCATACTTGTCGGGTGCGGCTTACAGCCCGCCATACCGACGCGAATACGTTAATTTTAATAAAAAAATTGAACCATTTGTACCAGGCTAATTTTTGCATAGCTAATCATCGTCGACTAGCCATTCACGAAAATCACCTTGCCATACTTTTCCGACAGCGCCCAATGGCCGCCATACCCAGTGGTATGGCGGCCATTGGGCGTAAGTTTTTTTTTTCGCCAAACGATTTGTACCACCCTGAAACTTTTTTTAACAGTTCCCTGTATGATCATAAATAGGAGTCTGATAATGCCATACCTGTGGGAGGCAGCGAATGTGAATAATATTTTTTTTTTCAAAATCCTAAGATTTCATACGTAATTCAAACGGTTTTTCAAGTATGGCGCCACTTTTTCCGTTTACTACAAGTATGGCAAATATAATAATGGTCACATCGTATCGTATAATTTCCAAAAATCCAAATGCCATACTGGTACAAATCGTACAATTTTTATCACTTTTTTGCTCAAGTCCGATAGTCATCCCGCCCCATGGTTACAATCTGTAACAATTTTTTTTTGGTACAATTGTCAAATGACGAGACTACAATGATGCCATGATGTAAAAAATGATTTTACGTATCTTATAGTCGTATTTTTAAAACGTGTCAAATAAATAAGTATTTCAAGTATGGCAGCACTTTTTCCCCCTACTAGAAGTATGGGAAAAATAATAACGGTCATATTTTGTCAAATACTTTCCAAAAATTTAAATGCCATACTGGCACAAATCGTTTGGCGAAAAAAAAAAATCTTACACCTTTGCAGTGGTATGGCGGCCATTGGGCGCTGTCGGAGAAGTATGGCAAGGTGATTTTCGTGAATGGCTACTCGACGATGATTAGCTATGCAAAAATTAGCCTGGTACAAATGGTTCAATTTTTTTATTAAAATTAACGTATTCGCGTCGGTATGGCGGGCTGTAAGCCGCACCCGACAAGTATGGCATTACGCTTTCGCCTACTTCTTTTTTTTCGACTATCTGAAAATACAAGAATTTTTGTGGAACAAATCGTTCGACACTCGTTATTTATCCGACACGTTCGATTAACGCCCACGCGTTTGGGCTGCCAGTGCGAGCGCTATGACCATCATTTTCATTTTTGACCGACTTCCAAAAAGGAGGAGGTAATACGTTCGGCTGTATGTATCTTTTTTTTTTTTATTTGTATGTTCATCGATTACTCAGCCGTTTGTGGTCCGATTATCAAAATTATTTTTGTGTTGTATAGGGTTTAACTCGAATTTGGTACCATGTTCACAAAAGTGGTGATCTGATGATGGGATCCTTGAGGAATCGAAGGGACTCCTTGAAATTTGTATGGAAACATATAGTGATTTTGCTTTTTTCTGAAGCATTCAAGGTAGATGCTACCAAAAAGTAAGACTTCGCACCAGGTTGTACCCTGGATCCGAAGGTACCGTACAGAACTTTTGAATGCTTATAGGTACAGGTTCGGGGATTTCAGCGTTGTTTAAACAACTGAAAGCATAAGCCAGCACATCAATTTGATTGATCATCATCATCACAACTAAAATTATACCATGGGTCATCACACTATGACCCAATTATTGGTACTTTTCGTGATATTTTGCATCTAAGCAGATGTTTTTGATGATGATTTCGCTGTTTGTGGACCGATTTTCAAAATTCTCGTGTTGCTGTATAGGATATAATCTTAATTTTGTATAACAATTACGACAGTGGTGAGCTGGTGATGGGATCTATGAGCAATCGAGGGAAATCCTTGAAATTTATTAAAACACTCATAGTGGTTAAGATGTTGTTTCTAGTAAGTTAAACATATGTTACGAATAAGAGAAATTTCATACAAAGGTGTCTCTTGGTCCAAAGGTACTGAACAGAACTCCTGAACCTTTAAAGACAAAAGTTTGTAAATTGCAGCATCGCTTAGATAACTGCAAGCGTTTACCACAATTTCGCTTACAGTGACATAATGTGAATAGTTAACATATTTCGTATTGGTTATTTATGCATACAGCCTTATTTTGCAGATAACTAAAAAGAGTGAAATTATTATTTTTAACAAAAAAATTAAAACCGACTTCCAAGGTAAAAACAATAGTAATATGTACTAAAAAGAATTAAATAACTCTTACTCTTTAATAGTGCCTTTTTCAGAATTCGTCGAAATCTTAACTATTTCTGTACATACTTCTTACTCTTCATTACTTTGAAGTCGGTACCAGTCCCAAAAGTTTCAGATAATCTGACATTACTGAACTCACGATTAAATTAGCTGGTACCGACTTCAAAGTAATGAAGACTGTAGTATGTACAGAAATAGTTGAGATTTCGACGAATTCTGAAAAAGGCACTATTAAAGAGTAAGAGTTATTTAATTCTTTTTAGTTCATATTAATATTGTTTTTACCTTGGAAGTCGGTTTTAATTTTTTTGTTAAAAATAATAATTGCCTTTATGTAATTATACCCCTGTAAAACCGCCATACTGGCACAAATCACCTAGAATTTTGTGTCACTATCTCCAGGCCTACTACTAATTGATAAATATATTTTTAACAGTTAGTTGTAATGGAAACCTATTTATTACCAGGATTGTTAACACGCACGATATGTACGTAGTATAATACCTTTTTTTAAATCATATTTTAGGGCGAGTTAGTCGCGAATCGCGGTCAGAAAAAATAATATAGACTTTGTTAAAGCGCGGGGACCCCAATGCGCGGGGGCCCATAGCACGAACTACATATTTTAACATTTATAACATATCGCCAGCACGTAAATCCGGCCCTGTTTATAAGGATCCATTTTGAAAACCCTGCTTTCCCCAGCTCGTAACACTAATTTATTACAAGATTAGAAAACGCTAGTCGAGTAAATGTTAAAAACTTCTAGATCGTTAGCAGACTTCGAAATGAGCAGTAGGTACATGGTCAAAGATTTAGAAAACTATTTTACAATACTCCTTAGGGTTAGCTCACACTGAAACGAGACGTAACGTAACGCGACGGGACGATGCATAAGAGCGATACAAAATTCTAATTTTTTGCTTCTTTATTATATCCGCGTCTTGTTTCCTTTCGTTTCAGTGCGAACTGACCTCTGCACTCTTATAAAATACGGTCGATAAGCGAAAATTCGTATACCCCTATTACAATGGCAATAAAGTTTATTTTAGCTTCGGTCAATATACGAGAATCCACATTTACGATGGTACAGTTAGGTAATCTAATGTATTTACAATATAAGCACTAGCTTGCGTATTGTCGTTGTTATATTTACAACTCAATTCCTGGGGGCAAAGTCAATTTTGAGAGACGCAAAATAGACGCAACGCGACGCGACGCACGTCTTAGGGTTATTATACACGTCTTAGCCTAATTCACACTAGGCTGAATTACGCCGGCGTAATTTACGTGGCCGAAATTACGTTCAGCCGCTTACGCCTGATGCGACACACTAGAAATTACGCGAAGAGCCGAAATTTCGCGGCGTAATTTCCGTTGCGGAACGCGCACGTAAGTGAGTAGGTATTTAAAATTCTCAGATGTAATGTGTGCGTTAACGCTTTGGAGTTAAGGTTGGATATTTTGCTATGTTCGGTTTTGATAATTCCGTCGCGCATAGTGTGTTGCTATACAAAACATTACCGCCGAATCGCTGCCGAACTTTACGCTCGACTCGGCTCGACGGAAATTCGGCTCGCGGCGGAATTTCGGCATAGTGTGTCGTCTGTCGCGTTCCGTCCGTATTTTGTATGCGTTTGATACGCGGCGTAAACGCGGCGGAATTTACGTCGGCGTAATTCAGCCTAGTGTGTTTAGACCCTTTGGGTCAGTTTATTGCATTGCCTCACCTGGTGATGTAAACTGGCCCTTAGACGCGAACATTTAAATAGCAAGAATTGGAATTTTGCGCTGCCAACGAGATGCCGCTTTTACAATAAAATAAAGTTCAATTCAAGTGTCTCAAAAATTAAACGCCGTGTCGCGTGGCGTGTGTTTCTGACTCGGAAAATTTTAGTTTTATCTCGGTCTCAGCCCAAAAAACAAACATGCATAATATGCAATAATATTATTAGATATGTAAGTATGTAATATAATTGAAAAAGAAAGTACAAAAAAATCATTAATATTAAAATACCTACATTTTTTACTGCTTTTGCTAGTGCGCTTCAACTTTTGTTTGAAAAAAAATAGACACTTTGCGAGGTTATTCAGTTTGTGAGGACTGAAAGTGATATGTATAGAACTTTGGACAAAATAATCATGAAATTGACTGCTTTATTGTAGTCCACTGCGAAAAAAAAATACAATTTACAAGGGCGTCGCCAGCCGATGGCGCAGGGGGGGGGGGGGGGGGGCAAGTTGACATTACCTACTACAATAGATACTTTTCTCATTCTCTATGAATTAGAGTGGAATTGGTGAATTCATTCGAGTTTCGACGTACGGGAATGATTGTTCAAGGCTTGAACTTCAAGTTCACTCAAAGACTTAGGACTTTGGTTATATATTTAGCAACTTTTTTAAGAATCTCTAGGGAGGGGGGGGGGGGGCAGCTGCCCCTTCCTGCCCCCCCCCCCCCCCTTGGCGACGCCCTTGACGATTTAATAAACCTTATACTGACTGCTAAAGGACTTGTGGACTGTGGTCCACCACGAGCAAAAGCTTATGATTTTTAATTTGCTATAGTTATTATAGCAATAAGCCGCAGTAGATTCGTCACTCGTAACTCATGAAATAATAAATAATAACTAAATAATTTTATTACAAAATAATTTCAGCGAAATCATCTTCAATATTGCAAACAAACATATTACTTATTGCGTATAAATTCAAGTTGCAGTTATTGATATAATATATATTTTTTCTGAATTCTAGATTTCTATAGTTTACACGGTGCTTCGAGGCGCAGTGTCCTTTTTCAAAAAACTTGACTGTTTCATATTCCTAGTTTTTTGACAGACGGTCAATTATGACTGCCGGTGACTCATCTTTCCGTTTTGACTATAGAATCTTCAACAGTATTAACGTCAAAGAACAGTCAGTAAATATTAAAATAAAATAAATATTTTCTTTTTTCTTCAGATTGGATGTTTGTTATATAAATAACCCTCCTAGCAGTCGGGTAAAAACTTCTCAACTGTTACAGAATATATAATTAAGTACATTTTTATTGGATGTCAATTAAGTTTGTACATTAAAAGTTTATTAGGACAATCAAACATCAAAAATATACATTTCATTGTATAATTTTAAAATTAAATATTCATTGCAGAATGATATTATGGTAACAAAAGTAAATTATAAAAGATCATGAAGTCGGTTAAAAATGTTTAAAATTCATAACATAATGGTGTATAAAATTTTCTTAAATAATATTATTACTAAATTATCGGCACTTGGGTCCTAGGTATAAAATGCACTAAGTCATAATTTGGACTTTTTGGATTATGCAAAAAACTGTACATATAACAACTTGTAAAGTAAATGTAAACAAAATACTTAAATGAATTAAAAAATAAATACATAAAAAAATAGTAAGAAAGAAATCCAAGTTTTTACCCTATTTTTAAAGGTAATTGGATAAACAAACAATTAAAATTGCAATTTTTTGGATGAAAAGATAGTGATACTGTTATAAATAGTTGTTAACTACATTCAAACTGAATTTTGTTTGCATTTACTTTACATCCACCTGTAACAGACTACTATTAAAATTGCTGCTAAAATACATAAAATATTTAAACTGTATCCAGTATTTCATTGTAAACAATAAATAAGATAAAATATTATGATAACGTTGGCGTATTTCATACTTTTCTTGTTTTATTGCACAAAATTACCTGGAACAAAGATATTATATCAAAGCTAGAATAAAAATGCGACAATATTTTCTTAAAACTGAAAATTTAAAACATAAGTTACATCTTTTTGCCTTTATGCGCTTCGCAAATTTCAACACATGCTGCGTCGCATTGCACTGCATGTATTATAATATTCTTTTAACACTACAAAATACACCCCAACTTCATATCGAAAGGAAATTATCGTTTTTCGTATTTGACATTTTGTAGTTTGACAGAAAAACTGCGATTGCCTAGAAATATTAATAAAGTAGTTCCACGTCAGTACGCTCTATCTACCCTTTACGGTGCTATAATAATAATAGCTCCCACACCGGTTTCGGTGACGGTGGCCGATTTCATTGAAACCAAGGCCAGTTACGCAGGAGTAATTTTATAGTGCCCAACTGTGTGCGCAGTACACACGTACACTCTCTATTCATTTTACTCTCATAACCCAGTGGGACGGACGACCGACACGACTCGCCAGAGATCAGGCGCAGGACCGACTTTTTACATGCCCATCCGACGCATGGTTCCATCTCTTGTCAGACAATCAGGTGATCAGCCTGCATTGTCTTAACCAAACTTGGGAATAACATGTTTCCAACGCGGGAATCGAACCCACGACCTCCGAGTCAAGAGCCGAGCTCTGAAACCACTGGACCACGAAGGCGACCTTGCTATAATAACCCTATAATTAAAACCTCTTTACTGACAATATCAAAAGGATCAGTGTCAATATCTGACCGCTACGTGCCATTTTGACCCCTGCCACGATTAGATAAGGTGGGAGGGTTACATACAGAGGGTCACTAGAGGATTTGTCATAGTTTTCAGATTGAGGTTAATGAGGTTTTATATTCGCTTTAGATGTGTGTGCGTGTAAAGGGAATTCCTATAATAACTTTACTCTTATCAAATTATCGAGGCCCAGACTTATACAAAAATTCTAAATTATGATGTTTTGTGTCTCAATTCACCGTTTATACTTTTTTTTAAGTACTAGCTGTTCCGATGAACTTCGTGTCACTTTAAAACCTTCCCTGGACTTCTACGAATATTTTAAGACTAAAATCAGCCTAATCCGTTCAGCCGTTTTCGAGTTTTAGCGCGACTAGCACATTTGAAAATCCATTTTTATATATAAAAAAGATTATTCCAGCATTTAACAACATTATATCCTTATCATAAAAACCGCCAAACTGCATTTCAGTTTGTTGGCGATAATATAATAATTTATCATATCCATATTGTTTCCAATTATGCAGTTATGACAATTAACTTGGAAACAAAATTTTCACCGCGAGAATCGAAAATACAACCTCTGAGTCCACTTACAGAGCCACGCTTAAACCACTGGACCACGAAGGCTTTGACAAAGCACCACTTGACAATGTCATCCATACAATATTACTTGTAGCTCTGTGCTCTGTGCTGTGATACAGTAATTATTGTCAATTGTCATGTCTCGCCCCACTTAATTTAAATCAGGATTCAATCAGTCGTTACTTTTATTACGGTATTTCACGGCGGGGGAATTCGTTTAGGTCCTATTCAGATCTCCTGTTCGTTCAATCGGTATTCATTATAAAGCTTTACAGGCGGTCGGCTCATAAATTACTTTTAAGGAGCGTTGTTTTCGGCTGGATGCATTCTTCAGTTACGATTTGATATTCAGACATTTTATTAAGCATTCTATTGTGCGCTTTTATAATTTTGGACATGACGGTAATATCGTGGACGTCCGCGGTAAAACGATAACATAGGGAAGTAAAATGTATGGAAATATAATATGAAGACGCTTTTAAATTTCCGTCGACGATAACTTTTTAACGTGCACGTTAGAGGACATCACTCTTCTGAACCGCACAAAACGTCCGCGGTGCGTAAAATCAAAAGGGCATTTAAGGCGTTGACAACTGCCAATGACCTTGATCTCGCATCACTCTCGCACCACTGTCGATTTTCATGCCAGAGAGACAGAGATGTGAAGTGTTCACTCGGTAGCGTGGATACATTTTTCGTTTGTTAGAGGAAAAAATAAATATTATGGGAAATCTAGATGTCAGAACCGAAAATTAAATCCGCAAACTTTGGATTTTTGCAAAAGGTATCAAATAAACAAATTTTTAAAACATAGATTTACATTATTACTTTAGTTAGAACTATTTAAAGTTCCTGAAAGATGTGACTTTGGTATTTTTTTTCATCCAGTAGGAGTACATTATTTTATTATTTAAATTCGACAAGCTTTTCCAAATATAATCGAAAATCACATATATTTTTTTTGTGACAATCAATGAAATACGTACGTCTAGAAAACTGCACAAAAATGTCGAATTAGCAGCTGTCTTCACCTTAACGTACCCAACGTTTTATCGTGGAAGCCGGTGTCCACGATAACGTGACGTCCAGAATTATAAAAGCGCACATTAAGTATCAATATAGCATGGTTTTTGGGCTGATGAAATGTAAATCGTGGCCTACTCGTAGAGCTGATGCATATCTTCCATTGATAGAGCGCTAATAGCTTGTCTCTCTCACTCACACATTTTCTCGTTTGCACAAGACATTTAGGCCGCGCATTCCACTGATGTGGAGCGGAGCGGAGCGGAGCTTAGCGGTGCCGAATTGACCAATCACCATGCTCGAAATCTTCGCTCCGCTTCGCTGTCATTCCGCTGGAATAGCACGATTGGTCAATTCGGGCACCGCAAAGCTCCGCTCCGCTCCGCTTCAGTGGAAACGCACCCTTACGGATTAGCAATACTTTGCATAAACTTGTGCATTTTAATAGAATAATAGCCTGCAATGAGACTATAGTATCTTATTTGACACACGGTCTCGTGATAATACTTTAGGGTGCGAATGTGTTTCTTATACAAGGTGTAACAAAACTAAGTGATAATACTTTAGGGTATGTGTGTGTTCCTTATAGGGAGTTCACTGTGAAAGTAGCAGCGCTCAAAGACCAAATTGTTTTTTTTTTACTTTTGTAAGGGGAAACTCCTAACGCTGGGGCGCTAGCCCATACAAAAGTGAAAAAAAAATTTGGTCTTTCAGCGCTGCTACACACCCTAAAGTATTATCACTTAGTTCTGTAACACCCTGTATAGAGTTCACTGTGAAAGTAGCAGCGCTGAAAGGCCAAATTTTTTTGTGATTTGTATGGGCAAGCGCCCGCACGTCATGAATTTATCCATACGAAGGTGAAAAAAAGTTACTTTTTCAGCGCTGCTTCTTTCACAGCGAACTCTATATACCCGTCTAGGGACCCATACACACCTTATCACTTAGTTTTGTAACACCCTGTATACTTTAGGGCGCGAGTAAAAGAGACAGTGAATACTCAATTAGAGACAGACCAATGTACGATGAGGTAGATACCTCTTCTACTAGCGTCTACCGGACTCCCATCTCCTCCGTGGTCTGTGGATTAGGGCGTGGTTCTTGACTCGGGGGTCGTGGGTTCGATTCCCGCGTTGGAAACATGTTATTTCCAAATTTGGTTAGGACAGTGCATGCTGATCACCTGATTGTCTGATAAGTAAGATGATCCATGCGTCGGATAGGCATGTAAAAAGTCGGTCCTGCGCCTGATCTCTCGCCAGTCGTGTCGGTCTTCCGTTCCACTGGGTTATGACAGTAAAGGAATAGAGTGTTGTGTACTGCGCACACACTTGGGCACTATAAAATTACTGCTGCGTAACTAGCCTGATTTCAATGAAATCGGACACCGTCACCGAAACCGGTGTGGGAGCTATTATTATTATAGCACCGTAAAGGGTAGATAGAGCGTACTGTGGAACTACTTTGTTAATATTTCTAGGCAATCGAAGTTTCCCAAAGAAACCGAAACCGGTGTGGGAGTTATTATTATCACATCTCCTCACCTAGCACATGGTCTCGGGCGGAGCGGGCGCGGGCGCAGCGGGCGGCGGCGGTCGCTCGGCGGATCGCTGGCGGGGCAGCTGCGACGAGTCCAGCACGATGGACGGCCGCGGCGGCGGGTTCTCGCTCACCATGTGCGACAGGGACAGCTCGCTTGATGCGTTCGTCTCACCTGCACATAAAGCGGTTATTGTGATACAGCAATGTTATATCCATGTCGTATGGTGGCTGGAGAGCGAACTGGCCTCTGAGGCCCTAGAAAAAGTACCTTTCGTTAAAAACGATGACGAAATTCGTTATCAAAATGTATGCGGTTTTACATAAGTCATCGCTAAATGACATTTAGCTTGCGAAGACTAATTCAAATTCAACTCATTGTGTGAATGTGGCTTGGATGAAGGCTCTCCAGACCATATATTTTTTGCTTGCGAAAACAACCTTTCATTGTACGATTACCTTCCTCCTAATATTCCTCGTCCCACTAATCTTAAATCTATTTTATCGTTAGTATATTCTCCGTTTATAGACACCTTAAGCTCGTTCATTGCTCATAATCACATTAGGCTCTAGTTGTAGTTAGAATTCTCTTCCTTTTATTTATTAAATTATTTATTGTATATATGTTTATGTATTTCGTATATATTTAAAGGCTAAGAAACAATATTTTGCTTCATATTTGCTTGTTATGGTTTTTTTCTGGTTTATTATTATATCTTGTATTTGCATGGTCGCATGAAGTCATCACTCATCCGTGCCCAGTGCATGGCAATCAGTTTGCGTTATATAACTGTACATAATAAATAATAATATACATATTTTTCGCCTCAACTCTGACGCTGGCAACTCCTAAGTGGGGAGGCTTACGCCAAAAGAAGAAGAAGAAGAATTCAAATTCAAATCATTTATTTCAGACAAAGTTAAAAGTTTAAAAGGTTAAAGTCTATTTTACTATATTACGTAAACTAATATCAAATCCCATACATTTTGATAACGAATTTCGTCATCGTTTTTAACGAAAGCGACTTTGTCTACGGCCTCAGGTTAAAAATCTGAGCTACTAAAAATTATAGGAGTCCTTCAAAATTGTATTTATGTAACCCACCAAAAACATAAATGTAAAAATGCTGAGCCAAGTTCCATTCAAACATTATTTTTCTTGTCTATCGACTTCGCCGTAAAAAGGATGGAGATCTAAATGAGTGCCAAGTTTTCATTACGTCAGTCATTTTTCATAAAGTTATTGAACATTTTAATTCTGATGAAAACTAAAGGCCGGCACACGGGCGCTGCGCCATCGCAGCGTTATTACGAAGCAGTCTTAACGTCAACACCCCCTCCCGCTTCGTCTCGGGGGCTGCGGTCCGTCGTGTGTGCGTTGCGGCAACGCAGCGCACCGTGTGAACACTTTGGTTATTTGTATGAACAACGCAACGGCAGCGCTGACACTGGCTCTTACTTCGACACACGTTGACAGCGCAACGCCTCATTCAAGTTTGCTACTTCACTGACGATGTGTTACTAGGAAAATAATCTTCTATTCTCCCGTGTCATGACTGATATCACTGGCGCTACAGCACCTGTCTGTGACGTGGTGCATGGTGTTGTACTCACCCGAGGGCTGCCTGGGCACGGGCAGGGTGAGTTCGCCGCAGTCGTCCCCAAGCAGCGGCTGCTGCGGCGACGGCATCTCGCGGCTGTCGATCGCCGACGCCCGACGCAGAGAATGTCTGGAACACACAAATAGCGTCAACTTAGGACATGTCAAGAGTAAAGCCCAAAGATTTCATAATCTTCTAACCATGGATTATGTAAACACCTAAAGATTAACATCTTGCGGGGGCTGGATGACCGGTATAGCCCCTGCCAAATAAAAAGCCGGTGGTACTGCCCTGGATATACAGGGTGTAACAAAACTAAGTGATAATACCTACTGTAGGGTGTGTACGTGTTCTACGTAGAGATTTCACTGTGAAAGACCAAACCTTTTTTGCTTTTGTATGGGGAAACTCGTGATGCTGGGACGCTTGCCCATACAAAAGTAAAAAAAAAGACGGGTTGCACTCCGGGAGTGCCGGCAGAAGTGAAAACTTGATTATTAACGTTGTGCATTATTTTTTTTAACCCATTTTTTATGAAAATCGATTTTTAAAAATCGATTTTTTTAATTAATCGAAACCCTTACAATCGATTAAATTTTTAACCCATTTTTTATGAAAATCGATTTAAAAAAAACGATTTCTTTATTAATCGAAACCCTTACAATTTTTTTAACCCATTTTTTATGAAAATCGATTTTTAAAAAATCGATTTTTTCAATTAATCGAAACCCTTACAATCGATTAAAAAATTTCGACAATCGAAAAAAAACAATCGATTGTTCGATTAATCGATTTCGATGTTACAACACTACTCTCCAACCGTCTTACGGTTTTTCGATCATAACGAGAATCTGACACGAGTTTCACAGTTTTCACCCATCCCACAAAAGTGCTCAACGGCGCGCCGCTAAAGAAGTTTTCACTTCAAAAAATTGGTCTTTCAGCGCTGCTTTCACTTTCACAGTGAACTCTCTACAAGGAGCACATACACACCCTAAAGTATTATCATTTAGTTTTGTTACACCCCAATAGATAGTAATATTACCTAAAAACATTGTAGGTACGACTTACGAGTCAAATATCAGTTCCATGTCCATAAATAAAATATATTTGTCGCAGGGAAAAGAGGATATCAGGGATTTCACGATATCCCTAGGGATATCACGAACTCCCGGTAGATGCCGAATATTCTTGTTTGTCACGTCTTCTTACTAAAAATATCTAGTGATATGTCATTTCACTAAACTAAATCTAGTGAAACGTCAGAAAAGCGGACACCGCCGAATAAAAATCAAGCCATGCATTTCTCTCGCTTGCTCTAGTATACACACGGGTACTTTGCTATCAAAGTACCCGACATGATCCTATGATCATCTAACATCTGAATCTGACAAGTAAGATGTTAGATGATCCATGCGTCGGATGGGCATGTAAAAAGTCGGTCCTGCGCCTGATCTCTCGCCGGTCGTGTCAGTCTTCCGTCCCACCGGGTTATGCGAGTAAAGGAATATAGAGTTTGCTCTTGTGTACTGCGCACACACTTGGGCACTATAAAATTACTCTTGGTCTGGTTTCAATGAAGCTGGCCCCCGTCACCAAAACCAGAGTGGGAGTTATTATTATTATTATCACACGTGTAATGCAACTATAGCAGATCTGAGGGGGCATCACCATATCTCTGAATCATACAGTTGAAACCAGCAGAGGGTTCTTCATCAGATACTTCAGACCTTTGATTTTTGACGTCAAATGAAGCGGCCGACCAAGTTGAATATTTTTTGTACAGGTGGCATGTCGATCTCTAGTTTGGTTAGGCTCTTGTACAGGCACAGGTACTACAGGTACTCCAGCTCTTCGATTATCCTAGTTTTTACGGTTCCGTACCCAAAGGGTTTGTCTGTCTGTCTGTCTCCAGGCTAGACGAGCCGCGCCAGCTCGAGCGACGAATTTGTTTCACTCCCACTAGTTCCCGTGTCACGTGTGGGAACTAGAACGAGGGAGAGAAATGAGTGACTCGATTTTTAATCGGCGGTATCCGCGTTTCTGACATTTCACTAGATTTAGTTTAGTGAAATGACGTATAACTAGATATTTTTAGTAAGAACACGTAACAAACAAGAATATTCGGCATCTACCGGGAGTTCGTGATATCCCTAGGGATATCGTGAAATCCCTGATATCCTCTTTTCCCTGCGACATATTCATCATTTTTCCGATCTTTCGAATCATCAAATGTTAATTTAATAAAGAGCGTCCAAATCCTACAATTTCCTTTAAAGCCTATTGCTAATCTCTCCTGAATTGCCTAATTTGAAATTTTCCACGATAAATCCCTAGAAAATACAGCGATTTTGTGAACGAGAAATTATCGGGTGTAAAAACCGGCAATCGGATAGAGTCGACAGTTTTCGGTCGACTTCACCGAGCTCCGAGGTGTACATTATTAATTAGCCTTTGTAAGTTTGTAACTAGACGTCGAAACCTAAAGAACAGTTTAAACTGTTAAATAGGTCTTTAAATATTATAGTAGTGCTATGTTTTGCCCGCAACTTTATTTATTGAGGCTCTTTTGCGCAATGTTATGAGAAAGGTAACACGATAATTTACTTAGCATAAGAATAATGCGACTCATCCGAAATAATACCCATTATTAACCCATCAGTCGTGGCAAAACGAGACACAATAGCTTTTTCATTGTTATCGCGGCCGGATGTGGCCGCTTGGGGCTTCATGAATTAATATTCGTTCACAATTTTCACACTACGCATTATACATTGCTACTTCTAATTTTCTGCTCGTATGCTTCTATCTCATTATTTTTTAGCACAATATTTTGATCATGAACGTACAAAAAAAGGCGGACGGAGTCTTATTATACACAGAACTGTGTCTTCAGAGTCGGCCACGCACACATTCTTACACCTGTCAAATGGGATGGACTAGCGTAATAATGTGTGCGTGCAGACTGTGTACATGCAGTCAGCTGGCCGACTCTGAAGGACACAGTTTTGTCATTTGTGTATGGTGGGACTCCGTCCGCTTTTTTTTAAGTCCATGATTTTGATTGATCCTAAGTTCAGCAGTTCTCTACCAAACCATTCTTCTAGATAGTGCACCTGCGCTAAAGTGATTCATGATCATACAGTTAAAATGGATTAAGGTGGCACCATCATGAAAAAAACTATGATTTTACAAGTTTCTGAAACGGGGTCAATGACCGCTACTGCCTCGATACGCCACGTACACTATAGTTACAATTCCCCACCTACCTCTGCATCATCAGGCGGTCGACACTAAGATGCGAGGTGGCGGGTAACGCGTCGCCATCGCTGATGCTTATGCTGATCCCCGCAGCCCCCGCCGCCTCCGCCTCCGCTTCCTCCTCATATCTGGCCAGGACAGACTCCATTTCGAGGCTACGTACAGACAGACACATCCCTGTTTACCTCGTTAGAGTCTCGGCGGGTTAGTCGCACACAAGCACAGTTTGTTAAACATTTAACAACAATTAACTCTATAGTTGTAAAAACTCTCTTACTAATAAAAATACTTACTTAATAGACATTCTATACACTGTTTATCCTTGTCTAATAAGTTAGAAAAGTGAGTTAATAGACAAAGACAAATTGTATAGCATATTTAATGTACTATCAGAGAAGTTAATTCACAGGCAGATCGCGGAATCTGCAGCCTTATTCCCGAAACTGATATCAATGTGATATCAGATTTTTAAAATTTTAGACATCTAAAATAGCTCTATTAAGGGCCTTATCACACTGGCGATTAGCGAGCGATTTGAAAGCGACGCGACTGCGCAGCGCCACGACGCCATTTTGTATACTCGTCTAGGGAGTATACAAAATACGAGTGTACAAAATGGCGTCCACGCCACGCCGCGACAACGCGGCGACACTGCGCTGTCGCGGCGTGTGTGCTGCGCAGTCGCGTCGCTTTCAAATCGCTCGCTAATCGCCAGTGTGATAAGGCCCTTAATAGAGCTATTTTATATGTCTAAAATTTAAAAAAATCTGATATCAGATTGATATCAGTTTCGGGAATAAGGCTGCTGGTCGCGCCCATCCAACCAATGACAGCTAACATTGAATTGACGTAAGCCGATCAAAATATGACGTAGGTCTGTCAACTGCCTAGGAATCAATTTCCTCGATGGTACATGTTCTACAACATTTTTATTAGTAAGGAGGTTAGATGATAATATTATTATTACTATTTAATATATTATAATATGCAAATATAATTTAAGTTTTTATTTGCTTTTTTTTTTAAATATAAGTGCTTGTGTTTTGTGCTGAGATAAACAGGAATGAATCTGCTGTAGGTGATTAAACTACATATTTTTAGGATATATTTCTGGTTAAAAGAAATTTAAACCGTTATATTATCAAATATTATGATTACTATTATTTTGTGACTGAGGATTAATTTAATTATTAGATTTATTAATTATAAAAAAAAATATTTTTTTTTATGAAAATATTCTTAAAAATCTGTGTCAAACTATTTAGTTAGTGCTAGTTTTGGTGCAAATTAAAATAGCAAATCAAAACATAAAAAAATATTAAAGTGCAATTTAAAAAATGTAATTTAGAGATTTGTGAGACACACACAAACAACATTTAACAACACAATTCACGTACAGAAGAAGCTTTAACATAAACCATAACCATTATTTCTAAAATTTAATAAATTTATTATGTATACATATTAGGTATTGACAGAGTTTCCGCTCGACTACACTATGAAAAAATTCTTAACAGAGCCGTTGAATCGTGCGTGCGCACAGATCGTGTACGGGGTAAGTTTAACGTAGTTCAACTACAGTCTGTCAAGAAAGAGTAGAAACTGAGCAAAATGTTCTAAACGTAATCATGATCGAATGGTGTTTTTTCGCGTCGTACTTCCTGAGACAACGTTTGTACACATAAAATATTTTCAGTTTTCATTAGATTTAATAAGTTAAGTTATTTTACTTTTCATATGATTTCAAAATTAGTATCAGCGCCGGCTCTTTTTTGAAAGGCTGTAAGTCTGCAGCCATTAGTCACTTCTTTTATGAAAAAAAAATTGCATCGTCAAAAATTTTATACTGGTCGAGAATCAACTTCGTCAATATTATGTTTAATATCGCTGTAAGCTA
Organism: Polyommatus iphigenia; assembly: GCA_963422495.1. Classification (NCBI taxonomy): domain Eukaryota; kingdom Metazoa; phylum Arthropoda; class Insecta; order Lepidoptera; family Lycaenidae; genus Polyommatus; species Polyommatus iphigenia. Next base: position 1,751,279 of record OY730180.1, read on the forward strand.
AATAATTATTAACTATTAATTCGTAGACCAGCAATAATTATTATAGCATGCATTAAGTTTATGTTCGATTTAGCTAAATACAAGTGCTATTCTGATATGCAAATACCATTTAATTGGTATTGAATAAATTATTGTCATCGAGTCCTCGTTAGTCTTGTTAAAATGCATGTTGGCTGTGTGCCAGTCCCTTATCGTGAAATACGTGGAATTCTTAAATCATGCCTTTTATTTTGTTTTATTTCTAATTTATGCATTTTTCTATACCATTCAACTTTTACAAAAAAGGATTCATGAGACTTTTATGTAACATACAATTTTTTAAAAAGCCAGGTTGCTAAGTTATTTGACAGGAATTTATCTCTTTTAACAGCATTGTTACCAAAAACTTCAGAAACCTAAAGTCTAATCAATGTTAAGTTAAATCTATACATATTATAAAATAAAGTCGCTTTTTTTCCCTCATGTCCCTTTGTTCCCTTTAATCTTTAAAACTACGCACCGGATTTTGATGATTCTTTCAGTGTTAGATAGCCCATTTATAGAGGAAGGCTATAGGCTATATTTTATCACGCTAATACTAATAGGAGAATGTAGAAAAAACGGGGGAAATTATTTGAAAGGGCTTATCTCGCGAACTACTGGAGCAATTTTTATGTTATTTGGCATAGATAAGAAGTAGACCACGTGAAGGATCATAGGCTATCGATTTTAATCATTTTTTCAGTGGCTATATATGTATTTTATACCCGTGCGACGCCGGACGACGACGTGCATCGCTAGTATAAAATAAATCTTATTTTTAAAGAATGGAAGAAAAAATTCACGATTTGTAACTAGATTGCCAGTCAAAAAAAAAAAAGTTTCAAAATGGAATTTAAAAAAACTTCTGTCAAAACTACACTGCTTGACAGTTGGTGAGATTGTAATAGCTCAAAAACGACGCTAGAGCCTAGAGCCTAGCTAGATAGTTGGTTAGATTGTTCGCTCATGCTGTCTTACCGCCGCTGTATGAGGTTCTCCATGATGATGTAGTCGTCCTCCTCAGCCCCTCGCAGGTGCTCCTTCTCCATGTACAGCGCGAACTCGGGGTTAGACATCTCGCTGGCGTGACGGCGGCGGGACGGAGAGGTGGCGCGACCCGGTGACAGCAGGCGGGTCGTGATCGGCGTTCTGGGGGACGAAAGTGAACGTGAGATTCAGGGGACGAAAGTTAACGTTAGATTCAGGGAATGAAAGTGAAGGTCAGATTCAGGGGATGAAAGTTAACGTGAAATTTGGAGGATGAAGATGAGATTTGGGGGATGCCACGTGAGATTCGGGAACCAAAACGTGAGATTTAAGTCATAGTACGCCACTTTAAAAGCTAGCGTAGAGAACAAACTATTTATAAGGACCGTACATGTTCCGCGATTAAAATCAGCTTGTATGATGTAGATGTATCCTTCACCATAGACACATATTATATATCAAAAAAAAATTAATTAAAAATAAAAAAACCCGACTGCAAAAAATGTTAACTAAAAAGAACGAAACAAGACCTAATTCTGCCGGAGGCATCGAATCCATGTTTTAATTGATACGACTCTTGCTTACGAGTTTCATGCCAGGATAAATAGAAGGTTACATAGAAAAATGTAGAAGAAGAAAGTGGATAATAAAATGCAGTCGGAGGCATAATATTTTATGATTTATGAATAAATGCGACATGCCTCCGACTGCATTTTATTATCCACTTTCTTCTTCTACATTTTTCTATGTAACCTTCTATTTATCCTGGCATGAAACTCGTAAGCAAGAGTCGTATCAATTAAAACATGGATTCGATGCCTCCGGCAGAATTAGGTCTTGTTTCGTTCTTTTTAGTTAACATTTTTTGCAGTCGGGTTTTTTTATTTTTAATTAATTTATTTTATTTGCGACTTTTTAGTTGTAGTCATCTAACTAGTTGTAGTCATAAAAAAAATTGAAAAACTACCGTGCTGATATAACCATAATATATCGTAGGTACACTTAGAAAAGTGTACCTACAATACGTTATACATAGGTTTGGTACTGTTTCAATGTATGTTTTTAGTTTTAAGTACTTACCAAATCATTGTTTTTTTTAATACTTTGTCATTGAATTTTCATCTTGTTTCAGTAATGTCAGTTAATTTTGAATTAATATTGGATTTTGGTTTTTTCTTATTTTATTACTAGCGGTCGGCCGCGGCTCCGCCCGCGTGGATGTCGGTGAGCTCTGCAAAAAGCATACCCAGGAAAGACTCGGTCAGCAAAATGATTTCCAGGTCAATTCACAGACTCCGACACTAACATCGACGACGCAGTCATTAGTCGTGTTCGTTTGCTTTTTCAACTGCGCATGCGCGGCTTTTTTGTGTGTCAGTGTCATCAGTCTGAGTGTCATATTCTAAAATACCAATCAATTTCTGTCAAATTTCAGAAAAACTGACAGGTATTTTAGAACATGACAAGGTATTTTAGAATATGACACTCACACTGATGACACTGACACACAAAAAAGCCGCGCATGCGCAGTTGAAAAAGCAAACGAACACGACTATTATACGCAGGCTGCACCCTGCACAGATTGTCTTCCTCCCGCACGCGCACCCGCCTTGGTGACGCCAACTATCGTAATATTTTAATTTCACCATAATTTCAAAACCAAATGTCCAATTTTATTCATTCAAAGACCAAATATTATCTACATAAACTGTTCTTAGTAATGGAATAATTTATTTTGATAAGGATTAAAAGAATGAGTAAAATAAACGCGTTTAAATGTAGTCCAAAAAAATTTCAAGATTTTTAAATAAATAATGGTTATTGTGCCTCACTCGACATAGATAGGTATATATAGTGTGTCGCGGACTTTTTTGTAGATATTTGTAAGTTCTACAATTACTTAGAATTTTATGGTTCTATCTTTTATAGTTTAAGCAGCGTACGTAAAATAAGTAACTTTTCTGGCTGATTTTTTACACCTTGAGTCCGAAGAATCCAAATATCTTACGGTACCTTATTTTTTTCCAAAATAAAATTTAGCCTTTGTTCAGCAAAAATAATGTAGAATTCCAATGGTAAAAATTTTTTTTCAAATTGGTCCAGTAGTTTCTCTTCAAATCAAATCTTTCCTCTTTATAATATTAGTGTAGATTTATTGTTCTATTGAATATTAAAACTGCAAGTTATATACATATTTAGAATCAGTGTTTAAAATCCTTTATTTTGATACCCCACTCGATATGCTTGGTAGAATTTTTATTTATTTTACCTCACAATATGGCGTCAAACATCTGCCATTTTGGTTTTTTTTAATGTTTCATACCTAAGAACACTTAGGTCATTAAGACAAATCTAACGATACCTCAAATGTGAAAATCCGTTCAGCGGTTCTGAACATACAAGGTAAGGAAGAATATTACATACATACAAGATACGCGCTAAACACATAACCCTCCCGGCAGTCCGGTAAAAATATTTGCTTAATTTCTATAGATTTAGTTTATAGTCAATTCAAACCTCACCTATGGGCGATGCGGCAGCGGTTAACTCGGTTCGATTGGAGAGACAATAATTTAAGTATGAACCAGTGGCCTGCCCGAGTCAAGTTTTACAATGGAGCGAAATCGGTTTATTCCATCCTCGCTCCTCAAGAGAAGAAATTTTCTTGACGTCTGAAGCGAGTTGGCGCCTTGAGTACTAGTACTAAGGGCCTTATCACACTGGCGATTAGCGAGCAATTTGAAAGCGACGCGACTGCGCAGCGCGGCGTGGACGCCATTTTGTACACTCGTATTTTGTATACTCCCTAGACGAGTGTACAAAATGGCGTCCACGCGACGCCGCGACGACGCTGCGCTGTCGCGGCGTGCGCGCTGCGCAGTCGCGTCGCTTTCAAATCGCTCGCTAATCGCCAGTGTGATAAGGCCCTAATATGTATTCTGTGCCTTGAGCGGCTGCCTATATTTCGCCCTATGAGGCTATGGTAGGGCTGGCCCTGGCTTTGAACCCTACCTGGGCGTGTGCGGCGGCGAGAACAGGCCGTACACCGTCTCCAGCTCGTCGGTGATGCTGGTGTACTCGTGCATCGCCAGCAGCAGCGACCGCGGCGCGGCTACGCGGGACCGCGACGACGACAGACCCGCGCCAGCGGGCTCGAGACCCGACTGACCCGCTCCTGGGATTAGGGAAACGATACTTTATGTTGGAAAGATTAAGGCATATTTAAAGATCCTGCAATGAGCCATAGCACAGAGGGCATCAAGGCTGCGTTTCCACCAGAACTTAACTAAATTACGTTGCAAAGAATGTGTTTTTGATAATAATCTTTAATCAGTAGAATTGAATGCCTGGCCTTGCTAAGTGCTGTGATTCTATTGGATATTAAATAAAAACACATCCACGACAATGAGGTGGAAACGCATACTGCGGCCTACTGCTGCGTGCATAAAGACTCGCAAAGTGTCTAACTTAACGCCGCGGCAAATATCTACATCATGGCAAAGCCAAAACGTTTAATGATTTGCCCACTGCTGACAAATGAAATCAAAATTTAGAAGTGGTGAAAAACTTTATGCAGTAAGTACCAGTAACAGAGTTCTGGAGGCTGCTGGCGTCGACCGCGGAGTTGTCTGGCTCGGAGTGAGTCTGGCTGTGTTGTCTGCGCGGCGCCAGGTGGTGCGTGCTGTAGTGGCCCATGCCCACGTCGTTACCGCCCTCTGACCGTCTGTGAGTGTAGGTTATGTGAATATTATTGAGCGAGTTACTGCTCAAGTTGCGAGCATTGCCCGATCACTTCGAGCATTGAGCACTTGCAAGATTACTCACTGCTCGAAGTAATTGAGTTATCGAGCATTTGCTCAATTACTTCGAGCGTTGAGCATTTGCAAGATTACTCACTGCTCGATTGTTGAGCACTTGCGAGATTACTCACTGCTCGATTGTTGAGTACTTGCAAGAATACTCACTGCTTGATTGTTGAGCACTTGCAAGATTACTCACTGCTCGATTGTTAAGCACTTGCAAGATTACTCACTGCTCCATTGTTGAGCAATTGCCAGATCGCTCTTTCGGCTTTCGAGCACGAAGCTCAATGTTGGTTTGATTTTTACTAATTTCTGATGTAATAATTTAGAGTGCATTATCTGAAATTTTATTTAATGTGATAGTTTATATGTGTGCCAATAAAATATAATTAAATAGTATATTATAAAAGTGCAAATTAGTTTTGTATTAGAATACATTTAAAAAATGGGTATTTATATTATTGATTGTATCTTTTATATATTTACAGGTATTTTTTATGTCCACATTTTATTTTAATTTCTTTGAGTTTGTTTTAGGGAAAACTAAATACGAAATATGTACGTTACCTACCGGCTACCACTACATAACTACAATTACATTTTTGTAACAGCTAAGGAATTTTAACTATGGTATTCGCTATTGGAACGTTAAAAATTGGAATTGATCAAGTTCTAATATAAGAGGCAAGGATTTAAAAAATTGGATAAATTAGGAAATCTCTCCATGCTTTTGGTATAAGTTAGTATATCTGCAAAAACATTTTAACCCTCAATTGCATAAACAAACTACAAAACCACTCAAAATCTGTGCGTTAAGTAAATGCTCAAAAACTAGCATTTTCTTATCCAAAGTTATTTTATTAATTTAACTTTAAAAAATACAAACAGTGAAGATAGAGTATAGAAATAGAAGATTACAAATAACGATAGTAATAATAGAATAGAATTTAAACTGCAAAATCACTGAAATGCTCAAGAGATGGTGAAATCGTAAATTGAAAATGCTTGTATTATTATTAGATACCGATAGTTGTGTGAGTGACACGGTGCATGTGTTAGTGTAAACAGCGTGTCTGCTACATCGAAACGACTTTTACGACGTTAAAACATCGACAGTCGACACCAATCTAAATATTAGGGTCGAACCACACTGTACTTTGCGACCGTTACCTTCATTTTGAAGGTAACGATTTCTCTGTATACAAAATACATTTCTATCATTCAATGGGCGATCTATAGACATTGCCTCTTAGGGTTAATTCAGACCGCAACGCGACGAGGCGAGGCGAGGCGCGGCGCGGCATAAATTTGTATGGATTTGACAGATTTCAATTGCGCGAGGCGACATGCCAATCTGTCACTGTCTCTGACACGACTGTCTACGCGTCACGTTGCGGTTTGAATCAACCCTAATACGATACATTATGTAACATGATGTTCAATGTACATTGTACAGTGTAGTTAAACCCTCTACACTACAAGCTAAGCCATTCGCGAGATGACTGTTGACTTACTGCTTCCACAAACGTCTCCTAACAGATGCAAGAATAACAAAAAAACAAATTAAAAACAACGGCCATGATGACGACAAATTTATTTTTCCCGCCAATTTTATGAGTGAACTAAAAACACAGCGGCTAAACAGTTTCGCATGCTACGAGGGGCTCTATGGCCTAATCTATTTCTTTTATGTCTATGTCCCTATTCTGACGTGAATGATTTTAAATGACGTATAGAGCGCTCGACTGGTCATGATACTTACCGCCGGGCGGATGTGTTGGTGGTCCTTCTCGTCCCCGCGGAGATGGTCCGCGGCCTGAGCGTGTGATTGTCCGTCGGCATGTCGCGGATTTCCGGCAAAAACGTGTCGTCTCCGGTCGATGAAACTACGTTGCATGTATTTAAATAAAATAATTTATTAAACGACATTAGGTACGTGTAATTAATTGGAAGTTTAGTTTAGAATTTTGTCCAATCTCTATATTTTATTCTGAGTCAGGAGACAAGACACACATCAGCATAAAGATACAACAATCTCCCTACGACTGAAAGTAATTTCCAATTACCTTTCTTATCTTCACTAGGTTCAGTTCTATTGCTGTCCGACGACCGCTGACGAGCCGGTGTCGGCGCGCTCGGCCTCACAACCGTTACATTCAGTTCAGGCCCCGCCACGCTACCGCCTGACGATGATGACACAGAGTCCGCCTCCCTCTCCTTCTCCCCTCCAACATCTGGTCCCGACTGCGGCAACTCATCCTAAAGACAGTTTTTAATATTAAAATGCAAACTATCAAAAGCGGTCGATCAAACTATAAATAATATCAAGCGTGACATTAGGACATAGATGTAAAATTAAACAACACAGCACACGACACAAAATATGAAGTGAAAGTGTAGGTGATTTAAAATTTTGCAATTTTATTTAAAAGTTTCCAACTTTAATTCACCTTTGAATGAATATAAATTAAGAAAACGGTGCTGTCTTTCACGACACTAGACAAACGGAACTAAAATTTTTGCAATTACTTGCTACTGTTCACTGCCAATTGTATCCTAGGAATGCCACATTTTATTGATATACCAGGGAGCGTCTTAAAAGTCGGTACTTTTGTAAAGTTTCAAAAGTAATTAGAAGCCGGGAAATCCGATAAATAACAGAGTCAAAGTTTAGATTGGATGCCTGTAATTGTAAGTTGGAAATTAATCGGCGTGGACTTTATCTGTTTTGCGGTATTTGGTCGCTGTTATTGCTAATATTAAGTTGTTAAGATTATCGCCACTTGAAATAATCTTCCGAGGAGTGATATTATGTTAACTGAAATTCGAATTATAACATCTGAAGTGATATTTTAATAAATATTATTTTAAACGGTAAAAATTCTATGTCACGTTGAAAATGTCACAAATTGTATAATTGTTAAGTCTAGTAGGAAAATTCCATGTCATGTTAAAAATATCACAAAATATGTCTAGTAGGTTACTCTTTATAACAAAAAAAATGTTTGATTGTCGCTTGGAAAAGTCCTCACTAGTAATCAATAAAACATGGCGTGGGTTGGGAGTGCTTAGGCCAGGTACACACTATAGGCGTTTATCAACGCGCGTTTGACCAACGAAACGCGCTTATATGTGGAGGCTTAATTTTTGTTATTAAAAAAATATCGTCAATCTCCAATATCAGTCTGTGAGTGACACATTAACACAACTCCATTCTCCTAAAGTTCGCAAAACGCGCGTTCAAAAGCGCCCACGTGGACCAGCTCTTACTTCGGAGGGCTGCGAGGCCTCGTCCTCCTCCTGCACCGGGCGCACCGTGAACCGCGCTCCGGCGCCGGTGTCGCTGTCCGACAGCACCTGCCGCGTCCATACGTTAGCACACTCGGCCATGCCGTTCGGAGTTCCAATTTCAAATGTGACAGATTTAGAGATGTGACAGCTACATTTTTTTTCTAATCGAGTGTTTTGCCATAACGTTTAATCTTATGGGCAATGTGTTCCAATTTTAAACATGGATTTTTTTAATGACACATGATTTTTTTACTATTAACTTTTATGTTATTATTAACGTTCGCAGATAAAAATAAACGAACATAAAATATTTATTGAACATTTTATTATACATAATATTATTTAATAAAACTCTTTTTCATTTTATAGTGATATTTTATGATTCTCCGAAAAGCATGCCATTATAAGCGAGAATTTTCAGAACGGATTAATTATTTTACATATTTTTTATCAAGCCAATATAAGTTCTGATAATTCTGTCTATGGAACATAAAACACCATGAGGACTATAATAAACATCGAAATGTTGATGTTACATGCTCGAGCAAACAAAATATGTCAAAATTAGTTTAGTGCCCTAGATCGAATACAGTCTAGAAATCACTATTCTAGTCCGGTACGAGTATATTACATTCGTATTAGATCTTCGTGGAATAAAACAGATAAAATTCCGATAATGTGATTCTAGAAATAATATTATATCAATGACATAAAGGTCACAAAATGTCATAACGTAATATTATTATCTTGATACTTGTATTTTATAGTCTTTTCTATTATTTTATTATGTATTCGATCTAAGGCCATGTTAAGTTTCAGTGCTTAAAACATATAATATTCACAATACCTATAACCAATAAAAAAAAAGAAATAACACCAACTTTGTTTTACATTCCAACTTTGGAAAGTTGAAACGTTCTTTATGATCCTATTATTCTAATTAAATGCTGAAATTTTTTTAATTGAATACCTATTTAATGAGTCTGAAATTCTTTTATGGAGGAATTTTATTACTTATTAAACATTTTTATTACTGTCTAGAAAAATAAAGAGATTATTACTATTAAGAGTTTGTAATTTTAAAAACCTTTTTGAGTTTGCACTTATAATTGATTAATTAATGGACTGGAATAGTTTAAAACGTCTTTTAAACAAGTAAATAAAAAAACCGGCCAAGTGCGAGTTGGACTCGCCCATGAAGGGTTCCGCAGCAGCAATAAGGTTTATTTTTATGATATTAAGAGGTTTCTGATTTATTTTTATATTTCAGTTGATTTAATGAAAGTTAATTTAAGGTTTACCATTTATGACGTATAAAAAAAAAACTACTGGCTGGATCTCGTCCAAACCAATTTTCATTGGTAGTTTTTATAGTAATGTACATCATATATTTTTTTTTAGACTTATCATGCCCCTACTTTAGAAGTTAGAGGGGGGGGGGGGACACATTTTACCACTTTGGAAGAGTTTCTCTCGCAAACTATTCAAGTTAGAAAAAAATGATATTAAAAACCTCAATATGATTTTTAAAGACCTATGCATAGATACCCCACACGCATAGGTTAGATGAAAAAAAATTTTTTTTGTTTCAGTTGTACCTATGGGGACCCCTAAAATGTTTAATGATTTTTCCATTTTTGTATCAAAATCTTAAACCGGTTCACAGACTACATCTACTTACCAAGTTACAATCAAACAAGCTCTAATAGTTTACAAGCTCTAATAGTTTCAGAGAAAAGTGGCTGTGACATACGGACGAACAGACAGACAGACAGACAGACATGACGAATCTATAAGGGTTCCGTTTTTTGCCATTTGGCTACGGAACCCTAAAAAGGCTATCAGCCGAAACGCAAACAAGTGAATGAACTGAATCAAGAATAATTTACGAAATTTTTAGCCCTAAAACGGATCAAACTGTTGATAAAGCACAGAGGCAAAATTTAACTCGACGGGCCAAATTGACAGTTTATATTTAAAATTCTGTTCTCATGGATTTTTATTGAGTTTGTTAAGCTTTAGTGCTTTATGTTTATTTTGTTGGATTCAGCAACGAGTTCGAATAACTTTTTCAGTGGAAAATGATTTTCCCTCGTTTTAAAAACTTGTATTAATGAATTAAATTAATACCATTCATTTAAGGCATGCTGGGCCCATATTATGATGAACTCTAGAAAGATGTCACTATAATAATTATAGTGCTTTATAATATTTTATCACAATTTTCTTTCTAAAATCAACAATTAATTGTCAGAAGATAGACTGCAATATTATTCTGGTCAAGAGCTTCCTTCCATAACAATCCTATTAACCTTAAACTAATAAAAATATTTACACCAGGGATATTTTAAAAGCAACATTGATGTCGATGTCTATCTAGCGCCTCTCCCTATGAAAATACCCTGAGTAAATATTTCTACCACTTAGGCACTAAAGAGATGCATCAAAACCTCATTTAGTTTTATGACGTCATGAAAACTACAATTTAACTGTACGACACAACGTGTACATACCTCCGACCTGTCGCTCGCTGTCCTCAGCCGCGCAGCCCCCGCGGTGAATGTAGGGGGCGGCGGGCCGAGTGTGTCCGTCGACCCCCGGTTCACGAGTGACGGGTGCGTCGCCATGAACCGGTGGATGACCGCCAGGTGGTTCATGGTTTGTTCGGCCACATCCTCTAGCTTACGTAACCTAAACTCCACGCTCTGAAAAGGGTTGAGTGATGAAGTAACTTCCCACAAATGTTTCACAGCCTCTCTCAGCCTCTATATAGGCGGACCTACATCATATTTTGGTCGGATTATGTCAAAAGGCTACTTGATCTATATTCAATTTCATTGAACAAATGCATATTTCTAGTAGAACTTGGCCTAAGAAACCGTATTTCACCCTTAGTTAATTAGTTTTTTTTGGTGAAAATGAATGATTAAGAAGCGATTAGCATTAAGAAAAAAAGTAGGTCAAGTAGCCTATTCAGTACATTATTCGTGATCATCTGAATCAACTTCTCCGATAGTACCATCAGATAAATGGATTCATAGGCAGATGGCGGGACGTAGTTTGGTCGGGTTATGTCGAACTTAGCCGACGGACCATGACTTACATTAACAACACAACTTAGCATGGCGCAACAAAGTCTTTGCGGAGTTTAGGTCCGCTTTTGCCTATGAATAAATTTTATGTGTATATTGATCACAGACATAGATCAAGATAGATACCGCATGTGTATGTACTTCGCGTGCCATATCGCGTTCCCAAACGACGAGCAATGCTCGTCTTTCGAAAGTCTGTTCTTTAGTTTGCTATCGGAATCGGCCGTCAATCGTATTTTTTAAAATGCCTAAATGCCTAAAAGTGCCGTATTGAGCTGTAGAAATTCCAATAGAAACGTTGACCTAAATAATGGACACGTTTCTTATCATCGGTACGTCACAGTTGGTAGGAAAAAAAGTGGCACGCTCGTTTTCATACAAATGGAGCGATATGCGGTATCTATCTTGATCTAAGTCTGTGATATTGATTAAACTTTATCAAAAATCGGCCGAGTTTTTAAGCCAGACAAATTATTTCACATAGAATAAACTTAAAAGATTTGACTCACCTGCATGGACTGTATTTGACAATTAGCTTTTTGGTTTAAGTCTTCCATTTTGGTCGTTATATTTTCTACTCTATCTGTCGTATTTCTAACTCTTTCTTCTATTGAATTTGATAACTTAACTTCCTGTAATAAAAAGTTTGGGCATCATTTCAGATACATACAGATTTTGACAGATATTGAGGATTCGTCATGTTTTGGCATAAACATGTCGGTTCTCTCAGTCAGACAGATCAGATCAATCAGATGCATAGAGTCTTAAAGATAAGAGTTCAGACCTACGAATAACAAAAACTAAGGAAGAGTAACTGTGTCAAAAAATGTGTTCCGATTCTACAAAATGTGACTCGAATACATGCATACTTTATGCAAAAAGAGGCCCGAATACATGGAAGAATTTTGTGTAATTATAGAAGTGACAATTACATATTGTCAACGGTTAGGTATTTTGTCAATTTGAATGTAGTGTTTTGTAGCTATTGCCATATTATTTAAGTGTGCGAAAAGAACCTTGAGAACCAAATTCAAAACGATTGAAGTATGGAAGTCACGTTTTCTTGGTTTTTATTATTCGTAGGTTCAGACATTAATACGATCGGAATAGATATTATTAACAACATCTTTAAATCCTTTTTATACTACATACTGATATCGTCATCGTTTTAAGCAACGTCATAGTGTCTAAACACACTAGGCTGAATTACGCCGGCGTAAATTCCGCCGCGTTTACGCCGCGTTTCAAACTCATACAAAATACGGGCGGAACGCGAGAGACGACACACTATTACGTCGCGTATTTATTTGTATGCGTTTGACATTTGCGGTGGAATTTACGCCGGCGTAATTCAGCCTAGTGTGTTTAGACACTTATGCCCGGGACACACGAGGCTAGTTTTTCAAGCTAGGATAGCAAGCTAGTTTTTTACCAAACTGTCCTGGCTTGCTGACCTAGCTTGGAGCATGAGCTTACTAGCTTACAAATGAAGATAGTTTTGTCTACACGAAGCCAGAAGTACTAGCTTGCTAGCTTACTAACACTAGCTTGCTATTCTAGCTTCAAAAACTAGCCTCGTGTGTCCCGGGCATTAGGGTCAATTTGCGTATTTCTGTACTGACTGTATTGACAGATCAAATCGGTACAAATTTAGAAATTTATCTACGCGTCGCGTTGCAGTTTGAATTAACCCTAAAGCAACGTCCAACTGTACATACTCAATCTTACCTGTTCCCTAAAATACCCCTCCACACACTCCTCCTCAAAATCGTATAACCTCTCAATCTCCTCCTTCTCCAGGAACAGCTTTAAACCATTATCATACTGGAACCGCTTGTGGGAGACGTTGCGCGTCACCCACTTGCACGTCGCGTATATGTGGCAGAAGATGATGAGGGGCGGTGGGAGTACAGGTTTCTGCTCGTATTCCATCACTACCGTAAACCTTTGGAACATCCACACCTGGGGGGTAGGAGACGGTGGTGTAATGACGGTAAATTGAGCAGGAAAAATTATCAGAGATTTTGATTTAAGGCCTAATTTCACCAACTGTTAAAGTGACTCTAGTCAGTATTACGTTACCTCTCGTTTTCCATATGAATAAAAAAGAAGACATGACATTTTAACAAGCAGAGTACAGATGTTGGTAAAATTTGGCCTAAAGATGGCGGACAAAGGCAATTTAGTTTGGCTATGTCAAGTTTAGCGAACAGATTACGTTGACTTGCCGTAGCCGAACCAAATGACGTAGATCCGCCATCAACCTATGATTCAAGTTCTCTGATGGTACCATCGAAGAAATTGAGTCATAGGCAGGTGGCGGACCTACGGATTATATTAATCAACGTTAGTCGTGATCTGTTGGCTGAGTTAACGCGGCCAAATTACGCAGGTTCACCATCTGCCTATGAATCAACCTCTTTGATAGTACTATAGGTATTGATTCGAGCATTTGCACGAACGAAAGGTTTGAGCATTTTAAGAACTCTCCGGATAAACTCTTAAATTGATTGTCGACTAAACGCACTGTGATATGAATCGTGTTTAGATGAATTTTCACTTCTATTTAAGACAAAATATTATGTCTAAGCAATTTTAATATTCTTAATCTTAGACGAATGTTTGAGCATTATTGTCATTGAACTGAAGATTACGCAAATTATGTTTGAGCATAATTTGCGTAAGCTTCAGCTAATTTCTTTTGTCAAAGTATTTGAATTTCAACGTATTCCGAACGAACTAGGAACAAAATTACTAACATGGTGCCTGCTAGTTATCGTAGAACACAATTTTAATCATGGTCTCAATGTGTTTTGGGTAATACGATGCGCGGAAGAGATACTGAGTATCAGGCGAGTGTGATTAAAATTTATAATAACCATGTCCGATTGTATTCTAGTTTATCGCTATTTTCGGCTGAAAAGCGAAATATAATTAAATGTTGTAGTGTAAATATTAATTAATTGTAGTAATTATTTGTAATTACATTAAATTTGTGGTTAGTTTCTGAGGTTACTAAACAAGAGACTATATTTTGAATAGCGTTGTTTAACTGTTCGACGTTACCTAATCAAAAAATCCAGGGCCGGACCGTGGTTTAGAGGCCCCGGGCTCCTGCTACTTAGGGTTACAAGTTACAACGTCATTTAACCGTCAGTTCGAAGTAGGTACCATAACTCCTTAATGCAGACTTGAAATAAATGAATTGAATTTTGATTGATTATAATATTCGCAGGACGGCAAATCGTCTTTCACATTGTCGTCTATCTTTTACTTTGACTTAGCTGTGGGCTCCCTGAATTTGCGGGGCCCTGGGCAAACAGTCCATATGGTAGATCATGTCCTGAAAAATCTAAAAGATCCTGTGAAAAAAAATCAGAAACTAGTATTTTTTTCGTGAAAATATAAATATAACCTAGCTTAAAATACAGCTAAAGTTACGTGGTATCTGATCCTAAGAATATAATGCAGCTTATAATAATATAAAGACAGCTAGTAATTTAATGTAGGGCGTAGGCGCCTAGTCAAATCAAATTATTCACTAAATGCTCAAACCTATCAATCATTTGCAAGATTCTATAATAATTGAAACCTATTCACTTAAAATTGTTTGTAACTTCAAAACAATAGAGAGACAAACAAATTAACATGAATAGATCCATTCGATGAATCGCTATTCGCTAGATAACATCCAAAGCTCATAAGTCAGCCAAATACACACCCATGTCATTCCGAATTTCACAATACGAGTGAAGCTGACCAAATCTACATTTGGATACAAATTGAAGTTATATGCGTAGGGGTTCGCTCATTTCAAAGGGAATATAGGTGACACGGAACATTTTCTTTTTTCTCATTTCTCAGCCTTCGTATAAATAAAACAAATATTTGAGCTGAATCTTAACAATATATTTATTAATATTACGTAATTGATTTTTTAACCAGTTAGAGCGAAGCCACATTGCTCCGATGCGTTGCATCGTGGCAGCAGAATATTATGCATTATATGCTATACTTTCTTCACAATTATGTAATAGCGCTTTGCATCCAACGACGCAGCACAACTGTGTGGAATGTCATAAAATATGAATGTAAAAGTTAGGATTGCCGCTGCGACGACTCAACGCAAGTAACAACCTGGCTTTGCTCGTACTTATATTTTTACATCGTCTATGGTTATGAAGGCGTCAACTTCGATTTTGAAATGAGCGTACACCGTGAAAATTAACTCAAAAGTAAAGTAAAACTAAAAACTACAACTAAAAAAAAGCAGAAAAAAAACCTGATGCGAGACTTCGTTGACTTCGTTAAATATATTATTAAAGACGGCAATGAGGAGGTTTATGAGGAGTATATTGGCGACGAGGAGGTATATCGTCATGGCGACGGGCGTGATCCAGCGGCCGGTGACGCACGGGATTCCGTCCAGCTCCAGACCGCACTCGGGGTCGATGTCCGGCGCGAACACCTCGCCGTACAGCATGAAGTACGGTTGAAAGAATATCTACGGAAAGGGGTGCGACTTTAACTCAAAATAAACGTGGCAAGCAACTTAAACGTGGCAAACCATAAACTTAAACGTGGCAAATTATTATTAAAAATAACCTAAATGTGGCAAAGTATCAACTTAAACGTGGCAAATTAATAAATTAAAATAAGTGAAACGTGGCAAATCATTAACTCAAAATAACTTAAACGTGGCAAAAAAGGTGCTCGTATTTATAATTCAAAATATCTCAACGTGGCAAACTATCAACTTAAACGTGGCAAATAAAACTAAAATACTCTACAATCTACATCCCGTAAATAATACTAAACTAGATACGTAAGGAATAGGTTCCGTAACTAAAAACTAAAATAAATGGCGTACGTCTATATACCTAAAATAGTACCGATTCTACCAATCTCGCAACAGGCTACAAATAAAATAAATCAAGAATGTGCTCATTGCGATGCACTTTTGAGCATTTCTTAATTACAAATTTGGTTCAGAGGAAAATGGCGGACGTACGTTATTTGGTGGGGTTTCGTCAAGTTTATGTTAGTATAGGTCTACAAGAATCTGATGGCAAAAAGTGAGAAAGTAAATTGACTCTAGCAATACCGGGGTAGTTGGAATAAAAAATTTGATACTTTTTTTTTCCTTATAGCTACTGATTCTGTGTGTGAAACATGCAAATATATATATTTAGCCAATGATCAAGGAAATTTTTTGAAAATTTGCCGTCAAATTTTTCCATCAGATTCTGGTAGACCCGTAATAATTGTAACTTGTGACTTGTGATGTGCCTATTACACTTGAGTTAAGTCGTAAGCCGACCAAATTACATAAGTCCAACATCTGTTCATAAATCGATTTCTCTGACAGTACAATACACGAGCATTGATTGAACAAGGTAAATGAGAACAAAAAGATGTTTACAACAACAACAATTAATTACCGCCTGCAACTGACAGGCCTAATTGTTTCATAAGCGATTGTAACTTTAAGTGCTTCGAGTACTCTCTGATTTGCTTTACTTGACTGTAGACTGAGATTTACACAATGCATATATTTATTAATTTACTTTGTTATTGTTCTTAACGTACTACCAGAGAAATTTAAAGGCAGATTGCGGACCTATGTTGCTTGGTCGAGTTATGTCAATGTCACCTGATAGATCACGATCAACAAACACTGTTTTGACATAACTCGACTAAATGACGTAGGTCTGCCATCTGCCTAATGGTACAATGCTCGTAAGTCGTACAGTACTCAAGGCAAAAACTGCTCAAAAATGCTCACACTCAACACACTCTCGATCCGCAAAACAACGAACAACATCTATCAACATTCTACTATCCAACCGGCGCCAACCTGGTGGGACACGCCGTTGACTTCTATAAAGATGTTGTTAAACACCGCTATGAGCAAATTGACTAGCAAGATGTTAGCGATGAGGAGGTATATGCTCATCACGACGGGGGGTACCCAGTGCCCCACGCGGCACTCCTCTAGGCCAGGGAGGCCGCAGGGTGGGGCCATCTGCTCAGCGAACACTTCCCCGTACAGCATAAAGTACGGTTGGAAGAATACCTGTAAAGGTTAGTGGTGAGCCAGCGATATTGAGTCTGTTATATTACGATATACTGTAGACTCTTCTGTGAATGATAACACAGGTACAGTAGATTTGTCTTAGTAAAATTAAATTTACGCAACACAGGCAATCCACAACGTGATACTGTTCTATGCTCTAAAGTTACGTGCTCATCTGTGTTCGTAAAATGAAATTCGTACAACACAGACAAAATATGTAGCGTGCGTCAGCCCTGATTGTTTTGCTGTTTGAAATCACGCTTCTGTGTGCGTGCGCTCTATTTGAGAACTCTAGTATAAGAGACGGTCTATTGTATATCACAGATATCAATATCCATGGCCATGTGGACTCTCTCTTACGCAAACTCTAGTGTTGATGGCATCAAGGTATACAACTATACAAACAAATACGGTCCCGGCCGTGTCTAGGTGAGCGAGAGTCTAAAACTCTAAAGTATTGTTAGTAGAACACATAAAATTGACACGAACAAATATATTTGTAATTAATATTCCTATACTAATCAGGCAGTCCTATTTACTTGCGAATATTTAACCTTAAGTAGACACGTTCTTATGGTCAAAAAATAGTAAGTTATTATGTCTAGCAAAAGTTGCACCTTACATTATACAGGATATATTATTACCCTTGATAAATCACCCTTAATGATTATAATCATCAATCATGCAATTTTAAAATGTAAATGCTACATAATTTTGTATACTTACAATAATTTATTTAAATAAAAATATCGTATATCATTATAATAATTTATAACTGCAATACTCGGAAGTTCAGACGCGATATCTAGTTCACAAAGCGAGACTTTCAAACGAAATTTATTCAAAACAATGCAAATAAAGCGTTCGAGTTTTTAATATCTAGCGAATAATAGCGGGCTTGTTTGAAAAACGAATAATTAAATTTAAATAAACGAGTAGTTTGTATGGTATAGGAGTTACTAGTGTCGGACCGAAGTTACGGCTTCGGCTTCGACCACCTTCGGCCGAATTAATAATCATGTACGGATTGGCTTAAATGGCTAGAGCAAAATATGATTTCCTCGAAAAAAAAAAAAGTCAAAATTAAACAATTAGTTAATAGTTATATACCTGAAAATTGAAATGTTGTTGCTATTTTCGAATGTCGTTTGTTATTTTAAACTTCATTATTCAAGAGCTTTATTTAAATATTAAATATTATTAAACATTTCTTAACAATATATCAACAATTTATCTTACAAATCAATTTAAAATCTAAAACCTTCGGCTTTAGTCGCAGGTTATGGTGATAACTAGACGTCGGGTGATATATGGACTTTTAAAGTGCCGAAATGTGCACTAAAAACGCCGAATAAGCACGATCAGCCGTTTATATTATACCCGATAAATCGGCTTCGGCCCAAAGTCGGCTTTTGGTCATACACTAGCAGCTACACAAATACTCATTCTAATCTTGGTTTGTGGTCTCATTATTTCTGTTGTAAATGAATCGGTGCCTGAAAAAGTATTACTCTTTGTTGTTTCAAGTCAAAGAAAGATAACAATGTTGTTTCTTAATTAATTTTAAAGAAATACTTTTACATCGAATGAAAATAAATATTTCTTATTATTGAAGACACGGTAGCTATTCTACAATCTGAAGATTGAGAAATGTTAAACTAATCATTTCTATTTGGATTCGAAATCTTACCGCGCGGTTACTTCTTACCAAATTCTATTCTACTCCGATCCGAAAACGATTTTGTTTCAATTCGAAAAATGCGCGGATAGTCAACGATGACTCGCGCTGATCAATAACCGGAAAGTTATCGAATTAAATCGAAGGGACCTATAAGTTAGAGAGCGGTCACGCGTTCAAGCATTCAGCATACGCATTCTGCGACCGAGCGGTCAGACTACTACTACTACTACTACAGACCACTCGAATACATAACGTGACCATTTATTTTTTTTGTCAGAGCGGGACAAATACATAATCCCCCCCCCCCCCTCCCAATGTTTATGAAAAATTATGTATTTTAATGTGCATATCTTACATTTTTATTAATACCTTTACTATAATATTATAAAGCGGAAGAGTTTGTTTGTTTGTATGAACGCGTTAATCTCAGGAACTACCGGTCTAGGAGTGAATAAACAGAGGAAAATGTGGAAAACGGGAACAATTATTTAAAAGGGCTTTTCTCACGAACTACTGGAGTAATTTCTATGTTATTTGGCACAATAATATGCCGGAATAATCACGTTTCTTGTATGTATGCGTTATTTCCAGGCATTGCACAAGCATTTCAAACATAAAAATACTTTTAAAATATTGTGGTTTGGTCTGTTTGCAAAAGCGGGACAATTTCGGCCTCGCAGGGGACAGCGGGACAGACTGCCTGAAAGCGGGACTGTTCCGCCCAAAGCGGGACGTATGGTCACCTTAATTAATAATACACAAAGAACGCAAAACTGACCGCTTGAACGCTTGACCGCATGACCACTTTGTCTGATAGGTCCCGAAAGGCATCAGGCCTTATCTCCTAAACAGAGTACGCAGAGACAAAGTATTATGCTATTGAACTGCATTGCTAATCTTATTTCTGACAGTGGCGTCCTTACCCATTGCGATTTGCGACGCCCCGGGCGGAAGGTCTTTGCGAGGCCTTTTTTTTCAGGAAATTGGTTGTAAGGTGTTATAATCATAATTTATAGACATGTATCACAATTTCAGTCTTTGAGGCGTGGAAATATTAAAGCTTGTCTTCCGATTTCCTTGCGGGCCCCTGCAAGAGCGAGGCCCCGGACAATTGCCACCCCCTAATGGCCGCCACTAGTCCCTGAACAGAGTCGAGTGGGTAGAGTCAATGTTCTTATCTCCTAACCAACTTACCTCCCTAATGAGATACCAGCTGGCCTCCTTGTCCGGGTGGAGTATGGCCTGGCGCGCCACGCCGAAGCTCATCAGCACCACTAGCAGCAGCACCACGAAGTAGATCATGTTCTTCACCATCTTACCCATCATGGTGACCAGGGGACCTGGGGATATTAGAATGTATTAGTGAGCTGAGGTAATCCAGGAGATAGGAGTGTTATGCGAAACGTGTCTACTGTCTGTGTAATTTTTTGGTCTAGGATTTTAATTCTGCTATCCTAATAATAATAACTCCCACACCGGTTTTGGTGACGGTGGCCGGTTTCGTTGCAAACCAGGCTAGTTACGCAAAACTCAGGAGTAATTTTATAGTGCCAAAGTGTGTGCGCAGTACACAAGAGCATTCTCTATTTCTTTCACTCTCATAACCTAGTTGGGACTGAAGACCGACATGACTGGCGAGAGATCAGGCGCAGGACCGACTTTTTACATGCCCATCCGACGCATGGATCATCTTACTTGTCAAACAATCAGGTGATCAGCCTGCATTGTCCTAATCAAACTTGGAAATAGCATTTTTTTTATAAAATAAGGGGGCAAACGAGCAAACGGGTCACCTGATGGAAAGCAACTACCGTCGCCCATGTATACTCGCAACATTAGAAGAGCTGCAGGTGCGTTGCCGGCCTTTTAAGAGGGAATACGCTCTCTTCTTGAAGGAATGGAAAACAAAGAATGTTTGAAAAAATTAACAAATAAGTTACTTTTCTAATTTAGTTTTTGCAAGTCAAATTCACGGGCATCCACTCACCCAGGTACTTATTAACGCCGAGGATATTCAGTATCCTCAGGTACCAGTAGATGATGTCCACACAGTAGATGACACGGCCGACGTCCATGGCGCCGGCGCGCAGCCGCAGCGTCAGCCCCACCAGGAAGAAGATGATGAAGCCGGCGTCGTACGTGTTCCACATGTTCCACGCCCACACGCTGAACTTGTGCCTGTAAACATTATCAAAATCGGACCAGTGCTTTTCAAAACAGTCTTAAAATGGAAATGTTAAAGTGAAAATGAAAGTACGGCGTGTTTTTGTCACTCTAAAGCCGGGTCCAGACGAGTGTAACGTGTAATGTAAGATTACGTGTATTTTAGCGTCAACAGTGTGGACGGCACACGAACTCAAAGCGAATTGTCCAAACGAGCCTTTGTGCTCGCGCGAAAACCGACAGCCGATGGATAAACATTATATCGTCGTTACGTGTAATACTCGTAGTGCCGTCCACACGTAGAATTCGTGTTACAATACACGTTACACTCGTCTGGACCCGGCTTAAGCAACAACAACGCACATTTACTAATTTGTGCTACTTTAAATGCAACTATAATATAATATAGTCCCATATATTATTTCGGTATTTGCGCGTTGAAGGTGATAAAAAAATAATAATCAAAATCGGCGTCTCGTAAAAAATTACGCTTTGATATGAGATTCTGTTTTTAAGTCGGCGGGCTGAGGCGAAAGCTGGTTCTACTACAAAGAAAGACCCTATAATATTATTAACAAGGCAATATTTTAATAACAGTCTTAAAATCTTAGGGGTTAAGAAATGCCATAAATATAGTTACAGAATCTCTACATCTCTGAGGTGGACCCTCATTAATCACTCACCGTATAGCCACGGGCTCCGAGGTGACGATCTCCCTGATCTTCTCGCAGAGGAAGGTGATGATGTAGCAGATGGAGTAGACCTCGGGCCAGGAGGGCGCTGCCGTCATCCGCACTAGCACCGTGTACGTGAACATCAGCAGGAACAGGATGTACGCGATCTGCATTGTTATCATTATTACCATGTTATTGTAACAAACAACAAATAGTATTTCAAAACATGAAATGTCTAAGCCGGCCCCTAGACGATCAATTGTATTGTGCAATATCACTTTTCAATTTTATTGAACAGTTTATTTGACAATTAGATTAAAGGCGCGTGATGTTCAATATTAACCCTAGATGATCAATAATACGTAATATTGCACATTAAAAATTGATCTTCTAGTAGACAGTATTTCATAACATGAAATATCTGTCTTCTTCCCAACAAAAAAAAAATCATCAAAATCGGTTCATATCGTTGTGTTTCAACTTCGATAAATCAATAACAGTTCATGTACTACATCAATGAATGCTGATAAGTCATAAATTTTTAACCGACTTAAAAAATGGAGGAGGATCTATTCAGAAGCGGTTTCTACGCTTCCTTCAATTCAAAAGTGGTTACTACTTACCGACCTATGAGGACAGATGTAGACATTTTAATTTTTTACCGTTAACGATTCGCAGAAACATAACAGACTTGTCTTATCTAATAAAAATAATCAATGGTAACATCGACTGCCCATATCTTCATAATAAACTACATTATAACATCCCCACGAAATATTTCAGAAATTTTGTTCCACTTTACTTACCAACTTTCAACACATATTATCGGCGTAATTCGTATATTTTCAGGGCGTGTGATCAATTAAATGATTTTGTTCATAAAAACCCCTCATTTGACATTTACTCCGCAAAACCTCGTAATCTCAGACAGCTTATCTCAAGATCTTTTTTTGATACTTAATAATATATTATCTTACGTTTTACTGTTACATTCTCTAGGCTTGCACGGTGAAAGTCGCAACATAAACTTAAGTATTGTCTAGTATTATCTAATATTATATTAAATCTCCTTAATAGCATTAACACTAGTTATTTCTAATTAGCACAAACATTTTGTAAAATCAGCTATTATTGGTACATATATTTGTTGTAACTATATTCCTTAAGGTTTATAATAGTATTGATATTTACTATTCGTTAGCTTCATAAGTACTTTAGTGTTGTATTGGCGGAAACTTACTAATGGCTTACAGTAATTAGAATAGTAAATTTTTCCTGTTAAATAGATGTAAGTTTTCTCAATAAATAAATAAATAAATAAATAAATAAATAAATAAATAAATAAATACGTCGTAGATGCACTACGTCATAGATGAACTACGTCGTAGATGCACTACGTCGTAGAGGCACTACGTCGTAGAGGCACTACGTCGTAGATGAACTACGTCGTAGAGGCAATACGTCGTAGATGCACTACGTCGTAGATGCACTACGTCGTAGAGGCACTACGTCGTAGATGAACTACGTCGTAGAGGCAATACGTCGTAGTTGCACTACGTCGTAGATGCACTACGTCGTAGAGGCACTACGTCGTAGAGGCACTACGTCGTAGATGCACTACGTCGTAGATGCACTACGTCGTAGATGCACTACGTCGTAGAGGCACTACGTCGTAGAGGCACTACGTCGTAGAGGCACTACGTCGTAGATGCACTATGTCGTAGATGCACTACGTCGTTTCTACGTCGTAGGAGTACAAAATCGTTAATTCAAACTATTATAATCGTAGCATCACTACGTAGTAGAAGGGCTACGTCGGAAGCACACGTAGATGTAGTATTACCACTACGCGACGTTGTAGATGCGCTACTAAGTATTTGTAGACGGCTCGCTACGTCGTAAGCGTAGACTGCTACGTCGTATAGGCACTACGAAGGGCACTACATTTAGAGCTGCGTATCGTAATCTCTACAGGGTGTAACAAAACTAAGTGATAAAACTTTAGGGTGTGTATGTGTCCCTTGTTTTGAGTTCACTGTGAAAGTATCAGCGCTGACAGAGTACCTTTCTCAACTTTTGTATGGGAAAATCCAAGACGTTGAGGCGCTTGCCTATACAAACCATAAAAAAATATTTGCTCTTTCAGCATTGCTTCTATCACAGTGAACTCTATACAGGGGACACATACACACCCTAAAGTATTATCACTTAGTTTAGTTACACTACGTATCAGCGTTGCTGTGACGTAGACGCTAAATCATACACTAAAAAAGTCATAAGTAAATGACCCAATAACCCCTAGATATACTACTTAGTGGAATAAACTCATGTTGATTTTAATTTTAATATTGTTGCTAAGTAAACTAACGCATACACTTTATTAATAACTGCTTCTGCGCCAACACAGACTGAACTGCGCAATATTCAAATTAAACATCAACTTAGCCTTCAAGATAGCATAGATATTTATTTTTAATCTAAAAACTTTATGCAGATATTCTTATTTCATTTACCAAAGACATCGAACTCACGAAATTATACAATTACTTATTTAAAATATTATGATTTTCTATACTAATATTTTATTTAATACTAGATGCTGGCCGCAACTCCGTTGCGTTAAAACTCGTTTATCGCGCGGGAATCGTACATTCTTCCGGGATAAAAAGTAGTCCTTTTACAAGAATGTAAAGTATCTCTATACCAAATTTTAGCAAAATCGGTTCAGCGATTTGGGCATGAAGAGGTAACACACAGACAGACACACTTGTTTTGTCTGTCTGTCTTCCTGCTCCTGCTCATTCTTATTCTTCCACCTTTTAGTGCTCTAGTTGCTGAGCCGATTGAGATGAAATTTGTAACCAAAATTACTAAAGCCGATCAAAGGACACGGGACAGACTATAATTATTATGCATGGGCGCAACTCCCTTGCTGTAAAAATCGTATATAGCACAGGGAACCGTACATTCTTCAGGGATAAGAAGTACCGTAGTCCTTTTCCGGGACTCTAAGGTATCTCCATACCAAATTTCAGCAAAATCGGTCCAATCGGACAGACAGACAAACAAACGGACAAACAGATACACTTTCACATTTATAATATTAGTATGGAGATACTATGATATCATAGCAAAAGGTATAGCTTTGTCCACACTGGGCCTTTTTTTGTTCATCAAGGGCATGCGTTATAGCGCAGTCAACAGCGAACGTGAGGCATGCCCGTGACGCGCGTTGAAATCGTAGCGCTCGCTATGACATTTTTCTTTCAACGCGGGTGGATTTTGACGCATTCCATTATTGAATATGCCAAACGAAAGTTGAATAAAGAGAAGATGACGAAAATTGAAGATGAAATTGCATAATGTGGACATAGCTTATGGACCCCTTGCGATAAACGAATTTCTTTGCAAACGAAGTTGGGAGCAACAGCTAGTACGACATAAATATTCATCCTCAAGGCACATTAGAACGTAAGTAACGAGAGTTTAATGATGCCGCTTATCCAAAAATACCTTATTGATTGACTCATAAAAATACATTACAATACCTAAACAAAAATGAACCCTAAAACAATGGTTTAAAGTGCAGTTCACGTTGAGCAGGTGTTAAACACTATAACTTTCGTGTCAAGGCGTAAACTATTATGATTGATGTGAAACTATATGGAAAATACTAAGTGCTGCCACAATAAACGTGAAAAACAGTAAACTAACTCAACGGTTTTTGGTAATTGAAATCATATCAACACACATTCAAGATTTTCGCGGGTGCATAGTGATAATATCTATATTCTATTATTTTGCTAATTCAAATCATCTGACGTTACGTTTATGTGTGCGTGCGCCGATTTGGGCTCTCTAGTGTGAAAATAGTTTACTTTTTGTTTTTATACTGTGGTGTCGCCGTGAACCTATCGTGATCGTAGTTTAAGTACTGTAATTAAATGTAGTTAGCTGTATACTAAAAGTATTTTCTAGAAAACACCTGATCACTAAAGAGTCTAAGTACATAAGCTGAGCACTGTTTCTGCAGACACTACATAAGGTCGAGATAACTGTCTGATATACATCTCATATCTATCTATTCTGCCAGGCTAGGCGCTAATCAGTTGTCAAAGCCCGCATCTTATCAGCTGTTAAGCCACATATACGTTGGCAGACGCTTCTGCTGAAGCCCTATATCGTCACGTACATTACGTAAATACAAAAGTGGACCGTCGGTCGGTCTACCTATTTGTCTAACCGCTGTGATGCTATTGATTCAGCGATTATAGAATCGCTGAATCAATTTTATACGAGCTATAGTTTTCTCAGAGAAAAAAATGGTTGCACTCCGGGAGTGCCGGCAGAAGTGAAAACTTGATTATTAACGTTGTGCATTTTTTTAACCCATTTTTTATGAAAAACGATTTTTAAAAAATCGTCAATCAAGTTGTTTCTATCAAGTTTCGATCAAGGTTTCGATCAAGGTTTCGATCAAGTTTCGATCAAGTTTCGATCAAGTTTTGAACAAGTTTCGATCAAGTTTCGATCAAGGTTTCGATCAAGGTTTCGATCAAGTTTCGATCAAGTTTCGATCAAGGTTTCGATCAAGGTTTCGATCAAGTTTCGATCAAATTTCGATCAAATTTCGATCAAGTTTCGATCAAGTTTCGATCAAGTTTCGATCAAGGTTTCGATCAAGTTTCGATCAAGTTTCGATCAGATTTCGATCAAGATTTCGATCAAGTTTCGATAAAGTTTCGATCAAGTTTCGATCACATTTCGATTAAGTTTCGATCAAGTTTCGATCAAGGTTTCGATCAAGGTTTCGATCAAGTTTCGATCAAGGTTTCGATCAAGGTTTCGATCAAGTTTCGATCAAGTTTCGATCAAGTTTCGATCAAGGTTTCGATCAAGTTTCGATCAAGTTTCGATCAAGTTTCGATCAAGTTTCGATCAAGTTTCGATCAAGTTTCGATCAAGTTTCGATCAAGTTTCGATCAAGTTTCGATCAAGTTTCGATCAAGTTTCGATCAAGTTTCTATCAAGTTTCGATCAAGTTTCGATCAAGTTTCGATCAAGTTTCGATCAAGTTTCGATCAAGGTTTCGATCAAGTTTCGATCAAGTTTCGATCAAGTTTCGATCAAGTTTCGATCAAGTTTCGATCAAGTTTCGATCAAGTTTCGATCAAGTTTCGATCAAGTTTCTATCAAGTTTCGATCAAGTTTCGATCAAGTTTCGATCAAGTTTCGATCAAGTTTCGATCAAGGTTTCGATCAAGTTTCGATCAAGGTTTCGATCAAGGTTTCGATCAAGGTTTCGATCAAGTTTCGATCAAGTTTCGATCAAGTTTCGATCAAGTTTCGATCAAGTTTCGATCAAGTTTCGATCAAATTTCGATCAAGTTTCAAATTGAGTTCGAGTTCGAGTTCGACACAAAACACTACTCTCCAACCGTCTTACGCGTTTTGTATGGTTTTTCGATCAACACGAAAATCTATCGCGAGTTTCACAGTTTTTACCCATCCCACAAGTGCTCAACGCCGCTAAAGAAGTTTTCACTTCAAAAGTGCGATTCAAAAAAATTAAAAATAATTTCTATGCTGGTATCTAATAAGGACTAAGTTGATGTTAAAGAACAACGAACCTTATTGGCATACGGCATACCTAAACTTACAAGTACATATAAAATGTCGTATTTTGGTGTACACCCATGAAACTAGTAAGTAAGTATTTATTTTATTAATTTGAGTGCTATTAGCTCGTCTCCATCAAACACGGTGCGGCGAACGATGTACCATAAAAAATCCGAACAAAATTTGCGTTTCAAACTTAAACTGGGCATATTATGGAAATACCGATCAAAGTCGCGTGCAAAATATATTTACAGATTCCCAGAAACTGAATAGGGGCACGGGGCGGCATCGTGTCGTGTCACGGTGACGACGCCGCGTCGTGTAGATGGGGACGCAGCCTATGCGTTGTCCAGATAAAAAATAAACTCACCGAATCCGCCCAGAATTTGGTGATAGGAGCGGTGAAGAACTCGTATATCTTCTTGCGAAGGCGCAGCGGGCGCGCGCGCGGAAGCTCCGGCTCGGGCGGCTCCCAGCCCACCTTGCCCACGCGCCCGTTCGCGTCCACCCGCGTCTCGCATTCCACCCCTGAGCCAATCAACGCCTGCTTGAGTAAAGTCACACATTATCCCCGGCTGATCAACGCCTGCAGTAGTTACAGTGAAATATCGCGAACCAATCGGAACCTGCTTCAGACAAGTCACACATTATCCCCAGCCAATCAACGCCTGCTTAAGTTGAGGTGGCTTTCCGATCCGCCCCGCACGCTACCGCCATCGACGGAAATTCAAATAAAATGCTACTTCATGAACTAGACTATAGGTTTACCGGTAAGGTCGGGTTACTTTAGCTCCTGCGGGCAACTTTGACTCAAATCGGAAAAATGTTTAAACTTCCCGCCACGTTGCTGCTAGAGCAGCAATCGATTTCGTTTAAGCGGGATTCATTAGATGGTATTAGTAGCGTTAGTTTTCAATTGGTTGGGCACTTGTTTGCGAGGTATGAAACGGCCATTTTTATGTCGGAGTTCGGACATGTAACAACGTGCTTAATTTACGTGTGCAAACTTTATAGTGAAACTGAAATATTACGGTGAGTTTCGTTTAATATTATATTAAATCAGGTCAGAAATATATTAAGGACTAGAAAGATTAAAGAAACAATTGCTTTTTTAAGAGATTTCATTGATAAAATTTAGTTATAAAGTGTGGGGATATTTTGCCTCGTAAATTCGGGTAACATTGGCTCTTGAGCCAAAGTTGAATTCATTACATTTCAGATCTCACAATGCCATCAAAATATCGTCGTAAACAAGGTAGTCGTCGTTATATCGATTGTACAGATGAAGAACTTGAAAGGTGAACGCAGATTTGGGCCGCACCGCACGCACCGCAGTCGCCGCATTCGCAATTCTTTATATGAAGTTATAGGCAAGCTCGCATACCTACCTACCCGCGCCGCAGTCTTCGCAACTTCATAATAATATGAAGAATTGCGAATGCGGCGACTGCGGTGCGTGCGGTGCGGCCAAATCTGCGTTCACCTGAAGAATGCTTCAATGTTTCAGCGAGAAGCTGCTGCTATGCTTGGGATAATATTATTATATGTAAGATTAATGATCCCGAATTTAAAAAAAAGGTTGTTATTCAGTGCCTGAGCTAGATAAATAAAAAGGCTGTACAATCATAAACGCCATAAAATGATTATTTTGTAAGCATTTATAGTTACTACATTATTAAAAAAGTTAATACTTTTGATAGATATATATATATATATATATATATATATATATATATATATATATATATATATATATATATATATATATATATATATATATATATATATATATATATATATATCTATCAAAAGTATTAACTTTTTTAATAATGTAGTAACTATAAATGCTTACAAAATAATCATTTTATGGCGTTTATGATTGTACAGCCTTTTTATTGAGATCAATCAACATCAGTCATCGACTCTTAATATATTTACTTAATTATCTAGCTCAGGCACTGAATAACAACCTTTTTTTTAAATTCGGGATCATTAATCTTACATATAATAATATTATCCCAAGCATAGCAGCAGCTATATATATATATATATATATATATATATTCAAAGTTAATATTTTGTTTGTAAGTAAAATGCTAATATTTTAAAAACCTACTTAAGAGCGGGCTCTGCAGTTTTGCTGTGTTTTCTAATAAGTATTACGATCCCGGAAGACGATTGACTCAAATGAAATTGAGATTTATTTAATCATTGTATATTTATCTGATACTTAGCTAACGGAAAACACGATTCACTTATTTTGACTCGATAGTTTTATTTTTCGAAATTATGAATATTTTTGGGCATTTCAACAAATATATGTAACACTTATTGAGTTACTATCATTAAATAACTAGCACTACTACAATCACACACTTTATAAAATAATAGCTAAAGGAAATATTAGTATTGTATTTAGTTTTTAAGTAATAATCAAAAAACAGTTTTGGGACTTACGATCTTTACTTTCGTGCTATAATGCGGGAACCGTTGTTACGCGATATTGTTCACTATTAGCTGCAGCCTAAAGCACATTGCCCGGGAGCACGATTCATGGAATTATTGTATCACGATTGGAGGATAGCGTTGTGTGTAGGCGGGGCTAGCGTTTTGTCAGTAGACCCTTAAGATGATTTTCATCAATAAGATGGTAGGTAAATGTAAGTTTTTGCTAAAATTTATATTTTTTTAGCAAAAAATATAGAATTTTTGATGTCGAAATGTCTATTATTGTTAAACCTGTTATTTTAGCGAGTTACTTTAGCTCTGTGTCAGGATAAATTAAAGGTTTTTGCTAAAAATAATCTGAGAGACAAAGTCACCCTTCTTACAGATCAACTTTGGCTCAATTTAAAAATAATAATAATTGTTTACTCATAAAGATTTATTAAATATATCATTTATTTATAGCTAGCTGTCCCGGCAAACGTTGTTTTGCCATTTAAAGTATTTCTTCTTCATCAGTTGACACAAAATCTTACCCTCTTTTGTCCCCTAAGAGGGGTGGGGGGAAAAATTTATACACCAGATGTTAAGTTGGAAAAACAGTTAATAATATGAAGTAAGTCCATTAAAGAAAAAAGTTTGATACAAAATCTGACCCCCTCTTTGGTCCCCTTAGAGGGGTGGGGTGGGGGGGGGCGGTAATTTTTATACACCAGATGTTGAGTTGGAAGGAGGCAAATATATCTGCGAAAGCCGTATGCAAATCGGATCAGTAGTTTTCGTGTTAAAGCAAAAGTCTTATACAAAATCTGACCCCCTCTTTCGTCCCTTTAGAGGGGTGGGGAGAATTTTTTTTATACACCAGATGTTAAGTTGGAAGAAGACAAATATATCTGCGAAAACCGCATTCAAATCGGATCAGTAGTTTTCGTGTGATGCTGGAACAAACATACAGACAGACAGACAGACAGACAGACAGACAGACAAAAAAACTAACTAACTTTTCGGCTTCTATAGCGATATTGTGACACCCTCCGCTTATTATTTTTTGAATATCTTTAACGTACAGAATTGACATTTCTACAGATTTATTATATGTATAGATTAGCATATATCCTTATTAACCAAATAAAATCAATATCAAACTTATAAGTCATCCAGCGCCTCTATACCAGATAGATTTATAAAAAAACTAGCGACCCGCCCCGGCGTCGCACGGGTATAAAATATATAGCCACTGAAAAAATTACTAAAATCGATAGCCTATGAACCTTCACGTTTGGCACAGATAAGAAGTAGACCATACTTCTTATCTGTGCCAAATAACATAAAAATTGCTCCAGTAGTTCGCAAGATAAGCCCTTTCAAATAATTTCCCCCGTTTTTTTCACATTCTCCTATAATTAGTCTTAGCGTGATAAAATATAGCCTATAGCCTTCCTCAATAAATGGGCTATCTAACACTAAAAGAATTTTTCAAATCGGACCAGTAGTTCCTGAGATTAGCGCGTTCAAGTTAGCCCTTCCAAATATTTTTCCTCGTTTTTTCCACATTTTCCTCTATTTCTTCGCTCCTATTAGTCTCAACGTGATAAAATATAGCCTATAGCCGTCATCGATAAATAGACTATCTAACACTGAAAGAATCATCAAAATCCGTTGCGTAGTTTTAAAGGTTAAAGGGAACAAAGGGACATGAGGAAAAAAAGCGACTTTGTTTTATAATAAGTATAGATAAGAAAAAAGTAGTCAAAGTAACCCGACCCGACGCACCGATTTTTACCGACATTCATTTCGCGACCGATATTGCCACTGCTTTGTAGTGGCGTAGGGAAAAATTAAACCTATAGCCTAAGCTGTATGGTGGCATTTTGTTTGAATTTTTGTGGGTCGCAGTTGCGTACCGCGTAGATCGGAAACCCACCTTAAAAGATTGAAATATCGCGAGCTAATCTACGCCTCGTTGGGTATTACGGGTCGTCAATGCCAATGTTGAAAGAAAGCCCGAGGATAGAGCTGACTCGTAACTCGCAAGGCACGGTGTAAAGGTAGACTTTCGAAGCGACGATGTAGTAAGGCATAAGGCTTTGTCCACATTTGTATCAAGTTGTCGTATCCGTATCAGGCGTATCGTATCGTATGCGTATCCCAAGTGTGGACGCCTATTTTGACCATGGCGTATCTTTTATCGATTTTTTTACGAAACGTAGATACGCGGTTTATAGCGATCGGGGTGTATCATGATCGCGATCATTTTGCGTCTCTGACTAGCGAACATGATACGCGTCGGTGCTACGCGACGGAGATGAACAATTAATGATACAAATGTGGACAAAGTTTTACGCTCCAAGGCAGACAGTCCAAGACTATGGATTCTCGAAAGTCATATAGAACTTTGACTTGTCACCACATTGTCGCCGCACACACTTATAAACGCTTTATTCGAAAGTCCGCCTTTTGATGTTACCGGCGACCATATCCGGTCACTATACATTGCCCCGACTGGCAGAACTGTTTGCGAACGGAAGGCCAATTTGTCGTTCAAAGACAGAGCTTTGTTAAACTAAAGACATACGGCCGATCGAATCCGGTCAGATTAAAGCGTGCTGTACACATTGGGCCAAGAAATTGAGCCAGCGCATTTAGTCAATGTGTAGAGCCAATGAATTGTGGCAGCACTTTGGGCCAACGTAGAGTATGGTATGACGCTTCCAACTTACTCGTATAGCCAAGTAGGGCTCTATTATCTATACGTTCGCGGTTCGCCCGATGCAATGGCTCAATGGCCACAGGCCGGTCGGCCGGTCCGGTCCGGTCAGGTCAGCCTCCGATCAGTTCGATCTGATTTGATCGGCCTCACCGTATATGGGGGCCTTAAACTCTAGCATAATATAATTATTATGCTAGAGTTTTAAGGCCCCCATATACGGTGTATTAATAACACTACTTACATGACAAAAAAAAAACACCGCGAGCAAGCCAATCGGGCGTACTTTCGTTACATGTGTGGGTAACACAAGGCGTAGTTTTAGCGGCATCTGTTTCACAAAACTCTCTCTTCACTTTAATTGCGTGCCTTCAAGTAAGTTTTCCAAATAAATAGTGCATTAGAAGTAATATTCCGCACAATAGAAAACTACTTCGGTAGCGAAAAATCTTTTAATACCAAACCCAATTTCCAAACTTTACGCTAGTGTTTTCGTGAAACTCTTTTCTGAAGACTTTTAATCAATATTTCCGAACAGCTATTGAAAATAACGAAGAAAATATTTACCAAAGCGGAATAGAGAAGTGAAAAGCATACTCTAGGCTGATACAACTAGGTCATTAAAATATTTTATTTCATATTCACATAAAGGGGTTTACGCAATCTTTTGAATCAGTAGTCTTTTCATGAATCGCCCGCGCGCGGATCTGCTTCACAAGCAAGTTGCTCGCATCTTATCATTTCATAGACGTTTTTCCTGTCATGCGGGCACCACGCGCGGCTGGGAGCATGTCACCTGCATGCGGACGAGATCCGCGGGTCAACACGCATGACAGGAAAAGTTACCTTACATAGAATTGCCACAGTGTAAATAACTACAGTGGTCCAACGCCTTTGAAGTCGCGCGAAATGCCGCTTTTGTGTAGGTATTCGTCATTGCTTCAGGGTTGTCACAATAATGTGTTTTATTATAATCTGTTCTACATTTTATGTATTCGTAGTATTTGTATGTAGAGTACTAGGAATAACAAAAAATAGATATAGAAGTATTATAAGTAAGGAGTTTTATTATAAAAAATACAAATGCGTATACAAAAGCTCAGGGTTCGCATGATATACCTATATTATATCAATTGATATATAAATCGGATATATATCATGAATCATGATATATAATATCAATTGAAATTTATGCTTGATATAATATATCAAAATTGATATTTATATTTAAAAATGTAAAATAATGTTTTAAATGTAAAAAATCAATTACATCAAGTCGTAGTCTAAGTACACAGGTCTTATTTTCCGAGAGTTTCACAAGCCTATACTGTACTCGGCGAAACATGGCGGCAGCGGTCATTGACTCCCTGTCAAAAACTTGTCATTTTCTATACAAATCCGCGATTGACACTGAAGTGTCAGATGTTGTCAATCGCGGATTTGTATAGAAAATGACAAGTTTTTGACAGGGAGTCAATGACCGCTACCGCCATGTTTCGCCGAGTACAGTATAGTTCATCAAAAACTTGCTATTTGACACGACATTAACTAATCATAGCCGTCGACGCGGTTTGTAACTTAGGCTTATGACACCCACGTGACCCCCTGTTTTTCGGAAGAAAATTCCTTGTTTGTTATTATACTATTTGTATACCATTTAAATACCATGTGTTAAGTTAATTCGACTGATAAAATTATTACACTTTTTTTCTTCTGGTTAAAAAAGCTGTTTCGCCGAGTGAGTGAGTTTACCGGAGGCCCAATCCCCTATCCTTTTCCCTATTTCCTTCCCTACCCTCCCCTATTACCCTATTCCATCTTAAAAGGCTGGCAACGCACCTGCAGCTCTTCTGATGCTGCGAGTGTCCATGGGCGACGGAAGTTGCTTTCCATCAGGTGACCCGTTTGCTCGTTTGAATGAAATAAGGGGGTTATTTCATTAAAAAAAATTGATACTCAAAAGTATCTATCGTTGATTTTTACTTTATTTGAAAACTTAGAATAACAATAATAAATAAATGAGTTTAATTTTACTTCCCTTTTCAAATTATCAGACATACAAATTATTTCGAATCAACTATTACGAAAAAAACATATCAGAGTATGAAATTTGTATGTCATTTTGAAAATATCAAAAATTAAAAAAAAAACAAAAATATCGGATATAATATGTAAGTATATTATGTATTTAAATAAGTACATACATACAACTCAAACGAAACACTGTCGGTCGCAAACCACTTAAAACAATTAAATTAAAAAGCGTCAACCCCGGCTGACGTGTACCGAACGAGTGTATGGCAGTTCGGTATCGCTATCGCGCCTCTCTCACCCCGCACGCCCCGCACGATTGCTCTGTCTAGGCGTGTTCGTTGGACCACTGTAGTTATTTACACTGTGGTATTGCGCTTCCCTCATTTCATAAAGACGTTTGCACGTTACCCAGCGTATGCAAAGTTCGCTGTCTCTGTTTGACTTTCAATATACCTATCAGAAAAAAGAAAAGGATACCTTTGTAGTTCTTTACCGTGAAATATTTTTATTAGTGTGTGGGCTTAAGTACGCCCTAACTTTGTCTCATAAAAACAAACCAGACAGTGGAATTTTATAAGCAAAGAATATGTTGCTATAAAAATTAAATATAAATATGTACAAAATACCGTACATTTTATTAATACACGATAATAAACATACTCTTTATTAATCAAATATTTTATCTTCATAATATCAATGCTAAATATCGTCGTAAAATTTAAATTGACCCCTTTTTCCGTAGCAAAATAGCTTTATTTCTTAGTTAAACTTAAAAATAAGGTACACGTATAACCTGTTGAAAATAACTTGAAGATTTAATGACGTCACTACAACACGATAGTGCTAACGTACAGTCGTGTCTCGAGATATTTGGAATTGCACTTACTATAGACCGCGCGGAACTAGTTGGCCGCGCCTTAGGTAGAGACGGGGGTGAGGGGGCGGGTTGCTTGCTGCTCGCAATGCACATGAGATTAGACAGTGACGACCAATCTCGCGATATCGTGAACAACAATATTATTTAATTATTGGAAAGAATAAATTAAAGACATTAGACAATTGATCAGTTTTATATTCTAAGCCCGCTATCCCCAACCCGCGGCCCGCCGGGACTTTATTTGTGGCCCGCGTGATGTTAAACAATTTTGAAATTCACGCCCACCGGCAAAATAACGTAAAGTCTAAATATCATTAATAATATTATTAAATATAATATTAAATCTTTAATTTTGAAGAAAGTTATTTTTTAACCTTAAAAAATTTTTGTTGCGGCCCGCGAGTCACGACACCAAGACCAAAACATGTTTGTGGCCCGCATGAAAAAAGGTTGGGGACCACTATTCTAAACTATTGACATCGGCTTTCCGTTTTTTAAAAAACGTATGCACTTTAAATATTATTTCCTTAGATTGTCTTTTTATCGGCGGACTCATCTTGCTATTGCAATTTCTTGTGCGAAGCGCCCCTGCCTCTCCGTCCCACCGCTCACATACCTCAGGCGCGGCCAACTAGTTCCGCGCGAACTATAGTTACTGCAATAGATCCAGCGTAGAAATTTTCTACACAATTTCATTGTAACTCATCCAAATTAACCAATAACACGCACTGAATGATATTGTAGTGATTTAATAGCTCTAGGATTAATTTGCATACCCACTGTGGTATTAGCCATATAATATATTATGAAGACGTGAGTGGAAGAACCAAATAACTCACATTTCATAACAGACAGAAAATTACAAATTTTTCGTTTCATTTTGAACAAACCTTGTAACTTATCTATTTCATTACCTGTCTAATATATCTGGCTACACATAAAATCCACAGTTTTACCAGATTTTTTTTTCTATTTCAAATCATTTTCCGGCCCTAAAGCCTCCATTTATCCAAAAAAACGACATTTTTTTACTGTTGCTTTCCTGGTTCTT
The DNA here is from genome assembly GCA_963422495.1 of Polyommatus iphigenia. Lineage (NCBI taxonomy): Eukaryota > Metazoa > Arthropoda > Insecta > Lepidoptera > Lycaenidae > Polyommatus > Polyommatus iphigenia. The sequence continues at coordinate 1,787,800 of OY730180.1, forward strand.
CCACTTATGTCTTCATATCAGTGCAGCGGGGCTAAAATGGTCACATTTAGCAATTCTTCTCAATCAATTCAGCAAATGAATTGTCAAAACTATCAAACTGACGAATGGCAAATTAGTACAAATTACTAGATATGATTAATTGCAAGCAGAGTGACTATTTTGCGATTTTAAGAAAATGAATCATATTATGATTCTCCAAAGTGACCAATTTTAGCCCCGCTGAATATATTTAAGGTAACCTTCGAGAATGAACTCTTGTTGTCTTCAGTCTAGACGCTGGTCGAGATTAGCTGAACACGCAAAACACTCGTCAAACATCGTTTACCGTCTTCACTATAATCGAAGTCAGCGATTTGCTTCTTTGTATTTAACAATAATATTATAAAGAGAAAAGATGTGATTGTTTATTTCATATAATTGATTCGAAAAATCGTAGATGTTAAGTATCTATAGGACACGCCATTTTAAAGTTTACCTAGTATCAATTCCACTATTTTTATGCAACATCAAGTTTTTTGTTCGATACAAGTTTATGAAATTTTCTAATTTACCAAACTTATACTATGGTTATGTTTGGTTTAATATTTCAAGAAAATAATAATAATACACATTTAACCTTAAATTATGATTTAAAAGATTTCTCGCTACAATATTATAGAAGCAGTTAGGAATATCGAATACTGATAAAACAAAATAAAAATACTACAGCCAAAAGAGATACTACTGAGCATAAGTAATAGTCGAAAATAGTCAGAAAATTAGTTAAATAATTACTACAGTTAAACCAATTTGAGAATCTGAAAATGGCATAAGTATGAAGGGAATGATTCTTGAAAGCCAATAAAATCCTGGATAAATTTTATGAATATTTTTCCAATCTTTAGAATTTAGATCGTTGGAAAAGTAAACACTAACGACTGCACTTCAAGAGATTTAATCATTATTTACAAAATTAATGAAGATAAACGCTCCATACATTTTGTATAAAACTTTCAAGTTAAGTTTTTAATAAAATATATATGTGTTTGAGTGCGGTCGTAAGTGTAGACTATAATAAATACATAGTTGCCTAGATAAGTACATAGGCTATAATTACTAAGGGCCTGTTTCACCACTTTCTGATAAAGTGCCGAATAGAATACGGCTATTCACAACGTTTTTGACAGATTCTCCATAATAGTTGATCTGTCAAGTTAATTGGTTGATAGCCTATCCGGCACTTATCAGAATGTGGTGAAACAGGCCCCTATACTTACAAATCCCCAAGTGTGTCTGTCTGTCTGTTACCACTTGACGCTAAAATTGCTTAGCCGAGTTTGATAAACCAATTTCTTTGCGAACCAACATCAAGTATAAGTAAGGCTATAAAATATGAACCGGTAAAATAAAGTGTTTATATTAAAAACCTAGGCAGTTACAAATAATAATCGTTCCAATAAAGAATAGAATTTCATAAGCAATTTTGTAAATTACTTATAAAATTTGACCTTTTACGTGGCTCGAGTTGTTTGTAAAGGTCTCCTGGGGGTGTTTACTCTCCGAGGTATACCTTTAGATCTCATTTAATCCTTTTATATGACAAAGGCATCGAAGTTTTGAGCCAAGTAGACTTCTTAAACAAACGACGAAGTTTGACAACACAATATTGTTTAAGATTTGAGAAAAGGCATCTCATATGACATGTCATTCAATAGATTTTCTATATCCGTCGAAATATTATAATAGGGGCGTGGATACGAAATATGCTGACACTTAAATGATAACATTTGGCCATAATATGCAAAATGATACTCACAGTGCTGAACAGCTGACTTGTCATTTGACATAATACCCACTCAAGCATTCTTGTACCGTGGTAAAAATTATTACTTTTCAAACCCATTTTTTACACCAAATCTAAATTAGGTTTTGAAAAAGAGTTCGGAGCGGTTCTAATACCCATGCGAATAGGATTCGGAAACGTAACGCGTTGCTATTGGTCAACACTTACGCGGCGAGCGTTTATTGGCTGTTGCGTCGGATCTGTCAAATCCAAGTCCAATCACATTTAGCGTTTTCGTCATCTAGTGTTGCCCCGGGGCAGGGTAGGCCGAATGGATACGAAAATAGACGAAGTTTAATAAACTACTACTTAAACTACGTATTAATAAACTAATAAGTAGTATTAAGTCTAAGTGCTTCGTGGATCACCGGTTTTGTTCGGTTATTTCCGTATTCATTCGGCCTGCCCTGCCCCGGGGCAGTTCTAGATGCCAAAAGTGCTAATTGTGATTCAACTTGATCGTGAATCAGGCCCAAGGTGTAAAACGTACATTGTATTTTTCAATTTAAACACGGCCTGGGTTTTATTGGCCATAACCCGCCAGTACTCAAGGTGCCGGTTTTATTAAGTTATTAAGAATGAACATTTCAACTTGATTCACTCGGAGTTGTTACCTTTAATATGAAGAGAGATGAAGACATGATAGTATTATGTACCTCTACACTCTCTAATTATTATTATTGCTATATAGCCGCTGCTCCCCCCCCCCCCCCCCCCCCTAGAAGATAAAATAAACGTCAATTTTCCTGGCAAGTGTGAATTAAACACGTGTTACCTACTCTGCGCAAAATGAAGTAATGGAAACAAAATATATTTTCAGTCAGATTAAAATAAAAGTCAATTTTCATGATTTTTTGTTTCAATATACCTTCTCGAAACAGGTATGAGCTGCCCCCCCCCCCCCCCTTCCCCCTAGCTGATATCCTGGGTACGCCCATGATTATAAGTCTGAGCAAATATAATTCGGCAAGGCATGTTTTGATATTTAGAAGACAACGGGAAAAGACATCAGCAAGTCACGGGGAAGAGCTAGTATAATAATAACGAATACGTGAAATTTTGGACGAAATTTTGTGCATTTTGTACAATTAAAAGTAAAACAAACGAATCTAGAGACCCCGGATCGTAAAACAAGGAATTAATAATGCCTGCTGGTGGAACAAAACATTACTTTGTTCTTTAGAGTACAATTACAAACATACCTTATTTTATTTTAATTTGAAGTAATAAATAATAATATAAAGTTTACGTTTATGAATGTACTGTGTTTATTCAATGTCAAGTAAACTACTGTGTATATCCACAGCCGAACATGCAAACCTCCTTTTTCTAGAAGTCTGTTAAAAAGAGAAACATATTGCTAATACTAATCTACATATTAAGTATAATTTTATAGACCAGAACTTAGGCAGCCGTGACACGAATAGCAATTAAGTACAATTTTCATGTCACTTACAATATCATCCAAGTATCATTTTGCAAATAGCCGAAATGAAAACTAACGCTGGTGTCATTTTGATGACAATTGACACAACTACGTCGCCATGACAATGTCATCCGGGTGACACAAATTACTGCACATACTGCATACAGCAGGCTCAGCATATGGTCACCATAGGCGCGGTTTCTTTCTACGGAAGAATAGACAAAGTGACAGACAAAGAAAATCCGCCATTTTGTCACTAAAATCTGTCAGTATGTCGATTCTTTCACATTTCTACTGTTGTTATGCTAAGACTGCAGGTCGTGTTGTTGGTGCTTAGAGTTTAGAATAATTTGGATTCAAATGGAATATTAAATGACTACGAATATAACAATCTTAAGATTCATCGGTACATAGGTTCTACTGATTGGTTTTAGAATTAAGTTGGGCTTAATTCTAAAATAAACCAGTCGTGTACAGCAAAAAGAACATACTCTAACTACACGCTCCTTCCTAAACAAATTAAACACCCTTTGTGTATGTGTTCACATAAAAGAAAGGACAAAAAAAGTTAGTATTCCAATAGTTGAATAATGGATATTTTGGCCTACATTGCTAATAATCTATCCATTAATAAAATATATTGTTGATATAACTTCAAATAAATTCGTGTCAAACATTATTGTAAACGTGAAATAAGTGAAGTAAAACAGTGAAAAATAGAATATACTCGATTTCAGTTAACAATATCACGTGCGTAGATTATAATATTTAAAAGTAACAGTGTTGCAATAAGTGACGGATAAGTTTATTAAAAAATAGTGTTTCGTGAGAAAGAGACCCTCGATACAGCTGTCTCTTTCGTGAGAGGGTCCCAAATATAGGCTGTTTGAAACCGACTTCAAAATGATTTTAGGGCGAGCACTCGCTTGAGACACGTCAGCCTTAAGACAGACAATTACAAAACAATACAAAGTGTATTTTGTGTGTGTGCAACGTGTTTTAAATAGCAATACAAAGTTTGTTTCAAGACTGTCGTGTTTCAAGTGAGGGCTAACCCTCAGAGCAGGTACACATTGGGCGTTTTGAAGCGCGTTACTGGCGCGCTTGCATGTGTACGCTTCAATAGAATAGTCTGAGTAACAAGTGCCATTTTCCTCAAAACCTGATCTAACGCACCGAAAATTATGATTTTGGTCTCATTCGATTTGGAATAGCATCTAAAACATTCTATCAAAATTCCAAGAGGGGCTGAAAAAAAATGCCAAAGTTATAAACAATTAAGTAAACATAAAAAGAATCGTTTAGTTTTTTTTTATATTTCGAAAAATATTTGAGATAACCAAAATTTGAAAATAGATCCTTAAAGAGCAGGAAATTTCCTAAAAAAAATCCCAGATCCTGGAACCTTATCAACAATCCTTATAAGTTTAATTGAGCGACGAAAGTAACGGTAAAAACGCGTAGTTCGGGTTTCGCGTGAATTGCCGCAATCTGCCACGTGAACTAAAAAATATATTTTACTGATTAAATATTAATATAAAGAAATAAAAAAAAATGGGTAATAAGTAGACATATCAATCAACAATAATCCGTCAACAAAAATAAATTATCACAATTTGTTTAATTGTTATGCTTTTGTTAATTTGTTAATAGTCACCATTTTAATGTTAACATAAAAACGCTGATTATTTCAAAACAAGAAATTTAGAATTTTTTATTATTCTTTTGAGCTAATCTGCAAAAGGGCTTAGAAGAGATATCCGTTGGAAAAATTCACTAATTTTGATTTTTAAATTTTTTATGAACAATCAAAGGCATTCATGAAATTTTTATGTAAATATAGCAATTAGGGTTTTTTCATCAATAAAAATGATTATTTAAATTTTATTAGTTATAAATAAAAATATATACATTGTTATCTGGCTTCTAACAATAACAAAACAAAATAGTAACAATAATTGGATATAAAAGTACCGTAATTGATTTATTTACATGAATAATTTTGGAATGACTTTGAGTGTTAATAAAAAAGTGAAAAACGGAAAAATTTGAATTTTTTCAACGGGGATCTCTTATAAGGCCTTTTAAGATTAGCTCAAAAGAATAATAAAAAACTGGATTTCTTGTTTTGAAATAATCAGCGTTTTATGTTAAAATTAAAATGGTGACTATTAAGAAATTAAGAAAAGCATATTAATTAAACGAATTGTGATAATTGATTTTTGTTAACGGATTATTGTTTTTTGATATGTCTACTTAGTACCCAATTTTTTTTTATTCCTTAATATTATTATTTAATCACTTAAAATATTTTTTTAGTTCACGTAGCAGATTGCGGCAAATCACGCGAAACCCGAACCACGCGGTTTTATCGCTATTTTCGCCGCTCAATTACAGCTATAAGAATTATTGGTAAGGTTCCAGGATGTAGGATTTTTTTAGGAAATTTCCTGCTCTTTAATGATCTATTTTCAAATTTTGATTATCTCATATAGATTTAGAAATATTAAAAAAAAAACAAACTCTTCTTTTTATGTTTACTTAATTATTTATAACTTTTGCATTTTTTTTCAGCCCCTCTTGGAATTTTGATAGAATGTTCTAGATGGTATTCCGAATCGAATGAGACCAAAATCATAATTTTCGGTGCATGAGATCAGGTTTTGACGAAAATGGCACTTGTTAACCAGAGTAGAATCCGGGGTTCTCAAAACGCGCGTTAGCAAAGCGCGCGCTTCAAAACGCCTGATGTGTGCCTGCTCTTAGGCCAATTTTTTCTGGCAATTGAAAAATCTCTCTCTAATCTCTTCACTTCAAATATTATATTGCAGTTCTTCACATAACTGTAGGGTAATCAAAGTATTCAACTCCAGCGGTAGAGAATAACAAACATTTGAAGTCAGTTATGAAGTGAAATAAACTCTGATTGTGTGAAAAAAGTTGTAGCATAAAATGTACAGTGCATAAGTGCACAACCAGGCTCCAACCTTGGGTGGTATTTTGCGCGGTTCCGGTGGGATGATCTTCTTGATGGATAGCGTCCGACGTTTCACCCCCACCTTGGTACATACAGCTCATTAATATTTAGGCTTTCTTTTTTGATCGGCAGATAAAAATGGAAGATGAACTCTTTCTGTAGAAAGTCTAGGTAGAGATAGGTAAATAATAAATGACCTATTTGTTTAAAAAGAACCCGCCTCCTTTAAGTAACTAGTACCTTTCTCAACTAATGTGACAAGCTGTTTAGGTTATTGAGTGTGACAAATAAACATACATAAAATACAAACATAAAAATAATAAACAATCTAAACCTACTAAACGCAGAATTACCACAATATACTGTAACGAATGGAAATTGGAGTTATAGAGTATCTTCTGAAACTGAATAGAGAGTACGCTTTGAATAGACCAATTATTAGGTATTGGGTCCCGTTATATCTTAGGTATCCAAAAAGAAGACAAATGTGACGGTTTAAACGTACTGGGACAAACAGTTTCATATTCTTTCGTTGCATAAACTGTTCTCCTATTCCAATCCCCACGGAAATGAACTCTATCGTAAATCATCTGCGTGCTAAGGGCCAACCCACACGTACCACAACCACACAACAACCACAACCACACCACGTTGTCGGGCGTATATTTCGTATTGTAAATGAACTGGACCATTCACACGTACCACATTTTGCAGTCGTTGTCGACCACTTGTCAGATAACTTGTCAGACGCAACCACGGCCGACCACATCGCAACCACGTCGCAACCACATCGCAACCACAAAGTTGCGTCGATGCAACGACAGTGCGCGCACACCACTCGCGCTCTTCCCCCCCCCCCCCCCCCCCCCCGTTTCATTGACTTTCGTACATAACCACATCGCAACCACATCGCAACTACTGGCGACAACGCAACCACGTCGGCATTTTGTCGGTACCACAACGCAACTACAAAAAGCTGCAGCGACACCATTCACACGTAACCACTGCTCGACGACATTTTGTCGTTGCGATGTTGCGTGGTTGTGGTACGTGTGGGTTGGCCCTAAGGGTATGTTTATACATTTGCTTAGAGAAAACGCGCCTTAGCATGTGTATTATGTATACTGTACGGCTTGAATAAAATGTAGGTACTATATAGTTGTAAACTCGCGTTGAAACTGTTGCAAAAATATCCCTTTGAAAATTTTACGTCTCGACATCTGGTAATACAATCTTAACTCTTAATTGAAAAGCACAATAGAAAATGATAATATCACAGAACTAGCGGAGTCTTCAACGTTTTCATTCATTGTCTTAAGCTTCAATTCTTGGGCTAATCTATCCAATTTGAAATACAATCACTGGGGGCAGACGCGATTTTAATATTCCCTTGATGGTATATCTTATTACTATAAATATTAATTCATTTAAACAGATAGTTTCTATTTCTATTGGGACACACTGCTTGTTTCTATTTTAGATGGATGGATTGAGAGAAATACAATGGAAAATTTTATAATTATTTCATAAAAGTTACTTTTGCTAGGGTTGTGCTTGTGACGTTTTATTATTTAATCTCAAATTTCTTCTTTTTCTCAGACACTCAAATTTTCTGCCTAGATGCTACAATATTTTAAGATTAATTTATTGTTGTGATTACTCGCTTTTCTCGGATAATACTGTTGAGAAAAAATAACAATGGCGGGTTGACCTTATTAATCACAAAAACTCTATCTACATGATAGATCTATGAAAATCGGTCCAAATATTTTTATTTTAACGGCTACACTTTTAAGAAATCATAATCTGTAACAGATGTATATGACCTACTGCCAGTTTAAGCACCAAATATACTTATCAGCTTTCTCATATTGTTCTCAAATTGAGCCTAAACAATCGACATTGAAAATGAAAATTGGAATATTTATCGATACCAAGCACAATATCCCTAACGCACGTCAGGCGTCAATCAACCCATCCACGTGTGGAATTAAAATCCGAAGGCCGAGGGATGTCCCTCGAGGGTGCATCTATATTTATCGATGTTTGACCGAATTTCTCTTCAACAATAACCCCTTCTGAGGGTCAGAATTATTCAATTCAACCCTCTTAACAGTCTTGTGATATTATAATTTAATGTAAGTTGTCTTATGCGGTCTCAAAATAATCTAAAATCGGATTATAATATCACAAAATATAGTTATCAGTGAAGCGTCCAAACGATGAATCAAATTATTATTATAGCTACAATCGGCTACAAAGTTTCGGGTGTCGTTTGTGAATACAATATTCCACCGTGGCACACGAAGAGACTACGCACGTGCGTCAAGCTTCGCTTTGTAAGAAAATATTATATGTGACTGTGTCCACTGCAACCCACGGACACGCTACGCACGAATTGACTCAAGTCAAAGAAATAAATCCGTGCACGTCCACGCGTGCGCGTGGCCGTGCACAGCGTGCGCCGCGGTGGAATGGAGCCTTAATAATGTTGATCGACTACAAATAGTCGTATGTAGGTAATGTAGCCTTATTAGGATCATAGACTTAAAAACTAAAGATTTAAAAAAAGTAAATGTCACAAAAATTTTATACTGAGAATCTGTCAAAGTGTATAGCACAGGTGGCGCTGCCAGCGTTCTGTTAGTGTCCGTTGTTATTTTACTCTGGCCGGACCACGACCCTTAGGCATATCATAGATATAAGGATCACTTTCTTATAAACTCAGAGGTAATAAAACGGTGAACGGACTTGATACCCACCAAATTGCCTGGAGCTCAGATAAAACACGGCTGTACCTTCGTCAATTTCATATTTTTTTAGATCCTTTCTTTCCGAAGATATCAAGCATTAAAAATTGATTGTGAATCGTGATTCTCAGAATTGAGTCACGTTTCTGAGGCCTCAATTTTATAGGTACGGATTATGATTAAAATTGAAATGCTGGAATTTAATCATTGTTTAATTATACTGGACAACTTAATTTTCATCTAAAAAGTGTCATTGCCATTACGAAAAAAAAAAAACAAATTAGAGAAAGGGCATCTGTCACAATGAAAAACGCTAGCAGCGCCTCTAGTGTCGGAAGAGAGAAACAAAAAGCAAATATCGCAACTAAACATGAACCGTACCTCCGCGTCGGTCAGATCCTTGGTGCTGCTGCCGTCCATGCTCTCGTTCTCCAGGTGTTCCTCCTCCGTCTGCGGCATCAGCTGCAGCTCCTCCTTGGACTTGAACTCCAGTTGGAGGATGTACAGCGGACACAGCAGGCTCAGAATTACCTTAGACATCACGACAAAGTGGCAAAACGGCGACCGCTACATCGGACAGGCTCATGCTACGGTCAGACGCCGGCGCCCGCCACTGACAGCTGTCACTGTCAGCTGTCAGCTGTCAATGTCGCGGTGACGGACGGCCGACGTCGGGTCATGCAACGCGGACGAAAATTCGATGCAGCTGGCGCAATGAACTTACAAGCCAAATTCATTTCAGTTTAATTGTTGATAGTTGTAAAATGTTTATTAATCCGCTTTACTTTGTAATCCTTTATGGCCATAGTGATTGCTACATTTAATTTTCGAATACTACATTATAATCGCTTAAACTATAAGCTTTATTGTTTGCGAGTAATGAAAACTTAACGAGTAATTGCCTATTAACGGTAAATTAAATGTTATTTGGACGGACGCATTTTACGGACAACTTAAATCGAATTCTCATTTTAATATTTAAGTGTCATTTTTAAAAGCTTCAATGAACTTAAATTTATTATGAGGCACGTTCTTTTCGCATAAATTCTAAAGGAGCATTTACACTAAACAACGCATCGCAGCATCGAATCTTCACCCGTCAAGCGATTCACACAGACATCTATTACGCACAATCGTTAAAAGTTATTCTCTAAGACTACAGCGTGCTAATAGCAAGTCTGTGATTCGAAAAGAAAAGAAATTAAAAAAAAAAGAAAGACACTCACCTTGAGGTTCGTGTTTTTTCTGGTTCTTAGACCTCCCATCCAAAGGTCTGCTAGTATGATCTGTGAGCAGGGATGGGCTAGGAGGGCTCTATGGTTAGCCGCCACGGCCAGGCTGAGGCAGGTCTGACCAGACCAGTTCTGGAGCTCACAGGTCAAAAGCTGCTGCGCCTGGTCATCGTCTTGTCTGTAGCAGTAGTCTAGTAGTTCTAGGGCTGCAATAATTTTATTTTTTTAACATTCCTTTCGATATTCAAATAGAATAACTACAGGAAACAATAGTTAATGTGCACAAAAATTTATATGCTAAATTCAATCCTGTGACGTTTCGCTACATTGGATGAGCCACCGCAACCCCAGTGAATTATACCCCTTATTTTCCTTAACTTCGATTAGCAAAAATCAACCCAAACGTTACCAATTAAAGTCCAATTTCGAACATCCACCAACCTTTAGTCTCAAACTCCTTGCCATAATGCCTGAGCTCCTCATACACCTCTGTCTCCATGTCGTCCTCAGCGGCCTCGTGCGCCATGGCCTTGTACAGCTTGCAGGCGACGAGGGACTTGGCGAGCGCCTCCTCGCCGTGGGTCCACATCAGCAGCGCCATCTGGTGACGCTTGGTCAGTACTGCCCACATCTGAGGAAGAAGGTGACAACAAGTTAGATATGAAGCTACTAAGTATTCGCAGCTTAATATTTAAAGAAAACTAAGCACTTCAAATCTCAATATTATATTCTATGCATTTGGAAATTGAAGTGAACAAAATATTATTACCCTACAAACAAGCGTAAAGTGACACGTGTAATTGCATTTCTTGACGTGTAGTTGCGGGTAGAAATTTCATTGAGCTACCAAGCATTTTGTTCTTTTCAAATATCGAATTTCTACGTGCTACACACTTACCAACAGCTTGATATCTCTTATTCATCACCTGTCCATCACCTCGCGCGGTACTCACCAGCAGTTCGTTGAAGGGGTAGTCGAAGAGCGCCATCTCGGTGGTGACGGGCATGAAGCCGGTGATGAGCGACAGGCCGCCGGCGGTGTGACGGGTGAACGACGCGCTGTTGCGGTGGACGTTCACGCTCTTGTTCATCACCTTCGCATAGATCGGACGGAACTTGCGGCGAGTGTAGTAGCACCTTTAGAAAGTGAAAAAATTAAAAAAACGGTTACAGGTAGGGTTGCCAAAAATTGGATGAGGAAAATTGCGCTTTAAAAATTAAAGATGCAGACTGCAAGAGCACCTTTAGGGAATAAGAAAATTTTAAAACTGTTGGTTACGTAGTCGGGGTGAAATATTTTCACGAGGTAATTAAACATTTTTTGTTACGGCAAATGTAGAAGGTAGTCGTACATTTAAGCCGTGTTCACACCAAACCGACTGTGAGCCGCCGAATGTGAGCAGGCTCACTGTGAGCCCCAGTGTGAACGTGAAAATATTATACGGTATCGAATGTCCGCGCCTACGCCTAGGCCCTAGCGTAATAGCGTATTGTCGGTTAGGTGTGAACGAAAAAGTGAATATGTATGAAAATACAATAAACTGCAAAACGTTCGCTCACATTCGGCGGCTCACGCCTCACAGTCGATTTGGTGTGAACACGGCCTTAAAGGGGATTTAAAAAAGTTATTTAAGGTATGAACAGACATCTAACGTATTATCATTTATGAATACATAATATTATCGCAGCGAAGTATGATCTCAGATTGATAAAAACAAAATGATAAACAAAAACCCATTTCGCCGAGCGTGCAAGCATCTTTACAAATCTTATGTTATTAAGTGCTACGTCTCACAATACGAAACTAAATCCGAAAATAAACGTCTGAAAATGCTGAATAAACATTTGAATAAGATAATGCCGTCCTCGGCAATCAGATGAAAAAACTAGATTTGTCCCCCCCCCAGGGCTGCCTCTAAAGAATTGCTCGAGTTGTTCAAACTCTGTACCTGCGGGAAATCCGTGGACAGAATTGTGGTTCGCGGATTAAACACAACAAACAAAACAAATAAATTACTCGCTTTGTAAATTTTACTTTTTTGTTTTGAGTTTTGCACTTGTAAAATAAGTTTAACAAACTTTATAGTCCTTTTTATATATTGACCTAATTTCGTGATTACATACATCAGAAATATGTACATTCAATATGTGTTTGTCACATAATTAGTATTGCAATTAATACTATGGAAACTGGTAATTTATAGACCTACAAAAATCTTGTGACATTTACGTGACTCACGGGAGCATGGATACATAGCAGTCACTTGAAAACTACAACAGTATATTTAACTTTCATATTGGAGGCTACATTGCAAAATGGTGAGTGTGAAACAGTTCTCTCAAGAAATGTACTTCATAAGATGGGCAGGGTTAGTGTCTAAACACACCATGCCGAAGTTCCGCGGCGGAAGTTCGGCATGATTCCGCCTGCAATGTATTTTAAATTACCGATGACACACCATTCCGAAATTATGTCGCGTTATATTGTATGCGTTTGACATTGCTGACGTAAACATGCCGAACTTCCGCCGCGGAAATTCGGCATGGTGTGTTTAGACACTATAAAGTTCCGATTTTAACTAAAACACCATTGAAAAGTTGTATTTATTCGATAAAAACTTTTAATCGCCTCCAATCTAAATATAACGAGTACTAATTATTCACGATTAAGCTCGATACAAATTAATTATTGGCAAACATATTGGAAATCAAGCGGAAGTTGGCTGCGGTGTAATCAGTCAAATATGTCAGCTGCATGCCAACACGAGATGTGAAAATACTTGTTACAATTTTGTGAACAAGTTGATTGTTAAAAATTATTAAGCTACAGTTACTGAGTACTGAGTAGTATTTAAAAGCTGTGAGCATAGAAACTGTTTTCAATTTCATAGTCTGTCTTAATATTTCTAAAGGACTAGATATCTAAGAGCAAATTTTAAAAATATTTCTGGGTAATAAGTGATTAGAAAATGAACAAAAATGCGTTACTAAAATTAAAAGTATCTAACCAAAAGAAAATACTCTGAATGTTTAATACAAGGTAACCTTCTCAAATATTAACAACGTTTTCTAAGTTAAATTTTAGTAAATTTTAGTAAATTAGACATTTTATTTGTCTTTTATTAAAATAATAGGCTACTTGACCTATATTTAATTTCATTAAAAAAATGCATATTTCTAGTAGAACTTGGCCTAGGAAACTGTATTTCACCCTTATCATCAAATAAAAGCTATGATTGATAAATAATGTCGATTTGAAAATATGATTTTATGAAAATAGGAATTATACTGACGAAAACGCTTTTGCGGTACTTCCGATTTGGATGTGACGTCATCCTATTTGTAATTTAATATCTTTTATTTATCGCGCTCGTTATATGTAAGTTTATTTGTACATAAATAATATGAATAAGCCTAGAAAGATTTATAAAATATATTTTCTGGAATAATTCAAATAAAACATCAGTTTTATATATTATCTCCATTTATTGTAGTTGGGAAATGAAATGGTCAAAACTTTTTTACAAAAGTGTTCAACATTACAAATGATTTCTAAATTCTTTTCTTATTTTTAGCACTGTTAGACTCGTACTCTCGAAAGCGTACTAACGCTTAGCACATAAAACTTTTTTCAATAAAGAAAGTATAAAATACAAAAAACATGACGTCACACTATGGCGGTACAATGGCGGACAGTGTTTTCGGCGTCATTAAAAAAGGCATATTTTTCAATCAACATTTTCATGGGTTTCTACTGCGTAAAATATTAAAATATTAGTTTTTTTGGTGAAAATGAATGATTAAGAAGCGATTAGAACGAAGAAAAAAAATTGGCCAAGTAGCCTATTAAAAAAAACATTTTTTTTATTTTTTTATTTCAAAGATGTGGCAGCCCTAGCGTTTAGCTGTCGTGTCGTAGCCGTTATCCCGCGCGCTCCTATCTGTCACCAGCAGGGGCTCTAATGCAAAAATCGCCGAAACGCGACGACTATAGTGTGTAGGAGCCGGGAATAATAGACTAAGCGCTGAACGTGAAAAGGAGACAATAGCATATTTTAAATGAACGTTAGCCAGGAAACGGTTTAAATAAAAAATATGCCAAAACGCGAGGATTTTTGTGAAGTGTAGGCGTCGGGAATAGAGGCTAGGAGCTTAAGGTGAAAATTGTACTTGTCTATTATAGATATAGTACTTAAAGAGGAGTTGTACGTTAAAAGGAGTCAAACAATAAACATAGTCTAGGCGGCGAATGTTGATTTAGCATTTTGTTATAATGTTAAAAATTCACCTGACTTAGCTAATGTGTGCTTATACTTATCAAGTTTCCAATTCATTGAGTAACAAGCAACAGACTGTGATGTAAGTAACGTCTTAAACCCTTCATTATTTTGAAAACACATGAAAATTATGATTTTACAGGCATAGACATAATTTATGCGACAAAATTACTTTTTTATTTTATACTTTTTTGCTGAACCGTGAAAATTGTTAAGCTATTGCATATCTTTTATCGCGGGCTTCGAGCGCGGCTACCGAATCAAGAAATTCCGTAACGAAAAACATCTAACATTCGTCAAACGTCGTTTCAGTTCAGCAGACTTCGGCACGGTGTTTGTGTGCATGCGACTAAGTTGATAAAAAATGCTACGAAATAGCTTTACCGCGGCAGTCCTCGAGTGCCACACGTATTTTTTTCTTTCTCCAAACTCACCTATAAGCACCTCCCATGAGCTTGTTGATGACGAGGCCGATGTCGTGCAGCGTGTACACATAGCCGCGGGGTAAGTGCGGCCGGACGTCCCGCAGGATATACCTGTGGGCCAATCAGTTCATTAAAAAATATTTCAACCTCAGGCTTTCACGTCAATAACCAACTATTCACAATATTTTCTATTCGGCTCGAATCTAGAAACTTTGCCGTGCGCCCATTGGTCATTGCGAGCGTTTATTTGTTATAGTCCGCGCGGAACTAGTTGGCCGCGCCTTAGGTAGGGACGGGGGTGAGGGGGCGGGTTGCTTGCTGCTCGCAACGCACATGAGATTAGACAGTGACGACAAATCTCGCGAAATCGTGAACAATAATATTATTTAATTATTGAAAAGAATAAATTAAAGACAATTGATCAGTTTTATATTCTAAATTATTGACATCACTTTCCGTTTTTTAAAAACCTATGTACTTTAAATATTATTTCCTTAGATTGTCTTTTTATCGGCGGACTTATTTTGCTATTACAATCTCTTGTGCGTTTTGTCTAAACTAGCCAGAACTGTCAAAATCAAACGCCCCCGCCTCTCCGTCCCACCGCTCACATACCTAAGGCGCGGCCAACTAGTTCCGCGCGGACTATAGCTATAAGCGAAGTTATCTGACTGATGTCAAAAATAATTTATGGGATTTGACATAACGCAATACTAAGTGTTATGGCGCTTGCGGTACACTATGTTTTTGAGTTTTGAAATCTATCTTTGCTATTAAAACTGGCGAATACATTTTGAGTAAGCACTCAGCAGGGCGATTCACGACTCCCGTTCGGTTATTTCTCAATTCCTAGCGCGGCAAGCGTTTATTGGATGTCACGCGATGAAGTGAAGACGGTCGATCGCCTAGTCCAGGTCACCTCGGGGCAGGGGGGGGGGAGGTGTATCCTCACCGGAGCGTGTTGCTGGGCCCGCTCTTCGTGTTGTAGAGCTCCTCGAGGCGCGGGATGGTGAGGAACTTGCGCATGGACACGCCGTTCTCCAGCAGCAGCTTCACGAAGTCGATGCGGTCGTGCTCCAGCGCCTGCATCATCGCCTCGTCGAGAGCACCTGGAGGGAAAAAAGATTGAAGATTTGTATGAAGATCCATAAATAAATTAAGGACTTCACACGAAAAAAATGCGCTTAATTCATCAAGCCCCAAGCGGTCACATCCGGCAGCGATAACAATGAAAAAGCTATTGTGTCTCGTTTTGCCACGACTGATGGGCTATATTACCAAATGCTTATATTGGTATCTAATGGTGTTAAAAACGATAGCTAATTCCAGGTAAACTCCGTTATAAAGATCAATAACTTGGTAGGCTTCTTTAAAAAAATACGCTGTGGCCTCTATCTTCAGCAGACGCCAAATTAAAGCAAAAATTATTTTTAGATTTTCAAACAGAAACAAATGGGGATTGTCCATTTTTTTTTAATTTTGCTCATTACAAAAACATTTCGAGGAATAAGGTCAGTGATCGTTTTTCTGTATATAAACGAAAAAAATACCCATTAGTTACTTATATTTTTGAACAAATATGTTTGACCTTAGTTTGACCTTCAATGGCGTTAAATTAGCAATAAATTCGACCAACATTACGTTTCGAACTTTTGGTAAGCTTCTCGTATCAGCTTTCACATAATGAGAACTTGCATTTGACGAACCAGCCATTATAAATAAGATTGAAAGGAAAAAAAACATACTGCAGAGGTCAATCGGCCGCCGATGATGACGTCAGAGCGAAAATTTAAAAATTTATTGAGAAAAAACTAGCCAATGAATTTCAAAATTAATAAAATTATATTCTTAAAATACCCTATTTTAACGAAAAAAAATATAAAAAGTACATGGGATTTTTTTTGGACAATGCCCATTGCATACTCATAACACCCAGTTACAAACCCAATCAACTCCTAGACTAAATCACATAACACTATCCAATTATACATAGTTTTGAGTTCTACGCTCGTAGCACGTCTACGAGGGAGCTACGGCGTAGCACGTCTACGAGGCTACGGCGTAGCAAGCGGCCATTATACTTGGCAAGCGTGCAGCGGATTATTATCACTTGGCAAACTTATAACAAGGTAACTTTAGTCCTCAGGGTATACCATCTCAAAACCCAAACAGCTGTTTGTTGTTATTATAACTCCTAAACTATCATTACATTTTAATGTCTCTTTATAAGGCCCTTGGTGAATACTTAAAGTTAAAAGTATCGTAAATATAAATTAGATTTATTTATTGTAAAGTCATTTAAGCTCAGCTAAGTTTAACAGTAAGTAGGGTGAAATGACTATTGGTTGGACAGAGTACAAAAACACAATTGACAATATTTATTATGGTTGTTTAAAACTACCTGTGTTTCTTTAAAAACAGGTAGTTTTTAAAGCAACCTTAATAAATATTGTTTTTTGCTTTGTCCAATGACTGGTATTGTCCAATCACTAGTTATTTACCCTATTTGAAATAAACCGCAGTTTTAAACTAAGGTTTTAATATCCTCCGTGACTTTCCGTCTGTCTTTTGATTTGTATGTCTATCTGTACATTCTCTTTATGTTCAAATCGCTGGGCCGATAAAGTTATGGTATGGAGATTTTGTAAGCCAAGAAAAAAGCATATAATAATAATTGTTATAAACATTAAGGTTCAACCTGACTTCAATTAAAGCTAGTCACAACCATTTTATACTTTTAACGTCTGAAACGAAGTTTTGTGACTTCCCTCGTGGTTTAGATCCTAGTCTCGACATTCAATCAAGTATTTTGCCCTACGTTCAACTTCACCAACAACTAACTAGTCCAACCAGTAAACTGTAATTAATGGATCATTGAAACACCCAACTGGGTAGGAGTTTGACAGCACTAGTTCTGTACTTAGTTCTTAGCTCACTACTTCACGAAACAACCACTGTTTCTAATCATTGCTGCTAAAACTTATTTGAAAACTATTCATAATATTGTAAATGAAACAGTGTTTCTGTCTTTTCATAGTCACACTCCGAGTATACTTTTCGTGCTTAAGCCGCTGAAGTTTTGAGGTATGGAATGGAGATACTTTGAAACCCAAGAAAGTTAAAGGTTAAATTTGTAACTGAAAAATGTATTGTAACCGCGATACAAAAGAATTCTGTTTGTCTCAAGGTTTAGTTAAAGCTTAGGGAAGGACATAACGCGCTTGCTATTGCGAAAAATATACGGCTGCCGTTACAAAGCTTTAGGCATTTTTAAATCAAAATCAGGCTTTCACGAATAAGTACTGAACAAACACATAAAATACATAAGTAAATACACTGTCAAAATCACTCTTTTGGCGTAGTCGGGTACAATACTTATCGTTTCACGATTGTGACACCAAATCAGCCGTTTAAAGGAATTTTAACAATCGCAAAACTGGATATATAAACGAATTGGATGCCAAAACCTTTCAGAATTCAATTAAAATGCTTCGAAAACTGTTCGAGTTGTGAAATTCATGTTCGTTTTATTATTAAACTTTACTAATATGTAGTAAAGCCCAAAACTATATTCATATTAGAAGTATTACCACTTGACGCTAAAATTGCAACACGAATTTATAATATCATGTTGGATGTTACCCATGTACGAATACAAATTCGTCCACAAGGTGCACAAGTGAAACAGAAGTTGCACTGATAATTATTATAACCGTATTATTTTCGCGATAACACTTGTTATCCTGTGTCCTTTCCCAGGGCTTAAAATATCTCCATACCAAATATCTGATACTGATTTAAACGGTTTAAGCTTGAAAAATAGATTATTATTATAGAGAAAATAGATTAACAGAGAGATACACACTGGTCACTGACACATACGTTATACTATTTTAGTATGAATTCAGTATCTAGTAGTAGTATTTGAGTATCAGAAATGGAAGCAGCAGTTTTGTCGTTAAAAATGTACTGTTCCTCCACGATATACGATCATTAATCGTGAACGAAGTTGAGCCTAGACAAAATCGGAATGCATCTAGATTCTAGGCTTCATAAAGATGTATTAACTTTAGCCCTATACCTGGCGACAAGTTACATCTCTGTCACACAATCCGCGTTAACATCAATCGAACTATAATCGAGGTTTAACCAATGCCTCCATCAATCTGGTGCCGTATTTGACCAGACCAACCATAAATTATATCCGGGTATAAA
This sequence comes from Polyommatus iphigenia, assembly GCA_963422495.1. NCBI lineage: Eukaryota > Metazoa > Arthropoda > Insecta > Lepidoptera > Lycaenidae > Polyommatus > Polyommatus iphigenia. The sequence continues at coordinate 1,806,924 of OY730180.1, forward strand.
TCGTCAGCCAGCCCAGCATAAATCATAGCAAACACCGCAGGATAACCACCAAATTGCCAGCGAAAATTGCCATGCCATGAAAATTTCAAATGTCCATTATTTTTTTTCTATATTCGCCCTATACTTTAACGTGTTGGTCGAGGCATCGTTCTTAACTTTAAATGGTGGATTTTTGTGACAAGCTTATTATTTTTCGTTCGGAGTTAAACTGAGTGTCTTACATGATATGAAGACACTCATCATGAAAATAATGCACAATTTTTGATGTTGCGTCGACAAAAATCGTCGTCGCGAATCAATAGCGAAATGATTTTTAATGTACCATCGAGAGAATTGATTCCTATGCATTTGAGAGACCAACGTCATTTGGTCGATCATTTCAATTCAATGTTAATTGTGATCTGTCGGCTGGGTTTGACGTAATGCGACCAAACTACGTAGGTCCCCCATTTGCATAGGAATCAACTTCTCTGATAGTACCTACATTTATCTCAAGACCACGTACATTGTACGTATTACAGTTTGTATGAAGAAATGACATAATTATTGGCTACACTTGGACATGACGAACCTCACTAGAAACAGAAATAACGAGATAGGGCCAATTCAGACCACAACGCGACGCGTAGATGCATTTATTTTGTACTGAATTGACAGATTTCCATTGCGTGAGACGTCTTACAAATCTGTTCTACGCGTCACGTTGCGTTCTAAATTGACCCATAAGCGCATCTTTCTGTGTACGCGTCATTTCTGTCTTTTCGTCATTTCTATCTACACATCATTTCTGTCCACTCCAGCGCATTTACCAGGCACATCACTCACCAGGCGGCCACTCCTGTCCGTACACGAAGATCTCGGAGCGGGCGATGTCCACCCTGTTCCACGTGAGCGCCAGCGACAGCTGCTCGCTGGGCGACAGGTGCTGCGCTCGGAACAGCGCCGTCAGGATCACCTGGTCGAGCTCCTGCACCTCCCCACCTTCGGCCCGCTCCTGGATGCGGAACACGGTGATCTGGAAGTAGGGAGAGAGAGAGATAGAACCAATATGTAATGTATGTAAGTAGTGAAGCGCAGCATTGCCGCCTTGCAATGTGCAGGCTTCGGGAGTCTGATATGCATATCGCGAATGATCTTGATTAACTTAAGAACTATTTAATATTATGCTAACTCATATAACAGGGAGGTGAGACACTGACTGATTACTTAATATAATGCTAACTTATGTAGCAGGGAGGTGAGACAATACCACCTTAAAGTGGCCGTGCAACACTTTCGTGGAACATTATCGGAGCAGCATTATCGCGCAGCATTGTGGCGGAACAATGTCGCCTCAACATTATCGCCGCAGCATTGCCACGCAACATTGCCGTGCAACTTCCATACTCAATGTTATAATTTCGAAAGTGTGTCTGCCAGTCTATTACAATATCTTCACGCCCAAACCGCTAAACCAATTTTGCTGAAAGGTTATAATATGAAGATACTTTAGGTCCCAGGAAAGGACACAGAAAACTAATTTTGGTGCAACGGAGTTGCGGGCGTCAACTAGTTGGAATATAATCTATATATTATTATAAAGCGGAAGAGTTTATTTGTTTGTTTGAACGCGCTAATCTCAGGAACTACTGGTCCGATTTGAAAAATTCTTTCAGTGTTAGTTAGCCCATTTATCGAGGAAGGCTATAGGCTTTATTTTATCATGCTAAAACTAATACGAGCGAAGAAATATAGGAAAATATGGAAAAAACGGGGGTAATTATTTGAAAGGGCTTATCCCACGAACTACTGGAGCAATTTTTCTGTTATTTGGCACAGATAAGAAGTAGACCACGTGAAGGATCATAGGTTATTTTTGAAGTGAAAACTTCTTTAGCGGCGTTGAGCACTTTTGTGGGATGGGTAAAAACTGTGAAACTCTCGTCAGATTCTCATGCTGATCGAAAAACCAAGGAAAAAACGTAGGACGGTTGGAGAGTAGTGTTGTAACATCGAAATCGATTAATCGAACAATCGATTGTTTTTTTTCGATTGTCGATATTTTTTAATCGATTGTAAGGGTTTCGATTAATTAAAAAAAAACGATTTTTTAAAAATCGATTTTCATAAAAAAATGGGTTAAAATTTTATCGATTGTAAGGGTTTCGATTAATTAATTAAAACGATCGTTTTTTTTTATTTTTTATTTTTTATTATTATTATTTTTATTTTTTATTATTTTTTTTTATTTTTTTTTTAATTATTATTTTTTAAATCGATTTTCATAAAAAATGGGTGAAAAAAAAATGCACAACGTTAATAATCAAGTTATTAACGTTGTAATAATAAGTTTTCACTTCTGCCGGCACTCCCGGAGGGCTACCCGTCTTTTTTTGGGGATTAATTTGTCTGTGAAATATCTAATTTACGCGGACGAAGCCGCGCGGAACGTCTAGTATGTAATATTTTGGTGCCAAGTATATCAAAGCCACGAGCAAACCTCTACTAAATAATATAATCAATATTAAATTCATCACGTTATTAAAGCAGTGAAAGGATCTATCAAAGCCAATATCAGATAATTTATCAAATATGCAAGCGGCAATCGATTCATTCCAAATTGATTTTAACTAATTAATTTCAATTGACGCTGCCATTTTTAGTACAGGATCCGAATTAAGGTCGACCTTCACCCATTTGTCGGAAAATAATATTTTATTCAAAAAATGATTTTATAAAAAAACTTTTCAATTATATCCCAATAAAAATGGGCTGGAATAAAATTCAAAAAATGTATTATATTTTAAAACTAGGCGGTAGCATCGTTTATCGCGCAGGAAAAGTACTTTTTTTTTCAATTTTCTAAAAACATTCCATATCAAAATATTATATCATCAAAATTGTTTTAGCGATTTAACCCTGCAGTGGTCGCGCACCTGAATGTGACGGGAGTGGTCGCGCGGACTACATACGTAGTCCAATTTTAAATAAAGATAAAAACATGGTAAATAATAGTTTTGTTATTTTTCTTATTAAAATATAATAAGTATATACATCTTTATCAGAAAAAATTAACAAAAATTAATCACGACCTCTGTATTGAAAGTAATTAAAATAACAAAAATAAAGAGCTTGACTGCGCTTGATACTCTTCGCTATCGCCATCGACTTCATTCAACCACGCCTCAATGTATGCAGCTTGTCGTTCGGCTATTTTTTATCTAAAGATATAAAGTAATATTATTTTAAAACAAATCAAAATTATAAAACACAGTTTATTTTACTAGTATAAAGTAATATAATATTTAAATACTTATACGGAAATAATAAAAAATTGAACCAAAAAAAATACTTACGTAATGGGTCGCGCGGACTACACCTGTAGTCCACGATATTTGAGGGGCTATTGAGTTACGAAAATACGCGACAGGGGCTTGCGCTGCACTGAATGTGTAGCTAGATAGGTCATTTGAAAGTATCTAGAGGCGCAAGAGACGCACGCTTATAGTTTTTGAGAAATTTTTGATTTTGTTTACGTGGACTACATATGTAGTCCACGCGACCACTCCAGGGTTAAACGTCAAGGTAACAAAAAGACAGACACACTTTTGCATTCATAATAGGTATATAGATTTTTTGTGGTTAAGGAAAGAGGTTCGGTAGTCGGTTCATAAAAATATCGAAGTAGGGTTGTTCAAAACGAGTATTTTTATACATAGCTGTGTATGTATGTCAAAAACGCCTGCCACGTTAAGATGAAAGCAAACCACTCTGGCATTTAACCTCATACGTTATTCATGTCGGAAATCTAAGTGGAACGTCTTGATAAAACAATACTCCTTCACACGAATATATTAATATACTTCAAATTCAAACGTCTACATATAAATTTCAGCAACAATAATCGAATATAAGCCACGCACAGCTATAAGATCGCTCAGCGAAGATGTATTGAGCAACAGGTGCACGTGTAGTGTGTACGGTATTTTGTTTTGATAATGTTTTTGTCTAGTAGTCCCATTTAAACAAGGTAAAAGACAAGCAAAGTGCAGACGCTGTATAGTTATTCCCTCTGTAAATACTTTATTTAGACTTACTAAGCAGAGGCGGCGTAAGGCGTAGTCCGTCGTCCTCGTGATCCAAGGGGCGCGAGGCCCATCACGAGGATTTTTTAGAATTTATAAGGTTTTATACTTAAATTTTATAAATAAAAAGTCATCAATCATCCATCAAGCTGCCTCGCAAAATATATCTTGCCCACATCAAATTTAGGTCTTGTCCCGCCACTGTTACTAAGTGTACAACACTGGCCACGCTGATGATGATGATGCAGGTGTGCTCATCACAGTCCGCTGGGCTCGCATCGATCCCTCACCGGACAGGGGTACACAACCTTTGCGGGCCATCTTTGTTCGCTTCAAAGTTTAATTTCGTAAACGGATCACCGGGTACAATCTGTGAAAGAGTTTGCACCCCGTTGTTCGATAAGCCGCCTCTTTGGAATTTTATTGAGTGAAGAGTTAAGTATCGAATATAAAGGTATTGTAATTTGTACCAATATAAATAACTAAGTAGATGACGCCCGCATATCCATTGCGCCAAAATTCGCTTATCGCGCGGGAACCGTATATTTTTCGGGTAAAAAGTATCCTATATCCTTTCCCGGGACTCAAAGTATCTCCATACCCAGCAAAATCTGTACAGCGGTTGGGCGTGAAAAGGTAACAGATAATCATAATCATATTTTATTTATTGAGAATTGAGGTTACACAGATGTTTATTTGAATTAATTACAATTTTAAAACAGTTCCTCTAAATTCCGCCAGAGCATGCAATATTAGGTACACCATTCCTACATAATATCAACTTACTGGACATAATTATACAATTAGTCTAATTAATTAAATAAATATAACTTAATGCAAGTAAATATAATTTTTAGAATTAATACATTAAAATATTTGCATATGCCAAAAAACAAACAAATCAGTAATAGCAATACAATTATATATACATAGACATAGACATAGATAGACAGACCGACAGACGGATTAGCATGGATATTATGGTACCGAGTTGGGCACACGAGCACATATTATTACCGTGATTTTAGATAACTTTAAGTAGTTAAAGTCTAAACAATGCAAGATAACGTCACGCGCGTATGACTACTAAGTACTATATTAAGAAAGTTTGATTTCAAAGACACGGCTGTCGTATGTTAGTTTCAGTAGCTGAGTGGTTATGACTTTTAGAGCCAGCTTTTTGTTTGGAGCTCGTGGGTTCTAATCCCGTGTTTAAACAACCAAAAATCTCTCCAGCTTTTTTGCCAGAATATGTAGCGGACAATCTTGCATCACGCGTTTTAAGTGTTGCGGTCACGGTATAGACGACAGCTGAAGTCAATGTAGTGGAAGGCGATATTCACATATTTTATAAAGATACTTTGTAGGTTTACTCACTAGAATATCAGAGCCTCTGGCCAACACGTTTTCTTTATCGCTTCTATATAGAATCACCGACCAAAATGTTTGGCATTGACACAACACGAGTCTAATGCCGGCTGCATAGTATCGAACGCTTAAGTCAATTCCATAACATTTTGATCGGAAATTCTATAAAGAAGTGATAAAGAAGCCGTCTTAGTTAGAGGGGCTGATCTTCCAGCCTACTCACCAGGTTTTTCTTGCGCGTGCACTGCAGTACCTCGCCTCAAATTTGGCCCACTACAGTCTACTAGTCTTTTGGTAATTCCGGTCTACTCACCAGGTTCTTCTTGCGCGTGCACTGCAGCAGCTCGGCATACAGACACTCGGCCTGGGCGAGCCCCACTGCTAGTCTACTAGTTTACTGGTCTTCCGGTCTACTCACCAGGTTCTTCTTGCGCGTGCACTGCAGCAGCTCGGCGTAGAGACATTCGGTCTGGGCGAGCCCCACTGCTAGTCTACTAGTTTACTGGTCTTCCGGTCTACTCACCAGGTTCTTCTTGCGCGTGCACTGCAGCAGCTCGGCATACAGACACTCGGCCTGGGCGAGCCCCACTGCTAGTCTACTAGTTTACTGGTCTTCCGGTCTACTCACAAGGTTCTTCTTGCGCGTGCACTGCAGTAGCTCGGCGTAGAGACACTCGGCCTGGGCGAGCCCCACCTCGAAGGTCTTCTGTATGGTGCCGATGAGGTAGTCGCGCATGGACTCCAACACCGTCTGCTCCCCGGTCTCTGATGCATATCTGAACGAGACATTGGGATTACTCAAGGCGACCAAACATAGGATTAAAATGTTAAAGGCCTGTTTCACCACTCCCTGATAAGTGCCGAATAGGCTATCCACCACTTAACTTGACAGATAAAGTATGGAGAATCTGTCAAAAAAGTTGTATGCCTATTCGGCACTTTATCAGAAAGTGGTGAAACATGCCCTAAGAATAACAATGTTAAAGATAAGTGCTTCAAATCTATCTTAGCATGGTAACTACAGAAACGGTTTCTTTCTACGGAAGTATTTAGAAAGTGACAGATTCACAAAGGAAATCTGTGACTTTGCCTCTTAATCTGTCACTGTCTCTAAGTCTCTCGCATTTCTACTGTAGCCATGCATAGCCAGATGGTTGACAAACGTATTGGTTGCGTATCTGCAAAAGGTGGAAATATTTATCTCACCTTTCAAGATTTCAAAAAACATTTACAAATTGAAGTAAATATTAATAACAATAATTTATTGAGTCTTCCTTTACAAGGAGTTATGAAAACATATTGGAAATATATAAATGCGAGTGTTTGTTTGTGTGTTTATACGTCTTCGCGTCCATACCAGTGAAGCGATTTATATGTTTGTCATATTGTAGACAATTAGGTATTCGGAAACGAATACCAAATAAGGGTCCCGCGAATTTAACGAATACCAAATTCTGGGCAAAATCTAGATATTCAACAAAAATATGCTCACAATCCAATGGAGTTTATAAATTCCATATTCCCCTCTCATAACGACTTCCGAGCACACAACATGTGCGGGGAACTGGGCACTGGCCGTTATAACTTATTACGAGTACTACCCTCATTTCGCCCCGGCTCTAATTATTATGAACTCTCAAAATTTAGCCCCAATTATGACGTCACTAGCAAAAACGGCCGAAAATGGGAGAAAATTAATGCTTCCCATTTTACGGGGCAAGCCTATTTGTTTATCCTTCGTTTCCGTTATAATTAAACCATAATATTCATTAATTCCTATCACATTAAAGTTAGTTAAAAATAAAGAGATAGGTAGACCGCGCACGACATTAAGATTGTAGGGCGAACTGGAGAGAGAAATAGGACACGTGTATGACATTTAAAATTATTACATTATCGAAAACGTATCCGTTACTTTTTGCCCTTTCAAACATGTCCCAAAACTTTAAAATGAACCACTCTCCTTTTTCATGTGATTAAAAAGTTGTGCTCGGTCTATGCACATTACATTTTTGACGGATGGAGGGAAGCGTAACAGCGTCTTATGACACCAGCTTACGAACGAACTAGCCCCAAAATACACGTTCTAACAGTGCAAAATTTATCAAAAGTTACCATAACTGATGTGGGAAGCTAACTTTTGCACTAAAACTATAAATTCAGTAACTCCAGCCAAGTCTAATAACTAGTTTTGTACTTTCCAACTTAAATACGACCGAAGTTATTAAGTTGGCATATCAAGTTTAAGGCTGGTATAAATAGTCAGTACTCAAGATGCATCTCGGTCTCAAGACACGGTCCAGGCTCTGTGATTGGTTGGCTGTCAAAATTTGGACCAAACACAGAGCCGAACCGCGTCTTGAGACCGGGTCGCATCTTAAGTACTGACTATTTATACCAGCCTTAGAATTTTAGTAGAGCAGTAGCTATAAGTATATAAAATCTTAGGGAGGTACACTATTGTGTTCAAAGTTTTGGGTCTCAGAGCGTCAATTGTTTCTATTTTATAAGCGAGCCATGATTTTAGATAATAATAGGCCGGCTTACTAAAATAATATCATACTCTCAAAAACTGAATGAAATAAAACTTTAAATATTGCGTTTTTAGTGAAAGTGTTTCAATCCCGACTGTACTCTTACTTATGCACAAAAGAAATATACTCACATGTGTACATAAGCAATATATTCACGTGTACACTAAAATAATATAAACTCCTATGCTCAAACATAATAAACTTACTTGTGCACAAAAGCAATAAATTTACTTGGGCACAAAAGAAATATACTCACTTGTGCACAAAAGCAATATACTCACTTGTGCACAAAAGCAATATACTCACTTGTGCACAAAAGCAATATACTCACTTGTGCACAAAAGCAATATACTCACTTGTGCACAAAAGCAATATACTACCTTGTGCACAAAAGCAATATACTCACTTGTGCACAAAAGCAATATACTACCTTGTGCACAAAAGCAATATACTCACTTGTGCACAAAAGCAATATACTCACTTGTGCACAAAAGCAATATACTACCTTGTGCACAAAAGCAATATACTCAATTTTGTACAAAAGCAATACACTTTCTTGTACACAAAAGCAATATACTTATTTTGTGCAAAAAAACAATATACTCACTTGTGCACAAAAGCAATGAGGTCCGCCGCTCTACCGCTGCCATCACACACGACGACCGGAACTGGTGGGTTGTCGGTCACATACTCCAGCACAGCTCGCACCGTGTTGGTACCACCCTCTATCACGAGACACACCACCGGCGTAGAGGAGTGGGTGTCTGCAACAAAGACGAAGAAGTCAGGGTCTGTGTCAAGACAAACGAGTCATATTCTGCCTATAGAATATGTTCCTTGTTGTTGTAATGAATCTGTTATGCTGCGTTTCTATGCTTGCCAAGGCCAGCGCGGCGTCCACAAGCACAAGCGTGTAAAGAGAGTATCTGGCTTGGCTTGCGTGAGCTTGTGGACGCTTGTATCCGATCCGGTGTAGTGTCCGTTTTTGGACACAGATCAAACGGCGCTTGCTTGGATTTACGTAATACACTGACGCATTCACAAGCGTGTAAATGACATCCAAATGCCAAGCGAGATTTGTGGACGCTTGTGCCTTGTGGATGCTTGCCAAGCCTTGGCAAGCATGGAAACCCAGCATTAAAGCTAATGATTGGAGTTCGGGCACAGCCATAGTGGGATAAAAACGGAATTATATGTCGTGATGATTATGGTGGAATAATTGACGGCTAATGGCTACATTTCATCAATTGCTGTTCCTTAACTAAATGGTTTTGTTTTGGAATAATATAGAAGCTGTAGCAAAGCGTATTTCACGTTATTTTAACACAAAAAAAAATTTTTACTTGCAATTATTTTGTTTTCTACAAGGTTACAATTTACAGGTTAATATATCGAAAGAATAGAATAGAAAATAAACAGCTGTATTAATTATGTAATGTAAAATTTTTGTGCTTAGAGTTTAACATTTTCTATAAAACCAGTGTTTACTTATTGGAGTCGACTCACAATATCTCCTATTTTATATCAAAATCTTTATATTTTTGACTCATCTAGTGGTTTGGGATATAGCTCTGAATATTTACTAAGGGTTATTCACGATCCCTTAAATTCAAAGATCTTAATAACAAATCCTTAACCTTTTGTACGAATATCAAATATTTATAATTATTTAATTACAAAGAAAAGGGTCGATTATGCCCCAAGCGGTCTGGAGAGCCTCTCATAACGGTATTTAAATCTTGATTATTATTAAAACAGGCACATTCTCAAAAGGGCTATCAAATTATACCAAATTGTGCTTGCCATTTTTTGTACTTTCAGAATTGAGATATTAGAACCACAGACCAAATAAAATTTAGAGACAGAGGTCTACAAACAACCAAGTGGGTGGTTTTACATTCATGTGTATTCAAACTACGCTATTGCGTAAATAAGTAGCGTAGTTATGTAAGTGTGTGTGCGTAAGCGCGTGCAAAATAAAGTAGCACAGATGGCCGTCAAAAGACATGCGCAATCTTTGCTAAATAAGATCAAACTAAAAAAAACAAAGTCAAAACCTCCTTCTTTCCAATTGTCAGAAAGCGAGGGAGACACAACCACTTAATTTTTATTATTCGATGCCGTGTTTTATGTGCACATAAAAACGTATTCTTACCTTTTATATAACATAAAATTTATACGTCCACGATTGATATTCTGTGAGGTGAGGTTTTTCAATAAAATCGTGATATAAAACCTCCTCGTGAATGGGCGCCATGTTGCGTGTTCGAAATTCAAACATGATTTTGTCCCGCCATTTCGCGAGCGTTTATAGGCGCCATTTTGTTGTAATGACACATAAACATGCCTTGATAATAATGTATTGTGAATTGTAATGGGAGCTAGTACTAAAATATATTACATTTTCAAGAAAACTTATTGATTACTTACGTAACAGTGTTATAATATTATATAATAACATGTAACTTACTATTATTACAAATTTAGGTTGTATTTTGGACTGATAAACCACTCACAACTTTAAGGTTTTTCGGCGAAACCGGAGCTGACTAATAGCGGCCCGTCTTATCACTGATCTACCAATAGATAGATAGATAGATAGATAGATAGATAGATAGATAGATAGATAGATAGAGATAGCCCCGCTCACTCCACGCCCCACCAAAGAGACCTAACATCAAACACTGCGCATTCCCCTTCTATTTTGGCTAAACTATCTTAACCCTTAATTAGGCGCGCCTAAAAAGTTGCAAAAGTGGTCGCGTGGGGTGTTTAGCACCCCAATCAATAAATTGAAATAAAATACAAAGTACGTGCAAAATCAGACTTTTATTGATAGGAACATATGAATTACTTACTAATCAACTTTTATACTTATTTTTAGAACAATCAAATAAAATTTTAAACTTAAAAATAACTTTATATAAGTACTAGTTTTCTTCATAACAATTTTGGCAGACTACAATCATATGATCATTGCACACATGCTTATGGCATTTATAACAACCAGTCTTTGTTTTTCTATCCTTCGTTCTTGGACAAATATGACACCTTTTGTATGACAGTGATCTTCCAGCTTCAGAAAAAGATTCTTGCTCCTCAATTTGATGACGCCTTTTTAGTCGTTTTTGCACCAGTCGTGGTAATGTGGGTATGCCTGCTCTTGAAATTTGATGAGGTTTAACTAAATCGACCGCCAATCGCTTCAAAAATACTCTTCGGAGTATATTCGAGTCAATTTTAGATTTGTAAATTACATATGAATTGATACCTGTGATATTGAAAAGATGAAAAAAGATCACCATTGGCCATCTTTTGGTTCGTCTTCCTACATTATAATTGGCACACATTTGGTCATTCGTATCAACTCCTCCTTTTGTTTTATTATAATAATGAATTATTTCAGGCTTTCTTTTGTCACCCTCAATATTATCATCATGATGCAATGTCGATAAAAGTAGAACTGCTTTTCTTGGTTTCGTTACATATGAGCACAAAGTCATATCATTTTGGAAACCAAACAAGCTAGAATTCACTGTCCGTTTTTTTTCCGGAAGAAAACACTTTGGTATTTCAGGCTTATTTTTTCTCATTGTGCCCACCATAGTAAGATTATGTTCGTGCAAAAGCGATTTGGCCAATGGGACACTAGTAAACCAATTGTCCATGGTCACATTTCTTCCAGATCCAGAAATAGGTTCTATCAGTCTTGTCACTAAGCTTTTGGTATCAGAGGGTAATTTGAAAGGCCCATCAGGTTGTATTCCAACATAAACTTCAAATTTTTGTAAATAGTAAGTGGCCGAGTCCACGAGAGCAAAATGTTTTATCCCATATTTGGTGGGTTTGCTGGGCATATATACGAGACCACAAAATCTACCTCGAAAACCAGGTAATTGCTCATCAATTGTTACATTCTCGGACATACTATAACATTTCTGAAAATTATCATTCATGAGATTGCAGAAATCCCTAATAGCTGCCAGTTTATCCAATGACTGTCTCTCCTCTCTTGTTGTTCGGCTGTCAAATCGCAAACATCTGAGAATAAAAAGGAATCTTTTGGAACTCATAGTATTCGGGAAAAATTCGATCCCTGTATCATCTGTAGCCCATAAATCTTGATAATTCAAATGTGATGAACGAAGAACTCCTGACATATAAAGTAGTCCAAAAAATGCGAGTAACTCTTCATAAGATATAACTTTACAGTCACGTTCTCTCTGGTAGTTATTTTGAATAGACATTATATATTCGTTCGAATGAGTCAGGATAAGATCTATAGCTTCTCTAGAAAATATACTCAAAAAAGCATCACTCAAAGTGTTTATTTCTCTAGCTGGCCCCTTAGGTCCAGCAGCTTCTGTTACAATATTTGCTCGAGCAGTTCTTACACTAGAGCGCGGATGATTTTTGAACCATTTTGTTTCTTTATTTTTTCCGAGATAAAATGATCTGTCACGCGAACTAGCAAAATTCTGTAAAGGGGTATCATCTTCACTACTCCATTCATCATCTAGTTCATTTTCGCTTTGCTCCGATTCACTGTTATGGTCGCTCACTATAACATCATAATCTTGTTCAGTTTCAGATTCACTATCGAAAGGCTCTTCTACTTCCAACAACTCTTCTATCTCCCCGGAATTCAAAAAACGTGACATTTTACCTAAAACAAAAATACTAAAATATAACCTCAAAACCAAAATAAAACTAAATAATTTTTGTTCACTACTACTACCGTAAACTAAACATAGCCTCAAAAATAAAGTTCTTAAAACATTGAACTTTGAGAAACGTCACATTTCTCAAAATTCAATGTTTTAAAAACTGTAATACAAAAGTATAACTTTGTAAATGTTATAAAATAACATTTACAATTATTAAAATTCATTTAATTGTCAAAATATAATGATTAAAAAATAAATAATAAAATTAACTTACCGGCAATTTGTACTACGCTTACGGTCACCTGGGGTGTCGAGCACCCCAAACGTGCTCTCCAACCTCAACCGTCTACCACCGAGCGCCGCTCGCAACTGAATCCTGCACGTTACGCTTATTTACGAAGCTACTTAAAAAACTAGCGCGGTAAATTCAAATTTCAAAATGTTATGAGTATGCAAACCTGCTTTGGGGTGTGTGACACCCCACGCGACCAATTAAGGGTTAAAGTTGTGCACGACCTTTACGTAAACATAAGCACCTTTTAAAATGTCTTATAATGACACATAATATGACATAGGTAATCAATATTATGTAGTTATAACAACATATTAAGTTATAATTGATTGCATGTAAAAGCGGTCATAAAACCCAGTGATAACATTCGATGAACATCGTAATATTGCTTTCAATACCATTATTTCTCGCTTGATACAATTTACGAGCTTCTTTCAAGCTTGATGGCGATATTTTGATGTTTCATTTTTATATTTTGGTATGTTTTGTGATTCTGCTAGTAAAATATGTTTCCCGACACCAGTGTCCGATCCTTTTACTGGCTGAAATGGCTGGCATGTTACAACCGTGAAAGAGAGAGAAAAAATAAGAGCCAATTCGTCGATAAAAAATGCCATATGTCATAAAATTTTAGGATCGGACACCGGTGCTGGGACATAGAATTATAACCTTTGCTGGGATACATTGTATACTATAATGTATAGTCTAAAACCCAATTCTCGTAAACATTTCCAATTTACTTTCAAATGAATTCATATTAGATACTAGAGATGAAACGGATAGTAGTTTGGCCGGATACCAGATACCGGATATTCGGCCAGCCAACTGGCCGGACAGCCGGATATCCGGCCGCCGAATATCCGGCGGTACTTAGCCGTTTGGTGCAAAGCACACATACTTTCAGCACCTTGTAGCAGTGTGTACAGCGAAAGACTTTTTCTGAAGCTGGCCTTACTTATGAAGAGAAGCGAAACTGCTACCTCTCAATGCAGAGAAGTTGGTTTTTATTCATCATAATTTGCCCTTAGTGCAGTATGAGTACTAATTAATTCATTTTCTACTTTAAGCTAAAACTACTTATATTTCTTGAGACTAACTAAATAAAGTAAATAATTAGTAATTACTTAAAAATATATTTTTTTATCCAGATATAGCAGCTATCCGGTATTCGGCCGGATAGTATTAAGACCGCCGGATAGGCCGGATATCCGTTTCATCTCTATTACATACACCCATAATAATAATAAAGATTTTTATTTTGTTTTGTGTGATGCACAAAACAAACCTATTCTAATCCTCTTCACACATTTTTCGAATTTGGACAAATGAAAGAGCGTCTGGCGAGAATATCCTTCGAAAATCCTTTAGATAACAACAGCTAACAGTTTTTCGAATTTTCTAATGCCCATAATTTATATCAAGGCAACAGCACAGTAAAGAGCTGTTACTGAAATGATAAGCAAGATCCCAAATCTTAAAATAAAATTTAATTTAAATTACAATTTACAACTTTTTTGATGCCCTACTGTAGTAGTTAAAGCTAAATAATTAAGGGCTAAAATGGCAGGCAAGCTTTATGAAACTTTGAGCTAGTTTTCAAAGGCCTAAGCCAACTTGTGTCCAACTTTTGCGGAAAGCCCTAAAAGAAGCTCTTTTCTTCTGCTAATTGCTTTACAAATGATTTAATAAATTAGTGATATAGCCTGGTCACTGAACATGTAGAAATTCGACCACTTACCTATTTATTCTTGTCTCTTTCACACACGAAAATATCGCTATCTTGTGAAAGCGAGAAAGCCAGTGAAGAAGACAAGTAGTGCTATTATAGGTCTATGGACGAATTTCTGCGTGCTCAGTGACTGGGCTATAGTCTTTTCTACTTTTTTGGTCTAAGACCTGTGAGCTACGATAGGCAAGCCTTAAAAAAAGTGCGAGAGTGGAAGTCAGAAGTAGAAATTTAGTTTTCTACGTTTTTAGTTGTTTGGCCAGTCGTGTTGAAAATGCTCGTGCGAAAATGAACTTTATCCATTCTTTATGATACATAAAGTTGAAAATAGGAAGAGTTACCCATTCCATTTTCTACTTTATCAAGATAAAGCACAAATTTCTTTAGGTGAAATGAAAGCCTTTATTCAACTATTTTAATACAAAATTAATGCAGATTCATTCCTTGTTTGATTTAATTCGTTTCTTAACCTGCTACAAAATGATAGGCTCATGAGACTCATGAGTCATGACACATCAAACTTATGTCATTGATATTTTAGGCGCAGCGCAGACGACAGACTATCCGTGACGCACTTTTTAGTCTGTGGGAAATAGAACCTATGCAATTATATGTAGTAGCCAGTAACGCACACGACGCGCAAAAAGTCCGCATATAATAATTGCATAGGTTCTATTTCCACAGACAAAAAGTGCGTCACGGCTAGTCAGTAGTCTGCGCTGCGCCTTATGAGGATACCAATAATGTAGTGTGCTAAGTATTCACATACGGTTTTACTCGATCGAGCAACCACGTAGAGTAAAAACCACGGTTTGGGCTTTATCCACACATTCAGCATTACTCGATAGTTTTACTCCAAATCGAGTAAAAATTATCGTGTGGATCGCAAAGCTCACATACGCTTGAGTATGGCTTGAGTAAAGCTCGACGGCTCGCGTCGAGTAAGTTCGAAGGAAATTACATTTATTTAATTCCATCGAGCCGGCTCGATGCGAGCCTTCGAGCTGTGAGTTTGCGGTCCGCACGGTAATTTTTACTCGATTTGGAGTAAAACTATCGAGTAAAACCGTATGTGAGTACTTAGCATAGGAAACAGACAGAATCGAACTAGGAACGTAGTTGCTTAATGTTGCAAATTGAAACAGTCGAATTAAGGGGGAGCAATATTCAACCTTCCTTAAGCCGTAGATACTACATTTAGTACTTGTTATCTAGGTGCACTAGTTTGTCTAAACTTACAGTTCCTTATGTATATCCGCTTTTGAGGTAGACCTGGTAACAAAGTAGATCTAAAAATTTTGAAAATAAAACCAATAGGGATGATGACAAGGTCAAAGATTTGTGAATTTTGTTAATAAAATAAAGAAATCACGGTAAAAAATAAGTGTTACCAAAATTTCAGCTCGATAGCATTTGTATTTTTTTTTGTTATGCGCCTTCAAAGTTGGATAATCAAGTCTTTTTTTTTCAATTATATTTCTTAATATTTGTATACCATTCGATAACTTATGCAATTAAAAGCAACTTTTGGTATGAAACTACTTTCATAAACGCAACATTCAATATGCCTATCGAACAAAGTTCTCTCCCGATCCGTACAAACTACGAAAGAGTGACGTCAGTCTTTCGTAGCACTTTGTATGGAGCGTTTCGGGCAGGTCTATTTTATGAGATGTTTGAATTGTTCATATCTTGGTGAATTTTTAAGCTATCAGAGTCATTCTTTCAGCGATGTTTCTATTTTTTAAGGGTCTTTCAATTACCAATAAGAAAAAAAATAGTCATCAAGCCTATTGTATATAGCCTGTTAGCATTAATAGCTATCAGATTTAACTAAGTTTCGTAGTGAGGACATGAAATACAGATAAATTTTAAAAAGAAACAAGTTAGCGTGCCCGCAAGTTATAATACAGGTGATAAAAAATATAAGTAACGTTGACATTTTTACTTCAAAATTTACTCGTACTCAATCCCCATGAGTAAAGCATTGTAATAATTAATACACCACAATAAGTACTAGGGTTTTAGGTTAGAAGTTGTATCCTGACTCTTGAAAGACACTTCGGTTTAGGATAAGACTGACCAAACAGTAAGTGTTTGATCAGTTAGCATTGTACGTTTAACATATAAGTTTTTCTAATAATAACAATTCCTTAACATTTAGCTAAGAAGGAGAAAAAAATGTAACGTCTTTTGAGCTTACGAGCTTGCTTACAATCAGCGGCCAACAGTTCGTTGTGACGCAGTCTTAATTTCGGTTAAAAATCGACCTTCAGCCGAATAATAGCTGCTTAAAACTCTTTTAGTAGTAATAGTAAAGCTGCTATTATGAGTCAAAAATCAATTAATCCTACATTACCGGAGCCGTTAGCCCGGTTAATATTACGTTGTCGGAGTACCGCCAGGTCGCGTCCTTGACCCGGCGCTACAGGTAGAGTGCTGCATTGTTACACATCATTGTGTGACGTCATTATTACATTATGTACTATTATCGTAGAAGTTGATTCATAGACAGATTGCGGACCTATGTAATTTGGTTGCGCTAAGTATGTCCAATTTAATTAACAGATCTCGATTAACATTAAATTGACATTAATCGACCAAATGACAGTGGCTTATTAAGAATTTAAAAAGTTTAATAATTAATATAAGGTACAGTCGCCAAATATCGTCCCCTTTTATTAAAAACGTTCTAAAAAATAAAATAAAATACTACAGTTATAAATCAAACAAACTTTAGCTTCACTATTAGTTGCGTGTGTACGGTGAATTATACGGCTATTAATGAACCAAAGATTTCCTTTGGTAGGATTGGTCCTTATGGTCCAAGGATGGATTTAAGATGTGGAGCCACCGCGATTTTTGATGTTAGTTTTTTAAAATTTTAGCAGCTTCTGCTCTGGAGGAAAATAGAGTCTCAATCTGTATAGAGGCATTAATTATGGTACTATTCCAAGTTCGGTGCCATATTCGGATGACTTAAGAATGCTAAATGCATTTTAGGACTCATATTTGCACGATAAAGATGTTAAACAACGTAAAAAGAAGAAGAAGAAAAAGAAGCATTATTAGCGTTAAACGCGCTAATCTTAGTATGAGTCAGTAATTACTGATCCGATTTGAAAAATTCTTTCAGTGTTAGATAGCCCATTTATTGAGGAAGGCTATAGGCTAATTTTTATTACGCTAAGACTAATATAAGCGAAGAAATAGAGGAAAATGTGAAAAAAACGAAGGAAATTATTTGAAAGGGCTTATTTCACGATTTTTTCAGCAAATTTTTCTGTTATTTGGCACAGATAAAAAGTAGGAACGTGAAGAATCATAGGCTATTTATTGTGGACTAATTTGTCTGTGAAATATCTAATTTACGCGGGCGAAGCAGCACGGAACGTCTAGTAATATTATAAAGCTGAAGAGTTTGTTTGTTTGAACGCGCTAATCTCAGGAGCTACTCATCCGATTTAAAAGAATCTTTCAGTGTTTGATAGCCTATTTATGGAGGAAGGCTATAGCCTATATTTATCACGCTAAGACCAATAGGAGCAAAGATACAGAGGAATATGTGAAAATAAAGCTGAAGAGTTTGTTAGTTTGTTTGTTTGAACGCGCTAATCTCAAGAACTACTGGTCCGATTTGAAAAAATCTTTCAGTGTTTGATAGCTTATTTATCGAGGAAGGCTATAAGCTATATTTTATCACGCTAAGACCAATAAGAGCAAAGATACAGAGGAAAATGTAAAAAAAACGGGGAAAATTATTTGAAAGGGCTAATATCTCACAGACTACTGGAGCAATTTTTATGTTATTTGACACGAATATATAGTAGACTACGTGAGATATGGGTTATTAATTTGTGAAAAATATACGGTTTCCGTGAAATTTCAGATTTACGCGGACGAAGCCGCGCGGTACGTCTAGTAATATTAATATGTTTATTGCTCCATTCATCACCATGTCTTTGGCATGCAGAATAATGCGGCTATCAGCCTCCTTCTATTAATTAAGCCCTGTCAACAGCGTTTTCGTTGGTTGAAAATCATATATTCTAAATTTTTTATTTTATTTTATTTTTACTATATTTTATCTAAATATTATTCAAAAACAGGCATTTAAACATTCGATTCAATCTAAAATGATACCAAACTCGCCTATATACCTAAATCCCACGCAGTTGTTGACCTCATACCTTGTTAAAGCTAAAAAACCCCCCTCCCCCACCTGCATGAAATATTCAGGTGGCTCCACATCGTAAACCCATCTTAGGGATATAAAGATCAATCCTACCAAAGGAAATCTTTGGCTCAGCAAAAGCCGTATTCCTCGTTTTTTTGTCTTGTACGCACACGACTATATTCCTTTATTCTTAAAAATAATCAAAAATGCGTTAACGTTTTCAGGAAAAGTTTAAAAGTAAATTTAACAAAAATACTCATATTTTCAACATTTATTTTTGGGCTCCTAATTCCGTCCCTTTAATATATATATATTAAAGGGATAAATATAATATATTTATTTTTAGTATTTGTTGTTGTAGCGGCAACAGAATATATTATGTAACACAATTCCTGAAAATTTCAGAAGTCTAGCTATAGCGGTTCTCGAGATAGAGCCTGGAGACCGACAGACAGACGGACAGACAACGAAATTTCAGTAATAGGGTCCCATTTTTACCCTTTGGGTACGGAACCCTAAAAAAACATATTTTTCTACAGTTTCAAGCAAAAAGAAGTGATATGAACGTTCGAGATCAATTCACTGTTTGAGATCGTAATACCGTCTTGGGGGACGATATTTGGTTCATGTAAGGGGACGATATTAGGAATTTTTTTTTTTTGGTTCATCTATTTAAACAAAAAACGTGTTATAATCTCAAAATGTTACTTAATCGATTAACATCTGAGGTAATAATAATTAGTTTTACAAACAAATTGTATCAATAAGTCAGGCATCTCAATATTTTATGGTATCCAAGAATATTTCAATGAAAAACTGACTTCGAAAACTTTTTTTGATTTTCCAATTCCTGCCGGTACGTAAGGCGTGATGCCCTCACTTCTTCACAATGACCGACATGCAACTAGCTCCTAGCTCGTGCCACTAATGATAGATGGCAGTTTTTAAATAAGAAGATATCGAAGGGGACGGAATTAGGTTTGGGGACGAAATTTGGCGACTGTACCCCTAATGATCACCCTTTGATATACGATGAAAGCTTGTTGCAAACGTAGAATTATAATTAAATAAATATAAAATAATATAACACCAAAATGGCTACCAAGGACAGAAACTATCAAGTTCTAGGGCGCATAGCAGCTTCAGAGGTCGGAAGAAAATAGAATAATAAACAAGAAATTGTTAAACACGCAGCGAAAAGCCCATAGATGACTCAAGTCTCAAACTATTGAAATAAATAACAAAAAAAAACGTAGCGCCTTGTAATAGTTTTCTCTTAGAGCTAATTTGAAAACTAAAGTATACAATATACTAGAATAATACACGTTAGATCGTATATAAACCGTCCCAATCAGCACACGCACACAGAAGCATGTTTTCAAAACAAAACAATGCAATAAGTCGCGCGCTCATGAAACTTGTCTCTGTGATGAGCAAAGATTTCATAGACAAAGCTGAGTTATTCTACTACAATGTGCTTATATTGTGCTTATATTCTACTTATAATATTATTATTCTTTTCGTAAACGTAAAGCTCCCCATATACGGCACGATTCGTCTACACGATCGATCGTGACGATTGATCGCATCAAAAGTGTCGCTCATATTTGATGAAGTAAATCGTTAACGATCTTGATATACACCATCGATTCGTCGTTTCGATCGGTTAGACACGACGGATCGTACAGAAATCTTACCGTGTATCCCTTAAAACCTATCGAATTTGCCATCGAACAAATGAAATTTGTTGGGCCAAATCCTTTTGTGGATGCAATCTATTGTGATCGAAGGAAGTCTAATTTATAAAAGTCCCACCACTCCCACCCAATCTCCAGCACAAAGGACGGAAACATTACTCCGTAAGGCGAGATAAGTAACACCCTAAAGTTATTTTCGGCGCCGTAAAGCGAGATGAGAAACTTTATGATAGTTTTGTCGTAAAAATTTAAGTGAGTTATTCTCGATCGCTGACACTTGTTGCTATCTTTTTGTGATAAATGGCGTCTTACAGCTTTCTTCTATTCATGCAGGGTGTAACAACAACAAAGTGATAATACTATACATAATTATAAGGAACACAACAAAGTGATAATACTATACATAATTATAAGGAACACAACAAAGTGATAATACTATACATAATTATAAGGAACACAACAAAGTGATAATACTATACATAATTATAAGGAACACAACAAAGTGATAATACTATACATAATTATAAGGAACACAACAAAGTGATAATACTATACATAATTATAAGGAACACAACAAAGTGATAATACTATACATAATTATAAGGAACACAACAAAGTGATAATAATATACATAATTATAAGGAACACAACAAAGTGATAATACTATACATAATTATAAGGAACACAACAAAGTGATAATACTATACATAATTATAAGGAACACAACAAAGTGATAATAATATACATAATTATAAGGAACACAGTATACACATCCTAAGGTATACTTTGTTTTGTTACATTCTGTATAGCACGGAACTCCCTATGATGTTCCTTTGAACATAGAGATACCTTTTGAATCAAAAGGCATCTCTGCATCATAAATTAGTGTTCATAATTAGTATGCACTAGTCAAGTCTAATTAGGTAGTATGTTACTTATTTGGCTTAATTAATAATTAAGTACTTATTAATTATGTTTTATTACTGAACCCGTTAATAATATAATATTATTATCCTACGGACTGCTCTTATTTCACAAATCGGCCATATTATTGGTCAGCCACAAAATATTCGTTGAATTATGAATATGGCGCAAAAGTTAGGTATCTCTATGGTGCTTTGTCTATACAAAGCACCATAGAGATACCTAACTTTTGCGCCATATTCATAATTCAACGAATATTTTGTGGCTGACCAATAATATGGCCGATTTGTGAAATAAGAGCAGTCCGTAGGATAATAATATTATATTATTAACGGGTTCAGTAATAAAACATAATTAATAAGTACTTAATTATTAATTAAGTCAAATAACATACTACCTAATTAGACTTGACTAGTGCATACTAATTATGAAGACTAATTAATGAAGCATATATGCCTTTTAATTCAAAAGGTATCTCTATGTTCAAAAGTTTTGAACAATAAGCTAAGGTATGGCATGATAAAAAGGATTCATCCGAATGCATGGGAATTTAAACTTTAACAAATTTACGGACGGTTCAATTTCGTTTGGCATTTAAAAGTAACCTCTGACCTAATTTCGACCTTTGCTCCTTCGAGGTCTAGTTATTATCAGTATCAACATCAGCGTTGCACTAATCTGTTGCATCTATAAACGTATCAGGCGATCCATGAGCTCGTTTGATAAAATCGGTGGCAAATTAGGACATCAATTCTCGTATTTTAAATAATAAATTGTTATTTGCCTACATCGAAACTATGTATATTTAAACTGAATTATTGTAAGAATATGACACCCGCAACTTCGTTACGCCAAAATTCGTTTTACGCGCGGGAACCGTACATTTTTCCGGAATAAAAAGTATCCAATGTTCCTTCCCAGGACTCGAAGCATCTTCATACCAAATTTCAGCTAAGTGGTTTAGGCGTGAAGAAGTAACAGACAGACAGACACGCTTTCGTATCCATACTAATTGTAAATAATAGCTTAGGTTTTATTCCCTTTATTTACAATTTTATATTTTCATTAATTTCCTGTTAGAATAAGTTATACTGTTGTCTCATTTTTATGTTATTGCTGTCTCTTTCGCACAGAAATGTAGTGTGTCTCACACAATTAATATTGTTGTCCTTTTCGCTAATTGTAGTGTGTCTCACGCAAATGTTGTTGTTGTCTCTTTTGTTTTATAACTTTATTTACGTTTTTTTATTGTTAATTAGTCTTATAAGAATGCCTGTTTACTATTGTATTAGCTTATAAGAATGTCGTTTAATGTTATCTGTGTAAGTCTGTATTTTTCAATAAACGGACTGCGTATGCCCGACAACAAACTGATAGAACCCCATAGGCTCTAACAGTACAAAATTCACATATAAACACGCACTTACTCAGTGCAGCACGCATTCGATACACGACCTCAGCAGAAGCAAGGCGAACCCCTGCTCCACCAACACTCCACCGTGACTGCAGTACCAAGTTTCACCTGGCGTTTCACTTCTTCGACCTGCACCCTACCTCCTCAGGACTGAACCTTCAACAAGTTACAGTCCACACCGCCAGCCTGACCAATTGACGAACACGGCCCCGCTGAATTGTCGTGTCGTCAACACTAATATTATATTAATGTGAAAGTGTGTCGTGTCTGTCTGTTACCTCTTGACGCCCAAATCGCTGGATCGATTTTGCTGAAATTTGGTAATGTAGATATGTAGTCCTGGAAAAGGACATAGGATACTTTTTATTCCGAAAAAATGTACGGTTCACGGGCGATACACGAATTTTGGCGCAAATAAGTTGCGGGCTTCATCTAGTAACTAGTTTATAATATTATGCTGAGTACTCACATACGGTTTTGCTCGATAGTTTTACTCCGAATCGAAATAAATGACATATTTGACATATTTAATTCCATCGAGCCGGCTCGAGGCGAGCCTTCGAGCTGTCAGTTTTGCGGTCCACACGGTGGTTATTGCTCGATTTGGAGTAAAACTATCGAGCAATACCGTATGTCAGTACTTAGCATTAGTATGGATTGCTTAATACATTTTGGCGCGAACTTGCGCTATGTAGAGTATGCTGTATCGATCAGGCTGCAGCGAGCCACAGGTGGCAGATATACTACGGTAAAACAACGAACAACGATCTAGAACATACTACGCAAATGTGATAGAGCCCTGCTTCAGCACGAATGGGTAATATCAATACCAAGGCCTCACAGAAACCGGTGCGAAACAACGCTTATATGCGTTTCGACAAGTGATGGTAAAAATGAGGCTTGGGAGATGATGGGAATTTAAAGGAAATGCAATATACATATAAGTTGCACCACCAAAGGAGTTGCACGTGCTCTACTGCACAGCCGACAGTGCACATGTCCACTGGGGTGACTATCGCTAACAATCAGACCCCTTAGACAACTGGCAAAACGCTAACGCTAACGCTACAAAATGTATGCGATTTGACATAAGTCATCGCTTGCGAAGCGATGACTTATGTCAAATCGCATACATTTTGTAGCGTTAGCGTTAGCGTTTTGCCAGTTGTCTACGGGGGCAGCTAGACAAGCGGCAAGCGATTATCGTAAACGCTAACGCTAACCTACCTATGCGATTTGACATTAGTATTCGCCAACGAAGCTATGACTAATGTCAAATCGCATACATTTTGTGGCGTTAGCGTTTACGATAATCTCTTGCCACGTCTTGTCTACTAGGGCAGGTGATCTGTCTGATAATATTTTGGCTACATAGAAAAAGCTTGAAGAGCGAAAACTAAGCCTAAAATGGCTCCTAGATAAACCAAGCAAATAAATAGTGTTATTTTGATGTCAGTTTTCTATATAGCCGCGGTGGGCGTTTCAAAGTGAAAAATAATCACAAAATCTTGTTACAATGGAAACCTATACAATAGGACGCCAGTCTGCGTTTTAATTAAAATTCCTAGGACTTAGAATAGATGTTCAGACTTCAGAATAGAGACCTGTCGCTGACACACGTTTTAACAAGTTAACAAGATAACTAGGAATGAACTGAAATAGTCAATAGACTATCTGCCGCACTCAGACACGAATATTAATTGCTGTTACTATATCAGGGGGGTGAGCCAAAATCTTTTCTTTACATACATTTTGATCGGCGATTCTTTATAGAATCGCCGATTAAAATGTATGTTCAATCTGATCCATCAATCTGATTGACGGAATAATGAATATTGATGGTTATAAAAAGTTCATATTAAAAATATGATCAATTCATCAATCCGTGGGTTAGACGATCAAATTTTCGTCAATCTTTACCGGATTGATAGATCAGATTGATGAAAATTTGACCGTCTAACCGGCGACTATGGAATAGACATTATTAAGACGAGTGACGAGTCGTACCGTCGTACCGCGTACGTCAACGTCACACGAACGCTTATGTCAATTCCATACATTTTGATCGGCAATTCTGTAACGAAACGAAAACGAAAAAGTTCTGGCTAAATGGCCAGGTGATCTATCTGTTCGTTTCCTGGTTTATTTCATAAAAAATCCCCCGTCCATTTCCCTGTGGTTTAATCTATCTCCGCACCACGTAATACGTTAGAGTCGTTAAAAAATACAAGTCAGACGAACACTATTCAGGTAAATTACTGCATTTGTAGCATCTTTATGCATTGTAGAATAGATTACTAGGTATGGGAATGTTAATTTATGCTATGTGACAGCTTTCTGTCGTTTTTATCAAAAGAAAAAGACTTGGTACCGTAGCTGTCTATTAATTATCTAATAATTTGTAACCGGACCATTGATTTTACAATTAAGTACTTAATACAACTCTGAAAATACGTAAAAATAAAATACTTGTATAAATATAAAGTAAAAATTAATTTTATCGGAAACTCGAAAAAACTATGCTACAATTTACAAAACTTCAGGACTCCACGGAACCATTTGAGAGTTTCTGTACTCTAGCACGGTACTAATATTATTATTATTTATACTAGCTGTTGCCCGCGACTTCGTCCGCGTGGGCTTCAGTATATCAGTTTATAGCGCGCGGTGTCAACAAAATTGGTGTCAAATTTAAAAGCTTTTTAAAACCCTATTACCCCCTAAATCAAAATACCCAAAACAACTGTGCAGTGTGCACAATATTATAATCTTTCATTTTTCGAAATTAAACTTTATTTATACCACATTTTAAAGCTTATTTAGCCCCCCATTACACAACTTTAGCTTTACCCATAAAATATTTATCATTAGTAGGTTTAAGGTTACGTCACTGCATAGATAAAGTACTGAGTAAGTGAGTAGTGAGTTATTTATCAACGTGAATCGGAAAATTTAACTAAACATGGTACCACCTATTATAGAAAGAAGTATGAGCAAGCGATAGCGCGATGTAGGCGACTCTTAGCGACATCTGTTATGAATTTTTGGAACTAACTTAATTTGAACAAATTTACGCATAAACACCCCCTTACAACCCCTTTTTCCAATTAAAAAGTAGCCTATGTCCTTTCTCAGGCTTTCGACTATCTGTGTACAAAATTTCATTACAATCGGTTCAGTAGTATTGGCGTGAAAGCGAGACAGACAGACAGACAGAGATACTTTCGCATTTATAATATTAGTATAGATGACGTAGCGTGCTGTCGAGCAAGTCTCGAGGTGAGTTGGCGCGCACTGACCCCCGCGCGGGGGGGAACATGTTGTATGCAGAGGGGCCGCCGTGAACGAGCAGTTTGTACCTATTTCCTAACAGATGTTTGTATGGTCACAGAATACATAATAATTATTTGGTATGGTTTTCTTGTTATTAATGTTTATTAATATTTGAACACTATTGTATGTAAAGACTATAATAACATTACTTATAAATTTATTGTAATAAATAATAATCTTAGTTTATGGAAGTTATTGAGTTGTTTTAAATGTGTGTCATCCATGATCTAGTACGTATAAATGATCATATTTACAGAGTAACATTATTTTTATATGTGTATCATTTCTATAGAAAAAACTGAGTACTCACTGGCTTAAAACCTGTTAAGAAATTGGTTAACTATACTTCATTTTAACACATGTAACAGTTAGTTGTTACCTGTGTTAAAACAATTACAGTGTGTCGTTAAAAAACCTGAGCAGCTATGAACCAATAACACAAAGGAACTTTGTTTGACATGACCCTTCTACTCGCTAACTACGCTCGAGCAAGCTCGGGCAGGTTCGGCTCCGCTCGTCAGTCCGTTCGGCGCGCCGCTCGATGCACGACGCATTACAAAATATTTACTATCTTCGCGCATATTCTTTGCATTTTATTGAATAATTCTAGTGTAAAGTGATACTAACCGACTAAAAAAGGAGGACTATCATATTATTATATTGGATTTTAGCGTAGTTTTATAATAATGACCGACACAACAGTCGTATTCCCGCGCAAGCTCGCCAAACGCTTCATACTGATGTACCGAGACCTGCCGTGTCTGTGGAACAAGAACTGCGTGAACTACAAACAGAGGACGAAGAGACACGAAGCTATCGCTAAACTGACGAGCCTGGTTGGTACATTATGCGTTTATTTTAAAACTTGTTGAAGCTCGCAATTCCGTTGCGTCGAAATTCTCCCAAGACTCAAAGTATCTCCATACCAAATCTCAGCAAAATTGGTTTAGTGGTTTGGCCGTGAAGAAGTAACAGACAGACACATTTTCGCATTTATAATATTAGTATGGATGTATAGTAGATGTATTTGGCACGAATGGGTCGACTTGGGTCGATGCCGTACCTAATAATATTTTGATTTGTTTCTTTAATAATAAAATAATTAAATAATGCCAAGGTCTCATAGAGAACCGGCGTAAAACAACGCTTATGTTGTGTTTCTTAAAAAAAGTAAGGTACCTAACCTAAAGTTCCAAAGGAAGTGAATTATTACTGAACCGGAAGTCAGTGTACAGTGGCCACGGCCAGTGTGTTTTCTAGACTCTTGTACAACATTTACAAGTATTCATACGCTGCTTATGAATACTCGCTAACCATCAGGTGATCCGTCTGTTCGTTTGTTGGGTTCATTTTATTAAAAAAAACATACTTACTATAGTACTTTGCTAAATGACGAAATATGAGCAAATGGTTCGCAATTCGCATGTTTATAATCACCAGGGAGTTCTACAAGACGTGTTAAGTATCGAATTTTATATTTTACAACTTTAAGGACGGAGCCACACTGCTTTGTTGCGTTGCGACGCGTTGCAGTATCTGAACGCAATAACGCATTCTATGCCACAGTTTGCGTTGCGGTGACGCGCGTCAACACAACGGAAACGCTCGTTGCAACAATATCATAATATTTGAGCAAGTCTTTTCGATACTGAGTAGCAATTTTTTCAGGTGCGCGAATACGACTCGAGCGCGACCCCCGTCCACGTGATGCGCAAGATAGAGAGCCTGCGTGCGTGCGCGCGGCGCGAGAACAAGCGCGTGCGGGACAGCCTCGCGGCTGGCGGCGACGTGTACGTGCCGCATCTGTGGTACTACGACCTCATCTCCTTCGTGTTCGGCCCCCGGGCCGAGGTCAAGCAGTGCCCGGAGTCGGTGAGTGTGCTGACAAGCGCGACGTTTCTCCGTTGCGTTTTAAAAACGCAATGTATGCTAAATTTGTGTTGTGTTGACGCACGATAACACAATGCAAAAAATGTGACGGCGCGTATGTATGTACTGTGTAAAACGTTGGGACGTAGTCGCTGCAAGACGACGACGCAAAGTATTTCACGCTGGTTCGCAGGCTAAATGTCTTTGCTAAATACTCACATACGGTTTTACTCAATCGAGCAATAACGTCAAAAAAACCCGCGGCTCGGGCTATCGTCCACACATTCAGCATTGCTCGATAGTTTTATTCTAAATCGATATATTTCATTCCATCAATCCGGCTCGATCCGGTTCCATCAATCCTTCGAGCGGCTCGATGCGAGCCTTCGAGCTGTCAGTTTTGCGGTCCACACAGTAATGATTACTCGATTTGGAGTAAAACTATCGAGCAAAACCGTATGTCAGTACTTAGCATTAGAGCATGGTTCCTTGGCAGAGAGCCAGCAAATCATCGGAAATCTTATCAACGTTTTATGTTTTTACATTTTACCGAACAGAGAGAATAGACAACCAGAGAAAGAAAATTTTATGAACGAAATTGAACTGACCGTGGTGTTGTTAAATTTGTTAACAATTAAAAAAAAAAGTCCTGTAGGAAATACCCAATGCCAATCAACGCAAAGTGAAATATCCGAAGCAATAACAATTTAAATTAAGTCTGATATTGGTATCCGCAGAGTTAAAATTGCAAGAATAATACACTTAAAAAGTTAGCTACATATTTTGCCGTCGCGAAACGAGGCAGAAGTAACATTTTGTTGTACGTTTAAATGAAACTGATGCTTTTAACTACAAGACAATGCGGAAGTTTGATATTTCATTCACTACCAGGTGCCGCTATAAATCCTTAGGGTCTATGGTGTCAAACTGCTGTCATATGTCACGATATAGCTGTCATGTGTCACGTTAATATGTCTATTCTTTTCGCCTCAACTCTGACGCTGGCAACTCCTAAGTGGCTTGCGCCAAAAGAAGAAGAAGAAGACACGATTGACCCTAAAGCTACCTAGCAGCACCTGGTGGCAAATAGCATATCAAACACCCTCAATTGAAGCATCACATTATTTTTAAAGAGTCGTAAGATTTTTTTAAGTAACCGCGACCTATATACACATTTAGCTTCTAAACAACAAACATCCCAATACTCACAAGGGTGTAGCTTCTGCGCCGCGATGTATTTCTCCAGCTTCCGTCGCAGCACGATCTCCGCTCCGTACCGCCCCACGGACCCGTTGTCCACAAGCAGAAAGTACGCGTGACGGTTGTTGAGGACGGCTAACTTTGACCTGGGGAAGAGAGTCAAATTTTAGATATCGACTGCTCCTAGGTAGACTATCGTAAGTCACAAAATGGCAAATTTCGTTTTATTGCAAAAATGCATATAATTATGTTAGATCTTTTAGGATCTTTAAGAAAAAAATTTAAATTCGAAGTATAAGTGCCTTTTTCGAAACGTAAACTGTAGTATGTTTCAAACGCCTCCGACATTATTTATTGTAAGTCCCTTAGCGATAGTCTACGCGGAATAATAGGGGAGCAGATGCCCGAATTTACACATCGTATGTATCAGTTGCGATTGTCTACGCCGGATAAAGATTAACGTAAACTATAGTTTGTACTACTTACAATAGTTTACATTGGAACTTCTATTGAAAAATATATTGCAAGTGTAACTTACGATTTTGTTTGTTGGAATTTAAGTTATGATAAGTATTGTATGTTAATTATACAATATTATACTACGGAAACTATTATTTTTTATTTACTGTATCTATATCTTACTACGTTCTACGTCGTACTATTCATTAACATACGATACTTTACCGATCTAATTCTTTTATTACAACTATTATTTATGAAATTAGGGGGCAAAAGAGCACCTGATGGGAAGCAAGTGGACAACCCATGGACGCTCGCAACATCAGAAGAGTTGAAATACGTTGCCAGCCTTTTTAAGAAGGTCGCTTTCTTCTTCATGTTTTCAGATCGTATTGGTCCGGAAATACTGCTGGCGGCAGTTTGATGTAGATTTATTGTGAAAGACTCATTAGGATGGTAAATTTTCCTTCCACCGGAAAATTTACCATCCTAATGAGTCTTCGATGTTGAAATGTTGCAAGAGGTGTGATAACGAAGCACCTCCCCTTGATACAGCAGACAGAAGATGCAGGGCGAAGCCACATCTGAGCATAATTCCAAGGGGTCTGGCTTGTTTGAAACACTATGGCTGGCTACAATCTAAGCGGCCCTTTGTTGGTTACTATCCAGAGGGAATAGTTGGTATTTTGTCGCCTTTTCCCAGAGATGAGAACAGTATTGCGCTGAATCTTCGCCTTGTAGAGTTATAGGCGTTGCATCGCACTGAAATACTATCTCGCTCTGTTGAGAATACTAAGCTTATTCAAGGCCAACTTGTCTTTACTCGTTTGTCGCCCGGGAACGGAACCTTTTTCCGGGATATAAGTATCCCATGTCCTTTTCCGGGATTCAAAGTATCCCCATAAATTATATCAGAAAAAAACGGTTAAGGGGTTTAGGCGTGAGGAGGCAATATGTCCAATGTCCATGGACAAATAAACAAACACACTTTTGAATTTATGCAAAAGTATGGATACATAAATTGTACTTAGTTTATATTTTATGATCTCTTTTTTCTTCCTGAAATTTTTTCAAGAACTAGTACTTGTATCCCAAGTGATCATCTTCCTGTAGTCGTATTCCTCATGTCAGAGGGTCGTGACCTTCCCTTTAAATAACCTTCCTTCTAATAATGTTAAGCCAGCTTTTCCTATCTTCAGCCACTTGAAGAGCGTCGTAAACGATGGACTCAATAATTTAGGTGCGTACGAGGGCTGCTATTTATGTATCCGGAACTGGCCACTTACAAGAACAATATTTAAAAAGTAATTACAACATTTGAAAATAGAACTCTTTGGTTGAAGAATACATTTTGTTTCATGTGACTGTCAATTATTTTTCCATTGTGGCGTCATTTTGAAAATTGCGTGTCTTCATTTGCCATGGATTTAACGCGTGAACATTTTCGTGCAATGATTTACTACGATTTTCGGCGTGGGCTAAATCAACAACAGTGCTTTATTCAACTCACCGCAACTTTTGGAGATGAAACACCATCAAAAACCACTGTTTATCACTGGTACAGTGAGTTTAATCGTGGGCGGTCTATGCTCACGGATGAAAATAAAGAAGGTCGCCCAAAAACAGCTGTTGTCCCACAAAATATAGATGCTGTGCGGGAACTAATAATGCGTGATCGTCATGTTACATATCGCGAGATAGAGGCGTCCTTAGGCATAAGTATGACGAGCAAACATAAGATATTACACGAACATTTGGCTGTAAAAAAATATGTTCGCGTTGGATTCCGCACAACTTGACAATCGATCAAAAACGGGCTCGTGTCGATTGGTGCAAAAAGCCCTGATTTGGCACCTAACGATTTCTTTTTATTTCCATACGCGAAGAACAAATTACGTGGTCAACGTTTTTCGAGCCGCGAAGAGGCTGTTGATGCGTTCAAAATGCACGTTTTGGAGATACCTCAATCAGAATGGAAAAAGTGCTATGAAAATTGGTTCCAGCGTATGCAAAAGTGTGTCGATCATCGCGGCGAATATTTTGAAAAGCAATAAAACCATATTAAATGATATATGTTTGTTTCTTTTTTTAATTCCGGATACATAAATAGCAGCCCTCGTATTTGATCGGACTAACGCATGGAACTGCGGCCCCGCGGTCTTTCGACCTCAGTCTTGCCAATGACTATTTTAATATTGTCTCCTTTCTTTTAGGATATTATGTGTCCATAGTATTCTAAAATAGATTTGAGGCATATTGTGGTAAAGATCCTTGTAAAAATAACTTTTAGCTCAGCCAGGATGGACGCGTTGGTTCCGAAAGCTGTCAAATTGAAATTTGGAGCATTTTCCTTCATTATCACATCTCGAAGGCGTCGATATATCTGCGGTCGGTTGAAGTATGGTGTATTGTATACTAAAGTTTAGACAAGTTTTATCTTACTTTTTAAAGAAAACATTTTGTCACGCAAGGCTTTACGTATTTGACACATAGCACTCCTAGCCATCCTAATTTTTTAATTAAAGTGTATCTGGTTCACAGGAGCCATTGTTCGTAATAGTGGACCCATGTGATAGCGATAAAGAAATAATAATTGATAACAGGCCTTAACAAAAATCAGCGACATGAAATTAATATACTTAGCAGTGTTTAAGGTTTTCTAATTGATGCCCACAACTCCGTAGAGCCAAAAATTCGTTTGTCTCGCGGGGACCGTACAGTAAAGGACGTAGGATTCTTCCTATGCTAGTATAAAAATGTCCTTTCCCAGGACTCCAAGTATTTTCATACCAAATGTCAGGAAAATTGTTTGGGTGTAAAGAGGTAACGAACAGAGATACATTTTCGCATTTATAATAATATTGTATAAGTATAAGCGGATTATATATTGTGATAAATACTCTTAAGTTATAAAACTTATCATATGAATTTTTTAAGAAGGTTACAAAATATTATTTATAATAACATTTTTGCTACTGATGACGCTTTGCTAGCCAATAAAGTTGATTACTTACTATATTTTAAAACTTTTTTGCACATTAACGGTATAAATCATGTCAACTACCTACTTCTGAAATTTATAAAACAATTTTTAAAGGTATTTCACACTTTTTTCAGAGAAGATAATGTATAAATAATTTATTTTCTCAAACATACTATAAATTCGAATTAGGCAATTCCCCTGTAAACTATGATATGTCTTACATACCATAAAAAACGTTAAAGAAGTCCTCCGTATAGTGTAGTAAGTAAACGTTACAATACTTTAAAAAGGAGAAATTTCAACGTAAACTGTGGTAAGTGTTAGTTGCAATAATTTCCGTTATAGATTTTCCAAAGAATAATATCGCAACAACAATTTCAGCTAAACCAACCTAATAATATAGTATTTTATTGCATAAGTTAATACCTAACACTATTGTTGTTGCTCATGCCAAATTTTATAACAATCGGTTAAAAAATGAAGTCATGGTTCAAATTTGCAACTTCAAACGCTCCTCCTGTAAAGTTGTGTTTTTGATGTTACGATAGTCTACCTAGGAGCAGTCGATATATACGACGTAGTTTGTAGAAATGTATAGTTTTACAACCGTCGTTTTATATTTACTATTTAGTTTAGGCGAAATGCACAAAACCTAAAAGAAAGATTAAAGCCGAATAATGTAATATCACGGTAGCTAGTGAAGGAGCTAGCTAGATGTTGCACCAAATTCATATTATTAGGATTAGCGGCTAGCTTTGACCTTTTGACTAATAAATTATCGAGGTTGTCAGTAGAGCAGCTAGTTAGCTACTTAAAACGGCTAGTTAGTTACGAATAAGCCTTTGATAAAGATAAGATGATAAAGAAGCGTTTGATAAAGATAAGATATTAGTAGATAGATAGTTCTATACCATTAACTTAGGTCTTCATCGTACACACTTTCCTAAACCTTAAGGCTTAAATGAAATGTGAATAAGTTTAATAGAATGTAAGTCGCAGCGTAATTTACACATTTTTATGAAAAATACACAGATTCTCATATTACATTAAGAGCAATTAGTCCGGTTAACGAATGACTCAAAAGAGGGTATAGAGTGCGTGAGCGGGAACCTAAGCAATTTCTGCAGGAACTTATTCAGGGTGGTTAAGGACAAAACATACTAAAAGTCCTGACGTCTAGGAGGTGAGCCGGAGGGAGGCGGGGGGGGGGGGGGGGGCGACAAAGGTCTAAATTTTTTGTTTTTCGTCAATAACTAAAAAAATATGCGTTGTAGCAAAAAATAGTCTATGACGACCTTAAAGCTTATTACATTTTCTGTAAATTAGATTCTATACAGTTTTTCCAAATTCTTATCCGTTTTCAAGCTACACGCTCAGGAAAAATAAAAATTAACAAAAGCTTTATTTTAAACTAGACGTACCGCGCGGCTTCGCCCGCGTAAATTAGATATTTCACAGACAAATTAGTTTACAAAAATTTTGCCGATAGCCTTCCTCGATAAATGGGCTATCTAACACTGAAAGAATTTTTCAAATCGGACTAGTAGTTCCTGAGATTAGCGCGGGCTTATTTGAACGCGCTTATCTCAGGAACTACTAGTCCGATTTAAAAAAATCTTTCAGTGTTAGATAGCCCATTTATCGAGAAAGTTTATAAGCTATATTTTATTACGATAGTACTAATAGGAGCGAAGAAATAGAGGAAAATGTTGAAAAAACGGGGGAAATTATCTGAAAGAGCTTTTTTGAACGCGCTAATCTCAGGAACTACTGGTCCTATTTGAAAAATTCTTTCAGTGTTAGATAGCCCATTTGTCGAGGAAGGCTATCGGCTAAATTTTTGTACACTAATTTGCCTGTGAAATATCTAATTTACGCGGGCGAAGCCGCGCGGTACGTCTATTTTAAAATAAAGCTTTTGTTAATTTTTACTTTTCCTGAGCGTGTAGCTTGAAAACAGATAAGAATTTGGAAAAACTGTATAGAATCTAATTTATAGAAAATTTAATAAGCTTTAGGGCCTTATCACACTGGCGATTAGCGTCGCGCAATCTCGGCGTGCGCGCTGCGCAGTCGTGTCGCATTCAAATCGCTCGCTAATCGCCAGTGTGATAAGACCCTTAAGGTCGTCATAGAATATTTTTTGCTACAACGCATATTTTTTTAGTTATTGACGAAAAACAAAAAATTTAGACCTTTGTCGCCCCCCACCCCCCTCCCTCCGGTTCACCATCTAGATGTCAGGATTTTTAGTATGTTTTGTCCTTAACCACCCTGATTAAGTTCCTGTAGAAATTGCTTAGGTTCATGCTCTCGCATTCTACAACTACTTTGTTGACCGAGCTAAATATTAAATTAAGTTGAACGCATAAATTCACATTGCGAAGACATCTCAAAGCTATTAATTACGCAAAATAAATTCTGTAGGGATTTAATAAAAATAAAAAACTTGGAATGCATGGAAGGAATATATTTTTCGTAATTAATCTCCCTGTCCGGAGCTGGGGCCTGATTCTCAAGATTCGAATGGCATGAGAGCACGATAGTGAGAGCACGATTGGAATCGACGTTCGACGTTTTAGAATAGCGCCCCTGACCGGAACTGGCCGGAAGATATTTTACGGAATTCAAAAATAAATCTTTGTTTGTTGTGGAGATGGGTATTGTTACCCAATAAGCCTCAGGGTAAATGTGGAGGGATTGTTTGTTCATCCTGAGTCATCTTTTGTTACATAATCTTAGGAAATGTCAGTCATACCTTAGGACTTAGAAAAGGAAGGATGATAAACAAAAATTTTCATTATAAACATGAGATAAAATTAGTTATGATATTATAAGTTTAAACACTTACGGATTTTGTCGCGGAGCACTTTTATTAATCCCGACGTTTCGGCTACTTTACAGCGGCCGTGGTCACGGGCGGACTGAGGTGACAGGTGTCCAATTTCTTGAAGTTATCCAACTACCCGACGACTCATCAATATTTGTTTGCGTTCCGATCTACGCAGAACGAACTCACAGTGTCTGCGTAGATCGGAACGCAAACAAATATTGATGAGTCGTCGGGTAGTTGGATAACTTCAAGAAATTGGACACCTGTCACCTCAGTCCGCCCATGACCACGGCCGCTGTAAAGTAGCCGAAACGTCGGGATTAATAAAAGTGCTCCGCGACAAAATCCGTAAGTGTTTAAACTTATAATATCATGAGTGATACTCGCGAAAACTTAAGAAATCATTATAAAATTAGTTCCAAAGTTTATTTTAACGATGTACGTAGGCACGGTAAAAATCATCTTAAAATTTAGTTTTAGACCATCGCGCCTAAGTACTTTTTAACCGACTTCCAAAAAGGAGGAGGTTATAATCTTATGTTCGGCTGTGGATTTTTTTTTTATTTGTGTATGTTCAACGATTACTCCGCTGTTTGTGAACCGATTTTCAAAATTTTTATTTTGTTGTATATGGTTCAACTCCAATTTGGTATCATGTTCACAAAAGTGGTGACCTGATGATGAGATCCATGAGTAATCGAGGGAACTCCTCAAAATGTATATGGAAACATATAGTGATTTTGGTTTTATATGAAGGATCCTAGGCATATGCTACCAAAAAGTAAGATTTTACACCAAGGAGGCATGCTATGGTTCCGAAGATACTAAGAGAACTCCGGATTCCTTATAGATACAAGTTTAGGACTTTCGGCGATGTTTTAAGAACTGAAAGCATATGCTACTATGCAAATTACATTCATCATCATCATCATCATAATCATCATTCATCACTACCATCACACGATGCATCGTTATGAGTTATGACCCTATTATTGGTACTTTTCATAGTCTTTTCGATCGAGACTCGAGTTTGTCGATTTATTTTGAAAATTATATTAATGTTGTTACAAAGTAAATGATTTAAATGGTGTTGCGGTTACCAAGTTGGCAATTTGATCATGGGATCTATGAGGTATGTAGGAAACTCCTTGATTGGGACAAAATATATAGTTCTATTATTGTAGCTTAAAGTAGTTAAAGCATATTTTATTATGGTGAGCTGATGAGTTTACATGCGGAAGTTTTATAATACAACGAAAGTCACTGAACCAGAACTCTAGAGCCTTTAGAGATAGGCGTTTGAACATTTCAGCATTGCTTGATGAACTCTAAGCATATACAGGGGTATATGCTTGGAGTTCTTTAAGAAAATATGAAGTGGTAGTGAACTCAGATAATAAGTTTTCATATGAAAGTTTGGGGGTTTCATCGTTGTTTTAAGAACTGAAAGTATGCTACAATGCAAATTCTATTCATGATAATTCAGTAATAATATTATAGTCAATAAGTAATAAATAACGACGTATTATAGTAGCAATTTCATGACAGTTGAGTGCGTATTAGATAAACAGGTCTGTAATGTATAATATTATTAATTATAGTAGGGTATGGCTATGATATGGCTAATGCCTTTTGAGACATAGCATAAAACTTTTTAACCGACTTCCAAAAAGGAGGAGGTTATAATATGTTCGTCTGTTTATATTTTTTTTGTATGTTCAACCATAACTTCGCCGTTTATGGACCGATTTTCATAATTCTTTTGTTGTTGTACAGGGTTGAATCCGAGGTTGGTACCATGTTCACAAAAGTGGTGATCTGATGATGGGATCCATGAGGAATCGAGGGGACTCCTTGAAATTGATATGGGAACATATGGTGATTTCGATTTTTTCTGAAGTATTTCAGGCATATACTACCAAAAAGTAAGATTTTGCACCATGATATACCCTGGTTCTGAAGGTACCCAACAGAACTTTTGAATCCTTATAGATACCAGTTTGAGAATTTTGGCTTTATTTAAACTACTCCAAGCAAAAGCCAATGAATCCTACATTATTGCTGCTGAACATAGGCTAAATTTTATTTTGGAAAAAATAGGGTTTCGTAAGATATTTGGGTTTTTCGGACGCCAGGTGAAAAAATCAACCAGAAAAGTTACTTATTTTGCGTACGCTGCCGAAACTATAAAAGATAGAACCATAAAATGTTCTAAGTATTGTAGATCTTATAAATATCTACAAAAAAGTCCGCGACACACTATACTTATCTATGTCGAGTGAGGCACAATAACCATTTTTTAATTTAAAAATCTTGAATTTTTTGGACAACATTTAAACGCGTTTATTTTACTCATGCTATTAATCCTTATCAAAATAAATTATTTCATCACTAATATGTAGATAAAATTTAGTCTTTGAATGATTAAAATTGGACGTTTGGTTTTGAAATTATGGCGAAATTAAAATATTACGATAGTAGGCGTCACCAAGCGGGATGCGCTTGCGGGAGGAAGACAGTCTGTGCAGTGTGCACTGTACACCCTTCGGATAATGACCGCGTCCGCGTCGTCGATGTCAGTGTCGGAATCTGTAAATTGACCTGGGAATCATTTTGCTGACCGAGTCTTTCCTGGGGAGGCTTTTTGCAGCCGTAACCGACATCCACGCGGGGGGAGCCGCGGGCGACCGCTAGTAATATGTACAACTCTAAGACAACAAGCTATAATATAGCCTTGTCGTCTCATATTATGTACTTAACTAAAAAGGGTAAAATTATCATTTTTTAACAAAAAATTAAAACCGACTTCCAAGGTAAAAACAAAAGTAATACTTATTCATAATCTAAAAAACGGTTGTCTGTAAAGTCGGTTTACTGACGATGGTTGAACGTGACAACGTGCCTCTTTGTCGCTCGTTCCGCGCTCTCGCTTGCACTTCAAGCCTTAAATGGAACGCCTCAGAGCGAGGTAACGCCGCATGAGCCATGTTTTTTCGTGCGTGCAGCAGGCTCCATCGAATTATAAGACGTTGTCACGTCAAAACTCATTTCCCCGACTGTACATTTCTGCTTAGCACAATTTTTCCCGACTGTACATTTCTGCTAAGCAACTTATTTCCCCGACTGTACATTTCTGCTAAGCAACTCATTTCCCCGACTGTACATTTCTGCTTAGCACAATTTTCCCCGACTGTACATTTCTGCTAAACAACTCATTTCCCCGACTGTACATTTCTGCTAAACAACTCATTTCCCCGACTGTACATTTCTGCTAAACAACTCATTTCCCCGACTGTACATTTCTGCCTAGCACAATTTTCTCCGACTGTACATTTCTGCTAAACAACTCATTTCCCCGACTGTACATTTCTGCTTAGCACAAATTTCCCCGACTGTACATTTCTGTTAAACAACTCATTTCCCCGACTGTACATTTCTGCTAAACAACTAATTTCCCCGACTGTACATTTCTGCTAAACAACTCATTTCCCCGACTGTACATTTCTGCTAAACAACTAATTTCCCCGACTGTACATTTCTGCTTAGCACAATTTTCCCCGACTGTACATTTCTGCTAAACAACTCATTTCCCCGACTGTACATTTCTGCTTAGCACAATTTTCCCCGACTGTACATTTCTGCTAAACAACTCAAATGGAACGCCTCAGAGCGAGGTAACGCCGCATATTGCGTCATGTTTTTTCGTGCGCGCAGCCCATATCGAATTATAAGACGTTGTCACGTCAAAAGAATCAAATAATTCTTATTCCTTATTATAGTTCTTCAGACTTCGCCTAAACCTTTAACAATACCAGCTTACCTTAGCGTAATTGCTATGTCAAGGATCTCAGAACTTTTCCGGGCTGGTACCGACTTCAAAAGCATGAAGATTGAATACAGAAATAGTTGAGGTTTAGGAGAAGTCTGAAGACGCCACTATAATAAGGAATAAGAATTATTTGATTCTTTTTAGATTATGAATAAGTATTATTACTTTGTTTTTACCTTGGAAGTCGGTTTTAATTTTTTGTTAAAAAATAATAATTTGATAACTGCTTGAGTATAGTAGTTGTAATAGTTTCATACCTAAATCCTATATATCTACAACTGACAGCTTATAATAAATATGTTTACCGGTAAATAACTAAAAAGAGTGAAATTATTATTTTTAACAAAAAATTAAAACCGACTTCCAAGGTAAAAACAATCTATACTAATATTATAAAGAGGTAAACTTTGTTTGTTTGTTTGTTTAATTGTAATGAATAGGCTCAAAAACTACTGGACCGATTTCAAAAAGTCTTTCACCATTCGAAAGCTACATTATTTACGAGTAACATAGGCTACTTTTTATTTTGGAAAATATAGGGTTCCGTAAGATATTTGGGTTTTTCTGACACAAGGTGAAAAAAATCAACCAGAAAAGTTACTTATTTTGCGTACGCTGCCTAAACTATAAAAGATAGAACCATACAATGTTCTAAGTAAATGTAGATCTTATAAATATCTACAAAAATGCCCGCGACACACTATACCTATCTATGACAAGTTTGGCACAACAACCATTTTTTTATTTAAAAATCTTGATTTTTTTGGACTACATTTAAACGCATTTATTTTACTCATGCTGATAATCCTTATCAAAATAAATTATTTCATCACTAAGTACAGTTAGTGTAGATAATATTTGGTGTTTGAATGATTAAAATTGGACGTTTAATTTAG
Organism: Polyommatus iphigenia; assembly: GCA_963422495.1. Classification (NCBI taxonomy): domain Eukaryota; kingdom Metazoa; phylum Arthropoda; class Insecta; order Lepidoptera; family Lycaenidae; genus Polyommatus; species Polyommatus iphigenia. The sequence continues at coordinate 1,847,189 of OY730180.1, forward strand.
AAGTTATGGCGAAATTAAAAATTGCGTTACGCCCGTTTCGAAGTAGGCGCTACCAAGGCGGGGGTGCGCAGTAGCGAAGATTATGACCGGTCCTGCAGCTGGTGAATTAGCTCATATACCCGTTGCATATACCAAGAATACCAATGATCCCTACATAACAGCTGATTTGCCTATACCCTGCAAAAGGCTCCAATTCCCTGTAAGACGTAGCTTTTGCGGCGGTACCGACTAATGCGGGCCACGGGTAGTAATAATGAATACAAGTTAAAACTGCTGAATCGATTTTAATCATTTTTTCTGTAGATATATATTTTATACCCGTGCGAAGCCGGGGCGGGGTCGCTAGTAAGTAATAATATGAACTAAAAAGTATTAAATAATTCTTACTCTTTAATAGTGCCTCTTTCAGAATTCATCTAAATCTCAACTATTTCTGTACATACTATACAGGGTGCAATTAAACCTACCTGCCAAATTTTTTTGGGGCTTAGGTGTCATTAGGAGAGTCCATTAAACCACAAAAAATAGGGTGTTAATTTTTTTACAATAAGATATTTTGTCCCAACCTAATTCAGTACAGCTTGGTCATAATGGCAACGGCGCCAGTCTGTCGCGCGGAGTCGGCAAAAACCGGCTACATGGGTAAAGCGGGGGTGGCGCGCGGGCGGTGGGGGCCCGTCTCACGCGCCGCCCGCCGGCCGCCGCAGTCGTCCGTCCACGTTTGAATTGCAGTGACGTAATTAATTTGTCACCGTCGCGCCCCCACCGCCCTCGTAATTAAGTATCTGTGCTGTGACAAAATGTACTCTTAACGGCGACTCGCGAGTGTTAACATTTCAAGTGGCGAAAGTTTACTGATCACGAATGCAGTTGTAGGTACCTGAATCTGAACCGCGAAACAATTTTGTCCATTTAATCAAAAACTCGCGTTATGGACAGCCTCGAAGACCTAAAATCGCGTATCGAACATGCGTCTGACGAGGTTAAGTGACAGAGTTGTGCTCAAACTTAAAAACAATGTGTAAAAACGTGCTAGAAGAGTCTAGTCAGCAGAGGCTGAGAGCGAAACGGATTGCAGTTTTAACAAAAGTACTGTTAGCGTAAACAAGATAATAAGATTTAGAGGTGGGTGGTTTTGATTTTTAATGTACCTAGTTGTACTGTGTACATAAGTTGATTGAATTTTTAAATACCCCTAAATGCAAAGGATGTGGTTTAGATTTATTAATTTCTAAAGTGCTTATTGTTCGTAATTACTAAGTTGTAATTTTCCATTCCTTTGATGTGTATCAATTATTATTAATTTTACTCTAAACATACCTACGTCCTTTACATTTTGACGGTCCTAAGCCTGTTAAAGTATGAAGGGAAAATTCGCAACTTATGATAATGTAGGATCGTGGGAATCCTGGATTAGGTAAGAGTACACGGTTTTTTTTTGTTGTTTTTAAGTTTTGGATTTTAAGAATTACTTTTTACTAGCTATTGTCTATTGTTGCCGTGTTCTTAGAAGTAGTCGCAAGATGTAAACAGGGTCATAAATAATAAGTTATTGTTTTTAGAATAGTGCCGACGATTTATGACGTTGTTTACTATACTGTTTAGAATTGAAATAATAGTTATTTACCCAACATCACATTAAGTATCAACCACCATCTACACCGATACTACAATACAGTAGAACTCCAATTATCCGAACTCCGACTATCCGGATCGCCGATTATCCGAATCACGCGCTATTATTCTTCCCCCCGCGAAGCCAGTGTTTGCGCGTCAAGTCTTGACTTGACTTGTCTTAAGTTGCCGTTGTGAAACGGTTGAAGACCGCAAAACAGCTTACATTAACGGAGATGTTTAAAAAACAATGATTTTTATTTCTAAACTTGTACATAAGTACATTTTATTTATATTTAAAACATGTGAAAATTTCATGTTTCTTTCATTTAATTCAATAAAAAAATAGTGCAATATCAAAACGTAGCTTTTATTCTCTCCAATGGCAATTTTAAAAAAAAAATCCGATTATCCGAATATTTGATTATCCGAATGGGCCCCGGTCCCCATTAATTCGGATAATTGGAGTTCTACTGTAATAACAAAAATTATTATTGTTATGATAACGATGTTATCAATGAAATACGTTTCAAAGTGGGTGGGCGGGGCCTGCGCATGGCGTCCATATTTAGTGGTGTTTTCGAGGATAACTTTCGAAGCTATTTCTCAACATTTTAGTACTGAGTGACTATAAAAGAAAATATACGTGTATTTTTATTTTTAACAAGGATTAATATATCCAAATTTGGCAGGAAGGTTTAATTGCACCCTGTATAGTCTTCATTACTTTGAAGTCGGTGGGTAGAAGTCAAAATAATCGTACATGACTTAAAAAATATGTGTCCTCGGCTGTTTTTAGCTTATTTAGAAATTTTGTCGGGTTACAACAAGTGATAAACCTATTAACTTTAAAGAACAATTCATTTTCAGTACACCAAGATATTTTTGTAATGCTAAGAACATAACTATATCGAAAAAAATATCATCAAACTAAAGTCAGTAATTTCAGTTCCATACAAAATGAAAGTGACCTCTTGCGTAATGAAATTTTAAACATTATAAAATATTCAAAACTAGGTACTATTTTGCAATATTATAGACTATCAATTAAAAAAATGTGTCTACACCTTTGTTTTCATTTATTATAACCATAATAATTTATCATGCCTATTATTATAAAATTACGTTTCATAATAAAATCCCAAATATCGTTCCTGTGAGTAACTCCGGTAGATAACGGTGTTTTAGGCGCTCCCGAAATGGAATTCTACCATGTCGCAAAATATATTTTATTCCAACAAAACTGTTGGATCACATCACGTAATTTTTAGAAAGCCATCATATCACTTCGTTTAGTTTTGGTGGAAAAAGTGCACGCACAAAAAAAAATCCTAAAATATTCCTGTGAATAACGGTAAGTCTAGATAAATTCTAAAGTAAATTACGCGAGTCTGGATACGCAGTCTGAAACAGTATGTTTTGGTGATCATAAACACAGAGAAATTGTTTTCAAGGTAAGATATTTGTCAATATGACGATACATTTTAGATGTTAAAATTCCTATTTTTCCTTCCTGTAGTTAACGTAATACGACTTAGGGCTAGTTCATATTGATAAAATTATTGTTATTGTGTAAATTGAGTAAGTTAATGTATAGTAAATGTACCTGCAATTAATAAATAGTTTTTTTTTTATAAAATAATGGGGCAAGCGAGCAAACGGGTCAGCTGGTGGAAAGCTACTACCGTCGCCCATGGATACTCGCAACAGAATTACGCTCTTTCTTCAAGGTTTGCAGGTCGTCTTGGTCTGAAAATTGTTCACCCCGAATGACGATCTCGCAATAAACTTTCACCTTTTTAAGTTTTTTTTATTCATGATTATCTCGAAAACTTACGAGTTAAAAACATTGTCTGTTTTTGAGGAAATTATGTAGAAATTTCACTTCCTAGTTAGATATCTATCTAACTAGGAAGTCATGTGTGTGTTTTTGTCTGTATATATAAATTCATGGAAATTTTGTATTCTTTTTGGATTTGGGATATTTGCGCATAAATTAAAGCTTCAAATGTTTTCATTAAGATGGCGCCAAACACAAATGCTAAGCGATAAATCAATTAAGAAATTAAAAAAAACCCCCGCCAAAAAACTTTAAAAAGTATTGAAATAATATTTACTGACTTTAAGTTTAAATAATTCCTAAGAGTAAAGTAATATTTTAGTCCATAATTGTTGTCACGGTGTGTCGGGGGACCGCTAAGTAAACTACGACAACAGCGACTTTTGCATTTTGTATCGCCACAGTAGTCGCGGATTCTCTCGATTCGGGTCGGTGTGAACTGACCCTGTATAATGTTATGTCAAATCAAACATTAGCGGTCCCCCGACACACCTTGACAACAATTATGGACTAAAATATTACTTTACTCTTAGGAATTATTTAAACTTAAAGTCAGTAAATATTATTTCAATACTTTGTAAAGTTTTTTGGCGGTTTTTTTTTAATTTCTTAATTTAATTTAATTTTATGCTTTTTAAACTTGTGCAGAATAATTCCTATCAACAGGATCATATCCCAATGAATACCATCCATAAAATATGTCCTCTTGGATGAGGCCGTCAATATGAGCCCGAACATGAAACCTTCACTTTGGGTTCATGCGGAGCTCAGCTTCTATAGAATCCAGGTGATCCTGCAGCAGCAGCATGCAAATATTTACTGTTTATCTACGTCTTACTGGTTAATTAAAATGAGCCCAAGCACGAAACCTCTGCTCTAAGTTGGTGAGGAGTTGGGTGTCCTATTGATTACCAGGTGATGCTGCAGCACCAGATCAACTTTCCAATAATGTGTACCTAGAATAAGTATTCATAAGTGTCACGAACCAGAATGCAAAATATAAAACCCATCAAACGACTGCAAGTTGCTAATCGGCCTATCAAGAACCAGATAAACCGTTATAATATTTCAGCAATGAGGAGGCTGATGATGATGAACTATAGTTAAGAACACTCTCGATTATGTCAGCTTTCAAACAAAAAAAACTAGATCAAAATCGGTCCACCCGTTTGGATGCTATGATGCCACAGACAGACAGACAGACAGACAGACAGACCGACAGACAGACACGTCAAACTTATAACACCCCTCTTTTTCGTCGGGGGTTAAAAACCGAGAAAAAGTTTTTAAACCGTGTGTTTGTACTTTGTGGTTATTAATAAGAATAGTTAAAACATAATATTTTATCGATTTTACCAGTTATGTTAGTCTAACAATAAATAAAATTATGTACGTATTTTTTGTTTCAATGTGGAAGCATCCTAATTATCCTGTGAGTAACAATTTCTGTCAGGTGGGTAACGTTATTAACCGCATTTCATGTGAGTTACGGTCGATTATTTTGACTTCTACCCCGGTACCAGTCCCAGAAGGTTTTTCTTTTCTTCTTCTGACATTGGCTGATTAACTCACGATTAAATTAGCTGGTACCGACTTCAAAATAATGAAGACTTTATTATGTATGTACAGAAATAGTTGAGATTTAGACGAATTCTGAAAGAGGCACTATTAAAGAGTAAGAATTATTTAATACTTTTTAGTTCATATTATTACTTATTGTTTTTACCTTGGAAGTCGGTTTTAATTTTTTGTTAAAAATAATAATATCTTCAAGTTACGACTTAGTCCTGAAACCAACCTAATACATAAGCTTCAAATGCGTCGATTTTTTGTCATAAACTCTTCAAGCTCTACCATATCTTTGGTGGCTGAATATTTTCCAATAACGTAATAGCTTTGATAAGCGTCTTGCCTCTTGCATACGAATTTATATTTAAAGCGTTCTCCTCAAGCATATTTTCACTACAGAAATATTTTTCTAAGAATCAACTGGATGGAAATTCGTATCGATACATATACAGTGTGTTAGTGTAAACACCGTTATCCTTGAAACCATCAAATGAGCCCGTCAAAATGAACAACCTTTAATTCTATGAGAACAATGCTGAGAAGTAAAAAAAAATGCTGTCTTCATACCCATACGGATGCCCGGATCGGCAATTTGTATGGATATGAAGACGGATTTTTTTGAGTTCCCAGCATTGTTTTCATAGAAAAAGTTGTTCATTTTGATGGTTTCAAGTATAAAGGTGTTTACACTAACATCTTGTATATAGCCAATAGCCATATAGTCAGATGAAAACAGATCAATATGCCTCCTCCTACCCAGTAATCCAATTCAGAGCTGATTTTCTACTGGAACATTGTAAACGGGCACTGGAATGCAATTCCGTCCATTCCAGTGAATTCCAGTACCCGTTTACATTATTCCAGTAGCAATCCAGCCCTGAATTGGAATAATGTAAACCCGCTTATAGAGCCATATTATACAGGGGTAAACAGATCAAATAGCCTTAATTTCTGCAAATGCGTGGATCGTAAGGTTTTTAATTAACGTATGTTTAAATACGGGAATAAATATATTGAGATCATAAGCTTTGATTGCGTGGAAATTGCGAGGTAGGTAATTCCATTTTGAATGGGGGTGAATTTTTCGAGAATCCTTTTAAAGGCCTCAAAGTCTTTATAGAGGTCTTTCATGCCTTATTTAATGTATTACGGTACGTCGCCTCAGCGTCGACGCACCGACGTTTTACATGCATATTTTATCTTATATCTTTAAACGAGCAATTCTATATATATATATATATATATATATATATATATATATATATATATATATATATATATATATATATATATATATAATTGGAATCTCGGAATCGGCTCCAACGATTTTCATGAAATTTAGTATTTAGGGGGTTTCGGGGGCGATAAATCGATCTAGCTAGGAATCATTTTCATAAAATGTCATTTTATGTGTGTTTTTTGAATTTTTTGAATACCGAGCGAAGCTCGGTCATATAGCTAGTTATATTGATGCGTTGAGTCATTCGAATGAGTACTTTACTTTGATGCAACGAGGGACAGGAGATGAAGTGGAATTAGGTGAAGCTCTGACATCATCTTGCATTGTGTTGTCAAGCGATACCGCAGCGCAGCGTTATTCCGTTTCGACGACGCAACGCACCGTGACTTAGTAGACAGAGGATTTGCTCTTAAAAAATGTTTGAAGAAAATAAGCGCTATACCTCCAACGTTTGAAGTATACAATCATTCATACTTATGGCTGAATAGGATTAAAACATGGTATTATATTATGTGCAGCTCTAGAATATCTAGAAATTACATAGATACAATGATGATCCAGCGGCCAGCGCCATAAATATTGCGCCCGTTAATGTATCAATCCTAATCAATTCGATAAGATATACTCGTTCTTTACAGGAGGAAGACGAAGACACACCCAAGGATACCTCAGACGACGTCTACGAGGCTGAGAGCTACCAGGAGATCAGCGCGCCCGCCATGATCGACATCAACAGCTGCAGCGGCATGCTGCGCCAGCCGCAGTACTACGAGGAGCACAAGCGGCCCGGTGTGCAGGACGAGTACGACGCTATAGGTGAGAGCGAGACGGGAGATGGGGGAGTTACCGGGAGATCAACGCGCCCGCCATGATCGACATCAACAGCTGCAGCGGCATGCTGCGCCAGCCGCAGTACTACGAGGAGCACAAGCGGCCCGGTGTGCAGGACGAGTACGACGCTATAGGTGAGAGCGAGACGGGAGATGGGGGAGCTACCGGGAGATCAACGCGCCCGCCATGATTGACATCAACAGCTGCAGCGGCATGCTGCGCCAGCCGCAGTACTACGACGAGCACAAGCGGCCCGACGTGCACGACGAGTACGACGCTATAGGTGAGAGCGAGACGGGAGATGTGGGAGCTACTGGGAGATCAGCGGGCCCGCCATGATCGACAGCTGCAGCGGCATGCTGCGCCAGCCGCAGTACTACGAAGAGCACAAGCGGCCCGGCGTGCACGACGAGTACGACGCTATAGGTGAGAGCGAGACGGGAGATGTGGGAGCTACTGGGAGATCAGCGGGCCCGCCATGATCGACAGCTGCAGCGGCATGCTGCGCCAGCCGCAGTACTACGACGAGCACAAGCGGCCCGGCGTGCACGACGAGTACGACGCTATAGGTGAGAGCGAGACGGGAGATGTGGGAGCTACTGGGAGATCAGCGGGCCCGCCATGATCGACAGCTGCAGCGGCATGCTGCGCCAGCCGCAGTACTACGAAGAGCACAAGCGGCCCGGCGTGCACGACGAGTACGACGCTATAGGTGAGAGCGAGACGGGAGATGTGGGAGCTACTGGGAGATCAGCGGGCCCGCCATGATCGACAGCTGCAGCGGCATGCTGCGCCAGCCGCAGTACTACGACGAGCACAAGCGGCCCGGCGTGCACGACGAGTACGACGCTATAGGTGAGAGCGAGACGGGAGATGTGGGAGCTACTGGGAGATCAGCGGGCCCGCCATGATCGACAGCTGCAGCGGCATGCTGCGCCAGCCGCAGTACTACGAAGAGCACAAGCGGCCCGGCGTGCACGACGAGTACGACGCTATAGGTGAGAGCGAGACGGGAGATGTGGGAGCTACTGGGAGATCAGCGGGCCCGCCATGATCGACATCAACAGCTGCAGCGGCATGCTGCGCCAGCCGCAGTACTACGAAGAGCACAAGCGGCCCGGCGTGCACAACACAACGAGTACGACGCTATAGGTGAGAGCGAGATGGCAGATGCGGAGATACCAAGAGATTAGTACAGAAATAATTAATGTGTCCTCAGAAAATTTCAGAGCAGCTTCAAATTACAACAAGAACATGAACATTTTGTTTCGTTTGTTCGGTATTTTGGCCAGTAGACGAAATCCACATCAAGAAACAACGATAAATTCCGTCTTCAAACTACGGAACCCTGAAAATCCAGGCTGGGCCGGCATTTATTGCAATAAAACCCCAAAAATATTCACAAATATTTGTGTATAATTAAGCAAACGACTTCATTAACGGGGTAATTAAGTTTATCGCTCGTTACGCCCAAACGGATTACGCGTTTAATATTTAACTGAGATGCAGACTCAATTATTTATACAGGAGATGTGGGATCGGGGGCGAAGGTATGAGATATTGAAAAATTTATTGACTCTCCGAGTTATGATACCCTTATCTTGGATGTGAGATCATTTTTCGGTAAGGGAACAAAGATTTACAAATAATATGGCAATTTTTGGTCGCGACTTTGTTTGCGCAAAAACTCATTACTCGTAATAGTGCAGAAACCGTACGTACCGGGTTTCAAAGCATTACTCAAGGATAATCAGGCCAGCTTTCACAACACTTTTACTTTGATCCATTTAATTTGATCCATCGCGGCATCTAAACCCATGACCTATGTCGCTTAACTCTAACCAGCTATTGATCGGAGGTGTTTTCTGATATTTCCTACAGTACAAGGTAGATCAAGCTTGTCCGTTAACTGAAGATATCTTTTCAGGTATAAACGTGGCAGCCAAGCTCCGGAACCTCCCCTCCAGCACTCGCATCATCGCGGAGAAGCTCATCAACGACGTGCTGTTCCAGGCGCAGGTGGGCGGCCTCACTTCTTCCACCTTCCTCTCCACACCTGACCCCTTCAAGTAGTTTCAAAATTGTACCGACTCCTTGAAGTATTTTCAGAAGTGTACCGACCTCTTGAAATATTTTCAGAAGTATACCGACCTCTTGAAATATTTTCAAAAGTGTACCGACCTCTTGAAATATTTTCAGAAGTATACCGACCTCTTGAAATATTTTCAAAAGTGTACCGAAATCTTGAAGTATTTTCAAAAGTGTACCGACATCTTGAAGTATTTTCAGAAGTGTACCGACCTCTTGAAGTAGCTTCAGAATTGACTTGCTTTGAAGCTACTACACAAGGCTTATTCCCTTCAAGTAACTTCAGAAGTGACTCGTTTTCAAGCTGCTGCATGGGCTTTTTCCCTTCAAGCTGCAAGTAGCTTCAGAAGCTACTTGCATTGCATACATGGAGAACCCTTCAAAAGAGAAGTGTTAAAATCTCACAAGACTGATGTTCTGTAGAGAAGATGGTAGGAATTTAGTTACATTTCCAAAATTGGTACCTATTCGATCGCATCGAATCTATGAGTTTCATACGGTTTGCAACAGGACTAACGAAGAAGCATAGAAGAACTTTTATACTCTACAAGATATACCAAACAATAAACAAAATTTCAGACAAATCTGAGACAGGACGTATGTTTTACTAACGCACTAATGCTCTGCTGATGCTTGGTTTTATAACAAGACTGTAGAGATTTGAACTGTTCCCCTTGCAAAGAGCCTCTTGTTGCAGAAGTTCTTCACTAGAATCTAAAATCTAGATAATGATAGCTATAATGTACTCGGCGAAACAAGGCGGTAGTGGTCATTGACAACCCTGTCAAAAACTTGTCATTTTCTATACAAAGCCGCGATTGACAACATCTGACACTTCATTGTCAATCGCGGTTTATATAGAAAATGATAAGCTTTTGACAGGGAGTCAATGACCGCTACCGCCATGTTTCGCCGAGTAAGGTACAGTAATAAGCTTCGCTTATTTGTGGAATATTATCTAATCCACGGACAATGGACATCGTATTTTATAGACTCTAACATGTAGTGATTATTGTAAATAAACTTTGTACAGATTTTTCGTAGTTTTATTTTAAAAGTTTCCTAATGTTTAGAATTACTTAATATTCTTCTTCTAATTAAGTATGTCTGGTTTATAAGGTTTCTTAAGTTTATCTATTCATATTAATTTATGTGTGCCAATGGACACCAATATAATAAAAAAACTGTCAAAAACTAACCATCAATAATTATTATTATCATGAACGATTAATTATTATAGAATCTATACAAACATGCCCCTTTTACAGACAACCTAACCTTTATAAGGAGTAAAATATTGACATAAACATAACAAACAACACACGAGGGTCACCGGTTAATAATTCCGTACTCATTACTTTGGGCACTTCATTGCTTTTTGTTTGGTCAGTGGGTCTAGGGTTGCCAGGGGTCCGGATAAAGCCGGACATAAGCAAGTCCGGCCAAAATGAGAGGAAGTCCGAATTTTATAAAGCTCTGCGTCTACAATTTTGTATGAAAATCCTACTAATGTTAGACGATATTATCATGTCTCTTATTATACTGAAAAGCACACACGATGCCGAACTCATTGATAAGTATAATGAGAGTTTAGTTGCGTGTGTACGGTAAATTATACGGCTATTGCTGAACCAAAGATTTCCTTTGGTAGGATTGGTCCTTATGGCCCAAGGATGGAGTTAAGATGTGGAGCCACCGCGATTTTTGATGTTAATTTTTTAAAATTTTAGCAGCTTCTGCTCTGGAGGAAAATAGCGTTTCAATCTGTATAGAGGCATTAATTATGGTACTATTCCAAGTTCGGTACCATATTCGGATGACTTAAGAATGCTTAATTCATTTTAGGACTCATATTTGCACGATAAAGATGTTAAACAACGTAAAAAGAAGAAGAAGAAGAAGCATTATTTAAACGCGCTAATCTTAGTATGAGTCAGTAATAACTGGTCCGATTTGAAAAATTCTTTCAGTGTTAGATAGCCCATTTATCAAGGAAGGCTATAGGCTATATTTTATTACGCTAAGACTAATATAAGCGAAGAAATAGAGGAAAATATGGAAAAAACGGGGGAAATTATTTGAAAGGGCTTATTTCACGAACTACTGTAGTAATTTTTCTGTTATTTGGCACAGATAAAAAATAGGAACGTGAAGGACGATAGGCTATTTATTGTGGACTAATTTGTCTGTGAAATATCTAATTTACGCGGGCGAAGCAGTGCGGAACGTCTAGTAATATTATAAAGCTGAAGAGTTTGTTTGAACGCGCTAATCTCAGGAGCTACTCATCCGATTTGAAAGAATCTTTCAGTGTTTGATAGCCTATTTATCGAGGAAGGCTATAGCCTATATTTTATCACGCTAAGACCAATAGAAGCAAAGATACAGAGGAAAATGTGAAAATAAAGCTGAAGAGTTTGTTGGTTAGTTTGTTTGTTTGAACGCGCTAATCTCAAGAACTACTGGCCCGATTTGAAAAAATCTTTCAGTGTTTGATAGCCTATTTATCGAGGAAGGCTATAAGCTATATTTTATCACGCTAAGACCAATAAGAGCAAAGATACAGAGGAAAATGTAAAAAACGGGGAAAATTATTTGAAAGGGCTAATATCTCACAGACTACTGGAGCAATTTTTATGTTATTTGACACGAATATATAGTAGACTACGTGAGACATGGGTTATTAATTTGTGAAAAATATACGGTTTTCGTGAAATTTCAGATTTACGCGGACGAAGCCGCGCGGAATGTCTAGTATTATTAATATGTTTATTGCTCCATTCATCACCATGTCTTTGGCATGCAGAATAATGCGGCTATCAGCCTCCTTATATTAATTAAGCCCTGTCAACAGCGTTTTCGTTGGTTGAAAATCATATATTAAATTTTTTTTATTTTATTTTATTTTTACTATCTTTTATCTAAATATTATTCCAAAATTGGCATTTAAACATTCGATTCAATCGAAAATGATACCGAACTCGACTATATACCTAAATCCCACGCAGTTATTGACCTCATACCTTGTTAAAGCTAAAAACGCCCCCCTCCCCCACCTGCATGAAATATTCAGGTGGCTCCACATCGTAAACCCATCTTAGGGATATAAAGATCAATCCTACCAAAGGAAATCTTTGGTTCAGCAAAAGCCGTATTCCTCGTTTTTTTGTCTTGTACGCAAACGACTAGTTGAGATGCAAGTCTTCAATAGTAGGATATCCGGCTAAGCTGTCCGGTTTGCCCGGCTGTTGGTTTGGCAATCTGGCAACCCTAAGTGGGTCGCATTCACACCGAACAATCGCATTCAATGGCTATTGTAGTGAAATAATAAAAGCTGTAAAGACCCGATAAAATTATCTAAAGAAAAACAAAAAGGTACAAACCAATAAAACTTTGTTTTTTGGTTGTCCTTTTATGTACTCATCTTTATTTACTGGGCTGCATTATTAAAAAAAAAACAAATGCTGCCGAATGTCCTTGTTTGTTAAGCCACTTTTTAAATGTATTGGATGACGACAAATACTGTATAAAAGTATGTTAAAATAAAAAGAAATATGTAAGAAACGGGACCCTATGAGCATCATTGTCAATTCTAAGCTATAGATATCATGTTTTTTTTTTCAGAACAAAACTGAGACTCAGACTCGCTCACCGACTGACCAGTCACGTAAAGATACTCAACACCTCTCATGTTCTCGTTCGAGAAAAGTATTTTTCACAAATAGAAGCAAACAATATTACAAGCTATTGCCTGCCGCTTCACTGATAGAAAATCCGAAGTCGTTTCTCATGGGGACTTTGATGTTGATCTGTTGTGTAATTTAAACTAGAAAGTCTAATCAATTAGGGTGAAGCCAAACGATCGTAATTTGTGAGTTGTGAGTCGCAGAATTTCGGTCGCGTAAATATCTTTTCATACAAATCATGATTCACAAAATTACGCTCGTGTGAATCAAACAGGACTTTTGTATGAAACTGAATGCAGCAGAATTTCTGCCAGCCGAAATTCGGCGACTCATAACTCACAAATTACGCTCGTTTGGCTTCACCCTTACAAAATACCGCGGAAACCAAATTAAATTCTTCCCCGTGATCTACTTTATCCATATATTTTGTGAGTTTTAATGTGGCACAGATATAGAGTGGACCACAGGAAAGGTCCATAGGTTACATTTTGTGGGAAAATGTACGGTGTCCGCAGAATTTCTTATGCGGAGCCGCAACGTCTAGAGCGCTTATAGACGAACGGCATTTGTCGACAACACGCGTCGATGGTAGTCGACAAATGTAAAAAAAAATAATGAAAAAAAATCAAGCGACTGCCGTCGACTTCGTCTGTAAGAAGACTTAGTGTCTTAATACACTAGGCCGAAGTTATGCGGCGTAAATTCCGCATGATTACGTCCGCAATGTCAAACGCATACAAAATACGGACGGAACGCGACGGAATAGTGTATCATCGGTAATTTAAAATACATTGCGGGCGTAATCATGTTTAATTTACGCCGCGTAACTTCGGCCGAAAAAACGCGGCCGAAGTTCGGCATGATTAGTGATTACGCCTTCAATGTATTTTAAATTGCTGATGACACACCATGCCGAAATTACGTCGCGTTATATTGTATGCGTAGTCAAACGTAATAATGCCGAACTTCGGTTGCGTATTTTCGGCCTAGTGTGTTTAGACACTTAATCGGAAAGTCTCCTACCTTGGCGAGGCTATCGCGTGGTAGGGCACGTCCCTGCCCCTGCCGATGAGCTCGTTGGCGCCCTCCACGATGCCCCAGGGCGCTATGCCGATGCTGACCACGCGGCCGGCGCGCTGCGACCGCTCCAGCTGCAGCGCGTCACCCACTTGCCGCGTCACACCTGGGGAGGAATAGAGGTTTAGCGATCTGAATGTGAGTTGTTACTTCTGCACTGCACCAGCATACCAGAAGGCTTATCATAACAACAGTTATAGAAATGGGAAAGAATCGACATACTGACAGATTTTGCGGATTTCCTTTGTCTAACTGTCACTTTGTCTATTTTTCCGTCGAAAGAAAGTGCTAACTATGGTCACCATAACCATGCTAAGCCTACTGCAGGGCGATTCACGATTCCCGTTTGACACGGATTCGGAAACTTTACCGTGCGGTCATTGGTCAATACCCGCGTACTGACCAAGCGAGCCGCCTCGCTGCCTCGCCCGAGCGTGCCGCGGCCGAGCCAAAAGTTGTACAGACCGACCGAGCAACTGTGCGCGAGGCTGCCGCGGCGAGGCGGCTCGCTTGGTCAGTACGCGGCTATTGCCTAGCGCGGCGAGCCTTTCATTGGATGTCGAGCAATGAAGTTTTTGAATCCGTGTCGAATTGCGCATTGTGAATCAGGGCCATGATTTCAAACTACCTTATCTAACTTGATGTCACCTACTTCGATTACAAATATGCAAACCATCTAGACAGCCGCAAGGTTTTGCACCAAAAATGTTTTATTGCACAGGCATAGTTTTTCTGATATTAAAGTATTCTTTTCTCTTTCCTGGGACTCCAGGTATATTCCATACCCACTTTTATCGAAATTGTTACAAAGAGAACTTTCGCAAATATATAACCTTTAATCTCTGCATATGAGAAAAGCTCGAGTCTTCCATTCATCTCGTTCTATACTGTATACATAGCAAATAGAAATATCATTTCTATCATCAGTCGAACTCTATCACTATCAGTTATAAAGACAGGTTTCCGCTTGAATACAGTATTCCAAGAGAATACTTTATTGAGGTAAAAAGTTGCAGTTTTAATACAGAACTAAGATCAATGGGCGTTTTCACACTGAGACGGTAACTACACGACACGATACCACAGAATAGATAAGGGCCACCGCACATATAATACAATTTCAAGTTGGCCGACTATCGTACATACACGAAAAATGTGTACCGAACACATGCATAAAGTATACATGTATTCGGGTCACATTTTGTAGCCTTTTGGTGCACTTTTTTTGACGGAGTTACTCTTCCTTAGTTTTGTTATTCGTAGGTAGTGTCACAATTTAATTGGACAACTTCATCGTGTACGCTGCCAGCCGCAGACTTTTAGATTTAGTTGGTAACGGTGTTGCTAGCCTAGCGACGTGCGTGTTAAAATGCGTAAAAAGCACGCTTTTATTGTGGCACTAATAAAACGAAGGCGAAAAGAAAGGAGAATATTTTGGGTGCATTCAATTTTAAGTGACAGAATATTAGAATTAGTACGATAGTCAGTTTGTACGATAGTCGGCCAACTTGAAATTGTATAATATGTGCGGTGGCCCTCTTTTCTGTGGTATCCCACCACTATATATTATATATAGTGGTGGGAATCGCAGACACAATAGATTTTCAATTGTTATGCGGCAGCCGGGTGCCGCTTGGGGATTCATGAAATGAAGTATTTTATTTAGTTAAGTAACAAAGACTCACTTGTTAGTATCTGAGGATTATAAATTATGTTAGTAACATCATAATCTTTAGTTTTTTTTTTGGTTTATTAATGGGTTCTCCATACAGACAGACAGACAGACGGTCAGACGAACAGACAGACACACGTTCAGATTTATAATATATTAGTATAAAATATAGATCGTAACAAAATAAAGAAATCACAATAAAAATGTTGTTCTTTCAGCACTGCTTCTTTTACAGAGGGGACTCATACACACCCTGAAGTAATCATTACTTCATTTTGTTATACCCTGTATAAAATTCAGTACAGGGTAATACTGAGTTAGAATTTTCCGGATCAGGTAAAATTTTCCTCCATCTGGACTCAAATTAAGGGGCCGTGTTAAATTAAAAAACCGTGTTGGATATGTTTTGGATTGCTTATTTTCTATGAATGGAAAGGGGGTAAGCGACAAAATGGTTTTTGTCGCGTTATTTAAAAACCATAAATATATTTCATATAAGCTATGGGCAAATTAAAGTGTATGCTTGAACCAATCTATGTACAAATTTTGGAAGCATAAATCACTCTCCTCTGTTGGCAAAATTAGAATCACTGTTTTTATAGAGGTATTTTTGATTAATTATTCTGTGTTATAAAAGTTGACCAATCGTGTTATGCTATGGGTAATTCACAGATAAAGACACGATGAATACTGACAATGAACTTTAATTTCTTAGTTTTAGTCATTGTTGAGAAAAATCGATATCGCTGCAGCCAAATTATCAAGGCGTCGCACAGTGGTCCGAAATCGCTAAATAGTGGACATTCGCAAAAAAGTTCGATTTTGGTGTGGAAAAAAATACCATCCGATAGATTTTAAGAGGAGTAACAATAAATCCTTATTAAGTTTTTCATAAAAATGTATATTTAAGGTGAAAAAAAATAATTACGAAAACTTGCATGGGAAAGAATCTATAAATAGATTTTTTGCACAAACTACTAGGTCATTCTAGTTCATTTTTGAAACTAGTAAAGTTCTAGGGGTATTTAAGGTTTAGAAAAAAAATTACGAAAATTTACGTGCAGCCTTTTCCAGTTTTGAAATAATTTAACTAGGTGTGAAAAAAATACTATTCGAAAGACTTCCTAAAGAGTAACAATAAATCCTTATTAAGTTTTTTATAAAAATGTATTTTTTAAGGTGAAAAAAATTAATTACTAAAATGTTGTATGGGAAAGAATCTATAAATAGACTTTTTGCAAAAACTACTAAGTCGTTCTGGTGCATTTTTGAAACAAGTTCTAGTAGTATTATATATTATAGGTTCAGAAGAAAAAATACGAAAATTTACGTGCAGCCTTTTGCAGTAGAGGGGTTCAAAATTTTGAAATAATTTTACCAACTTTTTAGGCGTGGAAAAAAATACTATTCGATAGATTTCCTAAAGAGTAACAATAAATCCTGAATAAGTTTTGTACAAAAATGAATTTTTAAGGCGAAAAAAAAAAATAATTACGAAAATTGTATGCGTATAATATATTATATAAAACGAGTCCTTAAAAAGCAACAATACTTATATTTACAAACATGGATAGCAAAAACAAAATTAAACTAAAACTAACTACTTGCTGACTAAACTATTGTAATTATAATAAAATAAAAATTGTTACACACACCCTTAAAACTCAAACAATTTCAAATGAAACTTATAAATAAACAATAATAAATAAAAATAAATAATAATCAATTAAACCAACGCGCTTTACAAATAATATAGTGGATCTCCAATGCTATCATCGCCTTGTAATGACACAACTTCACTTTCTTCGTAATCTTCAGATAAAAGAGGTCTTTCAAGCAACAGGTCGACTGTGTCTGGATGGAATTCTTGGTAGTTAATGGAATCAGGCGTTACTTTGCGGAAATCCATAGCTTAAAATTTAGTTTGTTATTATTTTTAGCAATATTCCGCGAAATAAACTTCCACCTTTAAGTAAATGAGTGAGTGAACAACGTCCGTCAAGACGAAAACTTGACGGACGTTGTTCGTAGAGTCCACATCCTGAGGATGCTCCGGTGTTGGAGCGAAACGCGCGTCGAGGTTTTCAACCTGCATGGTGGTGAGGGGCCTTGCACGGATTTGCCAACATTATTGCTTGTGTGGTGATGGTGTTTGCAAGTTCTTGCATGCGAGTGTACGCATAGGCAGTGTGGGAGGAGGGAGGTGCGGTACGCATGCCTATGCGTACACTCACTCATTTACTTAAAGGTGAAAGTTTATTTCGCGGAATATTGCTAAAAATAATAAACTAAATTTTAAGGAATTCTTGGTGTTTATTTTTAGACAACTTTGGACGAATGTGAGACAAATATGGATCAGAGCTTATTAAGAAGTTGTGCAACGAATCTTCATTAGTTTCTGCTCGACTCGTCTTTCTAGTATGCATCTCTCTAGTATTTCTAAATTCTTTATTCCTTGCCTCTGAAGCTTCTTCACTCAAATAGCCAATTGGAATAAAGCCAAAATGCTTACAAATATCAGCACCATGTATAAAGAGTTTGTGAACACTTGAAGCATGTAGTACCACGGATAAAGCTTTACATACAGCTCTGCTGTTTCCCTAGAATAATTTCGAAAGTGATCTATATTGATAAGCTTCCCAGAAGAAACTGTCTGCAATACAACGTATAATCTCTTTATTAATTCTAAATCTCTCTCTTTTCAGGACTATAGGACAACATCTGAAATAACGAAAATAGATTTAGAATTAATAAAGATATAATATAATATAATGCAATACGTTGTATTGCAGACAGTTTCTTCTGGGAAGCCTGTCAATATAGATCACTTTCGAAATTATTCTACGGAAACAGCAGAGCTGTATGTAAAGCTTTATCCATGGTACTACATGCCTGCAAGTGTTCACAAACTCCTTATACATGGTGCTGATATTTGTAAGCATTTTGACTTTATTCCAATTGGCTATTTGAGTGAAGAAGCTTCAGAGGCAAGGAATAAAGAATTTCGAAATACTAGAGAGGTGCATACTAGAAAGACGAGTCGAGCAGAAACTAATGAAGATTCGTTGCATAACTTATTATTAATTCTAAATCTCTCTCTTTTCAGGACTTTAGGACAACATCTGAAATAACGAAAATAGATTTAGAATTAATAAAGAGATTATACGTTGTATTGCAGACAGTTTCTTCTGGGAAGCCTATAAATATTTTTGCCTTTCGTTATATTCTAGGGAAACAGCAGAGCTGTATGTTAAGCTTTATCCATGGTACTACATGCCTGCAAGTGTTCACAAACTCCTTATACATGGTGCTGATATTTGTAAGCATTTTGGATTTATTCCAATTGGCTATTTGAGTGAAGAAGCTTCAGAGGCAAGGAATAAAGAATTTAGAAATACTAGAGAGATGCATACTAGAAAGACGAGTCGAGCAGAAACTAATGAAGATTCGTTGCACAACTTCTTAATAAGCTCTGATCCATATTTATCTCACATTCGTCCAAAGTTGTCTAAAAATAAACACCAAGAATTTAATCCAGACACAGTCGACCTGTTGCTTGAAAGACTTCTTTTATCAGAAGATTACGAAGAAAGTGAAGTTGTGTCATTACAAGGCGATGATAGCATTGGAGTTCCACTATATTATTTGTAAAGCGCGTTGGTTTAATTGATTATTATTTATTATTGTTTATTTATAAGTTTCATTTGAAATTGTTTGAGTTATAAGGGTGTGTAACAATTTTTATTTTATTATAATTACAATAGTTTAGTAAGCAAGTAGTTAGTTTTAGTTTAATTTTGTTTTTGCTATCCATGTTTGTAAATATAAGTATTGTTGCTTTTTAAGGACTCGTTTTATATAATATATTATACGCATACAATTTTCGTAATTTTTTTTTTGCCTTAAAAATTCATTTTTGTACAAAAGTTATTAAAGATTTATTGTTACTCTTTAGGAAATCTATCGAATAGTATTTTTTTCCACGAATAAAAAGTTGGTAAAATTATTTCAAAATTTTGAACCCCTCTACTGCAAAAGGCTGTACGTAAATTTTCGTATTTTTTTCTTCTGAACCTTATATACTACTAGAACTTTACTTGTTTCAAAAATGAACCAGAACGACTTAGTAGTTTTTACAAAAAGTCTATTTATAGATTCTTTCCCATACAACATTTAAGTAATTTTTTTTTTCACCTTAAAAAATAAATTTTTACAAAAAATTTTAAAAGGATTTATTGTTACTCTTTAGGAAGTCTTTCGAATAGTATTTTTTCCACACCTAAAAAGTTAGTTAAATTATTTCAAAATTTTGAACCCCTCTACTGCAAAAGGCTGCACGTAGATTTTCGTAATTTTTTTTTCTAAACCTTAAATACCCCTAGAACTTTACTTGTTTCAAAAATGAACTAGAATGACCTAGTAGTTTTTGCAAAAAATCTTTTTATAGATTCTTTCCCATACAACATTTTCATAATTATTTTTTTTCACCTTAAATATACATATTTTTATAAAAAACTTAATAAGGATTTATTGTTACTCCTCTTAAAGTCTATCGGATGGTATTTTTTTCCACACCAAAATCGAACTTTTTTGCGAATGTCCACTATTTAGCGAATTCGGACCACTGTGCGTCGCTTAGGCTAGTTCCCGAACCGGTGGTAGGCATAGTTCGACGTTCGTTTTCCGACGTTCAAAAAGTGTATTAACCCATCAAGCCCCGTACGAGCCCCGGTGATCGCGACAACAATATAATACAATGGCATTTCCGAGAATCTCCGATCGAAGGATTAATAAAAGGATAATATTATTATGTTAATTAATTTTAAACTACCAAAGTCCAAACTCTTGAGAACCGGGTGTATTTTTGTCTACAAAATTATGACTTGCAAAAAAATATTAGAAGTTAGAACGTTTTTTGTGTCTGCCAATGGGCGTTTTCACACTGCGACGATAACGACACGACACGATACTACAGAATAGATAAGGGCCACCGCACATATACAATTTAAAGTTGGTCGATACTATCTTACAAACTAAATTGCGTAGTGTCCTACGAATAACAAAACTAAGGAAACGTAACTCCCATACTTCAACCGTTTTAAATTTGGCTCCTTTTCGAACACTAAAATATGACAATTCAGATTCTCGCCAAGGTCGTTTCCCAGGTAACGTATCATCATATTGCGCGCTGGACGACAGCCTGCGCGGTTATTGTCACTGTCACAGTTATGAAACAAAGCCGTGGACAATAATTGTCAAAAGCGGATGGCATTATGCAGTATACACCAAACATATCTACTATCACGAAGAAAGGAGTACATAATTATTATTTTAAAAACAAACATTTTCCTCTGATCCTTAAGTCATCGATAATAATAATATATAATAATTCTGAACAAACCTTGTACGACTCGGACGAATTTAAAACTATCCAGAGCACCTAGACAAGACGTTTTCAGATTACAAAAATCTATGTGCTAAAATATTACAGAATTATTACAGAATTGAAATAAAAAACTTACGGTGCAAATAGGCAATGCAGATTTTCGTAATCTCTTTAATTTTCGGTCATTACTCATACAAAATATATCATGACTATTAAAGTGTATGCTACATAAACGAGTAATCTGGCTCGGCATCCAATTCGGTTCGTTTCTTACTAAACGAAGTACGAACGGCATTACGAGTATAAAAATAAGATACTCCATACTGATGTCAGTCAGACCCTCGTTTATGAATTATGATTAAATTGTTACATCTTGCATAACACTGTCCATGGCGACTTTGTAAAAATTTTGTAATTATATTATTTTTTGATTATTGCATTTTTACAATAACATGTAAACTTAATAAGACAAACACAAAGAGACCAGCTTAATTTTACGCAAATACCCTGGCATCCAACTTAAATAAACCATCTTTTTGGGCATGTTTTTGGGTCGGAAAAAATACAAGCACTTTACCTAAGCATAATTTTAAAAAATTCACTTACTGATGAAACTTGAAAGGTTATTCCTGTATTAAAAGTCGTATCTGTATGACTTCTACACCATTTCACAGGGTATTTAGGCATTTTAACAACGAAAATGTTGTAAAAAGCTACGTAAGTAAACAAATTATAAAATGAGTTTGACAATAATTATCATGTCAACCTGGTTGAATCTCACTCGTGTATATATACACGAAAAATGTGTACCGAACACATGCATAAAGTATACATGTATTCGGGTCACATTTTGTAGCCTTTTGGTGCACTTTTTTTGACGGAATTACTCTTCCTTAGTTTTGTTATTCGTAGGTAGTGTCACAATTTAATTGGACAACTTCATCGTGTACGCTGCCAGCCGCAGACTTTTAGATTTAGTTGGTAACGGTGTTGCTAGCCTAGCGACGTGCGTGTTAAAATGCGTAAAAAGCACGCTTTTATTGTGGCACTAATAAAACGAAGGCGAAAAGAAAGGAGAATATTTTGGGTGCATTCAATAGTAAGTGACAGATTTTAAAATGCCACTTTTTAATTTCTTCACTTTCTTGACAGACTATAAAAGTCTGCGGCTGGCAGCGTACACGATGAAGTTGTCCAATTATTCAATTGTGACACTACGCAATTTAGTTTGTACGATAGTCGGCCAACTTGTATTAATTGTATAATATGTGCGGTGGCCCTCTATTCTGTGGTATCGTGTCGTGTCGTTATCGTGCAGTGTGCAAACGCCCAATAGCACCAGTTGTACAATATTTTATTGGTGGACATTCAGGATTATCCATACTAATATTATAAATGCGAAATTGTGTCTGTCTGTAACCTCTTCGCGCCCAAACCGCAGAACCGATTTTGTTGAAATTTGGTATGGAGGACGGAGGTACTTTGAGTTCCGGGAAAGGACATAGGACACTTTTTATCCCAAAAAATGTACGGTTCCCGCGCGATAAATTACTTTTGGCGCAACGGAGTTGCGGGCGTCATCTAGTTATTATAATTATATTGTGTTCTTGCAAAGTATAGTGAGAAAATAAAGCAAGAAGACTGTATTTTATTACCAGATGACGCCCGCAACTCCTTTGCGCCAAAATTCGTTTATCGCGCGGGAACCGTACATTTTTCCGGGATAAAAAGTCTCTTATGTCTTGCCCGGGACTCCGGAAGTATCTCCATACCAAATTTCAGCAAAATCGGTTCAGCGGTTTAGTAACAGACAGACAGACACTTTCGCATTTATAATATTGGTATGGATGCTATGATCATTCTAAATTCCACCACCCATTTCAATTTTGCGTGAAAACTTAACCAACATCCTCACAAATCACAAACGAGTTGGAAAAGAATCAAGATCTTACCCGTATTGGTCCCTCCCGTGAAAATCCACGCGCCTGTTGTCTTCGCGGCCTTGAGGAGTCCCTTTCTGAGGACCTTCTTGAGTTTGGGCTGCAGGTCGAAGTTGGCCTTGCCGCCCTGGATGGTGATGAGCAGCTTAGGACGCTCCAGTGCCCACTCCCGCGTCAGCAGCTGGACTATCAGGTCCGAGCGGGTGTCGTGGGAGAGACGGACGTACTGGAATAAGAAGATAGAAGAAGAAAGAAGATAAATAGGTTGCCGAAGTAGAGAGCATGTAAAATCGATTAAAAGGGTCTCATTTTATAAAACTAGTAATGCAAATCGAGATGGAGAACCTGGTGACGAGTACTAAAATGTCATACATTTAATATAAAGTTTAGTGGCTAACTTTTGAAAATGTATATTAAAGTAGATGATGCCCGCAACTCCATTGCGCCAAAATTCGTTCATCGCGCGGGAACCGTACATTTTTCTGGGATAAAAAGTATCCTATGTCCTTTCTCGGGACTCAAAATATCTCCATACCTTTCAGCAAAATCGATTCAGCAGTTCGGGTTTTTTTTTTAAAGTGAAAACTTCTTTAGCGGCGTTGAGCACTTTTGTGGGATGGGTAAAAACTGTGAAACTCGCGTCAGATTTTCGTGTTGATCGAAAACCCATAGAAAACGCGTAAGACGGTTGGAGAGTAGTGTTTTGTGTCGAACTCGAACGAAATGTACAGTCGGAAAAATGAGTTGTTTAGCAGAAATGTACAGTCGGGGAAAATTGTGCTAAGCAGAAATGTACAGTCGGGGAAATGAGTTGTTTAGCAGAAATGTACAGTCGGGGAAAATTGTGCTAAGCAGAAATGTACAGTCGGGGAAATGAGTTGTTTAGCAGAAATGTACAGTCGGGGAAAATTGTGCTAAGCAAAAATGTACAGTCGGGGAAAATTGTGCTAAGCAGAAATGTACAGTCGGGGAAATGAGTTGTTTAGCAGAAATGTAAAGTCGGGGAAATGAGTTCTGTAGCAGACGCGCTGATTAAGGCCGCGTTTCCACCTGCATGACAACTGTCGCGAGAAGTGTCTGACAGTCTGTCTGACAGCAGCTTTTTTTTTTCGATTGTCGATATTTTTTAATCGATTGTAAGGGTTTCGATTAATTAATTAAAACGATCGTTTTTTTTTTATTTTTTTTAATCGATTTTCATAAAAAATGGGTTAAAAAAATAATGCACAACGTTAATAATCAAGTTTTCACTTCTGCCCGCACTCCCGGAGTGCAACCCGTCTTTTTTTTTAATTAAATAAGGGGGCAAACGAGCAAACGGGTCACCTGATGGTAAGCAACTACCGTCGCCCATGGACACTCGCAACATCAGAAGAGCTGCAGGTGCGTTGCCGGCCTTTTAAGAGGGAATACGCTCTTTTCTTGAAGGTTTGCAGGTCGTATAGGTCCGGAAATACTGCGGGTGACAGCTCGTTCCAGAGTTTTACAGTGCGCGGCAGAAAGTTACGCGAAAAACGCACTGTGGAAGACTGCCACTCATCAAGGTGATGAGGATGGTATGTTTTTCGCGTGGGACGATGGCGAAAAGTTGCAGGTGGTATGATTCCGAACAATTGAGTATTTCAACAAAAAAATTTTTTTTGATAAATGGAAAGATCATATTATAAGTTTTATAACAAACAAATTTTGTTTTTCGCAATAATTCAAGTTATTTCAAAATAAAAATAGTAAATACCGAAGACACGCTGACACTCCGGCACGAGCGCGTGTGACGTCATAATGTTAATCTTCACCACAGCACAATAAAAACATCTACAGCTAACAATAGTTAGCGCAAACAATTTTGACCTTAATTATGAACGAAATAAGGGTAATATTGCCGTATACTATTGAAATGTATTTAACATTTTAACGTCACACCTCAATCATGGCGCGTTTATAAGTCACGTGACTTTGTTTAAATTTTATGAATTTTTAATTGCTTATAATTACTTGAAAAAACATTTTTTAAGGTTTTTGCATTAAATATATATATATATATATATATATATATATATATATATATATATATATAATTAATAATAAGGATTTAAAATACATTAAAAAAATCAATATATATTTTTTAAATACTCAATTCCTTAGAGCACTCCCCGTAATACAACCGATAGAGGATGCAGAGTGAAGCTACCTACATCTCGGCGTAATTCCAAGGGGTACAAGCTGTTTGAAACACTATGGCAGTCAACAATTCGAGCGGCCCTTCGTTGGATACGATCCAGAGGGAGCAGTTGGTATTTTGGCGCCCCTGCCCAGAGATGAGAACAATATTCCATATGAGGCCGAACCTGCGCCTTGTAGAGTTGTAGGCGTTGGTCCGGACTGAAGTACTGTCTCGCTCTGTTAAGAACACCAAGCTTCTTCGAGGCTAATTTGGCCTTACCCTCTAGATGATATCGGAAATGGACTTCGCTCGATATGTTGACGCCAAGTATCTCAATGCTAGGGGAGATGGTTAAAGATGTGCCCTCGAAACGAGGATATACGACCATTGGTGACTTTTTAGTGGTGAACGCGCAGACTTGTGTCTTGGCGGGGTTAAGTTGGACCAAATTACGTCTACCCCATTCAGAGACCTTCTCCAATGAATTCTCCACCTTAGACACAAGTTCGTTTCGACTCTCAGTGACATATTGCCGAGAAATATTGGGGGAGCCGGTATATACAGCATCACCTGTACTATCATCCGCATAGCAATGAATGCCGCTGGTCTGCAACATGTCATTGATATGCAGTAAGAATAGAGTAGGCGATAGCACACAGCCCTGAGGGACACCAGCATCAACAGACTGAGTTTCCGAGCATTCGCCGTCAATCGTTTATGCTTCTGTCTGCTAAGAAACCAGTGACCCACTTACATAATTTCTCGGGCAGCCCGTATGATGGAAGCTTTGATAGCAGCGCTTTATTCCAAACCCGATCAAAGGCCTTCGCAATGTCCAAACTAACAGCCAATGCCTCTCTCTTCGACTCAATTGCCTGAGCCCAACGATGAGTCAAGTACGCCAAGAGATCACTAGCCGAGCGACAGGGTGTGAGAGGACAGACAGACAAACTTTCGCATTTATAATATTAAAAAAGTTAAAAAAGTTAATGGATTGTGTTGGAAAAGTTTTAATGATAGTTGGCACTCATTGGGAGAGATCGCGGGATGATCATGGTGGTGATTTAAAATTAATTTAACAAACCAACTTCATACAGTACTTCCTAAATCATAACCATGGCACCACCTACGAAGTAACCTCGTTCCAACCTTGTTCCAACAAACTAAGAAATAAGAATTACCTAAATCGGTTGAAAAAAGCGAAATTATCCGTGTAAATCCTATGGCGGTACCCACAATTCGCCTAACATTCCTGCATCGCGCTATCGAAGTTTTCTGAGCGCGTCGGTATATATGCGACAGCTGAAATGTATCACGAGGGCTTCGGCCTGACCGAGCATACCACCTCGCTCGGCCGGAAGATCTTCCTTTGGCCCCCACACGCTTATTAGTTATTCCCACACTCTTTTTTATGAGGTCGGTTAAAGTCCTCCCCAACTAACCTGCGCCTTAGTAGGATGCGGTCCTCCCTGGAACTCCACGGTGCCGTAGGCGTCTGTAGGCGCCGCCAGAGTGTGTTTCGCCGGCACCCAGGCCTCGCCCGGCGCCGCCACAGGCACGTTGGACCCATGGGCTGTCTTGCTGAGTCCACACCAGCATCTGGAAGTAAGAAGTTACATTAGGTTAGGGAGTACAGGTTAAAAAAAACAGGCTTTTTTTCAAAAATGTTAACAAATTATTGCATTGTCATTGGCTTTCTTTCTTTCATTGGCATCCTTCGATCGCGGATTGTTGGAAATGCTATTGTATTCTATTATTGTCGCGATCACCGGTACACGTACGGGGCTTGATGGGTTAGTACGTATATTTCGAATTAACCCATCAAGCGGCGTACGAGCACCAGTAATCGCGACAACAGTAGAATACAATAGCAATAATTCTTGGAATCCCCGATCGAAGGATTAATAAGACTACTGGAGATATGTGAGAATCGTGCTCAAAGATTCCGTTACATACAATATAGTATAGCCGAGCTAATATAAGCGTGTTAAAAAGAGACCCCGAACACAAAAACACGAAGCGGTATTTTTAAACGGTTTTAAAAACTGACGAATTTTTTTATTAAAATACCCACGCGACTATTCTATAGTTATATATACACCAAGATATATATATATATATATATATATATATATATATATATATATATATATATATATATATATATATATATATATATATATATATATATATATATGCTAAGATCAAGGCTCGAAATGTAGTTTTGCCTGTTAATATCGAATTTTAATACTGTTAGATATAATAATTACTGAACTAATAATCCACTTCGCCTTTATAATGCTGAAGACGTTAACATAAGTTTAGAATCGTTATGACTTTTTGTAGGAGTTCAAAAATTATTTATACTTAAATGTACAAAAACCAACAAAAACTCACCATAATCCAATGATATTATAAATAAAACATTGCCATAATCTAAATAAAAATTATTGAGTTTCAATAATAATAATATTATAATCACCGATTATTATGATGTCGCCCATGGACGTATAAAAAAATGTCGCCAAGTAATGTGAATTTTTCGCCGAGTAAAGAAATGTCAAACTTCTATTGTCCATAGATTGATAGACCTTCTGTCATTTTAATATATTTTTTTTATAGTTCAATGATTGATACAAAGATATTCGACCACACTGCCACATTAGTCGCGTAATTTTTTTTTGCGCGTTTACTTTAGTTACATTTGAGGATGTAGCGTTGTTTTTTTTTGTTTCACTAGCAGAGCAAAGTCGGGTCCCACTATTAGTAGAACAGTATTATAATAGTGACACGCTATTGGTATTTAATTGTACTTAATTAGTACATATTGTACAGTACGCCGACTACCCTCGTTTCGCCGAGCGATATTTAACTTTCGCACGGCCTCTATAATATTATTATACCTTATTTAAATATTTTGCTTTGCAGCTGGCTGGAGACAAACATGCGGCCGTGGTAAAACCTCCTTCGTAGCAAAAGAGAACAGAAGAATATTTAAAAATCTTTGACATAAATTCCATTCGAATAATTTTCAGAACATGACAAAATTTACTAGAATACAAATTTTTTCACATTTTTGATCTTAATATTTAATTTATTTGAAAATAATATCGCAAAATTTTCCGTTTTATTAAGAAAACCTTCGGGATGGAGGAGGACAATGAAAACGGTCCCTCCACATCAAACAGCTTTCAGAGCTGGAGCCAAGACGGCCCAAGTCACGAGTGCAGGAGGGCCTCCAAGATAAACATCGACCGGTCACCAGAAGAGGCCGGGCGCAGCGACTCCGCGCGGTCCAACGGACACCCTGGGCCGAAGAACATCGAGCAGCTCGCCAGCGCCGTTTTCGGCAAAACCAAGCGGGCGAGGAAGCGCACGCCACGCAAATCGAGCAACAAGCCGTCCACAAGCCAAAAGCAGAGCGGGTCCAAGGTTAGTGCTCGGATGTCAAAAGCAAAGACCGGGAGGGTCACAAAGAGGAGAAGTCGAAGGCCGCAGCGCAGGCGGCCGAAGCGGCGAACCGTGAGGTACCTGTCCGAAGACACCATCATTTCATCGGCCTCCTACTCCGGGTCCGAAGGACTATGCGACTCGTGCAGACATTGCGCCTGCCACCCCTGTTTTAAAGGCTAGTATGGCAGGACACGACACATTTCTTTTGGTACCAAAGTACAGAAACTTGGCTACAAAGAGCACTTTGGTACTATTACTCAGCTTTACAGTATAGTACTCTGAGTATTTCTGTTGGTACCGCAAATACTCAGAGTACTAGTACTCTGTTATAGTAGTCTGAGTTACTGTTGTACCAAAGAACTCTCCAGTGTAGCCGAGTCTTTGTACTTTGGCACAAGAAAATTTTGTCGTCTAAAATTGTGATGTTGGTCGATTTTGTGTCTAGAATATATTGTCTTAAATTAACAAATAATAAATTCTAGTTGCATGTTTGTAAAGTGTACCTTTTTTACTTTTTGAGGATTTACATTGTTTCAATAAAGTATTTTTACATTGTTTTTTTATTATTATTCATTTATTTTAAGATCATTGTATTGTAGTCACAGAATGAAATAATTATTGCTATGCCAATTTAAGCTGAACTGGCCGCGACCTGTGTGGGTGGCGGTCAGTTTGTGGGTTCAAATCCCGTCGACGGAACAAAAAGTTAGGGCCGGGACACAAAAACACGGCACGACGTCGTACGGCGTCGTACGACGTCGTGCCGTAGAAACTCATCTAGAATTTCTACGTGAGTTTCTACGGCACGACGTCGTACGACGCTGTACGGTGCCGTACGGCGCCGTGCCGTGGTTTTTTACGACGCGCGTCCGTACGGCGCCGTACGACGCCGTACGACGTCGTGCCGTGTTTTTGTGTCCCGGCTCTAAGGGTCTACACAGACGGACCGCATTTCAACTGCAATCCAACCGCAAATTGCAGTTCAGGTGAACGCAGATTTGGGCCGCACCGCACGCACCGCAGTCGCCGCATTCGAATTCTTTATATGAAGTTATAGGCAAGCTCGCATACCTACCTACCCGCGCCGCAGTCTTCGCAACTTCATAATAATATGAAGAATTGCGAATGCGGCGACTGCGGTGCGTGCGGTGCGGCCAAATCTGCGTTCACCTTTCAAGTGCAGTTTGAATGCAGTTGACACGACTGCAATACGACTGCAATAGAACTGCAAACCAAATAGTTCACACGACTGCATGCCAATGCAACTGAATTGCAATCCGACTGCGCGTTTGGTTTGCAGTTCTATTGCAGTCGTATTGCTGTCGTGTCAACTCACTGACCTCCATTATACAAGTACGCTGGACCTATGATACCCTTTGAAATGACAGCTGTTTTTTGTGCCTATTCGAAGCGGAATCAGCGCCCCCAAAATCGGCGGAAGAGAACTAAATCTGACGTAAACATGACGTTTAAGTCGCCACATTGGCGTTGATAGCAGTAGTGGGAGTACTTGGAACTAATACTAGTTTCTACCACCGTAGTGATTATATTCTCTTTGGTTTCTACAACCAATAGCGATTGAGCGGCCATTTGCAAGTTACATCAGATTTAGTTCTCTTCCCCCGATTTTGTGGGCGCTGATTCCGCTTCAAATAGGCACAAAAAACAGCTGGGTATCATCTATCCAGCATACTTGTATAATGGAGGTCAGTGTGTCAACTGCATTCAAACTGCACTTGAACTGGATTTGCGGTTGGGTTGCAGTTGAAATGCGGTCCATCTGGGTAGACCCGGGGTTAAATACTTACATTATCCCTACTTGTGAAAGTGTGTCTGTCTGTTGGTTACCTCTTTAAGTCCTCAGGCTTAGGCTGTGTTTCCACTGAAGCGGAGCGGAGCTTAGCGGTGCCGAATTGACCAATCACCATGCTCGAAATCTTCGCTGTCATTCCGCTGGAATAGCACAATTGGTCAATTCGGGCACCGCTAAGTTCCGCTCCGCTCCGCTTCAGTGGAAACGCAGCCTAAACGGCGCGCGTACGATAAATCGCATGTCTGTCCGTCTGTCCGTCCGTCTCTCTGTTACCTCTACACGTCTAAGCCGCTGAACCGATTTTGCTGTTCGGTGTGGAGATGTGGAATGGATGGTGAGGATGTGGATGTGTGTGGTTAGGTGTGGATTAGTGTGTGGCGGTTCCCAATAGCGCACTAGCGGCCAAGCTGCAGCTGCAGCAGCTAGGTCGCGGTGGCCATCGAGGTAAGACACCTATGAAACCGCCATAGACCACGCGCCATGCGGCCAGCGGCCACACTATTCCTAGCCCCTGCGGTCTGGCCGCTAGTGTGCTATTGTGCAGAGCCCCGGAAAAGGACAAGATACTTTTTATCATAAAAAAAATGTATGACTCCGCGCGATAAACAAATTTTGGCGCAACGGAGTTGCAGGCGTCATCTTTTATTACAATCCTTAATTCCTTACTGATATTATGAATACGAAAGTGTGTTTTATAACACAAGGCGTATGAATCGAGCATTAAACTTGGCATAATTTAAGATACTGCTGATGATGATGGCCGGCGAAATATTTGAACAAAAACCAAAAGAAAAGGTTGTCATAACTTTTCATTATGGGTATCCTCGGGTTCAGGTTTTCAATAATGGGATCCCTCGTACAGTACTATAGAGCTTAGTTTACCAAAGGCGATTGCTCCCCTGTGCCATACGAGCTTATAAAATAGACACGTTATTTTCTCAATACTCTTTGTTTGATGAAAAATATTTGTTGCCTGCCTGCCTGCCTGCACTGAAATAAATTTGCTTTAGCAAAGTACCAATTTAGCTCGGCTAAAAATTATTCGGCTGCGTTCAATCAAGTCATATCTAAAATGTCCAATAAAGCTTTGCTAGGATTATACAAGCAAATATTGTTAAATATTCTTGGCTATTATTAATAAGTACTACGGTACACGGTAAATAGTACCCTTACCGAATTTGGTTCAAAACAGACAAGCTTACGTTATTATTTCATGATAATTAAATTATTTAATTTTAAACATAATCACAGTAGGCTTAAAGTTACAACGAGTTCGGTTATAAACAGACAACGTTACAATGCTATTAAATAATAAGTAAGTTGTTTAATTTTAGACATAAGCACAGTTGTCTAATATTTACAACGAGTTCGGTTAAAAACACACAAGGTTACATTGCTGTATTATGTTAAGTACGTTACTTAATTTTAAACACAAGTTTACATGGCTAATATTAAGTAACTCGCTATGATGCATACAACCGTGTTGCTTAGTAAAGGCAAAGAAGGTACTCATCTATTGGTAAATAAGCACAACTCGGAAATTAACAACAAAGTAAGCGAATACTATTTTTAACCGAGTAACTTGATAATAAATAAACAATGATTAGGCTGTGGGCCCATGTGAAGCCGCCAAATTCGGCCATTTGTGTCAAATCACTGCAGCGTGACGGACGTGTCTATAGTGTCTATTGAAGCGCCGCATCCTCACATCTAGAAGACAGGTTAAACTTATAAATTTTTTCATCATTTTGAAGTGTTACCAAACTATTCTTGTTTCTGGATGTGGGGCGGCGTTTGCTATACCTATCCATTGAATTATAAGG
Source organism: Polyommatus iphigenia (assembly GCA_963422495.1). NCBI lineage: Eukaryota > Metazoa > Arthropoda > Insecta > Lepidoptera > Lycaenidae > Polyommatus > Polyommatus iphigenia. The sequence continues at coordinate 1,879,382 of OY730180.1, forward strand.
AGTTTTGAATACAATTAATAGTACCTAGTGCTATACTTAACCCGGCGGTGGTTTATAGTGACGTGACAAGTAGGTACCTATGTGGAAAGATGGATGAAGAGGTTGAAAATCTTCTTACTTGGAAGAATATATAGAAGTTTTTAAAGGTAAGTACCTACACAGCAACTCCTTCCTTAACTTATATAAAAGTAGGAGGGAACGTAACTACCTGTTGCCATGTTTAATGATATATTTCTTAAATTACAGAAAATTCAGTAACATCTTTATCCCTTCCCATGCTTACTGAAAGTATGATTAAGGAGATGATTCCATTAATCGGACCCAGAGCAATATTTTCCAAAAATTTAGAGGTTTATAAATCTAGTATGCACCCTAATGCAAATAATGAAAGTGTAAGTGAGGGCGTTTTCCCACGAGCCACGACACCGCACGACAAAATACGGTGACGATTCCGAGAGCCATACATTTCTATGGACCGTTTACTCACGCAACGATACGCACAGCACGATACACATTTTTGCAACCACAATTCGCTATGTTGTTACGTTTTTTTGTCGTGACGATTTAGCGACTATGTAGAACCTGTTTAAACTTGCACACGGCGCGACAGACCGCACGACACGACAGTTCAGCCCCCCTAGACAAGTGGCATTCGATTTCAAGCGTTTCGCTTGCGATAAACGATAATGAGTTAGGGCCGCGTCGCGCAGCCGTCTCGCTCTCCGCACGCGGACGCTCCGCGAAGCACTGTGCACGGCCCTAGCTCGTTATCGTTCATCAATTGCGAAACGCTTTAAATCGAATGCCACTTGTCTAGGGGGGCAGTTTATTTCTTTTCTTGAACGAAGAGCGGTGTGGTGGTGTGTTTTTAAAATGGAAAATCTCTGCTGAAATCGTCTCGACAGAACGACAGGTCGTATGCCGTGTATCGTGTATTTCTGAAATCGTGCCGTGTCGTGGCTCGTGGGAAAACGCCGGTGTTGGTACTTTACAAGCTGGTACTTTTTATTTTATTTTATGAATGATTTGCTTGCAGATTGGTGCTGATTTTTCTATAGGCGACCTACTAACATTTCTGCTTGACGACGAACCTTCGAGTTCCAAAACATTAACCTCTAGCTGCTCTGAAAAAACCGAAAGGATATCTACTGGTGAGTTCAGCTTTTTTCAATTTTTGGCCTCTTTTAGTTTAAATACTTTTGCATACTTACCTTTTTTTTGTTCACAGTTAGAAAAAGATTTGGAAAACCTTTACAACGGACAATACACCGTGATCACTGAAACCTTCCCCACAATCAAGCCAAAAATATTTGATTTGGCAAAGACGCGCAAAAAAATATTTGATTTGGCAAAGACGCGCAAGAAAAACAGCAAAGATAAAAATTTGGAGCTTCTTTTATCTTACGAGACAGGTAATTTGGAGCTTCTTTTATCTTACGAGACAGGTAATTTGGAGCTTCTTTTATCTTACGAGACAGGTAATTTGGAGCTTCTTTTATCTTACGAGACAGGTAATTTGGAGCTTCTTTTATCTTACGAGACAGGTATTTTTTTTAACTTCATATAATTTTTTTATATACGAGGTACGGACCATACTCAACCGTTCTCGAGTTCAGTTAATTTCTATGTATGAAAAGATGTATTTTTTTATTTTATTTATTATTATTATTTATTCAATAATTTATTGCACAAAGAAAACACATATTAGACTGGACTGCCGGCTCAGTGGGTAGTAGTCGCGGGTTCGAATCCTGCTTAGGACAAATACAAGGTGTAAACAAATTTCCTGACCATATTTTAAAAGATGAACCAACCCATGAAATCAGAAATTGAACATCTTTCCCAAAGAAACATGGGTCGAAAAACAAAAAAAAATTTTTGGGCCTTCCATAGTGAGTGTGTCAGCTGATGACGCCGTTATGTATGGAAGAGTCAAATTTTTTTGTCGTTTTTCGACCCATGTTCCTTGGGGAAAGTTGTTTAGTTTCTTGGGTTGGTTCATCTTTTAAAATATGGTCAGCTAATTTTTTTACACCTTATATTTGTGAGTGACAAACATTGATGTTTATTCTGTGTCTCGGTGTTCAATATGTATTTACTAATCTATTTATATGTATATATATATTTATATATATACATATAAATAGACAGTATACGATACCCATAATAGTACAGGCTCTGCCTAGTTGGTGTCCCTGATATCTATTTATTTTATACACTAGGTATAAAAAAGGACCTACTGTTACTAGATACTGAATTCAATACTGTGCTGCTTTGTTTATGTTACTTTACGCCAGTTGTTATTTAAAACTTAGACAAAGAGCCCGCCTTAATCATATGTGTGCGTGTGTTTGTGTGAGAATCTACTGCACGTTCTACCTTAAAATATTGTTATTTAATAGACATCCTATATAAAGGATAAATATCTGGTGACCGAGCTTTGCTCGGTTTTTTTCTTTTTTGGTAGGAAACAGGCAGAAAACAACATTATCTAAAAATGAAACCTAGCTAGATCGATTTTTTCGCCCCCAAAACCCCCTGTATACTAAATTTCATGAAAATCGTTGGAGCCGTTTCCGAGGTACAGAAAATATATAAATAAATAAATATACAAGAATTGCTCGTTTAAAGGTATAAGATATAAAGCAAACAATAGTATTTATTTATGAAGCCAATAAACTATATTTCAGGTTCAGAGGAGACATCAAACATAGCCTGTTTGCTGCTCATACCATCACTGTTAGCTGTCACAAGCATTCGGCTGAAAAACGCAGCAAAGAAGATTTGGCAACCTTCAAAATCAGAGGCAACGGCCGGTTTTATTCTTCATGTCAAAAACGACTCTGATATCCGTACTACGGTTAAAAGTAAGCAAACAAAATTTCAAGAGTGCGGGCTCACTGTGCAACCTTTAATAATAATTGTAGGTGAATCCCTCGACAATATCAAAACATACTTCGTAGTCATCAATGAAGTATTTTATGTCGTCTCAAATATATTGACTGCAGTAAGCTTGTGTTTTAAAATAATTTGGGTCGTCAACGCTCAGTACCCAGTGGAATGCCACAGTACTTGGATGTTTGTACAAAACGCTTTTTTCCAATTTAAAACGAAATTTGATAGCAGTTCAACTTCTGCCCTCACGCTTTTGGCCGAGTTAGGCTTTGATGGTTAAAAAAATTAAAATCATTACTTTAATTTGTAAATTACATTAGGTAAGCTATATTTCCTATTTGATAACTACGTATCAAACATGTCGACGACTCTAGATGTTGACAATTTTTTAACTAAAAAGCATTTCCAGATGCTGGAATACTTAAAATGGCCTTGGGAAAAGACACATTTTATTTTATCTAAAAAGTGTTTTGGGTGTGGTTTTCTCACAGTTTGTAATAAAGCTCAACCAAAACATTTTATAATTTAGAAAACGAACAATATGTAAAGAGCTTATTGTACTTTGATTTTTTTTGGTGCAAAAACTGTTCACAATGTAGCATTTATGATCATTTTATCAACGACGAGTGTGAATTATGTTGCAATTAGATAAGTTGCAAATAACGGTTGTGCTTGTCGAGTTGTAAGAAAATTATAGATAGATAATTACTTATTCATTTAGCTTATTCTATAGTTTTTATAAACTTTTGGCTTATCAAATATAGGTATAGTAACTTGCTCACATTACCATAATGGTTGTCTGTTTTTTATGTAAGCAAACATTTGATCTTAAAACACTCAGGGTTCAATTTAATTTTAAACTCAGTGACCATGAATTTATGGAATACTTTTGTTGTGAAGATCAATGTGCTAGATCGTTTCATTTATACAACTCTTATAAAAGACATTTATAAAAATGTCATTTATCTAGAAGTGAATGTAGCCCAAGGAGGAATTTAGCTATTAACGTCCCTTTACTTTCGGAAGAAAATACAGGTTGTACCGAAATAACGAATGTGGCTTCATCTTCAAGTTCTAATCAGTACCTAATTCCAGACAATTCCAGATCCATTGATGATGTTATTTCAACATATATAGCGGGAATGTATGGGAACACATTGTTGCCTAGGAAGATAGTACAAAACGTAGTCGACGGCTTAGGAAATTGCCTTACTTCTTTGGTTCCTATGCTTCAAAATACTATTACTAAGGTTTGCGTTGAAAATTCTATTTCCACTGATATTTCTAAAAAAGTAACAGAGGAAGTGGAATGTAAAATAAAATTGACAATGAATAATTTTTCAACAGAACATAAACTATTAAACTATTTTAAAAAGTACGGATCTTATATTGAACCTCAAAGCGTAGTTGTTGGCGAGCGATTTGATAAGTTTATTCCCTTAAGACTAATTTTAAAGAATTTTTTCTCTCTCAATTACATATTGTCTGAAACTTTACAATACATGGATAGTTTACAATTAAAAGAAACTAAAGAAAATTTTATCCAAGGGTCCTACTGGAAAAACAGAATGAGTCATTGTTCTGAAAAAAAATTAATTCCTTTGTTTATGTACTTCGATGATTACGAAACAGGAAATGTCTTAGGCAGTCATGCTGGTATACATAAATTAGGAGCAGTTTACGTTTCAATTCCATGTTTACCACCCAGCCGATCTTCCGCTCTAACAAATATATTCCTTACATTATTATTTCATTCATCAGACAGGGCTGCATTTGGCAATAGTGTTATTTTTAGATCCCTCATAAATGAATTTAATTACTTGAGTGAAAACGGCATAGACTTTGACCTTCCTACTTTTAAAGGTAAATTATACTTTGAACTTGGCGTCATTCTAGGTGATAATTTAGGGTTACATTCACTGTTAGGATTTGTCGAAAGTTTTTCTGCAAACTTTTCTTGTCGAACTTGTAAAGTTCCAAAGAGCATATTAAAAGAACAGTGTTACGAAGATGAATCCTTACTTCGTAATTTAGACATGTATAATAGAGATTTAGTTTTGAACGATCCAACACTAACGGGCATTAAAGAAAGGTGCACATTTTTAGATATAAAATATTTTGACATATTTCAGCAGGTTGGGGTCGACGTAATGCACGATATACTAGAGGGGGTAGCAAAATATGTTCTTAGTTTTATACTCTTGGAATACACTCAAAAGTCTAAGTTGTTTTCTCTTGCTGTTTTAAATGAAAGAATTAGAACAGTAAGTTTAGGGCCCGATAACAATAAAAGACCATCTCAAATAGATAAAGAACACATTAATCGAGGTGCACTGCGAACTTCTTCTGGAGAGATGCTAACGCTGTTAAGATTCTTTGGGATAATTGTAGGAGATTTTGTTCCTATAGATGATGAAATATAGATGCTATATACAAAATTAAGAAAAATAATCGAAATTGCTTTCAGCTTAAAAATTAGTTCTGGAACACCAGATTTGTTACAAGCAACGGTGGCAGAATTTAACGAACTTTATATAAAAGTAACGAAAGATTCTCTCAAACCTAAGTTTCACAACATGATACATTATCATTCAGCTCTCTTAAAATATGGTCCTATTTATTCACTATGGTCAATGAGATTCGAAGCTAAACACAGACATTCAAAAAATGCAGCAAAAATATCTAGCAACCATGTAAATGTCTCACTATCTTTGGCTACAAAGCATCAACTTCAATTGAATGACGTTTTTTATCGTGGTATCCTGGACAGTATTTTAAAAATCGGACCTAAAAAGCAGTTATTAGTATCAGAAATTGATTGCATTCAAAGTCGTTTAACATTGGATCGTTCAAAGCCTTTGATCAAAGTGACTTGGGCTATGATGTGTTCAATACGTTACAACAAAGGATGTGTGCTTGTATACGATTCAGATAAAGATGGATATCTTTATACGTTTCTAGTTATCGAAAATATTTATGTGTATAACACTGACGAATTAATATTTTCTGGAAACGTTTTAAAGACCATAGATTTTGACGATCATTACTTTGCATATCATGTAAAGCCGTCAGATGAGTACTGCACTGTATTATATAATTCATTGCTATCACCAATTCCAAATGCTTTGTGTATGTTATCTAATGGCGAACAGTATGTAATTTTAAGAAGTCCATTGTGAATGCATATATTTTTTTTAAGTTTATTATGAGATATACAGATGTATCATCATGAGACAGGTCCGCATTATGTCAGGGTTGTATGATATGAAATTACAGGGTGAAATTGAAATCATAAGAAAAATTTTAAGGAGTGACTCAGACCACGAACCCAAACAACTTTCATTAGAGACAAAATCTACGGAACAGCTGTTTCTTTTCGCTAAATAATGCAGAGAAAATTTCAGTTTTATTATGATTATACAGCTCTAATATTAAGCTCCGACTAAATTAATTTGCTTCTCTCAGACCTATGTTCCCATCGAGTGTAGACACGTTTGAGTCACCCCTTAAAAGTTTGCTCATGATTTCAATTCAAAACGGAACTTCAGTTTCGTTTCTTGATATTGTTTACGTATTAGTATTTAAAAGCAGCATGTTAATTGCTTAAAATGAGTGTTTCGTGTACGGAACAGAGTTAATTTGATTAACGTAAATAATTTCTTTACAAAATAATGTCTTAGTTATAAGGGCGAAAATTAAAAATCGAACGTCAGTTGCGTTTTATGATTGTTAATTTTATATAATTAATTAAATACACACCTAGAGCCGCCATCACAAAAAAATTAAGTTCTCCCTCATTAGACAATCAATAATCTAAGTTTATGTACCTCTAGATAATTTCCTACATCTTATTTACGCACCATAAAATTTAAAATTTATATAATAGCTCGTAAATAAGCTGTAGGATAGTATCTAGAAGCACTTAATAGCCTAATGTGAGAGAAATTAATATTTTTGTGATTGCGGCTCTAGCTATGCATATATTAAGACCTTAAGAGTTTAATGTTACTTGAAATGATTGTTTTGTGTCCTACTCAATAAATCTAATTTCATCAATTACATATTTTCTTTCACTTTTCTTCAAATTTGGTTCACTTCACGAAAAAAATCTTATCTCTCCATGCAAAGAATATATCAAAATATCCAAAACTTACATTTTGATAGTATCTTTAAGTTAAATTAGAACTTGCAAGTTCATTGAAATTTTCGTTGTAATTAAAGTTATGGCAATTAATACCAAATTGGCCGTTTTTAGCACTTTTACCCATAACTTTAATTGCAGTGAGCATTTCATTGAACTTGCAGGTTGTAATTAAACTTAAACATACTATCAAAAATGTGGGTTTAGGATATTCTAATATATTCTTTGCATGAAGAGATAAGATTTTTTTCGTGAAGTGGCGCTAGTTACGCGGCACTACTCGCCTTCATATGTGTCGTTTGTATTGGTACTGGCATGGACGTGCGTACCATAAAGGCAAAAAAGCACTGCTTACCTAATGATAAATACTTGCTATACACATATTTTAATTTAACTTTCGTACGTTTTAGATGACTTTAATTATTATTAATAGTAAAAATATGAATACACATTAACGCCTACTTTTATAAAATAGCACCAATTGATTTGCAAAACTACATAAACATAAGTCGGTAAGTGGTAACTAGGCGCGCCGCGCGAAGGTACGCACCAAAATTATACTACATATCTGTGGTTACAGGCACTCGATGTCTCGCAGACCCCGCCTATATGTGTGAGTTAAGATTTTCGTATTCGTACACTGTTCGCAAACGTGTGTGCGTGTGCGATTTACTTGGCCAGGACCTGCCGCATGGTTTCCGAGCTTAGCCGAGCGCCGGCGCGTTCGGAAGTAATCGGATATGTTCGTTGCCTATAATCCGAGTAAAAATAATAGACGGAAATCTAATTAATCACATATGCACATAATGCATTTTTGTTTAGTACGGTTTATATTTGTTTACATTACAGAAGTGTTTTGTATTTTGGGAGGCCATTTTTTCATGTGATGAGCACTGTAACATATTATTTTTGTTTGCGCCAGTATATTTATAGTTTTCTTAGAAGATTTTTATTATTTTAACATTTAAAAGTTTGTACATTTAACAGTTTATTAGATATTAGTTATTACTGAGTTTCTAATTTCTATATTAAGTGCGTTTTTTGATTTCTTAAAAATGTTATTTGACTGTGAGGTTTGTGTTGAAAATGTGTGTTTATTAAAAATTAAAAAAAACAAGTTTTCACAATTGTCATTCAGTGAAAAGATTCTAATTGTGATTTGTGTCGAAAGGTAGGTACGTGTACCTGAGTTACAACAATTAAACCAGCAACAAAAATGAAATGTAAGTAACTCGAAAGTTTCATGTAATTCATATTCATGTACTTATTTATTTTATCATTTTATAATATTATATACTTTATATTAAATGCGAAATTATCTCTGTCTGTCTGTCTCGCTTTCACGCCAAAACTAATGAACCGATTGTAATAAAATTTTGTACACAGTTAGTCTAGAGCCTGAGAAAGGACATAGGCTATATTTTTATAAGACAAAAATATACTATGTATCTAATTTCCATGGAAATATCGATGAAAATGAATTCACATTGCATTTCTAAAATATAACAATCTATATTACGCCATACGCCATCTATGGCGTTTTTATTTATTTTAGCTTAGCACACATGTGAACGCAAATGAACTATCATTGTAGTTCCAACACGTGACAACAGATGGCGTTTTTTTGTTTCTTCATAACAGAACGTACTCATATATTATAATAGTTTAGAAAACATAGTTTTTAATTTATATCCACACTAATATTACAATTTATGCGAAAATATCTCTTTTTGTCCGTTTGTCTGTCTGTTTTGCTTTACGCCAAAACTACTAAACCGATACCGCTGCTTACCCCATGTCAAAAAGCTCTGCACGCCTCCGGGTACTGGCAACAAACTATTTTAGTTATGGTTACCCAATACACTCGCTTAAGAATACAGAGCAACTTGGCTAAAAATACTAATCTTAATTGACTAGAAAGTAGAGTATAGTAGTTGCATTTACCCAATGAACACGATTGACAGTACCCAGTAACTTGGCTATGTATACCAATTTGAATTGAGTAGAAAATACAGAGTATAGTAGTTGCATTTAACCAATGAACACGATTGACCGTACCCAGTAACTTGGCTATGTATACCAATTTGAATTGGGTAGAAGTAACAAAGTAGATTGGCTGTCCCTAGCCAATAAACATGATTAACATTATCAAGTTACTTAGTTAGTTTTACGAAGTAAAATAGTTGAGCCTACTGAATTATTATGCTAAACACAACAAAGCACCTTGGCTGTGGCGACAGTTCTTCAACTAAGTTGGTTGTTGCTGTAACCGATTGAATTGATTTGTAATACTAAGAAGCTTGGGTATTGTTAACAAAGTAACTCGACTCACTATAGTTAAAAGGTTTGCTAAGTTTACTGAGAGGATAGATTAGTAACAACTAACCTTCGATACTTAATTTTACCAACTTACTGGGTTCATATTACCAACACACGTTAACAAAGTTGACTTGTATAATTTTAGCAACAAACTTTGCAGGCTCCCTCCGAAGCAAGTTACTCGGTTGCAAATAGCAACAACTTGTTTATTTATAGCCGTTACGTTTTTTCAGTGTGAAGATGCTATTGTTTGTTGTGTATTTTAATTTGTACTAAATGTTGCCGAAATTCGTTTATGGGAAACCAATGGGTAACCATACATTTTCCCGGGTTACAAACTAATATCCAATGACCTTTTTGCTGGCCGATTCTGTATCGTACATTTGTGAGTTAATAACTGAGTTAGTAACGAAACCGAGGAGTGAGTAACGGCAAGTGCCACTTTTTGTATTCACTTGCATACAAAAGTGAGACTTTCCTTTGCTCACTCCTCCGTTTCGTTACTAACTCAGTGTTTAACTCACAAATGTATGATACAGAATCGGCCAGCTGATCTTAAATAATTTATTTTAATATACATAAGTACAGCTTAGTACTCGTAGTTTAAGCTCTGAAGGTATACTATGCAGATTACAGGTTGCATTGTAACAAAACTAATTGCTAAAACTTTAGGGTAATGTGACCCTTAAACAGAAATGACTGTAAAAGTAGCAGCGCTGAAAGAGTAATCTTTTTTATTTGTATGGGCAAGCGCCCCAGCGTCATGAATTTTCCCATACAAAAGTTTAAAAAATTGCTCTTTCAGCGCTGCTATTTTGACAGTGAACTCTATACAACACACATAATAATATAAAGTATTAAATTAGGTACTTAGTTTTACACCTTGTATACCTACCGGACGATTCCGATTGGGAATTTAAATGTCAAATCCCGTACATTTCTAATATCTAGTACTCTATCGAAACTAGCGAATGCAATTTGACTAAGCGCTCAGCAATGTTCCCGTAGTTGGTGATCGCACATAATAAATTTTATCTGAACGCGCCGCATTTTAGAATTCGTTGTATGAAATGATGTGAAACCTCGCACGTTCGTCCGCACCGTACGCGCCGCATTTCGTGTACTATGCGGTGCGTTCGACGCGTACGGCGTGTACGATGCTGACAAAATATGTGCGATCAGCTTTAACCTTTACGAGTACTGTAGTGTCACAGAATACATATTACTTATTATATACTATTAACAAGTAGTGTATTGATAAATAAATATGGACGCCCCACGATTTTATAAGGTTGGTGGGGGCACTCGCCCGACGTGAGACGTCACACGGTCGGACACTTCCTCCAACCATGGCACGGAGAGGACGTCTTGAGTTATACAGTATTCTGTGTTTAATCTACTCGCCCTACAAGTCTACTGCATTGCACAAGTACTATCTTTAGATGGTTAATCCAAGTTCTTCTCTTCACAGAGAGCTCGAGTAGGGAGTCGAGCAAGTTGCTGTTATCGCCACTGCTTGTAAAGTCGTACGGGCCCGTCTCCGAAGCCCGAGCAAATAGACATTGTGAGGTATAGTCATTTTTAAAGTGCCCATGTGTGTGCGCAATAAAAATATCCACTAGCTTTTTATTTTTATAAAATAAGGGGGCAAACGTGCAAACGGGTCACCTGAGAGAAAGCAACTACCGTCGCCCATGGACACTCACATTGTTAGAAGAGCTGCAGGTGCGTTGCCACTTGCCCGCCTTTAGCTAGATCTTAATCCCTAGAAACGATGCAATAGGCTACTTGACCTATATTCAATTTCATTGAACAAATGCATATTTCTAGTAGAACTTGGCCTAGGAAACCATATTTCACCCTTATCATCAAATAAAAGCTTATGATTGATAAATAAAGTCGATTTGAAAATATGATTTTATGAAAATAGGAATTGTACTGACGAAAACGCTTTTGCGGTACTTCCGATTTGGATGTGACGTCATCCTCATAGTAATTTAATATCCTTTATTTATCGTGCTCGTTATATGTAAGTTTATCTGTACATAAATAATAAGAATAAGCGTAGAAAGATTTGTAAAATATATTTTATTGAATAATTTACTTAAAACATCAGTTTTATATATTATCTCCATTTATTGTAGACGGGAAATGAAATGGCCAAAATTTTTCTCCAAAAGTTTTCAACATTACAAATGATTTCTAATTTCTTATTTAATTCTTTTATAATTTTTGGGCACTTTTAGACTCGTACATTTAGCACATAAAAAAATGTTCAATAAAGAGAGTTTAAATACAAAGCGTATGACGTCACACTATGGCGGACAGTGTTTTCGGCGCCATTTAAGAGGCGTATTTTTCAATAAACATTTTTATGGGTTTCTACTGTGTAAAATATTAAAATATTAGTTTTTTTGTGAAAATGAATGATAAAGAAGCGATTAGCATGAAGAAAAAAAGTAGGTCAAGTAGCCTATTTTGAGCTGCTTTTGTTTTTTTAAGGTGCTTAAAATTAAATATTCATGACAAATAGTAGATGCTTCCGAAAATGCGTATATTACGTTACAATTTCCGCATATTCCTGTACAAAATGTTATAAAGGTAATTACCATAATAAACATTACTGTAAAACTGGGTCACAGTAACACGTCCCCTAAAAGGCTAAAAGCCACATTGTAATGGCGTCGTTATAACATAGATAGTAATAAAAGTATTAGAATGAACTTTATCATGGCCTGTCCATTAGCGATTGGCACTATGTCCATATTATAATATACTAGCGACCCGCCCGGCGTCGCACGGGTATAAAATATATACTTAGCCACTGAAAGAAATATTAAAATCGATAGCCTATGATCCTTCACGTGGTCTACTTCTTATATATCTGTGCCAAATAACATAAAATTTGCTCCAGTAGTTCGCGAGATAAGCCCTTTCAAATAATTTCCCCCGTTTTTTTCCACATTCTCCTATTAGTCTTAGTGTGATAAAATATAGCCTAGCCTTCCTCAATAAATGGACTATCTAACACTGAAAGAATTTTTCAAATCGGACCAGTAGTTCCTGAGATTAGCGCGTTCAATTTAGCCCTTTCAAATAATTTTCGCCGTTTTTTCCACATTTTCCTCTATTTCTTCGCTCCTATTAGTCTTAGCGTGATAAAATATAACCTATAGCCTTTCTCGATAAATGGGCTATCTAAAATTGAAAGAATCATCAAAATCCGTTGCGTAGTTTTAAAGATTAATGGGAACAAAGGGGCATGAGGGAAAAAAAGCGACTTTGTTTTAGAATATGTATAGATACCATCCTCATCACCTTGATGAGTGGCAGTCTTCCACAGTGCGTTTTTCGCGTAACTTTCTGCCTCGCACTGTAAAACTCTGGAACGAACTGTCACCCGCAGTATTTCCGGACCTATACGACCTGCAAACCTTCAAGAAAAGAGCGTATTCCCTCTTAAAAGGCCGGCAACGCACCTGCAGCTCTTCTGATGTTGCGAGTGTCCATGGGCGACGGTAGTTGCTTACCATCAGGTGACCCGTTTGCTCGTTTGCCCCCTTATTTTATATTAAAAAAAGATAGAAAATAGATATTATAGAATGTAGATATAGATTTCGTTTTAGAAATTTCGTTTGTTACTAGGTGTCGCCAGGAATGATCACCGCAGCGTTGAAATACCTTTCCAAGTGGAGAGCCGAAGCCACCACCAAGATGATACTCAGCTATATCATGGTATGTACCATCGAGGAAATTGATTCCTAGGCAGTTGACAGGCCAACGTCATTTGCTCAGATCATGTCAGGCTGGGTTGGACTTAGTGTCTAAACACACTATGCCGAATTTCCGCGGCGGAAATTCGGCCTGCTTCCGCCTGCAATGTATTTAAAATTACCGATGACACACCATGCCGAAATTTCGTCGTATGCGTTTGACCTTGCTGACATAATCATGCGGAATTCCTGCCACGGAACTTCGGCATGGTGTGTTTATAACTTTAGAGTTTAGACACTTGACGCGACCAAGCTACGTAGGTCCCCCATCTGCCTAGTATCTCTCGATAGTATTAACGGAAACGAGTAGACCTAGTAGTAGTGGTAGCCTGATTCTTCAGTAAAGATGCATTCTATGGCGAAGATCAAAATCAATCAAAATGTGATTCTATTCCTTGTTCGATCTAGTGTATGTTACATTTGCACTCACATTGAATATCATCAATATTATTTGCAAAATAAAAATAACACTTATAGTAGAGGAGGGGAGGGTGCTATTTTTGTAGTCACTCGAGCGTCATGGAGACCTAGTAGGTTTTTTACATTATGTAAAGCTGATAAAAAATAATCAGAGCGTTTTTTATTTAAGCGGTGGGTTCAGAAACTGCAGCCATTTTAAAGTTTTTAAAAAGAAAATATATTCAAAAAATTGCTTATTTAGGTAAATTATAAATATATTTAAGACACCAAGGTCTAAATCATTTAGTTTAGTGCAAAATAAAATATCTGCGAAGCTTAGTTCGGAAAATATAAAGCTTTATTTTTTTATATTTTAAAATGTCCCTACAGGCTTACCTGACCTTTGAATCGTCAGTGCTTTATATGGAAACTTCTTTAGGGTATACTAAACATCCCCTATCTTAATCTGACAGATCCGATGACATTTCAATGTAAAAAAAAATTAACCCACCACGTGAGAAATCTGTTTTCTATACCATGATAACTAGACACATGTCGGAAGCCTATACAAGCTTAATCTGACACGCTCGAGCTAATCCCGAAATCCCCTCTTCCCCTCCCCAACTATTAAATTATGCCCGATTTTAGAAGAACCCATCACCAACGTCAAGTAAATAAACTCTTGTCAAAAAATCAGAAAACTGGCATCAATCCATACCAATATTATAAATGCGAAAGTGTGTCTGTTACCTCTTCACGCCCAAACCGCTGAACTGATTTTGCTAAAAGGAGAATGCCCAAGGTCGGTACCATTAATTCTCATGCGCTAAGATGAAAAGCTTATAGTAATTATTTTTCGAATTTTTTACGTAATTACACGGCCAGGAATCCAATTTTTGAACCCGGAATTTAAATTAAAGAATAAAAGTTACTAAATGACTCCCTCCACCACAGATTAAGGATATAATATAGATGTAAACCTTAGCCCGTCATCGCGTAGCCATTTTGTGCGTATTTTCATACAAGTAGTGTGCGTTTATTTTCTTGAATATTTCTATTTGTCGATCATTTCGAAGCACATTATTATACAGAAAAGAAAGTCATTTAGTTCATGATATCGATAAACTATAGTTCAAGTAATGAGAATCCGTAAACACACGTAAAAAGCTATGCAATTTTTGTAGACAAATTATTAATTGATGTGACATTTTTAGCATTAATGCCTTATATAGCACGAATAAGGGATTATTAAACTTATAAATTATCTTTTTATCTTACAAAAATACCGATTGAAAAGCCCAAAAAACGTTGTTCAAAACTTACGTATTTAATGTTAAATCCACGTGTTTGAGGCATTCTTTGGCCATTCTTATGGTTTATTATTTAGCGGAACCACAAAACTCAACAATATCTAACATAAAATGTTCACTAAAAACCTTTATTAACACTTTTATTACATGAAATATGCAGACCGACTCCTTTGTTATGTCCGAGTAAGTAGGACATAACATTACACGCTTTTGACGCTTATACACCGATATAAGGCTCTATCCTAGTGTATATTATCTCAATGCCCTCCACATTCGTTTAGTGATGTAGTGCATTATTAGAAACACATCAAACAATATATTGTAACAATATCGATTCATTCGACTAAAGCAGTTATTGCAATCGTTATTCCAATTTTTATAAATATTACTTGCTTTAATTCATGAAGCCCCAAGCGGCCACATCCGGCCGCGATAACAATGAAAAAGCTATTGTGTCTCGTTTTGCCACGACTGATGGGTTAATAACAATTTCCGAGTGATAATATTATTTATTGATATCATGCATTAGCTTTTCTATATTATGTACGTTAAATAACAGTAAAATTAAGTAAATAATAATAATATCTATGGACGCTTCACACCACGTCAGTCTGGCCCCGTGGTGAGTACCTGAAGGACTTGTGTTACGGGTACCAGACAACGGAAATATATTTAATACTTTTATACTATACATATATTTAAGATTTTTATTATATGATACACATATTTAATACACATCCATGACCCAGGAACTTTATAAACTTTTTGTTCCGTCGGCGGGACTCGAACCCGCGACCTCCGGCTTGAGCTACCAACGCGCTCACCACTGCGCCACGGAAGTCGTCGTCGTCGTAAATCCATTACACCTAATCGATTCAGTGCTGCTATTAGACATAAAATCGATTTTTTTCATAGACTTCGATTTCTCGATCGCATCCCTAACCGACGCATTTTTTCTAACATCTGTGATCTGTCATTGTGACATTTACGAATACGTCTTTTATTGTCTTTTATTTTTCAGAATAATTTCACAAAATATCAATGCAAAATATTTATAAATACTTTAGAACAAGTGTCTACTCCAATGTTTAATTAATTACAATCTTGGATAACTCCTAGTCCGGTAAGCACACCTTAATTTATATTCTGAATATGTAAATTGTAAAGTATATAAGTACTTATATTAAATTCTAAGTAAAAAGGCACCTTCTATGTATGGTGCCTATTTCCTGACAAATTATTTAGTCTTTGATTTCACAATTACCATTTACACTTTAGAGTATAGGTGTTATGAATATATTACAAACACTATTTAATTCATTGTTTTATTACAGACTTCAGATTCTGTACAGAGCAAACAGAACCAGTGATTAGTGAAGGCTCTTTACCAACATATCCTGTAGGACAAGAAAGATTGACATGAGAGAAACATTATAATTATACTAATTCACTTGGTAATAATTTTTGTTTATTTTATGTTATATCCTATCAATCTTTTTCATTTTTAGTCTCCAATATTTGATACTGCTGGTAGTGCTTTTATTGTTGTGTCCTAATAAACATGTTTTCACAAATAATTTAGTAACATTTTTATTTCTTTTCAGTATTATTTGTAAGATTTAACAATACAATGAATATAATCAAATTATATTACATATATATTACATAATTAAATTATATTAAAACTATATTACATATCACTTTTTAGATCTCAAGATTGAAAAGAGTTTGTGCTGCTTGCAGGAGGTCAGCTGAAAGAGAAATGCGACGTTATGATGAGAAATACTCCAATCGCCCTGGATTGTCAAGAGATATTCTGACAGATTCTGGATGAAGTGATATACCTCAGCCTCCTCCTTTTCCTCAATCAAACTATACAAACCCAAAAATGATTTCTTCTGTGTACAAACGAGCTGCAAGTACATCTAATCACTGTTATTTGTTAATTGTTTTGAAACGGACGTTTATTGGTACTTTTTAACCGACTTCCAAAAAGGAGGAGGTTATATGTTCGGCTGTGGATATTATTTTTTTTTATTTTTATTTGTGTATGTTCAACGATTACTCCGCCGTTTGTGAACCGATTTTCAAAATTTTTCTTTTGTTGTATAGGACTCAACTCCAATTTGGTACCATGTTCACAAAAGTGGTGACCTGATGATGGGATCCATGAGTAATCGAGGGAACTCCTCAAAATTTATATGGAAACATATGATGATTTTGGTTTTATGTGAAGGATCCTAGGCATATGCTACCAAAAAGTAAGATTTTACACCAAGGCATGCTATGGTTCCGAAGATACTAAGAGAACTCCGGATTCCTTATAGATACAAGTTTGGGACTTTCGGCGATGTTTTAAGAACTGAAAGCATATGCTACTATGCAAATTACATTCATCATCATCATCATCATCATAATTATCACTACCATCACACGATGCATCGTTATGAGTTATAAACTATAGTCTTCATTACTTTGAAGTCGGTACCAGTCCCAAAAGTTTCATATATTCTGACATTGACTGATTAACTCACGATTAAATTAGCTGGTACCGACTTCAAAATAATGAAGACTAGTATGTACAGAAGTAGTTGAGATTTAGACGAATTCTGAAAGAGGCACTATTAAAGAGTAAGAATAGGGATGATGACAAGGTCAAAGATTAGCGAATTTTGTTAATAAAATAAAGAAATCACGGTAAAAAATAAGTGTTCCCAAAATTTCAGCTTGATAGCATTTTTTTTGTTATGCGCCTTCATAGTTGGATAATCAAGTCAATTTTTTTTTAATTAAATTTCTTAATATTTGTATACCATTCGATAACTTATGCAATTAAAAGCAACTTTTGTTATGAAACCACTTTCATAAACGCAATATTTAATATATCTACCGAACAAAATTCTCTCCCGATGCGTACAAACTACGAAAGAGTGACGTCATTCTTTCGTAGCACTTTGTATGGAGCGTTTCGGGCAGGTCTATTTTATGAGATGTTTGAATTGTCATATCTTGGTGAATTTTTAAGCTATCAGAGTCATTCTTTCAGCGATGTTTCTATTTTTTAAGGTTCTTTCAATTACCTTACTTATTGTTACTTACTTATTGTTTTTACCTAGGAAGTCAGTTTTAATTTTTTGTTAAAAATAATATGTATGAGACTGGTTTTAGTGTCATGCGGACCGTTGGTATGGATCGCTCCGATTAGACCGATTTGTATGAAGCTTTATGGAGGGTTTTAGAGTAATACGGACGAATCTGTACGGACCCGTCCGCATTACTCCTTAAAGCTTCACACAGATCGGTCTATTCGGAGCGATCCGTACAGACGGTCCGCGTGTCACTAAAACCAGCCTAAAGAATTTTATAATTACTTAATTATAAATTCTATTTTCCACCATGTTGTATGATTTAGATGAATTTATTGCAGGAAAAAATACCTATTTAAATGAATGATTTAAATAGGTATTTTTTTATGTAAATAAAAATGATGATTTATTACTAATATAAGCGCCTTACTCTGTTTTTAGAGCAATAACGTTCACTCGTGTATGACCTGTCAATAAAATAGGTGCTTTGAAGATTTTAAGGTTATTTTCGATTTTATCAAATTACTCTAAAACCCCGGTTTTGTTTACAAAGAAATTTTTATAGGAGCTAAAATGATAATCATAGACTTTAAAAAACCAAGTTTCATAATTAGTGGAGGCAGTGAAGGTTTTCACCTCCGATTTCGTTGAACCTCCATCGATTTTCATGAAAATTGGTAAGTAGGTGGAGGATACCTTAAGAAACAAAAGTGACATAGTGCCAACTTGCGCTTTTGCCCTGGGGGTGGATGCCAACCCTTCTCGGGGGTGAATTTTTTTTAATAAAAATAACCTCAGAAATCAATAGACACACAAATTCTAAGCAAAATTTGTTATATAAATTTTTTTGAATAAATCAATACTTTCGGAGTTATTAAAGATCAAAGATCATGTTTTTGCGTGAGAAAAATACTTGTCTTAAAGCGGTTTTTCATAAATAACTAAGAAACTATAGGTTTTTACGAAAAATATGTAATTACAAAAATTAAGGCCAATAAAAAAAAACTAATATCTACTCTAAGATGCCTTCCTATAGAATATTCAAAGTGAGCTATAGGTGATTGTATTTATATTTTCTTTCGGCGAGTACCTAAGTCTAAGCATTCAAACTTAAATAACGGTAAACCGATGCATTTTATGACATGTACTTCCTTACAACTTTTTAAAGTGCTTAAAAATACCTTTCTAATAAGCATTATAAAAAGTTAAAAGCATCAAAATTGAACAAGTTATGATAAAAATAAGATGACACTTTCAAATTGTTTTGGAAAAATCAAAAAATTAAACCTTGACCATTTCTACAATAATTCAAATTTATGGTTATCTCCAAAGGCTTTTCTTTATTTTAGCATAAGTAATGACCTCAAAAATTTTTCTTGGTTTAGAATGCTTAGTTTTTAAAAACAGAATGATTTAGTAAAATTGAAATTATTCAAATTTTCGTAAATATCATTTTGTTTTGAACATAATTTCAAAAATATTGAACCTTCGTAAAAATTATAAAAAAACGAAATTGGTGTCCACTTTTTAAGAAATCTTTTGATTTTCTTTTGATTTTTATAGGATAAAAAATAACGAAGATAGAGACGTTTAAAGCCCAACTTTTACTGCAAGAACCATGAAATCGGGACCTTTTAACCCTAATTTTTTTTTAAACCAAGGGCTTTAAAAAGTATTGTTCAAGTTAATCTTAAAGCTCTTTAAATTACCTTTAAAATGGTCCATGAATGAACCCGATAACGTAAAAATTAACAGAGTTATTGTGATAAAACGAAAATATTTCTTTGAAAACAATTTTGAAGCAGAGATTTGAGATGCAAATATAATAGGAAAACCTGTCTGTCAATAGGTACATCTATACTAATATTATAAATGGTAAAGTGTTTTTGTCTATCTGTTACCTCTTAACACCCAAACGGTCCAACCGATTTTTCTGAAATTTAGTATGAAAATACTTTAATATTTGTGACTACTAAGCTATAGCCTATGCAATAGCTAAATTATTAATATTGGAATTTGTTGTGTTAGACTGTTGCCAATAATAATAATTGTTACAAAAACTCTTGAAGGCACGGAAGACCTAGCGCTGTCCACGATATCACCGTAGTATGCGACATTAGATTTAGGTACTGTGTCTTGGGAATGGATATGGACATAGGATACTTTTTATCCCGAAAAAATGTACAGTTCCAGCGCGATTGCAGGCATCATTTAGACCTTACTACGTTAATCTTTTCAAGTCTTTCAATATTCAGAAAGTAAACAAAACGGTAAATGTCGACTCGATAAGAGAGGGGCTTTTTATAATGATGTGCGTCTATTAAATATTTCAGTCTAGCAGATTCAGCCTTTGCGTAATTTTTTTGCACAGAGGGTAGTTTGAAATCGTTGTTTGAATATTTTGGACTAAATAATATCAATGTTTGAAATATATTAATAAAATTTATTATAGTCTATGAAAAAATATTCGAACTCATTAAAGCTGATAAAAAACTTAAAATAAAATCTTAAAGCTTATTTTTCAGACATGGGGTAGTTTACAGGGGTGAAAAAATTTCGCAAAAAAAACTAAATTAAGAAATTAATACTAAGTAAATAAACTGAAAAAGTTGGGTTCAAAAACATAAACCTATTAAGTTTTTGAACCCAATTTTTACCGTGATTCCGCAATAAAGGGGTACTTTAAGGGATTTATATTTCAGTCTTATCCAAAAATTATATCATAAATATTAAACAAACTGTTTATACACTGTAAATATGCGATTTCAAAGTTCAGAAATACAAAAAGTGTTTTTTCACGATTAAAGGGATGGTTGCCACAAGGGTTGAAAAATTAATTAAATAATCATAAAATATCATGAAAAAAACATTAAAACATTTATTTTATCGAATTAAATCCAATTAGTTAAGCCAGAATGGTTAAATCTGCATTTTTTCTATTTTCAACAAGGATTTCACCCCTAAAATAAAAAAAGCGCAATACGAGCGTATGTCACTTTTAAAGTAGAGGGCTTAATGTACTTAATACCAAATTTTCATCCAAAGAAATCGGAGGTTGCACCTGATTTTTGCCTTCATTTACTGTACTAAATGACGCAACATGAGACAGGGTACCATAAAGTTATGATCTTTCTCCTTTGGTATGGGGATACTTTTAGTCCCGGATATCCCGGAAAAATGTAAGGTTTCTGCACGATAAACTTATCTTGTCATTTAGTATAAAATATTTTATGATTTACAAAACATTTTTATGGTCAAAAGGACGCGGGCCGCGTATGATCGAGACGTAAAAGAAATTACACTTTAAATATTCACGAAGTATTCAGGATATAGTAGGGATATAGGCTACATTTTGTTAGGCTGTTACTCGGGCAGGTTATTAGGGGAAAGTATTTAGGTTTATTAAAATTCCGGGGCATTTTTTATGATTTCACATAAAGTCTGAATCGCTTCGAGTTTATTCCCCGGTGGTTGAGTTTCTCCCATTTTTTATATTTCGTATTACAAATGATTTCTTTTCATCATCAGCAGACATCCATACTATTTACATAATATTATTAATATACTAATATTTATGTCTGTTACCTTCATGCCCATACCGCTGAACTGTGTTTGTTGAAAATTGGTTTGGAGATACTTTGACACCCGGGAAAGGACATAGGATTTATCCAAATAACTGGAATTCTTTTAAGGTTTAGTTTCTTTTGTTATTTCAGGCCAACTATCCAGTGTGCCCAGACAAGATGACCCTTCTACAGGACTTGGAAGAGAAGCTAAGAATTGCAGTTATAACAGGTTTGTAAAAAGTCCTTTTATTTTCAACGAAACTCTTTTGTCACAGGGGAGCTGTACTTACCTACCTGTGGTCCGCGGTCGTCCGCGAGTATGGGGGGGTCCGAGGTGTCATTTCTGGACCATACCTACATAATAAGATTTTTTTTGCTGTTTATTTTATTAAGGGGGTCCGTGAAAATTGTGCTTGATTCCCTAGGGGTCCGTGGCGGAAAAAGGTTGGGAAACACTGATTTACTTCAATGAAAATACTTCGCCTCACATTCGTAGCACTTTGCAGTGCTACGGCGTAGCTACAACAATGTAACTATAATTAAGAAAAACTCAGTAGTAGCACAGAATATATACTCTGTGCTACTATTGAGTTTTTTTTACTATTTTATAATACGAGTAGTACTCCGTGTATTAGCTATAATGTTACCAATTCAAGTTAATCTTTATTGCTTTTATTAACATTAATTTAAATCGGAGTCATGCATTTTTCAGTAACAAAAAGAAAAGTAAAATAATCGGCCAAGTGCGAGTCGGACTCGCGCACGAAGGGTTCCGTACCATTATAGAGCAAAATTAGGCCAAAAATTGTGTCTTTTGTATAGGATCCCCCCTTTATTTTTTATTTTAATTTAATATTATTATTAAATATTAAAGTACACATATAACTAAGGATTTTGTGAAAAAGTTAAGTACCTACCTGTTGCCATTATTGATATAGAGCAAAAAAGGCCAAAAAAATCACGTTTGTTGTATGGGAGCCCCCCTTAAATATTTATTTTATTTTGTTTTTAGTATTTGTTGTTATAGCGGCAATAGATATACACATTCTGTAGAAAATTTCAACTCTCTAGCTATTACCGTTCTCGAGTTACAGCCTGGTGACAGACAGACGGACAGACGGACAGACGGACAGACAACGAAGTCTTAGCAATAGGGTCTCGTTTTTACCCTTTGGGTACGGAACCCTAAAAAACTATACAATAATCAAAATAACGGCACACTGAATGTCATTTTTCTTACCCATCTAAATCATTCTGTTTTCTAAAACACTTCTTATCGTTTTTCTTTTTGTAAACTTCTTTAATTCTGTTATTGTGAAGTTATTACCTTCGGCCCTTCGCCGCCCTACCGGTAGAACAAAGGGCACGATACCCCGTTTTTATCGTAATCAACTCAGCTTTAATAAATATTTTAATTCTTACACACAATTTGGGAGCCAATTTCCTGAAAAAAGGGTTTTGTTTTTCAACGATTTTTGTCGGTTGCATTTAACACATACTTGTTTAATCTTCGATCGCGGATTCTTGGAAATGCTATTGTATTAGGTATATTGTTGTCGCGATCACAGGTGCTCTTATGGAGCTTGATAGGTTAAGGCGACGCCTGTAGCGACGGCTGTAGCGATGCCGATTTTTCTCAGCAATGACTAAAGCTAAGAAATTGAAGTTCATTGTCAGTATTCATCATGTCTTTGTCTTTGAATTGCCCAAAGCATAACACGATTGGACAACTTTTATAGCACAGAATAATCAATCGAAAAGACCTCTGTAAAAAAAGGGATTCCTATTTTTCCAACAGAGGACAGTGATTTAAGGTTCCAAAATTTGTACATAAATTGGTTCAAGCATGCACTTTAATTCGTGCATAGCTTATATGAAATGTATTTATGGTTTTTAAATTATGCGACAAAAACCATTTTGTCGCTTACGCCCTTTCCATTTTTTGCTGTTCCATTGCTTGTTTTCTATGAGAGGCCGGGCCGGCCTCTCATAGAAAACAAGCAATCTAAAACATATCCAACACGGTTTCTTACTTTAACGCTGCGTCACCTTAATAGGGAATATTACGCAAAGGTCGGTGCAAAGGGCGCCACTAGCACATACAGAAAACAAAACAGTTGGACACGTCATCAGAATATTGGCAAAAAAATTTCAAAGTTCAAACAAAACATTGTTTACTGTGTATGCTGGTGCTGCCTCTGACGTGAAAACATTGCACTTATATATATATATATATATATATATATATATATATATATATATATATATATATATATATATATATATATATATATATATATATATCCCAATTTATTATTAGGTACAAAAGTCGTACGTCGTCTCCTTGAAATTCGTGCAATATTTCTCAATACTATACTCAAGAGTCAACAAGACTAACGAATAACTAAAAAGATCTCAAATCTATATCTATCTTTCTATATCTATTCTATACACTAGCTGTCCCGGTGAACTTCGTGTCACTTTAAAACCTTCCCTGGACTTCTACGAATATTTTAAGACTAAATCAGCACAATCCGTTCAGCCGTTTTCGAGTTTTAGCGCGACTAACACATTTGAAAATCCATTTTTATATATTATATAGATATTATAAAACAAAGTCGTTTTTTTCCCTCATGTCCCTTGTTCCCTTTAATCTTTAAAACTACGCAACGGATTTTGATGATTCTTTGAGTGTTAGATAGCCCATTTATCGAGGAAGGCTATAGGATATATTTTATCACGCTAAGACTAATAGGAGCGAAGAAATAGAGGAAAATGTGGAAAAGACGGGGGAAATTATTTGAAAGGGCTTATCTCGCGAACTACTGGAGCAATTTTTATGTTATTTGGCACAGATAAGAAGTAGACCACGTGAAGGATCATAGGCTATCGATTTTATAATAATTTTCTCAGTGGCAGCGGCGTGCGACGCCGGGGCGGGTCGCTAGTTTTAAGATAAAAGTTATCTGTAATCACACTTATGTGTGGGTGCGCCCGTGCTTATACAGTGCTACTGGACTAATCCAATTCCGTTCCAGGCATTGTCTGCTGCTCCAACCAGAACACCTGGAGCCTGGCACCAGCTCTGCGGCGGAGGCTGTCCACCTCACACGTCACCACGTTCTGGGATGTCCACTGCGACATGGCGCCCGTGAGGAGGAAGGTGAAGATAGAGGTAGAGAAATCTGTACTCATAACTCACCTAATGAGGGTTGTTGCAATTCTATTTGCCACCAGGTGCCGCGATGTAGCGTAGCAGTCAGGTCTACCGTGTCAAACTGCTGTCATATGTCACGATATAGCTGTCATGTGTCACGATAATATGTATTTTTGGCACGATAGACCTGACGGCTACATAGCAGCACCTGGTGGCAAATAGAATTTCAACAACCCTCATTAGCGTTTACACTAATATTAATAAGCTGTAGTTTGTTTATTTGATCGAACTGCTCACGAACTACTGGACTGATTTTTGGAACGAAGTTCCTTATCGCGCGTTGCGAAAGGGGGCTAGACGGAAAAAATTAAGACCAAAAGTTGTAACGACACTTTTTGCTTTAGTTGTAAGCCGTGCGACCTGCGCGTGTTTCTCTGTCTCTCTCTCTCTCTTAGAAAGCAACTTCGTTCCATCGGGGTGTCCCTTGACAGTTGACACCTCTCAAGTTTTTTTGTAATTTATCACGGATATTGACCTTGACTACTTTTTGCTGGAAATTGTGCGGTTCCCGGCGGCAGAGTATATTTTAGTTGGTTACCAGTTGTGAAGAACATTTATAGATATAGAAGTAATATTTTCGATGCTTTTGCATTCAAAAAAGAATATTTTCAACTCTGTCTAAGTATTAAAAGAACTTGTCTGTTACAGAAAAAACCAGAAGAAGACACCAAAAAGAACACAGAAAAATAACTCGAAATCTTTTAGGTAAATATTAAAATATAGTATAAAATTTACTTGGTAAAAATATTGTCATCATTAAAATATATTTTTTTTCTCCTAAACGACGCTTTTTCTATATATATGCAATATGCATTATGCATTCAAGTTTAGCAGTTTCAGTTCTACGTAGAAACAAACGTATACACACAAAGTGCTGCCAAAAGTTTACCTTTTTTGGCTTCGTCGTAGTCGAGTAAAAACAATAAACGTCATTGTAACAAACAAACTTGTACGGAAAATGTGAAATTTAATTTGGCACGTGGCAGTTTTGTAACATGGCGCGCGACTTCGGAAGTTGGCGGGCTACTTGTATCACTCATTATTTTACGCCAACTTCGCTAATATTTCGACACTGCAGATTGTAGAATACTTTAGATATGGTAGCATTTACTCTAGCTATGACATAGAAAGGCAGTTTCACAGAAGTAAAGCGTGTTATATATATGTTATATATTATTTACTAAACATCTGAATTTGAAATGTTAATAAGTAGACCTGTCTCTTTATTTTGATTATAGTATATTTATTATTTACTGTTATTAATGTCTCCAAAAATGATTGTAAAAATCGGCCAAGTGCGAGTTGGACTCGCGCACGAAGGGTTCCGTACAGTTATAGAGCAACAATAGGCCAAAATTGTGTTTTTTGTACGGGAGCCCCCCTTAAATTTTTATTTTATTTTATTATTATTATTAATTATTGACGTAGACATACAATAAGGGTCTTCGTGAAAATATCATGTGCCTACCTGTTGCCATTACTGATATAGAGCAAAAAAGGCCGAAAAAATTACGTTTGTTGTATGGGAGCCACCCTTAAATATTAATTTTATTTTGTTTTTAATATTTGTTGTTATAGCGGCAACCTAAATACACAATCTGTGAAAATTTCAGAAGTCTAGCTATAGCGGTTCTTGAGTTACAGCCTGGAGACAGACAGACGGACGGACGGACGGACGGACGGACGGACGGACAGACATCGAAGTCTTAGTAATAGGGTCCCGTTTTTACCCTTTGGGTACGGAACCCTAACAATGTAAAAGTGAAAGTAAAAATATGAATATACATAGAGCTTTATCGAATAAAAAGTAAACCCCGTTTTTTTGCGTCTGAGCATGATACAATTACGCACAAAATATATTAGGCGTAGTTTCATCACTGACACTATAAGACGAGGCATAGTTTAACCTAGCCATTTCTGCTTGTTATATAACCGCAGTGTTTAAACTCAACCAGTTCCAGAAACGGCAAAGTTAAAGACGAGAGAAGTTAAAGAGTTTTCTAACTGCAGGTATTGAAAACGACGAATGAGCAATATTGTTCCCTTGTTTTCTGTTTCCTTAACTAGACTAGTTGTTGACTTGTTTACTGAATCGTAAATTGTAATGTATTATTTAATTCAATAACTTATTAACTAATTCTATTTAGCAAAATTAATGCAATATTTTTCAGTCGAAGAAGCACTAATTTAACTCCATTCTCTACATGAAAATGTATGTATAAGTCTTGAAATTATTGAGGCGTACTTTAGTCGCTTGTCATACTCGTACTTAACTCCAGGTCAGTCATGAACACGACAGGAACTGGAGCCATATTTCAGATGTAGAGTTACCGTTCTTTAATGACAGTATTTTAATTGCTTAACTAAACTCATAAAAGAACTGTATTATTATAATGAGATGTATACGAATAAGTGCTTGTTCAGACACAGAGGGAACCGCATGGTTGGGACTCGCGCGGTTAAACCGTTCACAGGCCATAGCTTATTGCTATGGCGTTGTATTACAGCGTTCAAACTTAACCGCCGCGGTATCATGTATATATAATTACTCCAAAATCGCAATTTCGTATCACGTATCAGTCAAAACAATATGATTGCAATCGATATACATGAGACCATTGTTTTATACCCAGCAATCGCTCGCGCGATTATTGCTAGTGGATTGTTGATCGCTATTTTTACGTGATGCCGCTCGGTTTCTGCACGGGAACCGCTCGGTTTCTGCACGGGAACCGCTCGGTTTCTGCACGGGAACCGCGCGGTTCCCGCATGTCTGACCAAGCACTAAGTGACGTCGCCAGCTACTCACACATGCTCGTCCTTGGCGCTGGGCACGAAGCACCGACACTCCCGCTTCTGGAACGTGCTCTCTATCCAGCTTCGTGTGGTCTTCTGTAACAATAACACTTCTATTACATACTATAACCCGACTACGTTAAATGGCCGCTGTTTGGCATTTGTGTATCATCCCACAAAAAATTACGTATTGAGTTATGATTAAACCGCTCCGACTCAGCCTCCGGTGAACATCGCTAAGAAGAAACTGCAAGAAAAGAAGAACTGGGGAAATATTCTGGGTCATAGTTAAATAGGAGAAAGGCTAGCCGGAAATTTCGTTTTACCTCGATCCCGCTAAAGTACATAGTTAAGACGAGTTTTTATTTGAACACCCCAGTACAGAAGCCGTTCCCGAGTGAATTCTCGTACGGCAATACCTACTGTACATTTTACTTATGAATGCATCAATCGGGCACCAAAAAATGTGGGTTAGACACAATTACTTAACAGCGACCAATTAATATACTGGATGTATATTTTCAGTTTTGTATAGGGAAGTATAAATAAGTAAATTATCACTAAAATAGCACTCGAGCAGTAGGCGTTTAAGGGACAGAATTCATCGATTCTACTAAGTAATTTTCATTGTATATCGTCAATTTCGTTAACAATACACAACACAAACAAAAACACACCTAATTTCAGGAACACATTTACTGGAAATGATAACAGCGGATATGCGATATTGAAAAACCTGATAGTTCCCTGCCGGGTCATAAGTATATGGGGCTTATCTACCGTGAGGATTAGGAAGTTATCTCCCTGAGTAAATGGCCTGGCTACCCGTGGAATTGCTACTTATGTCATGGCGTATACAAAGGTATAATGACATAATATGCTACGGTGTAATGCCATGGCGTAAAGGAAAATTGGATGGACAAAAGTGATTAAAAACTTAATTTATTCTTTTTACTGACACACCCAGGGGGTCGCGACCCACAGGTTGAAAAACACTGCTGTACTTTATACGTTTATATTGCGTTATTACTCGGTATTATAGCACGCGACAAACGCAAAGTAAACAAGATTTCGTATCAAAAATTTAAAATAAAATTAATGTTAACACAACAGAGTTTTTAATGTTTTAAAAGTTCGCGTGAACCGGAAGCACCATTAAGTAAGTAAAGTGACCGCTTTAACGATTTCCGTCCACTTTACCTTAGTCTAGAGTCTAGACTTAAATGTGCACCAGCGATGGCCAGTTTTAGAGGTTTTTTGACAAGAGTTAATCTGTTCTATATCGTTCACGTACGTTGACGTGGGCCAGTTATTGAGGAAATAATATTATAGTTCAAAAGGCGAATCAAGGCTTCATAAAAAATATAATAATGAAATTATGTACCTAACAAATATACTAACCTAATATACCTAAGTAACTATTTAGTAATGAATTTTAGTCAAAGTTCAGCG
This sequence comes from Polyommatus iphigenia, assembly GCA_963422495.1. NCBI lineage: Eukaryota > Metazoa > Arthropoda > Insecta > Lepidoptera > Lycaenidae > Polyommatus > Polyommatus iphigenia. The sequence goes on from OY730180.1 coordinate 1,908,336, forward strand.
ATGCCACTTTTACAATAAACTCTATGTCAGGAACACATACACACCCTAAAGTATAATCACCTAATTTTGCATTACACCTTGTATAATATAAGACTATAAGTGTATTCCAAGCACTAGGTATCGGCTTAAAGTACTCCCTGAGGGGTCATCGAGATCAATTGAACACGAGTCACGACACCACACATCCTAGAACTAGATGTGTCATCATCATCATCATTAAAATGTTTAATTTTAATAAGTTAACCCAAGCGGCACTGTCTGCGATTCCCACGATCGAGGTATGTACCAACAGAGAAAATACAATACAATACAATACAAATCCTTATTGTCATAACTTAATTTTAACAAAATGTTTTAAAAAGTGGCAGTCCCCCAAACTAGGCGCAGCCTGTGCTATGGGGGAATTCTTAACGAATTACAGCAAAAAATAACAGAAAATTAAAATTAAATTTAAATTAACAAAAATATTCTGGGAATTAGTAAAAATAATAATAATACTCAATAAAATCTTAATACAGCAACAAAAAATAAAATTCTTAAGTTAAATAATTATTTTATTATTTATTGTTTATTAACCATAATGAAGTGCATAGGTGTGTATGAAAGTGCGTTTGTAATTGTGTGTGTGTGTGTGTGTGTGTGTGTGTGTGTGTGTGTGTGTGTGTGTGTGTGTGTGTGTGTGTGTATGTGTGAGAGTATGAAGTAGAGTATGTCTTAATAAGATGTATGAGTTATTTGTACACTTTAATTAAATTTTCAGTTTCTATGTATGACCAGGTTAGTATGGATTTAGTTACTATTTTTTTTGCCTTCTGTACCGAATACTGCTTTAGATCAAATAAATTTCCGAATCTATAGGCAAAGGATGTGTTAATGGGAGTACTGGGTATTCTGAAAAGTCGTCTGTTTACATTTGTGTATAAGTATTTTTTGATTTTGTAATTGATTTGATTTTTTAAATGATTCTAGATTCTAAATAGGTAGATAATAGATATTAAAGATCTACGTAATTTGTTCGGGTTTTGATCCGCTAACGCCCCGTAACTGAACTTGATATAGCCCGACCATGACAAACACAATATTATCATCGGATGAAATCACTTAATTTAATTACTGAAGTCTAAAGGACCACTCGTCTAGTCATGATTTCATTCCGTGAATTCGCTAGTAATTAAACAGATAGCAGATTCAACCAGATGACTGTGACATACACTTTTATACAGATACATAATATAATTATGAAAACCACACAATTCAGCTGAAAACACAAACTGAAAACTCCGTTTACGACGAAAAAGTATGCATACAGAATAAACCACTATAATTTAATTTATTATAAGACCTTTTCGCCAGGGGGCTACAAACGGAACTGCGAAACCACCGAAAGTATTTTGCATACGAATGGTTCTGTATAATTCAGAAATATACAGAGTTTGTATAATTGTAATTTAGTGCGGTATCATAGTTTAAGGGGCTGCTTATTAATCACGTGAGGACTAAAAGAGGGGGGTGGAAGTTCTAAAAAATCCAAAAGCCATATGGGATTAGGAACTTCTACACAATTTAATATAGATATTGTGATATCAAATACAATATATTACTGCAATGTTTGTGAAAATAGGGGGGAGAGGGGGAGAGTAAACAAAAAGTTTGGTTCGACGTTTAACAACGTTTCTGTGCTAGTGTCACCCTCTGCTCCGATTTTCCTGCATAACATTCGCCATATTTGTCGTATCACGTATGCTAGAGTCTGGCCAGGGAAAGAAGTCCAAAAGAAAAGGCGGCAAATTTAAAAAATCTGCATCTTGCAACACTGACTATACATAAAATAAACAGACTTGATACTATGGTATTTTTTATTTTTATATTAATGCCTAAAATGCTGCCAAACACATTTAAGACGTGTTGCAACGCAGCATCAGAATCTGTTCTGAGAACATAGCGTGCTTGTTTTAATAATTAATAAACTTATATTAATAGTATTTTAATAAGATAAAACCGACTTCAAAATTGTACGTCATTGGGAATTAAAATTATTTATTTCGAAAACTACTAAACTGATTTTGATGAAACTTGCAGCATTCCCTAAGTTGAACAATACCTAGTAAAACAAAAAAGAATTAGGTCTTAAATCCGGAGATATGCGAATACAAACAAGAATATACATAGGTACATACATACTCTTTTGAAATTTGGCACATTTTAGTGAACCAACAATTTTCGCCACCTTATGTTTTATTTCCAAATTGTCAATACTTTCTGAAAAGAATGAACAACAAAAATAATTAATTAATTGTGAGAATTATCGCAGTCGTTCAAAATAATGTTTAAAGTATCAAGACGTTTTCGTATAAACACTGAGAGGCAAAAAGTGTTGCCATTTCAAAGTTTTGCAAAAAAGCCGTGGACAGCTTTCGTTGGCCAGACTCTATGTCCTTGATAATGCAACCAAATAAAGTAAGTCCACTATCTGCATATTAATAAATTACATGGTTTTGAAAAGAGTAGACAATAACCTTATCCCATAATATCACCAGAATATAAAGTCTAAAATTGCCCAAAACTTGACGTGAATAATAGACGGCCCCTATACGTAGAAATTTTAAGTGGTGACAGGGGTAAATGTAGAATTATGAAATGAGATTTTACACAAATCGTATGCTATGTCCTTATGTCCTGTCCTCTGTACATTGCACGGTCGCGAGCAAATATGGTGTACCAATTTGAACGCTTTTGCTATAAGGTCGAAATATGGTATACCTTCTCAAATAAAGTGTTTAGTATTTTTAGTTTAATTATTACTTTAGAAACAACTAAGCAATTTAATGATAATGAATAATTAAATCAGATATAACATTATACAATCTATGAAAAAAGCTTGAAAACATTCACACCAACTGGCGTCTGGCACCAACAAGGAAGTCATTGTAGAAGGCTTAAGTACTCACAAACTGTTAAGTAATAAATTTTACGCAACTGCATTACGAGTAGACGGTTGTTAATTTATCAAAGGAAAGAGCAGAAGCTTCACTTATTTAATATTTTATACATACAAACATACTACGTCATAATATTATGTTGTACCGTGCACGTATTCAAACGTTAATTTATCAAAGGAAAGAGCAGAAGCTTCACTTATTTAATATTTTATACATACATACATACTACGTCATAATATTATGTTGTACCGTGCACGTATTCAAACGTTAATTTATCAAAGGAAAGAGCAGAAGCTTCACTTATTTAATATTTTATACATACATACATACTACGTCATAATATTATGTTGTACCGTGCACGTATTCAAACGTTAATTTATCAAAGGAAAGAGCAGAAGCTTCACTTATTTAATATTTTATACATACATACATACTACGTCATAATATTATGTTGTACCGTGCACGTATTCAAACGTCACGAATGATAAATTCAGTTCAAACGAACATCTAAGCGCTGGATCTGCGCCAGGCAGCAGGCTGTACAATCCAGTGTTTGCCAACCTGTTGCGTCACTTGACCCCTTTGGTGTACAGAAATTTCACTACCCGTAACCCGTCGCGTCGTTGCTATAATAAGTGACAAAATGGTATCAGATAAATTGACTAATGGTTGTTAAACTAGTATGTATTCTGTGCTAATGGGCAGATTACCTACCTCATTTGGTTATGTCGAGCGTGTTAGGTTTTAAAGAAAAAGCATAAATATAAAAACTGAAAGAAAGTAATGTATATCCATTTAAGCATTTACTAAGCAAGGTTCATAACATTGAAACAACAAGTACTTCTTATTAACCATTTATTGCTCGGTAAACGTCATCCACTAATTTACTTAAACAGTTAAATCACTATATTATATCACATTATGACTTTACACAAACATTATGGCGATAGAAATAATGTTTTTTAGTTTGTTAGTAATTTTTTTGTGATGGCAAAATTTGTAGCTACACGTACTTTTGTTACCTCCCGACTATTTTAATAAAATAAAATAAGTTTGTAACTATATTTTGCATTGTAAATCGCTAAAAAATAAAAATCGAAGTGTTAGAAACTATTATCACTCTTCAACCCTTAGCAGTATTTTGTGTAAAGCTGTGTATTTTTGAAAACCAAAGTTCAAGCCAAGTGCAGCTGTCAACGACTGGACGAATTCAAATTGGAGCTGGATTATTCTCGAGGACTGCCAAATCCCGGGGAGTATTGCTTTTATTTTTCAAATCTATAAGTCACCCTTTACAAAATTAACCCATCAAGCCCCGTAAGGCTGTAAGGCTAAGATTTCCTGGAATTGGTGATCGACGGACAACAACAAATCCACTTCACACCGCTCAACCCAGTGAGCTACGTCCAAAATCACACTTGGCAAAGTTTATTTCTCTTTTGGCTTGACGAGTTCAAACTCTTTCGATCAATAAATTTAAAAAAGTAGTCAAAGAACGTTTGTGTGCCAAAGCCTATTATAAGGTCAATGATTTCATAAACGACGGCACATCTTGGGAGTAGGATGGCTGCTTGCAAGGCTACTTCTACATTATTATATGACTTACCATTATGTATGGATGTTGACATTGTATAATTTTAAGTTACAATTGTAAATTTTATTTTAAAAAGATTAATTTTTTTCTCACTTTTTTGGTAAAAAGTGGGACCCCATGCGAGTTTCTTACGCCGGTTCTTCTCGCCGGGATAGTTCCCGAACCGATGGTAGGCACCAGTAGTATCAACGTTCTGAAAGCATTTGTTGCAAATCTATTCGGAAATAAAACAATTTTTATTTTTTATAATAAGTACTTATCTTTAACACGACAAACAGAGATGCTTCTTTGATCACGACTCGAGCAAAAGTGTCGGCTTTTATAACGTGTCCCCACTCTTCGACCCGCCCACCGGTACAGTTTAAACAAAATAGCTTTTAATTAATACTTATAGTTTCATTATTAGCATAGTTTCTAAACTATTTCCATATTTTTAAAACAATCAGAAAATCATAATATTTATGTAATATGTATTAGTTAAAAATGTAATACTATAACAAGCGCAGCCGACAGATCACAACTAAGATTTAAATAATCTATAGCCATCTAAATTATTAATAACTCATTACAGATTATAAATCAATTTCACTCATGTCGCATACAATTTGCTCGACAGTAAAAGCGTGTCCTTTCATTGTTTTAATTAAGAATGGATTAATCAATTTTCTGAAATCGGTCTCCTTAAATCTCATAGAAGTTTGGTATGCCACTAAATTTCATCGTGACCTCCAGGAGTCTGGATCCACAGTTTGAAAGCCACTGCTCTTCAGAGTACAGGCTCTACAGTATACTCGATATATTGCACCGCCTTTTATAGCCTTTGCAATCGCAAAATGCAAATTGCTGGAGCATATAAGTAATGAAGTACAGCTATGATGAATGTATAAAGGTTTGAACTTTGAACGTATAATATTAACCTACTTTTTATTATACTAATCCCCAATTTTACCAACGTCTGTTAGTGTAAACAGCTTGTTAAAATGTCATTCTTCTCCTTCATCTATACATTATAATAAAACTGTAGAAATGAAGATTCTGTACATTAAAGATATTCAAAAAATAATAAGCGGAGGGTGTCACTACATCGCTATAGAAGCCAAAAATGTGGTCAGTTTTTTTGTCTGTCTGTCTGTCTGTCTCTCTGTCTGTCTGTCTGTATGTTTGTTCCTATCACACGAAAACTACTCATCTGATTTGAATGCGGTTTTCGCAGATATATTTGTCTTTTTCCAACTTAACATCTGGTGTATAAAAAAATTTCCCCCCACCCCTCTAAAGGGACGAAAGAGGGGGTCAGATTTTGTATAAGACTTTTGCTTTGACACGAAAACTACTGATCCGATTTGAATGCGGTTTTCGCAGATATATTTGCCTTCTTCCGACTCAACATCTAGTGTATAAAAATCACCCCCCCCACCCCTCTAAGGGGACCAAAGAGGGGGTCAGATTTTGTATCAAACTTTTTTCTTTAATGGACTTACTTCATATTATTAACTGTTTTTCCAACTTAACATCTGGTATATAAAAATTTTCCCCCCACCCCTTTTAGGGGACAAAAGAGGGGGTAAGATTTTGTATCAACTGATGAAGTAGAAATACTTTAAATGGCAAAACAACGTTTGCCGGGACAGCTAGTTCTGAATAAGATAAACAAAAGAGGAAACGTACTAATTTGAGCGTTATCTATAACAGTCGTTGGTGAAATTGGGACTAAGGGGAGATGATGCCTCACAACTACGTTGAGTCTAAATTAATTTATTGCGCTGAAACCGTGCATTTTTCCGCGACAAAACCTATCACATTATGTCCTTACCCGTCTCTGAAAGCATCTCTATACCAAATTTCAACTAAATTGGCTACAATATGGGCTATTTGGCCTGAAAATAAAGGTATTATTATTATTATCATATTATTAAATCGGTTCATCCGTCTAACTAAACGTGAAAAGTCATACTCTCCCTAAGGTTCAGAGGGAGACTCCGGACTCTGCGCGTCACGTCGCAGATAACTAAGTGACAAAGTGTATAGTTATTAAGTGAATATATAATTTATATGTATGTTAGTCATTAAGGTATATATGGGCCTATCATGTAGCCTGATATAAATAAATTAATTAATTAAATAAATTAATTAATAATAAGTACCTACTTGATGTTGCGTCAACTCCGTTGTTACCGAAACTCAAAGTATCTTCATACAAAATTCAACCGAAATCGGTTCTGCGATTTAAGACAAGACAGACACCCTTTTGTATTAGATTTCTGTGACAGATTTTACGTGACTGATGATAAGGAATGACTGAGTAAAGATGAAGGCCTAAACTCCGTTGCGCCAAAATTCGGTTATGGCCCTGTAACTTTACATTTTACCGAAACAAAAACCAAATCAAATCATTTATTTCGGGCATCAGAGGCCCATAAACAAAAGCTATCCAAAATACCAAATACCACGGGCTCACAGAAAACCGGCGTGAAAGTAAGTTTACCGGAGGCCCAATCCCCTACCCTATTCCCTTCTCTACCCTCCCCTACCCTATTACCCGGCAACGCACCTGCAGCTCTTCTGATGTTGCGAGTATACATGGGCGACGGAAGTTGCTTTCCATCAGGTGACCCATTTGCTCGTTTGCCCCTTATTGTATAAAAAAATCCTACGTTCTTTCCCGGAACTCAAAGTATCTGCACACCAAATTTCATCAAAATCGGTTCAGCTGTTCAAGAGTGAAAAGGTCACAGAGACAGACACACATTCGTATTTATAATATTAGCAGAGATTATAGTCCCTTCAAGTCACCGTCAAAAGTCACTCAAAGGGATAAGCTAAGTGCCTGAAATTGCGATTGAAATAAATGAAATAATCGAGAGCCAACTTTGGCCCAGCCATGATTAAATTAAGTCCATATCTGATCAGATTTAAAGTTGAAAGGGTTGAGGGTTTGTTGGGGACACTTTTGTGCGAACTTTAGAAAAGCTCATAATCTGATAGATCAGATTATGAGCTTTTTTAACTTTAAAGTTTTTGAGGACTATTTTAGAAAGCTTTTGCCTTGCGTGTAAAACTATGTACCATCGAGGAAATTGATTCCTGGGCATTTGACGTACGTACGTCATGTGGCTTATGTCAATTCAATGTTAGCTGTGATCGATCGGATGGGTTTGACTTAACGCGACCAAATTACTTAGGTCCGCCATATCTGCCTAGGAATCAACTTCTCTGATAGTACCTACATTTAGAGGAATGGAATTGGCAGACCAAACTTTTGTGGTCGCCATTTTACTAAATGATAGTCGTTGCCTGGACTAAAACCCGACTAAATGACGTAGATCAGCCATTATTCACTTATTTGATGGTTCTAGTTATTATTCGTATTTCGTACATAGGTTTTCGTTTCATGTAGGTACTCTATCTTGATGTGAAATATGCAAATGTATTAAAGTTGCTCACCTGCACACGTATTTTCGTGACGTCTTAAAATAAGTATTCGTCAAAAATGTACAAGCTAGAATACGAATGTTTGATTAACATAAAGCATACAGCTCTCAAAGGACATAAAAATGGCGTCTAGACGTCTGGAACAAAAGTACAAAGTACCATTTGGCACCAATATAAAAATAACTTAATTCTATTTGTTATGGGCTGTTTTTATGTTTCTGTTATTGTAGGCCTTGTGAATTTGTCTGAATCAGATGTAATGATAATTGGTGGTGTTAATTTTCTCAATCTACGTCGTCCGGAATACTAATTACTACTGTGTCTATAGAGAAAATTAGGTAGATGGACCTGTTTAGTTTGGTCGGGTTAATATGACCCAGCTACGACTAACATTGACTTGACATAATGCAATTAAATAACGTAGGTTCGTTATCTGCCTACAAAAACAACTATTTATAAATCATCCACGGATCATTTCAGAAATCCGAAAGAGTTCAAAACACTTTTACGAACCTTTAATTGTATCTTTCTCTATTCTTCTGCAGAAAGAAACTCTTTCTATAGGCTGTGGCTGCTAACCGCAGGGTTAGCAGATAACAATTAAAAGTTTAAACTATTAACGGTTGTCAGATTTTTGAAAATGGAGATTCTAGGCACAAGATTTGGGCCTTTTTAAGATGAGTTGTTTGAATGGTTTCAACTTTGATAGCTTTGCGAGTAAGATATACCTAGAACGCACAGACAGACGGACAAGTTATTAGGTACTTATTATGTAGAAGACATCAACATAATAAATTTTTATTATGTTAAGATATTTTGGCGTCCAGCCAAATTCCGTACATAACCACAGTGTCAGCACATACATAATGGTGGCAATATATTATTATGTAAAGACAGAATTTATATTGTACTAGCTGACCCGGCAAATGTTGTTTTATCATGTGGCGGTACCCACAATTCGCCTAACATTCCTGCATCGCGCTATCGAAGTTTTCTGAGCGCGTCGGTATATATACGACAGCTGACATGTATCAAGTGGGCTTCGGCCTGACCGGGCATACCACTTCGCTGTCGGTCGGAAGATCTTCCTTTGGCCTCTACGCATTATTCCCACAATCATATAAATTATTTTTAGTATTAATATAAAATGTAGATAAAAATCTATTCTAACTACATTATATACAAAATTCCATTAAAATCGGTTGAGCCGTTTTGGAGGAGTTGGCGCACAAACTGTGACACGATAATTTTTTATATTAGACTAGATATACGTATACCCATTCGTCAATTTATTTATCACGGAAAAAGACTTTTTTTTTGCCAAAAAAAATCATAATATTATGTTCTATCCCGGTGCTTAAGTATCTCTATACCAAATCTCATCTAAATCGGTTCAGCGTTAAAGCGTGAAAAAGTAACAGACAGATATAAATTATCGCATTAAGAAGATTAGTATTGATCAATGTAATCCTAAAGCCAATATACATAGTATTTCCGTTTGGCCTTGTGATTAATCCTAAAGATCTAATCTTGATCTGACCTGGGTCAGATGAGATTGGACTGTGGTACAGTTCAATAGTAAAGGCAATAGCGGCGCGGCCGCGCTGTCAATCACATACAATTGCTTGTAAGATCGCGGAGTAGCGGCAAAACCGCGCGTTCGAGCCGCCACATACAAATCCAGCTAAGGCTTCAGTCTCGAAATCAGCGGGAAGCGGGGCGCGAGCGGCGGCGGCGCGTGACAATGTATAGGTTTCAAAAATCAAAAATAAAAAATGTTTTATTTCTGAATAAATTTAAAATAAATATTTTCCGAATGTCCTACATGATGCCTACCACCGGTTCGGGAACTAACCCGGCGAGAAGAACCGGCGTAAGAAACTCGCACGGGGCTCACTTTTTCTATTTTTTTTAAATAAAGTTTACAATTTTGTAACTTAATATTATATGGAGCCGTCTATCTATACTACGGCTTATCCATATTTAAAATCTATTCATTGTCACGCGCCGCCGCCGCTCCCGCCCTGCTGCCCGCTAATTTCGAGGCTGAAGCCTGAAAATGTCTGGCTGTCGCGTTTGTCATAGGCCATAAACGTCCTGTCACAGATGAAACGTGATAAAACCGCCAAAACTGTGGACGGGCCACACATCTGTCTTATTTCAATCACTTTTAATGAATGTGTGTCCTAAACACACAGCTGTGAGCTGTCGGTCGGGGCCTGGGCAAATATTTACACGTCGATCTTGTTACGAGGGCTGTAAGGTTCTAAATGTGGTTAATAGGTCCCTAAACGTATTAGCTAATAAAGTTTCACGGTTTACTTTAAAGCTCCACTGCATCGAAAAGGGTTTTTACTCAGTACGCGACAGCAAACATTTATTTGGGTTTAATTATTTAATGTTATAAAACTAAAATTAATTTAAACAGAATGTTAAGGTTATTGGCATTAATTTAGCTTACAGTACGTCGACAGTGCAAATGTCTGATAGATTGAATTTGCACCCCTAATCAAAAACCTATTAAGGTTTGGAATTCGCAAAATATAGAACCGATAAAATGGCTGGAAGTTGCTTACAACCTTTCATAAAATAGTACCTTTTCCAACACTGACCAAGCTGATGATTAAGAATTTATTATCTGCATTAATTATTTCCAATCTGGACATCGGACGTGTAAGCTTGTAACCAAAAAACTAGATCTCAAAATCGGTCCACCCACATGCTACAATGCCACGGACAGTCACACACACAGTAGGACACCTCAAACTTATAACACTCTCTTTTTGATCGGGGGTTATAAAAAAATAGCTTCATTACTTATAGCAGATAGCATATTTACCCCCTATTGCGGGGGGACAGTCCTGAGGGACGTGAGAGGGGGAGGCAAGGGGGAGGGCAATCATGCTGTCACTCAACGTCGGCCATTAGTGTAATTATGTTGAATATACGACAGCGGCCATAATAAGGAGCAGTAAGGAGCTCATAGTGTCTTAAAGGCAGGTTTTGTCCAGGTGAAATCTTAAGCGGCGTTTTTCTAGGATGGAGATGACGATGTTGATGACATGGCCTGATCGAAAATTGTAGGATGGTAGGAAAGTATTAAGCAGGTAACATCCGTCTTTTTCTGTCTTTCTCTGTGTCTTTCGCACACGGCGAAAATGTATGCGAACTTGTGTTACATCGCACGATGCGGCAGCAGCGCCACTCCACTGTAATGAAGTTACGGCTTATGCGGTTTCCGGTGGTCCGTGGACCACTGGTGGTCCCTGGAGTCATTCCAAGTGGTCCGCAAAGCCATGAATGAATCAAGTCGTTTTAATAATTATTTTGGCAAAAATCTAAAACAAATTTTAGATTTTTGCTGAATAAAACAAGTTGTGCTTGTTTTTTTTATCAAACAACTCTTAATTTAGGTAAACCAACTGGGTGGTCCACGGCAAGACAGATATTTGGTAAAATGGTCCCTCAAGACTAAAAGGTTAAGAACCTCTGCTTTAAACCTTTAAAATTCATACAAAATTATAAATGCGGAACTGTAACCTCTTCACGCTCAAATCGTTAAACCGATTATGCTGAAATTGGTATGGGAATACCGTGAGTCCCGGGAAAAGACATAGGATACTTTTCATCCCGAAAAAATGTACGGTTCCTGCGCGATAAATGTTGGCGCGACGGAGTTGCGGGTGTCATCTAGCACAAACTAAAACCCGAAAACTATTCTAAAACTACACAGAAAGGGAGGTGGAGTCATAACGACCGCGCTTCGTAGTCCAATCACGCCCGTACGTGCCTGTATGATACTGCGGACGTCGGATTTAGATACGAAATACTGCTTGTAGTTTGTCGATTTAATACAGTTGCGGGTTTGTGGGACTAGGACCTGGATTTCACAAATTTAATACAGGTTAGTCCTCAATATAGTCTGTTTTAGGGAGTAACGAAATTGTGTACTAAGGAAATGTGAAACCATATTAACAAGAAGTGAAGAGTGAAGGAAAACAAGGAACGATGCAGTATTATTCTTTCGGTAAAGGAACAAAACATATAGAAACTTGTACGTAACTAGCTAACCAATACCAGACCTTAACAATGTTGGTAGGTGCAGATTTACTATAGGTCTACCAGAATCTAATGGCAAAAAGTGAGAAAGTAAATTGACTCTTGCAATACCGGGGTATTTGGAATAAAACATTTTGATCATTTTTTTTCCTTATAGCGGCTGCGATTCTGTGTGTGCAACATGCAAATATATAAATTTATCCAATAATCAAGGATATTTTTGAAAATCTGCCGTCAGTCATCAGATTCTGGTAGATAGGTCTAAGAGCTTGTGCTTAAATTGTTACATTAACCCTCACTAATTTTGGAATAAACTTACGAGGACAGTATATTGTATAGGTCTAGTGGACCGCAATAGATATACTAATTTTATAGGAGTAGATTGAGACCATATTAATTTGCAGTTAACATTTTGCAACAATAAAATATTGGTACACTTTATGTACCATCAGAGAAGTTGGTTGATTCCTAGACAGTTGCCGGACCTAAGTGATTTGGTCGCGTTATGTCAAATCCATCCGACAGATCACAATTAATATTGAATCGACACCAAATACCGTTGGTCTGTCAACTGCCTAGGAATAAATTTCCTCGATAGTACATACCTTTTTTAAGGTGAATGTTTATTATAAACCCCCTCTAGTAATAATATGAACATTACACCTCCAAATGTAACATTATTGTCTCCGGGTAAGTTATAACTTATAACACAATAAATATTTAATAACATTTTCAGTACGGTTCGTAGGAGTCGTGACATTATTGAGAGAATAATGTTATTAGAAATGTTAGAAACAACGTGAACACGCTGAGAACATGTCAGTATGAATAACGCGAAATATAGCATTAAGAGCCTGCTGCCAAAAATTTCAAAGCACGCTAGCCCCGCCTACACACCCCGCTATCCTCCTATCGTGATATAATGATTCCATAAATCTTGCTCCCGAGCAATGTGCTTTACGCTGCAGATAATAGTGAACTATATCAAATAACAACGGTTCCCGCATTATAGCATGAAAGTAAAGTCCTAAAGCTGTTTTTGATGATTACTTAAAAATTAAATACAATAAGTACTAATATTTCCTTTTGCCATTATTTTATAAAGTGTGTGATTGTAGTAGTGCAAGTTATTTAATGATAGTAACTCAATAAGTGTAACAGATATTTGTTTCTTGAAAAGCCCAGAAAGATTCATAATTTCGAAAAATATAACTATCGAGTCAAAAATAAGTGAATCGTGTTTTCCGTTAGGCGAATATCAGATAAATATACAATGATTAAATAAATCTCAATTTCATTTAAGTCAATCGAAAATCCAGCCAAGTGCGAGTTGGACTCGCAAATGAAGGGAACCCTTCAGCAGCGCCAAGCCAAGCAGCAACAAGGTATAAAAAAACTGCTTGCTAGTTATCGTTCAAACCAATTTTCCTTGGTAGTTTTTATAGTAATGTACATCATATATTTTTTTAAGACTTATCATGCCCCTACTTTAGAAGTTAGAGGGGAGGGGACAGATTTTACCACTTTGGAAGAGTCTCTCTCGCAAACTGTTCAGGTTAGAAAAAAATTATATTAGAAATCTCAATATGATTTTGAAAGACCTATCCAATATCCATAGATACCCCACACGCATAGGTTAGATGAATAAAAAACTTGAGAGGTGTCAAGGGACACCCGGAATCAGGATACCGGAAAAAAACCTGTATACACAAAAAAAAAACAAAAAAAATCATAACTGGCTTGCTTTCTATGAGAGAGAGTGACAGAAGAGAAAGACGCGCACGCCGCACGGCATACAACTATAGCAAAAAGCACAGATATAGATCAAAATAGATACCGCATCTATCTTGATCTATGTCTGTGGCAAAAAGTGTCGGTTAAAAAATGTCGTTACAACTTTTTCCGTCTAGCCCCCTTTCGCAACGCGCGATAAAGAACTTAGTTCCAATTTTTTTTGTTTCAGTTGTACCTATGGGGAGTGGGAACCCCTACAATTTTTAATAATTTTTCTATTTTTGTATCAAAATCTTAATGCGTTTCACAGACTACACCTACTAATACCAAGTTTTAATTGTATATATACAACCACAAAACACCGGTTAGTTGACGCCATATTGTAAACAAAACGCACCTAGCGCCGCAGTGTTCAGCGCTGAACTAATTCAATCAAACGGCGGCTTTTGAATCACCTGTAGTGTTAAACGTTTTGAGCGACTTACATATTCAATAAAAAAGCTAGACGTGTGATTGAATGGCGTTGTTCAGTTAAAGAGCTAGCTGTTTGATTGAACGGCTATTTAAACCAGTTGGCTGCGACATATGTATACATATATATAGTTCTTATAGTTTCAGAGAAAAGTGGCTGTGACATACGGAGGATATGACGAATCTATAAGGGTTCCGTTTTTGCCATTTGGCTACGGAACCCTAAAAATACTCTAGAAGAAATCCGAGGGAAAGTTCTTATTTTTCAAAATTTTTATTTTTTGAAGGAGTAAGACATTAAAGCCGCTAAAAGATCAGCCTATGCTGAGTTGACTCTCGACTTTTCATTAGTATTTTCAATTCAAGAGTCATTCTCTTAAGAGGCCGGGTACCCTTGGAATTTCTCATACAAACGTAATTCCAAAATCATTTTCTCATACGAAAATATTTAACATGTTTGAGTTATTTTTCAGTTTCAGATAGTAATTACCTAGGTTCCTACACAAAAATTTACTTCAAAATATAAAATATTTTAACTCTAAAAATATTTTTTAGTATCTAAATTTACTACAAAATATTTAAACTCTAAAATATTTTTTAGTATCTAAATATTTTGTAGTAAATTTACTATTTATTTATATATTTTTAGTGTTTTACTCTATTTTTTAGTGGGAAATAACATGTTTCCAACGCGGGAACCGAACCCACGACCTCCGATTCAAGAGCCATGCTCTGAACCACTGGACCACGGAGGCGTCTATCTCTTAGGACTTAGTGTATACCCATCTAGTATACACTAATTAAACTCATGTCTGGAGTTACTTTAATTGCTAACAAAGTTGCCGTCTTCATTTGCCACTTTGGTGCCTCAACTTGTTAGTTAATTGGCTTCTTAATTATACATTATTATGTAACTATACTGTACTCGGCGAAACATGACGGTAGCGGTCATTGACTCCCTGTCAAAAACTTGTCATTTTCTATATAAACCGCGATTGACAATGAAGTGTCAGATATTGTCAATCGTGGCATTGTATAGAAAATGACAAGTTTTTGACAGGGAGTCAATGACCGCTACCGCCGTGTTTCGCCGAGTAGGTACAGTATAGGACCAACTAACAATTTATACAAGGTATAACAAAACTTAGCGATAATACTTTAATGTATGTATAAGTCCCTTGTATAGAGTGAAAGTAGCAGCGCTGAAAATGTTACTTTTTTAAAACTTTTGTATGAAAATTCATGACGCTGGGTCACTTGCCCATACAACTCACAAAAAATGTTGCTCTTTCAGCGGTGCTACTTTCACAGTGAACTCTAGGTACATAACCATACACACAAAGTTTTGTTACACCCTGTATACTAGTATACCTACTGTGGTAACAACTACCAACTAAGGCTGCGTGCACACTAAACTGACAGCCGCCAGAATGAATACCGCTGCCTGCAACCTACTCATAACTCGATACGTTTAAACTCGTTTAGTTTCATCAAAGTCAGTTCAGTAGTTTTGTGTAAAAGAGCAAGAGTCTCCATTCATTCACTATCCTTACAATCACTCTGATTTACACTAGAAATTTCAAAGAAAATCAGACCACATGAACAAATAGGTATATTCTACCGACGCGACGTAATCAAATTTATTTCACAAAGGTGTCTTGAGAGTTGAGACCTGAGGATTGAGGTGCAGCTTCAATTCAATCCCAGCTGCACGCCCCAACTCATCTCATCACCTAGACGATATTAAAAATATATCCGTGAAGTTTACTCCTCTTTTTAGCCGACTTCAAAAAAGGAGGTTATCAATATTATTCGACCCGTATGTATGTAATATTTCCAGAATTTCCCAGTTTTCGTATATTATGTTAATCTATATCAGCGTCTGAACAAATTTGCCAAAATTTTAAAATTTTAATTTTTTATAAATTTTAAGGCATGGCGAAGTCTGAAATTCATAAGAAAGAGGGAAAAGAAGTAATATCCTCCTTCCTTTCCACCGCGCATCGAAAATCTATGCCTGCTTTTTTTTTTTTGCTGGCGTTCTCAAAGTTTTTATCATGATCATTCTCAAGAAGATTAGTAGTTAATCCTTCAAGCCCCATAAGAGCACCGGTGATCGCGACAGCAATAGAATACAATGAATAGCATTTCCAAGAATCCGCGATCGAAGGATTAAAATATCTCTGAATAAACTGTAGAGGTGAAATTCAAATATAGAACAATAAACTCATATTAATATACTAACAAAAGATTTAATACACCCTGCAGTATGCATAATGTGGACATTATATAATACTTGACTGCACTATAAAACGGAATTTATATACTCTGGAGAAAATGTATCTTGCGTGTTTATAAAGAGATATTAATATTATGTCAGAAATAATATTAAGCTATCTTGATTCACAGGCCATTGGTCAACCTACCTTGTTCGGTCGGGTTATGTGGTCAATACAAAAAATAAGTCAGAATAATTAAAATTAAATTTCAATCATTGGCGTGGAGTTTGTACTTCCTATTCATCACAATTTAACATTCATCCATATTAATAATAATTATATTACGTAATATATTATGTTACGCAGACGCTCAAAGACCGAAAACGCTCAGTGAGCGAAAAAATGACTCACAACGCGTTGTGGTCATAGTGAAACGCCAAACCAGAACGCCCTAATGAAAACGGCCACGACGCGTTCTGAAACCAGGCCAGTTACGCAGGAGTAATTTTATAGCGCCCAAGTGTGTGCGCAATACTGCATAACTGGCTTGGTTTCAGAACGCGTCGTGGCCGTTTTCATTAGGGCCACAACACGAATTCGCGTCGTGGCTGTTTTCTCGTCCGACGACCGAATCCGACGAAATGACGTAGATCAGTCAACTGCCCATGAATGAATTTCTCTGATAGTACATGCTATTTATTTATTAAGTTTCCGATGATGATGATATAGGGTGAAAGTTGTACGAGCTGGCATGTGTGTTGTTATTATGTTTGTAGTTTATGTTATTACTTCCCGGACAATGGAGCTTTTATAGTGCAGTCGCCAGAGGTTTTAACCTCCGAAAATTGTAATAGTGAATGGATTTTTGTTTTTGAGGTGTCATTTTCTTTTTTACACTATAACTTGCAAAGTTTACCAAAATTTTTTTTGTGCTTTTAATTTTTTAGTCACTTAATTAAAAATTAATATTTCACCATATAAAACCGGTCCAGAAAAAAAATTTTTTTTCTTGTTCCTGTTATTTAATGACTCTTATCCGATTTTTTTGCATTGAAATTAACCAAATACACAATTTTTAAAACAGAAAGTTTGCTTTGCTAAGCTAAATACAACTATAAGGTTTTTTCAAAGTTTTTAGAGATTAACGCTCGTCGTAACCAAGATAAAAGGGTTTGGGTGGATTTAAGGGTTGTAACGAAAAGTGTGTTAAACTAACTTGTTGTGCGTATTTAATTTTTAGAGAAATGATAACTTTTAAGTACTTTGAAACGTTTAAATATCTCCAAAAATGTGTAAACTAGACCGAAAATATTTTTCTATATTTGTTGAAAACTTATTTAAGTGAGAGCTAAAACATTAAATGCATCGACAAACGAAAGACTTTTTCTAGTCTTTGAAATATATTTAAGCTTCCTACTTAAAGCCAGAAAAAAAATTGGGTGCTACAAATCTCACGTACATACTAAAGACGCATGCTGCGACCTATGTTTGGAAAATGCTTACCTGAATACAAAAAATATCAGTTCTTAACCCAATTTGTATTTTTTTCCTTTAAGTATGTTTTAGCAAATATAATTAATGAAAAAAAATAATAATAATCAATTTTATTCTGTTAAAACCTAACCAAAAGAAATAAAATACAGATTTTCTTCGAAATATCCGTGAAAAGTTTGTGCTACATTTTCAGAAAATTTTATAAAGTAAGAGCTAAAAATTATACATATTAAGAAATAAAAGGCTTTGTTAAGCCTAAAAAATAATTTTAAACTTCCTATTTAAAACCAAAGAAAAATAGGAACGCCATTTACCTGGCGAGGCACACAACAAGCACATTTGGAGGTATGCTCATCTACATACAAAAATATTAATTTTAAATTTAAATTATATATTTTTTCAACTTATTTTCTTTCTTTGGAACATAAGCAACGATACAAATCAAAAAAATAATAATATATTTTATTATTTTGCTATATATCTAAAAGAAAGAAATATGCAAATTTTCTTCAAAATTTTACAGTTTATGAGTTTACTTGAAGTGGAAGAGAATAATTTAAAAATCAAAAGCACAACTTTTCAATAGGTAAACTTTATTATTTATGTTATCAGCTACACATTCCTTTTTTTCTCTTCAATTTTCATCCACTATTGCAAAAATCGGAGGTTTGCACGATTTTTACGCTCTGGGAACTCCACTATTAGTGCTATAAACTGTAGTCTAGGGGCTAGGTGCACCTAGGTATAACATCATCATTCATCACTATAAATTCATGTTTACCAATTAAACCGATTTTGATATTTGGTATGGAAAAACATCTATTCTAAGACATACTTAATAAGCTTGAAATAAAAGTATCTTCTTATATATAAAATTCTCGTGTCACAATGTTAGTCCATCAACTCCTCCGAAACGGCTTTACTGATTTTTACCAAATTTTATATGCATATTCAGTAGGTCTGAGAATCGGCTACTGGGTACTTTATATATAGGTAAGTGCATTTGTTGAATAAATAATAGTAAATTATTACAATCTGAGACTGACGGCGACCATTGTTTGTGCGACGAGATAGCGATCGACGTAGCCATGGCGTCATACTTATTTAGTCACTTCAATAAAATAACATGGGCGAAATACTTTATATTATGGCAAAGCAACGTTTGCCGGGACAGCTAGTATTTTATAAAAAGATAAAACCGACTTCAAAATTGTACGTAATTGAAAATTAAAATTGCCTTATCTCAGAAACTACAGAACCAATTTTGACGAAACTTATAGTGTTCCCTAAGTTGAATAATACCTAGTACAACAAAAAAAGAATTACTTAGGACTTGTAGTTCCGGAGATATGCGAACACAAACATAAAAACATACATACCTAGTTACATACAATATATTACATACACTTTTGAGATTTGGCACATTTCTTCAGACTGATATAGACTGATATAGACTAACATATACGAAAATTGGGAGGTTCTGGGAATATTACATACATACGCGTCGAATTGATAACCTCCTTTTTTTGAAGTCGGTTAAAAATATGGCACAAATAAAATGTTGCAGACAACACGTCCTATTAATTGCATATTTTTGTACAATCTTAAGCCACTAAGTATCGGATGAGTATTATTTTTCGGAAAATGCCATCAAAGCAAAGACCTATCTTCAAAGGGAAACAAGATTGATGATGTAGGAATTAGCTTGATGACTGATGTGACAAATTGATTTTATAACATCTCAGTCACCTGTCATAAGCCCCAATCCTTATAATATGTAGCATATAATATTATATTACTTGTAACTATGCTCTGTTCAGAAAGATTAAATTGTAATTTAACTTTAATTCAATGAGGATTTCTACACAATCTTCATTCATTTTATGTCAAACTCATTATTAAATTTAGTATTAATTGTATGTCTTTGAGTGTGGCCGTGAATTACTATGACAATTAATGATCGAACAGCTGTCACTAGTTAATTACTAATCGTCTTCAGATTCACTTGATATTTTGAGTGAAGAATTAAACGCGTTTACATAACACCACGTCTGGTCTTTTTCACAACACTAATAAGTAATATTATGCTCTGAGTCTGAGTGCCATAGCAAACCATCGTTATTATTATTTTCCACCCCCTATGCACCAAAAAAACCCAGGGAAAGATGGTAGTTCACCAAACCTTTTTTAATAATTTCCATACTTTCATAACCTTATTTGCCAGCACTCATAATCTATTTGGTCTGGTAGATACACAAAAACATGAGCATAGTTTCAGTTTTTCAAGCGTTTTCAACAATCATGAAAGAAGCACTCATGAAATTACTGAACTCATTTCAACCAAAACTAACTGATCCATATTTGAACTGCTTTCGTGTAGAGACCAAATTGACCTAAATTCTACAAACATACTAAATATATTAAATTTGTGTAGTACGTAGCAAGGAATGCTTGTATTTTGGACAATTATAATATTGTGTGTATAATGCCGTATTGTACTTTATTCAGAGCCAATTTAACGTGTTCTGAAACTGAAATTTGTTATAAGTTAAAGTATAACTGTACTTACAAATATAACTAAGCAAATAACTAAGTTATTTGCATTCTATTACCGAGTTAGTAGTTAGTACACAGGTACGTAAGATATTTTGTACCGTCAAGGAAATTGATTCCTATGCAATTGATAGACCAACGTTATTTGGTCGAATATGTCAATTCAATGTTAATTGTGATCTGTCGGCTGAGTTTGACGTAACGCAACCAAACTACTTAGGTCCCCGGTCTGCATAGGAATCAACTTCTCTGTAAGTACCTCCATATTTCTAACATATTTATGTATATGTTACGGCTAATAGCCGAAGTGCGGCTACACCTAGTTTTACCCGGCTACAACTAGGTGCAGCCCGCCACATGCGGTTAAACTTAGCTAGTCTAGTATTACTAGATGTCGCCCGTAACTCCGTTGCGCCTAAATTCGTTTATTGTGCGGGAACCGTACATTTTGCCGGGATAAAAAGTATATTATTTATGTCCTTTCTCGGGACTCAAAGTATCTACTTACCAAATTTCAGCTCAGCGGTTTGGGCGTGAACAGACATACACACACTTTCACATTTATAATATACTAGTACAACTACAGAGTACACTATGGATATTTTGTGTTAGACGCCGCCAATGGCATAGAACCTTGCTCGCGACTTGTTCGTGGGTTCGATGAGAAGGGAGAACCGTAAATTTTACAGGTACAAAAATATTCTAACATGCCACCGAACTAACATACGAAGGGTTTTTAAAGGGTTTGGTAGACACAGGGGGTTAAAAGGGAAGAAAGCTTTGAAAATGTCGCCATAAAAAAGGTTATAGGCACTTACTAACAGGTGAGGCCGCTCATTATCCGCGATAGCGTGACATCTGCCACCGTAGATATGTTTTGCTAAAAATTACATTTACCTGACTGGATTGATAAATTTAAAGATCTTCTATTAACCCATATCTATACATATTATAAAACTAAGTCGCTTTTTTCCCCTCATGTCCCTTTGTTCCCTTTAATCTTTAAAACTACGCAACGGATTTTGATGATTATTTCAGTGTTAGATAGCCCATTTATCGAGGAAGGCTATAGGCTATATTTTATCACGCTAAGACTATAATAGGAGAATGTGGAAAAAACGGGGGAAATTATTTGAAAGCGAACTACTGGAGCAATTTTTATGTTATTTGGCACAGATAAGGAGTAGACCACGTGAAGGATCATAGGCTATCGATTTTAATCATTTTTTCAGTGGCTATATATTTTATACCCGTGCGACGTTGGGGCGGATCGCTGGTATGTAAATAAACGTACAATTATATTATGTTGTTCAAAGGTAGGTATAAAGAATACCTTCATGGTATCATTTTATGGAATAATCCAAGTCACATTAAGTAAGGGTAAGGTAAGGGATAGTTAAGGGAACAATAACATAAGCCCTACAAAGGAGATAACAATAGCTTAAATTACCCTGTATTTGTTACTTGTGTAGGATAGAGGGGCTAACTATGTGAATTTAATTTAAGAATTGCTCAGAATTAGGGTAAATTTACTGATAAATATTAATGTAACGAGACCGGCTGGCTCAGTGGTTGAGCGTGTGATAGCTCAAGCCGGGGGACGCGGGTTCGAATCCCACCGACAAATATAATAATATGTATGTAGAGAATAAAATTATTAAATACATAGTATATATTTCTTATATATGGGTTACGGCCTATGGGTACCAGATAACGTCTGGTACCCGTAGGCCGTAACCCAAGTCCTTCAGGTACTTAGCACGGGGCAATAGAAAATAAAATGTCTAATTGTGGCAACCCTAATGTGAATGTAAGTAAATACACCTGCGACCCTAGCATGGGCACAGTAAGATATGCGAAAGTATAGAAAAACTGTGAAGATAAACTGAAGGTACCGTTCCGATCTACCGCGGCTAGTCGCGACCGACAAAAAATATAATGCCACTTTATGACATGTGGACTATAGTCCTAAAAAATCAAATAAAATCCTACTTTATGATATAGTCTATACTCTATGTCATAAAGTTGCATTGTAATTGAATTTTTGTCGGTTGCGGTCTGCCGCGGTAAAGATCGGAACGGTACCTTCAGATTATCTCCACAGAGTTTCTAATTTCTACACTTTCGTATTTCAACTGTGGCCATGCTAGGGCTACTGCTAAGCCCCGGGGGAGTCGCCGGGCACAAAGATACAAGTTTGACCTTTACTTAGGGCTGCCACCTCAACGTTGCAATGTTCTGTCGTAATATAATGATTTTAGTAGAGTCCCTACGAATATTAAGTAGATAGGTATTAAATTTAATATTCGTAGAGAAAGTCCTAGTTAACATGCAATTACTAAACTGATTGTATATTAGTTACTTATAATAATAACTAAACTGAGCCATGTTTAACGAAACGAAAGGAGGCGCGACGATGGTAACGTGACGTGCAACCCACCCTTAAAAATGTAGCAGCAGGCATTCATTTTCGTCGTGCGCCAGAAAGGGAGGGGGTGTATTTCCTCTCCTATTCGTCTCGGCGGTCTTTTCTCCCTCCGTGTTACGAATTAACGATCAGGTCAATTGATTATTTTTACCGTAGTTTTTACCCATATCAAAAAAGTGCACAGCGCCGCTAATATTTTTATCTACCCATATCAAAAAAGTGCATAACGCCGCTAAAGTAGTTTTCCCTTCAAATATTTCCTACAATCAACATGACTAAGGTCCGTATCAATCTAGTTGTATCTGAAACAGCGATGGCAAAGCCGTGTCACGTGCGGTTTCATTATCGGATATTCACGGGAGACGTGTGCATCTGTGTGTGCGAATGTGTGCATATGAGATACACGGCGAATGTGTGCATATGAGATACACAGCGAATGTGTGCATATGAGATACACGGCGAATGTGTGCATATGAGATACACGGCGAATGTGTGCATATGAGATACACGGCGAATGTGTGCATATGAGATACACGGCGAATGTGTGCATATGAGATACACGGCGAATGTGTGCATATGAGATACACGGCGAATGTGTGCATATGAGATACACGGCGAATGTGTGCATATGAGATACACGGCGAATGTGTGCATATGAGATACACGGCGAATGTGTGCATATGAGATACACGGCGAATGTGTGCATATGAGATACACGGCGAATGTGTGCATATGAGATACACGGCGAATGTGTGCATATGAGATACACGGCGAATGTGTGCATATGAGATACACGGCGAATGTGTGCATATGAGATACACGGCGAATGTGTGCATATGAGATACACGGCGAATGTGTGCATATGAGATACACGGCGAATGTGTGCATATGAGATACACGGCGAATGTGTGCATATGAGATACACGGCGAATGTGTGCATATGAGATACACGGCGAATGTGTGCATATGAGATACACGGCGAATGTGTGCATATGAGATACACGGCGAATGTGTGCATATGAGATACACGGCGAATGTGTGCATATGAGATACACAGCGAATGTGTGCATATGAGATACACGGCGAATGTGTGCATATGAGATACACGGCGAATGTGTGCATATGAGATACACGGCGAATGTGTGCATATGAGATACACGGCGAAGAATGTGTACATATGTGGTGCATAAGCTATATGTCCACACTGTGCCTTTTTAGGGTTCCGTACCCAAAGGGTAAAAACGGGACCCTATTACTGAGACTTCGATGTCTGTCCGTCTGTCTGTCTGTCTGTCTCCAGGCTGTAACTCAAGAACGGTAATAGCTAGAGAGCTGAAATTTTTACAGATTGTGTATATCTGTTGCCGCTATAACAACAAATACTAAAAACAAAATAAAGTAATTATTATTTAAGGGAGGCTCCCATACAACAAACATGATTTTTTTGGCTTTTTTTGCTCGTAATCCATAATGGCAATAGGTAGGCACTTGAAATATTCGCGAAATCCCTAATTATATTTGTAATTTAATAATTAATAAAAATATTTTAATAAAATAAAAATTTAAGGGGGGCTCCCATACAAAAAACACAATTTTTGGCTATTTTTGTTATATAATGGTACGGAACCCTTCGTGCGAGAGTCCAACTCGCACTTGGCCGATTTTTTGTTCATTAAGGGCATGTATCATAGCGCAGTCAACAGCGCACGTGAGGTATGCCCGCAACGCATGCCCTCTGACGGTATCCAAAACTTCAAAAATGACAATATTGGCGTTGCGTTCGTTGACGCATCCAATTATTGAATGCGCCAATACGAAAGTTGAATGAAGGAAGATGTCGAAAATTGAAGATGAAATGAAAGTGCACAGTGTGGACGTATAGGAGTATGTCAAAGACCTGAATGTGCATTGTTATCAACTGACAAGCTCTGTGGCGTGGTAGCTCAAACCGAGGGTCGCGGGTTCGAGTCCCGCCAAGTAAAAAAAGTTTCAATTTCTTGCATGATGCATCATGGAAGCCGCTACTATATACCGTAAAAATTGGAGGTAAGTACATAATATTGTATACCTTTGGTGAAGATATTAATTAATTAAATATTTTTAATTTATACGAAATCCAAAAATAATTTCAAGCAATTCTGCTATAAGACCACGTAGTAAGGGAGTTAAGCTGTGCAAGGCAAACATATTAGCTACCCTACCTTACGCGATCCAACATGATAATTAAGGTAATAAAGCGAATTAAAAATTAACTGGGTATTTTCACAGCCATCTGACCCATTTCCGAAATGCCGCAGGCCGTAGGAGTTCACAGCCAAATTAATTGTATACAGTATGTGAGTACTGTATACCAACCTTATCGCTAAAGTAATTAGGTTCAAAGTACTGTAGCAGTATAAAAATGTTGGATATATTGCAGTAAATTAATCTTAAATACATTGTGTGAATTCATTATTTATAAAGATTGAAAAACTTTAGATATAGGCCGCGTAGAACTCTCGGCGAATCTAGAGAGGACACTGGGCGTAACGTCAAATAACTTCCTTCAATGGTCCATCTGATCTGATCTTACCATCTGATCCTAATCTACCAATCACGACCCCTCTAGTCACCGATCAACTAATAGCGTGCCCCCAAGCGCTCCGCTCACCCCTCACTCCACCATAGAGACCTGAAAATCGAACATTGCTCCTTCCTCCTCAATATTTGCTGAGCGATCGTAAGTTTTGCGTAGCTTACATCTATGGTAAACGCTTGAAAAGAAGTCTCTGCGTGCATGAAATGTGTCTAAAAAACTCAAAATGGTTTTTCGACGCATGCAAATTACTTTCATTTAAAAGTCTTATGTATGAGCCTGACGGATTCCATATAAATTCACCCCAAATTAATCAGAGGGTGCGTATTTCAACCAAAAGCACTTTCTTTTTACATAAACTTTAGGAGTGAATTGGTAAAGCCTAAAATTTTATTTCAGTAATTGATCGATGTTGCACGTCACTTTCTTGCGTCGAAATTCGTTTGTCACCCGGTAACCGTACACGTTGCCGCGATAAAAACTATCCTATTGCCTGGTCCAAGACCTAAGGCACCTCCGTACCAATCAAAATCTGTTCAAAGGTTTAAGCGTGAAGCGTGAAGGCACTTTCGCATATAAAATATTAGTATAGATACAACTATTATTATTTAAAGCTTTCTAAAGGCCACTATTTGTTGCCGAAGAAAATGCTCGCAACAATAAGAAATCTTTATTCCAAAACAAATATTATATTAATTACAGACACGTTCATTGAGCTCTCACAAATTTTCTTGTAGTTTTCTTTAGTAGGCGGGTAGCTTTCCACGAGCGCCTTGGCTTTTGAATCGTCCGTCATGCAGGTCAATAAGTAGCTACATTTATCCTCCTCCGGTATACTGTCATCTTCGTGGATTTTCTCATACTGGGTCCAAAACGGTATCCATGACCATGGGTTGTCGTCAAATTTCCTTAGTTGGATCTGTGGTAATCTCGTCTGCCGCTGATCTTGTCTCAATGTTGCATTCAGCGCCTTTTTGTGATTTTTTATCTTGAGCCACTCGAGCTGATACTTTTGGCTCTCGTCGTATTCGTTGTCCAGACTTTCTTCTTTGCACTCTGAGTCTCGTACCATGACATCTTGTATCTTTTCGTCTAGTCCCGATAACTCATATGCTTTTGTTTGGAGGAACTCCAAATCGGCATCCTCTATCACTTTTGCCGATTAGTGTAGCGTGCCTGTTAAAAATACGTCTCAATTGAGCCCTCTGCTTCTCCCAAACTAATATGCTCATTCTGAAATCTCAATTTTTTCACGTATTTTTCTCTATTGGTTTCTCGCCTCACGGTCGCCACAAGCTACATGCATAAACTTCTAAAGAACAAATCGGGCGAATCGAATTACAAAACACCGTATTAAAATGTTAAGATTTGTAAAAAATTCTGTGCCTCGTTATTTAGTTTATACCTCAATAGGTACAAACCCGTAAAAATCGTCGATCATTAAAATGCACAACTACTCTTTGAATCCCAAAGAGCATGAATAGAACAGAAGCGCTCTCAAACAATTCATATTTTCGGCGCTGTAACTTTTATGATGAGAATAAAATTTAACGTGAAATATCACAGGTATGTTTAAATATAATATTATGCAACTTTTCCGACCTAGTTTTTCCGTGTTCTCACTCAAATGCGCAGCGAACTTTTGTTTTTTTTTTTCCGAGGATATATTATAATTTGCGCAGCCATGTTAGTTTTGTTAGTTTCTAAACTGTAGACGGATAAAGTAGGTTATATTTTGTTTACGGAATAAAATAATCAAACATTAACCCATCAATCCCCAAGCGGCAGCCGGCTGTCGCATAACAATTGAA
Source organism: Polyommatus iphigenia (assembly GCA_963422495.1). Taxonomy (NCBI): domain Eukaryota; kingdom Metazoa; phylum Arthropoda; class Insecta; order Lepidoptera; family Lycaenidae; genus Polyommatus; species Polyommatus iphigenia. The sequence continues at coordinate 1,935,645 of OY730180.1, forward strand.
AATCTATTGTCTGCGATACACACGATAGAGGTGTTGAAAAACAAAACTCGAATGCTTTTAAGTAGAGATGTGCCGACTAGTCGCCGACTAGTCGGTAAAGCCGACTATCCGGCCACTTTTGTAGTCGGCGACTAGTCGGCGAATAGTCGGCAAAAAGCGCCGACTAATCGGCTTTTTACTTTTTTGTTATTATCGAAATTACATTAAAGAAAGACCTTTGTTATTATTTATAATGTGTTCATATCACACTCAATCAGTGTTACACATTTTAAAATTAAATGAAGTGTTTCTGAAATTACTTGCTAGTAAAGAAATTATTTTTGTAAATACATATAATTTTAACAACAAATTAAGTATGTATTATTAAATCGAGATTTCATGTACATGAAATATTTAATGAAAACCATCATCTGTATCATAGAAACAAAATAAAGTAACGTACGCGAAGTAAACATAACACGATTCAACACGTTTGCAGACGGAGTGTGTGACTTACCCGCGAACATAGAGGAACTTACATAATATAGTAGGCCCGCAAAACAGCAGTAAAAAGCGTTACGGAAACTTCCGAAACCATGATCGGCTTGGCCGACTAGTCGGCCGATTAGTCGGCTTCTTTGCAGCCGACTAATCGGCTAGTCGGCTAGTCGGCCAAAGTCATGATCGGCACATCTCTACTTTTAAGTATTATTTTTATAGGATTCCGTATAGTAAAACTCCCAAAGAGTAAAAGAAAGAGAAAGAAAAAGAAAGAAAAAATGAGAAAGACTTACTAAGATTTCGCTGTTTGTCCGTCTGTCTTTTACCAGACTGTTTCGCTGATTTTTAAGATACAAAGGGTGATAAACGGACAGACAGACAGGTAAAGACATAGAAATAGGATCCCGTTTTCATCCTTTGGGAGCGGAACGGGAACGGGAACGGGAAAATCAAGGTAGAGTCAAGCACTAATGTATTTTTTTTAATATACTAAATGTATTCTACTTGGGGCGACATTCTTGTGTCATAGAATTTTCTAGAATCTTCATTGCTCCTTGACGCTATTAACATAGCATGAATTTTTTGGTCTCCAATTGGACCCAGAGGCCGTTATAGTCAAAGTCCCTTTCGTTAAAAACGATGACGAAATTCGTTATCAAAATGTATGGGATTTGACTAGGATTTAACATTAGTCTTCGTCTGTGAAATGTCATTTAGCGATGAGTTATGATCACTTATGACAAACCGCATACATTTTGATAACGAATTTCGTCATCGTTTTTAATAGTAGGGGAGGTAGTGCTATCGTTTGCTAAGTAATTTCATACCGACCAAATTGTTGTCCAGCGGTAGCTTAATATTTATCAATCAATATAATCAGCGTCAGTCGCCGCACCCGTGGTGGAATGTTAACTGAGAGTACTTCAAAGTTGTAAAAAAAATAGTTGCGAAAAGTGATTTTATACCGAATGAAACTTTGATGGATGATTATTGAGGTCATGTTTAACCAAAAAATCACCGTCAGCCGTATTGCAGACGGGAGATTCAACGTCAGTCGCGTAACTGAACATGTAAAAAATTTTTGAATGTAAAGTCATTTTATACCGTACAAAATTTATACAGGTGAATGTTTCTACTTTGTATATAATAAAGAAAACCGTCAGTCGCTAATACGACGGTGGAAAAACCGTCAGCCAGCGATATAAGTTATAACCAATATAGCCCTACTTCGCGCTCAATGTATCCTAGGGCGTCGCGTAGATGACATTTCCACCTGCAAACATTCAGGTGACGGCGATTTTCGTTTGAATTAACCATAAAATTGTCTCACATAGCAATTTTAAGTAATTAATTCGATAGTTAATATTTGTAAAGAAGAATGATATAAATTTTAATTTGAAAGCGCCATCTGTTGTTATATACTAAAACTAAAATGACACCTACCGAACCTAAACGTGTATAATCTAGATATGAACCTTTATTGTGTGCGAATTGGGATCTTTTTAATGCCAATTCAATACGATTCCCAACAACAACTTTGAGATACTCTCAATTTTTATTCCACCACTTCTGAAGCAGCTGACGATCAAAGCTGTTATGTATTAGTGGAATTCTATTATTGTAACGATTTTCGCTCGGTATGAAATGACTTTTTAAACTGAGCGCGACCTCCCCTACTATAACGAAAGATACGTCTTTGTCTAGGGCCTCTGAACTTTTAGACGCCCTTCAACCTAGCAAAGTTATAATTTTCTATAAACTTTTTGGATACAGTTTATAGACACATTGTCGCCCACTCAAATATCAATTAAAGCAATCAATTTGATATTAACAGCACAGGCCATAACCCTAAAACGGCACTTAATTTACCAATTAGGCGCATTTGTGTTTTATTATCTGCCTGCTGTGAAAATTTGCATCAATGTGCAGAAGTGCTGGTATCTGTAAGCTAAGTTGTAAGGCCTGTATTATTTTTTCTGGAAATATCTCATCACTAAACGTTAACATACCTACACACAACTCACAGGGGAGTTGTGTGTAGGTATGTTAACGTTTAGTGATGAGATATTTCCAGAAAAAATAATACAGGCCTTACAACTTAGCTTACAGATACCAGCACTTCTGCACATTGATGCAAATTTTCGCGAAGAAACCCTTCTTCATATTTATAATCCTCAAGAAATTTATACTGATCTGTTTACATTCTTAGGTATAGTATAGGTAATTATTAGTTCAATTATTATTGTTGATTTTATACTTTTATGCTTCCTTAGGTAGAAATATATCAATCGGATTTATATAGTTATTTTTCTTCTGTATCAAATCAAGTTAATCATTGACCTTGTAGCGAATACTCTATAGCAGGGGTTCCCAAACTTATTTTGTCTACTGCCCACTTTGAGAAAAGATTATGTTTAAGCGCCCCCCGTATTTCAATTTAAAATGCATCCAGATGAAATAAATTACCCCCCAAGCCTCTACACAACGCCTCCATTTTTTACACAGCGCCTCCATTTTTTTCTGGGTCCACACCTGGGTCTTTTAGACCTTCAGCGCCCACAAGGGGGCGTTATCACCCACTTTGTGGGGCCGTATAGGTAGAGAGTACAATATACTCTCCACTTACTGCGCAGCCTAAAAGTAATTTATTCGAGCCTGTCAGGGATGCTAGATGACTGGTCAATATGGTGTGACGAGGCCGCTTGGGGGTTAAATATGTCGGGTTTTCCCCGGTTTTCAGGTGGAATTAAAACACCCCTTGTTTTATAACACGAATATTTTATGTCAAAACCTTTGATAATAAATTGAAGACGTAAGTGGATGAAGTGGCTAACTAATATTTTAGAGTTTTCGTTTTTTTGCCTATAGTCCGCGCGGAACTAGTTGGCTGCTCTGCCCGTATACCGGCAGAGCGGCCAACTAGTTCCGCGCGGACTATAGAGATCTAAGGCCCGCAACTCCGTTGTGCCAAAATTCGTGTATTGCGCGGTAACCGTACATTTTTCCGGCACACAAAATTATGCTATGTCCTTTCCCAGGACTCAAAGTATCTCAATACCTCAACAAAATCGGTCGAGAGTTTGGGCGTGAATAGTAACTTATATTCTTCTTATAAAGAGCTAAACCCTTGTCGGTTCCAACTTTGGCTTTTCTATTCTTTCATACTCCTTTGAAATAATGCTAATGATTTCCACAGAATGAATGAAAACGCTCTCGCTTCACCGGCCATCAGGTGCCGCACGCTCGTTGACGTCACGATCTGGGTTAGCTCTCAACAACGTGATAATTATACCGTTACTTGTGATACTATTGATCTAGATTTTATTAATGAGTCATCTTTCGAGCTGGAGGTCGTGTTCTCTGATGAAAATTTTACCTTATAATATTTGAATACGGGTAAAACCTTTAACGATATTTTTTCTAATTTCCTACGTAACGTGAGGAGAGATCCCTTTTACGTAATGCAATAAAGGATGACCATGATTGGTAAAATTAATTTGAGACCTGTCTTCGGTACGGTATGTAAAAAAACCGTTTGCCGATAAGTTTGAAAGATAACATTTTACCGTCGATCATGGGCAATCGTAGACGAATATCTACGCGTCATAATCACAATACGTATTTGTCCATCATGGTACATTGGACATAGGATAGTTGCTACTTCTCAGTGTCTTACAAATTTTTGTTCACGTCACATGTCTTGCCGCGAGTTCAGGTTCACAAGGCACAAAGCCACTAAAGAAGTTTAGGGCCTGTTTCACCACTTCGGATAGGCTATCCACCACTTAACTTGACAGATAGAGTATGGTAGAAATCTGTCAAAAAAGTTCTGGATAGCCTATCCGGCACTTTATCAAGTGGTGAAACAGGCCCTAACTCTTCCAAAACAACACGAAAAACAAGACACGACCTTCTACTTAGGCATTTTTTTAAAAAGTAACGCTCCTCTTGTAGTCGAGTAAAAACACCCATTACGCTGATTCTAAGAACAATAAGTTTATCCTCAAGATAGTAAAGTTTCGCGTTATTAATTAAAAGATAAATCTCCTTCATTGTAACATCTACTTTGCGTGTTGTTAATAATTAAAACTTAAACACGAAAGAAAATAACCTTATAAAAGAGGACAATATGGATTTGGTAGCAGTATCTAAAATGTCTTCTTCTTGATCAGTGCTGAATTACCAGTAAAAAGTGAGTTTTCTAAATGTTACCTTTTGGCTTTGTGTTGATCAACTTGTGCCCAAACTTACCTGTAAATAAATAAACAAAAATTTGTTAATAAAATACTGTCTACTGGTAGGATGCTATTGGTAGATCGTTAATGTTACATACACGCGCCAATTGAATCCACTTTCGCTTAGCAATCTTAAAATTGTGCGCATCCTGGCTAACATGGATAATTAGAACTCGACGATTAAGTTTATTTTAAACTAGATGATGCCCGCAACTCCGTTGCGCCAAAATTAGTTTATCGCGCGGGAACCGTACATTTTTCCGGGATAAAAAGTATCCTATGTCCTTTCCCGGGACTCAAGGTATCTCCATGCCAAATTTCAGAAAAATCGGTTCAGCGGTTTGGGCGTGAAGAGGTAACAGACAAACAAACAGACAGACAGACAGACAGACACACTTTCGCATTTATAATATTAGTATGGATAGTCTGTAGTTTTATATTTTTGCTGGTCTTTTAATTGTCAGCACTGGCGCTCTCTTTCCGTCCGCCATTTCTTGCACTGTGCGGTTGTTTTAGCTCTAAATAACTCATACTTGTTTCAATACCACGATTCTATCACGTATACGCTCGTTCTACAATTATGAAGAAGAAACGGCTATCCATATTAGTATGGATCTATATTAGTATGTCTGTCTAATATTACGTCTTCACGCCCAAACCGCTGAACCGATTTTGCTGAAATTTGGCATGTAGATACTTTGAGTCCCGAAAAAGGACATAGGATACTTTCTATCCCGGAAAAATGTACGGTTCCGGCGCGGTAAACGAATTTTGGCGCAACGGAGCTGCGCGCGTCATCTAGTTACCCAATACTATAGTCCGCGCGGAACTAGTTGGCCGCTCTGCCGGTATGTGAGTATATGGGCAGAGCGGCCAACTAGTTGCGCGCGGACTATAGCTTTGCTCCGCATTGTTAAACGCGGTTTATAAGGAAAAATAAATTGTGTTATAAATCGATCTAGCTAGGAATCATTTTTAGAAAATGTCATTTTATTCGTATTTTATCGAATACCGAGCAAAGCTCGGTCAAATAGCTAGTAATAATTATATACTAAATGACACCCGCAAATTCTCCGTTGCACCAAAATTCGTTTATCGCGCGGGAACCGTACATTTTTCCGGGATAAAAGTATCCTATGTCCTTTCCCGGGACCCAAAGTATCCCTATACCTAGCGAAATCGGTTCAGCGGTTTGGGCATGAAGAGGTAACAGACAGATAGACACACTTTCACATTTATAATATTAGTATGGATGGAAGCGGGGTAACTTCACTTTAGCTTCTACTCTCTGTTGTAGTGTTGAAGTGGTTGATCCTACTGCTGGCGACCCTGGCTGCTGGGCAGGAGTTCAGCTCGGTGAAGGTGGACGAAGTGCTGGCCAACCGGCGGTTGCTGAACGCGTACGTCAAGTGTGTGCTGGATACCGGGAAGTGTACGCCCGCGGGCAAGGAGCTTAGAGGTAAGGGTGGCCTCCAGCGATGCATATACAAGGTGTAACAAAACTAAGTGACGATACTTTAGTGTGTGTATGTGTCCCTTATACAGGGTGTATCAAAACTAAGTGACGATACTTTAGTGTGTGTATGTGTCCCTTATACAGGGTGTATCAAAACTAAGTGACGATACTTAAGTGTGTGTATGTGTCCCTTATATGTATAGAGTTAACTGAGAAAGTAGGAGTGCTGAAAGAGGATTTTTTGGTGTTTTATGGGCAAGCGCCCGAGCGTCATGAATTTTCCCATATAAAAGAAAAAAGTTGCTCTTTCAGCGCTGCAACTTTCACAGCGAACTCTACAAAAGGGACCCATACACCACCTAAAGCATTATCATTATTTTTTTACACCCTGTAGATGGGTGGAGTGTCCATTAGGTGTAGTTAGTTGTTAAATGGCCTCCGGTGATTCAGAGTTTTAAACTCCCTGACCAATGCCAGGGAGTTTAAAACTGGAGAACCTCCTGGTGATTATTAATTAAGTGTCCAATATGCTAAGTACTCACATACGGTTTTGCTCGATAGTTTTACTCCGAATCAAAGGAAATGACATATTTGACATATTTCATTCCATTGAGCCGGCTCGAAGCGAGCCTTCGAGCTGTCAGTGTTGCGGTCCACACGGTGGTTATTGCTCGATTTGGAGTAAACTATCGAGCAAAACCGTACATGTCAGTATTTAGCATTAGACGGTCTATTTTACCGAAAATTACATGATGTTACGCGTCGCCATTTGAGTACCTACACTATAGATGTCGGTGATCCTACCAAGTCTGATGAAGCAAAAATGCAACCTTACAAAAATAGTTCAGCGTTGTTGAAATGCAGTTTACCTCATTTAAGTAGGTATAATATACTTGGAACTTAAAATCCCTCGAACAAAAAAATATATAAAGCTTTGAGTAAACATTTTGCAAACTTAAAAAAATGCACGATTTCCTAGGGCAAGCCATATTTCTCTCTCTAAACGAATATTAATGAAAAATCTTCAAGAATTCAGCTCTAGAAACCGATTACATAAACAAGAGCCTCGTTTAAAGTGGATGATGTAATGAAATTGCTTTACAATTTCTTAAGAAATATCTTACAAGGAAACACAGCTCGAATACTTCACAATTTTCCTTTAAAGCTAAACCTGCGAAGCTCGATGAAATAACCGTGAACTATTTCACCTAGCTTGCGAATTTCAAGCTAACTTGATAAATAGCTTGTCGATTTACCACAAAATGCATCATCACCTTCCGATTTGAGCAATCTATGCACGGTCTCGAGTCACTAGTGGCTGGTCTCAGGGAAAACTACAGTAAATTCGTCTTGAACAGTAAGGTTTAGATGAGAATTAAAAAGAAAAAGTTCGTACGAGTTTTTTTTATATATTTATTTGTTCGAATTCCGTGTACCGATTTTTTTGGCAAGTTAGGGTTTACCAGTGGTAGATTTTATGTGGCCATTCCAAGAAAAGCTTGTGAAGTTTAATTTGGTAATAAAACTTCTGTCCTTGCTACAGCTTTAGAGTCCCCGCAGACTACAGACTTATAGTCGGTCGATAGTTTGACCAAATTGGGGTTTCCGACTTTCAGTAGAGATAAACTACGACAACATGGCGCGCCCCTCCAAATTACTGTTTCAATGTGTGTAGTCACATCCTTATGAAGAATTTTGTATGTAGTAAGTATTCAACCAATCAACGTACTCGTAATATTTCACTTAATGTCACTTATTACCAAGATTTCTTGGTCAACTAATCATAACTAGCCGACCGCGCAAGACAACGCACTTCATACGTTTTGACAACACACTTCAATTGAACGTTTTGAATTTTGGAGGGGCGCGCCATGTTATCGTAGTTTATCTACATTATTATCTGCCGATACAAATCGTTTCGTGTTTTCCTTCCTTCATCCTTCATACACCTTCATACATCTTCGTACTGATTAAGCTTTCGATCAAACTATCGGCCGACTAAAAGTCTGCAGTCTGCGGGGGCTCTTAAGGTTATACAATTTTAAAAGCCATACTCTTGCAGCTCACATCAGCGAGGCTCTCCAGAACGGCTGTGTAAAATGCACAGAAGAGCAGAAGATTACTATCAAGAAGGTGATCGCCCATCTCATGAACAAGGAGTCTGCCTGGTGGAAGGAGCTGGTCAAGAAATACGACCCTCAGGGGATCTACGCCAGCAAGTATGAGAATGAGCTACGGCAGTTATAGAAGATAAATTGTTAGATCATCCATTTGTATCCTTAATATTCTAGAAATAACTACTTAGGCAATGGGGATTGTCAATTTTTTTTAAAATTTTGCTCATTACAAAAACATTTCGAGGAATAAGGTCAGTGATCGTTTTTCTGTATATAAACGAAAAAAATACCCATTAGTTACTTATATTTTTGAACAAATATGTTTAACCTTAGTTTGACCTTCAATGGCGTTAAATTAGCAATAAATTCGACCAACATTACGTTTCGGACTTTTGGTAAGCTTCTCGTATCAGCTTTCACATAATGAGAACTTGCATTTGACGAACTAGCCATTATAAATAAAATTGAAAGGAAAAAAAACATACTGCAGAGGTCAATTGGCCGCCGATGATGACGTCAGAGCGAAACTTTAAAAATTTATCGAGAAAAAACTAGCCAATGAATTTCAAAATTATTTAATTTATATTCTTAAAATACCCTATTTTAACGAAAAAAAATATAAAAAGTATATGTGATTTTTTTTGGACAATGCCCATTTGCATTCGATAATTTCGACGGCAAAATAAATGAGGCTAGCGCGAGCCCCTTGTCACATTGCGATGAGCTATTTCAAAAGTATTTTTGATTTCTACGCGTTGTGAAAATTGTCGTTTGCAAGTTGTCCAAGAAGATATTTTTAACCGACTTTCCAAAATGCAGGATATTAGATGGATACAAATTGGGATGATCTTCTTTACCAACTTTTCTTCAACGGATTATAAATGACAACTGGCTATGAACAACGGACAATGATAGCAATGATCTTGGCCCAAAAAAAAGTGGTCTTATTCAATATTTCAATATGTCTCCTGATAAAATGGGAACAAAAATCAATAGCATCTTCTTTGATAGTATCTATAAAAGAAGATCTTTGGTAATAGACAATAGTAATAGTATCTATGATAGTATCAAAGAAGCAGATAGGCAAACTTTTAAATCTTAGTTTACAATACCAATGGAACAGAATAAGTGTAGCTATTTTCTTACTTGAACTATTTTGAATAAAGCCACTTTTCTAGAAAATACTTAATTTGTGTGTCTACCGATGGTTGTTTGATTTGTGATATTTAATAACTAGCTATAATATTTAAGTTATTGTTAATTTTGTTGCCATATAATAAAAGTGCATGAATTCAACTTTTTTTTTATCAACAGAATTCCCGTAAAGATTGCCCGCAACCCGCAACTTCCTGCGCTGATATTCGCAAACCGTACATCGCGGGAACGGTGCATTTTTCCAAGATTTTAAACAAATTTTTGCCATTTTCCAGGCTCAAATTTTAATGCAAATCGTTTCAGTGGTTTAAGCGCGAAGAGTTAACCGACATTCTTTGGTATTTAAAATATTAATAATATGAATTAATATCTTAAATTCTTAACCCTTAAAGCTCAACACTTCATATCCCTTAATCGCGAACTTTTAATGAATTCTTTAATAGCTTGGGAGCTACCCTTCACATTAATTAAATAATAACTCCCAAACATTAGGCGGAAGAAAAATGGGGGTCGTTATATTTTATGCCCTCTCGTGTTCCGTCATACACAGTTGATGCGAGAATGGGGCAAAAATGGCTGATGATGGACAACGTAATTCTGACGGATTGCCTATATTACTTTTACGGGATTGTTACTTGATACAAAACCGTAGGTATATTTTGAACGTTGAACTTAATGGGTGAAGCAAAAACATTTCAGCTAGGCCACTAGTTGCCAGTTGTGTAAAAGCTTACGCGGCCGCACCCAGACTGATTTAATGATAACTTAACTGAAAGTTATTATATATTTTAAAGAGTTTGACAGAAAATTGGCCCTTATTTTATTACAATTGTCCGGATGGAAGGACGGAAAATTCAGCACAGCTAATGTTTATATGCGAAGGAAAATAAGCCAAAGACGAGGGATAGACAAAAGTTAATTAATGATTTATGTAGTTAAAGTATGACGACATGTTCCACTTCTGATACAAGCAAGTAAGGTAACATTACATTAATTTTGTATTAGAATTTTTCTTTTACAAATAAATAATAAGCGAAAATGTTTCATGATAGCAAGTAATTCTCTGGTACGAGGTCGTCTGGAAGGTTCTATTATTAATTTAGCGCAATTAAAAATGTAAAGCGTCCTATTGTTCGTGCGACCTCCTTAGCCGCGTTTCTGTTCAACATTATACAGGTGAAATATTATAAAAATATCTTATTCTGTAGACCAAGTCTCTTGGCTAGTGGAGGAAGGTTCTATAGCGGGATATATTTATTAGTATATATATATATACTAATAAACGCGCAATCCTGAATCACGCTATCGAAGTTTCTGAGATTGCTGTGAAATATGCAACGTCTCGAATTATAACAGTGGGACGTGGGTTTTGGCCTGACCAGGGGTTTTAGCCGAGACGTTTTCTTTATCGCTTCTTTATAAAATTTTCCTTATTTCCCTTCCCTTATTCTTCTTCTTTTTCATTATTTTCAAAACCCTAACTTATACGCGGTGAATATTTATTCCGTTTTGAGACTTTGTAGAAATAAAACACTACTGGATATTTAGAGTAACTTTTTGTAGCAACAACACTAACTTCTCAACTTGAAAAACAAAATCAGCTGTATCACACTGAAATGTAATGTAATGGCACTATGTCGCTTTTGTATGAAAAAGCTGTTTTTAGTTACGTACGTGCAAAGTTATAATAAAATACACAAATGTTGCGTTAAAGCTGCTGCAACACGAAATAGGTTCTAAGTGTATTTACTATGTTGAGCGTAATCATAAGTAGGTATAAAGTTAGTAAGTGCTTTTGTTTGTTACTCTCTACGCCCGCGCCAAAGGTACTAAACGGATTCTGATTTCTGGCCAATTTTGGAATAATATTAGTTTAGGCGACGAATAATATTTTTATTATTCTTAGAGTTTTGGCTTGCAAATAACACAAAATATTATACAACATTTTATTTTAAAAAGAATAGTGTTTGTATGGGTTGCTGTAGTACAAGTAATACATAGTATAAATCAAAGTAGGTATTCACAACGTTTCTTGAAGACTCAGTAATTATCTACTTCAGCCAAACTACGGAACATAGGATTTGCGAAAGTCTAGGTACTCGAACAGCTTACGAGCTAAGCACTAGCTTAAGATTTTCATCTAACGATGTAAAGTACACTGTATTACGTTGTATTAAAGTTTGTTTTGCTTTACACAAGAACTAGGACAGCCAAAATTTCTGTTTTATACTTGAGAGAAAACAAGGATTTTATCTTTAATTAATTTTAACGGAGATGTGGACACATGTGGGTATCTCGCTAAAACTCGAGAACGGCTAAACTGATTTGGCTAATAATTCTTGAAATATTCGTGGAGGTCCAGGGAAGGTTAAAGCAGGCTTAACCTACGCGTCAGTGACGGAGCGTCAAGTTGCGTCAAGTTGCCAAATGTGTGTTTTGTATACAAAAAACACATATTTTGACAACTTGACGCAACTTGACGCTCCGTCACTGACGCGTAGGTTTGTTCTAAGCTTTATAGTGGGAGGAATGTAATACCAAGTTCACGGGGTCATCTAGTATCAAATAATATACATATTACATACATATACAAAATTCTCGCGTCGCGGTATTTGTGACCAAACTCCACCTTGATATTTTATATGTGGTCTTAGAATCGGCCTACAAAGGTCCACAAAATATTACGTGAGGTGTTTTTTTTTAATTTTTAAAAAAATTACGTGAGATTTGCCGAGACCCCCCTCTCTCCCCAACTTGAGATTAGATGAGATTTGACTCGACCCCCTCTTCACCCTAAGGGCGAATATTTGAGAGAGACAAAATTCATGTCTTTGAAGTTGGGTCCAAAACGCCTTCGTAAATTTGATGTAACATTACACATTTCAATGTCTAATTAACTTACGAAAATGCTGCTAAAACTATTTTAAAGTAGAGTTAATATTTAAAAAGTTAAAATTAAAAAAAGTACCAAATTGTGAAATTTTTGCGTGTCGTTTCGATACTGCCGCTTACAATTTATTATTTATAAAAAAAACTGAGCTAGAAAGGATTAAAAACTTAGTGTTAATTTGAAGATAAAGAACTAATAAACTATTCGATACCAACAAATAACACATCAACTTACAATAAATAACTAAAAATTCTATTTTTAAAATGTTCATAAAATTCGCGTCATTGTCCTGGGCATTGTTTGTTTTGAATGCCTTGCCGATATACTCTACGTGACGGGTTGAAATTTGCGATAAAATCTGCTGGCTCACTTTATTTGATCGCAGTGCTTTGGTGTGGATACGAGTAGAGGTCTTCGTTTTATGCAGGTGAGTCTTTGAAATACGTTCTACAAAAATTTCCAAATAAGACGTCATTTACCTTTCTCGATGTGTGCCAACATTTGTCTGTTTTTCACTACTTTTTTTTATACCAAGTTATAAAGGCCCGCGACATTTCTAAGTTCTTAATAATTTTCTTAGTTTTCTTTATATCAATACTTAATTATTAAAAGAATTTAGTGAATCCGTCATTTTCTTGAACGTCATTTTCCTGAATAGCCTTAAAAGCATAATGACGATCATTCAGAATAATGACCAAATCTGTAACTGTATTTCTGGAAAACAGGGATAAATATATCGAATCGATGCAATGTCGATATTACAATTAGGTAATTATTTGACACCTTTTCGAATAGTAGTAGTAGAATAGTAACAAAAGTAGTAAAAATTTTATCTACACTTCAATATTATAAAGCAGAAGAGGTTGTTTGTTTGTTTGAACGCGCTAATCTCAGGAACTACTGGTCCGATTTCAAAAAATCTTTCAGTGTTAGATAGCCCATTTATCGAGGAAGGCTATAGGCAATATTTTATCACGCTAAAAATAATAGGAGCGAAGAAATAGAGGAAAATGTGGAAAAAACGGAGGGAAATTATTTGCAAGGGCTTATTTGAACGCGCTAATCTCAGGAACTACTGGTCCGATTCAAAAAATTATTTCATTGTTAGATAGCCCATTTATCGAGGAAGATTATAAGGAATATTTTATCACGCCAAGAATAATAGGAGCCAAGAAATAGAGGAAAATGTGGAAAAAACGGGGGGAAATTATTTGAAAGAGGGGCTTATTTGAACACATAATCTCAGGAACTACTGGTCCGATTTGAAAAATTCTTTCAGTGTTAGATAGCCCATTTATCGAGGAAGGCTATAGGCTATAATTTTTCACGCTAAGATTAGTCTTAGCGTGAATATAGGAGCTAAGAAATAGAGGAAAATATGGAAAAAACGGGGGAAATTATTTGAAAGGGCTTATCTCACGAGCTACTGGAGCAATTTTTCTGTTATTTGGTAATAAAAACTGATAAGAATTAATAAATTGAGCATGTGAAGGATCATATGCTATTTTTTGTGGACTAATTTGTCTGTGAAATATCTAATTTACGCGAGCGAAGCCGCGCGGAATGTTTGGTAATAAAATATTATTTGAGAAATAATAAATATCAGAATTATTATTTAACAGATGTACATTTTTTATTGCAGGTGACTCGAAAAGGTAGAATATTTTTTTTTAAAGGTAGGTTTTGGTGTTAGCTATATTTTAGGGAATACATTTTTATAATAAATCAATACTTTTACTAACATTACAAGTTTTATTGAAAATCCTATTTTTTACTTATAATAATAACCCCCACACCGGTTTCGGTGACGGTGGCTGGTTTCATTGAAACCAGGCAAGTTACGCAGGAGTAATTTTATAGCGCCCAAGTGTGTGCGCAGTACACATGAGCACTCTCTATTCCTTTTAACTCTCATAAGTCATCACGGGACGGACGACCGACACGACTGGCGAGAGATCAGGCGCAGGACCGACTTTTACATGCCCATCCGTGATCCGATGCATGGGTCATCTTACTTGTCAGACTTTATTTTCCTGTTCTGAGTGTCAGACAATCAGGTATCAGCTTGCAATGTCCTAACCAAACTTGGAAACAACAATTAACAATATGTTTCCAACGCGGGAATCAAACCCACGACCTCTGAGTCAAGAGCCACGCTCTTAACCACTGGACCACGGAGGCGTTTATAATAATAATAACAATATAATCAGCACGAATATGGATAAGATTTTAAAAATAATCATTATTCTGAACAAATTGTCATTATTCTAAGTAAACACGTCATTTTCCACAAATTTCGTCATTGTCATGAACAACAGTTTTTACTTAATATTAAATATCTCTTAAATTACTTAATTTTTTTTCGTGACTCTTACAGAAAGGGAATTCTATTTCGGTGCCTTTTAACACCAGAAACTTTCAGAGCAATATTTAAGGGTTTTTTAAAAAACACATTTTTTGGCCTAAAATAACATTTTGAGTAGATTCACCCCTAAACACCTCACGTAATTTGTGGACGCCCCCAAATATTTTTCATACCCGATATAATAAATAAAGTCTATGGCAAAACAACATTTGCCGGATCAGCTGGTTATTTTTATAATAAAGTTTTAGCTTGAATCTCCATAAGACGGAAGCGCGAACTTAACTGTAACAGCTCACCAACTTTTAACACTAATACGTGAAAGCTAAAGTTTTGAATTTTATTCAACCGCGATGGAAAACATTAAAATTTTCTTAACTTATAAAAGGTTTTTTAAGTAGTTTAGCCGTGGACATTAAGATAGTTTTCCAAATGAATCGTTAAAATGTGAAACGGAAAATCTAAGATATTTTAAACAACTACGACTTTAATATGTTACATCTCAAATTGGTACCAATAGTACTGTATAGTTTTTGAGTCCAAAACTTCAAAACATTAGGATTTTTTCCTTCGTCTTTTGAAAAAACTGTTGCTTACGGGTTACTTAAGGTCTTATTGCCATATCTTTTTAATTATCCTTCCATGGGTAAAACCACTACAACACAAGTGTCAAAAACAGCCTAATCACGTGACATCGCGTGTGGTAGGTGGTAAGCCAGTGTTCAGTATCGTGCGAACATAATACACAATGTAGTAAAAATACTTCTGTGACACGAGTGACGAGTCACGATGGTTGTGGGGAAATCCCGAATAAACATGGCATGGACATAATATTATTTAAGGTGGTTCGTTTCCCATACAAAAAAACAATCGACATTAATTAGCTAATTTCATACTATTACTACATAAATTTATGCACATCTATTTATTTTGCAATACCATTCCCGCGAAATATATTTAAAATAATTACTTTATTTCACACAGAAGACACATTTTTATTGATTTTTTATGAAAAGTGACATTTGTGGCTTATATGTATGTCGCAAGAACCTACATTTATACTTTATTAATTATTAATAAAATTTTAATTAAGTAAATCTTTAAGGGGAGCTCCCATACAAGAAACACAATTTTTTGCCTAATTTCGCTCTATACCGGTACGGAACCCTTCATGCGCGAGTCCGACTCGCACTTGGCCGATTATTAGTCTTTCCTGCTGTTCCGAGTCTCCGAAATTCTATCTAATGGTTATTTTAATCAACGAGTAGTCTTGCTAAATCGAAAAAATTGACGTTATCTATAATCAGGGCCCCTAGTATATCCCACAACCTGTACATTTTGTGGTACACTTTACGGAAAAACTATCACCGTGATAGTATTTCCGTAAAGTGTACCACAAATCAATAGGCGTGATAGTATCACGCATTCACGCCTATTGATTGATGCTTTAGGTACATAGTAATTTTTATTTACATGTAGATATTGTGTTATCATCAGTCTGTCAAGGTTTTTTTATGTAGATGTGTTATCAGTTTACCACCAGTCAGGGTGTGACGACGCGAGGCCTCACAATGCTCGGCTTTTAGCTAGGTGCCGAATTTCCGCCGCGGAACTTTGGCATGGTGTGTTTAAACACTAAGATCTACCAGAATCGTTAACATACAACTTATACGTATCAAACGCAATACAATAGCTATTAGCTACCATCACGATTCAATCAAAGATCTGGAATTGGCTCTGAAAAAGGCAGAAGTGGCTAAGTAAATTTTAAATATACACTGCGATTGCTGTGAGAACCCCGAGATTGAACTACTGAATAATTACGATGGCTCGAGAAGCCTGAAAAAAATTGTGTTCTCGGGAATGGTGGAAACTTGTTTAGTCATTTTCTTGAAGGAATCATTAGCTTTGTCCACACTGGGCCTTTTTTGTTCATCAAGGGCATGCGTTATAGCGCAGTCAACAGCGAACGTGAGGCATGCCCGTGACGCGCGTTGAAATCGTAGCGCTCGCTGACACTTTCCTTTCAACGCGGGTGGATTTTGACGCATTCAATTATTGAATAATTATGCCAAACGAAAGTTGAATAAAAAGAAGATGACGAAAGTTGAAGATGAAATTGCATAATGTGGATTGTGGACATATCACATAGCTATTATTCATTGGAAAGATTTGATAATATAATTTGTCGTCTAGGAGGAACAACACTGCAGCGGGACGCGACACGACACCGCTAAAGCTAAATATTATTTGTATGGAATTGTATGAAAATAATTATTTTTTTAAGGTAAGGCCCACTTGCGCAGATCCATGTTAAAGTTAAGTGTGTTATCTCTTACATTCTTTATAATATATTTTCGAAAGAGATAATGTTTAATCCGGGATTAACTTTAACCCAGATCTGCGCAAGTGGGCCTTAATATGTAAACAAACTTAACACTTAAAGTGTCTAAACACACTAGACTGAATTACGCCGACGTAAATTCCGCCGCGTTTACGCCGCGTATCAAAAGCATACAAAATACGGATGGAACGCGACAGACGACACACTATGCCGAAATTCCGTCGCGAGCCGAATTTCCGTCGAGCCGAGTCGAGCGTGAAGTTCGGCAGCGATTCGGCGGTAATGTTTTGTATAGCAACACACTATACGCGACGGAATTATCAAAACCGAACATAGCAAATCCAACCTTAACTCCAAAGCGTTAACGCACACATAAATTACATCTGAGAATTTTAAATACTCACTTACGCGCGCGTTCCGCAACGGAAATTACGCCGCGAAATTTCGGCCCTTCGCGTAATTTATAGTGTGTCGCATCAGACGTAAGCGGCTGAACGTAATTACGGCCACGTAAATTACGCCGGCGTAATTCAGCCTAGTGTGTTTAGACCCTAAGAACGTCTACATGAGGCCAACCACCGGTTCGGGAAATAACCCGGCGAGAAGAACCGGCGTAAGAAACTCGCACGGGGCCACCTTTTACCAAAAAGGTGGGAAAATTTTTCTTTTAAAAAAATATGAGACTCATCCGCTGCAGTGTAGATACGCTTTGTGCGATCCCACCTCTATTTAAATTTTAAGAAATAATTAAGTATTTTAAAATAATATAATTAATTAATGACATACACATTACACAGGTTACTTTAAAGGTATGATTCGGATCAAGGCAGCATGCAGCGGGTCGCCGCGACCCGCGACCCAAACAGCCACTGCTCACTATGAAGTTGTATGGAGGACTAAACAATCACGGCAACCCGCGTCGCGAGACAGAGAGACCGGTCGCCGCGTAAAATAGCATACCGATGTCCGCGACCCGCGACCCGAGACTGTCGCCAAGCCACTGCTTTGTATGTGTTTATATGGACGACATTCCGATTACAGCGACGCGCGACACGAGACCGGCCGTGGGCGTGGCGCGGCAAATTTCGATGAGCGCGACCCTGTCGCGTCGATAGCAGTACCGCGACAGCCGCAGGGCAGCTGTGGTAGATATCCTATCTATTCAACACGCCGATAGCACAGAATATATACATAGGCTGCTATTTATGTATCCGGAACTGGCCACTTACAAAACAATATTTAAAAAGTAATTACAACATTTGAAAATAGAACTCTTTGGTTGAAGAATACATTTTGTTTCATGTGACTGTCAATTATTTTTCCATTGTGGCGTCATTTTGAAAATTGCGTGTCTTCATTTGCCATGGATTTAACGCGTGAACATTTTCGTGCAATGATTTACTACGATTTTCGGCGTGGGTTAAATCAACAACAGTGCTTTATTCAACTCACCGCAACTTTTGGAGATGAAGCACCATCAAAAACCACTGTTTATCACTGGTACAGTGAGTTTAATCGTGGGCGGTCTATGCTCACGGATGAAAATAAAGAAGGTCGCCCAAAAACAGCTGTTGTCCCACAAAATATAGATGCTGTGCGGGAACTAATAATGCGTGATCGTCATGTTACATATCGCGAGATAGAGGCGTCCTTAGGCATAAGTATGACGAGCATACATAAGATATTACACGAACATTTGGCTGTAAAAAAAATATGTTCGCGTTGGATTCCGCACAACTTGACAATCGATCAAAAACGGGCTCGTGTCGATTGGTGCAAAAAAATGATTAAAAAATACAACCGTGGTACGTCAAAAGCCGTTTATAATATCTACACAGGTGATGAATCTTGGATCTGTGCATATGACCCCGAAACTAAACAACAGTCAACGGTGTGGGTGTTCCAAGATGAGCCGAAACCAACAAAAGTTACTCGTGCAAAAAGTACTTTGAAGCAAATGGTCGCCTGTTTTTTTGGAATTAATGGACATGTGGCTACAGTGCCATTAGAGAATCGTAAAACGGTTAATTCTGAATGGTATACGACCATTTGTTTACCAGAAGTCTTTGAAGAAATAAGAAAGGACAACCGACAACGCAGAATCATATTACATCACGACAATGCTAGCTGTCACACCTCAGCTGAAACAACTCAGTTTTTGGAGGGTCAAAAGATCAAATTGACTGGTCATCCGCCGTACAGCCCTGATTTGGCACCTAACGATTTCTTTTTATTTCCATACGCGAAGAACAAATTACGTGGTCAACGTTTTTCGAGCCGCGAAGAGGCTGTTGATGCGTTCAAAATGCACGTTTTGGAGATACCTCAATCAGAATGGAAAAAGTGCTATGAAAATTGGTTCCAGCGTATGCAAAAGTGTGTCGATCATCGCCGCGAATATTTTGAAAAGCAATAAAACCATATTAAATGATATATGTTTGTTTCTTTTTTTAATTCCGGATACATAAATAGCAGCCCTCGTATTAGTTGTAGGTACCAACAGAATTCCCACTAACGAAACCCGTTTAAAGAATTAACGTCTCATGCTACGATACTATAAAGTTCAAATTCCGACCGCGCAGTGCTAGGTGCCTACAATTATATTTGCCTACATCTCCGCTCTCTTTCTATCGCATAACTCGTACCTTTTATGAAGAAATCAGGGTTGTCTCTTTTTAAAAATAATATTATAATCTTTATATTTAATTAACTACATTTTATTTAACTCGAAATAATCTAAGATATTATGTCTTAGTACTATGTAGATTTAATTATCATAAATTCGCGTGTAACTAGTTACGCGTACTTAGATTCGATAGGTACTGTATCTTAATTATTGAAACCGGTCTTATATTACGAGTACCTACTTAAAGTGTTTGTATAACTTAGTTATTTTTGTAAACAAATGAGGTTTCGAATAGTACGCTGAAGAAACTGAAAAAATAAGCCTAAAATAATAACTTCTCACACAAGACCTTTAAGGTGACGCAGCGTTAAAGTAAGAAACCGTGTTGGATATGTTTTAGATTGCTTGTTTTCTATGAGAGGCCGGCCCGGCCTTTCATAGAAAACAAGCAATGGAACAGCAAAAAATGGAAAGGGCGTAAGCGACAAAATGGTTTTTGTCGCATAATTTAAAAACCATAAATACATTTCATATAAGCTATGCACAAATTAAAGTGCATGCTTGAACCAATTTATGTGCAAATTTTGGAACCTTAAATCACTCTCCTCTGTTGGAAAAATAGGAATCCCTTTTTTTACAGAGGTCTTTTCGATTGATTATTCTGTGCTATAAAAGTTGTCCAATCGTGTTATGCTATGGGCAATTCAAAGACAAAGACATGATGAATACTGACAATGAACTTCAATTTCTTAGCTTTAGTCATTGCTGAGAAAAATCGGCATCGCTACAGCCAAATTATCAAGGCGTCGTCTTAACGATTGCAGTGGTACAAAAAGTAACTTTTCTAACATAATACACAATAAAGTTAAGTAAATCTTAGATACTTTATCAAATGTCGCTGGTGATAAAAAATTAGAAATAATAAACAATAAACATTACAGACCTTTGGAAGTTGTAACAATAATTGGTCTGCATTTTACTTTTAAAGCTACTAGTAAATATGGAACTTCCACTTCAGCCGATTTTAATTTTATTTTGTATCTACATATAGATCTGTGATCATCTGGTATTTCCAGAAAAACTAACACAATATTATCTATAGAACTTCAAATAGTAATCATCTGATATTCCCAGAAAAACGAATGCTTATACATAATATAATATATATCGCGTGACAACGATTTCTGCATTATAGCACGAAAGTAAAGGTCGTAAGTCCCAAAAATGCTTTTGATGATTAGGTACTTAAAAATTAAATACAATACTAATATTTCCTTTAGCTATTATTTTATAAAGTGATTGTAGTAGTGCAAGTTATTTAATGATAGTAACTCAATAAGTGTAACATGTATTTGTTGAAAAGCCCAGAAATATTCATAATTTCGAAAAATATAACTATCGAGTCAAAATAAGTGAATCGTATTTTCCGTTAGCCAAATATCAGATAAATATACAATGATTAAATAAATCTCAATTTCATTTGAGTCAATCGTCTTCCGGGATCGTAATACTTATAGAAAAGAGCAAAATTTGGCAGCCCGCTCTTAACATAAGCTTATCGCCGCCCTAGTGCTTGAATGGCCAATCGACCAATTTTACGAAAATAGACTTTTTATTTCAAACTAATAGTAACTCTGATTACGCACTTTACCATATGATAATGCATATGAGTAATACTTTATTTTGTTAAACAGTTGCCTTTATATATATATATATATATATATATATATATATATATATATATATATATATATATATATATATATATATATATATATATATATATATATATATATATATATATATATATATATATATATATATATATATATAAAGGCAACTGTTATATATATATAATTATATAATTCGCTCGAACGGCGAATTCGCTCAAATTCGCTCGAACAGCGAATTCGAGCGAATTCACTCGAACGTCGAATTCGAGCGAATTCGCTCGAACGGCTAATTCGCTCGAATTCGCACGAACGGCGAATTCGCTCGAACGGCGAATTCGCTCGAACGGCGAATTCGCTCAAATTCGCTCGAACGGCGAATTCGCTTGAAAGGCGAATTCGCTCACATTCGCTCGAACGGCGAATTCGCTGGAACGGCTAATTCGCTCGAATTCGCTCGAACGGCGAATTCGCTCGAACGACGAATCGAACGATAAATCGAACTTTTCGTCAATTTCGTCGATTTTCTTCTTTGTTTACGTTTCGATGCAGTCACAGTGTAATGAAACAACAAAATAGCCATGGCGATATATATATATATATATATATATATATATATATATATATATATATATATATATATATATATATATATATATATATATATATATATATATATATATATATATATAATATATATATATAAAGGCAACTGTTTAACAAAATAAAGTATTACTCATATGCATTATCATATGGTAAAGTGCGTAATCAGAGTTACTATTAGTTTGAAACAAAAAGTCTATTTTCGTAAAATTGGTCGATCGGCCATTCAAGCACTAGGGCGGCGATAAGTTTATGTTAAGAGCGGGCTGCCAAATTTTGCTCTTTTCTATAAGTATTACGATCCCGGAAGACGATTGACTCAAATGAAATTGAGATTTATTTAATCATTGTATATTTATCTGATATTTGGCTAACGGAAAATACGATTCACTTATTTTGACTCGATAGTTATATTTTTCGAAATTATGAATATTTCTGGGCTTTTCAACAAATACATGTTACACTTATTGAGTTACTATCATTAAATAACTTGCACTACTACAATCACTTTATAAAATAATAGCTAAAGGAAATATTAGTATTGTATTTAATTTTTAAGTACCTAATCATCAAAAGCATTTTTGGGACTTACGACCTTTACTTTCGTGCTATAATGCAGAAATCGTTGTCACGCGATATATATTATATTATGTATAAGCATTAGTTTTTCTGGGAATATCAGATGATTACTATTTGAAGTTCTATAGATAATATTGTGTTAGTTTTTCTGGAAATACCAGATGATCACAGATCTATATGTAGATACAAAATAAAATTAAAATCGGCTGAAGTGGAAGTTCCATATTTACTAGTAGCTTTAAAAGTAAAATGCAGACCAATTATTGTTTGAACTTCCAAAGGTCTGTAATGTTTATTGTTTATTATTTCTACAAAAATTTACTTCAAAATATTTAAACAATTTTTTTTTTTTTGTTTTTAATTTTTTTTAGTAAATTTACTACTAAATATTTAAACACTAAAAAATAGAGTAAAACACAAAAAAATATATAAATAAATAGTAAATTTACTACAAAATATTTAAACTAAAAAATATTTTTTAGTTTTTCAATATTTTGTAGTAAATTTACTATTTATTTATATATTTTTTAGTGTTTTACTCTATTTTTTAGTGTTTAAATATTTAGTAGTAAATTTACTAAAAAAAAAATAAAACAAAAAAAAATTTTTTGGTAAAATATTTTGAAGTAAATTTTTGTGTAGGAACCTAGGTAATTACTATCTTAAACTGAAAAATAACTCAAACATGTTAAATATTTTCGTATGAGAAAATGATTTTGGAATTACGTTTGTATGAGAAATTCCAAGGGTACCCGGCCTTAAAGGGAACAAAGGGACATGAGAGAAAAAAAGTGACTTTGTTTTATAATATGTAATATGTAGATTAATAGATTTAAAAATATATTTAAGAGCCCGTATACGAAATTTTTCCGATTTTGCCGAAATTGCAAAGGTTCGCTACAGAAATATTATTAGGTTTTTTTCCCCTTAGTAGACTTAAAAAAATATATATTAATTATTAGATTTAAAATATTTTTAAGCGCGGAAAGCCGACTCGAACTTGCAGCGAGTAATATAATGTGAGATTTAGGTTGTTTTGAATCGTGTTTTTTGGCACAATTTGTTTTTTTTTTTTTTTCTTTTTTCTCGAATTGGATAGAATTTTATCTATATATTATTTCTGTCGTTTTCTTTTTATGAATTACAGCTCCTAGTTGCCGAAATAAACAGCAATTCGTTGCCCATTTTCTCTAAAATTTTGCCGAGTTACATATTTTTTTACTCAACTATTTCATATTAAAGTGGTGAAAAGTAATTCCAACATTGTATAGACGACTTTCTCAACAGTACATTGTATTTTTTTCATACCGTTAAGACGTCAATACAATCCATAAACAGGTGATATTCTAAACCTTTTACAGCAAAAATCACAAAACTGTCGCGGGTTTGAGTTGGATTATTTAAAAATACTTTTAAAAAAAACTAGCTCCAACATTAGATTATAATTGAAATGATCTTACATGTTGTGCATTAAAACTTATAGAAATACTGTATTTTAACTGTTAAATCACGTCTGTAAAATCAGCGAAATCGGCCAATTTCGTATACGGACTCTTAAGCGCGGACTGCCGACTCGAGCCTTGCGGCGAGTAATATAATGTGAGATTTAGGTTTGGAATCGTGTTTTTTGGCACAATTTGTTTTTTTTTTTTTTCTCGAATTGGATAGAATTTTATCTATATATTATTTCTGTCGTTTTCTTTTTATGAATTACAGCTCCTAGTTGCCGAAATAAACAGCAATTCGTTGCCCATTTTCTCTAAAATTTTGCCGAGTTACATATTTTTTTACTCAACTATTTCATATTAAAGTGGTGAAAAGTAATTCCAACATTGTATAGACGACTTTCTCAACAGTACATTGTATTTTTTTCATACCGTTAAGACGTCAATACAATCCATAAACAGGTGATATTCTAAACCTTTTACAGCAAAAATCACAAAACTGTCGCGGGTTTGAGTTGGATTATTTAAAAATACTTTAAAAAAAAAACTAGCTCCAACATTAGATTATAATTGAAATGATCTTACATGTTGTGCATTAAAACTTATAGAAATACTGTATTTTAACTGTTAAATCACGTCTGTAAAATCAGCGAAATCGGCCAATTTCGTATACGGACTCTTAAGCGCGGACTGCCGACTCGAGCCTTGCGGCGAGTAATATAATGTGAGATTTAGGTTTGGAATCGTGTTTTTTGGCACAATTTGTTTTTTTTTTTTCTCGAATTGGATAGAATTTTATCTATAGATTATTTCTGTCGTTTTCTTTTTATGAATTACAGCTCGAAGTTGCCGAAATAAACAGCAATTCTTTGCCCATTTTCTCTAAAATTTTGCCGAGTTACATATTTTTTTTTACTCAACTATTTCATATTAAAGTGGTAAAAAGTAATTCCAACATTGTATAGACGACTTTCTCAACAGTACATTGTATTTTTTCGCCGCGCTCAATACCCGTGATAAAAGCTATGCAATAGCTTAAAAACAAAATCGCACTAATTTTATAAAGGTGATAGTTTTTGAGTGTTTAATTGTTACTTCTTCATGCTATACCTACTAAACGATTTTGAATTTTCAACCGAAGGCATGGTAGTAGTTTTTAAGGCTCTTGATAAGCATATGCCATATATAGCTTATTTTTTCATAAAAATATCTATGTAAGTTCTGGATTAATGTACGCTACTTTTTAACCCGAAAACGTAGCCTTCCCGTATTTAAATCCAAAAGCTAGTTTTTAAACTAAAATCCTAGCATGGAAATAAAAACTAGATTTAGGAATATTAGCAGAGTCAACGTGTGCTTCCAACATACAGTCAGGGACTCAGGGTGCAGAGAATAATAAATCAGTATGAACATTAGGAGCTTCTGGCTTGTGCAGCTTGTATTAGCTGCTGGAGGTTATATTTTTGGAATAAAAATGTAAAACTAAGTTATATGAAGTTATGAACCTCCTTAATTTTAGAAAAATCAAAATAATTTAAGAAGTTGTAGTTATACTGTATACAAAGTATGGTCTGGATACGTTAGAAAAGTGACTAGATGGGAGAGCAAGGACAACTATGTATTTAAACTATAATTTCCTGATATATTAAAATTTATATGAGGGGGCTTGGCTTGGCTATTTTATCACTTCCTGATAAGTGCCGGATAGGATATCCACAACTTATTTGACAGATAGAGTGTGGAGTATCTGTCAGATAAGTCCCGACACTTATCAGGAAGTGGTGGAACAGGCCCTTAACTTTCTTTTAAATCTGTTCTTTATAGATTCGTCGATCAAAATATATTGTAATTTTTTTTTCATACCGTTAAGACGTCAATACAATCCATAAACAGGTGATATTCTAAACCTTTTACAGCAAAAATCATAAAACTGTCGCGGGTTTGAAAAAAAAAACTAGCTCCAACATTAGATTATAATTGAAATGGTCTTACATGTTGTGCATTAAAACTTATAGAAATACTGTATTTTAACTGTTAAATCACGTCTGTTAAATCAGCGAAATCGGCAAATTTCGTATACTGACTCTTAAATCAATTCCGCTTCGGGACTTTCAAGAATAAATAATAATATACTCCTGAATAAGGCGGGCGAATATACGTGCCTTAGCGTTTTTGTATGAAACAGCAGAGTTTTTAGCTTTGCAATTAGTTATCCTAGCTTGGCTTAAAGCCTATATCTATATCTCATCGCAGATCTCATCCGTCAATTTCAAGCTAACAAGCATAGACGTGAGCTGGCATGAGTGGTTTTGAATCATATGACTACGCTAAATCCCTCCGCGATGGGAAGCATTTCACAGGGATACTATTTTACCTGACTCAAACGGAATTTAACCTTAATGCCTACGTCATAGGCATCATTTTGAATCTGAGGTAAGATAGTGATGGGCAGATTTGCCCGCCCATCCGTTACCGTCAATTTACCACACTTATGGCTGTATTTCACACAATATAAATGATATACAGTAGGACATCTTCATACTAGACTGCCGGAATCGTGCGCACAAATTAGCGTTATTTCAGATAATAGGACACTTAAGGCTGTATTGACATAATATAAATGATATACAGTAGAACGTCTTCATACTAGACTGCCGGAATCGTGCGCAGAAATTAGCGTTATTTCAGATAACTTAGGGTCAACCCACACGTACCACAACCACACGACAACCACAACCACACCATAGGGCATATATTTTGTATTGTAAATGAACTGGACATCCACACTTTGCAGTCGTTGTCATCCACTCGTGTGATACCGACCACATCGCAACCACAAGCGAACTAGTGGCCGACCACATCGCAACCACACCGTTACGTCGATGCAATGACAGTGCGCGCACACCGCCCGCGCTCTTCTCCCGCTCCCTTTCATTGACTTTCGTACGTAGCCACATCGCACTACTGGCGACCACGCAACCACGTCGATATTTTGTCGGTACCACAACGCAACTACAAAAAACTGCAGCGACACCATTCACACGTAACCTGCATTGCTTCACGGCATTTTGTCGTTGCGACGTGGTGTGGCTGTGGTACGTGTGGGTTGGCCCTTAAAGTTGGAAAGCCATAGCAGTATATTATAACGTTGGGAGAGACCTTGACTCTCTGTTGAGTTTGATTGTTACAACACGAGTAAGCTAAGCTACTGAGTATATTTTGTACTGTGGTACTGCTGAGGTTTGCCTGACAAAATGCTTTTAGAACATGTGGTGAATTTTCTCGCTCCAATTCGATTGCTTAGTTTGATTGTGATTCGCAGGGCCCAATTCTCATACCGTGAACCTCAGGTAGACTAAAAGAGCTTCCAGATTACTTCTGATCGAGTACTAGCTAATAGCTATCATAGAAATGGATCTACCCCAGACCGTGTTTTTAAGGTTTTGGATTGAAGATGTGAGTTGTGACTAATAAGTACGTACGAAGTAAGAAGAGGCTGTTGCTCTTTGTAGCAAGCGTAGACTTTACAATCGAATGAAAATCGTAGGTCCAAGAATTGATCATGGGTTTAATTCTCTAAGGAGCGATGTCACAAAAAGTGCTACAAAATAATAATATAGAAATTCAGTAAAACTTACAGCAAGTTAATAGTAAAACTAACTAGTAACATTTTTAAGTTAACCAGTTTCCAATGGGACGTATCGACAGAACTACAAAACTAAAAGCAATTTTGTAAAGTGCTTCGGTTAAAGTTGACCCAAACTTCAATTGATGTAATTTCAAATACGTATTGCGAGATACATAGAAATAAGAAAATACGTGTGGCACTCGCTCGAGGACTGCCGCGGTAAAGCTATTTTTAATTCGCATACGTCTAGTCACACGCACACAAACACCGTGGAACGCCGCGCCGCACCGACTAGTGGGGTATGTACTGTATACTTTTAAGAGTGTGTTAGGTTTTTTCGTTACGGAATTTCTTGATTCAGTCGCCGCGCTCACTACCCGTGATAAAAGCTATGCAATAGCTGAAAAATAAAATCACACTAATATTATAAAGGTGATAGTTTTTGAGTGTTTAACTGTTACTTCTTCATGCTATACCTACTAAACAATTTTGAATTTTCAACCGAAGGCATGGTAGTAGTTTCTAAGCCTCTTGATTTATCATTCAGATTATTTTTTAACCCACTTCCAAAAACGAGGAGGTTATTTTTTATTACAATATCTCCCGAAAACGTAGCCTTCCCGTATTTAAATCCAAAAGCTAGTTTTTAAACTAAAACCCTAGCATGGAAATAAAATCAAGATTTAGGAATATTTGCAGAGTCAACGTGTGCTTCCAACATACAGTCAGGGGACTCAGGGTGCAGAGTAGAGAATAATAAATCAGTTTGAACATTAGAAGTACTGCTTCTGGCTTGTGCTTGTATTAGCTGCTGGGTGTTATATTTTTGCAATAAAATACAAAACTAAGTTATATTAGTAGTGTGTTTTCGCGGGTTCTGGATAACGATTCTGGGTCCACCCCTCCCCCCGCTCGCGGCTCGCAAACTTTCTCGATCACTTTTTGTCGGTCCGAGCGGCGACATCGCCTAAAAAAAAATAGAGTTTGGTGTCAAAATAGGGGTTTTCGACCATGCCCGATCGATATATGCGATCCGTTTCTGCGTATTTGCACTAGTTTCAAAGTTAGCTTTTGTGTTTAACCCTCATTATCTACTATCTTCACGTTCCATTGTTCCTTCATAATTACAATCGCTACTTATTGCATTGTTATGCTCGCCTCAGTGTCCTATTGTTCGTAATGACTACCTGGGCTTATCGCTTACGTCACCTCACTTTCTTACAAGATTTTAAATACGTAAATAAAACTTGATCAATTTTTCGTTACATTTCTTTTATTTAATTAAAACATGTAATAATAATAACTCCCATAGTAGTATGTTTTCGTGCATTGTGAATCACTATTCATATAATGGCGCATTTTCACTGGTAGATAGGGCCCGCATGCGGGGTGCGGGAGATTTCTGAAACGCATGCCACGACCAATGACAATGCGCCATTAGTTGTCAATTAGTTGTCATAGACTCCCCGCATGCTGTATACCGTACGAGTTAACGACTAATGAAAATGCGCCCTTATATAGTTCCCCTCAGTATCTAATGAATATTGACAGTGCATTCCTGCTAATAACATTTTGTTGTGTCGCAATCCTCGTAAACAATATTCCAAAGTCTTTTTTTAGCAATATAATTAAAGCTAAGGTTAAAATAAAACTTTGGTTTACTTTCAATCAAATTATTTATTTCGTATTACATACCACAGTTCATAAAACAAGATTCAAACATTTTATTCTAAAACATATCATTTTTAAGTGTGTCACTGCCAAATTCAGTCTGAAACTCTGACAATGACAGACGACGTGATGTCACTGTCTACTTTGTGCTGTTGTGTATTATTGTATGAGTGTAATAAAAAATTTGTATAATTTGTAATTTGTATAATAAAACTTGATAAATTTTTCATTACATTTGTTTTATTTCATTAAAACATGTATTGAACATACTGTACAATATTACATCATTACACAAAGTGTTGCTACTAAATAACTTTTGAAACTCTACTAAACTTTCCCATTGAACTTATAATACAAGGACATACATTTTGTAATCTCCACGTGTTAAAATCCAACCTCCTACAGTTCCACCCCATAAAAGCCTTGTGATATCGCATAGGAGCGCGCCTGCAGGAATCAAAGTATTGACAAATGTCATTTTTATTTATGTGCATGGCTATCTAGTGGGGTCCATGTGTAACATATTATCAGGATCCAAGTTGCTAATAAATGTATGTAGGGGTTTGAACATAATTATTATATTATATAGGCAGACGATTCGCAGCATATACAATAATATTATCTTCTAAAGTCTAAAACTTCACAAATTTTTCTCAAATAATTATGGATCTCTATTGTGTTCATACTGTATTATCACAGAACCAAACTGGTATATGAATCTTGTATAATAATAATATGTCACATATCCGTATAATGTATGCTTTATGTATTTACTAACTATTACATATGAAATAATGAATGAATAAATAAAAGAAACATAACTTAGGTACAATATTTTATTTCATAATATCTACACGCTATTAGGTAAACACGCACACATACACACGTTACACATTATAACTCAAATATATCATACATGTGACTTTTCTTAGCTTCTATAGTCTACAGTTACATTACGGTTTTTATCTAGTTTTCTATAACATTATTGATAATATTTTCTAGGTTGGTGAAAATATATATTAAACAACTTGAAAAATGCATACAGTTTATTCTGCACATCAAGTTACAGAGAGCGAACAAAGACAAAAGAGAATTTCTATTGACAAGTGACAACTGACATTTCACACGGAGCACAGACCAAAGACATGAGTTGCCAACATAAGTATTAAACTGTACATTAAAATGTTACAATAATAAACTAATTATTGGGTTGCGTTCATATTACACTAACACTCCCTGCTGAACGCAAACCCATTCGATTTATACAAAACAAATGCTTTTCATATGTTGTACCTTTAGTTAAATTATCTGCCACCATATAACAACCATTTACAAATAAAAATTTAACTTTACAATCAACAATATTATCTCTAAGAAAATGTAAACGAATATCTATATGTTTAGTTTTTGGTTTATAACAGTCAGTCGATGCCAGTCTTATAGCACTTTGGTTATCAGAATAAATAACAAGAGCACTCTCACTAGGACGTCCGAGTTCAGTCTGCAGCTGCTGGATCCACAGAGCCTCCTGCGTGGCTGAAGCCATTGCCATGTATTCTGCCTCGGCTGTAGACAGAGCCACAGTCTGCTGTTTACATGAGCTCCATGAAATAGAACCCTTCTGAAACAGAAAAACAAATCCTGTGCATGACCTTCTATCTAGTGGGTCACTAGCCCAGTCTGCATCGCAATATCCTGTTATCTCCTGAGACTCTTCTTTGACATAGCACAGTTTTAGGTTCTTGGTACCTTGCAGGTATCGCATGACCCTCTTTACTCCGAGCCAATGTTGATATCCTGAATTGTTACAGAACTGACTCAATTTACTAACTGCATATGCAATATCAGGTCGTGTGACATGTGCCAAGTATATAAGACATCCAACTGCTTCCCTGTAAGGAAAATTATTATTTGCATCACCTTCAAGGTTTTTATCAAACTTTGCGTTGACTTCTATCGGAGTGCGAACTGGTCTACACTGAGACATACCAAAACGATTTAATATTAAGTTTATGTATTTTTCCTGGTCTATCATGATCACACCTGCCTCACGATCTCTATTTACATTAATACCAATGCACTGCCTCATTTCACCCAGATCTTTCATATCAAATTCTTTCATTAATTTTTCCTTTAACTGTTGAGTAGTGTTTTTATCATTAGTGAAAATTAAGAAATCATCTACCCATACTGCAATGTATATCATGATTGAATTATTTACTAAATAATAAATGCATGGATCAATTTTTGATCTTTTTAGTCCAATATTAAGCAGAACATCATTTAATTTAAGATTCCACTGCCGGCTAGCCTGCTTAAGTCCATAAATTGATTTATGCAACAAACATACCTGAGTATTTACTTCAAAAAATGTAGGCTGCAACATGTAAATCTCCGTGTCAATATCACCTTGCAGAAATGCGCTTATTGCATCCATCTGAACCATCTCTAAATCATACTTAGCAGCTAGTGCAATCAAGTAACGGACTGAGTTATATCGAACTACTGGAGCATATACTTCATCGTAGTCACTTCCGTTTCTCTGTGCATAGCCTTTGATGACTAACCTTGCCTTGAAGCGTTCAATCTCTCCTTTGCCATTAGTTTTAGTTTTAAATACCCATTTGCAGGGCAGGGCTCTCTTACTTGGTGGTAAATCAACCAATGACCAAGTTTTATTCTTTATCATGGAGTCATACTCTTCCTGCATTGCTGTCTTCCACTGGCCTGCATGAGGAGATGAAAGGGCATCCTCTACTGTTTGAGGTTCATTCAGATCAAAAACTGGACAAAAGTAACTTACATCATGCTCCTTTTCTGTATTGCACTGGACACGTCTGCGTGGACGTAAATTTATATTACGAATCGGTGTCTCGACTTCAATTGATTCCTCCGGTATGTATGTTGGATCATCACCAGAATGGTACTCATCACTTAAGGAATCGATCAAGTCTTTCTCCGGTACTTCATCGCAGGATTCTTCATTTTGCTGCTCGTCTGAAATGCTGTTGGACACACAAGGTACGTATGTATTTTTATTATATTTATCAACATTCTCCAAGAATATGACATCTCTAGTTTTTATAACTTTATTATTTTTAGGATCTAGGACTCTGTATCCTTTCGAAGACTCACAATATCCAACAAATATTAATTTTCTAGACTTAGAGTCCCACTTTTGGCGTTTTTCTTTAGGTACTTGTGACATAACCTCTGAGCCAAATATTTTTACATTTGATAAATCGGGTTTCTTACCTGAGCACATTTCCATAGGTGTTTTACCTTGTATTGACTTTGTCGGTGACCTATTAATGATATAGGCTGCTGTTGCTAAGGCCTCTGCCCATAATTTCTTTGATAATCCTGCATCAAACAACATACACTTTGCTCTCTCTACCAGGGTCCTGTTCATCCGTTCTGCAAGACCATTCTGCTGGGGTGAGTACGGAGTGCTCGTCTGATGTGCTATACCATACCTTCTTAAGAAGTTTTCGAAGTCTCTGTTACAATATTCTTTTCCGTTATCTGAACGAACAACTTTTATTTTATATTCCAGTTCATTTTCCACTCTACTCTTATAATCTTTAAAAACTTCCAAGATATTTAATTTATTTTTCAAGAAATAAACATGGACTCTCCTTGTATAATCGTCTATGAAGGTAATAAAATATTTCATACCTCCCAGTGACTCCTGTTCCATTGGTCCACATAAATCGGAGTGGACAAGCTGCAGTGGCTGTGTAGCTCTCGAACCAATATTATTAAAAGGCAGTCTGGTCTGTTTTCCCATGAGGCAGGTGGTGCATGTAATAGACCCTTTATGCTTGTCAAAAGGTTCTACTCCATCAGCACACTCTGGTAGCTTGTTAACATCTGAAAAATTCAAGTGTCCCATGCGCCTATGCCACAGGACAAAATTGCTTAAATTATCTGTATACGATAAGTTTGTAAATACCTCTCTGTGTGTATTCAACTGATATAAGTTATTTACTAAGGTGGCTGAGCATAAAAGATTTCCTTTTTCGCTATAAATATCACAACCTTTGTCTCTAAAGTTTACCTTACATCCATTTTTGACCATGGCACTTACAGATAAGAGGTTCGCAGCAAGTTTAGGTACGTATAAAACTTGTTTTACCTGAATTTTGCAATTTTCATCTCCATTCATTAATAAATTAACCTTTCCCATACTTTCCACAGGAAGTGGTGTCTTACTGGCAACAGTTATGGCAGGTGTCGGAGGACTTGTCACATCATACATCCAATCGCTTCTGTTGGTCATATGCATGGAGGCGCCCGAGTCCACATACCAAAGGTCCGGATTCATTTTCTGTGAAAGAGCTGAAAATGCTGCAATAAAACTATTAGATATTTTAGTATCTTCAGAATTTTGCGGCTTCTTTTTCTTTTGAGTGCGACATTCCTTCGCAAAATGTCCTTGCTTATTACAGTTGAAACATCTGGGTCCCATATTAGATTTATTTTTGTTTGGATTTCCATAAATTCCCCTTTTCTTAACATAAAATGCCGTGTTATCTGAGCATTGTATTTCCTGTAGGAGCTTTGTCTTTATAGAATCGGCATTTATTTTGATTCCTGAGCTCTCTATTCCCATTATCATAGGCTTATATGTCTCCGGTAAGCCAGCCAACATCAGGGTCCCGAGCCATTCTTCGTTGATATCAAAATGAATATTTCTAAGCTTGTGGGCCGTTGACATGATTTTATTTATGTATGCGTCTACACTCTGAGACGATTCTAACGTTGTCGTGATGAGATCTCGTAATAAGGCAACTCTTCTATATAGTCCGCTGTCATCGAACGCTTTTTCTAGGCACTGCCAAACTTGTTTGCACGTGGTCGCGTTCTGCACGTGCACGTAGATGATCGGATCTAACAGTAGAATAAGCTTAGATTTTGCCTTAATCTCTTTCGCGCTATCGGTGTTGGTTCCGGCGACGCAATCCCACAAGTTCTCCAGCTCGAAATAGGCTTGGACGGCGAACTTCCAACTTGTGTAATTGTATCGTCCAACAAGTCTGTCAATGTGAAAAGGAATACCTATATTCGACATCTTCGTGTATTTTTCTTTCGGGATAACTCACGCCAAGCCGGTAATTGCGCCCTGTCTTCTATGAACACGCCGCGCCGGTACCGGTACACAAAAATGGCTACCTGTGGTTATGGTCGGCTCGATCTTACTTGCGTGCAGCAGATAAATCCGTCCGGTTTTCCAAGTTTCCGTATTTTCACTTTCTTCTTCAGTAACCACGCTCTGCTACCATGATAATATTTTCTAGGTTGGTGAAAATATATATTAAACAACTTGAAAAATGCATACAGTTTATTCTGCACATCAAGTTACAGAGAGCGAACAAAGACAAAAGAGAATTTCTATTGACAAGTGACAACTGACATTTCACACGGAGCACAGACCAAAGACATGAGTTGCCAACATAAGTATTAAACTGTACATTAAAATGTTACAATAATAAACTAATTATTGGGTTGCGTTCATATTACACTAACAATTATCAAACTCTGCAAATACAATACAGTTAATCGTTTGAGAGAGACTAGAATCAATTGATATCACATTTCCTTCATTAAGGAAATGTATACCAGTACCGGAAAATAATGTATGAGAGACTGAAGTGAACATATTAGATACTATTGAAGGATGGCTGTAGAGTTTTTGAAGGCACGTGTTGTCCATCTATGTATAAACAATATGAATTCATACCATAATTTTCAAAATTGAAAGGATTCTTACTAATGATTAAATGCTGCGTTATTTACAAATCCTATGATAAATCTTTTGAGTACTTGCCCCAAGAATATTGTCAAGCGTTTTTTTTTCTCATCAGTGGAAAGTCGTACCTAATATCATAAACGTTATTCACAATTATTGAGTCATCCTAAACATCCTTTTAATGGTAAAGCATACAATAGATACACTTTCACATTCTTTACTGATTATTTCTGTGTCGTTAAAAGAATAGGATAACGTTAGATAAGACTGTAAAACCTCATATTATCATTTTTAAATTAAAAAATTTATAGTCAATACCTAATATTTATTAAGTTTTCCTTTAACAAAAAAAACACATAATAATTCTATAACTTATTATATTCTTAATCGTATAGCATATATTATGTTCCTTTATTATAGAGTACAATAATATATTTTCTTAATCCTTATAGTTACCTAGATACATATTTTACATTTATCATCTTTGAATTCTATCAACGTTGGCCCTCAACCACATACCGAAAGCTACCACCTCAACCCCGCTGCAACGACAACTTCTCTTAGATGTCTTGGAGAAGTTGGTATGACGATGGTAGTTTGACAGTTTTGAATTATTCCAGTCCAACTCTGCCATCACCTTTTCCACTTTGGGGCACCCAAACATTTCAATGTTTAGATGTCTGAAGCCCAACGTTGATAGCAATTTTTTTTCAACTGTGCCCCCTTTATATAAGTATTGTTTATTTGGATCGAGGGAGTGTAAATGCTCCACTAAAATTTCTTGGGTTATGTCTCCATCGGAATTTCTGAACGCCATTCCATGAACATGGCGTTCACAGAATGCAATTTCCTTACTTTTCCCCAGATGGAGAAACCATAACGGTAATTTAATATAGTGCAGGTAAATCACCTCTTTCCAAATATCATAAATACCAACCTCTTTGAAGTATATGTCACTCTTAAGGGGGAAGCCATCGATGTCTATTACATACCTAATGTCAATATCCATGTTATCATTAATATTATTTCTCGACATTATAGCGCACACACACACTATTACTACTTTAACAGTATTTTTGAAACTAAAAAAATTATACAATAATTGTCTTTTACACTTGTTTGTTGTCTATAAGTCCGCACAGTCTATTGTTTTTGCATATGTCACACAGTCTATACCGTTAACACCAATGGCACAAAATACGAAGTTTAACAGTTCACTTGTCAACTTGCCCGTAGGTGATATGGTGTGAGCGAAATACTCTGCCGGCACTTCACCCAACAACCGTAACCACTCTTCGTGATCGATGTTTACACACCCCGCTGTATCCTCGAGATGCTCTGCGATATCATCCCAAATTTGAATCAACGTGTAAATGCTATCATCACTCAGTCCACTCCTTTCGTACTCGCTGGTGAGCAGTATATGTACGTCTTCACGCAATTTACGTAATGGGATAGGTCGCGTCCACAGCTTCAACAACCTGTTGGTTGATAAAAATTTTATCCATTCCCTCTTACATCCGGCATACATTGTTTCTATTATCGACATCATATTTAAGGGTAGTTGGAATTTACACTGCAATACAAAAAAAAACATGATCACATGGAAAAGTTAATTGTCCATGTATTACCCTCTCGACCCCTGTTAATTATGTTTACACCCTGATTCTTAATTGCCAAAATATCTTCATCTATGTCGTTATATCTCGATGGTAATGCTACAACGTATCCATTGTCGAGATGTACCACTGTATGCAATGTATCAGCATGAATCTTTGATGGAAATTTGAAAGCTCCAATGATTTTATAAGGGATGTTTATCTCAAGATCCTCCAATTTTTTTCATGTCTTATTATAATTATTTAATTTTTTCAGAGCTTCCCCCATTGATATTTTTAAACTAAAACACTTTTTATACTCACAATATTCAAAAACTTCTAGCGAAAATATTAATTACTGTATTGCTCACGAGTGCGGTACTGGCTCTTAGATAAATTTTCTCTATTGTTCCCCACTACCACCTGATAATATATGTATACGACAGAAACCACTTCCTGTGATAATATTTTATTAATAATTATATTTTTAACGGTATTTAGTGATCATATTCACAATCTGTGCCCCTTTTTTATTCACATTCAGACTTCCCGTAATGTCCTGAAAATATATGCATAGGTAATACTAAAAGTTCTACTAGGTGCACAAGATTTAGCGACGAAACCGGAATTTTATAGTTTATCGATTTTTCAGAAAATTTTGTGACTGTCCAGCTACATAAAATCAAAATGTTTAACAAAAACAATTTATTCACGGTTTTGTATTTTAGTTATTTCAAAAACTTTAATGTATGATTTCCACTACAATTATATATGATAAATAAATTTTAAAATAATATAAAATTGTTGTATACAGATTACAGATACTGATAGCTCAATATATATCAAATATATACACAAAATATATGTATATAATGATATTAAGCAGGATCTTCATAAATTTTTTTGATACATCTGATTATCCTTCTGATAATAATAGGTATGGCTAAAAATCTTGTGTTCGTATGTGATTTGTCATTATAACGTGAAACTGTATTTTTAAGCTTAGTCAATATGATTAATTTGTTTTCTTGTTATTAACTGTAAAACGTAAGTACGTTTGTTATGAGATAATTTTATACTAATAAAGAACGTTGCTATGAGATAATTTTATACTAATGATTTTTTTTTCTTTTGTAAACTAGATTGTAAGACTATGTTTCGAGTAGCCATACTTTTATATTATACTTTTATATGTATAATATTGTACTGAATGTTTAATTTTTAAAGTTTCATTGTATTACAACATTGTAAAATATAATATTTAATCAAGATTTTCTTAAAAACATAAAGTTTTAATTTATGTTACTCATATGAGTTTCAATCAAAATTTGAATACAATATATTTCAAATTTATTAAAGCTTTTTTCATTATTTTCAAAAACTTTATTGAAAATTATAAAACTTTTTTTTTTTAATTCAATATATTTCAAATTTATTAAAGCTTGTTTCATTATTTTCAAAAACCTTTTAGAAAATTACAAAACGTGTTTTTTATAAAAAATTATTTCAAATTTATTAAAGCTTGTTTCATTATTTTCAAAAACCTTTAGAAAATTACAAAACGTGGTTTTTTTAAAAAAATATTTCAAATTTATTAAAGCTTTTTTCATTATTTTCAAAAACTTTTTAGAAAATTATAAAATTATAAAACGTTTTTTTAAATTTAATATAATATTTCAAATTTATTAAAGCATATTTCATTATTTCAAAAACCTTTAAGAAAATTACAAAACGTGTTATTTTTTTTTAAATATATTTCAAATTTATTAAAGCTTATTTCATTATTTCAAAAACCGTTAAGAAATTTACAAAACGTGTTTTTTTTTTCATAAAATGTATTTCAAATTTATTAAAGCTTGTTTCATTGTTTTCAAAAACCTTTTAGAAAATTATAAAACGTGTTTTTTTAATACAATATATTTCAAATTTATTAATGCTTGTTTCATTATTTTCATAAACTTTTTAGAAAATTATAAAAAGTTTTTTTTAATTTAAAATATTTCGAATTTATTAAAGCTTGTTTCATTATTTTCAAAAACCTTTTAGAAAATTATAACATGTGTTTTTTAATTTTATAAAAATATTTAATTATGCTCAATGTTGAAATTCAAATCAATCAAACATAGAATTTTCACTCAAAAAATAAATTAAACATGTTTATCATAATCTCTAAATATATCAAACTTTATAAGTCACATAAAATCAATTTGTAGAAACCAAAATATATTAAAGGTCTTTTGAAATCTTGAGATGACGAAGAAATAAATTGCATTTGTGAGTATATTCATAACGTTCTCACAAATGCAATTTATTTCTTCGTCATCGCAAGACTTCAAAAGACCTTTAATATATTTTGGTTTCTACAAATTGATTTTATGTGACTTATAAAGTTTGATATATTTAGAGATTATGATAAACATGTTTAATTTATTTTTTGAGTGAAAATTCTATGTTTGATTGATTTGAATTTCAACATTGAGCATAATTGAATATTTTTATAAATTAAAAAACACATTTTATAATTTTCTAAAAGGTTTTTGAAAATAATGAAACAAGCTTTAATAAATTCGAAATATTTTAAATTAAAAAAAACTTTTTATAATTTTCTTAAAAGTTTATGAAAATAATGAAACAAGCATTAATAAATTTGAAATATATTGTATTAAAAAAACACGTTTTATAATTTTCTAAAAGGTTTTTGAAAATAATGAAACAAGCTTTAATAAATTTGAAATATATTTTATGAAAAAAAAACACGTTTTGTAAATTTTTTAAAGGTTTTTGAAATAATGAAATAAGCTTTAATAAATTTGAAATATATTAAAAAAAAATAACACGTTTTGTAATTTTCTTAAAGGTTTTTGAAATAATGAAATATGCTTTAATAAATTTGAAATATTATATTAAATTTAAAAAAACGTTTTATAATTTTATAATTTTCTAAAAAGTTTTTGAAAATAATGAAAAAAGCTTTAATAAATTTGAAATATTTTTTTTTAAAAACCACGTTTTGTAATTTTCTAAAAGGTTTTTGAAAATAATGAAACAAGCTTTAATAAATTTGAAATAATTTTTTATAAAAAACACATTTTGTAATTTTCTAAAAGGTTTTTGAAAATAATGAAACAAGCTTTAATAATTTGAAATATATTGAATTTAAAAAAAAAAGTTTTATAATTTTCTATAGTTTTTGAAAATAATGAAAAAAGCTTTAATAAATTTGAAATATATTATATTCAAATTTTGATTGAAACTCATATGAGTAACATAAATTAAAACTTTATGTTTTTAAGAAAATCTTGATTAAATATTATATTTTACAATGTTGTAATACAATGAAACTTTAAAAATTAAACATTCAGTACAATATTATACATATAAAAGTATAATATAAAATTATGGCTACTCGAAACATAGTCTTACAATCTAGTTTACAAAAGAAAAAAAATCATTAGTATAAAATTATCTCATAACAACGTTCTTTATTAGTATAAAATTATCTCATAACAAACGTACTTACGTTTTACAGTTAATAACAAGAAAACAAATTAATCATATTGACTAAGCTTAAAAATACAGTTTCACGTTATAATGACAAATCACATACGAACACAAGATTTTTAGCCATACCTATTATTATCAGAAGGATAATCAGATGTATCAAAAAAATTTATGAAGATCCTGCTTAATATCATTATATATATTTTGTGTATATATTTGATATATATTGAGCTATCAGTATCTGTAATCTGTATACAACAATTTTATATTATTTTAAAATTTATTTATCATATTTAATTGTAGTGGAAATCATACATTAAAGTTTTTGAAATATCTAAAATACAAAACCGTGAATAAATTGTTTTTGTTAAACATTTTGATTTTATGTAGCTGGACAGTCACAAAATTTTCTGAAAAATCGATAAACTATAAAATTCCGGTTTCGTCGCTAAATCTTGTGCACCTAGTAGAACTTTTAGTATTACCCAAGTAACAAAATCTGGTCTTGTAGTGGTTCCGGGGCCAGGACTATAACAGGCTAGTAAACGTTTATAACCACGGAAAAGGGCCCATTTTATACGCGTACTTTTGCTAATAAAACACTCATAGTAGACTTGCCTAGACTACTTAGACCAATAATACACTTATTGTTGGACTACGCAGAACTATTTGCTCCCGCGAAGCTCACTATGAGCATTTGATAGAACCAGGCAGGCCTATTACGTATTCCGCGCTTCTATTACTAGCTACTCCAAACATATTTTGTAAATTGTGTTGTGAGGTTGGTATGATGAAAGAAAATAAAAATAAAAGGTAATTTAATCTTAGATACTAAATGAAATGTATTAACAAGTAAGAATTTCGCACGTAATATTATACGTGCAAACATGTTTGAACGGCAAACGCGTAAGTATTTCCAGTGAAGTATATTGTGTTTTACATCTCAATTTTTGCTCGCCCATTAAACACGGCGTATTTACTAAGTTGTGTTTAAAAATAATATTAGTCCTAACAGCATTCAAAATGGCTGTGAAGGTGCGATAAATTTTTAAAAGCTTAGATGGACTTCACGAAGAATATTTTGGACACTAATAGTTTTCAACAAACCTTTATAAAAAAATTAAGACTATAACAGCATTCGAGAGCCCACAATAATACCAAGTACACTTACTCTGGGAAGAAACCACTGTAGAACAAATTCACTTATAATTGGCACATAAAGTTGACTTATACACCACTATAAGGTCAAGTAACAAGGTCAAATGGTTCCAAGTGCATTTCGTTCTATAAATCACTATTACTGGCGTATGACCTTATAGCGGATTTATAATTACTTCTTGTAGTCTATTACAAGTGTAACTTACTGGAGCAAATTTTCTCAAGTATATTTACACCTTTAAAACACTTGTATAGGCCATCTTAGCCTTTACTGCGCCTATAATATTGTTCTATACACGACTTTAAGTCAACTTATAAGAACGGGTCTACTACAAACCCAAACGAACTCCGTGTAACCTGTTATGAGCTTGGTAGTAAAACCTGGAACCATTAAGAGAGAGTTACTAGTACTGCAAGCCTATAAATTGTGCACTATAGGAGAACTTTGTTACTTGGGTACCTATGCATATATTTTCAGGACATTACGGGAAGTCTGAATGTGAATAAAAAAGGGGCACAGATTGTGAATATGATCACTAAATACCGTTAAAAATATAATTATTAATAAAATATTATCACAGGAAGTGGTTTCTGTCGTATACATATATTATCAGGTGGTAGTGGGGAACAATAGAGAAAATTTATCTAAGAGCTTTTTTAACTATAAATAGTCCTAAGCGTTCTGTTTGAAATCACATTTAACCAGTACCGCACTCGTGAGCAATACAGTAATTAATATTTTCGCTAGAAGTTTTTGAATATTGTGAGTATAAAAAGTGTTTTAGTTTAAAAATATCAATGGGGAAAGCTCTGAAAAAATTAAATAATTATAATAAGACATGAAAAAAATTGGAGGATCTTGAGATAAACATCCCTTATAAAATCATTGGAGCTTTCAAATTTCCATCAAAGATTCATGCTGATACATTGCATACAGTGGTACATCTCGACAATGGATACGTTGTAGCATTACCATCGAGATATAACGACATAGATGAAGATATTTTGGCAATTAAGAATCAGGGTGTAAACATAATTAACAGGGGTCGAGAGGGTAATACATGGACAATTAACTTTTCCATGTGATCATGTTTTTTTTGTATTGCAGTGTAAATTCCAACTACCCATAAATATGATGTCGATAATAGAAACAATGTATGCCGGATGTAAGAGGGAATGGATAAAATTTTTATCAACCAACAGGTTGTTGTAGCTGTGGACGCGATCTATCCCATTACGTAAATTGCGTGAAGACGTACATATACTGCTCACCAGCGAGTACGAAAGGAGTGGACTGAGTGATGATAGCATTTACATGTTGATTCAAATTTGGGATGATATCGCAGAGCATCTCGAGGATACAGCGGGGTGTGTAAACATCGATCACGAAGAGTGGTTACGGTTGTTGGGTGAAGTGCCAGCAGAGTATTTCGCTCACACCATATCACCTACGGGCAAGTTGACAAGTGAACTGTTAAGCTTCGTATTTTGTGCCATTGGTGTTAACGGTATAGACTGTGTGACATATGCAAAAACAATAGACTGTGCGGACATATAGACAACAAACAAGTGTAAAAGACAATTATTGTATAATTTTTTTAGTTTTAAAAAGACTGTTATAGTAGTAATAGTGTGTGTGCGCGCTATAATGTCGAGAAATAATATTAATGATAACATGGATATTGACATTAGGTATGTAATAGACATCGATAGCTTCCCCCTTAAGAGTGACATATACTTCAAAGAGGTTGGTATTTATGATATTTGGAAAGAGGCGATGTACCTGCACTATATTAAATTACCGTTATGGTTTCTCCATCTGGGGAAAAGTAAGGAAATTGCATTGTGTACGCCATGTTCATGGAACGGCGTTCAGAAATTCCGATGGAGACATAACCCAAGAAATTTTAGTGGAGCATTTACACTCCCTCGATCCAAATAAACAATACTTATGGGCGTATAAAGGGGGCACAGTTGAAAAAAAAATTGCTATCAACGTTGGGCTTCAGACATGTAAACATTGAAATGTTTGGGTGCCCCAAAGTGGAAAAGGTGATGGCAGAGTTGGACTGGAATAATTCAAAACTGTCAAACTGCCATCGTCATACCAACTTCTCCAAGACATCTAAGAGAAGTTGTCGTTGCAGCGGGGTTGAGGTGGTAGCTTTCGGTATGTGGTTGAGGGCCAACGTTGATAGAATTCAAAGATGATAAATGTAAAATATGTATCTAGGTAACTATAAGGATTAAGAAAATATATTATTGTACTCTATAATAAAGGAACATAATATATGCTATACGATTAAGAATATAATAAGTTATAGAATTATTATGTGTTTTTTTGTTAAAGGAAAACTTAATAAATATTAGGTATTGACTATAAATTTTTTAATTTAAAAATGATAATATGAGGTTTTACAGTCTTATCTAACGTTATCCTATTCTTTTAACGACACAGGAATAATCAGTAAAGAATGTGAAAGTGTATCTATTGTATGCTTTACCATTAAAAGGATGTTTAGGATGACTCAATAATTGTGAATAACGTTTATGATATTAGGTACGACTTTCCACTGATGAGAAAAAAAAACGCTTGACAATATTCTTGGGGCAAGTACTCAAAAGATTTATCATAGGATTTGTAAATAACGCAGCATTTAATCATTAGTAAGAATCCTTTCAATTTTGAAAATTATGGTATGAATTCATATTGTTTATACATAGATGGACAACACGTGCCTTCAAAAACTCTACAGCCATCCTTCAATAGTATCTAATATGTTCACTTCAGTCTCTCATACATTATTTTCCGGTACTGGTATACATTTCCTTAATGAAGGAAATGTGATATCAATTGATTCTAGTCTCTCTCAAACGATTAACTGTATTGTATTTGCAGAGTTTGATAATGTTATAGAAAACTAGATAAAACCGTAATGTAACTGTATGACTATAGAAGCTAAGAAAAGTCACATGTACGATATATTTGAGTTATAATGTGTAACGTGTGTATGTGTGCGTGTTTACCTAATAGCGTGTAGATATTATGAAATAAAATATTGTACCTAAGTTATGTTTCTTTTATTTATTCATTCATTATTTCATATGTAATAGTTAGTAAATACATAAAGCATACATTATACGGATATGTGACATATTATTATTACACAAGATTCATATACCAGTTTGGT
The DNA here is from genome assembly GCA_963422495.1 of Polyommatus iphigenia. NCBI lineage: Eukaryota > Metazoa > Arthropoda > Insecta > Lepidoptera > Lycaenidae > Polyommatus > Polyommatus iphigenia. Next base: position 1,980,106 of record OY730180.1, read on the forward strand.
TCTGTGATAATACAGTATGAACACAATAGAGATCCATAATTATTTGAGAAGAATTTGTGAAGGTTTAGACTTTAGAAGATAATATTATTGTATATGCTGCGAATCGTCTGCCTATATAATATAATAATTATGTTCAAACCCCTACATACATTTATTAGCAACTTGGATCCTGATAATATGTTACACATGGACCCCACTAGATAGCCATGCACATAAATAAAAATGACATTTGTCAATACTTTGATTCCTGCAGGCGCGCTCCTATGCGATATCACAAGGCTTTTATGGGGTGGAACTGTAGGAGGTTGGATTTTAACACGTGGAGATTACAAAATGTATGTCCTTGTATTATAAGTTCAATGGGGAAAGTTTAGTAGAGTTTCAAAAGTTATTTAGTAGCAACACTTTGTGTAATGATATAATATTGTACAGTATGTTCAATACATGTTTTAATGAAATAAAATAAATGTAATGAAAAATTTATCAAGTTTTATTATACAAATTACAAATTATACAAATTCTTTATTACACTCATACAATAATACACAACAGCACAAAGTAGACAGTGACATCACGTCGTCTGTCATTGTCAGAGTTTCAGACTGAATTTGGCAGTGACACACTTAAAAATGATATGTTTTTGAATAAAATGTTTGAATCTTGTTTTATGAACTGTGGTATGTAATACGAAATAAATAATTTGATTGAAAGTAAACCAAAGTTTTATTTTAACCTTAGCTTTAATTATATTGTTAAAAAAAAGACTTTGGAATATTGTTTACGAGGATTGCGATACAACAAAATGTTATTAGCAGGAATGCATTGTCAATATTCATTAGATACTGAGGGGAACTATATAAGGGCGCATTTTCATTAGTCGTTAACTCGTACGGTATACAGCATGCGGGGAGTCTATGACAACAAATTGACAACTAATGGCGCATTGTCATTGGTCGTGGCATGTGCTTCAGAAATCTCCCGCACCCCGCATGCGGGCCCTATCGACCAGTGAAAATGCGCCATTATATTAATAGTGATTCACAATGCACGAAAACACACTACTATGGAAGTTATTATTATTACATGTTTTAATTAAATAAAAGAAATGTAATGAAAAATTGATGAAGTTTTATTTACTTATTTAAAATCTTGTAAGAAAGTGAGGTGACGTAAGCGATAAGCCCAGGTAGTCATTACGAACAATAGGACACTGAGGCGAGCATAACAATGCAATAAGTAGCGATTGTAATTATGAAGGAACAATGGAACGTGAAGATAGTAGATAATGAGGGTTAAACACAAAAGCTAACTTTGAAACTAGTGCAAATACGCAGAAACGGATCGCATATATCGATCGGGCATGGTCGAAAACCCCTATTTTGACACCAAACTCTTTTTTTTTTTTTCTTAGGCGTTGTCGCCGCTCGAACCGACAAAAAGTGATCGAGAAAGTTTGCGAGCCGCGAGCGGGGGGAGGGGTGGACCCAGAATCGTGATCCAGAACCCGCGAAAACACACTACTTATATTAACCTCCTTTGTTTAAGATGTAAGAAGTTATAGATATACAAAGTTTGGTCGATAGTAACGATACGTTAGAAACATGACATGACGTCAACATGAACAAGGACAACAAATTTTACAACTATAAGGACGCCTTATGAGAAAGCGTCCTAATAAGGGCCCATTTCACCACTTCCTGATAAGTGACGGATAGAGGCTATCCACACTTAACTAAACATATAGAGTATGGAGAATCTGTCAAAAAATTGTGGATAGCCTATCCGGCACTTTATCAGGAAGTGGTGAAACAGGCCCTAATTATTGTTAAGCTGCCTGATACACAAAATTTTATATGAGGCTTGGCTTAGCTTTCTTTATCTCTTCTTTATAGATTCGTCGATCAAAATGACGTATTGTAGTCAAGTTGACATAAGCCGTCAGTCCACCGCAGCGCACGGAGAGACTACGCACGTGCGTCAAGCTTCGCTTTGCAAGAAAATATATGTGACTGTGTCCACTGCAACCCACGGACACGCTACGCACGAATTGACGTAGTCAAAGTGATTATCATTCAGTGATTATGATCCACATCATGACTCATGTGGATCAAGTGTGCGCAGCGTCTAATTAGTGTGCGCATTGTAAATATCTCGAAAAATATATGACGCTAAGGAACGGCAACCCCCCTCTTCGATAACCCACAGGACGCCCTCCGAAGCGCTCGTGTCCCAGCGGCTGCGCGCGCGCCATTTTTTGAATGACAGATAAATGAAGATTTTTGCTCAAATATTTACGATATTTTGTAAATTTTGATGCGTTATCTTTTGAAGTCATGTATTTTTTTTCTAAATAAGCTTTTTGCTATCGAGTGCAACATAATATCAAATTTGTTATTTGCCAGTGTTTAGAATATTCTGATGATGCAGGAATTAACGATATTCGTATAACCCTGTTCCTATGCTTTGGGTTAAGTGTGCGCAGAAGCCTTTTCCCTTATGTGGTGAACAGTATTCTGAACCACCGACTGAAGATTGGATTGAATGAAGCCCTTGTGGAGCCTGGTGGCAAAAATAGTGCACCAGCTCCGCACACGGCACATTTTTTTTGTATTACAATTTACATGTATGACGAAGTAACTAAATATTTCTAAGTGAAAATTATTGTTCTCATATTTTGATTTAAGATGATTTTGTTGATTACTGTAAGTAACTATAAGTAGTCACAAATTAAAATTATAAAAGAATATTCTTTATGTTCTAAAATATATATATTTTGTTGTTGCGTACACTTACCCGAAGTGCTGCGTACACATACTCCGATACTGGGGTAAAAGTGCGCAAATGGAAGGGTTATTGTTTTCTAAAGTTTCTTAAAATATAAGCTATTGAAAAATACTATTATTGTGTTTAAGTTGGTGACAAATAAACAGTCTTACAAATGAACACAGTTTTGTTTCATTCTACTAATAATATTTGAGTTTTTTAAAGCATCAAAGTTTAAATGCGCACACTTGACCCACAGACTCTAATAAAAACGTGCGCCGCGTGGCCGTGCACAGCGTGCGCCGCGGTGGAATGACGGCTTTATAGTATGACGATGGTTCACATGAACGTTCACTTCCATACATTTTGATCGGCGTGTTGGCTAAGCCTCTAGATTCGGAATAGATAGAAGAACTAGAACTAGAATAGTAGTGTAGTTTAAAATAAACTTTTTGTCATGTCATTGCATCGCTACTTCACGTTGCTGGTAAAATTTCTTCCCACGAGGAAATCCATATTAAAGCCAATGTAAATAAAATGGTGGATCTGCCGTAACTAATTCCATTCCTTTGCGCATAACTGATGGGACAAGATGAAACAGAACTGTCGCATTGTAGCTTACGATGTTAATAAATAATTTCTAGAATACATCTGGCTTTTTAGAGAAGAACACGTCTTAAGAGGAAGTACGCGAGTAGATAATAATTATTATGTTCGTGTAACATTTTGATCGAATGTTCATAGCACGACATCGTAAGCTTGTTTCTCTGCCAAACGAGCGTTAATTTTGTGAGTTGTGAGTCGCAGAATTTCTGTCGCGTTACGCGTAGGTAAATATCTTTTCATAACAATCATGACTCACAAAATTACGCTTGTGTGAATCAAACAGGACTTTTGTATGAAACTGAATGTAGCAGAATTTCTGCCAGCCGAAATTCTGCGACTACAACTCACAAATTACGCTCGTTTGGCTTCACCCTTAAGCAAAATTATGTAAGTTTCCTACCCAAGGATCAGAATACCTCTACTCTGCCTAAGGAAAGATGCTGCTCATCCCCGGCGGATTGGGGATATCAGGCGGGGGGCGAGACTCCCCAGAAGTTGGGTCTACCACTAAGCCCCATGGTGCTCCACACCTCCCTGAAGGCAAAGGCTTTTAGGCCTTCCACATTTCTGGCAGGATTGCGGTTGTATACTCCGAGTATCCCGTGGCTCTGTCAAAAGCGGAAAAGCAGGAACAACGTTGGTTTTAGCAGGTATCCCCTTCACCCACCCACGTACCCTAGTGGCCCTCCCCCAGACTGCCCGGGATGCGTCAGCGCATTCCGCCAACGGAACAAGGCCTCCGTGGGAGGCCTTGTTCCGTTCCGTTCAAAATAATAAAAATACAACTAAATATCCGATTTACTCGAAAAATAAACACTCTGGGGACAATTTATTACAGAAACTCGCGACAAGTTAAGTGTGTAAGTTCCTACCCTCGTCAGTTCGACAGGTGACAGACCAGGTCTGCCGTTGCGACCCGGTTATTTTGAGATAAAGGTTGAAAAAGGCGATAGGTCAATTCCAAAAGCAAATATAGTTCTAGATAATCTTATTCATCATCATGAGCCACTCGTGAGTGTCGACTGTAGACACAACAATCGCCAACCATCCCGATCTTGGGCAGCCCTTATTTACCGACAGAGCGTCCTATGAATACGTCATGTAATACAGTAAAACAGTGTTTCCCAAACTTGTCGGGACCGCGACCCATAATATAGATATTATCTACAAGAAAGCTTAAAGTTCGCGGCCCACCTTGTGTCATGAAGACATAAAAATCGGCCAAGTGCGAGTCGGACTCGCGCACGAAGGGTTCCGTACCGTTATAGAGCAAAAATAGGCCAAAAATTGTGTTTTTTTGTATGGGAGCCCCCTTAATTTTTTATTTTATATAAATATTATTATTAATTATTAAAGTACAATTATATTTAAGGCCTTCGTGAAACTTTCAAGTGCCTACCTCATGTCATTATTAATTACGAGCAAAAAGGCCAAAAAAATCACGTTTGTTGTATCGGAGCCCCCCTTAAATATTAATTTTATTTTTGGGCGATTCCATTATCGCGGGTGCAACAGTTTCACACACTTAAAGCTTCCTACAGGCAAAATGAAGCATATTTATTAATAAAATATCCCATGAAGGGATACATTTTAACTAGTTTAACAATGATTTATAAATGAAAACCTTAATCAAATATATGAAGGGCCACAAAACAGGTCTGAAGTGCCATCGCCGGTGCAACCAATTTGACCCTCCATTAAGAACTGTGGTGAGTTCATATGTGAATACTGGTTATTGCGAAACTTTTACAAAATAACTTGCCTATATTTCAAAATAGCATAAAACAAAGAAACTATGTAACTAGATAAAATTAATTATAGTAATAAGTAATAGAAATTATTAACCATTTCTACGATCGCGGGTGCAACATCAAAATTCTCAAATCTCTTAAAGGTGAATTAAATCGTAATTCTCTAACAAATTTTAAAATTTTCGATATGGAATATATAATTATACTAGTAAGTTTGTAATAAAACTGCACCAAATTGTAGTTTTTTTTTAAATTTTCAGTTGTTTATTGGCCTGACAAAATTAATCGTCTAAATCACTAAAAACGATTGAATAGTGTAATTTTTACAAAAGATTTCGACGTATTCTGCCCTCGTAATTGAAAGGGCAGTAAGTCGAAGGTGGCCATTTTTTTATTACTGATTTGGAATGTACATCAAACGAGCTTTCTTCCTATCTAGGTTTCATAAATCTACGTGTATTAGAAATGCATTTTCTTTTTTGATGAATAGCAGTAAGAATGGTAAAATAATTTAGTTAACTAGGTAAAAGAGCAGTATTTCATTGATATACTGCCCTTTTCATTAGTATTCACATATTTCTTAACAAAAAAGCAGTAAATTTCTGACGTACTGCTCTTTACATTAGTATTAAACAAAGTACCAACCGAATTTTACTAGTTAAATCTACAGTATGGAGCTGTATTGCGCTTTAAGATAGTAATTGTAATGAATGACTCATAATACACATTAATACATAAACACAGTATCATCACTTACTGCTTTTATAACATAGCAAAATATGAAATAATTAATTAATAGTTTTATAAATCAGTAGAGCAGTAAGTGGTTGTTACTGCTCTACTAGCTACGTATAACGGTCATTAATAATAATAATAATATCTATGGACGCTTCACACCACGTCAGTCTGGCCCCGTGCTAAGTACCTGAAGGACTTGTGTTACAGGTACCAGACAACGGAAATTTATTTAATACTTTTATACTATACATATATTTAAGATTTTCATTATATCATACACATATTTAATACACATCCATGACCCAGGAACATTGAAAAACTTTTTGTTCCGTCGGCGGGATTCGAACCCGCGACCCCCGGCTTGAGTTGCCACACACTCTAACCATTGAGCCACGGAGGTCGTCATTACACTTTGAGTAATGGTCGTCTAATTTTATATGTATAAGTACCAGGAAAGGTCATAACCATGCCAAGATGAATTGAAGGCTACATAGAAAAATGAAGAAGAAGAAGTGGACTACAAAATGCAGTCGGAGGTATGTCTCACCAAGTTTAACATTTCATAAAATATGCCTCCGACTGCATTTTATAATCCACTTTCTTCTTTTACATTTTTCTATGTAGCCTTGTGTTCATCTTGGCAGTTGGCATGAAAGTCGTAAGCAAGAGTCGTATCAATGGATTCGATGCCTCCGACAGAATTAGGTCTTGTTTCGGTCTTTTTAGGTACTTAACATTTTTTTGCAGTCGGGTGTTTTGATTTTTGAATTAATTTACTTTATTGGCGACTTTTTAGTTTGTAGTCATCTAATCATTTCGATACTCAATCTTATAAAAAATTGAAATACTACCGTGCTGATATTTCTAAGTGTGTTTTCAAATGTGTTAGTCGCTCTAAAACTCGAAAACGGCTGAACGGATTGGGAAATATTTGTAGAAGTCCATGGAATATTTTAAGTGACACGAAGTTCACCGGAATAGCTAGTAAAAAATAAAACTACTTTAAAAATAAAATTATTTATCAAAGGTTAAGACTAATCAGACAGATTGAATATCACATAATGGTATTGGTTTATACTTTATAGGCACAAAATTATTGTTACGATCTAACTTTCGCTTTGTAAAACATAATCAATGATATCAACAGTCTTAGTTCTAATTATTTGGCATAACATTTATAATATATACTTAAAAAAACAAAAAATATATTGTAATATACTTATTAGTTTTTATCAAATATCACCTTTTTTGGCGCAATATTACTTTTAACACAAAACAAAAGTCGCTAACTCCAAAGAGCTTTTTAACATACAATAATTTCTATAAAAAAAACTGGAGCAGAGCGTATTTAAATTTATAATACCTACATATGTTTACGTGCCTTAACTTCTGCATTTTTTTTATTTTCAAAAGCTCTTTGAAGCTACTTTTGTTTTGTATTAAGAGTAATTTTGTGCCAAAAAAGGTGATATTTGATACTAAGTATATTATTACAACATATTTTTTGGTTTTTAATTTAAGTATATTATAATTAATGTTAAATTCCAAATAATTAGAACTAAGACTGTTGATCTCATTGATTATGTTTTACAATTAAAGCGAAAGTTAGATTGTAAGAATAATTTTGTGCCTAGAAACCAATACTATTATGTGATATTCAATCTGATTAGTCTTAACTCTTAAGCTTTAATAAATAATTTTATTTTTATAAAAGTTTTGTTTTTTATTTGTTAAAGTTTATTAGTTTATAGCGTTATCGTTATGTCAAATAACAATAAATAATATTGTGGATCTCTTTAATTACAAAAACGAGTTGTTAACATTATTATTTTTAACGATTTTTTTTATTTTTCTTACTATTTACAGACATACTGCTCAAGAAATTCTGAAAAGACCTTACTTAAAATACTACTCTAAAAAGCAGTAACGTTCTTTACTCCATAATGAAATAATCAAAATATAATTAAAATCTAATGTAAAGGGCAGTATAATGCTTCTTTACTGCTGTTTTAAGTAGTAATTTAAATTTATTATTTTGGATTCTGTAAGCAATATAGCAGTATGGAATAATACTAGGCAAGAGTGCAGTATCTATGGCAGTTACTGCCCTCTTACCTAAATATTGATTAAAATAAGTTAAGAATATGGTAGTGAAGACAGGATTTGTGATGTTTTAGATCAACCCTATTAAAAATGTTAAAACAATGTTATTTTATTTTAAAGAGCACATTTTTTTCCTTTCTTTTGACATATACTCGTAGAACATAAAAATCGAGTGTATAATTTTGTCACAAACGCTAGAATTGTGACAAAAACTTTGCGCGCTGTTTCCTCGAAACCACCTTTTCTGACTTACTGCCCTATCGATTACCAGGGCAGTATTGCTGTATAACTATACTACAACTAAACATTCATTTGAAATATATGCAATTTTAATTTAAAAATATGGAAAAAAACATCGCGTTGATAGATGATATTGCTTAAAAACGCTCTAAATTATTCGAATTCAATTTTTTACCGATAACAGTTGTTTTAAATAAAATAAAATAAATAAAATAAAATATGTTTATTTCAGATAACTCAGATCCATAAAATTGTTAGTAGAGGAACTTACTGCTATGCTAAAAAGAGATTTAGTCTTATTTATCATAAAGTCGATCAGAGGACAATCCCTGCTGTCGACTATCTCCCTCAGGACACTGTGGCTGCTGCCGCGGATCCTGGCCAGTAGCGATGCAGTCCTTTTGCGGAGTATAGCTTCAAAACTATCTAGATCCGCAAAAGCAAACATCGCCGAGGCACTACAGAAACGCGGCAGCCGCAGCAGTGCTCTAGAAGCATTATTATATTGAATGCGTAGGGCATTGTATGTTTTCTTGGTGTAGTTGGTCCATAAGCTGCAGGTGTCAAAAGAGGTGCAGTAAGCCTTAAAAAGAGTAATTTTTACGGCGTCCGTGCAACGACCAAATCTATGCACCAACATATTTGCCATAACAGACAATGCCCTACGCTCTCTTTCGAGGTCTACATCGTCTCGAAGGCCGTCAGTCACAAAATGTCCAAGATATTTAAAAGTGTACACTCTCTCGAGAGGCTCATTATTAAGGTGTAAAGGGGGAACAATATTGGGACATTTGTTGCCGGCCTTAAAGACCATGTACTGTGATTTTTTGGCGTTGTAAAGCAAACCATGTGAGACGGCGTATTTTTCACAAATACCGAGTAAAGTTCTTAATGCACTGACAGAGGGCGCCAGCAGTACCATGTCGTCCGCGTAGCTAATATTGTTGACGCACACGTTTCCGATATGGCAACCGACACGAGTACCACTGAGCTCCCGTATCAGTGAATCCACGTACAGGTTGAAGAGCCGGGTCGAGGTCTGCCCCCCTGCCTCACCCCGCACTCCATCCTGTATGGTTCGGAATATTTGTCAGCCCATCTCACATAGTTCACCTGATTACAATACCAACATTTAAGCAGGTCGGTGAAGCCGTCGGGTAAACTAAGAGTTTTCAATTTTCGCCACAAGATGTCGTAGGAGACGAGATCGAAAGCCTTGCTGAGGTCGAGGAAACAAGCGTACACAGGTGTACGCCTGCTCGTGTAATATTTGACAGTGTGCTTTAGACTCATTATTGCAGTCTCCGTTGACAGTCCACGCCTGAACTCGTGCTGACCATCATGGAGACTACAATGTTGTTCTAATATGGAGCTAAGCACACTGTCAAATATTTTAGCTATAGTTGTTGCTAAAGATATTGGCCTATAATTCGATCTGTCAGAAACGTCACCACTGCGATTTTTAGGTACTGGCACAACCGTAGTCCTTATTAAATCAGCAGGTAAGTAGCTATGGACAATGCAGATATTAAACAGTAATGCCAGAACTCTTGACATATGTTTTCCCGCGAATCTTAGGTGCTCAATACTGAGACCATCGTGACCTGGCGATTTCCCGGTAGCCATGTTTTTAATCGTCTTCGCTACAGTTTTACTACTTATAGTAAATTTAAGGTCACGACTAATCTCAGCATTGTACACAAAGTCTGATGATGGGCCCAATGGCGATGACACTTTAAACTGATCTCTAAAAAGATTTGCAATTTTGTCCGCACCATTGATCCCATCAACAGCTTCGGGGTAGCTAGGTTTTAAATTCAACTGCTTTGTTGACCTCCACAATTTTTTAAAGTTTTGTTTTGAGTGGTGAGTAGCCAAGATGTCCATTTCTATTTGAGATTGGTGGTTTTGGCACCATTTTAATCTGCTTTTAAAAATTCGTCGACTACTCGTCATCTCATCATACACAAAACCTTGTTTCGGGCGGCCACTGTTAACCCACATTTGAAATTTGGACCTAGCCTCCCTGTGCGCCGCACCGACATGCTTATTCCACCCCGTTAGAGTCTTCTTCCCATGTTTATAATTCTTATTACAATTATAGCTTTTAATTGCCGCCGAACGTAATACAGAAACTATACTATTATATAGACTATCAACAATATTTTTATGACACCCTTTATTGCAATATCTATTTGAGTACTGGATAAATTCTGGAGGAAAATCAATTAATTTTAATTGTCTATCACAAAGTTCAGTATAATATTCTATTTGTTCATTAGTTCTAGCACCCCATATAATTTTAATTATTCGTAAAATGTTCAGGCACAAACTTACGAGCAACACAATTTAAATTACATTTAATCAGCATGGGGAAATGGTCAGACCAGTATACGTCGTACAACATTTTGACACTATTTATTGTCTTGAACGCTGACTCAGTGGTTACACAATGATCTAACCATCTCGATGTCCCGTGCGCGTCACTCACATAGGTAAAAGAATCAGAATTCAAATTACTCACGTCAGCTAGAATCCAGTTTTGTTCCACACAAAATTTTTGTAGCTCACCATAAAACGGTTGTCCGGGATGCGCATTGTAGTCACCTAGCAAGAACACTGACTCACAATCACTTTCTTCTATTATCGCATTTAAATAACTCAAACAGTCAGTAAATTCCGTCAAATTTTCTGTGCAGTCGGTAGGCATGTATACACTGCATATTATTATTTTCTGGCTGTTGTGGAATACTTTAATCGCACAGATACGAGAACTAGAGCACGGAATCACAGATACGCAGGGAAACACACTTTTTCTCCAAAGCAACGTTTTGTTAGTAAATACACATCTTACGTATATTCCAATTGAAGAATGTAACTAATGCCACATTTTAAAAATTGTCGTTCAGATCCATCTGTAGCGGAATAGCCCTTTTATTTTAGTATTTGTTGTTATAGCGGGACCGGAAATACACAATCTGTGAAAATTTCAGAGCTCTAGCTATAGCGGTTCTTGAGATACAGCCTGGAGACAGACAGACGGACAGACAGACATCGAAGTCTCATGAATAGGGTCCCGTTTTTACCCTTTGGGTACGGAACCCTAAAAAAGCAGTGGTATGCTGCCGCAGCATTTACCCGTTAATTCTTATCGTAATTCACCATCGTCAGCCTTGCTTAGTTACAAATTACAATTACGAGTACGTTTGTGTTCGAATGCCCTGCCATCGTCCTATAGTTTCAGGGCCCACCCAAAATCTACCCGCGACCCACCAGTGGGACGCGACTCACACTTTGGGAAATACTGCAGTAAAACATGACAAATATAATTATTATGTAAGTACAGAGAATCAATATTTGTCTGGCACGTTAAATAAGTTAAGATATGAGTTATGAGTTATGACTTATGAGTTATGACACACAGTGCCAGCCACATTGAAGTAGCGTGAGCTTGTAGTAATATTTTTGTCGTAAATAGATAGCGCCTGGAGTCTTTTAAACGCAATTTATAAAAGAGACAAAAACTATCCGTTAAAAGGCGTGAAAAAAATGTGAAAATAATATTAATCAACCTTTTGTTAAAATCTTTTAATATTATAATATAATTATATGGCAATTTATACAGCTTATATCTTTTCATTTATTACAGGAGAAATTAAAAATTATTTCAGTCATCTATAACAATTAACAGAACCCTACTCAGGAGATGTGCACTTATTTGGAGATCAGTAACTCAATATAAAAACCATTACGTCCGCTCGAAATTCCCATCTATCATCCAAATTAAACTTTTCGGCCCAGCGAATTCTGATTGGATGCGACTCGTCGGTTATTATAGATACCTTAATCATTTCTCGCGATTTTATATTACTACCTACCTTATTGAAACTTTTTCGCCATTTTAAAATGGCTTATAATTAACAGATTTTATTCAACCAATTAATAAAAGACAATAAGTGTTCTGTTTCTAACACATCTTGTAACAATATTAGCACCATCGATTTAACTGCAGATGATACAGTACCAGTGTGCATTATGGACAGTAAGAGAAAACTGAAGAAATATGTAAAAATTAAAAAATTTATAAAGAAAGCTCAGCAATTGTCAATTAAAAATAAAAAAGTAGTTACAAAATTGTCTAAAACAACAAAGAATAAAATGTTTTTGAGTGATAAATTGTTGAAATGTTCTAGTGAATTAGAAGATATAAAATATAATTATGAGGCTGATGTATGCAGCCTTCAGGCTGAAATCTCAAGTTTATTGTTTTCATTAGAAAATATTACAAAAAAAATATGAATTATCAAAAAAGGAAATACAGGGACATATTTCTGCCATGGATGATTTGCTTGAAATGTTACACTATAATGAGGAACGAGTGAACTCGTTGTTAAAAGTCAATACTATTTCAGAAATTCAAGAAAATCATTTAACTGGAGGAATATCACCTGATATGAAAAGCCAGAAGGTAAATACTGAAAGCCAGACTAATATCTGCCTATTTAGTGATGAAATAGGAAGAGACTTAGGTACGTATCTTTATAGAATGTGTGGACAATTGGTCACTAACTTTTGTATGCCCGGAGCTACTTACTGTGAGATAATAGACAGGGCATCAACTATGACTTATTGTCCTAACACCACTATAATAATTCTAGTCGGGAGAAGGGGTAAAGTAAATAAGAAACAGATGACTGATCTTTTAGAATGTTTATATAATATTAAAAACTTAACAAACATTATATTATTCACTTTGCCCTATATAAAAATGTTGCCAAAAAGCTGTGCTCATGAAAATCAAATTAGATTTAGGTTGAATAGCATATTGTATAGTGCTGTCAACAACAATTGTATAGTTTTAAGCGACACACAACCAAAATGTCAGGTTGTGGATATAAATAATTTTGATAGTAAATTTATTAATGATATAAGTATAGATAAGTATTACTTATCTCATTACTGTAAGAGACATATAGCAAAGATGCTATCAAATTTTTTATTTTCTTTGAAAGCCAAGAATTTGGCTTCTTTGACTCCTGCTTCTATTGAGCAGTATTCTAGTTATAGTAACGAGTTGGAATATGTTCCAATTAATTATTTAAATTAGAACATAAGACAATGGAGGATGTCTCTTGCACTAATAGCTTAAGTGTGAAAAATCCTACCAAAACTTACTCCAATATAAATAGCAAGAATGTTATAAGCTTGGTGCATCAGAACTTTCAAGGAATGGTAGGTAAAGAGCTTGAAACTGAGTTATTTCTAAAACAATTTCAAATTGATATTATTTGTATTTCAGAACACTGGTTTAGAAAACATGAACTCATTTTCAATCTCAATGATCACCAGGTGGCAAGCTCGTTCAGTAGAGAGAATGCCATTAGAGGCGGATCACTTATATTAATTAGAAAAAATTTTAAATTCAAAGAACGTAAAGACATTGTGAACCTCTCTTCTGAACGGATAATAGAAGTAGCCTGCATAGAGTTAAGTCAACTAATTATTGTGAGCGTATACAGGCCACCATCAGGGTTATATGACTCCTTTGAACAAAGCATGGAACAAATATTATCAAAGATATGTGCATCTAACAAAAAAGTTATCGTTTGTGGTGACTTTAATATTAATTTATTTGACTTGAACTCTACTACTGTTAGATTCACATCTGTATTTAAATCATATAACCTAAATTACTTGTTTTATGAGCCAACAAGAATCTGTGACACAACGGCAACTTGTATTGATAATATTTTTACAAATTTTTCTCCATGTAAAAAAGAAATAATAAATAAGCTTAGCTCTGATCACTGTGGGCAACTAGCCTCATTTAATATACATTGCGATAGTTACCTAGAGGAAAAGCGTGTGTTTGTTCCTCTGAATACAAAACGTATTGAGAAGTTTAGAAATAACTTAAGTTCAAGTATTCAACTATTATTGGATGAGACAAATAGCTCAGATGAAGCATTTAACAAATTGTTTAAGATGATAAGAACCCAATTTAATACTGTATTTACTCCTAGAACGGTTAAAAAAAGCCATAAAAAAAAATTCACAGTATGGGCAACTACAGGAATTAAAATAAGCAGACAAAGATTATATGAATTGTATGATGAAAAATGCATGAATACTAGTGATAAATTCAAAACATATGTAAAAAACTATTCAAAGATTTTTAAAAAAGTTTGTAAAGCCGCTAAGGCTATTCACATTAGGAATAAAATTAAAAATTCGAAAAATAAAATCAAAACTACTTGGAAAGTAATAGCTGGTGAGACTGGAAACGTCACCTGTCGTAGCTCTGATTTTGAAATTTATTTTGAAAATAAAAAGATTACCAATGATCATGAGGTTGCGACGGTCTTCGAAAAATTTTTTGCTGACATTCCGGTCTCAACTACGAAAAATTTAAACTCCTCACCTGCAGCTGCTGAAAAACTACTCAGAGACAATGTAAAGGAATGTAATGTCAATTTTAGGTTTAGAGAGATTGTCCCCAAAGATATCGTTGATACTTTTAAATTAATAAATATTAAAGATACTACTGATCTCTGGGGCATGTCTACTAAAATTATCAAATCAATAATTGACATCATAGCTCCTCATCTATCAATGATTTTTAATGACTGCATAAAGAGTGGTGTTTTTCCTGACTTGATGAAGCACAGTAAGGTTGTACCTTTATTTAAAGCGGGACTTAAATCTGATCCTACAAATTATAGGCCTATATCGATTCTACCGACTCTAAGTAAAATATATGAAAAAATAATTTTAAATCAGTTACTATTACATTTTAACTTAAATAGTTTATTGCACAAAAATCAATATGGTTTAACTAAGGGTCGATCCACAACGGATGCTGGTATAGGTCTTCTTTATAGTATATTTGAAGCATGGGAGGATTCGCAGGATGCCCTAGAGGTTTTTTGCGACCTCTCCAAGGCTTTTGACTGTGTTGAGCATGCTACATTAATCAGGAAATTGCACCACTATGGCATTAGGGACTCAGCACTCAACCTTTTGACATCTTACCTCAAAAATAGAACTCAAAGGGTTGACATTAATAGTAAAAGGTCCAATGGGACCAAAATAGAATTAGGCGTCCCACAGGGATCCATTTTAGGTCCATTCCTTTTTCTCATCTACATAAACGACTTACCTTATCTTGTTAAGGATAATGATAATGAGATAGTACATTTTGCTGATGACACTTCACTTATTTTTAAAGTGAAGCGACAACAGTCAAATTACGACGAGGTAAATAGTGCTCTCTCAAAAATAGTACATTGGTTTAACGTTAATAACTTACTTCTAAATTCTAAGAAAACTAAATGTTTAAAATTTACTTTGCCCAATGTCAGGCAAGTTAAAACCAATATACTATTAAATGATGAGAAGATGGATTTGGTGGACACCACTGTATTCTTAGGCATTACACTAGATAGTAAACTACAGTGGGGTCCTCATATTGCTAATCTTGCAGATAGGCTCAGTTCTGCAGCATACGCAGTCCGAAAAATACGGGAAATTGCTGACGAAGACACAGCAAGACTAGTTTATTTCAGTTATTTTCATAGTAGAATGTCGTATGGCATCCTCTTATGGGGAAACGCTGCCGACATTAATACGATTTTTGTGCTGCAGAAGCGAGCTATACGTTCAATTTATAAAATGTCAGCTTTTGAATCTCTGAGAGAAAAGTTTAAAGAAATTGGTATTCTAACTGTTGCTTCTCAATACATTTTGGATAATGTTTTATATGTTAGAAAGAATTTTAGTAAATTTACAACCAAAAGTAACAGTCACGGAAGAAACACTAGAAATAAGTACAAACTAGAAATACCGGTGATCAGACTTAGTAAAGTTAGTAAATCTTTTAAAGGTCAATGTGTACGCCTTTATAATAAAATCCCAGAAAAAGTTCAAAATCTTTCCATTAATAAATTTAAAAAAGTAGTCAAAGAACGTTTGTGTGCCAAAGCCTATTATAAGGTCAATGATTTCATAAACGACGGCACATCTTGGGAGTAGGATGGCTGCTTGCAAGGCTACTTCTACATTATTTTATGACTTACAATTATGTATGTATGTTGACATTGTATAATTTTAAGTTACAGCATTGTAAACTTTATTTTAAAAGATTAATTTTTTTCTCACTTTTTTTGGTAAATAAAGTGGGCCCCCTGCGAGTTTCTTACGCCGGTTCTTCTCGCCGGGTTAGTTCCCAAACCGGTGGTAGGCATCATGTAGACTTTCAGAAAATATTTGCAAAAATTTATTCTGAATAAAAAATTTTGAGTTTGAGTTTGAGTTTGATCACCAGAAATAGTAACATTTCACAGACAAAAAAAGGTAAACGATCACCAAAATACAGACCACCATTTTAATGTAAAATGATAACTAAAGATTTAACATCTTAAAACCAAAAATAGTAAATGATCACCAAAATAAGTAAGTGATCACCAAAATTAGTAAATGATCACCAACATTATACTAGCATTTTAATGTAAAATGATGACCAAAATTTGTAAGTGATCACCAACATTATACTAGCATTTTAATGTAAAATGATCGCCAAAGATTTATTATCTCGCTATCCTATTTATGCAAAATGACTCCAAATAAATCATTGTTAAACTAAAAGTAGTAAACGATCACCAAAATTAATAAACGATCACCAACATTATACGTTAGAATTAATTATAACCAAACTAGCTGTTCCGCGCGGCTTCGCCTGCGTAATTTAGGAATTTCACGCAACCGTACATTTTTCCGAAATAAATAGCCTATGTCTCTTCACGTGGTCTATTCTTCATGTTTGCCAAATAACATAAAAATTGCTCCAGTAGATAATAACTAACAAGCAATTTCATATAATTTCCCCCGTTTTTTCCACATTTTCCTCTATTTCTTCGCTCCTATTAGTCTTAGGGCCTGTTTCACCACTTCTTGATAAGGCTATCCACCACTTAACTTGACACATAGAGTATGGAGAATCTGTCAAATAAGCCTATCCGGCATCTTATCAGGAAGTGGTGAAACAGGCACTTAGCGTGATAAAATATAGCTTATAGCCTTTGTCGATAAAATATGGGCTATCTAAAATTTAAAGATTTTTTTTTAAATCGGACCAGTTCCTGAGATTAGCGCGTTCAAACAAACAAACAAACAAACAAACTCTTCCGCTTTATAATATTACTATAGATATATTTTTATTTAGTAATCCTATTAAAGAGAAGAAGACAGATAGACGGACAGACAGACATCGAAGTCTTAGTAAAAGAGTCCCGTTTGGGGTACGGAACCCTAAAACGGGACAGACAGACAGACAGACAGACAGACAGACAGACAGACAGACAGACAGTCATATGATTCATTTTTCTAAAATCGCAAAATGCAACTCTGCTTGCAATTCATTTCTGTATTTTTGTAATGATTCGACATTTGTCAGTTTGACAGTTTTGACAATTCATTTGCTGAATTGATTGAGAGGAATTGCTAAATGTGATCATTTTAGCCCCGCTATTACTGAGACTTCTATGTCTGTCCGTCTGTCCGTCCGTCTGTCTCTCTCTAGGCTGTGTCTCAAGAACCGCTCCAACTAGACTTCTAAAAATTTCACAGATTGTGTATATCTGTTGCCACTATAACAACAAGTACTAAAAACAAAATAAAATTATTATTTAAGGGGAGCTCCCATAAAACAAACGTGATTTTTTTAGCCTTTTTTGCTCGATATCAATAATGGCAACCGGTAGGCACGTTGATATTTTCGCAAAAGTCTTGATTATATGTTTACTTCAATAATTAATAATAATATAAAAAAATTAAAGGGGGCTTCCATACAAAAACACAATTTTAGGTCTAATTTTGTTCTATAACGGTACGGAACCCTGTATGTCCGACTTACACTTGGCCGACTATTTTGTTAATAATATGCTTACATTTTTTGTCAATCGTAGTGATTTATTTGGACAGAAATATCGCATTGATTTGCTCGCAAGGATTTGGTGATCATTTACTATATTTGGTGATCATTTACTATATTTGGTGATCATTTACTATATTTGGTGGTCATTTACTATATTTGGTGATCATATACAATATTTGGTGTTCGATTACAATTTGAAGTGTTGTCATGACTAAAATAGCTGGTAGTATTGCAATTTTAGACTTTATTTTTTTGGTGTTAAGTATCTTTTTTTGGTCAACAAGTTTAGGGTATCGGTGCATTTTTTGGTGGTCATTATATTTGTTCCCTTTTAAAATGTTGCTGCTGGCTGCAACGAAGTGTGTTTAGCGCAAACCGTGCCACTGCAAAACGTGATTACACAATATGTGAAAAGTTCAGAAGTGTAGCTAAAGCGGTTCTTGAGATACAGCCACATAGAGATAAGATGAGAAGAAGATACAGATACGGATACGGATACGGATAAAGATACGGATACGGATACGGTTACGGATACGGATACGGATACGGGTACGGGTACGGGTACGGATACGGATACGGATACGGATACGGATACAGATACAGATACAGACAGACAGACAGACAGACAGACAGACAGACAGACAGACAGACAGACAGACAGACAGACAGACAGACAGACAGACAGTCATATGATTCATTTTTCTAAAATCGCAAAATGCAACTCTGCTTGCAATTCATTTCTGTATTTTTGTAATGATTCGACATTTGTCAGTTTGACAGTTTTGACAATTCATTTGCTGAATTGATTGAGAGGAATTGCTAAATGTGATCATTTTAGCCCCGCTGTGATGTAACTTCTTCTGAAATTGTTAAAATATTTACCTACGCTTGTACTGTACGTAAATATTAAAATTCATCATAATTTTCCCGCAAAATGTTGCCAAGGCTCACCGTGCAGGCACCAGATTGACGTGGTGTATTAAACTTTCATGTTTCTTCGTAATAGCGAGAAGCTTGTAGAGAATTATAATATTATATTATACACAAGGTGTAACAAAACTAAGTGATAATACTTTAGAGTTTAGGGTGTATATGTCGTGTTCATTACAGAGAGTTCTCAGTTCACTGTGAAAGTTGCAGCGCTGAAAGACCAACATTTTTTTTCACTTTTGTATGAGCAAGCGCCCCAGCGTGCAGCGTCACGAGTTTACCCATACAAAAGTGAAAAAAATCGGTCTTTCAGCGCTGCTACTTTCATAGTGAACTCTCTGCGGGAACACGTACACACCCTACATATAAAGTATTATCACTTAGTTTTGTTACACCCTGTATAATAGTAAATATTTCATATTTTAATAAACATGACGTGGCAATTATAACAAAATAATTATATTATAATATTTAAAGAAGTCTTTAAAGCATATAATTATTTACTTACATTTAAAAAAACAATTCAGTACTTAAGTATTTAAACATACAAGGTACATAGTTACATTACCTACTTCTTTATTTCTGTGAGTATTTTCCCCAAAAACTTTCAGTTTGTGGGTTGAATTTTCTAAATTTACATTTTTTATTTATTTTGATTTCCATATAAACTACGTTCTTAATTTCCCCAAGTCCTAGCTTCGGGCAATAGCACTCGGCTGGAAATTGGACAGTTTGACATAATCATTTTTATTTCGATAAGTTTTAATAACTTTTTCCTACTCATGGCAGTAAATAAGGATCCCACCAAAAACATACCTGTTAAAATGGGGCCAAGTTCCTATCAGCAAAGTTTTGGTCTAAAAAAGAGTTGAAATCCAATCCAATGCCAAGTTAGATGCACTTCATCGATCGTTATCATTTTCATCAACAGTCTGATCCATAATACTTCTAATTTGAACGTGGCAGGTTAATTTAATTATATTATTATCTAATTATACAATTAATCAAGAGTTACGCATAGCACGAAAACCTGCCAAGTTCAAATTTAGAAGTATTATGGATCAGACTGTTGATGAAAATGATAACGATCGATGAAGTGCATCTAAAATTGGCATTGGATTGGATTTCAACTCTTTTTTAGACCAAAACTTTGCCGATAGGAACTTGGCCCCATTTAAACAGGTATGTTTTTGGTGGGATTTCAATACTTTTTTTCAAGAAATTATACTTAGGTATTTTTTTCTTTTTGTGCCTCACCCGACGTAAACAATACCTTCGATATATGGCGCTAATTGTATTTGTTAAACTATCAATAGAAGCGAAATTTTCAAGTAAACAGTATTTATTTAACCTATATCAATTCCCAAGCGGTCAAATTCGACCGCGTAAACAATAGATTTCCAAGAATCCGCGATCGAAAGATTAATAAGCTATACAGTATGCAAATATGATGACAATATTTTAAACCAATCCTCCCACCCTCCTCATTGTATTCTCATTGTATCACTGGCGTATAAGAATTTTTACCTATAGTTCGTAGAGGAGCCGATTCACGCTTGACCGATTTCTTAAATTTCTTAATTTTTTATTAATCTACATATTATAACACACGACCTGAGTGTCAAATATCATTACGTTAGGAAAATTGGAAGTGGTATCTAAAGTTCGTAGATGAACCGACTCACGCTTGACTGATTTCTTAAATTTCTTAATTTTTTGTTAATCTACATTTAACATACGACCTGTGTGCCAAATTTCATAACGCTAGGACAATTATTGGAAGTGGCCTCGGAAGTTCGTAGACAAACCGACTCACGCTTGACCGATTTCTTGAATTTCTCCCTTTTTTGTTAATCTACATAATAATTAACACACGACCTGTGTGCCAAATTTCATAACGCTAGGACAATTGGAAGTTGCCCTTTGAAGTTCGTAGATGAACCGACTCACGCTTGACCAATTTCTTAAATTTCTCAATTTTTTGGTAATCTACATATAGCAAACGACCTGTGTGCCAAATTTCATAACGCTAGGGCAATTGGAAGTGGCCTAGAGGTTTTGATTACCGGTCAGTGAGTGAGTGAGTGAGTCAGTGCCAAAATTTGCTATTTTTACAGGGACATATTTCAGGATCTACCGAAGCTATATCTATGAAATTGGGTATACTGCTTAAGTACTAGTACATAATTACGTAGGTAAAATTTTATCTTTGAACTCGCAATAGGGACTGAGCTACGAGGGGGTCAAAAGTGCGTCGAAACGGTTCGTGTAAATAGTGCACGGCATGCGCGCGGCCTGCTGGAACTTGGCCGCGCACTCCGTGCGCTTTGATTCGAGGAATCGCCAAAAAATATCTCAAAAGCAAAGATATAATCGGGACCTTACCTAACCTAGAGGTTATAGCTTGTTTAATATTTCATTAAAAAAAACTAAGGTTTCCGTCGGAAACAAAAATCTGAGTGAGTGAACACTTTGCAATCCAGTGATCCAATCCTGCGCTGGACTACTACTGGAATAATGTAAACGGGCAACAGAATGCAGTGAATTGCACTCTAGTGCCCGTTTATATTATTCCAGTAGTCGGTAATAATAGTTGTTTTCAAGTTGAAAAGGGAGAGTGGTTGAAAATTTCAACCACTCTCCCTTAAATTTCATTATCATTCAAATATTATTTTGCTTGTGCCCACAATGAAAAAGGTATGGCAGCGTCTTCCAAGTGTCACTATACTGGTTGTAACAAAACTAAGTGATAATACTTTAGGGTGTGTATGTGTTCCTTGTAGAGAGTTCACTGTGAAAGTAGCAGCGCTGAAAGACCAATTTTTTTTTGTGATTTGTATACTCTTAAATACACACCCTAAAGTAGATATTATCACTTAGTTTTGTGATACCCTGTCTATAATATCTATCCATTCGTTTCCAAGTTACGAAGAAATAAAATACCCACTTTTTGCGTTGGGACTTGGGGGGAAACATTTCACCCTCTTTTTGCGTTGGGGGTGAAAATAACTCAACGAAGCGTGTATTACTCACAAACAGACACAAATTAACGTTTAAAATTCCTTAATTATACATCTGTACAGTTGTACATTTGAGAGCTTCGCTAATTAATTTGTAATTCAGATGCTTTGAAACTCCGACTCGAGTCGAGCGTCACATCTGCTGCTCCCCAAAAATGGGGAAAATTTTGTTGTCTGTATTATTTACTGGGGAAAATAAAAGTGTATTTGATGTGTATTTATAATTTATATTAGTATGTTATTTAGTATGTTTTACGACTTTTAAGACATGTTAAAAAACGCCATGAAACGTTTTTTAAAACGCTGTTTTAATATAAAGCGTATTCCCTGATCCCTCTTAAAGCTAGCAACGCACTCGCAACTCTTCTGATGTTGCGAGTGTCTATAGGCGACGGTAGTTGTTTCCTATCAGGTAACCCGTTTGATCGTTTGCCCATTTTATAAAAAAATAAAATGATTAACAGGTGTCCCGATTAATCAATTATAGCCTCCATTAGCCGGGTTGTTAGCCGCATGTAATCAGTTTAGGCACTAAGATGGATAAAACATACATTGCAAAAATCATTACCCTCCTTCCCTCGTAGTCGGTTTTAAGCTAGTGATAGTGATTCGTGACATACACAGTTTCTATTAAACAAAGGATGCTCTTAACTAAATTGTATGTGTTATTCATGGGACAGAACTACTCATATTGTGCCGTTAGTTGTATTGTTTTCAAGTAACGCTGGTAAGTAGTGTGTTAATCTTCAGAGATCTAGTTTAAAGATCAGGGTACTCAGACAAATTACATTCCATAGCTTTTACTGTGAATTCAGAAATAAAGGTATATGGGATTTGGCAATAGCGACTTGGTGTTAGCGATGCGTTATGTCTTAATATCACACACTTTTGAATTCCTTTGCTGTCGAAAATGTCGAATTCTACTTGTCTAAGTATCCAGCTCTGTTAATCCTTTGAGATCCAGTAAAAAGGTTTCAATAGGTAATAGGTATACCGTACCGTACGTTTGGAAAAGGTAGGTCACGCAGGCGATTTGCAGTCTAAAATCTAAATGGTTAGTTTTAGTTGGCATGTCTATAACATGTTGTGCAATTACTAGTTCCATTCCAGAGTCTAGTTTTAAATTAGTTTCTAAGTAATTCTTTAATTAATTCTTTTTTGTTGCACCAGTTTCATCAAAATCGATGAAGTAGTTTTTAGATACGGAATTTTAATTACGTATAATTCTGAAGTCGGTTTATATATGTCACCGTAATATTGTAAACACCGCGAGATTGTAATATGACGAAGTGATGGATTGTAAACAAACAGTTTTCCGGTGATTTTAAATTAATTATTTCGTATTTAAAATAACTTCAATGCCCAATGGTATGAGATGTATAACATAAAATAAAATTTAGATATATTTAAAGTGCTGTTTGCATGTTCGGTTATTAAAATTAACCTAATTTATATTTCAAACTGCACTTTAAATATATCTAAATTTTATTCAATGTTATACATCAAATATTCAGTCAATTGAATATATTTTAAATACGAAATAATAAATTTAAAATCACCGGAAAACTGTTTGTTTACAATCCATCACTTCGTCATATTACAATCTCGCGGTGTTTACAATCTTACGGTGACATATATTTATTGAAGTGAAAACTTCTTATAGCGGCGTTGAGCACTTTTGTGGGATGGGTAAAAACTGTGAAACTCGCGTCAGATTCTCGTGCTGATCGAAAAACCGTAAGACGGTTGGAGAGTAGTGTTGTAACATCGAAATCGATTAATCGAACAATCGATTGTTTTTTTCGATTGTCGATATTTTTTAATCGATTGTAAGGGCTTAGATTTATTAAAAAAATCGATTTTTTAAAAATCGATTTTCATAAAAAATGGGTTAAAAAAATTGTAAGGGTTTCGATTAATTAAAAAAATCGATTTTTTAAAAATCTATTTTCATAAAAAATGGGTTAAAAATTTAATCGATTGGAAAGATTTTCGATATATTTAAAAAATCGATTTTTTAAAAATCGATTTTCATAAAAATGGGTTAAAAAAAATAATGCACAACGTTAATAATCAAGTTTTCACTTCTGCCGGCACTCCCGGAGTGCAACCCGTCTTTTTTTTCTATTAATCCTTCGATCGGGGATTCTTGGAAATGCTATTGTATTCTATTGTTGTCGCGATCACCGGTGCTCGTACGGGGCTTCATGGATAAAAATACTATTTACAATTACTACCTACTAACTATTCAGGCAATAAAATTCATTTTGAACTTAAAATCAACTGTCAAAACTAAGTTACCCCAGAACTCAAAAGTAGGGCAGTTTTGGTGTGGACACGTTTTACCTCGACATGGCTTTTCTATATTATAAAATCCTATCGTTAACACATCTCACGACTTCCTAACTCCGACGGAATATTGAAAACTAATGTCGGACGCCATTTTGGATTCCCCGAGTGTGAAGCTGTAAAGTTATTAAATCAGTAAAGCTTAAGAAGTTTTATGATACTGCATTGCGCTGTAAAACTTAAAATCCAATAAGTAATTACAATTATTGCTCACTAGATTTTGGCCGCTACAAGTACTTTTTTTGGAAAAAATCATTAATAAATAAATAAATAAGACCGAATCAATAAATTCCTTAGCGAAAATAAACCTAACACCAAGCCGTGTATCGTCTATCGTCGTTTCAGTTCGGCAGACACGGTGTTTGTGTGCGTGCGACTTGACGTATGCGACTTATAATTGCATTAGATGATAAAAAAACCGGCCCAGTGCGAGTTAGACTCGCCCATGGAGGGTTCCGCAGCAGCAATAAGATTTATTTCTATGAACTTAAAAGATTTTTGATTTATTTTTATATTTCAGTTGATTTAATGAAAGTTAAATTAAGGTTCACCATTTATGACGTATAAAAAAACTACTTACTAGATCTCGTTCAAACCAATTTTCGTTGGTAGTTTTTATAATAATGCACATCATATATTTTTTTTAGAATTATCATGCCCCTACTTTAGAAGTTAGAGTGGGGGACACACACATTTTACCACTTTGGAAGAGTCTCTCTCGCAAACTATTCAGGTTAGAATAAAATGATATTATAAACCTCAATATGATTTTTGAAGACCTATCTATAGATACCCCACACGCATAGGTTAGATGAAAAAAAAATTTTTTGTTTCAGTTGTACCTATGGGGGACCCCTAAAATTTTTGATAATTTTTCCATTTTTGTATCAAAATCTTAATGCGGTTCACAGACTACATCTACTTACCAAGTTTCAATAGTATAGCTTTTATAGTTTCGGAGAAAAGTGGCTGTGACATACGGACGGACAGACAGACAGACAGACAGACATGACGAATCTATAAGGGTTGCGTTTTTTGCCATTTGGCTACGGAACCCTAAAAATGCTATGCAATAGCTTTACCGCGGTAGTCCACAAGTCTTTTTTTTTAATTTCGCTGTGTATATGATTGCATAATATGTATATCTAAGAATGAATATAAGCAAAGCGCAGCTATGTAAAGAATGTATGTAGTATGTACGCTGCTAGCATATAACTGGAGCCAGTAAGTGGATTATCGGACGCATAGAGTCACTCAGCCTAACGACGTTCCGACCCGGTATCTCATTCTCATTCAAATACCTTTGTAATATACGGAGCAGGGCAAAAGGTTTACACAAAGTTTAGAGAGAAATTTTAGACCCAGATAGGAAATATCTAGAATGATTAGATAACGTATCTTTAACAAATACTATCTTTATAGCTTCCTTTACGGGTCGTAAGGGGACACCAATGAAGTAAAGGGTCCCGTTTTTACCCTTTGGTCACGGAACCCTAAAAAGTAAAAAGCAAAGTTGTGCAAAAAGCCGTATTTTAAAGTACCCACTATAATAACTATTGCAACTTAGACAAATCTCAATTGAAGACGTGCGCGTGAGTGGATGAACATGATAACTAACAGTGAGAAAATTGCAGATAACTAACAGTGAGAACATTTTTTGCACAAATGGAGGCTTTAGGGCCGAAAATATGATTTAAGTATCTATATAGCCAGTTGATGAAGTAGATAAGTTACAAGGTTTGTTCAAATTATAAAAGAAAAATTGAGTAAATATCCGTATGTAACTAAAGGTTACTTATCGTGTTCTTCCACTTACGTCTTCAATTGGGTATTAAAAAAAAACTGTTGTTTTTTTTAATGTATTTTAAAACCTTAATAGGTATTTAATGCAAAAACCTTAAAAAAATGTTTTTTCAATTAATTATAAACAATTAAAAATTCATGAAATTCAAATAAAGTCACGTGACTTATAAACGCGCCATGATTGAGATGTGACGTCACAATGTATACATTTCAATAGTATACGCCAATATTTACCTTATTTCGTTGACGTTTAAGGTCAAAATTGTTTGCGCTAACTATAATACCAATCTACGTAGCTAAACTTTTTAGTAAATCCACAAACTGCTCCTATGACTCGAAATGAGAAATGTGGTTGGTGCCCGTTTTGTTTATTGTAAAACAAACTCTATTTTAAGTATTGAAGTTGTGATTTCGTTTTCAGTTTAAATAAATTTGAGTTTAGAAGTACGCGTCCAATCAAAACATTCGTTTGTTAAACAATACCTGGTATGCCAGTTCTACTGTTTTTAGTGTTCTGTGGTGAACATTAACAATGTGACGTCACACGCGCTAGGGTAGTGCGGGAGCTGAGTAGGCGTGTCTTCGGTATTTTTATTTTGAAATAACTTTTGAATTATTGCGAAAAACAATAAAAGAAAATTGTTTTGTTATAAAACTTATATAATATGATCTTTCCATTTATCACAAAAAAAAAATTGTTGAAATACTCAATTGTGACAGTAACACCAACTCTAAAATACAACAAGCGAACAATAACCACACTTAAAATCAAAAGACATAACCCGCCTTCTAGCTCAGTCGGTTAAAAACACGCAATATCTAAATTCTAACAGCATAGCTGTAACAGCAAAAAGTCTAGAAATATCCTCCACTTTGCATTTTATTGCGTGCATACGGGTTCATGAAAATTCGCATGAAAGGTCAAGGCATGAACGCCAGCCAGTACGGTGGCTATGGAGAGTTCAAAGTTATAGTACCCCTGAATTTGACCGTTATGTGGTTGGCATAAAGCCCACAATTTTCTTAGTAAACGTAAATCAACCTTGGTCTATGTTAGCCTTAATTTAAATAATAGCACTACTTGCTATTAGTGGTTTTCTATCCATATTGATATTATAAATCCGAAAGTGATGATGTCTGCCTATATCTGCCGGGCTAAAATGGTCGCATAGCAATTCCTCTCAATCAATTCACAAAATGAATTGTCAAAACTGTCAAACTCACGAATGTCAAATTAGTACGAATTTAGACCAATTGGTCTAAATTTGACATTCGTGAGTTTGACAGTTTTGACAATTCATTTTGTGAATTGATTGAGAGGAATTGCTATGCGACCATTTTAGCCCCGCTGTTGCCTCTTCACGCTTGACCTATAACTCCCATAAGGATACCGGCGACCGCGACAACAATAGAAAAACAATAGATTTCCAAGAATCCGCGATCGAAGGATTAAAACACTCAACCGACTATGATGAAAGGTAGCAGATACTTTCAGTCCCGTAAAAGGGAATAGGATTTTATCCCGGAAAATGTACGGTTCCCGCGCGATAAACGAATTTTAACGCAACGGACTTGCGAGCGTCATCTAGTAGTAGCATAAAAAGAGCAATAATCAGCGTTGCCAGATTTTTTTTGTGCCAAGTCCTGTCATTGGAACTTTCTGACTGAAAAAGCGGGATTTTTCAGTCAAAAGCGGGACAAAGTAAAAAAATATTATAAAATCAAAAGTTTTTTGAATTTTTATCTTCTTATTTGCGTTAAAACAACGCTTACGTGACAATAGATAGCTAAAGTAGCCATAGAAATCCACCCCTCTACCTCCCACACTCTTATCTTCATTACGCACCTTTCTTTCTCAGCACGCTGCACGTACGTTCGGGCTTTCCCCGAAAAGCGGGACTGAGCCTGTCCCGCGCGGGACATTTAATTTTGATGAAAAAATCGGGACGTCCCGCCAAAATCGGGACGTCTGGCAACGCTGGCAATAATATTATTTTACGCAATTCACAAACACAAATCGTAAATTCTAGTCATAATTTCTCAAAATTCCTCTTCAATTTTCGCTTTAGAATTTCAAAACTGATCCTATCCTAGGCCATTAGATCTCGGAAGAGTTTCCTTTTGACCTAGAACCATTTGGCAGAACGCCAACAACAAAAAATGTCGAAGAATTTAATTTACGACAGTAGCACTCCTTGGGATATTTTCTTTTGGTGAATTCGCGAGATTGTGATACGTAGCGAGAGTGAACGAAAATGAAATATTTCATGACAATGTCTTTGTCAAAGATCTTATGATGTTTAAGAGCAGCCTTTCCCAAAGTGGGCGATAACGCCCCCTTGTGGTCGCTGAAGGTCTAAAAGGCGGTGTGGGATCCAGAAAAAAATGGGGGCGTTGTGTAGACGCTTGGTGGCTGATTTTTTTCATCTGGATGCATTTTAAATTGAAACAATGGGGGCGCTAAAACATAATTTGTTCTCAAAGTGCAAGTGGGCAGCATGGGCGTAGCCAGGATTCGATATAGGGAGGGGCCATAGGTCTTTGGGGGGGAGGGAGGGGGGGTTAGATTGAGAAAATCCTAAACTTCGAATTCGCGTTTTTAACATATTATGAGAACCTCACAATAGTGTTGAAGGTGAGGTAAAAATTAAAAACAAAATATGAGTGAGCGAACTGGGATTGAATGCCTCCCCCCTCTCTCCGCTCCACGATTAGGTATGAAACTCGTAAGCATTTTAGCGACCGATCGCTCTTGTAGGGGGGGGCAGCCAAAATAAAAAATCCATGGAAACCTAGAGGGTTTCCATGGATTTTTTATTGTGCACGAAAGAGTTAATCGGCAAGGCAATAGGATCCGTTCTAATATTATAAATGCGAAAGTCTATCTGTCTGTCTGTTACCTCTTTACGCCTAAGCCACTGAATCGATTTTGCTGAAATTTGGTATGAGGATTGGGGATACTTTGAATACTGGTCGATGACCGCAACTCCGTTGCGCCTAAATTCGCGTGTATCGGGCTGGAACCGTACATTTTCCGGGACGAAAATTATCCTTTTCCAGGATTAAAAGTAGGTATCTCCATAAAAATTCCAGCAAAATTGGTTCAGCGGTTTGGACGTGAAGAGGTGACAGATAGAGAAACAGACACACTTTCACATTTTTAATACCAGTAATAACTGCTATGGATGTATGATAAGTGATAACCCTAATCGCAGGATTAACTTTATCCTATAACCCTCGTAAAGGTTGGGCGTTTTCACACTGCGACGATAACGACACGACACGATACCACAGAATAGATAAGGGCCACCGCACATATACAATTTCAAGTTGGTCGATACTATCGTACAAACTAAATTGCGTAGTATCACAATTTTTTTTTCTATGGACGCTTCACACCACGTCAGTCTGGCCCCGTGCTAAGTACCTGAAGGACTTGTGTTACAGGTACCAGACAACGGAAATATATTTAATACTTTTATACTATACATATATTTAAGATTTTTATTATACCATACACATATTTAATACACATCCATGACCCAGGAACATTGAAAAACTTTTTGTTCCGTCGGCGGGATTCGAACCCGCGACCCCCGGCTTGAGTTGCCACACACTCTAACCATTGAGCCACGGAGGTCGTCGATTGGACAACTTCATCGTGTACGCTGCCAGCCGCAGACTTTTAGATTTAGTTGGTAACGGTGTTGCTAGCCTAGAGACGTGCGTGTTAAAATGCGTAAAAAGCACGCTTTTATTGTGGCACTAATAAAACGAAGGCGAAAAGAAAGGAGAATATTTTGGGTGCATTCAATACTAAGTGACAGATTTTAAAATGCCACTTTTTAATTTCTTCACTTTCTTGACAGACTATAAAAGTCTGCGGCTAGCAGCGTACACGATGAAGTTGTCCAATTATTAAATTGTGACGCAATTTAGTTTGTACGATAGTCGGCCAACGTGAAATTGTATAATATGTGCGGTGGCCCTCTATTCTGTGGTATCGTGTCGTGTCGTTATCGTGCAGTGTGCAAACGCCCGTTTCTAACATCAACCAAACAACCAACTGCTGGCCTACTTGTTGTTGCATAAATCTTCTCTGGAACACAAAGAAGCCGCGATGGGCGGTATGGATAAAGATTTATGGCTAAAGAGATATTCCTTACCCAGCTTAGTATTAGGTGGTATTAGCTACCAAGGCAAAACGGTGATCATCTAAATTCTAAGTGATTAGAATAATATTATTATGGCTTGGTTTCAAAGTAAATAGTCTTAAGAGAAATTTAAAAACTGGCCAACGACGTATAGATTACCTATAGAGCAAGGATTTCTCACAAAGTGAGTAGTGTCTAGTGACCCAAAATTTTAACCGACTTCCAAAAAGGAGGTTTCTCAATGTATATAAAATATCTATAATGTTACTTGTTTTATTTTTATTGTTTTTATTGCGTTTTTTTATATTTTTGCAACCTAAAGGGTTTTTGTTTTCATTTAAAATATGTAATGAAAGTTCTGTTTCACGCTAGAACAAAAAATAAAAATAGATTCTGAAACTTTTTGCAACAAACGGTTCGTATGCGATGCCAGTTTAGTTAAAAATTCCACGCGCGCAATTTCAGACTGTTTATTGAGTTTTTAACGGATTTCCAAAGCGCCTCTTAACTTTCACGATTCCGTACTCCTGAATGTTCATTCCGATATTTAGGCAGATTAAACTTCTTTTTGTCCATGAAAGGATTATCTTTAGGAATAATATTATGTTAAATATTCTTACAGCTCCAAGAAGGATCCTGGAATAAGGTGTTTTACACGAAAAATCTTAAAATTGTATTATTTATCTCACAAAACATTTGTAACTGATGATATAACGCCTGCAAATCCGTTGCGCAGTATCGCTATCATAAATTGTATTATTTATCTCACAAAACATTTGTAACTGATGATATAACGCCTGCAAATCCGTTGCGCAGTATCGCTATCATAAATTGTATTATTTATCTCACAAAACATTTGTAACTGATGATATAACGCCTGCAAATCCGTTGCGCAGTATCGCTATCATAAATTGTATTATTTATCTCACAAAACATTTGTAACTGATGATATAACGCCTGCAAATCCGTTGCGCAGTATCGCTATCATAAATTGTATTATTTATCTCACAAAACATTTGTAACTGATGATATAACGCCTGCAAATCCGTTGCGCAGTATCGCTATCATAAATTGTATTATTTATCTCACAAAACATTTGTAACTGATGATATAACGCCTGCAAATCCGTTGCGCAGTATCGCTATCATAAATTGTATTATTTATCTCACAAAACATTTGTAACTGATGATATAACGCCTGCAAATCCGTTGCGCAGTATCGCTATCATAAATTGTATTATTTATCTCACAAAACATTTGTAACTGATGATATAACGCCTGCAAATCCGTTGCGCAGTATCGCTATCATAAATTGTATTATTTATCTCACAAAACATTTGTAACTGATGATATAACGCCTGCAAATCCGTTGCGCAGTATCGCTATCATAAATTGTATTATTTATCTCACAAAACATTTGTAACTGATGATATAACGCCTGCAAATCCGTTGCGCAGTATCGCTATCATAAATTGTATTATTTATCTCACAAAACATTTGTAACTGATGATATAACGCCTGCAAATCCGTTGCGCAGTATCGCTATCATAAATTGTATTATTTATCTCACAAAACATTTGTAACTGATGATATAACGCCTGCAAATCCGTTGCGCAGTATCGCTATCATAAATTGTATTATTTATCTCACAAAACATTTGTAACTGATGATATAACGCCTGCAAATCCGTTGCGCAGTATCGCTATCATAAATTGTATTATTTATCTCACAAAACATTTGTAACTGATGATATAACGCCTGCAAATCCGTTGCGCAGTATCGCTATCATAAATTGTATTATTTATCTCACAAAACATTTGTAACTGATGATATAACGCCTGCAAATCCGTTGCGCAGTATCGCTATCATAAATTGTATTATTTATCTCACAAAACATTTGTAACTGATGATATAACGCCTGCAAATCCGTTGCGCAGTATCGCTATCATAAATTGTATTATTTATCTCACAAAACATTTGTAACTGATGATATAACGCCTGCAAATCCGTTGCGCAGTATCGCTATCATAAATTGTATTATTTATCTCACAAAACATTTGTAACTGATGATATAACGCCTGCAAATCCGTTGCGCAGTATCGCTATCATAAATTGTATTATTTATCTCACAAAACATTTGTAACTGATGATATAACGCCTGCAAATCCGTTGCGCAGTATCGCTATCATAAATTGTATTATTTATCTCACAAAACATTTGTAACTGATGATATAACGCCTGCAAATCCGTTGCGCAGTATCGCTATCATAAATTGTATTATTTATCTCACAAAACATTTGTAACTGATGATATAACGCCTGCAAATCCGTTGCGCAGTATCGCTATCATAAATTTCATAAAATTTTTCATTCAATGTCGCTATCATATTAACACGTCCTCCATGTTCGTGTGCGAATGTCAAAATGAATCACCCCACGAATGTGTGAACGGTAGTTCGCGACAGCATTCGTCTACGAATGCTTCGTCGATGACGCACACTGGTCCCAAAGTAAAATAAATGGGACATTAAGAATTTTCGGATCGAAGGTCAACGGATCAGGCTGATTTTTGTTTGTAGACAGCTGGTGCAATTACAAGTCACTTTTATAGATGTCGTTTTATTCAAATATCTACAGAGATAAAAAAATAATTTAAAAAAAATTGTATGGACTAAATCATAATTTTGTAATTTTCTTCCAAGATTCAAACGTATTCAACATAATTCATAGCACAGCTTATAGAGGGACTCTTGTCGTACATTTTTGTCATAGACGCTCAACTGCGATTTTTGCGCCTTTTAAAGCTACAGGCACTTTATAATTTTTTTTTGTCAGCGGATGAGGCTGATTTTTTTTTGTAGCATCTGATGCAATTACAAGTTACTTTTATAGATGTTGTTTTTTTCAAATATGCCTTATCTACAGAGAAAAAAAATTAAATTATTTTTTGTATGGACGAAATCATAATTTTGTAATTTTCTTCCAAGATTCAAACGTATTCAACATAATTCATAGCACAGCTTATAGTATATAATAGAATAAATAATAAATAATAAGAAATATATAGTATATAATAGAAAGGCTAAAGTCTAATTAAAAAACAATAGGAAGGCTTTCTATTGTTATTGCAGTCGCATGCGACCGCTTGGGGCTCGAAGAACGGGCCTTTCTATTGTTATGCGACCGCGATAACAATAGTAAGGCTTCTATTGTTATCGCGGTCGCATGCGACCGCTTGGGGCTCGAAGGATTATTGCGTGAGTCATCCGTATTGCAAGCATTTTTTTATAACTCATTGTCTAATTACCCCCACTACTTGAAGTAATATGAGGCTTTCATGATCAGTTTTCACAATAGCTTTATTGTGTCTCGTTTTTCCACGATCGAAGGAATAATTTACATGTACAAACACGTTTTGAGATTTCCACTATTGTTAATACATTACCTATATAATCATACAAGTTTGTATTTTGACGGTCCTAAGCCCGTAAAAGTACGAAGGGATAATTTGAATTGCAATCTATGTGCCTATTTATTATTTAGCGTTTTCGAAGCGTTCCCTAGCACTGAATAACAAAACAGAGCACAAATTCCAAGTATAGAGGTAATTACTTTGCAAACTGAATGAGTCATAAAATAATTTACCTGTACGTACATGTTTTGAGATTTCTACTTGAATTTGTTTAGTTTTAATATATATAGGCTTTTTTATGAATAAGACATTAGACAGAGTTACTTGTCAATAAAGAAAACATTATTATTTGTCTGTCCTTAACAATATTTATTAAAAACTATATGAAATACTCAGAAATGAATTATACAAAACAATAAAAATTAAAGTACCTGTAGCTCCTGAAGGCACAAAAATCGCAGTTAAGTGTCTATGACAAAATTGTGCAATGATTTATTTTGAATACGTTTGAATCTTGGAATAAAATGACAAAATTATGATTTCGTCCATACAAAAAATAATTCATATTTTTTTTCTCTGTAGATAAGGCATATTTGAAAAAAACATCTATAAAAGTAACTTGTAATTGCATCAGATGCTACAAAAAAAATCAGCCTCATCCGCTGACAAAAAAAAAAGTGCCTGTAGCTCTAAAAGGCGCAAAAATCGCAGTTGAGCGTCTATGACAAAAATGTACGACAAGAGTCCCTCTATAAGCTGTGCTATGATTTATGTTGAATACGTTTGAATCTTGGAAGAAAATTACAAAATTATGATTTCGTCCATACAAAAAATTATTCATTTTTTTTTCTCTGTAGATAAGGCATATTTGAAAAAAAACAACATCTATAAAAGTAACTTGTGATTGCATCAGATGCTACAAAAAAATGACATGACAAAATTGGAATAAAATGACAAAATTATGATTTCGTCCATACAATTTTTTTTAAATTATTTTTTATCTCTGTAGATACGGCATATTTGAAAAAAACGACATCTATAAAAGTGACTTGTAATTGCATCAGCTGTCTAAAAAAAAAAATCAGCCTGATCCGTTGACCTTCGATCCGAAAATTCTTAATGTCCCATTTATTTTACTTTGGGACCAGTGTGTGACGAGGCGAATGGCGAACGCGAATGTGTAAATGCAGTATTAGAGTTTAGACCCACTTGATAGGCCGGATGTGGGCTAGCCGGAATTCTGCTGTCGCGCCATCTGATGGTAAAAAAATAAGTACGGCACTCGGGGATTGCCGCTGTAAAGCTATTGAATGGCATTTTTATCAACTTATGCAATTATAATTCGCATACATCTAGTCGCACGCACACAAACACCGTGCCGAAGTC
The DNA here is from genome assembly GCA_963422495.1 of Polyommatus iphigenia. Taxonomy (NCBI): domain Eukaryota; kingdom Metazoa; phylum Arthropoda; class Insecta; order Lepidoptera; family Lycaenidae; genus Polyommatus; species Polyommatus iphigenia. The sequence continues at coordinate 2,015,290 of OY730180.1, forward strand.
TGCCGAACTGAAACGACGTAGACTATTCACGGCAACGCCGGCATAGTAAAAACTATGACGCCGGAGGGGGGTGTTAGGTTTTAAGGTTTATTTTCGCTACGTTTCTTGATTCAGTCGCCGCGATAAAAGCTATGCAATAGCAAAAATATAAGATACACCAGCCCAATATGACTCCATCGAAGCAATATTTCGTATGCAGTGGTCGATACAGGCTGTGGACTGTGGTACTAATTGTTCTGGACGCTGGCCAACTGGGTTACACAACCATTACAAGGGTTCAATTATAATTAATATATCCAATAATTAATATATGGCGCCCCCATTGTTTCAATTTTAAAATGCATCCAGATTAAATGAAATTACAAATCATCCGCTAAACCTCTACACAACGGCCCATTTTTTCCGGGTCCCTTTAGATCTTCAGCGCCCACAAGGGAGCGTTATCGCCCATTTTTGGGAAAGGCTGACAATATCAGCCTTTCCCAAAAATGGGCTATATTATAGCCCAAGTCCCAACATTAAAGAAAAGTAACACGCTTATGCTTACTAAATATTGTTGCCTGCGACTAATAGTTGGGTCTAAAATCCTTTGTCGTGTCCAAACAGCACAAGTGCACATATTCTGGGATAAAAAATATCCGGGATCCTTTCCAGGAATTTCATCAAAGTCGGTGCAGATGTTTAAGCGTGAAGATAACAGACGCTCGCATTCATAATAGTAGCCAAATTTTGGTTTACCTACCCAAAAAAAGAGAGTGTAAGGACCTCCTTAGCGGGCCCCTAGACGAGCAATTTTATTGCGCAATATCACGTATTGTGTAATATTATTGACCGTCTAGGGTTGATATTGAACATCGCGCGCCTTCAATCTAATTGTCAAATAAACTGTTCAATAAAATTGAAGCGTGATATTGCACAATATCATCTAGGGGCCGGCTTACACTGTCAAAATTTTACCGTTTTGTTTCGCCAAAGCTTATGGCCGTATTACACGGGTGACTAAAGCCGCACGATTTTAGTCACCTGTTCGAAAATCGACCGTGTAAATGGCAATTCGACTACGCCGCATGCGGCTAAAGTCGCAAGCCCCAAAGTCGTGCGGCCAATGGCCGCATGCGGCTGGTGACTAAAATCGACCGTGTAAACGCTCAGTCGCAAGCGATCGCTTGCTGTGAATACTACTGTGGCGACCGCAGAATTTGTCGCACGAGTGCTTGCCCGAGTGTACTGTCTCGCTATTCTACTCGGTAGGTTTCGATAATAAACATACCGAGTGCTTGGCCGAGTGTACTGTCTCGCCACTCTACTCGGTAGGTGTCGATGATAAACATACCGAGTGCTTGGCCGAGTGCACTGACTCGCCAATATACTAGACATATTGTGTCGATGATAAACATACCGAGTGCTTGGCCGAGTGTACCGTCTCGCTATTCTACTCGGTAGGTGTCGATAATAAACATACCAAGTGCTTGGCCGAGTGTACTGTCTCGCTATTCTACTCGGTAGGTGTCGATGATAAGCATACCGAGTGCTTGGCCGAGTGTACTGTCTCACCACTCTGCTCGGTAGGTGTCGATGATAAACATACCGAGTGCTTGGCCGAGTGCACTGACTCGCCAATATACTAGACATATTGAGTCGATAATTATAAACTAGTCACAGGCGATTTCGACTTGGACAGGCGATTCGACTGGTGACTTGCAGGGTGACTAAAATCGACCCGTTAGTCACCCGTGTAAATGGGGTGGCGATTCGACTTGGTCAGGCGACTCGACTGGTGACTTGCCGGGTGACTATAATCGCCCCGTTAGTCACCCGTGTAAATCGAGCTTTAGATAAATGATTGGTCTCGCGCTCGCGCCATGCGAGCGCGAGACCAATCATTTATCTAAGCGCCAAAGGTAAAACAAGAGTGTCTGTATGAGATCATAAACTAGGTAGTGTTCATTTGTCTTATGTCACAGTAAAGAAAAGAACAGCGTCTTCAAAAGGTTTGCAAAGTGACCTTTGTGGACCTTTAAGGTGAACGCAGATTTGGCCGCACCGCACGCACCGCAGTCGCCGCATTCGCAATTCTTCATATTATTATGAAGTTGCGAAGACTGCGGCGCGGGTAGGTAGGTATGCGAGCTTGCCTATAACTTCATATAAAGAATTGCGAATGCGGCGACTGCGGTGCGTGCGGTGCGGCCAAATCTGCGTTCACCTTTAACCTCCCGGGGTGTCTATTGTCGGTATGTATGTCTTTGCTTTCAGTTCTTTGGGTTCTGATTATCCATACTAATGTTATATTAAATGTGAAAGTGTGTCTGTCTGCCTGTTACCTTCTGGCGCCTAGCGCTGAACCGATGCTGAAAGATAGGGAGATACTTTGAGTCCCGAGAAAGGACATAGTATTGCTATTTTATCTCGGAAAAATGTACAGATTCCGCGCGATAAACAAATTACTGCGCATTTGCATGCAAAAACATTGCTACAGTTTTGATGGCGTATGCCATATCCAGTATCCATCGTTGGTTTTCAGACATTTATAGACATTATTGGTGATACCATTTGATGAAAAACCCACCTCTAAAACACCTGCAGCTGTTGGATGAAGTGTCAAGTGGGTAACTAACATTTTACAACATAAGATTTTCCGCTTATAATTTGAACAAACCTTGTACTGACTACTTCATCATCGAGCCTAGCTAATACTGTATATTATATCTAGGTATACATAGGTCCTAAAGGCCCTAAACTGCCCTAAAGCCTCCATTTATAAAAAAAAAATTTTAAATAGTTACCCAGTTCATCCACTAATAATATTAGTTATATTATTAGTGGATGAACGATTAGTGAATGATTGGTGAAATATATATATTATAGCTTTGAAGACATATTATGTCTTCAAAGCTATAATATGGAATTCCCCTTCTACGGCCTGTCTTCAAGTTTTAATTTGGGTATCAGTTTCATATTTCATTTGATATCATAATAATCGTGATTCATATCTAAAACATTGCACAACGTTTTCTTATAACATGTCCGTATCATGTAGGTTAAAAACAAAATTATGATTTACTCGCATGTTAAAACAAGTAAAACGGTAATTTAAAGAACTTTAAAAATCTGACTGCATTTTGATATTCCCACTGTCCCTTTCTCACAGTAAACACCAATCTAAAGGTGCCTCTTTACAAATGGATCATGCTGGGCTTGCTGGTCCACTACAAGCCATCGCCATTGTGTAGACGGGGTAATGGTGTATGATGGCGGACGATTTCCAGGCGTGGCGCGCAATGGCATCGCCTGCAGTGGGCCATCGTGGCCCGTGGACCATTGTGTACTGGCTACTTAACGACATCTCCCAAGCTAAAGTACATCAAGATACTCAAGCTGAAGAGCGTGAAAAACAATTATTATGCGTATCAATACTGTCGAAAAACATAACCCTCCTGGCGCAGTTGGATAAAAATCACCATGGCGATGAATCCTTTTTTCAGTTGGTACAATGTGGCCAAATTAGAACACGTCAACAATCAGGAGTCAAAACTTATATGCCAATTAAAAGTGTCACAGAGAACCCGGGGTCAACTGATTTAGTTACAAGTTGACAGCGGCCAAAGGGCAAAGGGCAACTTCTGACTGCTGACATAAAAGTACTTTTTGTTAACGTGTCGTATAGGTTTCGTACAAGTTTATCCCTAAACTAGAATTTATAGAATGTGTTAACTAGTGTTATAATAATTATAAAGCTGAAAAGTTAGTTTAAACTTTAAACGCACAAAAACGAACCACATAATGGGGATTGTCCATTTTTTTTTTAATTTTGCTCATTACAAAAACATTTCGAGGAATAAGGTCAGTGATCGTTTTTCTGTATATAAACGAAAAAAATACCCATTAGTTACTTATATTTTTGAACAAATATGTTTAACCTTAGTTTGACCTTCAATGGCGTTAAATTAGCAATACATTCGACCAACATTACGTTTCGAACTTTTGGTAAGCTTCTCGTATCAGCTTTCACATAATGAGAACTTGCATTTGACGAACCAGCCATTATAAATAAGATTGCAAGGAAAAAAAACATACTGCAGAGGTCAATTGGCCGCCGATGATGACGTCAGAGCGAAACTTTAAAAATTTATTGAGAAAAAAGTAGCCAGTTAATTTCAAAATTATTTAATTTATATTCTTAAAATACCCTATTTTAACGAAAAAAAAAATAAAAAGTACATGTGATTTTTTTTGGACACTGCCCATTGACTGACTTTAATGCAATTTGGCACAGATAATATATTATAGTAGACCATGGAAAAGGACAGTATACTTTTCTTGCGGTAAAGTGTACCGTGTCCGGCGGCGTTTCCAGTTTCCACTGACGCGGAGCGGAGCGGAGCTTAGCGGTGCCGAGTTGGCCAATCATCATGCTCGAAATTTTCGCTGTCAATCCGCTGGAATAGCAAGATTGGTCAATTCGGGCACCGCTAAGCTTCGCTCCGCTTCAGTGGAAACACACCCTTAAGGCCGGAGCCGCGCGGAACGTCTAGGGCTTAGGCCTTCAGACACGGAGGTAACGCACCAATTCTAGAAAACCCTTAATACACATAATATTAATCATGAAATCCGTTCTGATTGTCCAGTTGATAAAAGTAGGTCATTCAAAGTGGCAGACCACACACCTATGTTAAGGACTTATCACACTACACCGTTTCCCGTAGCACTACACTATGAAAATCTAGTAGGTACATAATATTTTGATAGTGTGATCAGTGCTTATGTCGACTCTGTTGCGCAATTTTTTTTTAACTGAGCGAGAACCGCATATTTTCCAGGATAAAAAGTATCCTGTGTCCTTTCCCGGGACTCAAAGTATACCAAATTTCAGCAAAATCGGTTCAGCGATTTAGGAGTGAAGAACAGACAGACACACTTTTGCATTTGTAATACTATTAAGTACGGATGTAATGTAATATTGATCAAGCAAATTATAGTCAAGGTTATCTATGCTGGCATGCCATGAGTCCATGACAGTGTAATTTCATTAGATATGTTACGCTCAAAGACCGAAATCGCTCAATGAGCGAAAAAATAGCTCACAACGCGTTATGGTCGTAGTGAAACAGCCACGACGCGAAATTCGCGTTGTGACTCTTATGAAAACGGCCACGACGCGTTCTGGTAATCACAAAAAGGCCATAACGCGTTCTGAACATTTATTCCTACCATGTCGTCGCTTGATAACAATTATACCAAGGTGGGTCGAAAAGTTTTCAAGACAGACAAAAAATACTTCGTATTCCATTAGAATTTTAAATTAATTAAATATTTTAATGAATCGTTTTAAGTGATTTTCAAATTATTAGTAATATTATTTTGTGTTCAGTATTTTGTTGCAGTTTCATATTGTTGTTCTTTTAAAGTAATCTGATCTCAATAAATAATAATAAAAAAAGTTTTGTTTTAATTTAAATAATTTAAATATAATACTACTAGTTGATGCCCATTGCCCGCAACTACGTTGCGCCAGACAAACGGACAGTAATAATATTAGTACGGATAGTAAGGAACTATGGCTATTTTATAAAAATAATAATGATAAACATGTTATGCAATGATTGAGTAAAAGAAAAATTATTTTCTTTTACTAATCACTGTTCAATTCTTCCATACCTATGGACGATTAATCAATCCAGAACAAACAAGAAAAACGAATAGCATATCAGCCACGGCCCACGACACGCATTTCGCGTTATGGTCTTTTTGTGATTGCCAAAACGCGTCGTGGCAGTTTTCATTAGAGCCACAACGCGAATTTCGCGTCGTGGCTGTTTCACTATGACCACAACGCGTTGTGAGCTATTTTTTCGCTCATTGAGCGATTTCGGTCTTTGAGCGTAACAGACATACATAATTTACGTGCCGATAATGAAAAAGTTACAAAACACAGCACCTAAGTCTTAACTCCTAAAACACAAAAAACAGAGTAAATAAGCAAAAATCGATCAACTTTGTTAAAACGATCGATGTTTTTGGCAATTTTGATGACTTTTCTGACCTTCCTTGGCCAAAACATCATCCCTGAGGATCTCTAAGGAAAAATACGTCTTATTTGCAAAACGGAACACCGGCAAAAACTGAAGTCGCGGCCCGCGCCTCCCTCCGAAGAAATGGTTTGCACCCCTCCCCCCGCGCACTACTAATCTTATCATGTCATAATTCACGAATCTAGTTGATTCGCACATATGAAATCTTCGATAAAATCTGTAAAAATACTTTTAAATATCGGGCATATAACACGTCTTGTTCAGTAACTACTAATCAGTACTTGATATCAAGACGATATCGACAAGGTGTGACTGGTATGACCTCATTGCCCATTGGTCGCCTCATTCCGCCGCGAGACACCGGCCGCGCCGCACGCCATGTACGCCGCCATTTTGTTTGTGTTATTCGCCGCTGCGCACGCGCAGACAGGGCCCACAGTTAATACAACTCAAGGTGTTATTATCGGTGCCTACAAAAATGGCATCGCGAACTTCTATGGGATTCACTACGCTGGTTCTGCGTCAGGAAGCAATAGATTTAAGGTATTTTTTGCGATATTTATTGAGTGTGTTGTATGCAGTATAATATGACTGTGTCCGCAAATGTGTATTCTACACGAAGAACTACACCAGTAAATGAAGGTTGTCAGATGTAAACAAATTGCAATTTCATAATATTTACTTACACGCTTTTATAATCTTGTTCTTTTTTCATTTATGTTGACATCGTCAAAAATTGTAAAACATCTTTTTGCAAAATCTGAAGCATTTAAAAACATTATTACTAACCTACAAGGTGATACTATACTATAGACGACTACAGTACAAAATATGAGACGAATGAATTATATTTTTTATATTATTTTAACGACGCTTGTAGCGATAAGACCGCCTTTTGTACTTTTTTACTCAATAGTTACTAAGTTCTGTATGTCACGGCTGTTTTGGTGCAATAGAATTTTCGTTCATTCATTATATCATATTATATTAAAATATGTGGTAGGCAGTAGCATTAAAATATTTACCAGATTTCTTAAAATATTACCAAAAGGCATAAAAGGTTTCGACGTATGATCAACGTATATTTTGTTTCATACGAATCGATAACGCCATCTAGCGGTAGCCTCTGTCAACTAGCAGGTAGTCCATTGAATTCCCAGAAGTCGTCTTTAATAACAGTAACTTGACCAAACGTTTCCGTTAATTTGTATACTCTTTTGTTTCATGTGTTCATTGTAAGTCATTCATAAGAATCATAAGTCATAAGCATAACACAAGATAACGATTACAAAATTTATAAATATCTGGCCCGGCAAACGTTGTGTTGCCTAAATTGCCTTATACGTTATTTTGGGTATGAAAAAGTGTTGACCCAGTCGACCCTCAGACCTACAGGAATCAGGATAATTAACACACCACCAGGCACCAAAATCGATCCATTAGTTTCGGAGAAGTTTGGCAACAAACACCGAAGCCACGAGAATTTTATAGTTGGCACTTCGCTAAATAAAAGCGCCATTAATTAATATTCTGTCAAAAAATTAAGAAATTCTTTTAGAAACCTATTTTCTGGAGAGGTCACCAAGAAAATATAGAAAGACCATTTTGAATAACAATTTATTACACTAAAATCCAGTTTGTTATCTAGGTTATGAAATCATAATTAACAATTTTAACAATAGCAATAATTAATTCATAATCTTAGGAGTGAGTCATATTACGTTCTCAAAATATTACGTCACTTATACATCAAAACTGGTCAGCATAACTGTATCAAATATGTATAAACCAGTCTGAAGTTAATAAACATTGAAATACTTATAAATACACAAATTGCAAAAAAACACATCCAGATATTACAATCATTAAAAAATATGCAAGAGTTTAATAAAGTTGACTATGGCCTATCGTGGATACTTGAGAATCGGAAGCCTGTATGGTTAAGGCCATCCCCCAAGCAAACGACCTTGACCATATATTTGACGCGTTGCCGAGATCGCACGCATCGTTCAAAATTAATCTAAAAAAAAATTAAAACGGGGAATATGTAGTTACTAAAATTGTCTTTCTATTGTCGTGTGTTTCAAAGAAACGTAATTTGTAAATACTAGGGAGACGCTGAAAGTATGCTTCAATTTTAATAAATTGGTATTAAGTACTTTGGAAGCTGATATTATGAATATAATTATAAACAACAATAGAAAATTTAAAACGTGGAAAGGAATGTTGTTATACTGAACATTATTGCTGTATTTTTATTATAACTTTGTAGCTTTCAAATTATGAGTTTATAAGGCTCTAAATACGGTAAATTACGGAATCTCCGTAGGGGAAGGCCCTTAACCTAATTTAATGATTTCGCACGGTGCGCCTGCGCATTTATAGCGAACATACAGCTCATGACGGAAAACCAGTGTGCACACTGCACGGCGAGACTAACATCAAGAAACAACATAATATACAAACATAACAATATGGCCTTCGATTTCTGGATATAAACAAAAAATTAAACCGAGTTGTGACATTGTTATTCTTGAGATGGCTTACCAATCTTTGCCGCAAGCGACCAACGAAAATTATTTATTATAATTATTATACTTAGGAATTTTTCATTAGCAGATAACTTTTCTAGAAATACATACATGAAATTATTGATAGTAAATACATATTAGAATATTAAATTGTTAGAAGGTACGATATCAATCAGATTTGAATTGATGAAATGGAAAAAAGGATTGATGAAATGAAACTCAGTTGTTCTATCTAACGTCCAAACTTTTTACCAATACATATAAAGTATCTAACATGGTCAGTCAGTTAATACTGGACACCAATTTATAAAAGTTTACATATGTGAGTATCAGTGATTGTGATAATAGTGTAAAATATGTCATAGACCGTAGACGTCGTGTGGTTCTGAGAAAGTAAACAGTTGATAAGTCAACGTGTACACAGAACCAGATAAGATATAGATATTGCAACACTTTCATTGAACTGGTTTTCCTTGATATTTTTTCCAAATATTGTTGCTAGCAGATCTTTTAAAGAATATGACAAAAGTCCCCAAAGAATATACCAAAAAATTAACTAAACACTCGTATAGATAGAAATTACTGTATCTCTATACTTATTACTAGCGACCCGCCCCGGCGTTGCACGGGTATAAAATATATAGCCACTGAAAAAATGATTAAAATCGATAGCCTATGATCCTTCACGTGGTCTACTTCTTATCTGTGCCAAATAACATAAAAATTATTGCTCCAGTAGTTCGCGAGATAAGCCCTTTCAAATAATTTCCCCCGTTTTTTCCACATTCTCTTATTAGGTTTAGCGTGATAAAATATAGCCTATAGCCTTCCTCAATAAATGGGCTATTTAACACTGAAATAATTTCGAATCGGACCAGTAGTTCCTGAGATTAGCGCGTTCAAGTTAGACCATTCCAATAATTTTCCCCGTTTTTTCCACATTTTCCTCTATTTCTTCGCTCCTATTAGTTTTAGCGTGATAAAATATAGCCTATAGCCTTCCTCGATAAATGGGCTATCTAACACTGAAGGAATCATCAAAATCCGTTGCGCAATTTTAAAGATTAAAGGGAACAAAGGGACATGAGGGAAAAAAAGCGACTTTGTTTTATAACTAGCTGTCCCGGCAAACGTCGTTTTGCCATTTAAAGTATTTCTACTTCATTAGCCGACACAAAATCTTAACCCCCAAAAGAAATTTTTACAGGAAATTGGAGCCTTCTGAAGAGTATAGGCAAATCAGTAGGGATCATTGGTATTCTTGGTATATGAATTATGAGCTAATTCACCAGCTGCAGTGCCGGTCATAATCTTCGCTACTGCGCACCCCGCCTTGGCAGCGCCTAGCGCCCACTTCGGAACGGGCGTAAATCGCAATTTTTAATTTCGCCATAACTCCTGAACCAAATGTCCAATTTTAATCATTCAAAGACCAAATATTATCTTAACAAACTGTACTTAGTGATGAAATAATTTATTTTGATAAGGATTATCAGCATGAGTAAAATAAATATGCGTTTAAATGTAGTACAAAAAAAAATCAAGAGATTTAAATAAAAAAATGGTTGTTGTGCCTCACTTGACATAGCTAGGTATAGTGTGTCGCGGACATTTTTGTAGATATTTATAAGATCTACATTTACTTGGAACATTGTATGGTTCTATCTTTTATTGTTTAGGCAGCGTACGCAAAATAAGTAACTTTTCTGGTTGATTTTTTTCACCTTGTGTCAGAAAAACCCAAATATCTTACGGAACCCTACATTTTCCAAAATAAAAAGTAGCCTATGTGACTCGTAAATAACGTAGCTTTCGAATGGTGAAAGAATTTTTTAAATCGGTCCAGTAGTTTTTGAGCCTATTCATTACAATTAAACAAACAAATAAAGTTTACCTCTTTATAATATTAGTATAGATAAAACAAAGTCACTTTTTTTTCCCTCATGTCCCTTTGTTCCCTTTAATCTTTAAAACTACGCTACGGATTTTAATGACTCTTTCAGTGTTAGATAGGCCATTTATCGAGGATGGTCATAGGCTATATTTTATCACGTTAAGACTAATAGGAGCGAAGAAATAGAGGAAAATGTGGAAAAAACGGGGAAAATTATTTGAAAGGGCTAACTTGAACGCGCTAATCTCAGGAACTACTGGTCCGATTTGAAAAATTCTTTCAGTGTTAGATAGCCCATTTTTGGACTTTATTTGTGGCCCGCGTGATGTTGTGAAATTCACGCCCACCGGCAAAATAACGTGTGATAGTCGTTAAATTTTTTCCACTTTTAAATCGTTAATTTTGAAGAATGTTATTTTTTAACCCAAAAAAAATTTTGTTGCGGCCGGAGACATCAAGAACAAAACATGTTTGTGGCCCGCATGAAAAAAAGGTTGAGGACCACTGTACAGTGGTCCTCAACCTTTACTATAGGCTATATTTTATCACGCTAAGACTAATAGGAGAATGTGGAAAAAACGGGGGAAATTATTTGAAAGGGCTTATCTCGCGAACTACTGGAGCAATTTTTATGTTATTTGGCAAAGATAAGAAGTAGACCACGTGAAGAATATCATTTTTTCAGTGGCTATATATTTTATACCCGTGCGACGCCGGGGCGGGTCGCTAGTAATCACTAAAATATTGGGAAATATAACTAAATATTCTAGAATCTACATCCTTAATACACAAAGCATCTAAGACTAAGCGCAATTTTATCAATTTCAGAACCCGACGCCTGCACCGGTTTACCCGGGAGAGTACCACGCGGTCGACAACGACATCATCTGCGCTCATCCCACACCGAGAGGTCTAGTGGGAGTTGAAGACTGTCTGGTGTTAAGCATCCACACAAACAACCTCACCGCTTCCAATCCGGTCATGGTCTGGCTGGAAGGAGAGGACTACGACACAATCAGCAACATTCCTTACTCGTACGACAACCTCGTGCAACAGGATATCGTCTTCGTGTCAGTAAACTACAGGCTGTCGATCTTCGGATTCCTCTGCCTCGGCGTACCCGAGGCGCCAGGAAACGTCGGCTTGAAGGATGTAGTCCAAGCCCTGACGTGGATCCAACAGAACATCGCTGGCTTCGGCGGAAATCCAGGAAACGTAATGCTGTTTGGTCACGGATCGGGAGCTGCTATGGTGGATCTCATCACGCTGTCCGGAAAGGCCGATGGATTAGTTCATAAGGCGATGGTTTTCAGTGGATCCGCTCTGTCACCTGGCGCTGTAGCATACGAGCCTGTAGCTTACGCCCATGCAGTTGGAGACAAAATGGGTTACACGGGTAAAACTAACGGTGAACTAGCCGAATTACTCTCCTCGACCACTACTGACCTGCTGGTGAATGCGATTAATGATTTCGAGTTCTACAACAACACGCCCATATTCGCTCCGTGCGTCGAGAACCCTCAACTGAACAACGACACATTCTTAACGGACTCTCCAATCAACATCTTGAGATCCGGGAACTATAGCCACGTTCCTTACATCATCGGCTACGTGGACCGGGAGGGGACGGTGCGGGCGCAGCAGGCGTTGTTCTCGAATTGGCTCAACAAGATGGATAGCAATTTCTCAGACTTCTTGCAAGCGGACCTAAAATTTGAGTCCGAAGCCAACAAGACAGCGGTAGCTCGTACCATTCGCGAGTTCTACTTCGCCCAGAGCTCTGTGAGCATGGCGACGATTGAGGACTATTTGGACTACCAGGGCGACTCGCTCATAACCATGGCCATGATCAGGGGAGCTCGCGAGAGGGCTGCCACGTCCAGAGCTGACGTCAGGATCTTTGAGTTCGCGTACAAGAGGCCATTGGATCCGGAGTGGGCGTACCAGCAGATCCACCTGACGGGGGTGAGGCACGGGGGCATCCTCAGCTACGTGTTCGACTACAACCTTTCCACCCTAGAAATTTCTCCAAGTAACTCGCTGACTTCGCGTATCGCTGTGTCAGCCAGGAACGTGCTGACATCGCGTATCGCGGTGTTCGCGCATACTGGGTGAGTTCATTTTATATCTTTTTCTTTTGTTTTAGATCCAAATTTGAAAAGGTATCTTTTTCTGGAGTAATCTTCCAGTTTCCAAGCAATGAAAACATATCACCTAAAACTCAAGATTATATCAGTACAAGCACAAAGATACCATATATTAGCTATGTCCACATTATGCAATTTCATCTTCAATTTTAGTCATCTTCTTTTTATTCAACTTTCGTTTGGCATATATTCAATAATTGAATGCGTCAAAATCCACCCGCGTTGAAAGAAAAGTGTCATAGCGAGCGCTACGATTTCAACGCGCGTCACGGGCATGCCTCACGTTCGCTGTTGACTGCGCTATAACGCATGCCCTTGATGAACAAAAAAAGGCCCAGTGTGGACAAAGCTAATTAAATTTAATAAAATTTCCATATCTCCCTACCGTTTATTTATTACCCATTTATCAATTCCAGGGGCCAGGACCCAAACGTCACGATGTGGAACCCCATTTCATCATCAGGCACCTTCCACCTGCTGTACATCAGTGGGGAGGAGGTGTCCACCAACGTGAGCCTGGTAAAGGAGGAGGCGAGAGGAAACATCAGGGAGGAGACTACCAGCTTCTGGAATAGCATCTACAATGTCCACTACAGGGCACCTACACCTATATCAGGTGCTACGAGTGCACGTTTAGCGTTTAGTCTCGTACCAATGTTTGTTGCACTGCGCTTGCTTTTGAATTAGATTATAAGAAATTGTGGGTATAGTGCGACAAGGCTTTAAATGAACGTGGGCGGGAGCGCCGCTGGTAAGTGGTAAAGGAGAACTATCAAAAACATGACGTTTTTGTATGATGGCAGCGTTAGTTCCTTTTTTCGCCACGTTCATTTAAAGCCTTGTCGAGCTGTATTACGAGTACTATAACTATTAGGCTACGCTATTAGGTCTATTACCATTAGTAGATGGACGGTCAGCGCAATTGATTCATTCACAGATGGAGGATCTACGTAAATTGAACGGGCTATGTCAAGCCGACGATCATGACCAATATACCCTAACAAACACGTAGGTCAGCCATCTGCATAAAAATCAGTTTCACTGATAGAATAATTATGTTATAACTTATAACAAAGCATTTTTTGAAACTGCTAATGAGCCTGTGAAAGCAAAAACTATAATATTATGACAAGTGGAAATTACCAAAATTGTTAAAAAAAACAATTTGAATTATAAATATTATTATCTTTAATGCTAATGTTTTTTTTACTTAAATTAAATTTCGAATGTTCCTTAAGCTAACGTATGACGTCCAAACTGTTTTTAAACTTAATTAAGAGTTTTTGTTAAAGAGCCTAAGTTATAAGAATACTTTTATAACTTTTATCCTGTAAGTACTAATTATTCTGGTAGTTTTCTATTTTAATTGTTTTGTTTTTTTTTTTTTTTTGTTGTACATGTACAGTTTTGTTTGAAAAAATCAAGGACAGATTTTCATAGAAATTTTAAAATTCTGTATTTAAAAGTGCCTGCATTCGCCATTACTACTTTTTCTAGTTGTAATACGTAAATAAAGTAAAAAGTAAAAGTTCAACCCAACATGTTATTTTCTATGTAATTAAAAATACTAATTACTTTAACCCAGTGCGGCGCCATATTGATTTTTTCGTAGTTTCGTTGTAAATTCGACATACTTTGTAAATTTTGTAAAACTACGTTGTAGATTCGACATACAATTTAAATAAGTATAAAATAAGGCTTTTTTCCGCGACAAAGCTATCATTAATTGTCCTTCCCGAAACTCAAACATGCCAAATTTTAGAAAAAATCGGTAAGAGGTTTTAGCGTAAAGAGGCCTTAAACACACACACAATGTGACAGACAGGCACATTATGGCATTTATAATATTAGTATGCATTAACGTAGTTTTATTGTTGTTAAAACCAATGATATTCTACGTTATATCTGTTACGTTCATACTATTTTCCGGCTTTAAATCTAAATAAAAGACGACCCAATTGGGTCGTATTTGAATCTTCACAACGCGCGCGGTAGTAACATATCTGCTTTGAGTTTTTCATATAATATCATTGGTTAAAACAAAATATCATGAGCTTACTGACTTTATCATAGTTATAGAAAATCCGTCCTCTTTGTAAAATGTTATTAGATACACTATGTACAACTAATGTTTATCACATTTCTGTCACGTTTTACTATAATGTTAAGTACATAAAAATGTGAAATTGTTATAACTATTTAATGTGGTAAAATATAAAATAGTATGTAAGTACATAATATGTTACGAGTGTTACGACTGACTGTTTTAAATATTGTGGCCATTTTGAAATTTTAATTGACTTGAATGCATTTGCCATAATTGAACTGCAATCCTTTTGTGTGCAGCCAGATAAATTGCAATTTATGTATTAAGATTTAAGGCTGATAACTTTTAAATCGAAGATTATGTCACCGAAGCGGCCATTTTGACGGTTTTGGCCAAAGATTCTAAATTAAAGATATGGCATAAAAAAATTCGATGGCGTACTTTTGCGCCATTAACGTCAATGTCATAATCTCAAATGTCAAAATTGCCGCTTTTACTAATCACTTTTGTCGTGGCTTTACCCATGTTTAATGTTTGTCATTTTGACCAACGAATCACAATTATTGATAAGTAGCTACGAATTTTTCAAATCGTTTGATATTAAATCACGTTAAATATTTTAGGTTGTGTGTTTATTATAAAGAATATAAAAATTAAGGCTGTATTTTTATTGACGCCAGAAGCATAACATAATCTACAGACCTTTAACTAGGATATTGTGACACTTTAATGACATTGTCAAAATAAAAATTATAATAGCAAGTTATAGTTTTCATTTTGGTGATACATTGTTGATGACATTGTTATGGAGGCTTGGAAAGTTGCTGTCACTTAAAATGAAACTGGCGGTTTTCATTTTGCCTACTTGCAAACTGCAATATGACTATTGGTTGGTATTATCAAGAAAGCGTCGGAATCGAACTTTTGACTCCCAAGTGACACCAAAAAATTGGTTACGCGCCAAGAAAGCCTTGCTAAACTATGAATACCTACTCTTGTCACTTACCCTAATTAGAAGGAATAGATAGTAGACACTTACCTGAAACAAAAAAATTTAGTACAAAATTTATAAACATACATATTATTATTACTTATAAGTTATAATATAACCCACTGTTCAACACATCATTTTTAAAATCAAATGGAACGCGGAGTACAGGTCTACGTCATGTTGTCACACGTGGATGACATTGTCATGGGGTCGTTCCATAACAATGTCATCCAACGTCAAAACATCTTTGTAACCCAGCGATCATTTGCAACACAAATGCACTGATCCACCCACACCTTATTCCAGAAATACAATGAAACGCCGGCCAAAGTAAATACCACTAACATTATGATAATACCGTACATAATAATGTACATTATATGGGAATACCTTAAACCACAGTATAAATATTAAATACAGTACACCATCTTCACAGTTATACATAAACTTATCTCTATGTTAAGCGAATTAATTGTTTTTTTAACCCCCGACGAAAAAGAAAGGTCTCATAAGTTTGACGTGTCTGTCTGTACTCTGTCCGTCTGTTTGTCTGTCTGTATGTGTCTGTCCGTGTCATCCAAACGTTCCACCCGTTTGTATACACGGTACACCCGGATTTTGATATATTTTTTAAATTTGACAGCTGACATGATCGTGAGAGTTCTTAGCAATAGTTTATCATCATCAGCCCAGTCAGTGCTGGAAAATTTGTGTTCCATTAATTTAATCGATTCTATATTTTGCAAGTCTGACTCATGACATTAATTGGAGTTTTGTATCGGGGGCCGTAATTATAGGTGTACTATCTGAGAAGTAGATTCATAACTCAGTCATAAGCAAATGGCGGACCTACGTAATTAATTATCATTGATCGTGTATGTCGAAACAGACGACAGGCGACACGACCAACATTGATTTGACAATTATTCGTAGTTTGACACCCAACCGCTTAACGTAGCTATCCGTCATCTGCTTATTGATCAATTTCTCACACAGTCTCTGATCGCCAAATCTTTCAACATATTAGCGTATCAGCGAAGTAACAGACTTTGCTTTCATATTAGTATGGAAGTGGCTATCTTACCACAGTCCAGTTCTCCAGACACCCAGATCAAAGCGAACATAAGTGAGTCAACATTTCGCAAGCCGTTTGAAACATTTGAGAAATGGAATTTCCGATTTACCGGTCAAAGAAGCGTTTGAACAATTTATAATATCACACTTCATTTAGGAGTTCACTGGTCATCTATAATAGATGACCAGTGACCAGTGAACTCCTAAATCTTACCCTCCTTTGACTCTCACGAATATTCCAAAATTTATTTAGGCGCAAATTAGCCCAAATCGGTTCAGACTTCACCCGTTCTAGAGTTATATAGCGAGACTAACAAAATTGAAATTAATAGTAATAAGTACTTATATGTATTTATAAAGGTGATAATTACATGTAACAAAACTAATTATTGCTTATAGTTTAGGGTGTGTATATGAGTCCCCTATTGAGTGTTCGCTGTAAAAGTAGCAGGCAGCAAGATGGCTGATAATATTAACACAGTGAACCCTACATTATATTAGTGCCCTAAATGCCTTGTTAGTCTGTGACGTACAGACAAATGACGTCATCAGGCGGATAATATAAGGGATCGTCGGATTGTTGGCGAAATGGCTGTTATTTATGGCTGGACTGCAGCAGCTTGTAAGCTGTAGCAGCTATATTTTATAACCACTTAGTAAGCTGGAACAATGCGGCTTGTGGTCCATGATGGATAAATAAGAGCGATTACGATCTAAGGCAAATATCCATACTAATATTATAAATGCGAAAGTCTGTCTGTATGTCTATCTGTGACCTCTTCACATTTGTGCTGAAAGGTATGGAGACACTTTGAGTCCCGGGAAAGGACATAGGATACTTTTTACCCCGGAAAAATGTACGGTTCCCGCGCGATGAACGAATTTCTGTGCAACGAAGTTGCAGGCATCAACTAGTCTCATTATAATTATAATTTATACATATAACATACAGAAGATTTACATTCTACAATATTATCTCTTCAGTTGTGCCAATTCTCAGATAATTATTTACATGTTAGTGAATCAGTAATTGTTTATTAGCATTTTTATCAGTTCGCACGAGAAATAGCAATACAATTAGGGCCATTAGGGCGTCCACAAATTAAGTGAGTTTTTTTTTTTTGAAGTGAAAACTTCTTTAGCGGCGTTGAGCACTTTTGTGGGATGGGTAAAAACTGTGAAACTCGCGTCAGATTTTCGTGTTGATCGAAAAACCATAGAAAAACCGTAAGACGGTTGGAGAGTAGTGTTTTGTGTCGAACTCGAACTCGAACTCGAACTCGAAAACTCCAAAACTCCAAAACTCGAAAACTCGAAAACTCGAACTCGAAAACTCGAACTCGAATTGTAAGGGTTTCGATTAATTAAAAAAAAACGTTTTTTTTTAAATCGATTTTCATAAAAAATGGGTTAAAAATTTAATCGATTGTAAGGGTTTCGATTAATTAAAAAATCGATTTTTCATGCACAACGTTAATAATCAAGTTTTCACTTCTGCCGGCACTCCCGGAGTGCAACCCGTCTTTTTTTGAATTTTCTGAATTGTGAGATTTCGTGAGATTTTATTCAACGCCCTCCCCCACCCCCCAATCTCACGTGAGATTTTTCAAAATGGGAAAGTCATGACGCTGGGGCGCTTGGCCATACGAATCATAAAAAAATGTTCTTTCAGCGCAGCTATTTTCATAGTTAGTGAACTCGATATAATGCATATTAAGAGAAACAAACCCTAAAGTAGGTATTATCAGTTTGTTTTGTTACAGCCTGTATATTCTGAACGCAGTGTAACAAGAAACATCTCAAAGAAGACATTACAACCTTTCTAAAAGTAAACTTAAACTTATTACAAAAGAAATCTCACAATAAAACTGAATATCGAAATGCCGACGCAATATTCCCTCGGGAAAATCTGGAAAATGGAAGAAATTGTTTCATAAGTCATAACAGAAGGAAAATTTAAACATCATATCAACTGGCCCTAGGGAAATATTGTACAATACATTAGCTGTTCTAAATGGCCTTTATTGTTGAAGCACGCTTTTATGTCATGATTTCAAGAAATACCTGGAAACGCTTCTGAGTATGTGGATAATAAGACTCATTATTGTACCTAGATTGTACCTAGCTGAGCAAAGTATGTCACACATAAAGAGGGAGGGGGTGGGTTGACGAAGTGTGACATGGTGTGACAAGCAGGGGAGGGGGTCCTAGCTCCTAAGTTTTGTGACATGATATTTTAATTAATCCTTCGATCGCGGATTCTTGGAAATCTATTGCTATTCTATTGTTGTCGCGGTCACCGGTGTCCAAATGGGGCTTGATGGTTAAATTAAATACGAACTATTAAATATTGAAGCCAACTCGCATATATTCGCCCATTTGTTTGAAGTCGAGGTACTCCTTTTGTCTACTCTGGTAGAAGTAACAGATATTTTCACTTCAAAAGTATAATAACTTAAAAATATAAGTCTGATAAAATATAATAAGGTTGTCTATAGTACTCGCTATACGGCCCAGTTTGTATTACACAGTCGGAGTATATTTTTATAAGATACACATATCAAATAAATATTTACTCTCCGTATCTTAAAATAAGTAGCCTTGTATTTTTCGTTGCGCATTCGGTGGGCCAAGTCAGAAGCGGTTGGCGAGTTTGTAAAAACTAAAAACCGTTATTTTGCCACTGTTATAGAGAACCACGTTCATAATATTTTTGGTACCTACGTCTAAATTATAGTTAGCCACTGTCGTAGAACCACTGATTACTAAATTGTTGCTAGTAGATTTATAATTGCCAAGGGAAATTTTTGTTATGACTTATGGTGGCACTTCACATGGCTATTGGTATTTGCTATTGGCTATTTGTTGCATTTGGCAAAATTATAAAGTATACACAAACAAGCAAAATATAAAGGCAAATACGGCCTTCCACACATGGACGTTAGATACCAAACTTTTACTTGATTTTGTTTACTTGCCTATTTGACGGAGTTGCGGGCGACATCTACTTCTTTCAATTTTCTAAGCCTGTGACTTGTACCACAATTAGTATCGAACACGTATAAACCGCTCGCCCTTAATATATTTTATTGGTGCAGTCCACTACATGGTCTTATTTGCCCTGAATAACCTAATGTCCTGTATTATTTGACATGGCTTAACTGTGTGGTTTGACCTTAATTTAGTACACCATAATCCTTGAGCTTATCAAACGTATAAGGAACTAAAACAAATAACACCCCTCTTTTGCGTCGGGGGTTGATAAAACCAAAATACTTATAATTTGTGTAAAGCCTGTAACTTAAATTCTAACGGTCTTACTACAAAAGATTTAAACACCTGTTGAACAGTAATTGATTAGAGAAAAATTCAGTACTTTAGCAATAAAAAAATTATTAATGACTGCTTCATTTTATACAGGGCAGCGGTTCTCAAACTTTTTAAGTGACGGAACCTCAAAAAAAATGTTTTGTTTATGTATGAATTGTCTCCATGCTGCACAGTGTACGGAGGAGACGAAAAATCGGAAATTTTCTTTTTTCTTCAATTTTGAATGGGCATTAGTATTATGAATACGAGAGTAGAACAACCGCGTGTCAGTCAATTCGCAATAGTTTTTATTCTACGAGCTACCAAAGTTTAGCGATTTTTTGCGGCCCGGAAGCGAAAAATCGATATATCTCCAAAATTTTTACGTAATAAATAAAATTTTGTATTCCACCTGAAAGCCTATTAAATAAGGTATATTTTAAGCTTTTTTCCTGATCCGCCGTGTCGATATTTTACCTACAATAAAATAGTTTTCATTTTTAGGTTTTTATTTTTTTAATCCAAAACCAAACAAAATATGCAATCGAAAATATCAACAAATTAAAGGTATACAAGCATTCTATACGCACAAATAAAACCACCTGTGAGATCCGTTTACAACTAGAGATATTTGATCGTGAAATCCTACACTAGGGCTGCCACCATACGTCTTTCAATGGATGGCTGTCAATAATGCAATAGAAATAGTCACATAATACATTAACATTTACAGTATAAAAGTTATATACGCTTTTAATGAGTATATTTAAAATTATCAAAAATAAGTCTTAGAAAAAATATAAAACCTCCTCTTCTTTTGGAAGTCGGTAAAAAAATCGGATGTCAGTTCGTAATTCTTCAAACAATTAATATTATTTCTAGTATTTATTTAAAAAAATCAAGGTAAGTGATGGTCACGCGAAAACGAAAAGACTACAAATAATACAGCGTCACAGTATAGCAATATCCCTACAGTAGTGAAACGAATGTACTTGCGCAGAGCAACGGAGGGGTACCCGCGGGGAAGCGGGCGGCGCGGACCCGCGTACACAAACTCGCGGAGTTTGTGTACCTGCCCGCGCAGGGGTGACGTTGGCGCGTTGTCTACGAGTTTTGTGTTGTAAAACAATAACTTATCTTATAAACAATGGGATATAATATGTGTTCAGTGTCCGGATGTAAATCTGATTCAAAAAACAAAAAGGATATAAATTTTCATAAATATCGGCTCACAGTTCACACTTCACACTAATATTGTGTTGGCCTTGGCGGCATTTATTTGCATATCTGCTTTATTGTTTACGTTGTAAGAAGTGTAACATGAAGAGAAACAATATAGAATAAATTAAAAATCTGTCAAATACCCTGTTACATACTAATTAGTACCTACCTAGCTAGGTACACAGGGCCATACTTACATCAAAAAATGTTACACTTAGTGTAACATTTTGACCTTTGGACCGCCCTTACCGCGCACGTAATAAGAGCGAGTTTTGAAGTGCTTCTGTAACACCTGACGTGTGGCCTACCGTACCTACCAATTGTTATAATATGATTAATTGTTGGATACTTTATATATTCCTACAATATATTCGAATGCGTCTTCATTATTTTAATCCTTCGATCGTGGATTCTTGGAAATCTATTGTTATTCTATTGTGTCTTGCTCACCGGTGAGCTTATGGGGCTTGATGGGTTAATGAAATTTTTAAATCCATACTAATATTATAAATGCGAAAGTGTGTCTATCTGTCTGTTACCTCTTCACGCCCAAACCGCTGGACCGATTTTGCTGAAATTTGGCATGGAGATACTTTGAGTCCCGGGAAAGGACACAGGACACTTTTTGTTCTGGAAAAATGTACGGTTCTCGCACGATAAACGAGTTTTGGCACAACGAAGTTGCCGGCATCATCTAGTAGAGAATTAAAATCATCTAAAAAAAAAGTTTCACGTAAATATCGATTAAACAGATTAAATGATAACATTACAAGCACAATATTTAATTTTTATTTTATTTCCCGTTTCGTGGCAACCCTGGCATATCTGCTCGGTACCTACACCGGTGGCGGCATCGTGCGACATCAAAGGCGTTTCGTTACTGTAGGGATATTGCTATACTGTGACAGCGTTGCGTCGTTTGATAACCCTGTTGACAATTAAGTTTGTAAATTAAATAAATTGATTTAGCAGTGGTTGTAAACGGATCTCACGGGTGATTTTTTTTGTGCATATAGAATGCTTGTATACCTTCAATTTGTTGATATTTTCGATTGCATTTTTTGTTTAGTTTTTGATAAAAAAAAAACGCTAAAAATGAAAATTATTTTATTGTATGTAAAATAATTGATACGGCGAATTAGAAAAAAAGCTTGAAATATGCCTTATTTAATAGACTTTCAGGTGGTACACAAAATTTTATTTATTACGTAAAAGTTTTGGAGAAAAATGGTTTTTTCCCTTCTGGGCCGCAAAAAAACGCTAAACTTTGGTAGCTCGTAGCATCAAAACTATTTCGATTTGACACGCGGGTGTTCTACTCCTGCATTCATAATATTAATGCCTATTCTAAATTGAAGAAAATAGAAAATTTCCGATTTTTCGTCTCCTCCGTACACTGTGTGCTGGTGTCTGATTGACATTTTTAAAAACAATTTTTTTATCAATCGCGAAGCCCTAAAAGGCATTGTTTTGTAGCCCCAGGGCTCCGGGAAGCATACAGTTTCCAATTCCACAGCACTACACATTAGTTAAGACGAAAGGATAAACTGACAGACAAAAATACATAGCAAGATTTAGGGCCTGTTTCACCTTTTCCTGTTCACAACTTATTTGACAGATTCTCCATAGTCCATACTCTGTCAAGTTAAGTCGTGGATAGCCTTTCCGGCACTTATCAGGAATTGGTTAATACGAGGGTGAAACAGCTCCTAAAACTTGATTTCACTACTACTTGAAGCATACAGTTTGAACACATCCTTCTAGTAGTTAAGTGTAACTATAAACTGTATTTATTTCATTACATTACACTTACAGACAAATAAGTTATTTGTCTGTAAGTGTAATGTAATTACACTTACAGAATATGTAATGTAATTGCACTCCCTTAAAATATGTGTATATTTTAAGGGGGTGCCTCCGCTGCCGGCGCCGGTTGCCGAAATGGCTGCCGGCGCCGGTTGCTGAAATGGCTGCCGGCGCCGTTTTCCGAACTCCGAAGTTTGCCGAAGTCACGCGATGTTTGCCGAATAGGCTGCCGGCGCCTATTCGGCAAAAATCGCTTGTCAAATGACAGAATAATTGATCAAAAACATCAGCCTTAAGCTAAAGGACTATGAAAAGTACAAATAATAAGGTCATAAATAGTCATATTGTAAGGATGCATATTTGAATCCTTCGATCGGAGATTCTTGGAAATGCTATTGTATTTTATTGTTGTCGCGATCATCGGTGCTCGTATGGGGCTCGAATCTTGATGGGTTAATGGTGGTGATGATGATGCTGATAAAATATGTGATCTGCATAGTAGCATAATACAATATCTTTGCTTCTTTAAACAACGCTGAAACTCTCTAACATGTATAAGGAATCTGAAGTTCTCTGCAGTACCTTCGGAAATATACCACGGGGTTTATAACTGTAGCTGTGGTGCAAAATCTTACTTTTTGGTAGCTGAAAAAAGGTAGCTAAGGTAAAGCTAAGCTAAGAAAATGCATCACAAAAAACTAAAATATCCACAGCCGAACAAATAGGTACCTAAGGTACCTTCACCTTTTGAAGTCGGTAAAGTCGAATATATTTGAGATTATAATTATTTCTTTTTATTTGTGTATAGGCACTGAACTACGCTTTACGCATTATCACCGGCTCCCATTTTGAGTGCCAGCGCCGGCAGCCGTTGTTTATATCTTGGCTGCCGGCAGTGTACTTACCGCCGGTTCCCATTACTGATATTTTTGGGAGCCGGCGCCGGCAGCGGAGGCACTCCCATATTTTAATCTGTGGTTTAACAGCTACAGGTGTCAGGTAATAATAAATAAAGTTAATTCAGCGTATCACGTGACGACTGACGAGCCGCGAGCCAGCGAGGTGTCGTGTGTAATAGACCGTTATTGATTGGCCTGATCGTCACGATCAGCGGGGACGAGGGATAGTGGACAGAGATATAGATTAAAATATAATTTTATAATCCAAATGGCGAATCGGGGCACCTTTATATTTAACAACTAGATGACGCCCGCAACTCCGTTGCGCCAAAATTCGTTTATTGCGCGGAAACGGTACATTTTCCCGGCATAAAAACTATCCTATGTCCTTTCCCGGGACTCAAAGTACCTCCATGCCTTTCAGCAAAATCGGTACAGCCGTCAGCGATTTGAGCGTGAAGAGGTAACAGACAAACAGACAGAAATACTTTCGCATTTTAATATTAGTATGGAAGTAATGGATATATCTAAAATTGTGTTAAATTCTGTGCCTCGGTATTGTCTCTCACAACTTAAGTAGTTAACTATTATTTCGTGATCAAAACCATCCTAATTCCTTTAACGTCTCCAAAACAAACATCAAAATCGTTTCAGCGTTAAGCTTAAAGAGCAAACAGTCACAACTTCGTAGAACAGCGGGGCTATCTTTCTTTCTTTTTCTTCTTTTTTGGCAACTTGACACAAAGGATGTGTATGTTGTGCCACAGACAAGGTAAAAAGGTAAGGAATATGGCGGGAAAACCATATTCCTCCTATTATAATTTTCATCACCGTTTTCATGTATCGTCAGGTCTAGTCTAGTCAAAGTCTAAGTAAAAGACAATACAGTCACAGGAGTCAAGTCGGTCGATTCAGTAAAGTGGTAGACGCTTTACTGAAACTTTCGATGGAGTTTTGGAGGGAACACAAAATAGCACGTTTCTGGATATTACATCACTTTCCTACACTTGTGCATGGACACGAATATCTAATGGTTAATATTCTACCAATATTACACATTAAAAACCCAGCTAACACAATTTTAGGAAAATAATACAAAAACACAACAGCACTCTTTCACATGCCCGCCAAAACTCCAAAACAGCGGGGCTAAAAATATGGTCACATGCAATTCCTCTCTTCTTCTTCTTCTTTTTGATAATGGCTCCTTGGTGAGTTGCCAATGTCAGAGTGAGTGACTAATACTCTGTGTTGAAATAGGTCTGATGCTTAAACAAGTGTACGGTGTACTACGTCTTTTATAAAAGAAGTCTGTTGAGAGAACCTAAAACAACACAAATATTTAGGGTTAGTAACTAATAACAATTTTATTTTATTAGTATCAATAAATGTACATAACACTTTAATAAATGACGTAGTTACAAAACATAACACAGATTTAAAATTGATAGGACGGGGAATGGTTGGGGGGAGAAGATACACCAATAATTCCTCTCAATCTACGAATAATAAAAACTACTCAACCAATTCACAAAATGAATTGTCAAAACTTTCAAACTCAAGAATATCAAATTAGTACGAATTTAGACATCTGAATTGCAGTGTCAATTTTGCGATTTTTAAAAAATGAATCATAAAAATATGATTCTCCAAAGCGACCATTTTAGCCCCGCAGATGCTATTTTTTACTGCAATCTGTAAGATTCCTCTGGGTATGTTTTGATACAGTAGCACCCTTCGTAAATCGTATCATAATAATACGCAATATTATGATCACTTGACGCCACAGTAGCCATTTCCAAGCGCGTTGAAACACAACCAAAACATGTTCAAGTATTTGTAATCACACCCGTCCACAGTTTACAGAGCAGTGTTTAGGTTTATGTCATCACATAAGACTTACAAGTACCTAATAAACTTTTATAGTTAATATACTAGTATGGGTGAGTTCGCAGCATAGTTCAGGGGAATTATATAATGCTTTCCTATCAAAAGGCAGTTTAAGATCGAAACGGCATTCCGGGTATTGAAAATCGGGTTGCACTGTATTTTTTCGTATAATATATTCTGTTGCTTGCGAGTTTACTGAGCTCGGCGATTGTATAAATATGCTGAATCATCAATCACGCTATAAATGAATGCCTCAGCAGACAATAATTAAGTCTGGCTTCGGTTTGACCAAGCCTCAGGTATGCTTGATTTCTGGGACTTACACTCAATTCTCAAATACCCAAAGTGTGTAAATTTTATCATCTACATATCAGCCCTGCAACCTTGGTACCTTAAAATCTTTAAATTCATCTCGAGCTGCCGTAAAAACGCCATGAAATCTCGACAAGTGGAATAAATGTTTCAAGGCGCATGTTGAAAGCGTCAGCCTTCGAGTAAAAAATAGGTTAAGGGACTGTTTATAAGGAACGCACTTCTGATGTAGCAAGTTCTAGCAAGCCGCACTAATCTGCTCAAAGACCAAAGTGTTATACTTTTGGGGGCTGGCAGTGGGAAGCAATTGTTGTAAGTATCCGCCATCCGGCAATGGAAAAAGGGATTCGCGTTATCCCGAAGAAAATATCATAAAAAATTGAGTTGTATAGGTACTATAAAGTTACCTACACATTTATCATATTTTGATACCTTATATTTTATCTTCTTATAAAGGGTCTTTCAAATAGAGCGGGTCGATGTTAATAATCTGTGGTGGCCATTTTGTTTTGGCGGCATTTGTCAAATCTGTTTTTTCTTATTCAATTACTCATGCCAAATCGCCATGGCAAGTTACACGGTTGAGCAGCCTGTGCAAAATATGATAAAACTTTATTTATCAAAATGTGTGTTCGTTAGTGCTAACGTTGCGCGCATTGCGTCCACTTTACGGCAGACGCGGTGGCCCTTCAAAGTCTACTCTCCAATGATTGGTGACCAAATTTGAAACGACCGGTTCAGTAAGCAACCAACCAACACCTTTACGTCAAAGGAACGCCAGATCGGCCGAGAACATCGCCGCTGTACGTGAGAGTATTCAGAAGAAGAGTGCACAAGAACTCGGCCTTTCGCAGACTTCAACTTGGAGAATTTTGCGTCGGGACTTGGGCCTGCATCCGCACAAGATCCAACTGACCCAAGAGCTCAAAGTTAATGACCATAGACAACGCCGTGTGTTCGCTGAATGGACTACGCTTGGAAGTGGACCCCGATTTTGGCCGAAAAAATATAATCTTTAGCGATGTGATTTTACTCCGCTAGACTTTGTCTTGTGGGGTTTACTAAAGTCGCAGGTCTATACCAATAAGCCACAATCGACCGTTGCCCTGAAAGCCAACATAACGCAGGCCATCGCTCAGATTCAGCCGGATCAATGCAGTAGAGACTAGAGTCATTAAAAATTGAACCTCTCGGATTCGTGCCACCATACGAAGCCGCGGTGGACATTTGAAGGATGTCATATTCCATCCATAATGGCATAAATGGACCTTTTAAATAAAACATAAATATCGTTAATATCTCACACATATCTTGTTTTATTCAATTTTAACATCGACCCGTCCTTGTTGAATGACCCTTTATACAAAAATGGATTTTCAAATGTGTTAATCGCGCTAAAACTCGAAAACGGCTGAACGGATTGGGCTGATTTTAGTCTTAAAATATTCGTAGAAGTCCAGGGAACGTTTTAAAGTCACACGAAGTTCACCGGGACAGCTATAATAATTATAAACTTACCGCAACCTAAACTCCATAGTCGCTGATCGATCTTACCTTTAGGGACATGTACAGAAAAACGTTCGTCCCCCCCAAAAAAGCATTAAGGTCTGGCTGCCCCTAGCTCAAGGGTCATGGACACAACCTAAGTTTCATGCCAACCCAACGCCGAAGCATGGATTCACTTGAAACGTAGTACGCATTTACAGTTGTAAGTAGACGTTTGCCAAATAAAGCCGCTCTTGATAACAGTGCAAACACTACCTACTAACATGAAAATCTGGACCACGTGTAAATACACTTTATTGTTGTATGTGCAGAGTTTAAAATTGATTGACAGGGTATCACATGACGTCATAGTCGTAAATCAAATGAGTTTATTGAAAATTTCGTATTCGGTGAGCATGTAGTGGAGGATTTTGTAGTGAAACCTACAAAGTACAAGGATGGTTGGCACAAAATGGCACTGAATGACATTGTCATGGGGCATAGATAGAGCCTGATAGAACTGTCGATATTTTCGGCTACTCGGCTACCGTATATTATTATTCGTATGTTCCGAAATAAACCTCACCATACTGGCCTTAACAATAATTCGGAGCGTCGATTGTAGACGTCATAAGCGCTGGCCAACTGTATTTTAATTTCCGGCAAAAAAAACTGGTAGCGGTGTAGTTTACTGTTTATCTATATAAAAACAAAAATGAATTTTATTTTTTTTAAGTATCTCCAAAATTCGAGTACGGCTGAATCGATTTGGCTAAAACGAATCTTGAAATATTCGTAGAAGTCCAGGGAAGGTTTAAGATGAAAGTGACTCGAAGTTCACTGGATCATTTAGTTCTGTATAAATACCATCGAGGAAATGAATTCGGTCGGATGGGTTTGAGTGGTTTGACTGAACGCGACCACGTCATGACGTAGCTCCGTCTACTGCCTAGGAATCAATTACCTCGATGGTACATTTTTATCACAACAGAACAAAGCGCTATTAATAAGAACTTGTCTATAGTCTGAGTAATTAATTTACTGACAATCTAAGATCCAGATCCTATTGTTATATAAATAACTTCACTAAGGGCCTAGAGCCCTAGACAATGTGTATTGTTAGCTTTGTAGGGCGCGGGCGGTTAGGGCTTACTGGAGTAATCCTTAGTCTATCTATTCTATTGTGGGCTAAATTAATAGGGAATGTTACGCAAAGGTCAACACCAGAGGGAGCTAATAGCACATACAGTAAACAATCCGACCAAAATCCGACATGTTGCACATGTCATAATATCAGAATGTTGAGAGAAACGTTTTCAAACGTCGGACAAAACTTTTTGTTTACTGTCTGTGCTGGTACTGCCTCTTGGGTGAAAACAGTAGCCGTTCTATTCGTAGGTTTTGAACGTATAATCTATGTTTTTCTGTCACTTCGAACGATGTTCGAATTTCGAAACAATTTAAAAACGTCACATACCTTTTTTGGTGGATTTTTCACCGTTTTCTGCGTGTACGCCGACGTGAACAGTATGGTGTGGACAGGCGCCTCCGTGGGTATCCCCAGAGAGGTCATCGTCGCTGGTTGTGTCACAGAACTCGTATGATAACCGAACTATAACTTGACACCGCTTGTCATTTTAAAATAAACAAGTGATTTTGGGTTTTTACCACTAACATAAAATAGAATAATATTTTGTTTTGGTTTCGTTGGTAAAAAATGATTTTATGGGATTACTAAATAGTTTTTTATTCTCGTGCGTTCAGGCACGAGAATAAAAAACTATTTAGTAATCTGTGTTAAAAATGGAATTGACGTTTTCATAAACATAAGGGGAAGTATCACAATTACTTGACAACTTGCTGTGTGTGTATGTTTGATGACTTGGGTTTGGATCAAAAATTGCAAACTATATTGAGTTGCGAGTTTATCGCCGGGTTAGTTTCAAATTGCCGACTTTTTAAAAAGAGAAGTTTGATTTTAATTTTTACTTTTACATTTTGACATTGACTTCACTTTTAATAACTTTTGACTCCGACCGTATGATGTAATCCAATTTCAATGTGAATTGACATGAACATTGTCGAAGCACCCCGATGATTGTCGAGGGCTGCGGCCGCTTCATTAATTTAGACAACAGCCTCCCAATGTAGGCACATTCTAGTGTAGGCCGACACAAGCCGAAGCCGACTTCGGCTAGTTCGGCTAAAAGGAGAGCTTCGAGCTAGAGCCGAAATATCAACAAAGCAATGAACTGTTAATCCGTGATAACGGTCAGTTTACATTATTCCAATCCAGGAATCCAATCTAGCTCTGGATTGCTACTGAAATAATGTAAACAGTAATCCAGCGCTGGATTGGATTACTAAATTGGAATAATGTCAACCAGCTATTATAGTTTTAAAGTGTTTTATGGAACATTTATAAAAACATTTAATAAATAAAAAAGGGAGAAGGCATTTTCTGTGCCAAAAATATAAAATGGAATTTTTGTTTTGTTAGTTCTAGAATGTAGATTAAAATCAATGTAGACAATTTCTTGAATAGAATCTCTTTAACAGTTAGAACTTTCGGCTTCGGCGTCATTTCGGCAGTCAGCCGGACACTAGTACAACTCGTCCAGACTTTGCCTCTACCACGTCTTTACACCGACGACACAAGGGTCATATTCCAATAACTGAATTCTGAACTACAAACAAAGGATTGGAATATTTGGTACCATTTACATTATTAATTTCCATTATTTCGCCTTTTTATTTCATTTTGTAATAACAGGAGAGAGAATTGAAAAATTAATTACTGTAGGGCCTCGGTAATCCGGACTCTCGCTTGTTCGGTGATCGCTGTAATCCGGCCGGCCGGAGCTTTAAACATTGCTTTAAAATGGGCTGAAGACTAAAGATACCGAATTTGATAGCCACGAAGTTATGTTTCTCCGTCAACTCGCATACCGAGCTATTGAAATAAAGTGCGAAAATCATAAGCAGAAGAGTTAATACTCTTTAAGTTAAGTCTGTAATCAGACTTTTGAAAAAGAATTAACTAATGTTTTATTTTAACTTACTGATTTCTTACATGGTTGTTATTATTATGAACAATGTACATTTTGTCTTTATGCTATAATTTAAAAATTGGTTAAAGAAACTAGGGTAAAACGTGTGTTTTATTAACATTAAAATATATTGCATACTATAATCCGGACGCCTCGATAATTCGGAAAGGGTCTTGTTTTTGCCTCTCCGGATTAACGAGGCTCTACTGTAGTTAAAAAAGCAATAGGGTGTTCACGAAGTGCCTTAATTCTGGGACAACTTGTTAAGGCACCCCTTCACGCTGGCCCATGATTGCCACCATTATTGCCCATTATTGCAGCTGTCTACATATATTATACCTGATGCAAAATTGACGTTGATTACTGGCAATGACAAAATATATGGTTATCTACACGTAACCATATTTTGTATTGCCCATCATAGGAAAACGTAGAGGCCGATTTATAATTATTTAACATAGTACGGATTTAATACTGAAACATTTTGGGTGTTTTTTACAATTCAAAATAGATTTTTTAACTGCATTTTTTACTATATTATTAAGGTAACACATCAATATAAAATAATATATTCGCGTTAATTTTTAATTTTCATTAGTAAAATTACTGATTGATTTAATGCAACGGCCAACGAGGCTTTTTCAGCGTAAGTTTTTTTGTAGACCACCAATTTAACTATTATTCGTTTTAGCACACGTAAAGGCGTTCAGAAGCTTATAGCGTCACGATTTCTACAAACAACACTAAAACTACGTCTCTGACGTCACTAATTTCACACTATACACACATTGAATTTATTTTAATTTAAATGTAAACAAAGCTTAGTAGCCTATTAAGACACTGAATTAAATGTCATGTTACTCGTTTGTCGCCATTCACGTTATGCTATAATGGATAATAATAATTGTGCAGCTATCTACTTATTGCACATTGACGTCAATGATGAGCAATCAAAGACGAACGCTACACGATCATAATCGGCAGTGTTTGCCAACGTGAAGAAGCCGTATTAGAAAACAATTTCACATTAATTTGGTCGATTTTTTGTTTACATTTAAATGAAAATTAATTAAAATGGAGTCTCACTAAATGACACTACACCACACCACGATACTATCACTACTGATAGCGTAATGTAAAGAAGACTTCTTAATAAACACCTACACCGTCTAACCTTGTACAGAAGTACAGATAATATTATTTGTATGAACCTACCAATCGGATTCTTTTAAATATGTTTCAATGAGAATATATGTATACGGTATACCGTATACCCCAACGCAATTAATTTAAAAAAAAATTGTACTTATAGAGTATTTAAAGGCAGTAATTCTTAAAAAGTAACTTTAACAGCGATGCTACTTTCACGGTGAATTCTAATAAAAAGGACTTGTATGTACGCTTACTTAACGAATGTAGGCTCTCAAGAAAGGACGAAGGATAGTTTTATGGGAGAAAGACGTTACACGTTCTTCGACGCACGGTCTGCGTTTAAATTTTCGGCGTCACCAAGTTTAAAAACATAACTAGTAGCCTGTATAAAAATAAAATATATGGCGGCCTTCAACGGAAAAGCAATAAAGATTCCAATAAACGCAATATTTCATTTCATTTCATAATCCTCCTTCACTCGGAAGTTTCTGTAAAATTATTTCATTTTTAATTTTTTTTCTTTTTCTAACAAAAAATTAACCTGGGGCAATTGAAAAATCAGAAATAGAGTAAGTACAATGGCACTTTTTATGGCCCACACATTCCCACCAGTCACCACTACATCTTCTGTGTCGCCAGGATCGACTGCGGTATCCAACCACAAAACCCTTTGATAATATTTATCAATTTCAAAACAATCATTATGATCTCGAGCCCGAGGAACGAGCCAAAACAGTCTTGGCCATGGTGGATATCTGATCTGCCCATGCAGATACTCACAATACCGAACATGTAGCGGAGTTATGATTGTGTTTTTCGATCGTGCCGCGTGCGCCAAAGTGGAAAGACCGCCTAACTTTTCCAAAGACTTCTACTATTTTTTACGAAACATTTTTAGTGTCAACTAGGTTTTTCAAAGATGGCTTCTACTATATATATATTTTTTATTTTGTCTGCCAAATATTTTTCCTCAGTTTAGCATGGTTTAGCTATATTTGTGGTAAAATCTGCAATTCAAATTGGGAATATAATTAATACGTTGTTACAAAGTTACGTCAGGCGACTTGATAAGTTAACTCCTGTGCAAATACTGCGACAATCAAACAAATTGTTTAATCAAGACTGTTGACAACTAGGGTGACCATGTGTTACGGGATAAACGGGACTGTAGGGTGACAATATTACGTGAGAGTAAGTTAACCAATTGTGTCGAAATTGTAGGAAATCTATGAATAATCGAAACAATTATTTTAAAGTCGGGTACAGGGAAATTAATACAAGACTAAAATCAAACTCTTCACCGACTTGCGACTTGCGAAGAAGGAGGTTTGTTAATTGTTAAAATAAAGTTTTTAGTATTTTTAGTAGGTATTTTTTTTTTGCAATACTTATTAAAAAAATTATACTTAAAAAATAATAATTTTAGGGACAAGACAACAACATTATTACTTTCGAGTTTCGAGATAAAAATTAAACTATAGTCCGCGCGGAACAGATGGCCGCGCCTGAGGTATGTGAGCGGTGGGACGGAGAGGCAGGGGCGCTTCGCACAAGAGATCGCAATAGCAAGATGAGTCCGCCGATAAAAAGACAATCTAAGGAAATAATATATTTAAAGTGCATACGTTTTTTAAAAAACGGAAAGCCGATGTCAATAGTTTAGAACAGTGGTCCCCAACCTTTTTTTCATGCGGGCCACAAACATGTTTTGGTCTTGGTGTCGCGACTCGCGGGCCGCAACAAAAATTTTTTAGGGTTAAAAAATAACTTTCTTCAAAATTAAAGATTTAATATTATATTTAATAACATTATTAATGATATTTAGACTTAACGTTATTTTGCCGGTGGGCGTGAATTTCAAAATTGTTTAACATCACGCGGGCGCCACAAATAAAGTCCCCGCGGGCCGCGGGTTCGGGATAGCGGGTTTAGAATATAAAACTGATCAATCGTCTAATGTCTTTAATTTATTCTTTCCAATAATTAAATAATATTATTGTTTACGATATCGCGAGATTGGTCGTCACTGTCTAATCTCAATGTGCGTTGCGAGCAGCACCCATTTTAACCCATTTTTATGAAAATCGATTATTAAAAAATCGATTTTTTTAATTAATCGAAACCCTTACAATCGATTAAATTTTTAACCCATTTGTTATGAAAATCTATTTTTAAAGAAATCGTTTTTTTTTTAATTAATCGAAACCCTTACAATTCGAGTTCGAGTTAGAGTTTTCGAGTTCGAGTTTTCGAGTTCGAGTTTTCGAGTTTTCGAGTTCGAGTTCGAGTTCGACACAAAACACTACTCTCCAACCGTCTTACGGTTTTTCTATGGTTTTTCGATCAACACGAAAATCTGACGCGAGTTTCACAGTTTTTACCCATCCCACAAAAGTGCTCAACGCCGCTAAAGAAGTTTTCACTTCAATAAATAAATTTAACCCACCACGTGAGAAATCTGATTTCTATACCATGATAACTAGACACATGTCGGTAACCTTAGATACAAGCGTAATTTGATACGCTCGAGCTTATCCCGAAATCCCCTCTTCCCCTTCCCAACTATTATGAAAGCCGAATGCTTTCATCTAAAATCTAAATAAAATCCTCTTTTGAAGAGTAAATAAAGGAAATAACATTTCGCAAGCTGAAAAGCTATAAAGTACAATAAAAATGGAAAGTAAGCTAAATATTTAAGCGCTGAACGAGCAAACAAACAGGGTAACCATTATACCCGAGAACACGGGACAGTCTCATGACCTAGATTTAGTACTTGTATTTGGTCTTAATTAATTATAGCGCTTTATTTACGTTCCAGCATAAACTACTGCCATTTTTAACCCCCGAAAAAAGAGGGGCAGTAATAAACACCGGTTTCGGTGACGGTGAGCGGTTTCGGTGACGGTGACCGGTTTCATTGACACCAGGCCATTTACGCAGGAGTCATTTTATAGTGTCCAAGTGTGTGCGCAGTACACGATAGCACTCTCTATTACTTTACACTCATAACCCAGTGGGATGGACGACCGACACGACTGGAGAGGTCAGGTGCAGGACCGACTTTTTACTTCTTCGGCTTTCGGAACTTCGGCATAATGTGTTTCGGAACTTCGGCATAGTGTGTTTCGGAACTTCGGTATAGTGTGTTTAGACATTTAGATATTTCCCGGCATCAGAAGTCAACGTGGCCTCTGTATGTTGTTCCATGATGGACAAATTGCGAACGTGTAGAATATTCGTCAATGATTGCCCATAAAATCGGATGATTGTGTATAGCGTCGCAATCTTGATGGCAATGGTTATCCATCACGACACATCGTAAAGTAGAGCTTTTAACTTTTTGAAGTTTTTTGTTTCAGTTTTCTTTCAAATAAATTTTGAGATCTAGCATATCATCAAGATACGTATTATGATGAACGAAAATGTGAATTTTTCACAGTTAAAAGTTAAGCTAGCCAATGTCTTTAACAGACGACTCCCTTTTTTATAAATTAATAAGAGGGCAAACGAGCAAACGGGTCACCTGATGGAAAGCAAATACCGTCACCCATGGATACTCGCAACATTAGAAGAGCTCTAGGTGAGTTGCCAACTACTATCTCAATAGACCCCCAGCAACAGTAGGCTCCCACTGTCACTCCAGTGTCAGTGGAAAGCGACACCGTTCTCATGACA
Organism: Polyommatus iphigenia; assembly: GCA_963422495.1. NCBI lineage: Eukaryota > Metazoa > Arthropoda > Insecta > Lepidoptera > Lycaenidae > Polyommatus > Polyommatus iphigenia. The sequence continues at coordinate 2,050,805 of OY730180.1, forward strand.
CCACGATACTGTTACTATATGAAGTCGGTAGGGCCACGAAAAACGCGACACGATACGATAAGCTGAAGCGATTCGTCCAGCTAATCAATGTTCAGAGGGACGGTCAGGTGCGACCGTCACTCCTCAGTCCTCTTCTTCTTCTTTTTGATAATGGCTCCTTGGTGAGTTGCCAATGTCAGAGTCTCAGTCCTCACACACGTCTAAAAAGTTTTTGACAGATCTAAAATCAAAGGCGTGCAGAGCTTTTTGACATGGGGTAAGCAGCGGTATCGGTTTAGTAGTTTTGGCGTAAAGCAAAACAGACAGACAAACGGACAAAAAGAGATATTTTCGCATAAATTGTAATATTAGTGTGGATATAAATTCAAAACTATGTTTTCTAAACTATTATAATATATGAGTACGTTCTGTTATGAAGAAACAAAAAAACGCCATCTGTTGTCACGTGTTGGAACTACAATGAAATTTCATTTGCGTTCACATGTGTGCTAAGCTAAAATAAATAAAACGCCATAGATGGCGTATGGCGTAATATAGATTGTTATATATTAGAAATGCAATGTGAATTCATTTTCATCGATATTTCCATGGAAATTAGATACATAGTATATTTTTGTCTTATAAAAATGTAGCCTATGTCCTTTCTCAAGCTCTAGACTAACTGTGTACAAAATTTTATTACAATCGGTTCATTAGTTTTGGCGTGAAAGCGAGACAGACAGACAGAGATAATTTCGCATTTAATATAAAGTATATAATATTATAAAATGATAAAATAAATAAGTACATGAATATGAATTACATGAAACTTTCGAGTTACTTACATTTCATTTTTGTTGCTGGTTTAATTGTTGTAACTCAGGTACACGTACCTACCTTTCGACACAAATCACAATTAGAATCTTTTCACTGAATGACAATTGTGAAAACTTGTTTTTTTTAATTTTTTATAAACACACATTTTCAACACAAGCCTCACAGTCAAATAACATTTTTAAGAAATCAAAGACGCACTTAATATAGAAATTAGAAACTTAGTAATAACAAATATCTAATAAACTGTTAAATGTACAAACTTTTAAATGTTAAAATAATAAAAATCTTCTAAGAAAACTATAAATATACTGGCGCAAACAAAAATAATATGTTACACTGCTCATCACATGAAAAAATGGCCTCCCAAAATACAAAACACTTCTGTAATGTAAACAAATATAAACCGTACTAAACAAAAATGCATTATGTGCATATGTGATTAATTAGATTTCCGTGTATTATTTTTACTCCGATTATAGGCAACGAACATATCCGATTACTTCCGAACGCGCCGGCGCTCGGCTAAGCTCGGAAACCATGCGGCAGGACCTGGCCAAGTAAATCGCACACGCACACACGTTTGCGAACAGTGTACGAATACGAAAATCTTAACTCACACATATAGGCGGGGTCTGCGAGACATCGAGTGCCTGTAACCACAGATATGTAGTATAATATTGGTGCGTACCTTCGCGCGGCGCGCCTAGTTACCACTTACCGACTTATGTTTATGTAGTTTTGCAAATCAATAGGTGCTATTTTATAAAAGTAGGCGTTAATGTGTATTCATATTTTTACTATTAATAATAATTAAAGTCATCTAAAACCTACGAAAGTTAAATTAAAATATGTGTATAGCAAGTATTTATCATTAGGTAAGTATTTATCAGTCTGTCGCGGGCCACCCTCGGGGGCGCACGTGCAAAATGTCGTCAAGTAAAGTTAAGTGTAATAACTGCAATATTGTTATTAGTGAAGTTCTTGCGTTCATTCAGAACAAAGTGGATGTAATGAACGAAGAAAGTATAGTCAAGATATGCACTTCCGCTTTTTCTACGGAGGACATAGAATATGCCAAAGGATTGTTGTTTGAATCCCTAAGAACGAAAAAACGTAAGGTGACGAGGAAAGGAGACGGCCGGTCACAACGGAATCTCTATGATGTTATAGCTGTCCTCAAGGAAACGGAGCCGGAGGAATTACCTATATTTGTGGCCAAGGAATTGCAGAAATTGCCACCAATAACCTTTGACCATATAGATGCCACAAGATTTCTAAAAGATCTGCTTATCATCCAAAAAGATCTACGGATGTTGAAAGAGTCATATGTTTCAAAGGAACAGTTGGAGGAGGTTAAAAAAGACCTTAATTTTTATGGAATGTCAACTGAAAACCGTAACGTTAATAAAAAACGCGGCGGTTATTCCCAGTCCAATATTTGCGCAGAAAAAGGTTTTTTAAAAATACCTAACATTGCCGATAACATGCCGCCGGGGGCGGCGAGTAATACAGCGGATTTTGAGTCATACGACGAGGTCTTAAAGCCGACTTTGGCGGTCACATCGGACAACGAAGAACCTGTCCTGCTCGCACAAGTGAAAGGAACGGGCGAGGAGCGGCACGTGGAGGCGACCGCGGCAGGGGTGGTTTCGAACGCTGAAACCGGTTCTGCGCCCGAGCAGCCAGTGGGCCTCACTGCAGCCACTGCTAATGCGAGTTTCAATCATATGATCGCATCTACACCGACGACAAATAAATCTTTTGCGAAAAGTGTGGGTGTTGAGGAACGGATAAAAGGGAATAAGGCACAAAAGGATGAATGGAATTTGGTACAGCGTAAGCGAATTAAGAACAAGTTTAACCTGATAGAAGGAAAAGCTCATATTAGCCCCGGTGGAAAATTTAAAGCGGCTGATATACGAATACCTTTGTTTCTGAATAAGGTAGATAAGAGCACGTCGGAGTGTGATATTAAGGATTATATATTGTATAAGACGCAGATCGATGTTTATTTACAAAAAATAAATACTAAAGTTCCTCGGAATTATAATGCATATAAAATAAGTGTACCGAGATCTAAGCTGTCGCTTTTCCTTCGGGATACTTTGTGGCCAGAGGGCGTGTCGATAAGACGGTTTGTAAAGTATAGAAATAGACATAATTATAGTAGTAATGATGGCGGCCACAACACAGAGGATATCCAGTAATACATCCTTTATAAGTTATAACTGCAGATCACTCTTGCGGTCGATAGATTGTGTAAAGTCCCTCTTACGAACAGCTGACATTCTTGCGCTGCAAGAAACATGGCTCCTCCCGCATGACGTTCCTTATCTTGGTGCGATTGATCCCGATTTTGCATACACTGGTAAATCGGCGGTTGATACTTCAGCAGGTATGTTGCGGGGGCGCCCATACGGTGGAGTCGCAATATTATGGCGTAAGAGTGTGTTCCGGTGCGTATCGATTATCGAGTGTGCGAGTGCGAGGCTTGCGGCTATTAAAATAGTGTTGGAAGATAGTGAGTTCTTAGTGTTCTCGGTCTACATGCCGGTGGATACGATGGAAAACTTAGCGGAATTTACGGACTGTCTGAGTGAGCTATGTGCGATTATTAGTAGTAGTGATGTGGACGCAGCTTTTATGCTGGGTGACTTTAACGCCCATCCGTCTTCATTGTTCGGTAAGGAACTTAAACAGTTTTGTATTGAACAAAGTTGGTTGTGCGCAGACATTGACATTTTGGGACTCAGTTCAGAATCATACACTTATATAAGTGATGTTTACGGCACCAGATCGTGGCTAGACCATGTACTAGTAACGCAAGCCGCGAATTTAACGGTAGTTGATGTTAGAATTAAATATGACATTTCATGGTCTGACCATTTCCCGGTCGAAATTTTATGCAATATGAAAATATTAAGGTCTAGAATAAACAATTTTCAGAAACCGAATAAAGTTCGTTGGGGTGAAAGGAAATTATCGCAGATTGAGAAATATAGTAGAATGTGTAACATGAAATTACGCGACATCGATTTTCCCCCAGAATTTCGTAGATGTTCGGATGTGTCATGTAATAACATGCAACATAGGGTAATTATAGATAATTTGTATCTAAAGATTGTGAATATTCTATCAGAGGCGGCAAGACTGTCGTACGAAGATAGATCTAATGGCACTAGAAATAAAAATAGAAAATTTTATATTACCGGATGGAATAGGCATGTAAAAGAAACTCATAGGGAGGCTCGACTGTATTTTCTCCAATGGGTAGAATTTGGTAAACCGGCATATGGCCCAATTTATGAAAGAATGCGGGAGTCTAGATCTAGATTTAAATTAAAGCTTAAATGGTGTCAGAATAACCAGACACAAATAAAAATGGACATTTTGGCTACAGAGCATAGGTCGAAAAAATTTGGTAAGTTTTGGAAGGAAACTAATAAATTAAATAAGCAGCCGAGCGTCCCAATGAGTGTTGAGGGTAGGTGTGAGCCTGATGACATTGCAAACCTATTCAGGGAGCATTTTCAAGTCCAGAGCTCACCAATGTCTGCGAACACTGTGAACGGGAGTGAGATGATTTCGGGGAATAAAATTGTAATTATATCGCCCAAGGAGGTCGCGAGAACGGTGAGAAGCATGAAGCGCGGAAAATCCCCGGGACATGATTCACTCAGCATTGAACATTTACAGTATGCTGGAGTTCATTTGCCCCGGGTCCTAGCCATGCTCTTCACCTTATGTATAGGACACTCGTACTTGCCCGAGGAGTTGATGAGGACTGTAGTTGTCCCCATAGTTAAGAACAAAACGGGAGATGTGTCTAGTCTGGGTAACTACAGGCCTATATCACTTGCGACGGTTATAGCCAAAGTATTGGACAGTGTACTTGATAGTCATTTGGAATCTACCGTTCACCTTCACGACGCGCAGTTCGGTTTTAGACCGGAGCTGTCTACGGAGTCCGCGATACTAATTGTCAAGCACACTGTCCATTACTACACCAGTAGAAACACGCCTATTTATGCGTGTTTCTTGGACCTTTCCAAGGCTTTCGAACTTGTCCAGTACGATAAGCTGTGGCAAAAAATGTCGAATAAAACTAATATTCTCCCCGAGATCATCTCAATTTTTAAGTTTTGGTACAACAACCAAGCCAATTATGTACGTTGGCCCGGGGCACTCTCTGAGGTGTATAGGTTGAAGAGTGGAGTTCGACAGGGTGGACGAACCTCTCCTCGACTCTTCAACCTATACATGGATTCGTTGATCAGAGAGCTCAGCAGTACCGGGGTGGGTTGCTCTATTGATGGTAAATGCATCAATAGTATAAGTTACGCTGATGACATGGTACTGCTGAGCCCATCTGTCAGTGCCCTTAGGCGCCTTATAAGAATTTGCGAGCGTTACGCGGAGGCGCATGGGCTCAGGTACAATACTGACAAGAGCGAGATACTCGTGTTTAAGGCGGGAACCAAGAGTTACTCTATGCCGAGCGTAACACTGAACAACGAGCCGCTCAGAAGAGTCGAGCGCGTAAAGTACCTGGGCCACTGGGTCACTGAGTCGCTGGCAGATGACCTGGACATGTCGAGGGAACGCAGGGCACTATCAGTCAGGGCGAATATGTTGGCTCGTAGGTTTGCTAAATGCACTGCAGAGGTGAAGGTTACTTTGTTTCGTGCCTACTGTCAGGCTTTCTATACGTGCAGTCTATGGGTCAAACATACGCTAGCGGCTTATAGTGCCCTGCGGGTCCAATATAATAATGGGTTTCGGGCACTGATGGGGCTGCCGCGATTCTGTAGCGCGTCAGGGATGTTCGCGGACGCCGGAGTGGACGGCTTTACAGCAATAATGCGAAAAAGATCCGCATCCCTGATGAGAAGATTACGCGGCACCTCCAACAGTTACCTACAACTCATTGCGAGTCGAATGGACACTGATTGTCCATTCATGATAAAATGGAATCAAATGCATGCACACTGAAATTTGTAAAATTATGTTTTGTTGTGCATTAATTGTGTTATTTTTGTACTACTTATTAATTAGTTTAATTGTAATTTTCAATTTATAATAATATGGACTATACGTAATTTGTCCGAAATAAACGATTTGAATTTGAATTTGAATTTGAAAATTAAGCAGTGCTTTTATGCCTTTATGGTACGCACGTCCATGTCTAAAATGTATGGAACATTTTAGATCCGTAGAAGTCATGCTCACAAGTCACAGCTCATCCCACGTCAAAAAGTTTGTGCAATTTTAGTGACGTAAATATTTTGGCTCCATAATATTTACCGGAGTATTTTAAAAAAGCAGAAATATCTAAAACTGTAGGCTCTAAACACATTTCAAAGGGCACGTCAGTCAAGTTTTTACGATTAAACTAAACTGTGGTGTGTGGTAAACTGTGGTGGATGAATAACATACTAACGTAAAAAAGTAGCAACAGGTACGAATACATAATACGGCCGTTTGTTTTTGTCATAAGCGTGAATAGCAAAAATGTTAAAGTAAAATTACTCTGCGCCCCTTGCAATAAGAACCTTTTAAACTGCCCGTTTCGCTGTTTTCATAAAATCCCACTTACTAATAAAGACATTTACGTAGCGTATAACTATTCAAAGACCGCTTTGTGTTCCAGATTCTAGTAGACAAAGAAAAGTAGACCTTGTAATAGTCATTTGTTGTGTAAATCCTTACTAATATTATAAATGCGAAAGTGTGTCTGTCTGTCTGTCCATCTGTCTGTCTATCTGTTACCTCTTCAAGCCCGAACCACTGAATTTTGCTAAGATTTGGTATGGAGATACTTTGAGTCCCGGGAAAAGACATAGCATACTTTTATTCCGTAAAAATGCACTGTTCCCGCGCTAAAACAAATTTTGGCGCAACGGAGTTGACGCCCGTCATCTAGTATCATATTATTAATCTACTGTAGATACATTAAACAGGTGAATACCCCAGGAGACGTCGAGTTATTACACATGTAAAGTTTCCAAGTGCCACGGCCTCCATACATTTTATATTAGCAAGTCATAAACTGAACATTTACGCCTCCCCAAATATTCGCGGTGCTCTGAAATTCTAAATTCTATTCGCTTTTATTACCCAATTTTAACTTGTATTTCTTTGTTCAGAACCAATTTGATATTATTGTACTTATTTCTACTACTAATGTTTAAATTGGTATTTGGTACTAATACCGTCAACCGTGTTATAAATAGAAAAACGCCAAAATGGTTTTATGTTTGGTAAAACCCACACTTTCATATCAAGCGAACAAATAACTTAAAAATATTTTTCTGTGCTTGGAAAAATAAAAAATCCGCAAAGTAATCAAGAAATATTTGCATAACGAAAGGCGAACGTGGTCGTAAATTTAAAGAACCAATTTACAAGACTTGAATTCGAAAGTAGTTTGTGAATACTCCGCTAATTTAGTGGCCACACTGTAATCTCATATTAAGTGTAATTTACAAAAGGTATCATGATTCATATACTATTTAATTAATGTTATTAGAAAATTGATTGTAAAGATTAAATATATATATATATATATATATATATATATATATATATATATATATATATATATATATATATATATATATATATATATATATATATATATATATATATATATATATATATATATATATATATATATATATATATATATTCTTTTTATTATTACTGTTGTCTTGCATTTTTGATAGTCTTTTGTTTTTGCTCATATTCTTCATATTATCATTAAGGTCCCTTTCATGTTGGATTGGTCAGAAGATGATGCGTAATAAATAATGAGTGAACAAATGAATAAAATATGAATAGTTATTTTATTACTGAATGAAGTAACTAATGAACGACTAAATTCCGGTCCGGTCGCCGAAAAAGTCCACCAACGTACCTTGGTATCTAGCATATGGCTTGTCTCTTTCACACAAAATATTGATATCCAGCTCACATACGTAGAAAAATAGAAACATACATGTAACACATTATAAAAGTTGTCGTCACCTGAAAATACAAAAACTCATTCCGACAAATCCATGCAAACCTCATCGCATGCATCATGCATATGCATGTAACAACCGCATACAAAATCGGGCCAGTGAAAACTGTGAGTCAAGATCAAGTGTCAAGTTGATCTGTATTCTGCTATTCAAAGAAGAAGCTGCTTCGTGTCTCGTTCGATTCAGTCCGTAACTATCTTTTGGCACTTGAATGACATTGTGGTTAGTGTCTCAGAATTATGGAAGGTAGATGGAGGAGAACTATCTCTGTATGTAAAAAGTGTCCGCTGAAATGCGTTAACTTAGGGTGGCGCTACAGTAGCAACAGGGTAAATTTTAAATCAAGCGCCATAATAAGCCAAATATTATTTTTAATTACATTTTTTGATTTGCGTCCACTTGGACAACTCTTTACCACGCAAATTTTTCCCATCGTTAGTTACTTATTTTCTAAAGTTAATACTCACGCGATTTTTTAACAGTTGCTATTTTAGGTTATATTTTTTTAAATATATTGGTATTAACCCAGTAATTCTGTGACTCGGCTATTCGGCTAACTTCAATTTTAAATATTTTGTCACCAACGGCTACATTCATTCCATACCCTTTGCTGCAGCTAGCGCCACTCTCGGAGGATTTTTCAACTGTTATTTACTGCGTACAGCTGGTCACTTTTTTAAATATCCCCCATATAAGATAGTTCTCCTCCATCTACCCTCCATACTCAGAATGAACCATTTCAAATCAGCGGCATTGTTTCCAAAAATCACACCGCGCAAAAAAAAAACTTAATCATGAGACTCATTTTGTAGTTTGATAGGAAACGTATTGGATCAAATAAGGAGCGAATTTGCATTAAAAATAAGAAAGAAAAATTGAGAAATAATGAAACTTATTAATTAGTTATCACAAAAAAATTTTGGTCATAATATTGTACCACACCACACAGTATTTTAAAGACATGTTCTTATTAAGGGCCTTCCCTACAGAGATTCCGTAATTTACCGTATTTAGAGCCTTATAAACACATAATTTGAAAGCTACAAAGTTATAATAAAAGTACAGCAATAATCTTCAGTATATCAACATTCCTTTCCACGTTTTAAATTTTCTATTTTTGTTAATTATACAGTATTTATTATATAATAATATAATAATAATAATAATATCTATGGACGCTTCACACCACGTCAGTCTGGCCCCGTGCTAAGTACCTGAAGGACTTGTGTTACAGGTACCAGACAACGGAAATATATTTAATACTTTTTTTTATACTATACATATATTTAAGATTTTTATTATATCATACACATATTTAATATACATCCATGACCTAGGAACATTGAAAAACTTTTTGTTCCGTCGGCGGGATTCGAACCCGCGACCCCCGGCTTGAGTTGCCACACACTCTTAACCATTGAGCCACAGAGGTCGTCAAATAATATATCATATATCATTGCATAATATATCATTGCAGTATACTCATGATATCAGCTTGAAAAGTAATAAGTAAAACCAATTTATTAAAATTCAAGCATACTTTCAGCATCTCCTTAGTATTGACAAATTACTTTTATTTAAAACACACGCCAATAGATCGACAATATCATAAACTACTTATTCCACGTTTTAATTTTTTTTAGGTCAATTTTGAACTAAGTAATAAAAATAGGGTTTTGGTGCGATCTCGGCAACGCGGCAAATGTCGGTCGTTTGCTCGGGGAATGGCCTTAAAAGTAGATGGCATTTAAAAACCTTTAAATGCTCAACTTAGGAAATATTCAGCTTTGAACATTACGAAAAGGTGTATCTTCGCTTAAATATTTAGTAACCTGCTGTATCCTGTCAGTTTTCTGGATATTCGACAGATAAATGACAGTTATCCCTTGAATTATGCAGTAGGGGTTCCTAAAACACCTTGACAGCGAGAAAAACTCGTTTATTTAGCTAACAAACTATGTCAAACGAAACTAGACCGTATACTCCGAGTTATAAAGTATTTATTTACATAGAGCTTATAAATAAACCTTGTTAGTTTTATTTCATTAATAAATTGGTACAAATAAAAACAGCACGCGTTTTGCCAGTTCAAGTGTGTATTATGTACAGTACAGTGTATTATGCTACGTTTTGATGCTTGCCGAGCCACGGCAAGCCTCCGCAAGCCACAAGCCTCCACAAATCTCGCTTTGCATTAATTGTAAGTCATTTTCACGCTCGTGAACGCGTCAATGACGTACATTCCAAGCATGGCGGACACCGAACTTGTGTCGGCTATTACGTTTGGTTTCCTATTATTTTTAATGCTCTTATAACCAAATGTATCATCACAATATAATATAGTAAATTAAAAAGATAAAACCGACTTCAAAATTGCACGTAATTGAGAATTAAAATTCCCTATCTCAAAAACTACTGAACCGATTTTGATGAAACTTGCACTGTTCCCTAAGTTAAACAATACCTAGTATAATAAAAATAAAACTCAAATCGGACTTGTAGTTCCGGAGATATGCGAACACAAACATAAAAACATACATACATGCATACATAAACTTTTTAAATTTGGCATATTTATTCAGACGCTGATATAGACTAACATATACGGAAATTGGGCAAGTATGGAAATATTACATACATACGGGTCGAATTGATAACCTTATTTTTTGAAGTCGGTTAAAATAAATTAATAAACAAATGAACTTTATATCTTTATGGTTAACATCCCTGGGGTTCCAGTAACACGTTTCGGTTTGGTAATATTCCAAAAACGATAAACTTTCTTCGTTCGACCAGCCACTCATTTTGTGCATGACGTGCGTTCGTCGCGAGATCACAGCGGATCACAGAGCCAACGTGTGAACACGTCGCAAACGTTTGCCGCAAATGCCCTTTGATCTCCGTCCAAAAACCGACACTACTCCCGATCGTCTACAAGCGTCCGCAAGCTCACGCAAGCCAAGCCATTTTAGCTGTTTTCACGCTCGGGCTTGTGGAGGCTTGCCGTGGCAAGCATCAAAACGTAGCATTATGAACAATTTATAAAACATCATTTACAAATTACATGAAACCTTCAAAGTATTGTCTAAGCTTACTTAAAAATAAAAAGAATATATTATCATATCAAGTGTGTGTTCAAAAAGTGTAGCAAGTAATGTATTTTAAAGGGCCCATTCACTATCCTGCATTGCAGTCCGCCGTGCAGACCTGCAACACCATTCACTATCCTGCGTAAGCCGGCGGACTGCACGGGCCTGCATAGGCCGTTTAAAACGAACACCAATCTTGAATTTGGTACACTGGCCGCATTCATTCAGAGACATTAATTATTAACGATGATTAAACTTCAAATGAAGAGGTTCATTTAATTTCAGTTATGCAATTTTTATTCGTCTCTGAATGCGGCAATTATAATATTATAGGTCTACCAAGATCTGATGGCAAAAAGTGTGAAAAGAAATTGACTCTAGCAATACCGGGGTAATTGGAATAAAACATTTTGATTTTTTTTTCCTTATGGAGGCAGATTCTGTGTGTGAAACATGCAAAATATATAAAAATTTATCCAATGATCAAGGATATTTTTTTTAATCTGCCATCAAAATTTGCCATCAGATCCTGGTAGACCTAACTATAATTTTATGTAAACATTTTAGCTTCTCTTTTGGCGCCTAAACCGCTGAACCGATTTTTATTGCGATACTTATATTAGGTCCCGGGAAAGGACACAGGATTGGTACTTTTTATCCCGGAAAAATTTACGGTTCCCGCGCGATAAACGAATTTTGAAATAAAAGTTTACGGTCGTCATCAAGATAATATTTTGTAAATGATGCTTTAAAACATGGTTCAAAGGCTGGAAAAAGCTGTATTATTGTTTAGTGAACTTTGTACAATTTTGGCGCGCATTAGACACAATTCAATCCGATGACAGTGACAGCCACTGACATTGACAGCTGACAATCCAAACGAGTTACTAACTTTTTTTTTGTCATCGACCGGGATCATGGATAAGAAGAGCATCGCCACTCCGACCCTTTTCAGACTACTGTTCACTCCCTGGTAAAAATAAAAATAAAATTAGATAACACAATAGGTACACATAATATTTAAAACATAATAAATAAAATTAATAAATTGAGTACACATGCACAAATTCTACCATAATAGTTATTCGTTTTATAGATACCTATAATAAGTAATAAAATATATTATTTTGTATAAGTACGTACTTTTATTATAATAACTCCGTAAAATGTAAGTAAATCAACGATGTCAATACTTGGATATGGCATACGCCATCAAAACTGTAGCAATGTTTTTGCATGCAAATGTTTGCAGATGTTTGCATATGCAAGGACGGATGGTTTCCGGGCACTCATGCGCAAGAAAGCTGCATCTCTAATTAATCGCGTAAGGGGAAGTGAAAACAGAATCCTGAAGATTGTGGCAGATGATCCGCATGCACCTATATTGAAGAACTATGTGCGGATAATGAATGAATTCGAGAGCAGACCTCCAGGATACATCCGCTCATAGTTCTGATTGGGTGCATGATAGAATTTAGACTTAGTTTTTTAGATTTAGTATTAGAGTAATATTTTTTGTTAACTAACCCTAAAAATAATTTTAATGTATGTAATACTAACCAATGGACCATAGTAGTCTGCAATAAAGATATTTGTATTGTATTTGTATAAAATGTGTATCGAGAAAATATTGTCGTCCTTTTTATTATTATATTTTTATTCTACTACTTTCTCTTTCACTCATTTTACGCTTTCAATGCATATTTTACGTAATCAATGCATTAAACACGTCCGACTGTCATTGTGTGAGTGATTGAGTGAGCTCAGTCATTTCGAGGGTGACACATTTTCGCGCTGACGATTGTATGGAATGCCATTTCTAAAGATTATAATTTTATGAAGTAAATAACATTAAAAATAATAGCATTTAAATAGAAGTAATAGAACCACAGAATAGAACCTATAATTTATTTTATCAATAAATAAAAATAAATATACTTAATTGAATACAATATAGAAATATGTAAACAAATTAAATAATATTATCAACTGCTTTAAGCTGTTTTATTTTGACACTAAAAACTCCATTCATTTCTACAGTTACCATTTTTAACAACTACTTATGTTAGCTTGATATAAAAGACTTCTATTTAAACTGAGGTAAATTTAAACTCAGTTTAAATAGAAGTCTTAATTGGTTAATATTAACACGATCAGTTAGCTTAAAGTTAAGATAGTACTAGTTATCCAATAGATAAGAACCGGAATCGGCGCGGCGTCTTCATTTAATAATATAGATAACGGTAACTTATATATCCGATATCTATCGGATGTTATGACAGTTCACCGTATCTAATGGTAAAGTGGTTAAATATTGATAAGATATTAAATACCAAACCATTTTCGATAAAATTTTCGAAAAAAAAATAGGCTCACTGTGAGCCCCAGTGTGAACATGAAAATCATACAAATTATGGGAGACCGCAGACGACAGACTTTTGTGCGATCAAAGTCTGCGGCTTCCATACAATCTGATGGCGCGCGCCATGCGGAATGTATGTAAGCCGCAGACTTTGATCGCACAAAAGTCTGTCGTCTGCGATCTCCCTATACGGTATCGAATGTCCGCGCCTACGCCTAGCGTAATAACGTATTGTCGGTTAGGTGTTAACGAAAAAGTGAATATGTATGGAAATACAATTAACTGCGTAACGCTCGCTCACATTCAGCGGCGTATGGTCAGTTTGGTGTGAACACGGCCTTAAAATATCAGAACATGCATGAAATTGGAACCCATGCGAAAAACTCAAAAGCCGTCGAAAAGACTTGGCGGCTGGCGCTCTGTCAATTTACAGAATACGATAGAGCCTATGTCGATAAAATGTAGCCTATCTCCCACAGAAGATATTGGCAAGAGTTTTAGCGAAAAGTTATTTTAGAAGTTTATTTTTAGATTGTAAGTACGTAAAGACTCGAGATGCCAAAACATTGCTTGGGTAAAAAGTCTTACGGAAAAACTATGTAAAAGTTTATCTATTTGTGATAGAATTGTAGAGTCAGGGTAGGTGGAAATTCATGTTCAATTAATTTGGTGAAATATTTTTTGTAGCTGAGTTACTCTTCCACAGTATTTATTATTCTGCTCTAAGGTCCTAGGCCCACCCAAGTTAGTTTACACTAGGCGCGTGCGGTGACCTATCAGCTTACAGTACACAGAGGATGTTTTGATAGCGGCACACCGCTGGATCCAGTTACTCGCTTAATGGGGATTGTCCATTTTTTTTTAATTTTGCTCATTACAAAAACATTTCGAGGAATAAGGTCAGTGATCGTTTTTCTGTATATAAACGAAAAAAATACCCATTAGTCACTTATATTTTTGAACAAATATGTTTAACCTTAGTTTGACCATCAATGGCGTTAAATTAGCAATAAATTCGACCAACATTACGTCTCGAACTTTTGGTAAGCTTCTCATATCAGCTTTCACATAATGAGAACTTGCATTTGACGAACCAGCCATTATAAATAAGATTGAAAGGAAAAAAAACATACTGCAGAGGTCAATTGGCCGCCGATGATGACGTCAGAGCGAAACTTTAAAAATTTATTGAGAAAAAACTAGCCAATGAATTTCAAAATTATTTAATTTGTATTCTTAAAATACCCTATTTTAACGAAAAAAAATATAAAAAGTACATGTGATTTTTTTTGGACAATGCCCATTGCTACCATGTTTAAATAGGAAAGAGAACGAAATGGTGGGAAAGAGAACGTTTTTAAATTAAAATTTTCAAAAAAAGAATTATGAGACAAAACGCTTTAAAATTTAAAAAGAGAACAAAAACATGTCGTATTTCGGTCGGATTATTTTCATTGACATAAGAAACTACTTGATTATTTTTTGTGTGTGCTAGTAGCGCCCTCTGTTTCTTTGCGTAATATCCCATATTAGCGACCCGCCCCGGCGTCGCACGGGTATAAAATATATAGCCACTGAAAAAATGATTAAAATCGATAGCCTATGATCCTTCACGTGCTCTACTTCTTATCTGTGCCAAATAACATAAAAATTGCTCCAGTAGTTCCCGAGATAAGCCCTTTGAAAAATTTCCCCCGTTTTTTCGACATTCTCCTATTAGTCTTAGCGTGATAAAATATAGCCTTCCTCAATAAATGGGCTATCTAACACTGAAAGAATTTTTCAAATCGGACCAGTAGTTCCTGAGATTAGCGCGTTCGTTAGCCCATTCAAATAATTTTCCCTGTTTTTTCCACATTTTCCTCTATTTCTTCGCTCCTATTAGCCTTAGCGTGATAAAATATAGAATATAGCCTTCCTCGATAAATGGGCTACCTAACACTGAAGGAATCATCAAAATCCGTTGCGTAGTTTTAAAGATCAAAGGGAACAAAGGGACATGACCATGAGGGAAAAAAGCGACTTTGTTTTATAATATGTAATTATGTATGTACATACATACTATATACAGATTTACTTAAACAAAACCTCACACACTCACCCCTATTTAAAACATCTTTATTTTACAGTAAAAATTACAGACGTATCAATTTCCCGAAAGCCAGGTCGATATTTAGAATTTAGATGGGAAATGGAACTATTTGAGCTCACTGCTCAGAATTTAACTCCATCTCATAACTAAAATATGGCCGATGTGTTTATTTATTCAATGCGGTAGCGAATATACTGTTGCTAGTATGTAGCATAGTTATGATAGCATTCGATATAGTATTTTATGGTTTTAGGATTAGATGGAATATAGATAAACGCTTTAAATACATGGTGTAAACGAAGTGATAACACTTTAGGGCAGTGGTTCTTAACCGGTGGTCCGCGAACCACAGCTGGTGGTCCCTGGAGGCATTCCAAGTGGTCCGCGAAGCCATCCTAATAATATGTGAAAATTCAGAAGTTAGTAAAGAGTAGGCACTATGCAGTCACAAAAATCACATTATATTAAAACCTGTAGGTAACTTTTAGATTTTTGCCAAATAAAACAAAAAAAGATTGCTAATTATAAAGTTGTGCTTGTTATCTTTATCAAACAACCCTTAGTATAGGTAAACCAACTGTGTGATCCCCGGCTAGACAAACATTTGGTAAAATGGTCCCTCATGAGTCATGACTAAAAGGTTAAGAACCACTGCTTTAGGGAGTGTAATGTGTATGAGTCCCCACTCCCCTGTATACTAAGGTGTAAGTTGTAACAAAACTTTGTGACAATACTTTAGGGCAGTGTTTCCCTGCTTGTCGGGACCCCGACCCATCTACAAGAAAGGTTAAAGTTCGCGGCCCACCTTGTGTAATGAAGACAAAAAAGCAATGGTATGTTGCTGCCGCAGCATTTACCCGTCAATTCTTATCGTAGTTCACCACCTTATTATCATGATCGTCAGCCTTACTTCCTTACAATTATTAAGTTTGCGTCCGAATGCCCCGCCCCCGTCCCGCACGCACCCGCGACGACGAACGAACGAGTAAAGCTCCGTTTAGACCAAACGAGCGAATGCTCATTCTAGTAAAGCTCTTTTGATGTAAACTGACAACGAGCATTCTTTCGTTGTTCTAGTGTGTTCGCCACGTGTTCGGCGGTAAATAGGTAGAATGCTCTAAGAATCTCGCTCGTTTGGTGTAAACGACGCAAGAGCGCTCGAGCAATTGCCTAGAGCGTTCTTTCGTGTTCGGACGTGCTCGCTCTTCGAGGGGGGCTCTTCAAAGGGATTCTAGTGTTCTTGATATTTTTACTTTTTGGCGGCTGGTTTTAGGTAGTTTATCAAAGGTTATTTCGTAAATATGGATTGGAGTAATGAAAAATGTTTACAAATGATAGAATTATACCATAACAAAAGATGTTTATGGGATCCAACCTTTGTGACTATAAAAATAAATTAACTACTTATCGTTGACGAATGAGCAATGAGCATTCGCTCGTTTGGTCTAAACGGAGCTATATGATTCTCATCTATAGAGCAAAAATTCTTATTCTTGATGTTCTTGTTGATTCGATTGGTGTAAACGATCTAAAGTATGTTGTAACGAATTATAGTTTACACTAAACGAATACGAAAGAATGTTCTCGTGCTGTTCTTGCTCTATGTTCTTTTGGTGTAAACCCACCTTAAAATGACAATCGAACGAGTAAGACAATCGTCCTATAGTTTCAGGGCCCACCCAAAATCTACCCGCGACCCACCAGTGGGTCGCGACCCACACTTTGGGAAATACTGCTTTAGGGTGTTCACTGTGACAGTGGCAGCGCTCAAATATCAATTATTTTTTTCTGTTATTTGTATGGGCTAACGCCCCAGCTTCATGAAATTTTCCAGACAAAAGTACTTATAAAAAAAAAGTTACTCTTTCAGCGCTGCTGCTTTCACAGCGAAATCTATATTATGTATAGCGGACCCATTCACATATTTTAATGTATATGTATTATCATTTATCACTTAGTTTTGTTACACCTTACGGCTTACACCCTTTAAATACTCATTAAAGTTGAGTTTTGTTTCGAGTGATTTACTGTGAAATTTTTAATTTTTAACTAGAAAAGACGTGGTTAATTAAAACATGATAATTTTATTACAAATTACAATAAACCTGCTACAAATTAAACTAAACCTACAAAAGGGCTTTAGCGGTTAGCCACGTCTAGGGAATGCAATACCAGGATACCGTGAACCCGAAATACCGGGATCCCGCATGCATTATGCGGGACTAATCCCGGTCGAAAATTTTGCGGGATCCCGCGGGACTGGCGGGATTACAAAGAAATGTGATTCATATGCGTAACTTTGCGCGCGGGCGTGCGTGAACTGGCAACTTAGCTTCAATTCACCTATAATTCACTTTAAATGACAATTGAACTAACTTACTAACTAACTGAGCGAGCATTTCCAGCTGCTAGCTACCTTGTGCCGAATATCAGGAACCGTTTCGGAATCTTTGGGCACAATTTTTACCTATATTTCGAGAAAAATCGATAAAAGATGGACATAAATAAGCGATTTTTTTAGTTTTTATTTACTATTATTATTACGAAGCCATTTCCAAAAAAATTATAAGTTTTTCTTTCATTTTTTTATAAAGTCTGAAGTATGGAGGTGTTAATAATTAAACCCTTGAAAAAAGTGTCCGACAAAGTTTGTTTTATTTGAGATTCTAAGAATAAAACGGGGTCTATCAAGTAAAGTAATTATAACGATTTATTTTAAAAGTTTAAATCCACCCAGCGGGATCCCGCAAATACCGGGATCCAGCGGGATTGTGATGGTTCAATCCCGCAAATACCGGGATTGAAATTCTCTTGCGGGATTGCATTCCCTAGCCACGTCCTACACAAATAGACCAACATATTATAAAATAAACTAACTTTGGGCTGTAACGTACCTAACATACATAATATGACGTAGTATAATATAGCATATAAACATCTTAGATATCTATACTTATTATAAAACAAAGTCGCTTTTTTTTCCCTCATGTCCCTTTGTTCCCTTTAATCTTTAAAACTACGCAACGGATTTTGATGATTCTTTCAGTGTTAGATAGCCCATTTATCGAGGACGGCTATAGGCTATATTTTATCACGTTAAGACTAATAGGAGCGAAGAAATAGGGGAAAATGTGGAAAAAACGGGGAAAAATATTTGGAAGGGCTAACTTGGACGCGCTAATCTCAGGAACTACTGGTCCGATTTGAAAAATTATTTCAATGTTAGATAGCTCATTTATTGAGGAAGGCTATAGACTATATTTTATCACGCTAAGACTAATAGGAGAATGTGAAAAAAAAACGGGGGAAATTATTTGAAAGGGCTTATCTCGCGAACTACTGGAGCAATTTTTATGTTATTTGGCACAGATAAGAAGTAGACCACGTGAAGGATCATAGGATTTCAATTTTTTTTTTCAGTGGCTATATGTTTTATACCCGTGCGATGCCGGGGCGGGTCGCTAGTATTATAATATATTACCGTGTAAGTAAACAATATTCTTGTTTACTTGCATTATAGAATTTTGCGTTCGATTGTGATTTCTGACGTACGTAAGTTTTAGAATTTACTAGATATTCTAGATTTTCTATGTAGAACAGAGTCTGAAATGATTAATTAATTGTTAAAGAGAATAATTGTTGGTGCAAGAACTCGTATCAATTATCAACCTCTTAATTAATTTTTATGACTCTATATGTAAAGTCAAGGGCTGATACTAATAGCCTTGGTACGGCATAGCGCGACACTATGATAATGGTTATGCAATAGCCTTGGTACGGCATAGCGCGACACTACGATAATGGTTATGCAATAGCCTTGGTACGGCATAGCGCGACACTATGATAATGGTTATGCAATAGCCTTGGTACGGCATAGCGCGACACTACGATAATGGTTATGCAATAGCCTTGGTACGGCATAGCGCGACACTACGATAATGGTTATGCAATAGCCTTGGTACGGCATAGCGCGACACTATGATAATGGTTATGCAATAGCCTTGGTACGGCATAGCGCGACACTACGATAATGGTTATGCAATAGCCTTGGTACGGCATAGCGCGACACTACGATAATGGTTATGCAATAGCCTTGGTACGGCATAGCGCGACACTATGATAATGGTTATGCAATAGCCTTGGTACGGCATAGCGCGACACTACGATAATGGTTATGCAATAGCCTTGGTACGGCATAGCGCGACACTACGATAATGGTTATGCAATAGCCTTGGTACGGCATAGCGCGACACTACGATAATGGTTATGCAATAGCCTTGGTACGGCATAGCGCGACACTATGATAATGGTTATGCAATAGCCTTGGTACGGCATAGCGCGACACTACGATAATGGTTATGCAATAGCCTTGGTACGGCATAGCGCGACACTACGATAATGGTTATGCAATAGCCTTGGTACGGCATAGCGCGACACTACGATAATGGTTATGCAATAGCCTTGGTACGGCATAGCGCGACACTATGATAATGGTTATGCAATAGCCTTGGTACGGCATAGCGCGACACTATGATAATGGTTATGCATGGACAATTAGAACACCGGTGATAACGCTGTAGAGTTGCTGGCGCGTTATGTAAGTAAAGGAAATATATTATACTACCTCTAGATATTAAATTGCAGGCACTTTAAACTTTACCCACCTCTAGACTTTCCGCGCGGTTTCGCCCGTGTAAATTTAAAGGAAAAGTTTAAAAAAACGTTAAAGCAATTTGTGAGATAAGCACTTTCAAATAATATTCCCCGTTTTTTCCACATTTTCCTCTGTTTTTTCACTCCTATTATATATATATATATATATATATATATATATATATATATATATATATATATATATATATATATATATATATATATATATATATATATATATATATATATATATATATATATATATATATATATATATATATATACTTCGCCTAACAGAAATAGTTGAGGTTTAGGCGAAGTATATATATATATATATATATATATATATATATATATATATATATATATATATATATATATATATATATATATATATATATATATATAATAGTCTAATACCTTCCTCGATAAATGGGCTATCTAACACTGAAAGAATTTTCAAATTGGACCAGTAGTTCCTGAGTATATCAACCGCCCAAACTTACATAACCTTTCAGAGTTTTCCATATCAGTTATCAGTTATCACCGTTCGGAATTCGGATATCGCAGACTATGTAACCCAATAAAAAATTTCACCCAGTATTTCTTTGTTTCACATGGTGAATTTTTAAAATGTATGTAATTTTTGAAATAGACGATGGGTTTGCACGCTTCTAACACTAATTTCAATGTGCGATAGGGACAAAAGGTAAAAACTATAATTAGGTATTACATAGCGCCCTTGGGCAGAACTTACAAACGCTTCGACCCTTTGTACATACAAACTATTTTGGATCCTCAAATTGTTTCATATATTTTAGTGAAAGGAGGTGAAATTAACGTGAGGGAATTCTCTTCAAGTACGTGATATTATAATCCATACCTACTAATATTATAAATGCGAAAGTGTTTGTCTGTCTGTCTGTTACCTCTTCACGCCCAAACCGCTGAACCGATTTTACTGAAATTTGGTATGGAGATACTTTGAGTCCCGCGAAAGGACATAGAATACTTATTACCCCGGAAAAATGTACAGTTCCCGCGCGATAAACTAATTTTGACGCAACGGAGTTGCAGGCGTCATCTAGTATTATATGAGTGATTCTATTTTTTCGGTCCCATTTGCTTTCGGGGGCAAAATTTGATATTTACGAAATACATTTTTTCTATCACATACTTTTTAACCCCCGACCAAAAAGAGGGGTATTATAAGTTTGACGTGTCTGTCTGTTTGTCTGTCTGTCTGTCTGTGGCATCGTAGCATCCAAACGCGTGGACCGATTTTGATCTAGTTTTTTTTGTTTGAAAGCTGACATAACCGAGAGTGTTCTTAGCTATAGTTCATCATCATCAGCCTGCTCATTGCTGAAATATCACGGTTTATCTGGTTCGTGATAGGACGATTAGCAACTTGCAGTCGTTTGATGGGTTTTATATTTTGCATTCTGGTTAGTGACCCTTATTAATATATACACATTATTGGAAAGTTGACCTGGTGCTGCAGCATCACCTGGTAATCAATAGGATACCCAACTCCTCACCAACTCAGAGCAGAGGTTTCGTGTTTGGGCTCATTTTAATTGCTACAACCAGTAAGACGTAGATAAACAGTAAATATTTGCATGCTGCTGCTGCAGCATCACCTGGATTCTATGGGAGCCGAGCTCCGTATGAACCCAAAGTGGAGGTTTCATGTTTGGGCTTATAATTGACGGCCTCATCCAAGAGGACATATTTTATAGATGGTATTCATTGAGATATGATCTAGTTGATAGGAATTATTCTGCACAAGTTTAAAAAACATAAACTAAAATTAAATTAAGAAATTAAAAAAAACCCCCGCCAAAAAACTTTAAAAAGTAATGAAATAATATTTACTGACTTTAAATTTAAATCATTCCTAAGAGTAAAGTAATATTTTAGTCCATAATTGTTGTCAAGGTATGTCGGGGGACCGCTAATGTAGATGTTTGATTTCACATAACAATATAGTTTAAGGGTCAGCTCACAGCGACCCGAATCGAGAGAATCAGCGACTATTATGGCGATACAAAATGCAAAAGTCGCTGTTGTGGTAGTTTACTTGGCGGTCCCCCGTCACACCGTGACAACAATTATGGACTAAAATATTACTTTACTCTTAGGAATGATTTAAACTTAAAGTCAGTAAATATTATTTCATTACTTTTTAAAGTTTTTTGGCGGGGGTTTTTTTAAATTTCTTAATTTATAAATTGTTAAGTCTATAGTGTTCTATTTTGCCACGTATTGTGTATTACCGTAAGATAATTAATCAAAAAGATATATTAATCCTTCGATCGGAGGTTCTAGGAATTCCCATTGTATTCTTTTGTTCTCGCGATCACCGGTGCTCGCGCGGGGCCTGAAAGATTAAACATCAAATTGCCAAAATTTCATTTCCCACGCTCGTGCTTACCCAGATTGCTTAGCTTAGACACAATTTTCTTAGAGTTTTCGTAATTAATCTTATCATGTTTTGTACTGGAACATTAGCTTAAATACTCACATTAACCATTTTAAACATAAGAATGAACTCGTGCATGTGCAACATTGAGAGAACGCAGGTTTTAATTTTGTCACGCAAAATTTTTCATATCGTTCCGAGCAAATGGTTTTTATGTTTTTGACCAAATCTGCATCTGTAGATCTACGTGCAAACATGTTTTGGAACCCCCGCGCCCATGTCTGCCATACATTATAGGCGAGATAAGATGTGCGCATTGTTTCTCGGAGAAAATTTAATTTTTAGTTGCAAATTCTCGTTTTGTCACGGGTAAGCTTTCATTACCATCCATTGTCTATTTAAATGACTTTTGTTGCTAGTGATTTTTAGAATACATTATGATTAAGGCTATTGAAATACCTTCTAAAGATATGTTGCAGGGCTTTTGAAAAATATAATAATGCAAAAAAATTTTAAATTAAATGCCAAAACTTCATTTCCATCCACTTCTTTCCCATCCATTCCGTCCGATTTTTAAACCAATTTTCCGATTTTTTTGGTATTATTTAGTATTTTATAACAGATTTTGTCCAAATCCTATCTATATATTACATTCCATTTTTAATATTTCTTGCTGCAAGTCATTTTGTACCAAATTACCGTTAATCTCAAAAACAGAGAATGGATTGCTTCATCATCAGTTGGTTCACTTGAACGGTTCTATTTTGGGGGCTCGTTGTCTGTCTCATCACTATTATCTGCCATTAGATAGAAAAGGGGGGCTTAATTACGTCTGAGACAATATTTACTTAGGAGAAGTCACTGACGTTCAAAATAAAGATTTTTACCTAGCTTGTGGTTTGTGGAACTCTATATAGATATTGTAGAATAGCGCCCTGTCAAAGATATGCTTCTGGAGCCTTCAATGAACCGACGAGCATACATTTCTGACAAATAAATATGGAAAATATATCTTCGAATAGTATTATTCGTGTTCATCTCATGATGAAACTAAATGTGTGATTTTTTTCAAATAACTAGTATTTTTAGTAGCACACTGATAACCCTGTATATTTTCCTTTTAATAAGTACCTATCCATGTAGTACTCATCTAGCTAGTACTTCATAATTAAGTGATTTAACATATTATTTAAGATTTAAAACTGTTTTTTAAGAATTTAAGATTTTATTAGTTACAGGAACATAATACATATTTTTGTTGCTAAACATCACTTTATCTAATGCCTGTTAATGTATAAAGTGGTGTGTAACAAATTGGGATATTATTTTCAAGAGTTTACTAAAGTTTACTAAACTAGTCGTCGCTAAATTGCATAGAACTGCGATTTGTGAAACTATTTCTTAAAATAGTGTTTTCCTTAAAATTCTAGTAAGTTAATTGTTAGGTAAAGTACATGGAATGTTGATTGTATACGATCATATAGTAGAACTAAAGATTGGTTGTATTTTTTAAATTAAATAATAATGTCTGACTTGTTTCCTACTTTTTAACAAAAGTCTTATATTTTGTTAATTTTTTTAGTGGAGGAGAATTAAATAACTGACACTGGTCTTATCACTCATAAAAATAAAACAATAATAAGTATTCTGTTTATCTAACATGAAATTCCTTAATTTTTTTCGCTTCCATATAACTATTTTTCATTTCCATCCAATCCTTTAAATTTCCATCTTATCGATTTTCATTTCCGTCTGTTGCATCATTAACATCCATCTATTTATATCGTAAAATATATAAATAGCAGACTAAGGCAATTCAGGGATCAGAGTAAGTATACGTACACAAGCCTAAATACAAAATTTTGTCGTAATATCTTAAAAAAAAATTAATTCTACAAAAATGGCCGAATGGGACCGAAAAAATAGAACCACCCATATATTTTGTATATTTAATTGTCAGACAAGGACTTTTCATAATAAACTGGATCTTGCTATTAGGAGGGAAATACTTAAAACTTTTATATTGTATTCTCTGTAACAGCGATTCTCAAACTTTTTTGGTGGCGGCCCTTTTAAGAAGTGTCATTTTTCTCGGACCCCCCAATTTTTTTTAAACGAATTGTCTCCATGCTGGTGTCTGATGTCATTTCTAAAAGGTCTCTTTCAGATCCCTTACAAGGAGGAGTACTATTATTATACTTTACGAGCTTTTGCCCGCGGCTATGCTCGCGTTTAGAAGTATTATTATATGGGTGGTTTCACAAAAATATGGATTCTTCGTTTCCGCAGCACATTTCAGTTAAAATCAATACTAATTATTTACTACCACAATTGCTAAATGATAGTTTACAATGTGTTTAATTTATCCCCCAAATTATGTTAAAATTAACATAATATTATATATTTAAAATCTGTTTTATATGTCCCAAATGTCAGGCCCTAGGCGTGTCCGTTCTCCGAAATTTTGTGTTTAGGAATCCATATTTAAAAAAGTACTGTGTTTATACTTATTTTTATTAATATTTTTTAAAATGTTTAAGTACTCGCAGCTAATTATGTGAGTATTTTGTAGTTAAAATAAACAATAATTATTTTTTCTCGAATGAGTTTAGTGTCCTCAACTAATTTCGCCAGGCCCTAGCCACTTACGAATTTTAAAATTTCGCGACATCATTAGAATGTGCGTTGAATATTGTTGGGGAATTTCAGAGTATTACATGAAGTTATGCTCTGACAACACTCGCTTTGCGGCGGTCATTTTATAAATCAGTGCAAAAATGAAAGTTTGTGGGCCACCACGTGGTAATTCCAGTCACTTGTTCAATCCCTAGATAAGTAATTTTGTTGTTTATTGATATTAAATTCTTATGAATTAATCAATATTTATAAGTAATACGTCGGCATTGTTCGCAATATCATATAAGACTTTATAATGTTATTTGCAACAGAATTTTAAGTTCAATTTTATTCCAAAATATCAGTCCCTAGACCATCAGGCCCTAGCTTCTAAAGGCGCTCGGACTGACGTTTAGTATGAAAACATCAGTACTATAACGAAATACATATATTGTTTACCCAACTAGCAAATTAGTCTTTATAAAAAAGCCTAAATGACATTTAGTCGTATAGAAATCGTATAGTTGTAATTAAAGTTTCCAACATCGTGTAACAATATATTAAACGAACAATAGGTCGTATAAGAGCTTAGTCATTTAATTTAGTTCTGTAATAGTTAACAAGACCAAATTATATGACTATCCTATAAATATCGCAGTTGTGACCTTTAAAATACATATTTGATGTTGTATAAAGTTAATTTATATAACAATCATAATCTGGTTGTAATCCCGACCATAACACTACTCTTTATCAGTAATAAGATTTCTACATGGCTATCATGTAAAGTCCATATATTTAACTGTTATAAAATACATCGTTATATATACGTTTCTTACATGATTTTCGACTCTCATTATACGACTATTATTAAATATTTATGAGCCTGATATTCATATTTTGAGAACTTAAATAACTGACTTATGTTATGATTTTAAAATACTTTTAAAACTTACTGTTATAAAACATTTTAGTTATTTAATGATATTTTCATGTTCCTCTTTTACGACTTCGGCCAAGAAATAATCGGCCAAGTGCGATTCGGACTCGCGCAAAAATGGTTCTATAATCTATACCGTTATAGAGCAAACGTTGGCCAAAAATTTTTCTTTTGGGAGCACACTTAATATATTTTTATTTCATTTTAATTTTATTATTAAAGAATTATTAAAGAAGTGTGAACATAGCGGTTCTTGAGACACAGCTCCTGAAGACAGGCAGATGGACAGACAGAAAGATAAACAGATATCAAAGTCTTAGTAATAGGGTCCCGCTTTCACCTTTTTGGTACGGAACCCTAAAATATAGAACTTTCCAATAACTTCAAATCTTTGATTAGTTAAAAATTTTTCGACATCAGAAATTATCACCTTATTGAGAATTCGATAAAATGCATGGGTTTCCACTTTGTTACTGTACCCTAAAAATGGCGGATGATAAAATAAATAAATGGTAACATATGCGACTTATACTCATGAGACATCATATAAAAGTCATCATCATTACCTAAAATTGTGTAATTGTAAAATCTTAAATTAAATTAAATTTAGAAATATTATTTTGCAATTATTCGAAGGGGGCGTCAAAAATTTGTTAAAAAACGTATATACAATCATCGAGAAATTTAATTTCCCTCAGAAAAGTAGATATTGTTACCGACTAACACCAAATACATTACAATAGTCAATAGCATTCATCAATAATAAATATGGCAGACAAACTTTTACCAACATGATGGCTACTTTTTCTTTTATCTTACTTCAACAGAACTGTAAAGTAATTAGTATCCGCAAGAGGGTAACGCTGATGACTCCTTCCCAATGTTTATACAACATCTACTGGATCACAGTACGACGAAACAGTTAAAAAATTAATTACTTTACGACTGCTATACGAATATTTAGCCACTAAAACGACCATGACACGATCGCTATACAAATAAAAGTTATATATTTTGCGCCTATTTCGCGTCATATAAAAGTTAATACGAAAGCTTAATAACCAAAAAGGACTGACTTCAAGTTATAACCAAAACGTTGTCTCGAAAATTATACGACCAAATTTTGCTAGTTGGGTAAGCCTTCTCAACTGAAAAAATATAATAGACTTAAGAAAAACAATTATTGAAAATATTATATCAAAAGCTGAAACTCATCAAGAGCAGTCAAACAAACAGCTTTGGTCTGGCCCAAATGTTGAAAAATATATACTTTTGTGATACAGTTCCACTCTTTATATATCCTATAAGAAGTTTCGACCAAGTAGTCCTAAAATAATATAAAATCGGCTAAGTGCGAGTCAGACTCGCGCATGAAGGCTTTAAAGTTGTCAGTCCCTAGATGCGTAAGTCAGCAAAACTCTAAAAATTTCCTAAAATAATGCATAAAGTGACTGGCCCTTTTAGATAAGACACAATTAATTGATCACCTATCATGTACACTAACAGGGAATTTAATAACAAATTAAAAATGATGAAGACAAAATACCTTCAAAAGTTGCCCTATTTTTGTGAAAGCACCCATATACAAACTTTCATCCCCTATTTTAACCGCTTGGGGGTAGAATTGATCAAAATCCTTTCTTAGCGGATGCCTACGTCATAACATCTACCTGCACGCCAAATTTCAGCCCGATCCGTCCAGTGGTTTGGGCTGTGCGTTGATAGATCACCATGTCAGTCAGTCACCTTTGAGTTTTATGTATTTTGATTTTGTGACAAGGATTAGCGGAGCCAGAACTCCGCAAAGCACACAATTCGAGAACGGCTGCTCTTTAAAAATACTAAGACGTGCTATTTTTTAACCTCTCTGTTTGTTATCCTAATTGCATTATCAGCGCTTATCTTCAAATTAAGATAAATCTGTTAGTACACGAGTCACATAACGACGCATAAAATTCCACAGTCCACGTACGACACAACAGCATTGAACATTTTACACGCCTTATCGCAAAAAAACAGTCTACCACAGAAAAAAAAAGGGAATATTACGCAAAGGTATTACGCAGAGGGCGCCACTTGCACATACAGTAAATAATCCTAGTACTTGTAATTTCAGAATATTGACAGAAACGTTGTCAAACGTCGAACAAAACTTTTTGTTTACTGTCTGCGCTGGTGCTGTCCTCTTGGCGTTAAAAACATTGCAGTAGTATATCCTGTTAAAAATACGTATAATATTATCTTTACAACTTAGGTATATTATTCCTACTTCTAAAACCGATTTAAAAAATATATTATAGTTTATATTAAGCGTTTAACAAGAGCAATATGTTTAAAAACTGTAAATAATCGAATGAAAATCCAATTTACCTGTTGATTGAGCACCGAGCTCGAACTAATCGCGTTACTGGCAAGACCTAGGTCCAATCTAGACATAGACTACCTAGGTCCCAAGTTAGTGCTCGGTCATGGGTACAGATCTTGCAATCTACGAGCGCGCGGCGCCCTTAGTTGTGTGAGTGACCGTATCTATACACGCGTACATGGCTCGCTCGCTACTGACTGCTCCGTCAGGTACGCACACTAACGAAAATGTCTATTCACATTTTCAACTACAAATAAAGGCTACGCGCGCTCGTAGATTGCAAGACCTATAACGGTTAATGAAGATAGGATGTTAGTATCGAATGTGTTGCGACTTGCGCCTAAACGTTGAGCGGTTTTAAACGCGTACGAAAAGCATTCGTGTTGCAAAATATTTCACCTTAAATCCTTCGATCGCGGATTCTTGGAAATCTATTGTTATTCTATTGTTGTCGCGGTCACCGGTGTCCTAATATGGGGCCAAGATAGGTTAATTCAGCCATTCTCAAAGATACCTACATAAATTACTTTTAGAAATGTCATCAGACAGACAGACACCAGCATAATTTAAACATTTCATTCAGACAAAACATGCTATTTCGGGAGTCCGGCAAAAATTGCACTTCTCAAAAGGGTTCCGCCACTAAAAAAGTTTGAGAACCGCTAATCTATCCTATAAAATTACAATGCTTAATGTAAATTTATAGAGATTGCTGACAGGTAAGTTTTGTTAAAAACGTATATTTTGTCCTACATGACTCTACCTACATGACTCTACCTACATGACTCTACCTACATGACTCTACCTACATGACTCTAAAAAACCCCTAGGGTTGACAGTTAACTGGATTTACGTGGCCGTTGGAGTGAACGGTCATAACCATTAGTATCTTTAAATCTTACTCCGTTTTACCTTTAATTTTATGTAAATGACCATCTTTTTCCTTGATTAATGTCTCGGCTAAAGTGAGATAGCGCACGTTTGAGTTAACGATAATGGGACACGTACTGCAGAAGCTGTAAGATCATCTGGAATCTCTGTTTTCAGAGCTGTTTTATAAAACTACTTAAATTCCCTAAATCCATAAGGGTATTGTTACATCTACCGAGTGGAGTGCGAGACAGTGCTCTCGGCCAATCAAATTGTCTATTTGCAGTTTGCACTGTCTTGAACTCTCGACAGTCTTCTCGGTAGGTGTAATCAAGGCCTAAGATTCAGGATGATGTACTATCAGAGAAGTTGATTCCTATGCAAATCGGGGACCTACGTAGTTTGGTTGCGTTACGTCAAACCCAGCCGACAGATCACAATTAACATTGAATTGACATATTCGACCAAGTAACGATGGTCTGTTAATTGCATAGGAATCAACTTCCTTGATGGTACATTGTACACCCAGTCTTACTGCCGCACTCAGAGTGGAACAATAATAAGTGACTAGAGATGTGCCGATCATGACTTTAGCCGACTAGCCGATTAGTCGGCTGCAAAGAAGCCGACTAATCGGCCGACTAGTCGGCAAAGCGGATCATGGTTTCGGAGGTTTCCGTAACGCTTTTTTTACTGCTGTTTCGCGGGTTGCAAATGTGTCGAATTGTGTTATGTTTACTTCGCATACGTTACTTTATTTTGTTTCTATGATACAGTTGATAGTTTTCATTAAATATTTCATGTACATAAAATCTCGATTTAATAATACATACCTACATAATTTGTTGTTAAAATTATATATGTATTTACAAAAATAATTTCTTTACTGGCAAGTAATTTCAGATACACTTCATTTAATTTTAAAATGTGTAACACTGTATGAGTGTGATATGAACACATTATATAAAATATAATAATCAACGTTTTTCTTTAATGTAATTTCAATAAAAGCAAAAAAGTAAAAAGCCGATTAGTCGGCGCTTTTTGCCGACTATTCGCCGACTACAAAAGTGGCCGGATAGTCGGCTTTACCGACTAGTCGGCGACTAGTCGGCACATCTCAAATAATAACTTAAATGTAATTAATTCAAAATTTTGACATAAGCCCCATACATTATCTGTCAAACTCTTCATTAAATTGAAGGTTAATCATAATTAAATGTCTCTGAGTACGGCGGTTACTCCTGAAACTAATTTGATTTCGATTTACAATTATTTTGATTCGATGTCAGTTTTGATCCGGCTTCGATCATAAACGTATAATCTGAATAACTTCGAATAAAAGTTGACATGCCCAAAATCTAAGTTCTCATGCAACTCTATGTTGGCCATGCTATTAGCAATGCAAGTTTGACGTCTGCTTAATGCAATGGGGATTGTCAATTTTTTTTAAATTTTGCTCATTACAAAAACATTTCGAGGAATAAGGTCAGTGATCGTTTTTCTGTATATAAACGAAAAAAATACCCATTATTTACTTATATTTTTGAACAAATATTTTTAACCTTAGTTTGACCTTCAATGGCGTTAAATTAGCAATAAATTCGACCAACATTACGTTTCGAACTTTTGGTAAGCTTCTCGTATCAGCTTTCACATAATGAGAACTTGCATTTGACGAACCAGCCATTATAAATAAGATTGCAAGGAAAAAAAACATACTGCAGAGGTCAATTGGCCGCCGATGATGACGTCAGAGAGAAACTTTAAAAATTTATTGAGAAAAAACTAGCCAATGAATTTCAAAATTATTTAATTTATATTCTTAAAATACCCTATTTTAACGAAAAAAAATATAAAAAGTACATGTGTTTTTTTGGACAATGCCCATTCTGATCTTATTTATTTGGAATACAAAACAGAATACAGCCTACAAAGCTGGATTTATATCATTTTCAGGACTAAGGCACCAGAATAAGATCCACGATACTAATACTAAATAACAGAATTCCTAGCTCTGTAATCCCGAAGAATCCCAAATTTAACAAATAAAATTATAAAGTATGAACAAGATGAGAATAGCGTACATTATTTACTCCTGCATCCCGCCGGAGCATTTGCGATTCTATTCCTATATTCATAGAGTTAAATATTCATCGGCACAGACAACCGCACTGTGTTGAATTTTCTACTGCGCTGCGAAGTCATAATTAAAAGCAAATAAAGTGTTTTAATATTGTTATGATGGTGATGCAATCAGCAATGGCTTCATTATTTAAAACTCTTTCGATATTGTATTATGATTTTGAGAGCTTTGACAATCTACGTTTTCCTATAGAAATTGTATGGAAATTGGAAAATAACAAATTTCTTAACTCCTTGAACCTCTTCCTCTTATTACAAGTTTCTGGTGAAACTGATGATGCTGATTGCTGAATGACTGAAGTTGATTCACCACGCAGTAGAAAGAGAGGACATTACTTCGCCAGGGCCAGTGTTCTACTCTCTGCGAATTTTCAATCGGTTCATTCTGACTCCTGAATGCCAATTTTTGATTCCCAAGTCCCAAAACTAATTAAAAACATTTTTTATCAATCCGAAAAGTGTACAAAACGTCTCTAGAAGTTTTCTCTAAAAATGTACATAGACATAAAAACTATTGACAACATACATATTATAACATCAATCATTTTTAGTGTTCCGTACCCAAAGGGTAAAAACTGGATCCTATTGGCTATTACTGAGACTTCGATGTCTGTCCGTCTGTCTCCAGGCTGTAAATTGTAACTCAAGAATCGCTAAAGCTAGACTTCTGAAATTTTCACAGATTGTGTATTTCTGTTGCCGCTATAATAACAAATACTAAAAACAAAACAATATTAATATTTAAGAGGGCTCCCATTCAACAAACGTGATTTTTTTGGCCTTTTTTGCTTGTAATCAATAATGGTAGCAGGTAGACACTTGAAATACTCACAATATTCGTCATTATATTTGTACATTAATATTTAGTAACAAAATAAAAATAAAATAAATATTTAAGGTAGGCTCCCATACAAAAAACACAATTTTTTGCCAACTTTCGCTCAATAACGGTACGGAACCCTTCGTGCGGGAGTCCGAGTCGCACTTGGCCGATTTTTTAACATAAGCTTGTATGTATTCTGTGCTTAAGCTTAGAGTTTTGTTGATAGCTGTTGATGGTGATGAACGGGTACATGTTAGCGATTAATTGTGTTCAATTGACATTCGGCAGTTTATCAACTAATTGATGTGCGTCTGACCGACATAATATTATTATGTCCTCCATGTTGTGCCACCAAAGCTGGGGAGCTAGGCTCGTCGTCCATGATGGGCAATTATCGCTCTACCTAAATAGTGGTTTTGGGCCAATGTGGACATGCCGTTTGTCTTTTCCGACGGTTCTCACTTTGCGATTTTCTTTCTTAAATTGTTATTCTAAACTAGATGATGCCCGCAGCTCCGTTGCACCAAAATTAGTTTATCGCGTGGAAACCGTACATAATTACATATTTCCGGGATAAAAAGTATCCTATGTCCTTTCCCGGGACTCAAAGTATTTTAGTAACAAATTTCAGCAAAATCGGTTCAGCGGTTTAAGCATGAAGAGGTAACAGACAGACACAATTTCGCATTTATAAAATTTGCCATAAAATATTATTGTATTGAAACATAATAAGCGCAATGACTTTTTGGATTTTTTACCCGCTGCATTATATTATGTAGATTGTAGGTATAGTTTCATTGATAAGTCAGACAGTACAAACGATTTCATTATGCATATTGTTCCAGCTGAAATTGATGCTGAATATTTGATGGTGACCCTTGGGTAGGGTTACCATCTGACCAGATAAAGCCGGTCTAGACCGGATTTCTAGGTGTTAGACCGGACTCCGCCCGGATTTTACGTCAGACCGGATTTTTGTCATACTTGCATGTCCTCCCGCCCGCTCAAGCGGTGAGTGCCGCACGCACTGAGCCCGGAAGTCCCGGAACGCAAGCACTTCTCAGTTCTCAGTGGATCAAAGAGAGAAACTGTCTTTCAGTGGAGTCAGTGAGAGCCATATTGCTTACGCAATATAACAATTAACAGCTAATAAACACTTTGCATGCGGTTGCTAGCAACCAAAAGTATGTCTTTCTGACTGTCCGTCTGCCTGTCTGTCTGTCTGCCTGTCTGTCTGTCTGCCTGGCTGCCTGTTGCCTCTTCACGCCTGAACTGCGGAACCGATTTTGCAGAAATTTAGTATGGAGATACTTTAAGTCCCGGGAAAGGACATATTAAGATACTTTTGATCCCGGAAAAATGTACGGTTCCCGCGCGTTAAACGAACTTGGCGCAACGGAGTTGCGGGCATCATCAAGTACTTAAGTAAATAAAAACGTACTTTCAATACTATGATTTTTATATAATACAGGTGCGTGACCGGACTTTTTTTTCAAAATCAGGATTTTTAGACATGTCAGACAGGATTTTGCATTTTGAGGCCTGGTAACCCTACCCTTGGGGGCGAAGGGCAGTTGCACAGCAGGTGAAGTAAGGTCATACGTCTGATCAGGGGATTCCAATTCCATTATAGATATCGTCACTGGAAAGGAAAAGTCGCTGAAGCGCCATTTTGCTCATATAGAGTTATATATATATATATATATATATATATATATATATATATATATATATATATATATATATATATATATATATATATATATATATATATATATATATATATATATATATATATATATATATATAGTATATATATATATATATATATATTATATATATATATATATATATACATATATATATATATATATATATATATATGTATATATATATATATATATATATATATATATATATATATATATATATATATATATATATATATATATATATACATATACGAGTATTTGGAATCAGCAGATTTTTCTGCGTCGAATGATCGGGGTTTCAAAGCAATCAGAGTAATTTTGTGGTCAGTGAGCAAAATGAAAATTGGTATTATTTTATAAATCTTTTCGCTGAACGACGCTCAAAACTGTCTTTTTTACACATATGTTGCTTAAGTTATTTTTCCATTACTTATTTGGAGCATGAATAACACTTTAGCGATTATTCCATTAGCTCGTATTGTTTACTATGGCGCATCAGCAAATTTTAAGTCAGTAATCATATCAGTTAAGCGAAAAGGTCCTCTAGTCATTTCAATAAAGATATTGTTAAGTCAAAAGTGTCTACTGATAAGAGGAAAATGCTGCGTTTTAATCATTTTTACCTATATTTTTTTAATAGTTTCTGTGATGTCAGATATTTTAATCGAATAAAGATTGTTTAATCAAAGTGACAATAGCGAAAACAATGCTAAATTCAAGACTTTATAAATGGTCTTCAGACATTGATTACTGTATCACCCAAGTAACAAAGTTCTCCTATAGTGCACAGTTTATAGGCTTGCAGCACTTGTAACTCTTTCTTAATAGTTCCAGGTTTTACTACTAAGCTTATAACAGGTTACACGGAGTTTGTTTGGGTTTGTAGTAGACCTGTTCTAGAACGATATAATAGGCGCAGTAAAGGCTAAGATGGCCTATACAAGTGTTTCACCGGTGTAAATATTAGGTATTTGAGAAGACTTGCTCCAGTTTTATAGTACAGTAGTAATTATAAGTCCGCTATAAGGTCATACGCCAGTAATAGTAATTAATAGAACGAAATGCACTTAGTACCATTTGACCTTGTTACTTGATGTGCCAATTATAAGTGAATTACTTAGTTCTATAGTAGTTTTGGTATTATTGCGGGCTCTCGAGTGTTGTTATAGTCTTAATTACTATATAAAGGTTTCTTGAAAACTATTTATTAGTGACCAAAGTATTCTTCGTGATGTCCATCTGAGCTTTTAAAAATTTATCGCACCTTCCATTCCTCCATTTTGAATGCTGTTAGACTACATAATATTATTTTTAAGCACAACTTAGTAAAAGCGCCGTGTTCAATGGGCGAACAAAAATTGAGATGTAAAACACAATATACTTCAACGAAAATAATTGCGCGTTTGCCGTTCAAAAAATTTATCGCACCTTCAAGGACATTTTGAATGCTGTTAGGACTAATATTATTTTTAAGCACAACTTAGTAAATACGCCGTGTTCAATGGGCGAACAAAAATTGAGATGTAAAACACAATATACTTCAACGGAAATACTTGCGCGTTTGCCGTTCAAACATGTATGCACGTACACGTGCGAAATACTTACTTGTTAATACATTACATTTAATATAGATTAACTTACCTTTCATTTATTTTTTATTTTTTTCATCAACCTCACAATACAATTCACAAATGTTTAAAGTAAGTAGCTAGTGATAGAAGCGTGGACTACGTAACAGGCCTGCCTGGTTCTATTGAATGCTCATAGTGAATTTCACGGGAGCAAATAGTTCTGCGTAGTCAAACAATAAGTGTATTATTGGTCTAAGTAGTGCTAGGCAAGTCTACTACGAGTGTATTATTAGCAAAAGTATGCGTATAGAATGGGCCCTTTTCCGTGGTTATAAACGTTTACTAGCCTGTTATAGTCCTGGCTCATGAACAACATGATTCTTAAGACTTTATTTCTGTGTTTACTACGTCTTATCGTTTTCATACATTTGAAGGCATCTCTCATCACAACAAAAAAGTATCTGAAAGTAAATTTCAGCTTAAAGAAAACAAGGAATCATCGAAACCTCATTTCAAATTAAACAATTCCAACAAAAAGTTAAGGAAATACTGATTCTTAGTTGATAGTAGTAGTTGTTTTTATTTTTATAATATAACCGAAATATTTTTATCTAAACTGTAGTACTGTCTATTTAAATTAACAGTAGGTTGCTACAAATAAAGGTACTATTTTTTTTCATTAATTAGAAAAGGATAGGT
Organism: Polyommatus iphigenia; assembly: GCA_963422495.1. Lineage (NCBI taxonomy): Eukaryota > Metazoa > Arthropoda > Insecta > Lepidoptera > Lycaenidae > Polyommatus > Polyommatus iphigenia. Next base: position 2,087,005 of record OY730180.1, read on the forward strand.
ACGTAACATTAAATGAATATTCTGTCCATACTTTCATACTTCCATACTTACTCTACTTACTTAACTTATTACTTACTAAGTTACTAATATTATTAATGCAAAAATGTGTCTGTCTGTCTGTTACCTCTTCACGCTTAAACGGCTGAACCAATTTTGCTAAAATTTGTTATGAAGATACCTTGAGTCCCGGGAAAGGAGTTGCGGGCGTCCTCTAGTCTATACCAATAACATAAAAAATAGAGGAAACCTTTGTATTTTTGTGTCTGTATTTTTGTAACGAATAAACTCAAAAACTACAAAACCGACTTTAAAGTTACATATTTCACCATTATATTGCTACATTATCCCTGAGTAACAAAGACTACTTTTTACCGCCAGAAAATAGCTTTTCCTAAGGGAAAATTTATTTTTTCCGGGTGACGCAGCGACAGAAGGTTAGTTTTTAATAAATTACTTAAAAATGGTTAACTAAATATCTTAATATGAGTATATGTAATATGATAGATAAAAATTTATATATTTTTATTAACCAAGTATATAAAGGTTTTCTAAACTATTACAAATGGAGCCTTCTCGCAAACTTTGTTTCAGAAGGTTCCACTCTTACAATGATAACAAAGACAAACCTTAGGTAAAATTATAAATAAACATGTTTTACAAAATTTTTATTTCATTTGATTTGATTGAATTATGCAGTCAACTATTCTTCTCTTTTTTCTCTTCTATTCTCAAAAATTTCTTTGACTAAAAAAGTATGACTTAATAAATTATATTATAAGGTGTTAAATGCTGTTTTGTTTTTACTTTCTGAAAAAATTGTTACCAAAGGACAGAGTCATGTACCAAAAGAAAATACTATAGCTGCCTAGGAAGAGTCAATTGACGAGATTTGTGGTTATGCTAAAATATTGTCACCGGAAACATCTGCGAATCAATCAAAATGACTTACACACTAACTAACCCGACTTCACCTGTTACCAAGATGTTGTTCTGTAACCGTATTTAACCAAGACTGTGTAAAGTGTACATTTGGGATTGAGGCCTGGTGTCCTGAAATACTCACTCATGGGCTCACGCCCAGTTTAGGCACCAGTCTCCCACAATAACCTAAGATTGTTTTAATATAGTCTAAGTTAATTATGTAATTGATTTTTTGTGGTGAGAAAATAAATTATTATTATTATTAATCATCTACCCCTTCAAAACCATCGTCACCTAAGCATAATATTACGAAAAGCACTGTTAACGAATCAGTGATGACGACAAGACTAAAACAGTAAATTATACGTCAAAAATTTCATTTGTTTTCAGGTCGCTAAGAAAAGAAACAGTTATTTAATATCACAAATTCATTACTAAAAATACAAACTAAAATAAAATATACAAATATATACGGTTATTTAACTGAATTGCTTGTACTTTAGTATTCGATTACTACATTTTAAAATATCTTAAACACTTTAGCTACTTTAACCAGGTCATGTTGGTTCATTTTGGACGTTAAGAATAAAATACCAGCTGATAAGAGACAATAATGGGTGGTAAGCAAAAATCACTGTTAAGAAATATATAAAGTGATGGTAGTTTAGCAAAATTGAACTTTTCTTTTTTGGAGGTTAGCGACTTTTCCGGGCTCTAAATTTTTAAAGTTGGTACTAATATTCGCTGAAGCGCCACTTATCTTCTAAACTAATGCGATATTAGATTGGGTATTAGCTTCAAAAAATGATAAAAAAAATCATCCATACAATAGGTTTTGGAATTTCCAAAATCGGTAAAAGGGTTGCAAAGATATGAATTTTTTTCCAAAAATTTAAAACTTTAAAACGCTCTCTCCTAAAGTTGCCTATATGGAGGTTAGCGACTTTTCCATTCCAGTGACGATATATAGATTTAGACATCCGCATCTGCATCCGCATCCGCAATAAATTGATGCGGATTTTTATGCGGATGCGGATGTCATACGAGTTGCGACAAGAAAAAAAAATCGGCGGGACTTGTGAATGGCGCGTGCGGTTTGCGCGTGACAAATAACCAATAGGAGCGAAAAAGCCGGCCAAGTGCGTATTGGCCACGCACAATAGAGGGTTCCGCAGTACCGCCAGTTTTTGATAAGTTTTGTATGGTCAATGAATGTACAATTATAACATGTTTTACACTACTAACAACATCATCTCAGTTACATTAAAAGGAATTTGAACGAAAAATTCCTTTGCACTTCTTTATAATTTAATTTATAAAGTCTTCTTAGCCGTGATAATTTTCTTTTTAAATTTAGCACATTTCCTACTCTCGTGAACTTTTTCACATAACTATTTTTCAGAATCAACCGTTTACGAGTAGCTAATAGCTGGTAGAAGGGGGAGTTTTTCCACTTTAAGACTTCATATTTTACAAATGGATCCCTAAATCGGAAAATGACCTTCGAATACTCGTAATATTTTTAAAAACCCTATCCAACGACACCATACACGGTGGAGTAGACGCGAAAATAAAATAATTATCCCCGCTTGATGTGTAAGGGAGGTCCCCTGAAATTTTTAAAGATTTTATATTATACCATTTTGTCGACATCGTTTATATTATGTGCATTTATGCCAAATTTCGGCTTTGAAGGCTATTCTCTGAGCAAAACCACGGAGAAACAGGCAGAGAGAAAATATAAGGGTTCCTTGTTGAATACGGAACCCTAAAAACGGTGACAGGATCCGACGCGTCTTTTGTGGTACATATCAATTGTCTTTGTCATTTGTACATTAAGTTTGTTTGTGCTTCATACTTAATAAAAAGCGGCATTATTACTATTTAATAATTTAAGTAAGTATAATGCTTCAAGCTCTTATTTATAACTTCGTGTACTTACTAACAAAAAAGTGGTTGAGGGGAATGAATGTAATTTTCATTTACAAATTATTATCTCTTCAATACAAAAGTATTATTATAGTACAGGTACCCTAGAACATTTTTTTATTACTATCAAGGTAATTTTTCGTAAGCAGCTTCATTTTGATAAGACCAACAACAATTTCCTCTGCGAAAGTGGTAGCTAACAGAGATATTATATTATTATGATTTACTATTTCGATTTGATGGTCCTAAAATATGGATTGTTCTAATAAAAATGCTACTCACGAAAAATTTGCTTGCTATTAATAAAAAATTTGTTCTAGGAAACCATGTAAGTACTTACTAAGTATTATATTTTGTAACACATTAATAAAAATTAAAATAATAATTTTTCAATATTATAATTCTTTATTTATAAACCATAATATTTATGTAGGATCCAAAACATCCGCATCCGCATCCGCGGATGTGAACCTCTAAAAATCCGCATCCGCATTCACATCCGCGGATGTGAAAAAATCGGGATCCGCAACATCCCTGGTTCGAACATCAGAAGAGCTACGTGCGTTGCCGGCCTTTTAAGGGAGATCGCAGACGACAGACTTTTGTGCGATCCAAGTCTGCGGCTTACATACATTCCGCATGGCGCGCGCCATCAGATTGTATGGAAGCCGCAGACTTTGATCGCACAAAAGTCTGTCGTCTGCGATCTCCCTAAAAGGGAATACGCTCTCTTCTTGAAGGTTTGCAGGTCGTACTTACATTATTATAGTTCCGGAAATACTGCGTAACTAAACGCGCAGTGCGCGGCAGAAAGTTACGCGAAAAACGCAAAGCTTTTTATGTTTATAATATTAGTATTATAGATAAAATATAGATTACAAAGAGAAAAAAATGTGTTTTCATCGATAAGCCCCCGAAAGTACTGCGCCATCTTTGAAGGTCATAGATTAGGCCTATAGTAACTGTATTATACTACGGGAAGTCGGGAAGGACATAGTATACTTTTTATCAGGGAAAAATGTTACATTACCGAGGGATATGGTTTTACCCGGCGAAGCCAAGCGCAACTTATAGTAGCCGGCCAACACTCCCAAAACGTTTGTAAAGAGTATTTTTGCTGTTTATACTGCATTGCATTGGAAAGTAAATAATAATAATAATTTAATTAACAAAATATATTATGTACTTCACTTTGATTTAACGTAGAATTTGACAGAAAATGTATGAAGTTTAGATGTGAAAACCTTAATATCTCTCTAAATGTTGTTTTCTCGTAAACATTTTCTCACTATCGGGCTACCAAGTTTTATTATATTATAATATTTTCATGCTAAACTACGCTAGCCTTACACGGTAGTTTTGTTATCAGTAGGGCCCGGATTTATATGTAAATACATATTTTTATTTTACGCGATTTTCGGCCTAGAATGTGTTTTCTACGCGAATTATCATGTTTAGACTGTGAAAAACCAAGTTCTATTTTCCATATTTTAGGGTTTTACAAAGATAAGTCCATATTTTGCAAGAAAATGTCATAATCATCCATATTTCCATAAAAATACAAAAAAAAATACGTTCCCGCCACCATGCGGCTGCGTATTTTGGTACTCTCGCGTTTTATCGTCGTATTTTGTTTCCAAAGAAGATTATTGAAGAAACAGAAAATAAAGTTTCAGATGCTAAAGGTCCTGTTGCTGACATAGCTAAACAAACACTGAAGTATGTTTGGGTCTTCGGATAAAATAAATTTGAGTCTAATTTAATTAAGTAATAGGTACACAAAAAAAATCAAAATTCTGTGCCGATTTTTAATGTTTGATGTATTGCACTATGCATCCATCACGTCATGTGACGTGTAGAGATCATTTAGCCAATATTAAGTGGACCCATTATTTTCTGTACGAAAGACTTTTATTCCCAAACCAAATATTATGCTTTCTGGCATAGCTATTCCATTATATACCTAAATAGCTGCTGGCTAGCACAGCATATTTCTGGCCTCTATCTCTTTGTTAACTGTCACGAGTGACTCTTTTCTTAGCTAATAATGGTTAATTACTATAATTTTATACTCCGTATTTTTTTCCATATTTCTATTTAATGCTCCATATTTTTCCATATTTTCGATTTTTTTGTCCATATTTTATGTACATATTTTGGATTTTTTAATACATATTTTTCCGGGCCCTAGTTATCAGCTATCAAGGTTGCACGGTGTTGCTATTTTTGCTACATATTCATCAAAATGACATGGATTAATATGGTAATTAGTCCTTGTATGGCGTGACTTGCATGCTGCGTAATGATGAGCAAATATTGGCGATTACATAGTACAGATTTTTTGTCAATTGCGGTCTTAAAGGTTGGCCTGAGATCAAGTGGTTAAGAGGAGACACTCTACCGTTTTTCTATACTTGAAACGTTGTCCCCTGTTTCCTTCCTGGATAATTTCCGGTAGAGTTATAATTTTTTCCTGAATATCTATGGCCGCTATTAGCATGTCCCTATGTTATGCCCAGATTTTCAGCTGTGTTCAAACTTCAAACATCCAGAAAACAAAGGCAAAAAAAAACATAGGAACGCAGCTTAAGGGGCCGGGTACCCTCGAAATTCTCATACATACGTAATACCAAAATCATTTTCTCATACGAAAATATTTAACATGTTTGAGTTATTTTTCAGCTTAAAATAGTAATTATCTAGGTTCCTGCACAAAAATTTACTTCAAAATATTTAAACACTAAAAAAATTTTTTTTTGAGCATAAATTTTTTTAGTAAATTTACTACTAAATTTTTAAACACTAAAAAATAGAGTAAAACACTCAAAAATATATAAAGAAATAGTACTACAAAATATTTCAATACTAAGAAATATTTTTCAGAGTTTAAATATTTTGTAGTAAATTTACTATTTATTTATATATTTTTTAGTGTTTTGCTCTATTTTTTAGTGTTTAAATATTTAGTAGTAAATTAACTAAAAAAAAATTATACACAAAAAAAAAATTTACTGTTTAAATATTTTGAAGTAAATTTTTGTGCAGGAACCTAGGTATATTACTATTTAAAGCTGAAAAATAACTCAAACATGTTAAATATTTTCGTATGAGAAAATGGTTTTGGTATTACGTATGTATGAGAATTTCGAGGGTACCCCGGCCTCTTAAGCCTGCTTTAATTTTTAGTGAAAAAAGAAGAAATCAGGAGACAAGACAAGAGTCGTTGCTTTTCTGTTCTTTTATTCAATCATCATCAAATCAAGATCAAGTCTCTATCGCGCTTTTCGGGGGAGGCTTGAGACACAATAGACATAACTACCAGTATTTCGACTGCAAAGAAATGGACAGGTTTCAATATCTGTCAAATTCGTCGGGTTTCACTAGGATAAGTTAAAGGCTGGCGCGCTGGCTGATATAATTTATTTTTAAAAATAAGATTTTGAAATTGAATTCTGAAGTTTTCGAATTCTGACAGTTTTCTTTGCATGTGCCAAAATATAAACAACAACTAAATTTGTAGGTAACGACTAACGACCCTAGCGACGACTTTTGTCTTAATACGTCAAACTTAATTTTTTTTACATCAGTTCTAAGTCGGCATACTCTATCATTCTGTCTACTCTGCTTGAGGTTAGGGAGACAGCGATAGATTTTACAAATATGTACTTGTTTCTCATTTCTCTAGCCCTATTGTCTCCTTTTAAGATTCTGAGATAGGTAAATACGTCTATGATGCATGCCTAGCGGGCCCCTAGACGAGCAATTTTATTGTGCAATACACGATTCTATTTTATTGAACCGTTTATTTGACGATTAGATTGAAGGCGCGCGATGTTCAATACTCAGTATACAAAACAAACTCTGTAGTCTGTATTCTGAGGGTCAATGTCAACCTTAGACGGTCAATAATATTACGCACTCAGAATACACAACAATCTGTATTCTGAGTTTACACAATACGTGATATTGCACAATAAAATTGATCGTCTAGATCCGCATAGAATAAAGGCGGCAATATATTATAGAAGTAAACATTGTCAACAAAATGTCAATCATGGCCTAGCAAGTAACACGAAGAGGATAAAATTATCAGGATCGTGCTAATATTATTACTGCGCAACCACGATAAATATCATGGTTTTTATGTCCCAATATGGAGAGGTTTCTTAATGAATAATGAGTTATGTTATGAACTTATGACGTATCTAATTATTATAAGAGTACAGGTAAGTACTACTTACTAGATTAACTCAGTTAAAACTTAGTTTCCACCTGCAAACTCCAGAGTTTCTACTAGTTCATGCCCTAAAATCTAGTATTATAAATGTGAAAGTCTGTCTGTCTGTTAGCTGTTACCTCTTCACGCCCATACCACTGAACCGGTTTTGCTAAAATTTGGTATGGAGATGCTTTGAGTCCTGGGAAAGGACACAGGATACTTTTTATCTCGGAAAGATGTGCGGTTCCCGCGCGATAAACGAATGTTGGCGCAACGGAGTTGCGGGCGTCATCTAGTTATAATATTATTAAAATATTTTATACGCATCAAAGCGCTAAACAATTTGTAACAACGAATCAAAAGGTGAGTAATTATGAATATTATCAAAAAACACACCCTTTTATATTGAAACGAGGTCAGGAGCTAGTCACGTGACTGTACAGTCGAACACGGAACTCGATTATCACTTTTCGACTTTATTTCTTGGTAATAAGGATCAGGGATAGTGAACTATTTGATTAAGACCTTGGACAGAGAATAGTCTACAAACCAGGAGAACTCATTTGAACCATAAAGTCTTAATAAGTAGTAAGTTCATTCGAGTGAAGAACATTCACTTTGTAGACTTTCACTCAAATGAACAATAATTATTTTGTGATTGCTTTATTTTGATCAGCAATTCAGCACACATTCGGTACTTGTCGTGCTTGGAACTTCCAAGTTGGAAGTTGGAGTACATAGTTCAAGGTGTAAAATGAAAGACAAATAACCTACTTTTTTGAAGTCGGTTAAAATTAACACAAAACGAACCGTTATTAATCATTATTATCAGTTTTACCATAACCATAAGTGCGATTTGTGAAAATGTGCTAATCATTAATTTCCACGACTGTACGTGTACATAGAACCACAGAATATATATTAGTTGTACCAAATAGAACAGGAAAACGCTATACATACTTATTGCACTAACAAATATATAAATCATTCGTTAATTGTGATTTGTGAGTTGTGACTAGCTACTGATAATCCTCTATTAATTATTATTAGAAATTAATAATAATAATAAAATGTATTCTTGTTTATGGTTTACATGTAACATACGATTTAGTTATTTATCATTTTGACTATTAGTTATTTAGCTACTTACTGGCTATTTCTCAAGGGCGACCATTTCTTGAAAGAAAAAGTTATTACACTTGGTAATTATTTAAAACAAACCTTGTCACAATTGAAATAAAGGGCATTATTCATTAAAGCCAACATTTAAATGTAAAATTGACATAACAATATTTTTTATGTTATAAAAAGTAAGTATTTTATTAGTTGAACACATTTTTACAATGCTACAATCTTATAAAAGATAAAAACATGGCTAGATTTGTTACTGTCTGATGTTTCATAATGTTTCAGTAATTTACTAAGGTCCTTAAAAATTCTTAAAACAGATGTAAAAATGGGTTGAATTTCAGATATATATTATCAGTATGATAAACTCAAAACATAATGACGTTCAAAATTGAGTTATTTTTCTAACTTAAAACATAAACATTCTGAATTCGGTATCAATATCGTTCATTCAAGAATGACAGCTCATTCATAAATGACATTTTAACATTCTACATTCGTCGAGACAAAAACTGTCTGTAGTAAAATGTTAATTAATTCATGAGTCATAACTCATAACTTAATTCGAGGATAGAAACAAAGTTATCATAGAATTCTTATTATACTCTCGAATCTCAAACATTCACATGACACTCATGACAACTAGGTTATGAATTAATATTCATCAGCTGAGCTCTACTGGCATACAACTTGAATTTTATGTTCCTTTATTTATTGCTAAGTTTAGTAATGCTGACTGCAGGACATGCGACAGGCGTGAAACCAGCGTACTTACCTAAATAATAAAAGTGTGAATGAATAACAAAACCGTATTTTAAAGTTACCACACGTCGACTCACTGTGCAAACTGCGAAGTTAATTTTAACCTTAAAGATAACCTATAACTTTACTCTGTGCATTGTAACTCACCGTTTTGACTTCGTTGGAAGACTTGGCGGTGGACATCGCCTTGATCATCCTGCTGGAGTTATCCAACAGACACTTTTGAATACTCATCGCTATAACTTACGGCCACTGCACGTCACTAACACTTATTACATATCGGATAGCACACATTCACATTTTACTCGCGTCCGACTCGCGTTTTGTTAGGTTATATCCATGGATTTGACGTAAGAAAGTTTAGTGTGCGCGCGGCGTGACGGCGCGCGTACACTTCCCGGCGGTTCGAGCTCGACTGACCCGCGCGGCGCCAGTGTTACCAGATGGTCTCGGCGCCGTACCCCTGAACTAATTTGATTTCCTCCTAGAAATCCCCTAAATTACTTTTTCTTTTAATATTCAATAAAAATATATAATATTACTAAACTTTATTGCAGCTCGACAAGGCTTTATACTACGAATAATAAAACCAGGAAACGTAACTCCCATACTAATACAGTTTTAAATTTGGTTCCATTCAAACTGTCATGTAACGTCAGCCTTTGTACCGCTCAAGGTCACCTAAATATTGCAAATGTATGAAAAGTGAACCTAAGGTACACTTTTTTGACAAGTATTTTGGAGCATGTTTTTTGACGGAGTTACTCTTCCTTAGTTTTTTTATTATTCGTAGGCTTTATATGAATGTGGCGAGAAAAGGAACTAACGATTCTATCTTCTTCTTCTTCTTTTAATAATGGCCGACTCGGTGAGTTGCCAATGTCAGAGTGGCTAACGATTCTATCATACAAAAACATCATTTTGACAGTTCTCCTTTACCAGCAGCGCCCATTGACATCATTGACATGTTCATTTAAAGCCTTGTCGAACTGTATTCATCTTTTCAACATCTCGAATCTCGACCTCGATTAGTTGTTGTGGCGCTCAAGTAATTTTAAGATGGTAAAAAAATATTAGGAACGTGATATTTGGCAAAAAAAAACTGTATTTGACGTGAATTTTGAATTTCCCCTAAAAAATCCCCCAAATATTTTTTCCCCCTGTTTTGCCCCTAACTTGGTCGAAAACCCCCTAAATCTAGGAGGAAATCCCCTGATCTGGCAACACTGCGCGGCGCACCGCGGGCCGCCGGCCGCGGCGCCCGCAGCGACGGCAGCGCCACACAACAAAGAACATTTTCTGAAACATCTGCTCTTTCCTAAACTATTTACATAAATTACCCCGCGAGACCTCTTTTTGTGTCACCCATATTATATAACTCGTAAATTGCTCCGAAATTACAAGCCGTAAGTTGTAATTTTACAGGCCCATGTCCTTGGCAGTTGTATCCACAGACTACAACAGTAGATTGGCTGTAATTGTTAACTTTACAAAGCAGCAATTTCATTAATTTTAACCGAATGGAATGAAAGACCGGGAAACGCTGAAAAATAATCAATTTCCGCACGGTCTTTCACGGCTTTTGTGACGTTTGACGGATTGACAATGAAACGATCCTTTACAGTGAATTATAGTGAACCAAAATTAATTATTTTAATTAAAGTAAACTATACCTACCTATAGAGGTACTAAACAAAAAAAGTTCAATAATTAAGATTCAATTTCGATGCACTGTAGAAAATCCGCCAGGGTCTAATTTTTGTTAATATTAGGTATTGATGAGTCAACTCTTCAATCTTTATACAAGTCGTTTAAAATGTTTATCAACTGGGCACGGACGTAAAAAAATACGGACGGAGCATTATACACTATAAAGAGGTGAAGCATGCAAGGTACGACAATTTCGTTTACTGTACTGTATTTGTACCAGGTTAAAAGTATTCTGTCATTTGTACACGTGACCGACACTCACACACGCAACTAGGTACTACAACCCGCTGTCATTATACATTGAGTGACGGCGCCAATGACACGCACACATCCTACACGGGCGGCCATAACTATGCTTCACTCGGGATTAGACAAGGCACAGATTAAGGATATAGGAGACAAGGTTACGTCCGTATTTTTTTTAAGTCCGTGCAACTGGGTACATTTTCAAAAATTTAGGCTCATCTTTAATTTTTAGCAAGGAAAATGGTGTGATTCCAGATTGTCTGTCTGTCTGTCTGTCCGTCCGTCCGTCCGTCTGTCTGTCTGTCTGTCTGTCTGTGGCATCGTAGCATCCAAACGGGTGGACCGATTTTGATCTAGTTTTTTTTTTGAAAGCTAACATGACCGAGAGTGTTCTTAGCTATAGTTCATCATTATCATCCTGCTCATTGCTGAAATATCACGGTTTATCTGGTTCGTGATAGGACGATTAGCAACTTGCAGTCGTTTGATGGGTTTTATATTATTTTGCATTCTAGTCCGTGACACTTATATGAATAGGTATATACACATTATTGGAAAGTTGACCTGGTGCTGCAGCATCACCTGGTAATCAATAGGATACTCAACTCCTCACCAACTTAGAGCAGAGGTTTCGTGTTTGGGCTAATTTTAATTGCGATAACCAGTAAGACGTAGATAAACAGTAAATATTTGCATGCTGCTGCTGCAGCATCACCTGGATTCTATAGGAGCCGAGCTCCGTATGAACCCTAAGTGGAGGTTTCATGTTTGGGCTCATATTGACGCGGACGGCCTCATCCAAGAGGACATAATATTTTATACATGGTATTCATTGGTATATGATCCAGTTGATAGGAATTATTATGCACAAGTTTAAAAAGCATAAAATTAAATTAAATTAAGAAATTAAAAAAAACCCTGCCAAAAAACTTTAAAAAGTAATGAAAAAAATCGGTTGTCAGTAAAGTCGGTTTACTGACGATAGTTGAACGTGACAACGTCATAGCCTTAACCCCTCAGTTCCGGGAAAAATCTATGCAAAAAAGTTGGCAGGTCAATGTGCAAAAAAAAAATGGCGCCCGGTCTACCCTCTTTGTAAAATTAATGTAATATCCTTACATACAATCCATATTTTATGTTTGTGTGAACTACATTATAATATATGTTAAATTTTCTATCTATCAAGCCATCATAATATAGTATTTAGTCCGATGTGATATTAGTTTCTCAATTATAAACTTTCGAAACTATAATTAGTGACTTGTTCAGAAGAAATAAACGAATACTTTATTCTTCATATATTAAGTCATACCTTGACACGTAGGAAATAGAGCACAATTTTGAATAGCCGAAATAATACTAATAGCTCACAGATTGTTTATTTATTTTTCATTCAGAGTGTGGTCAATGTATCAAAGGTCATAACTAACCAAACTTCTTCATACAAAAGTATTCTCTAAGTCATCGAAAATACGTAATATAATCGAAACAAAGAGCGCGGCCCAGGTGGGCCTTACGGTTGTTGAGAGACTTGAGAGTGTAAATGGAACGCCTCAGAGCTGTCAGCGAGGTAACGCCGCATGAACTGTCATGTTTTTCGGGCGCGCACCCCATATCGAATTATAAGACGTTATCACGTCAATAATATTTACTGAAGGTCCTTTAAGTTCAAATAATTCCTAAGAGTAAAGTAATATTTTAGTCCATAAATGTTGTCAAGGTGTGTCGGGGGACCCCTAATGTAGATTTCACATAATATTATAGTTTAAGGGTCAGTTCACAGCGACCCGAATCGAGCGAATATATCGAGCGATACAAAATGCAAAAGTCGTACTTTACTTGGCGGTCCCCCTACACACCGTGACATTTATGGATTAAAATATTACTTTACTCTTTGGAATTATTTAAACTTATAGGACCTTCAGTAAATATTATTTCATTACTTTTTAAAGTTTTTTGGCGGGGTTTTTTTTTAATTTCTTAATTTAATTGACACCATCTCGACTTTCGAATAATATCTAGTTTAAAGTGTTTGGTAAATAAAATATTATGTACTTAAATATTAATATTGTACTATCAGAGAAGTCGATTCTTAGGCAGATGGGGGACCAACGTAATTTGTTCGCGTTACGTCAAACATGAGTCATGACGAACGACGACGACGAATTCACATGATCCGACTAAATTTCGTTGGTCTGTCAACTGCTTAAGAATCAATTTCCTCGACGGCACTATGTATAACAGGTAGTTCCGGACTCAGGAAGGAACATTACCAGTTCCGGGATCGTATCGGAATTTGGGGACCGAGCCTTCCGTTCCGGATGCGTACTCCTGATTATTATATTTTATTGTTAATCACTTGTTAACCAGGCAATTTGTCATTGAACCTTTTATACTTAATGTTATAAGTTATAACTTATTACATATTTTATAAAGTAAAATATAATGCTAAGAATATTTTATATGTGCTTCATCACGAATGGGCCAGCTCGACCGGAGAAATACCACGTTCTCACAGAAAACCGTCGTGAAACAGCGCTTGCGCTGTGTTTCGCCGAGTGAGTGAGTTTACCGGAAGCCCAATCCCCTACCCTATTCCCTTCCCTACCCATCCCTACCCTCCCCTATTAACCTATTCCCTCTTAAAAGGCCGGCAACGCACCTGCAGCTCTTCTGATGCTGCGAGTGTCCATAGGCGACGGAAGTTGCTTTCCATCAGGTGACCCGTTTGCTCGTTTGCCACCTTATTTCATTAAAAAAAATCCAAGGTTTCAGCGAACGATTTATTTTTTAAAATATTTTAGATTTTAAACTGTTCAAACTTTCTTCATTTGCTGTCCAAGAGGATATGGAATGGAACTTCTAACAGTTCTAACAAACTAAACTCCTTGTCCTTGTTGGCTGTTCGTTGTAACTTATTTAACTTAAAACTTAATCCTTCGATCGGGGATTCTTGGAAATGCTATTGTATTCTATTGTTGTCGCGATCGCCGTTGCTTGTACGGGGCTTGATGGGAATTGGGATATTATAACTTAAAACTTTTATTATATTCGGAACTTGGAAACATTTTAACCTCATCCTTGTCCGATTCATTTGTAAAATACATCTTCTACGTAATGTAGATAAAAGTTTTGGTTTTCTCTAGCGTCTCCTTTATTTAGATTTACATATAATGCAAACGGAAAAACTGCGTCTTTAAAAACATATTTTTAAAACAGCTGTGCTGCACCGTGCACGGAACTTTGAGTCTGAAAAATCTACGTTGTAAAACTACTAGCGACATCTATTAACCAATACAAAACTAAGTGCTTTACTCATTCACATTGTAGTACCCACTGATGTCGCTAGATGGCGCTTCAAATAAAACACAACACGTGAATGACCGATGCTCTGAAAGCATCTTGGTTAGGAATGACGACGCATGATTTTGTTATCACAACGATAACATCACGTCTAGGGAAAAGAGTATTTAAAAATATTTATATGCCGCATTTATCAGTCGCGTAGTCCATGCTGGCTAGAGCATTCGTTCAGGCATTTTTTAGGTAATTTTTGCTAGTGTTGGGCATTGCATTGTGTAAATTTATCGATATTGCAAGTTTTCAATGGCACATTGTTTTGATAACAGCGATTGTTTTTGTTTTGTATTCAAAACAATAATATTAATTTTAATGAGCATTTTAACTAAATTTAAAAAAAAAAAAACTGTCGTTTACCTGATTTTGTGAAAAGTAATTATTGTTTCTATCTTTTTTTTAGCACATCATCAAAAATGAGCCGAACACCCGATCCCGCTAAAGTCCTAATCAGAGAGCAGATTGCTAAGAAAATTTCTGAACTGTCTAAAGAAGAAAAGAAGCGGCAATCTGACATCGTATTTAATAAAGTAAGTGTTTTTTTTTTTCAATTGGGTATCATGTGCTATTATAAAATTAACAATAACTGTTTTTTAATAACTTAATATCCTGAGTCCTGACATAGGTACTTTACCTACATAATATCTAATATTACAAATCGAAAATGTGGCTCTTTGTCTATGTCGGATTCAACTGCTAAAATGGTTTTGATGAAATTTTGTTTGAATATTATATTTTAAATCCTGCGAAAGGGGATTGGATAGTGTTTTTTATCCTGGAAACATTTAAAAGCACACTTTTAGTTTCGTTCTTTCTATGAAGGAGTGTGCAATTTTCCCGTTCAAGAAAAAGATTTCCTGTTCAAGAAGGTTAACCCGATATTCAAATGTCATAGAAATTAATAATAAAAAAAATATATAATTAAGAAACGTGTAAATTCGAGGCTGTTTGTTGTTTGGATGATCAGCAAATCTTATAGGCGCAGGCCATTATCATGATATGCTAATGAATGATTGAATGATAATAAAGATATAAAGACAATAAATAAAAAGGTTATCGGTTGACACAGGGTGCTCGTCAAAACAATAATTTTCTGAGATTTTCCTCAATGGCTTTTTTATCTGACGAAATCATTTGTTAAGGTCTTTATTAAAGTCGAAAGTACCTGAAGATTTATTTCAAAAGTTAAGTTTATTTGATTTGAATGAATATTTTCCTTTGGCTCAGAGCTTAAGGTTTGACTTTTGGCGCAAGGAATTTCTTTTAAGAGATATACGAAACCCTTTAAGATCTAGGGTTGCCCCATAGCTATATTTAAGGGTTACGTCTCTCATCTGCGTACTTTTGCCGTAGTTAGTGGCGGATTTATATTCGTTATGGGTATGGTAAATAGTTCACTTTATTTCCGTCGCACAATGAACAAAATCTGCCGCCCCCCTAGGACGTTGCCTAAACGGCCTATTTATAAATGCAGGGCTGGCAGCCTGGCCTTATGGAGCATAATTGGTGAAAACTGCAATTTCCTACATTTTCCAGATCATCAACCACCCTCACTACAAATCGGCGCAGCGAATCACAATCTTCATGAGCACGAGTGATGAGGTGGACACGGCGCCCATCATCGCCCACATCAAGTCCCGGGGAGCAACCGCCTTCGTGCCCCAATACGCTGGTGGCATCATGAGGATGCTGAAACTGGAAAGTGGTGACGAAGACAACATGCCGCTCACCAGACACGGGATACAGCAGCATAGTAAAGATCAGCAGAGGGAAGATGCGTTGGATAAAGGTAAACTATGTAACCTAAATTCA
The DNA here is from genome assembly GCA_963422495.1 of Polyommatus iphigenia. NCBI lineage: Eukaryota > Metazoa > Arthropoda > Insecta > Lepidoptera > Lycaenidae > Polyommatus > Polyommatus iphigenia. The sequence goes on from OY730180.1 coordinate 2,103,089, forward strand.
CGAATGAATTGTCACTTGTCCCATGTAAAGTGGGTCTAAAAGAAAACCAGCACAGTATCAGACTAGCAGGTGATGCCTTTCGTGCTTCAGTAGAAAGAAATTACGTACACGGAGGTCGTGGTTCTTTTAAGATAGCAATTTATAATATTGTTGTCACTTATCAATAATCTCTTGTAAATTATTTTCAGGCATAGATCTAATAATAGCGCCTGGGGTCGCGTTCTCCCGCGACGGCGGCCGCGTCGGCCACGGGGGAGGTTACTATGACAAATACATCACCAAACTACGCCAGGATCCTAAGACTGCGCCGAAGGTAGCAATTTTTTTTACTCAGTAGTTAGTCCATAATTAGTAGAACTACAGCTGTAGTCATGTCGCGGAGCTTGTGGAAATTCATCCATTGGTTCATGGCTATATTATCTCTTTCATTCGTATACTATATCGGTTGTCAGCGAAATTACATGATGAATTGAAATTATTCTATCTAATGTTAAACTTATGCTAAGTTTAAGTCTGAATAATAGAAGAAGTATAACTAATAGGGGTTAACTAAATATTGGTCCCTACAAATTCTACAATATTAATGAATTAAAAAATAATTATCATTATTTAATTTGCCTAAAAAATTTTTCAGGTCGTGGCGATAGCGTTCAACTGTCAAGTTCTGGATAAAGTTCCAATGAACGAGCTGGATCAGAGAATAGACGATGTTGTATTTGCTGATGATTAGATTTAGAGACTATCTTTTACTCAAAATATAATTTTCTACGAATAAAATAATAATTTAATAACTATACTTACCGACATACCTTCAGTTATACATGGGCATTCTCAAAACGATGTATCCGTATCTTGTTGAAATTTTGGTAACTTAATAATTCATAAATCTGCTATCAATCAATAAAAGAATTACAATCCTTTAAGTTTCAATGAAATTTAAAATAAAACAATATTTTCCACATATTTATTAGTACTATAATATTGTATTCCACTGACAAGTTTTATTTCGTTATCAAAATATCGATACTTTATTTACAACACTAAATACTTATTGAATAAAAATATCAAATAAAAACGAATTCGGATTTCGGATATATTTTTACAATCATTTACGAAAAAAATTACATAATTTTCTAAACAGTAGAATTAAAGCATTTACTAAATTCTAAAGCTTACAGGCAAGTATTTTTTAAATAATAATATGACTACCAGGTCCAAAAAATATTACTAGATAACCAAACATCACATAAATATCACACAAACGGCACTATTTAACGAAGTCACTTCTAATAAAGAATATTACGCAAATGCACTACTAGCACATACAGTACATTATCCGACCAAAATCCGACCGACATGTTACATAGTACATACATATTACATAATATATCAGAATATAGAAACGTTGTCAAACGTTGAACAAAATTTTTGTGTAGGTACTATCTGTGCTGATGCTGCCTCTAAAACAATGCCTTCAAAAACATTGCAGTAATAATTTATAATATCATATCCGTAAATGTTCAGAAGGACAAGAATGCTACATTGTAAGTGAAATCACAATAAACAAGAACTTACGTACTTTAATCTAAAACACACTAAACTAGAGCACTTAAGCTTAGCGTTTCAGGTAAATAAAGTTTTACTGCTTCAGAACTTCTCACTTATAGTAGCTGAAATGTAGAGAATGTAAAAGTTATGGTTATTTTGTAATCGAAGATTCTCAATTTGTGTTTACTTTTTAATACTTATTAAAAGTCGCATCTTGTTCTAAAATACTTACATTTTTATACATTTTTAAGGGCTTTTGACGCTCAGGGCACAGCGTAAGTCAGACCCAATTTATAGTCTAAATACTCACATTATTGTGGGTTACTAATAGAAATCTATTATTTTCTTGCTCACAATTACCGCAAAAAATGTTGATGGTAAATAATATTTTACCGATTCTAAGTAGAATAGACATAACTAATAAATGTAATTTTAGAATATTATTTATTATTTACACAACTTATAACCAACTTCAACACACAGAGCTATAGAAACTATTATTTACCTGTATATTTATGACTCATGATGTAATTTTGTAATAAAATAAAAAAAAAATTTTCCTAAAAAATATAAAAACATTTTCAAATCAAGTCAAATCGTAATTTTGAGATCACATACTTTTATTTAGCAGCATACAAATATTTTTAAAATATTAATTGTGAAAGTTAAAGTTTTTAATACATCGATAAACTTATATGAAGATGCGGCACATCACTAATTCGATTTTGTAATTTGAATTTAGAATAAGCTCAAAATGGTAACTCTTTAAACTCAGGCACTGGATTCACTTGGCCATAAAATAATTTAAAACTTTAAAGTAAAAATATAAAACACCCAATTAATATTGACACTTTAAGTAATACTACAGAAAATCCTTTTATTGGCATTCCTAGTACCGTATGTAAAATAAAACACGAGGGTACATTAATAGGATAACTTCCAAGTAGTAGTTTGCCTTACATAGTAAGTAAGAATCAGATAATAATGATTAGGCAGCTGGCAGCCTCATCGAACTCGTACTCCGAGGTGATAAGGAGCAGGTTCTCATCAGCTTAGACTTAGAGTTGCCCTTTATGTAGTCTCTGCATCCATTCCACCCCACTACTAGGAGCAGCATCAGCACCGCTAGCACATCAGCTGATCATCACTCCATATACCCTCTGCCCCCTTGACATCAGCAGCTCCATCGCCCCCACTGCTAGCAGCAGCAGCTCACTTCTAACAACTTTGACTCATCAGCTCAACACCACCCCGTATACCCTCTGCCCTCTGGACATAACCAGCTCCACCGCCCCACTGCTAGCAGCAGTACTGCTATAGTCCGCGCGGAACTAGTTGGCCGCGCCTCAGGTATGTGAGCGGTGGGACGGAGAGGCGGGGGCGCTTGATTTTGGACAGTTCTGGCTAGTTTAGACAAAACGCACAAGAGATTGCAATAGCAAGATAAGTCCGCCGATAAAAAGACAATCTAAGGAAATAATATTTAAAGTGCATAGGTTTTTAAAAAACGGAAAGTGATGTCAATAATTTAGAATATAAAACTGATCAATTGTCTTTTATTTATTCTTTTCAATAATTAAATAATATTATTGTTCACGATATCTTGAGATTGGTCGTCACTGTCTAATCTCATGTGCGTTGCGAGCAGCAAGCAACCCGCCCCTCACCCCCGTCCCTACCTAAGGCGCGGCCAACTAGTTCCGCGCGGACTATAACACATCAGCTCAACACCACCCCGTACGCCCTCTGCCCTCTGGACATCAACAGCTCCACCGCCCCAGCACTGCTAGCATCCTGGACACATCAGCTGATCACCACTCCATACACCCTCTGCCCCCTGGACATCAACAGCTCCACCGTCCCAGCACTGCTAGCATCCTGGACACATCAGCTGATCACCACTCCATACACCCTCTGCCCCCTGGACATCAACAGCTCCACCGTCCCAGCACTGCTAGCATCCTGGACACATCAGCTGATCACCACTCCATACACCCTCTGCCCCCTGGACATCAACAGCTCCACCGTCCCAGCACTGCTAGCATCCTGGACACATCAGCTGATCACCACTCCATACACCCTCTGCCCCCTGGACATCAACAGCTCCACCGTCCCAGCACTGCTAGCATCCTGGACACATCAGCTGATCACCACTCCATACACCCTCTGCCCCCTGGACATCAACAGCTCCACCGTCCCAGCACTGCTAGCATCCTGGACACATCAGCTGATCACCACTCCACACACCCTCTGCCCCCTGGACATCAACAGCTCCACCGTCCCAGCACTGCTAGCATCCTGGACACATCAGCTGATCACCACTCCATACACCCTCTGCCCCCTGGACATCAACAGCTCCACCGTCCCAGCACTGCTAGCATCCTGGACACATCAGCTGATCATCACTCCATACACCCTCTGCCCCCTGGACATCAACAGCTCCACCGTCCCAGCACTGCTAGCATCCTGGACACATCAGCTGATCATCACTCCATACACCCTCTGCCCCCTGGACATCAACAGCTCGACCGCCCCCACTGCCAGCAGCAGCAGCAGCACCGCTAGTAGTGCCAGCACCGCCCGGCAGCGCCGTCTGGTCTGCTGGCTCCTGGCCAGGCGTTTGCTCAGCGCTTCGCTGTGCACTCCGTCCAGAGTGAAGAGAGCGCTGGTGGCCTGGAATGGAGAAGATGGCGGATTAGTATAGACTTCTTACGCCTCTAGTCCGCCGACGCTGCGAACTGCGAAACAGTGGCGAACCGATTTACTGTCTCATCCGCCACACGACAATGCGTTTTATTGCATCTCGCTCTATTACGGTCTCGCATCTTTCGCAGTTGTTTCGCGTTTTGCAGCGTCGGTGTACTAGAGGCGTTAAGACTTAAGAGGGCGACTAACCCAAAAAATCAAACATCGTCCTTCTCTCTTCACACTCACGCCCGTCTTTCATATGCCAGGTGAAAAAGGACGACGCGGATTCATCGCCAAATTAGTTTTTTTTCAATAACTCGATAAATATACAACATTTAAAAAATCCGCTAAGTCGGTTTTTCAATGATAGAATTTTATACAATGTGTTAAAATATTAACATCTGTTCAATGCATAGTTATGGCAATAAATGAAAAATTCGTGAAAATTATATGCATCTTTGTAATTTTTTTCTATCGAGAATTTTTTTAAATATATCGTGTTTTTGCTCAGATCGAATTCTTGGAAATATAATGTAGTGTCTAATTTTAGAAAATGAAACAATTCGGGGCTTATTTTCAAGTATAAAGATGAATTCTAAAATCGAAAATTTTGGGTTATAGTTCAAACTATAGACTAGGCATGAAACTTTGAAAGTAATTTTTGTGAGTCTGATTTGGATTGATAGAATACCAGAAATAAAATTATCAAGCTTTATAAATGTTGCATAAATCCTATTTATAAGGATTAAGGATAGAACTTTGTGGTTTATTTAGGGTCAGTGCACATCGAGGTATGCGACAGAACGCTAAAATTTTAGTAGTTAGATAATATTAAGAATGTTAATAAGGGCATCGCTTCCTAAGCTTAAGGCCCAATTTCACTAACGTCTGTTAGTGATAACAGCTTGTTAAAATGTTATGTCTTCTCTTTCATTCATATGAAAAATAAAAGAGGAAACGTGATACTAATTTGAGCATTAACTCTAACAGTCGTTGGTGAAATTATGATATAAGGCTTTTAATATAACTTGAAAATCTTAGTAGCACGTGTATATTTTCTCTATGGTAACACTGTCAACTTGCATAACAGTCCACACTCCACATTTTAATATTAAAATATTATATTTCCAGTTTGGCATAATGTTTAACATTTAAAAACAAGATCGAGATTCTAACCTACTTGTGTTAGGAGAGATTACTTTTAGTGAAAGACTACATAACAAGCGGTCTAGCAACTAGCCATTTGGTTACAACTTACAAGACACTAGTTATAACCACGTGTTGCATAATAGCTAACTAGAAGTTAATGGAATCAGGCGTTACTTTGCGGAAATCCATAGCTTAAAATTTAGTTTGTTATTATTTTTAGCAATATTCCGCGAAATAAACTTCCACCTTTAAGTAAATGAGTGAGTGTACGCATAGGCATGCGTACAGCACCTCCCTCCTCCCACACTGCCTATGCTTACACTCGCATGCAAGAACTTGCAAACACCACCACCACACAAGCAATAATGTTGGCAAATCCGTGCAAGGCCCCTCACCACCATGCAGGTTGAAAACCTCGACGCGCGTTTCGCTCCAACACCGGAGCATCCTCAGGATGTGGACTCTACGAACAACGTCCGTCAAGTGCCGCCACCGGCTAGTAACTAGAAGTTGTTAGAAGAATAACATAGAATTGCTGACTGCTTATGGGGACAAAGTAACACATCGCTGGCCCCGGGCAATCAAAATCAAAATATTTTATTTCCAAATAGGTTAACAAAATTAATACTTTTAGAACGTCGTGTTACTACATGAGGCCTACCAACGGTTCGGGAACTAACCCGGTGAAAAGAACCGGCGTAAGAAACTCGCGCGGGTCCACCTTTTACCAAAAAGGTGGAAAATAACAATGGTAGCTTAAGCTAATTTACACTAAGTATGTAAGTAAAGTATGTAAGTAAAGTAAGTAAGTGAAAATGTGGTACATTTATATAAAAGTGACCTATGGTCTGTCAGCTAATTTTTCCCAAGGTGTGCTATCATTGAGAAAATCAGTAACTTTATAATAAGCCTTAGCACACAAACGTTCTTTAACAACTTTTTTAAATTTATTGATTGAAAGATTTTGAACGTTTTCTGGGATTTTATTGAATAGGCGTATACATTGACTTTTGAAAGATTTTCTTACTTTGCTCAGCCTGGTTATAGGTATATCTAGCTTGTGCTTATTCCTAGTGTTCCTGCAGTGAATGTCACTTTTCGTTTTAAAATTATTTACATTTTTTCTCACGTATAACACATTATCCAAAATGTATTGAGATATTACGGTAAGAATTCTTATTTCTTTAAACTTTTCTCTGAGAGATTCAAATGATGACATTTTATAAATAGATCGAATAGCTCGCTTCTGCAGACAAATATTGTGTTAATATCAGCAGCACTTCCCCATAATAGAATGCCATAAGACATTCTACTATGAAAATAACTATAATAAACTAATTTCGCCGTGTCTTCATCACAATAAAGTGGTAAACGCCGGTTACGCCCTTTTTAATGTTATTCGATTTTTGGCTTCTCTGAGTACCGGTCTATCACCCCTATTTTTTTCATATTTTAAATTAATATTTAATTATAATAAATGACAACGACAGCTTTATTGCACGGAAAATTCTTTTAAAACTAAAAATGTATTCATACATTACTCTATGAAACATAACACAAAAATACCGGCCAAGTGCGAGTTGGACTCGCCCATGAAGGGTTCCGCAGCAGCAATAAGGTTTATTTTAATGAAATTAAAAGGTTTTTTATTTGTTTTTATATTTCAGTTCATTTAATGAAAATTAATTTACGGTTTACCATTTTTGACGTATAAAAAACAAGATTAGCTAGATCTCGTTCAAACCAATTTTCGTTGGTAGTTTTTATAATAATGTACATGACATATTTTTTTTAGATTTATCATGCCCCTACTTTAGAAGTTAGAGGGGGGGACACACATTTTACCACTTTGGAAGAGTCTCTCTCGCAAACTATTCAGGTTAGAAAAAAATAATATTAGAAACCTCAATATGATTTTAGAAGACCTATCCATAGATACCCCACACGCGTAGGTTAGATGAAAAAATTTTTTTTTTGTTTCGGTTGTACCTATGGGGACCCCTAAAATTTTTAATAATTTTTCCATTTTTGTATCAAAATCTTAATGCGGTTTACAGACTACATCTACTTACCAAGTTTCAATAGTATAGCTCTTATCGTTTCGGAGAAAAGTGGCTGTGACATACGGACGGACAGACAGACAGACAGACATGATGAATCTATAAGGGTTCCGTTTTTTGCCATTTGGCTACGGAACCCTAAAAACCGGTGAACATCTTAACATCACATATCTAAGCAAAGAATAAGAGTATTGAATTTAACCACGTTTTAGGTAATAAACGTATTACAACATATTACGCCCACGCCGTACTAGCTATTACGCCTTTCTTTCCGGATTTTTTTTGTAATCCCGGTGCCGTACGGTCATGTTACGCTGAACGCCTGCATCCCTTTGACTCCTACGCATGCTTTCTAGTATCGTTTACGTAAACTTATTAGCACCGGAAATTCAAACTTTCGACCTAGAAATAATTCGCATAGATCTGAAAATTTGTGGTGATGTTAAGTATACCATTATAAATAAAACATGAATAAAACATCAAAAGTCCCCGGCGATCCCCTTGTTCTACAAAAATATTTAATGTCAAATGTACGAAAATGAGGTTTTATTCCGTTTTTTTCAAAAGGTAAATCGTATAAAAAAATAATGTACGACAAGATTGTAGATCATTAAAAACTCTATAAAAAATTATAACACTTCTATTTTATACGACTTACCATTAATTATAAATAGTGGGTTTAAAGTTTGGGAAAATCATATAAATCATCTTGTTATGAAGTAGAAGAATTTGTTTATGTTTTTTGCTCGAAAAATCAAAAAAATATTTCTGCGTTGGATAGTCTCTTTATTGAGGAAGGTTTGAGGCTATATAAAATCACGCTGCGACCTATAAGAGCGAGGAATCTGAGGAAAATTTGGAAAAAATTGGGAAAAATATTTGAAAGTGCTTATCTCACGAACTACTGGATGTTTTTTCGTGACATTTGGCACAGATATAGAGTAGACCACGATGAGGGACATACAAAATTTCTTTTGCAAGAAAATTTCCGGTCCCGTTAATTCCTAATTTACGTGGGCAGAGCCACGTGGAACGTCTACTGTTTGAAAAGTTCTCCCTGACATACTTCTGCGTGACTTATAAGCGTGTAACTTATAACACATAATATGGAACCATTCCTAACTATCTTAAAACCCACGCTTTTTGTAGATTGCTTTGTTAGGAAAAATTTTTTGAACACCCATCTACGCCAAGTCAGAAGAAATCATATCTCTCAATCTATTCAAGCAGTTATGGCGAAATCAATATAAAATTGGATTTTAACATGAACTCTGTCATTCTAAATAAGTCTTGTTTATTTTTATAGATGTGTACAATGATTTTAAAAAGCGATTTAACAGTGTAAATAGCAAAGGTAAAAATCGGTAATTTGTGAAGAAAACACCTGAAATTTCAAAAAATTGTTATAATTTCGGAATGAATAAAATGATAACAGTGAGCAGGATAAACTTGCTGTTTTAAAATTGTATAATATTTGTTTATAACAATATTATAAAGATACAAAAAAGGTATTTGCGAAACCGCTGCCGCTTTTGCTGACAAAAATCAAAGCGCCAGTATTTTGTACTAAAGAGATTCGAATTATATTTATTTTAAATAGTTGAGTTATTTATAAGTATAATTTTATAATCGTTAAGCCAAATAATATTATCCTACTATTTTAATGAGGATTGAAAATTGGCCCGTAGAGATATCTTCTTGATAAAGTGGGTGTTATAGATTAAGGTCATTCTTTTTGTTAAGGAGTAAATGCTACTAAATAATTCTTATTTTCTATAATTACAGTAAATTTAAAAATGATAATAGTAATTTCTTAGGTTTCTTCCATACAAATATTGTGCAGTAGAACACTACTTGTTGTTGGCAACGCATGACGCTGGGCGCGCCTTTACAAGACTTTCTGTAAAAATAAATTAATGTGTAAAATAAATTTAATTTTTAGTTTAGACTTGGTAGCAGTAATAAGTATTATATTTCTTTTTTAAATGTCAATTACATAATATTATTATAAGGAACAAAAATATTCACATCACTACGAGATAAGACGTAGTCGAACTCAGGGATTGTGTGGTTTCCCAAATTTTAATATTTAATAAAAAGTATGTCAGTTCATAGGTTTTTTTAAGTGTTTATCATATAAAATTTAATTAAACAAAAAATTGGTAAAAACACATAAAGAGAGAAGAATCGTTGAAAATCTATACATATAATAAAACTGTAGAAATGAAAATTCTGTACATTAAAGATATTCAAAAAATAATAATCGGGGGGTGTTACTACATCGCTATAGAAGCCAAAAATGTGGTTAGTTTTTTTGTCTGTCTGTCTGTCTGTCTGTCTGTATGTTTGTTCCACTATCACACGAAAACTACTGATCCGATTTGAATGCGGTTTTCGCAGATATATTTGAATTCTTCCAACTTAACATCTGGTCTATAAAATAATTTCCCCCCACCCCTCTAAAGGGACGAAAGAGGGGGTCAGATTTTGTATAAGACTTTTGCTTTAACACGAAAACTACTGAACCGATTTGCATACGGTTTTCGCAAATATATTTGTCTTCTTCCAACTCAAAATCTGGTGTATAAAAATAACCAAGATATATATATATAATATCCCCCCACCCCTCTAAGATTTTGTATCAACTGATAAAGTAGAAATACTTTGAGTGGCAAAACAACGTTTGCCGGGACAGCTAGTCACATTATAAACTCAGTCCATTACAATGATTACATAAAAATATGATTCATTGATAGGATTCTAAAATAGCGATTAGGGAATGATACAGCTAAGCTTTGGCTGTAAGATTTCCCAGAAGAAGGTGATAATCGGCTGGTACGCTCGAAATCTAAAGTGAAAAATACGTCGTATTACATTCTTACAATCGTGAAACTGAGGTTGGCTGTTTACGTACCAAACGCCAACCAAAATGAATTAAAACAGTGCGTATCTTATCGCGTCAGTCTTATCAAACTGGCGGAGAGAATTGGGTGAGCGCGAATTCGCCGCGTGTTCGCTGCGCTTAGACCGTCTACGAATCCTGCGAATTACGATCTCCTGATCGCCTCGTCCGCAAAGCCTGAAAGTAGCCATATAAATAATAAATGTGGCTTTTTTTTCCTTGGTGCTTCCCCTCTTGTCCGGACAATAATGTCATTACAATTTGGTTGTCTCCCGCTTTGCTTGGGCAGGGATATTGGATATCTCCTACTACCTTTCTTCAGATTAATTTCGTTGCGGGTCCCAAGACAGATTTAGCATGTCTCTCGGGCACCCGGGATCATATCAAAGGGTTTATGTGGTTGGTTACCACTGTTGATCCGGAGTTGCAGTGGTGGGAATGTGTGGTGGACCATATTGCCCGTTAAAAGATAGCCTAAAAGATCCTTACATCGTATCGCATCACAATCTGAACTAGCCCTAACAATATCATGTACATTTACAATGCTACATAAAGTGTACATAATCTGCGCATTGTACATTGTGGCTGGTAATTGGAGAATTATCTTCACTTGCGACACGACTGGGTCAAGTACGCTCGCAAATTGACTGCCGACTGCGAACTACTGGCTTCAGGTATACTTTTTAAAAGATCTAAGCTTTTGTATGATCCGTACTAATATAAATGCAAAAGTGTGTCCGGCTGTCTCTCTGTCTGTTACCTATTCACGCCTAAACCGCTGAACCGATTTTGCTGAAATTTGGTATGGAGATACTTTGAGTCCCAGAAAAGGATATAGGATACTTTTTATCCCGGAAAAATGTACGGTTCCCGCGCGAGAAAAGAAGTTGGGTGCAACGGAGTTGCGGGCGTCATCTAGAAGGAAGTATATTTTTGAGTTCGATGGTATTAATGAGATCCAAATTTAAAAAGATCTTTAGCCGTAAGGTCCAAAGAAGCTGCACGAGCGAAAAAGACGAATTCTAGATATTTTAAATTCAGTGTTTAATAATTATAGATACTTAATATTGTGTTCGATTTTTGTCTCTACTAAGCTTGGAGCTATTTCATAACTAAGGGCTTATAGCACCTTCCTAATTTAGACCTCCTATAATTAGGATCCTAAAAAGAAGACTAATTAGAAGCTTGTGATTCCACAAATCAGAAGCCACACTTCTTTCGATTTAGTACGCTAATTACTAATGAGGATCCTAACTTTCTAAATGTTATTATTTTTTATTTTTTTTATTAGCCTATAGTGTCCCACTGCTGGGCAAAGGCCTCCCCCAGGATCTTCCACTGTTCTCGCTCCTGCACCACCGATTGCCAGCCTGGCTGGTATACCTCCAGCTCGTCACGCCACCTTTTTCTAGGCGGCCTCGGCGGCGGCGTCCATCTTCGGGTGCCCACTTTGTTGAGACCCTTGCTCAGCGGTCGGGATGCATGCGGCTAACGTGACCCGCCCACTCCCACTTCAGCTTGGCCGCCTTGACACCTACGTCCTTGATGCCCGTTTGGGAGCGCAGTATGGTGTTTCTTATTTTATCGAGAAGCTTTACTCCTAACATACTGCGCTCCATTGCTCTTTGGCATACCCCGAGTTGAGACCTTTGAGAATCGGTCAATGACCATGTTTGCGCACCGTAGGTTAGGACGGGCAGAATGCACATGTCGACGAGTCTTCGCTTCAGGGAGATTGGTAAATCCCCCTTCATCAGCGTCTTCATGGTCCATGAAAATGTTATTTCACTTGACTAAATTTATAGTTACTAATTAAACTTTCATCTGTCACGAACTGTCAGGTTTGACAGTTCGTTTTTCGAAAATTTTTCAATTTCCAATTACTCTCATTAAACTGATCAAATTATATAAATAAATTACCATGAAAGCTATATATAATTTTTATATAATTAGAACTTTTAATAAATAAGTTATTAGTCGCAAATACACATAGTTTTATGTTTGAAACACAATACTAAATCGGTGGTCTGCAAAGTAGAAGAAGAACTTTTGAATAGTTTTAGGGTAAGGCGCCCATTTTTTGCGCTTGACAGATGAGCTATTAACCAATTTACACGTCTTAGTAAGGTGGAATAAGCCCTTTAGCATTGTTTATATCACTATCGCAGCTGTTTCGATGATTAGACATCGTAGTTAATTCCTAAAATATCAATCGTGACAGAGCGCTTACTCAGCTAGGCTTTAAAACGGCTACAAAACTGAAAAAAATTAATTGTTGTTCTCTTTTAAATCTTGTTATTATGTTTTAAATTTTTATTTTTTAACCTATGTTTGTTAAGTTACAGTTAAGTTTAACCAATTATCTGTCAAAATCTAAATCGCCAATTACTCGTGGCCTCGCCGTGACAATGACAGAAGCTGATCGATGATGATTAAGCTATTGTCGTAATTAGCGAATTTCAGCCAAGTCCTTGGCTTGACCTTTATACTTAAACATCCAATTTAGATGTCTGGAGATAAATGACGACTGAACTAGGACTAGTTCTTTAGCAAAGACAACCTGAGTGTTATCCGACGTTTCAGGTAGAAGAAATGAGCCCTAGCGTTTAGTCCTAATTATAGCCTATATCTATGCTAATATTATAAACACGAATCGTGTTTTCCCGGGACTCAAAGTATCTCCATACCTAATTTCAGCAAAATTGTTGCTATGGTTTGAGCGTAAGAGGTATCAGGCAACAGACAGACAGCCCAACAGATAGACAGACATACAGACAGACTTTCGCAATTTATAAAATTAGAGTAGATAGCTGCGCAATGAAGTTGCGGACAACAAGTTATGTAGGCACATACAATTAACTAGATGTTGCCAACTAGATAAAAATATTTCTGCCTAGTCACATACCCTTTGATAGGCGTCTCACCTAATCACTCGTATTGTAGTTTCACACTTGGCACCAGGTCAGGAGTCATGTCAGAGATGTTATCTAAGTGGTGGTGTAATGGTCAGTGTACTGTTACATTTCGTAATCCGTATTCCGTGGTGTGGATTATCGCATTCTTTACCATTGTTTATTGTTTTCCTTTAACCAAGTTAGGCACTGCTTTTATCCTTTACTAGATTACCCCGTGAATTTCGTATCACTACCCTCCTAAATCCTAATATAAAACTTCCCTGGACTTCCGCGAATATTTCAGGACTAAAATTAACCAAATTGGTTCAATTCAGCAACTTTTATACGTGGGAGAGCCATGCTTCGGCACGAATGGGCCGGCTCGACCGGAGAAATACCACGTTCTCACAGAAAACCGGCGTGAAACAGCGCTTGCGCTGTGTTTCGCCGAGTGAGTGAGTTTACCGGAGGCCCAATCCCCTACCCTATTCCCTTCCCTACCCTCCCCTATTCCCTTCCATTCCCTACCCTCCCCTATTTCCCTTCCCTACCCTCCAATATTACCCCTTAAAAGGCCGGCAACGCACTTGCAGCTCTTCTGATGCTGCGAGTGTCCATGGGCGACGGAAGTTGCTTTCCATCAGGTGACCTGCCCCTTATTTCATAAAAAAAAACCGTTTTCGAGTTTTAACGAGACATGACGAGACCAAAATTTCAAATACATTTCTATGTCTTCAGTCTTGGGAGAAAAAGTTTAGAGTCATCTGTTTTTTGTAATCTGCTTTACTAAAGAAAAAAAAACTCGTGTTCTTGAACTATCAGAGAAGTTAATTCCTAGGCAGACGGCGGACCTAAGTCATTTGGGTGCGTTAAGTCAAACCCCTCAGTGATCAGACCGATCACAGCTAACAGCAGCTAACATACTGAATTGGCATAGGCCGACCACATGACGTAGGTCCGTCAACTGCCTAGGAATCAATTTCCTCACTGGTACCTAAAAAGACCTAATTATAGCTTTTGTAAAGGTTTAGTCGCGTGCGGGAATGTATGAAGGTGACAGCGAACGAGCGACGCTGACAACTCTTTTGCAACTTACAATACCCACCATGGTATTGAAGTCAGTTGAAATACATACAGAAACAATGTTGTTATATCGACAAACGATCAGACAAATCGCTTGATTATAAGCGATTTTGGACTCACGACAAGTCATAACTCGTATTTGTAATTTCGTAGCGCAGAATATACAGTCTCTGTGTTGTCCAGAACAATAATTAAATTTTACATGTTTTCAGTTCACGGTCTAGATCCAATAATACAGGCAATTTCAAATCAGCCCGTGCCCGTGGTGCTTCCCCCTTTGTTCGGACATTAATGTCACGAAATTTTGCTGTCTCCCGCTTTGCTTGGGGAGGGAAACTGGATTTCTCCTACTCCTCCAACCTTTCTTATGATTAATTTCGTTGCGGGTCCCAAGACAGATTTAGCTTGTCACTCGGGCACCCCGGAGATCATAATTATCAAAGGCTTTTCTTTTTTTTTTTAGTTTATTTGAGTCAACAAACAGTGGTTGGTTATAACTTATAAGTTATAACTTATAACTGTAGATCATGGCGACAAAGGAGTTGCAGTGGTGGGAATGTGTGGTGGGCCATTTGCCCGTAAATAAAAGGCAATTTCAAATCCTAAAAAAATACAATATTCCTGTAGAATACTGTGAAACCAGAAATATGTTATTTTTATTTAGCGTTTATGTTATTTTGCGTCAATTTTCTTCGTGACCGTAAATCCGATCATGCCAACCCATTCGTGCCGTGTCATGGCCATTAGCTGCCTAAAAATAAATGGTAAAATAAAATAAATAAACAACCTCCTATTTTGAAGTCGGTTCAATAATGGTATCAGTCGATCACACTCATAGATGTAATGTCTCGCCATTTAATTTGATTAGTATCGTTTCCTATAGAAAGTTATGCGTTATGACTTCCTAAACATACGTGCTTACATGTTACTTGCTGTTTACAACATGTATACAATGTTTGGTAGAAAACATGTTGTCTTACCAGTATCCTTTACTAGATTGTAAGATGGCGCCGCCTCGTTTCTCGCGCGGGAACCGTGCATTTTTCTGGGACGAAAAGTATCCTATGTCCTTTCCCGGGACCCAAAGTATCTCCATGCCAAATTTCAGCCAACTCGGTTCAGCGGTTTGGGCGTGAAGAGGCAACAGACAGACAGACAGACGCATTTATAATACCAGTATGGAAGTATGGATCAGACAACACTCTACAAAGAACTGCACTCAGAGACTCTTAACAATTTCTTAACTTTAAAATAATGATGATTTTGACATTCTGTAATTAGCTCCTCATTAAATCGAAGTTGAGCAATCATTAGAGTTTCGAGTTTAGACTTTAGACCTAGAGGCTAGAGCCTAAAAGTTACGAAATAAAAAAGTAAAAACTTTTACCACAGCTAAAGTGAAGGGTATCTGCCCTTATAATAATATTTAATAAAGCATATTATCATTACTTTACTCTATTAAAGTCGACTTCTTCTTCGGCCTTGTTGCGAAAAAAGTGGAAAAAGTAAAGCACTTTCCTTTTAAGGATACGTATTTACTATTTTTGATTAAAAGTTCAGTATTGCGTCAACGTTTAAATAATAATAATATAATATCTATGGACGCTTCACACCACGTCAGTCTGGCCCCGTGCTAAGTACCTAAAGGACTTGTGTTACAGGTACCAGACAATAGAAATATATTTAATACTTTTATACTGTACATATATTTAAGATTTTTATTATATAATAAACATATTTAATACACATCCAGACCCGGGAACATTGAAAACTTTTTGTTTCGTCGGCGGGATACGAACCCGCAACCCCCGGCTTGAGCGTCCAACGCGCTTACCACTGAGCCACAGAGGTCGTCAAACCAAACTTTTACTCAACTGCGCCAATAGTGTGTCTGTCTGTTACCTCTTCACGCCCAAACCGCTAAATCAATTTTATTGAGGTTTGGTATGGAACATAGGAAAAACTGACCGAGAGACGCTTAAGATGGTATGGCCACATTATGGGCAGAGACGACAACTACATTGTTAAAAAGGCGTTGAGTCTCCCAGAAGCTAAGGGAGCAAGAGGCAGACCCCCAGCCACATGGTGGACCAGTATGACCAAAGCACTAGCTGTAAATAAATTGCCTAAATCGACAACCCAAGATAGAATGTCTTGGCGCAAATGTACTAGTAGAGCCGACCCTACGTAAAGTGGGAATGAGCTAAGAAGAAGAAGGTATGGAACATAGCCTCATAGGATACTTTTAATCCCTGAAAAATGTACGGTACCCACGAGATAAATAAATTTTTGCACAACGGATTTTCGGGCATCATCTAGTTTAGTACTAGAATTAATTCTTCAAGCCCCATAAGAGCACCGGTGATTGCGACAACAATAGAATACAATAGAATTCCCAAGAATCCGCGATCGAAGGATTAAGAACAAACAATTTTATTACGAGATACGAGACATGCTGAGATTTTTCAAAACCAATTTTTGTAACTTCCTAAGTTGTTCCAATACTCAGGAAAACGTACATAGTTCAATCAAAACACAATCATAATATTGCTATGATTTTCTTTACGATAGAAAAAATATATCAAACAATCGTTTTTATGTTATTGTTTATAGTAAAATAATAGGTAATTGTATCGATTGTCTAGTTTCTAGAAAAAAATAAAGATAAGATTTTTGCACTGCTCATTGCTCAAAGAGTGGTTTGTCTGTCTCATGTTTGTAACCGCTTTACACCGACTTTGATCAAATTCTGTAAAATTCAAATCCCAGAAAATTACATAGGATAGTAGGTATAAGTTTTATCCCAGAAAATATTCATTTATTTCGGGTTTGATTGATTGATTGGTTGATTCGATTGGAAGAAGCTGGCAATGAGGAAATAAATGACTCTTTTCAGGGCTTTCATTTTTTGAGAGAGATTACCGAAATCATTTTTTTTTTCCTAGATTACGTATACTCTCCCATTGCTGGGTAAAAGCCTCCTCCAACATCTTCTATGTGGTCGCTCCTGCGCCAGCCTGGTGTCCAGCTCATCGCGTCAACTTTTTCTAGGCCAAAGATAAATTTGTACGGCTACCGCGGGATAAGCTTTGTTCAAGCAAGATCACCACAATCTCGACCTTCCTTTAGTCACACATTCACGCACATCGAGTAAACGATTATTTGTTTCACAATTTATAGCCGCAGATTACATTACAATGACTCTAATTCATCCTTAATTGTCTGCGATTGGATGTGGTAGCAATAGGTATTAGGTAGACGTTAGACAATGATATGTAATATGTATAGTGATGATGGAAAATAAATCTAATGATTACAATATCTAATATCTATTGTGAAGTTGAAGAGCTTAGGAGCAAACGGGTCACCTGATGGTAAGCTACTACCGTCGCCCATGGACACTCGCAACATCAGAAGAGCTGCAGGCGCGTTGCCGGCCTTTTAAGAAGGAATACGCTCTCTTCTTGAAGGTTTGCAGGTCGTACCTATAGGTCGTATAGGTAGTTTAATGTATTATAGAGTATACAGGTTACTTTTTTCTGCTCGAACTTGCAGAGGACACAGGTTGCTTTTATCAGCTCGAAAAATACATCTTAAAGCATAATATTTTATTATTGTGGATTTATAGACTAGAAATGAGTTCAAATGAACCAGATGAATGGTTTCGAGTCGTGTGTTCGATTTACATGCTGAAATAACAAATAATCGGCCAAGTGCGAGTCGGACTCGCTCACGAAGGGTTCCGTACCGTTATAGAGCAAAATAGGCCAAAATTTGTGTTTTTTGTATGGGAGCCCCCCTTAAATTTTTATTTTATTAAAATATTATTATTAATTATTAAATAACACATATAATTAAGGCTTTTGTGAAAATTTCAAGTGCCTACATGTTGTCATTATTGATACTGAGCAAAAAATGTTTGAAAAATCAAGTTTGTTGTATGGGAGTCCCCTTTAAATATTTAATTTATTTTGTTTTTAGTATTTGTTGTTATAGCGGCAACAGAAATACATAAACTGTGAAAATTTCAACTCTCTAGCTATTACCATTCTTGAGTTAAAGCCTGGAGACAGACCGACAGACGGACAGACGGACAGACGGACAGACATCGAAGTCTCAGCAATAGGGTCCCGTTTTTACCCTTTGGGTACGGAACCCTAAAAACGGTAAACGGGCGTCTACACCTAACTTAACTAGGCCCAAGTTCCCTTTACTCTACATAGAGTCAGAACCTCAGAAATCAGAATATTTCTGACAGAGTGACTTGAGCCCTAGATAAAATGCAATCAAAATTATGGCATTACGCAAATGTTATTTTCCTCAGATTCTAAAACATATTTTAACCCATGATTACCAATAGCCAAGTTAAAAATGAAAGCTCCACATATCGTGACACTGATCTACCTTTTACTCACGTACATGGAGGTGCAAGGTTCGGTCAAAACAAATAAATTATTTTATATTAATGGTACAAGTAATTTCACTGGACAGTCATGAAGATAAGTGTTTTTAAATTTATGTTTAATTTGTTTACGATTGTATAGTGGCAAAAAGTAAAAAAAAACGGTAGAAGTCAGGAATATTATAAAGGGGAATATCCATACTAATATTATAAATGCAAAAGTGTCTGTCTGTTACCTCTTCACGCTTAAATCGCTGAAACGATTTTGCTGAAATTTGGTATGGAGTTACTTTGAGCCCCGGGAAAGGAGTATAGGATACTTTTTATGCCGGAAAAATTCACGGTTCCCTCGCAGGAGTCATCTAGTAAGTCTTTAACTGCTGACCTGTGCCCATAATAATTAACATGAAGGCAATCATGGTTACTATTGACATTTTGAAAATAACTTAAAGGCTCAAAGTACCGGCTACTATTTACTAAAAATATTATAAATGCAAAACTGTGTCTGTCTGTGACTTTTAAACGCTTAAACTACTGACCATGGACGTATAAAAAAAGGCGGACGGAGTCTCACCATACACAAAACTGTGTCGTTCAGAGTCGGCCAGCTGGCTGTATGTACACGGTCCGCACGCACACATTCTTACGCTAGTCCATACCATTTGACAGGCGTCAGAATGTGTGCGTGGCCGACTCAGAAGAAAAGTGAAGACACAGTTTTGTATATAGCAAGACTCCGTCCGCCTTTTTTTCTACGTTCATGCTACTGACCCGATTCAGGGGAAATTTGGTATGATCATTGGCATAAAGATACTTTGAGGGACGGGAAAGAACAGGATAGTTTTTGCTGCGGAAAAATGCACAGTTTCCTCGTGATAAATGAGTTGCGGGCACAGAAATAAATCAAGATAGAACGGCTAAGCGGGTGGGTACGCGTGTTTCAATCTTGCACAAGTGGGCAAGATTCGTTGAACGTTCATTCGGTAAGCGCGCACGTCTAGACTTGATTACACCGGAGCGGTTGTGGAAAAATGCCTCATTGTGCAGTGTCTAATAGTAAAAACAGAAGTACGAAAGTGAATCGGTCAAAAGGAGGTATTTCTTTCCACGGGTAAGTTATTTGTTCTAACTAAGGGAAAATACCTACTGGCAGACACTTTAAGGAAACATGAAACATTTGAATGTTATAAAATATATATTTATGAAAATAAAGGATTGATAACTTCTTCCATGTCTTCAGTAACTCTTACAAAATATAATTTTTCTCTGACAAATCAATTAAAAAATATATTATTGGTCTTTTTGTAAACATAGTCATAAGTACTAATAGATGACATCACAAAAAACGAACATCACTAATTATAGTAGACACCAATATGAACTAATAGTTGACATAGAACATTACATTACATTTTACATTTTTCCTATTATTAGGTCTTTATTTGCCATTTTTCAAAAGATTTCATTTACTTCATCATAGTAACTACATGCATCAGAAATATTATCCACGTTGTCTCCAGATTCTATTCATTCTTCTTCCATGCTGAAACTATCTTTCCTCTTATTTTTATTTTTCATATTTTTTTCCTAGCAAATTTATTTTCAGTCTTTAGTCTCCATGCTTCTTTTGCCTCTTCTTTTTTCTTTTTTCTTTTCTCAGCTCTCCTTTTTCTTCTTTTAACTGCTAAAAAACTAAAGCAACCGATTTTTAGATCAGTACAAGGTCTAATATTAGACACCATGTCCATTTTTAGGTGCAGTAGTTCTAAGTTCTTAGATTGTTAATAGAATTATATTTTCAGAGAATAGTGATGATTTTTGCAGTAGAATAAAGTACAAAATAACTTTAGTATGTATTGCAAAACTCAAAGATGAGATCCATGTCATCTATTAGGTTTTTTACATTTTCAAGAACTAATAGCAGACACCCTTTATATTGTTAGGGAAAATGGAGAAAATATTTTAAATAAACATTAATTAGTGTTTACAACATGACCATTAATCCATTGAAATTAATAGAAATTACAAAAACTCAAATAAATGTAT
Organism: Polyommatus iphigenia; assembly: GCA_963422495.1. NCBI lineage: Eukaryota > Metazoa > Arthropoda > Insecta > Lepidoptera > Lycaenidae > Polyommatus > Polyommatus iphigenia. The sequence continues at coordinate 2,123,861 of OY730180.1, forward strand.
TCAAAACTTACGTGCAAAATTTCGCCTTCCTTAACCTATTTGCTAAGAAATTGCCGAGCGCGTGTTGACGCGGTCATATTATTTACGAAAACTGATCCCATTTTTAAATTTTGTTCCCGAAGGCGTCTCTAATATATTTTTTCAATTCAACAGATAGCTTGAGAAGCTTATAAAATTTACAATGGTGAGAAATAATTAGAGTAATTCTTATTTTTATGGTATTTTTGTCATAAGTGTCAATTATTAGTTCAGTGTCTAGCATTAGGTCTTTTCCCTTAAATGCAAATGAAAAATTGATACGCGCAATTCCTTAGCAACGCACGCGCGTCGCCGTTCTATCTTGATTTATTTCTGTGGTTGCGGGCGTCATTTTTAACTAATTGCTACGAATAATAAAACTAAGGAAACGTAACTCCCATCCTATTACCGTTTAAAATTTGGTTCCTTTCGAACTGTCATGTAACGTCAGCCTTTATACCGCTCAAGGCCACCTAAATATTGCAAATGTATTGAAATGTAAGGTATACTTTTTGGACAAGTATTTTGGAGCATGTTTTTTGACGGAGTTACTCTTCCTTAGATTTTATTATTCGTAGACTAATTGCCAATTGGCCAATCAATAAATACCAAGAGCTAATATAAAATAGATAAAGCACCTCTGCAGGTGTGTGTACTGTGTACGTGTGAATCTGTGGTTGCGACATCGCCGCGGGCAAGGCAGCCGCGGTCACTGATACCACACTGACATACTAAATAATAAATATACATACTGATATTATATATTTTAATGTATTGATAAAAACAGAGTACAATAATTGAATTACATTATACACTTACGAGAAACCACGTTTAAGAACGTAGCGCAGTATAAAATAGTTAATAGGTCATAGATGAATATGATAAGTATGCAAAAGTTTGTTTGTTGCATCTTTACGCCTAAACGAATGAATATAAAATCTTAGTTAATGGAAGTTTTTATTACAGAAAATGTACGGTTCTCATGTATTTTAAATTTTAATATATTATGATGGTTCGTTATCAAATACGTATTTTTTCTTTTATTCATATTAAAATTCTTTTATATAATTTGTGTCTTATTGTTACGCGTCGCCATTAATGTCGTAGGAGTATACTAGTCCTTAATGAACTAAGCGAGTGACTATTATAGGGCGAGCAAAGCGAGCCCTAGTATATCCCACAACCTAAACATTTTGTAGTACACTTTACGGAAAAACTATCACGCCTATTGATTTATGCTTTAACATAGTAATTTTTATTAATATGTAGATGTGTTATCATCTGTCAGTCAAGGTGTGACGACGCGAGCCCTCACAAAGCTCGGTTTTTAGCTAGTTTAAGTTTTAATATTCGAGAGCATGCTGTATCTACATAATTATCTTACATCTATGCCCGCGGCCCGCGGGTCGACTGGCGCCAATATCGGTTGCATTATACGTGTCACGATAATCTTCCATTACGACATACTGCGGCTATGCTAAATTGGCAAATGTGTTTGTGAAGGGACTCAGAAATGTTTCTTGATTTTAAGGCTCGGTTTATATGCGTCCGCTCAAACGCGCGGTTTGGCGGCTACATCGCGATATCACTAGCAATTGTATGTTAAAAGTTATTATGTTTTAAAGCCAAAAAATTGGACGCGCGTCTTCCGCGGAATTCTCCCGCGTCGTGAGGCGAAATTGAGCTTTCATTCCGTTCCATTCTAAGTATACCTACACGTTCGTAATTGCTTGCCCATCATGGGCTAGACCAGTGGTTCTTAACCTTTTAGTCATGAGGGACCATTATACCAAATGTTTGTCTTGCCGGGGACCACCTAGTTGGTTTACCGAAATAAGGGGTGGTTGATAAAGAAAACAAGGACAACTTTATAATTAGCACTCATTTTTATTTTATTTAGCAAAAATCTAAAAGTTGGTTACAGATTTTAATTAAATGTCATTTTATGACTTCATACCTGTGCTTCATACTCTTTACTAACATCTGAATTCTCAAAATATATTATTAGGATGGCTAGGGCTTCGCGGACCATTTGGAATGCCTCCAGGGACCACCAGTGGTCCGCGGACCACCGGTTAGGAACCACTGGGCTAGACGCTAGCGACTAACGCGGTGAGGCTGCATCAAGCATCATCATCATCATTACAATCAACAGTAATATTAAATGTATATTTAGATCAGTAATTGCTGCTCAAAAAAACCCTTTTGGCCCAAAACCTGCCGAAATATAATATAAAGCTACTGTAAATATACAATTATTTTGTATAATTTATGTCTGTTAAATGAGGTAATTACAAAATACTAATTACAGTGTATAATTGATACTTATCGATAAGTTCGAGGGTTTTGGTACAGGTTTGACGTGTATTTCAAGTTTTAATCATCAGCTGTTTGCATAAAGCCTAAATGTAGAGTATTGTAGAGGTAAGTTAATACTATTTATTTCGTTTCAAAACTCTAATGAGTAATGAATAATATATTATATACTCCTTATAGCAACCTTTTTATGGGAACAGCTTTTCTGTTTAAAAAAATCGGTTGTCTGTAAAGTCGGTTTACTGACGATAGTTGAACGTGACAACGTCATAGCCTTACCCCCTCAGTTCCGGGAAAAATCTATGCAAAAAAGTTGGCAGGTCAATGTGCAAAAAAAATGGCGCCCGGCCTACCCTCTTTGTAAAATTAATGTAATAACCTTACATACAATCCATATTTTATGTTTGTGTGAACTACATTATAATATATGTTAAATTTTCTATCTATCAAGCCATCATAATATAGTATTTAGTCCGATGTGATATTAGTTTCTCAATTATAAACTTTCGAAACTATAATTAGTGACTTGTTCAGAAGAAATAAACGAATACTTTATTCTTCATATATTAAGTCATACCTTGACACGTAGGAAATAGAGCACAATTTTGGATAGCCGAAATAATACTAATAGCTCACAGATTGTTTATTTATTTTTCATTCAGAGTGTGGTCAATGTATCAAAGGTCATAACTAACCAAACGTCTTCATACAAAAGTATTCTCTAAGTCATCGAAATACGTAATATAATCGAAACAAAGAGCGCGGCCCAGGTGGGCCTTACGGTTGTTGAGAGACTTGAGAGTGTAAATGGAACGCCTCAGAGCTGTCAGCGAGGTAACGCCGCATGAACTGTCATGTTTTTCGGGCGCGCACCCCATATCGAATTATAAGACGTTATCACGTCAAAAATTGCTGCCACATACTAAATTAGCGCCTGTCTGCAATTTGCAATGTCTTGGTCTTTATTCTTTGAAATGCTATACTGAACGCTTAGACCGTTAAATACATTTAAATGAAACTTTGGAATCACCTGCCCGGATTTGAACATATACGGGGTATACCCAAATAAAGTGATAATATTACTGTAGGCTGTGTAGCAGCGCTGAAATAGCAAATTTTTCTTTGTGATTTGCATGGGCAAGCGTCCCAGTGTCATGAATTTGCACATACAAAAGTTTAAAAAAAGTTACTCTTTGAGCGCTGCTACTTTTGCAATCAACGCTACACAGAGGACTTATGCACACCGTAAAGCTATCACTTCATTTTGTTACAGCCTGCAGAAAATAAAGTTGCCCATGTAGTCAAATACAATTGTAAGCTAAAAGGACATCTAAAATGAAATCAGAATTTTGCTTATTACAGATAACATCTACAATTGCCCACTGCCGACCTTATTGTGAACTCATTTTCTACGAATATGGCGTATCGTGGGTGTGTGAAAGTGAAATTGTGAAGGATAACTATAAATTATAATAAATTAAGTTTTAGGGCTTTAAAAACCTATATTTGTATTTTCAAGTTTGATCGAAGCAGAAATGTAGAGTTCAGGCCATTTAGCCAAAACTTTTTCGTTATCGCCGATCAAAATGTATGGAATTGACATAAGCGTTCGTTAATATGACGTTGACGTTCGTTTATGTCAATTCCATACATTTTGATCGGTGATTCTATAACGGAAGAAAATATACAGACGAACATATAACCTTTTCCTTTTTGGAAGTCGGTTAAAAAAGGTAAAACGTAAGAAATAAGATATGTCACAGTTACATACTTGGAAAGTTATTAAACTTACAAAACATTGTTTTGCTGTATAAATATTATTTCTAGTATCAATATAAAAGTAGATAAAAACCTATTCTCAGGCCTAACTAATTTACATACACATTAAAATCGGTTGAGCAGCCGTTTTGGAGGTTTTCGCGCATAAAATATACTGTGACACGAGAATTTTATATATTAGATACCTACATAATAATAATAAAATACGTAATCGACCGATTCTGTACGTTAAAGATATTACTGTGTTTTTTGTTAGCTTAGAAATTAGAATTATTTAAGTGTATTACATAAAACTTAGTTATTATCCAGGTTTAGTTGTCACTTGTCACGCATGGTAACTTTACCACATTCTAGTTCTTTGCCCGTATTGAAATTACCATTATGTGTATGTTCCTTTTTCAATACTAACAACGCAACGACCTAAATGCATTAAAAATTGTGAGCACTTTTCCTACATGTTCGCTATGAAATGTAGAGCTGAAAGTCTGAGAATTAAATAGCACTTTAGATAATCTAGTTTAAAGTTTATCGTGGTATATAATATCTCTTTCCTTGTTTATATTTTTATGAAGATTGTCGGTTAGAAATCAATCAGGCTGGACATAAAAGCCAAGAGTATCAAAACGTCCTTATTAAAAACCGCATTAAAAGTTAAAACAAAGTTTAAAATTGTATGTTACTTGAAGAGGCTTTAGGTCACCTTTAACTAGGTAACCAGAGCCCCTAGCCAAGCTTTATCGCTTCTTTATAGGATCGGCGATCAAAATGTATGGATTTGACCATAACATGAGTCGAATGTCGACTTTATTTTATTGAACGCTTTTAAATGTCAATTTCATACAATTCATACATACATCGGCGATTCTATAAATAACGCGGTAAAGAAAAGGTGTTGGCTAAAGGCCATGAAGCAAAAAAGGGCCTATCATCGGATAATCTCTCATTTCCTGGTACTAAAATAATGAAATTATTAATGGAATAACTGCGAATGCTAATCTGGATAAAAATAAACCATATTTTAAAAATCACGCTATCTCTCTCTCCCTCCTTTTTTCCACCAGGCTCTTTAGCCAAGACGTTTTCTTTATCGCTTCTTTATAGAATCGCCGATCATAATGCGTGGATAATGACAATAGCGTTCGATAACATGAAGTTAACGTTCGACTCATTATAATGTCAATTCTGTACATTTTGGTCGGTGAAAGAAGCGATAAAGAAAAAGTCTTGGCTAGGGGCTCAGGATTATTTCTAACTCAGTTCTGTGCTCTCAGGCGTGCAGTGGCCGTAGGGGTCAAAACCCCCTATGGTTACAAAACGCAAAGTTTCCAGTATGTAGTTCAAGAGCGGTTTGGCAATCGTTTTGCATATCGTGCGTAAATAACAGATTGTTTAGGTCGAAAGTCGCTTGCAGAAAGTGTTGTCTTCTCGTTAGCTTAAGAGTTGTGTCATATGTGGCATCCATATCCATACTAATATTATAAATGCGAAAGTGTGTCTGTCTGTCTGTCTGTCTGTCTGTCTGTCTGTCTGTTACCTCTTCACGCCTAAACCACTGACCGATTTTGCTGAACTTTGGTATGGGGATACTTTGAGTCCCGGGAAAGGACACGTGATACTTTTTATCCCGGAAAAATGTACGGTTCTCGCGCGATAAACGAATTTTGGCGCAACGGAGTTGCGGGCGTCATCTATAAGTATAACATATTATTTTCATTTTCCTTTATTGGGGTCTCCAAACAGTCTTACAATATATTTTTAAAGAAAGGTATAAATTTAAAAGATTTACGTCTATGATTGTCCATGTTCGGCGTCGATTGTGTTAAAGACAAATTCGTAATCATGGTGACAATCATGGTTATCTATCAAAATCCAAAAAGGATAGGAAAATAAATAGTTATAATTAGACTTCTATATTTGTGATGTTATTATGGACTAAAAGTTATGCGCATCTACGCCCTCTAAAAACTAGTGTTTACCAACCGTACATTTTCCTGCGATATAAAGTAGTCTTTATCCTTTCCCGTGGTACTAAATAAAATAAAAATCGGTTCAGTGGTTCGTGAGATTAGCGCATTCAAATAGTTTTTCTCACCTTCGGGCGGAAAGCGTCAACTTTCTTCCCGCTGCGCTTACCGATGTTGCCATTTTCCGCCTCCGTCGATAAGAAAAATAGTATGTAACAGTATACACACCATGGGCAGTAAATAGGAAAGCCTCAGATCACATTTGATCTGAGACATTTCTTATTTTCCTGCCCTAGGTGCGTAATGTACTATTTTTTCACATTTTCCTCTATTTATTCGCTCCTAAAGTTCGAGCCTAAGAACTTTCTTGATAAATAGACTATCCAGTCCTTGCCAGCCAACCTTGAAGGAGTAGTTCCTGAGATAATCGCGTTGGAAGTTGGAACCAATAAACTCTACATCTTTATAATATTAGTGGTTCTTATGGAGGCACTTCACATGGCTATTTGTATTTGCTATTGGCTATTTGTTGTATTTGGCAAAATTATTGACGAATACACAAACAAGCAAATATAGGCAAATACGGCCCTCCACACATGGACGTCAAATACCAAACTTTTACTTGATTTTCTTTACTTGCCTATTTGACTCCTTTGATGTGCGTCAAAAACCGACAAAGGTGACGGATACGTGTATTTGGTATTGGTCATATTTGTCAAATAGGCAGATAAGGCCAATATTTGTCAAACATACCCTCTACACATGGTGATTGTTTGGCGAATACATCAAATACGCAAATACAAATAGCCATGTGAAGTGCCTCCTTTAGATATTTTTTTTTAAAGAAGGCAGGTCGCTGTAGCCCTGACATCACTGCGACTCATGAGGATCTATTGTGACTCCTTCGCACTAGAGTATGATCCCCAACCCAATGCTGCTCATTGAACGATATGGTTGGGGTTGGTGCCACGAATTTCCTCTGTGGATGAGTATTAGTGGCGACCAAGATGCCTGTTCCTGCTCTGTAGTAGAGCAGGACAGTCGAGGAGAAGGTGAATAGGTGTTTCATCCTCCTCCTCACAGAATCTGCAAGTCGTTATGCTACAAACACTCATTCTGTTTAGGTGTTTGTTGAGCTTGCAATACCCAGTTAGGGCGCATTTTCATTAGTCGTTAACTCGTACGGTATACAGCATGCGGGGAGTCTATGACAACTAATTGACAACTAATGGCGCATTGTCATTGGTCGTGGCATGCGTCTCAGAAATCTCCCGCACCCCGCACGCGGGCCCTATCGACCAGTGAAAATACGCCATTAGGCTTCTGGTAAGGATTCTTAATTGGTTCCTACCCAAGGTGAGCACTAATTCTGATAGTTTCTTGTTGAAGCCAGGAATTAGTGCCTTGGAGTGTTCAAGGCCAGGGGTCTCAGCCCATTGCTTCCTGCATAGTCTGTGACCCCATTCCTTGAGCACTTTCTTTGTGGTACTGGGAGTTATACCACAGACTGGTTCTGGGCCATAATATATGAGACTCTCGGTTCTTAGATTCTTAGATATACCCAAAGTGCATAGCAAATTATAATATTAGCATAATTATATTTACGTGAATGTTAAAATCGTATATCAGTGGCGTATTCACGTAATACCAGTGACCTACTTGTATGTCTGAGGGAGCATAACGAGATGCGCACACGACACAGAGCGTGGAACGGTAATTGGTAAGGTGGTTTGTGGTTTATGAGTTATGACTTACTAGATGACGCCCGCAACTCCGTTGCGTCAAAATTAGTTTATCGCGCGGGAACCGTGCATTTTTTCAGGAAAAGTATTCTATGTCCTTTCCCGGGCCTCAAAGTATCTCTATACCAAATTTCAGCAAAATCGGTTCAGCGGTTTGGGCGTGAAGAGGTAACAGACAGACAGACAGACACACTTTCGCATTTATAATATTGGTATGGATGACTCAGTTATATTGTAAGCTATATTATGAAGAATGTATAAAGCTAGAAGTACTCACTACGACAGGGATGGTGAACCAATGGCACCAGAGGCACGCGACTAGGGAATGCAATCTCGTTCTCGCGAGATCTCGGCCTTTTTTTAGCGAGATTGATCTCGGACGAAAAAAAGGCGAGATCTCGCGAGTTTGACGAGATTGCACTTCAGCATAAAAACGTCTTATTCGAAGCGCGGACTGACACGGACGGAGTTGCGATCACGGAGTAAAAACAAAGAGAAGCTGTCCTAAGCAACTGTGCACTGTGATTTTCAACTAGGTCCTGAATTTTGACATCTCGTTGTTTTGTTAGTTATAAAAGAACTGTTTAATTACTAAAAGATTTGTGTTTGATAATGTGCGCTTTTGTAATTCTGGACGTCACGTTATCGTGGACAACGGCTTCCACGATAAAACGTTGGGTACGTTAAATGCCTTTTTGATTTTACGCACCGCGGAAGTTTTGTGCGGTTCAGAAGTGTTGACGTCGTAATGTCCTGTAACGTACACGTTAAAAAGTTATCGTCGACGGAAATTTAATAGCGTCTCCATATATTTCCATACATTTTACTTCCCTATGTCATCGTTTTACCGCGGAGGTCCACGATATTACCCGCCACGTCCAAAATTATAACATTAGAAGAGAATACTGGTTGTTTCTTTCATTTGTTATTTGACAGATAGTAGATACGTATGTCAAAGTTTACAACTTAAAAATTATAGACATACGTCAAACAATGTTTGATGCATTAAATTCTATTGAAAAAATTCGTGAAATAGAATGTTAATCTTATAATACTTTTAATATTTATTACTTTTATTTCGTAATTTATTCAAATATTGTGATTATTTGCAAAAAAAACCCCACCAAACTGCTAATCTCGCGGGATCTCGCTTGATTGGCATTCCCTACACGCGACATTAAACTTAGAGTACGCCACTAGTCCCGAAATTAGTATCCACAGTAGTATCGAAATTATTTTAACCATCAATAAAGGTTTAAAATCTTCCTCTGCATAGTGAGCACCAAATTCTGCTAATTTTGAAATACGCATAGGATGTGATGAGAGTCAATGACCGCTACTGCCATGTTTCGCCGAGTACAGTATAGTAGAGGGATATAGTTTTAAGAATGTGTGAACAGTATTATGCATTAGAGCATAACGTATGCAAACTACTTTTACGAACTACATTTTACATGTCTTTTAATTACCTTATGTTAATATGTTACTAAATAACTTGTACATAATTAATTTTTAAGCGAAATGTTATCTTAAGCATTAATTTTGTTTAGTGAATGAGTGTTGGGTTAAATGTCGTAGTCTTTATAGTTATTTCGACAAATTCTATTAAATTAACGACTCCATTAAGTTAAGATTTTTAGATTAAAGTCATTAATTAAAATTGCGTTAGTCTTTGTTAATGCCAGTTTAAGGTTAAATAATATTCATTATCATCTTTTAATATCCATAATATTAGCCTCTTTATAAATAAGATCTTCCACATTAACACAATATAATATTGTGCTACTTTTTAAAGTTCATCAGAACATAATTTACTTACGTTTCAAAGAATTTTGTTTATTTTACTGTTTTGTTTTTTTACCTAAACAAGTTTTAAAGCATTTAAAGCCCACTTCTTCACTGTTCAGTTTCATAAAGAAACCAGATATTCAACCTAGAATTAACTTTAACCGACACGTCAATTGGGCCCAAGAGCACAAAAATTAAAAAAACTTGGTCCTCTCTCACATGAACCGTCCACTCACCAGTAAAGACATCTCCGTGGTCTTCGGCATCATGGTGACATCTCCCGGCCTGACCCCAGGGCCGCAGTAGGGCAACGAGGGGCCGCGGTTGGGGACCCTGGCCTCGTGCAGCGCCAGCAGTGCCGCGTGGAGCCTCGCCCGAGCTGCGCTAATGCCCCCGGCACCAAGGACTGCCGCTTCGACGACTTGGCCAACGTCGCTCGTCCATCGCACTGGTGGCTTGTCGGTGTGCTGCCTGAATGATCATAATTAGAAATTGAAATCGAATTATGATAACAGACTGAACTAATATATAATATCAATGGACGCTCCACACCACGTCAGTCTGGCCCTGTGCTATTAAGTACCTGAAGGACTTGTGTTACGGGTACCAGACAACGGAAACATATTTAATACTTTTATACTATGCATATATGTATTTAAGATTTTTATTAATGATACACATATTTAATAAACATCGATGACCCAGGAACGTTGAAAACTTTTGTTCCGTCGGTGGGATTCGAACCCACGACCCCCGGCTTGAGAGCTGACCACGCGCTCAACCACTGAGCCACAGAGGTCGTCGTCGAACTAAGAATACCTGTAGCGTTTTAACCATTCTCATCCGTGGTTTCTGTAATGGCTTCTTAAGTGTATGATTCTCATTATTATGCTTTTTCCCCTATTGTATGTTGTATGAGCAATCCGTGTTATCTCTACAAGCTTTAAAAAGTAACGAAGATTTAAACAAAATAGTAAGTAAAGATTTAATAAAAGATAGAGTGCAATCTAGCAGCCGGAGTCCTGAGAACATCATGCAACAACACTTGCAAGTTCCTACAGCCATAAAACTGACAATTCAATGAGTATGGAGACATTAAGAGCCTACTGCCAAAACACTAGCCCCCTGCCCCGCATACACACACCGCTATTCACTAATCGTGATATAATGATTCCATGAATCGTGCCTCCGAGCTTTGTATTTTGCGCTGCAGCTAATAGTGAATAATAAAGCGTAACAACGGTTCCCGCACTATAGCACGAAAGTATAGGTCGTAAGTCCCAAAACTGTTTTTTGATGATTATTGATTACTTAAAAAATAAATACAATACTAATATTTCCTTTTACCATTATTTTATAAAGTGTGTGATTGTAGTAGTGCAAGTTATTTAATGATAGTTACTCAATAAGTGTAACAGATATTTGTTGAAAAGCCCAGAAAGATTCATAATTTCGAAAAATATAACTATCGAGTCAAAATAAGTGAATCGTGTTTTCCTTTTACAGAATATCAGATAAATCATAAATATACAATGATTAAATAAATCTGAATTTCATTTAAGTCAATCGTCCTCCGGGATCGTACCAGGAGGACGATTGACGGGACGTTAATACCTATTAGAAAACACAACAAAATTTGACAGCCCGCTCTTAAACGTAACGTCGCGTCGTCAGCAAATCGCTTTGTGGGTGAAGCTTCGGGTGAAGAGACCAATAATTACGTTACTAAACAACTTCCTCATCTATCATCATTTCATGCCTGTTACGGCCTGGCTTACCTGGGGTAGTTCCCTAAGCACGCTCTGATGTCCTCCTTCAAACTCCTGGTCATGGTTGCGGAGGGGCTGTCGGGGTCGCTGCCCTGCTCCTCGCTCTTTGGTAGACTGGGAGACACGCGCCCGTGGCTGCCGGCGCCGCTGCCGTACCCTGGTGACATACAATATAGTCATGTCAACGCCTCCGTGGTCCAGTGGTCTTGAGCGTCGCTCTTGACTCGGAGGTCGTGGGTTCGATTCCCGCGTTGGAAACATGTTATTTCCAAGTTCGGTTAGGACAATGCAGGCTGATCACCAGATTGTCTGACAAGTTAAAGATGATCCATGCGTCGAATGGGCATGTTAAAAGTCGGTCCTGCGCCTGATCTCTTGCCAGTCGCGTCGGTCTTCCGTCCCACTGGGTTATGAGAGTAAAGGAATAGAGAGTGCTCTTGTGTACTGCGCACACACCTGGGCACTATAAAATTACTCCTGCGTACCTGGCCTGGTTTCAATGAAACCGGCCACCGTCACCGAAACCGGTGTGGGGAGTATTATATATGTCGCAGGGAAAAGAGGATATCAGGGATTTCACGATATCCCTAGGGATGCCGAATATTCTTGTTTGTTACGTCTTCTTACTAAAAATATCTAGTGATATGTCATTTCACTAAACTAAATCTAGTGAAATGTCAGAAACGCGGATACCGCCGAATAAAAATCGAGCCACTCATTTCTCTCGCTCGCTCTAGTTCCCACACGTGACACGGGCACTAGTGGGAGTGAAACAAATGCGTCGCTCGAGCTGGCGCGGCTCGTCTAGCCTGGAGACAGACAGACAGACTAACCCTTTGGGTACGGAACCGTAAAAACTAGGATAATCGAAGAGCTGGAGTACCTGTAGTACCTGTGCCTGTACAAGAGCCTAACCAAACTAGAGATCGACATGCCACCTTTACAAAAATATTCAACTTGGTTGGCCGCTTCATTTGACGTCAAAAATCAAAGGTCTGAAGTATCTGATGAAGAACCCTCAGCTGGTTTCAACTGTATGATTCAGAGATATTATGGTGATGCCCCCTCAGATCTGCTATAGTTGCATTACACGTGTGATGATAATAATAATAATAGCTTCCACTCTGGTTTTGGTGACGGTGGCCGGTTTCATTGAAACTTTTTTTTTATTAAATAAGGGGGACAAACGAGCAAACGGGTCACCTGATGGTAAGCAACTACCGTCGCACATGGACACTCGCAACATTAGAAGAGCTGCAGGTGCGTTGCCGGCCTTTTAAGAGGGAATACGCTCTTTTCTTGAAGGTTTGCAGGTCGTATAGGTCCGGAAATACTGCTGGTGACAGTTCGTTCCAGAGTTTTAAGAACTAGAAACTAGGCCAAGAGTAATTTTATAGTGCCCAAGTGTGTGCGCAGTACACAAGAGCAATCTCTATATTCCTTTACTCGCATAACCCGGTGGGACGGAAGACTGACACGACCGGCGAGAGATCAGGCGCAGGACCGACTTTTTACATGCCCATCCGACGCATGGATCATCTAACATCTTACTTGTCAGATTCAGATGTTAGATGATCCTATCAAAGTACCCGTGTGTATACTAGAGCAAGCGAGAGAATTAATGCGTGGCTTGATTTTTATTCGGCGGTGTCCGCTTTTCTGACGTTTCACTAGATTTAGTTTAGTGAAATGACATATCACTAGATATTTTTAGTAAGAAGACGTAACAAACAAGAATATTCGGCATCTACCGGGAGTTCGTGATATCCCTAGGGATACCGTGAAATTCCTGATATCCTCTTTTCCCTGCGACATATATAAAGTCATGTTACAGGCCGCGCTTAAGGCGATATATCGAAAATAAATTATACCGCAAGGGCAATTTGTATGAGTACAAAGTCGTGAATACGCTGCGGCCAGAAGCTATCGGCTCGCTCGGAAAACATGCGACAAAACGTAATTATAATTATTTAAAAAATAACTAGGAGCATTTAAGCAAGATGCTTCTATACGATTTTGAGTTGCAAAGGTGTCTATTAATTAGACCAATTTCCTACAATACATCTATTTTCGTTTCGTATTTTTAAGAGGTCATTTCGAAAATTAAATGTGTCGAGGCAAAATACATTAATCGTGTTTCTAGTTCTTCTCAAACCTAGATAAGGCTATGAAGATATGTATATCTCATTACCAGATTTGTAACATTTCTGAGGGTCATATAGTATTACGTCAAAAAGGACAGTTTTTTCAATATAGCGCCTTAAGTTTTGGATCAAGTCCCACTGGATTATGAAAGTAAACGAAGAAAGTATACACTATACGTTGTGTACAAAAAAGGGCATAAACAGAGTAGATACGTGTAGTCTGGTTTCAGCGAAAAAAGGCACCGACACCGAAATAGGTATATAGGGAACTTGTGGGAAAATTGTGGAATCTGGAAAACCCCAAAAATGGTATGGAAATTTGGTACCAATATCCCTGTTAGAAACATAAAAGTCAAAAGTAACTCTTTCAACGCTACTACTTTCACACAAAACTCTTAGATACAAGGATGAAGGGACATAATATACCAACCATAAAATATTCTCACTTCTTTATGTTAAAGGGGTGACAGACGTGCGAGTAAGTACGCGGACTTATGGATCGACGATCTTAATCGCCTGTGTGTCAGCAAAGAGCCGCGAGCCGCGCGCCGCGAGCCGCGAGCCTGGGGGCATGGTAATCCAGTGTGAGCGGTTCTCGTGTGTCACCGACGCGAGCCGAGTAAGTTCGCGAACTTAAAACCCGCGTATCAGGCCTTTTAAAGGGGTGACACATGTACGAACTTAAAGTACGCGGGTTTTAAGTTCGCGAACTTACTCGGCTCGCGTCGGTGCCACACGAGAATCGCTCACACTGAATTACCATGCCCCCAGGCTCGCGGCTCGCGGCGCGCGGCTCGCGGCTCTTTGCTGACACACAGGCAATTAAGATCGTCGAGCCATAAGTCCGCGTACTTACTCGCGTGTCTGTCACCCCATTTACAACACTGCGAGTGTCTAACAAAAAACTTGGATGTGGCGCTATCAACCACAAGCAGCAACTTACCCGAGGAATTGGAAGGCGCCCGGCGCGGGGCGAGGGGGTTCCCCGGGGCCTCCTCGCCCTCCGACAGCTCCACCGTGATCACCACCTCCTGCTCCTCCTCCTGGTATAGGGGGTTGGATCTGGGGAATTCGAGAAATAGCTATCAAAGTTCGAGTGCACTTGGTCTGTTTTTCGGTCTAGCGGAAGAAGCATTAGGGTACAAATTATAGTAGCATCGGCCTGTGCTATCAATGGATTCTATTGTTCTATGTCCATTAAAAGATGCATGAACAAGTTGACATGCAGTATCTGGACACCGCTTTTTGGTAATTCCTCGGAGCTCGCGCGCGAAACCAGCAGTCTTAAAATATAACAAACAGTGATCCAACTTATGGCCCTGACTACGAACGTATACCTAGAAATGCCTAAATTAATACAGAAGCGGGCACCAAATGCTAGATGCCAGATTAGGTTGAATAATGTTTACACTTTACAATTTACATGGTCTAAACTCTAAAGCTATGACAGTAGAATCCAGTGATACCCCAGACCGATGTCGATTTAAATCAACTCTTAAACGTGTAACATTACTGTATCTGTGCTGGCAATCTAAGCTATAGTCCGCGCGGAACTAGTTGGCCGCTCTGCCGGTATGTGAGTATATGGACAGAGCGGCCAACTAGTTCCGCGCGGACTAATAGGCCTGAAGTCTGAACATTTTATGGACATTCTTCTTGTCCTTACCTGAGTACGGGCTGCATGTCACCGAGGGCGCGCAGGGGATGTGGCGGGAAGGGCGGAGGGGGCGGCGGCGGGGGCAGCGCGGGCGGCGGGGCGCCCCCCGCCATACTCTCGCGGCGCCCTCCACTCTGTTGACAGATAGAGGCTTTAATACATGCTCTAGTATCAAGAGGTCATTGACCTTACAGTTGATTATAAAATGAAATCAGCTGTGAGAGTTAAATTACTATTAGGGTCTTAATTATGGTTCTGTCAAATTCATACAAGAAATGCATCTCACGGCTACGCGTCGCGTTGCGGTCTGAATTGACCTTCACAGCTACGTAGACTGCTATTTTTTAGAAGCTTCCAAATAGGTAATATTACGCAAAGGTCGAAGCAGAGGGCGGTACTAACACATACTGTTAGTAATCCGACTAACGGCCGTTCCCAATATTTGATCTATTTTTGGTTTTGCCCTACTAGAGATAGGAATAGTTACCTATCTTATGTCAATTCAATGTTAGCTGCGATCGGTCGTATGTCAAACCAAAGATAGATTGAATATTGGGAACGGCCGTAAAAGACATGTTGCACACTTCATATCAATATTCGCAGAAACTTTTTGTTTGGTGCTGGTGCTGCCGTGTGAAAACATTGTAGTAATTTGGTCTATTAATCCTTCGATCGTGGATTCTTGGAAATATATTGTTATTCTATTGTGTCTCGTGAGCTTATGGGGCTTGATGGGTTAAGTACTCTACTTGACACTATAAAACAGTATCAATAAGCAACAATAATGGAATTCAAACAACATCCACGTAGATTAACTTCCAAATCATTTTCCTTTCATAGTTTCACAGTTTTCAGTTAAAAACATAATTCAATGACACAGGATTCAGTTAGAAAACGAATATAACTTGTATAGACAGGTGATTCAACGTTAGTGATTAATGATTATACAATTAATTTAATTCAAGTTTATTTCATCCACGTTCATACAAAGTCAATACGAATTACATAACCGCTGGTAACCTATTGATCATCTACATCATTTATCAAATAATGATCATTTGTTCATTGTAATTTGTGTGATGGGTAGAATTTAATTTCAATAAAGTTGGAATGCATGCATTGAAATTCTATTTCATATAATTAAAATGATCCCAACTATTATAATTATTAATTTATTATATACCGGTAAAATATGCCAACTTTGCCACATAGGATAACTTTGCCCTAAGATCCATTTTAAGCAAATCTTTGATGTACAGAGGTATTTTAATATTATGGCAACATTTGTTCAATTTGGCAGAAAATAGGTTATATGACTGGTAATACTGACAATACCCCGTAGTGCTAACTTTATTCAGTAACTTGTTGGAACTTCTGAAAAACGGTACGTATTTTTGCGGGCAAATTGTGGTTCAGATTTGTGAGTGAAGTGTGCGTGGTGACGAATTCTTTTACTGGATTTTGATGCCACCTGCGCAAAGTTCATATTTGCGTAAAAAATCAAGGTGGGCAATGTTGTCTACAAGTCCAGGTAACTTTACCCGGCATGAAAATCAATCATAAATTGAATTAAATGAACAGAAGTAATGTTTTTGACATTCCTACACCTGACATGTAGCCTTGTAGTTGCAGAGGGCAAAAAAAAACTTACACTTCTATACATTTTTTTTACAATAATTAAAATTATTCGAAAAAATCTGGCAAAGTACTTCTACTATAATACTATTATTATCCATACTAATATTATAAATGCGAAAGTGTGTCTGTCTGTCTGTCTGTCTGTCTGTCTGCCTATTACCTCTTCACGCCCAAACCGCAGAACCGATTTTGCTGAAACTTGGTATGGGGATACCTCGAGTCCCGGCAAAGGACATAGGATACTTTTTCTCCTGGAAAAATGTACGGTTCCCGCGCGATAAACGAGTTTCAGCGCAACGGAGTTGCGGGCGTCATCTAGTTTATTATAAAGATGAGCTGAGAGATTTTCTGTTTGTAGGCGGGTTAATCTCACAAACTCCTAAACCAATTTAAATGTAATTTGGCATAGATGTAGAGTAGACGATAGGAAAAGACATAGGATAGTTTTTATCTCGGAAAAATGGACGGTTCCCAGTTCCCACCGATAAACGAATTTTGGCGCAACGGAGTTGCGGGCGTCATCTAAGTTGTTAAATTATAATTTTTAGCTTGATTGTCTAAAATGACTTATTACCACTATATGAAAAATCAAAAATGTTCATATGTTTTGAAATTAACCTTTTAAATTGCAGAATATATTCTTTAATTAAAACACATGTAGAATACAGGTAATTTATTAAACTTGGTTGTATTGTTGTATGTTAAGATATGATCCACTGATCGACAAGATAGCGACAACGACGGCCTTTTGCTAACGGAAATTACAAAACGTTAAAAGGTTTTTGTTTGATGCCTACCTTGTACTCGGCGGTTGGTCAGAATCTTAATGTTTTCTTAATTTAATAGATTAATGTCCGGTTTTTTTCAAACTTTTTGACTGAAATTATTGTCTAGTGATTCTGATTGGCTAAATATTAAACATTCATCGCTGTTCAGTCGAAAAATCAAAGAACCTTAGAAATCGGCCATAAGACTTATATTGCCATAAGTCAGTCAATGGGCTTAACTCGACTCGGCTAACTGGCTTAAATCCAAATAAATCTGACGTTATATTTTATAATATAAAAATAAAAAATGAACCGCTAAGTGTATGTGTTAAAGCGCAAATCCCGAAAACGGCTGAACCGATTTTGCTAATTCCTTTTTGGTTGTTTGAGAGAAAAATAATAAAAAAATTGCGTGCATAATGAGTAAAATTACTTAATTCCAATGACGTAACCTCACCGCTTTTGACAATTAAAACTTCAGATATACGACGCGACGGGACGACGTTCGTCTGGCCCGCTGGTACAAAAATGAAAATATTATATGAAAAAATATAAGACGTTCACACTATTTTAATCACCATTTTTTACGCTCACTTAATCCATTAATTAGTAATAAATATCAATTATAACATACTTTTATTATTAATAATAACAATTATTAATAACTGTCCGTCTGTTATTATTAATAATGGTGATATATAACATAGTGATGGAGGTGGAAAGGCCATCTGAGATATTTTAATAACACTATTGTTCGTATTTGGGTATGTCTGTTATGTCATACTGAGTACTGACTCATACACCGCACATACAAGTCATACACCTCATGACATACATACGGAAAGAAGTGATCATGTCATGTTGTTACTCGTTATGGCTGGTTTACACGTATTAAGTAGATAAGTAGTAACTAAATTTTAACTTAATTTGAAGTGCCTGCCCGAAATGTGTCAAGTGACAAGCCCCGCTTGCCAACTTAAGAGAAAATAGTCAAAATTCTAATTTCCTTGTTTAGTACTTAGCTAAATTTTAACTTGCGACTTGCTACTAAATTTAGTGTTTACATGCAATAAATAACTTAAAATTAAGTTAAAATTTAGTTAACTACTTATCTACTTAATACGTGTAAACCAGCCCTTAGGCATTCATGATTCAAGTTGTCTTCTGTATTGTGTATGGTGAGTGTGGCAAAGTGCGCCAGCCCGGGAAGTGCGCCATATAGAGCT
This sequence comes from Polyommatus iphigenia, assembly GCA_963422495.1. NCBI lineage: Eukaryota > Metazoa > Arthropoda > Insecta > Lepidoptera > Lycaenidae > Polyommatus > Polyommatus iphigenia. Next base: position 2,142,669 of record OY730180.1, read on the forward strand.
ATAATTCCATACTGCTGATTGGAGATTTCCAATCAGCAGTATGGACTATGGAGATTGGAGATATCCAATCAGCAGTATCTTAAACGAGAATATCTTGCATATCCATAAAATATTATGGTTTCTAAGCTGCGACTGTATTTTAATGAATAAAGTAGTAATATAAAGATCTATCTCTAGGAAACTACATTTTTGTCAGTTTAAAACTTTAATAGCGAGATTCAGGATTATGCCACCTGATTTCTTACTAATATTATAAACGCGAAAGTGTGTCTGTTTGTCTGTCACCTCTTCACGCCCATATCACTAATTTGTGCTGAAATTTGGTATGCCAGAGATACTTTGTGTCCCGGGAAAGGACATATTAGGATACTTGTTTTCCCGAAAAGTGTAGGTACGTTTTCCGCAGGATAAACGAATTTTGGCGCAACAGAGTTGCAGGCGTCATCTTTAATATTATATAATATACTTTTACGGTAAAACGAGCATTCGGGTAACCTTTTTAAAAATTTTGATAAAAAAAACTATAAAACGATTACTTACGAAAGAATTAACCTTTCTCTTAAATAATATAAAATATTAAATACCATACATATTTAGAGTTACGTGAATGAAATTATGATTAAATTAAATAAGATAATAGTTATTCATTTCATTCAAAGAGAACTATGGTGAAAGCTCTACATTTTGCGAAGATTTAATAGGACTTTGTATGCGCAGAATCTTATTGTCCACTTTCCTTAGATCCTTCCTCCGGAACTCTATCTTCAAACAAAATTACATTAAAATCGGTTCAGTGGTTTAGACGTGAAGAGGTAACAGACATACAAATATAGACAAACAGACAAGAAAAATTTTTGCATTTATAATATTAGTAATTAGTATCCAGGGGATCATGAAAAGTTGAAATATCTTTAAACCAAGACTTATTAAGGGTTATTTAATTATTCACTATTTAATATTAACAATTCGTCACCAGTAAAGGTTCTATGGTGACGAATTATTAATATGTTCACAAGTTTTTTTAAGTAGACTGTTACAGTACTTCATCAAACTCCAAAACTTGAAACCCACACTTAGTTTTTTCATCATAATATTAGTAACGCTCTATTATTTAAGTGTCACTTGTCTGTATGTTTGTCAACCATCAAAACTCAACTCAAAAGCTCTTAACATTGAGCTGAGTGGCTATCGGGATGATGATGATAAAGCAACAGTTGCGAGGTCAGGGTGTTAGGTCACATGAGGCTTCTTGAATTTGTTTGCAAAACTTTGACCCCGCTTCAAATTTCCATACTAATATATTGTATTATAAAAGCGAAAGTGTGTCTGGCTGTCTGTTACCTCTTCACGCCTAAAACCGATTTTGCTGAAAGGCACGGAGATACTTTGTGTCCCGGGAAAGGACATAGGATACTTTTTATCCCGGAAAAAATGACAGTCCCCGCGCGATAAACGATTTTTGGCGCAACGGAGTTGCGGGCGTCATCTAGTATTTTCTAAATTAATGCTGCTTTAGACTGGATTATATTATGATTTATGGCGCATAATGCGCCCGCGCACGCGCGGTTTGGCGGCTACACCGCGAGATTACAAGCCAGTGTATGTTACGACAGTTACGATTTATTTAAAAAGCGGCGCCTATGGCGCGGTTTTTGACAGCGGTCATTGAGGGACCTATCAGACAGAGAGCGGTCACGCCGCACGGTCAAGCGTGCAGGCGGTCAGTTTTGCGTTATTTGTGTTGTATTACGTTATACATATTATGCCACGTCCGCACGTTTGGCGTTTGCTACAAACTCCAAATCGCCACAAATGGACACAAACGTTTGGCTGGATTTCGAAATCCATCCATACGCTTGCGAGTGAGTTAGTTTGTTCTAACGCGGCAAGCATGACGGACGTCGAAGTTGCTGTATCTGCTATAAACATTTGGCAATTATTTTTATCTATACATATAAATAAAATTAGAGTGTCTGTTTGTAATATTGAAAGAATATATAATATACTCTACATACACCAAAACAACATTTTTTTTAATTTTATCTGTATGTCTGTCTGTTTGTTCCGGCTAATCTCTGCAACAGCTGGAGCTATTTTGACCGGACTTTTTGACGTGATAACGTCTTATAATTCGATATGGGCTGCGCGCCCGAAAAACATGACAGTTCATGCGGCGTTACCTCGCTGACAGCTCTGAGGCGTTCCATTTACACTTTCAAGTCTCTCAACAACCGTAAGGCCCACCTGGGCCGCGCTCTTTGTTTCGACTATATTACGTATTTCGATGACTTAGAGAATACTTTTGTATGAAGAAGTTTGGTTAGTTATGACCTTTGATACATTGACCCCACTCTGAATGAAAAATAAATAAACAATCTGTGAGCTATTAGTATTATTTCGGCTATTCAAAATTGTGCTCTATTTCCTACGTGTCAAGGTATGACTTAATATATGAAGAATAAAGTATTCGTTTATTTCTTCTGAACAAGTCACTAATTATAGTTTCGAAAGTTTATAATTGAGAAACTAATATCACATCGGACTAAATACTATATTATGATGGCTTGATAGATAGAAAATTTAACATATATTATAATGTAGTTTACACAAACATAAAATATGGATTATATGTAAGGATATTTCATATTACATTAATTTTCCTAAGAAAAAAAATGGCGCCCGGCCTACCCGGCCGGGCGCCATTTTTTTTGCACATTGACCTGCCAACTTTTTTGCATAGATTTTTCCCGGAACTGAGGGGTTAAGGCAGTAGTTCCCAACCTGGGGGTAATTATCCCCGCGGGGGTAAAATAGCTATTCTGAAGGGGTAACAGAGGTGGTACCTAAAATAAATGAATTGGCAGGAAAAAATTATAAACTCTGTACATTTTGGAGAAAAACAGCTACAGAATACCCTATCATTGCAGACAGAGATCTGAAAATGTTGGTACCGTTAGCTACCACATTTAAATGCGAGAGTGGCCTCTCAACTCTGGTAACATTTTAAAAAAAGGCAAGAAACCGTCTGAAAGTGGAGCATGATATGAGATGCGCGTTAAGTGCAACTGAAGTCTGAACCTAATTATATTAAAAAAACAAAAAACATGCGAATGTACCAATACAAAATAAAGTTGTTTTTAATTTTGGGGGTAAAATCAGTTTCTCTAACAGGCCATAGGAGTAACAGCTCTAAAAAGGTTGGGAACCACTGGGTTAAGGCTATGACGTTGTCACGTTCAACTATCGTCAGTAAACCGACTTTACAGACAACCGATTTTTTTGGTAGATAGCTTATGTAATAAGGAGTAACTTAGGCTACTTTTCAACCGACTTCCAAAAAGAAGGAGGATATATTTTAATTTGACGCAGGCGAACAGCTAGTTATAAATATAAGAAAACTATATAATTAATATAATATAATTTAATACGTTTTCATTTGACCACCAGTCATTCATTTTTCGAAAGCACACACAGACATACTACGTACGTATAGCACGTCTGTTCGCTTACAGAGCATCGACAAGAATGAACGCGCACAAACGTGTGGACGGGTGGCAAACGCTTGCGGCAAATTCCCTTTGATTTGTGTTCAAAAACCGACACTGAGTCGTATCGGCTACAAGTCTTTGCAAACCTAAACAAACCAAGCCAAACACTCTATCCACACGTTTGTTTTTGTGACCGTTTGTGACGATTTGTTGAGGTTTGGCAAACGTGCGGACGGGCCTTTATATGTTGCGGCCGCACTATGCGTAGTGCTTCGTGCTTGAGACGATACCATTGGACAATCTGCATGTATCGTCCAATGGTATCGTCTCATAGCTCGAAGCTTCGTGACGATAGACGCATGTGCAGCCCCGGATCTTCAATTTTTTTAAGCGGGGCAAAAACTGAAAAATCCCGCCCCGCCTACCTACTTATGTTTATTTTCACCTTTATCTATACTTCTATACTAATATTATAAATGCGAAAGTATCTCTGTCTGTTTGTCTGTCTCGCTTTCACGCCAAAACTACTGAACCGATTGTAATAAATTGTTGTACACAGGTAGTCTAAGGCCTGAGAAAGGACATAGGCTACTTGTTGTAAGGGGTTGTAAGGGGGTGTTTATGCGTAAATTTGTTCAAATTGAGTTAGTTCCAAAAATTCATAACAGATGGCGCCAAGAGTCGTCTACATCGCGCTAGCGCTTGCTCTTACGTATTTCTATAAGAGGTGGTACCATCTCAATCCACATTTTCGATGCTTTCGATTGTTTTACACGTTTTTATATAACTCATTATTCAGTACTTTATCTATGCAGTGACGCAACCTTAAATCTATCAATGATAGTAGCTGTACTTGTGCTATTATTTATTTCGTGGTCAAAGTTAAATAAATGATGAGTTGTCCATTGGTCCGTGAAGTGTGAATTTGGCCGCCCCCTGAATTTGCCGCCCGGGGCATGGACCCCGGCTTGCCCCCCCTTAGATCCGGGGCTGCGCATGTGCGGCCGTGGCAACAAAGATACTCAGTACTCACACAGGGGGCGGTTTGAACGCGTCAAAATTCCTCGTGTGACTGACCGCTCGAACGCTATGCGAACGCAAAACGTAAACGCGTGACCGCTCTCTGTCTGATAGGTCCCTTACTTCTCGCTTGTGATCTCGCGATGTGCCGCAAAACCGCGCGTTCGGGCGGACGTACATCTAATATATAATTTAAATCTCCTGTCACGATGTTTGTCCGCGATGGATTCCTAAACTACTTAAACGATTTTAATGTTTTTTTTTTAATGTGTGCTTTTTTCTAACTTGAGAGATAGGATAGCTTAGATCTTTAATTATAGTCGCAATTTTATTTTATTGCAAATTATTTGTCTTTAAAGAGCGACCATTGTTTATGCGACGCGGGTCACGGGATAGCGATGGACGTTGCCATGGTGACAAACTTATTTAGTCACTAATTCAATAAAATAATACGGGCGATATACTTTATATAATAATATGGCAAAGAAACGTTTGCCGGGACAGCTAGTATTATATAAATTGATCCTTATATCCCGATCCGTTTTATAAAAAGTGATACACAATATATTATGTATCCGAAATCAGGTAGTATCATCAAATTACCACATAATATAAACACCGACCCCGATATTACTCGCGACCTTCACAGTTCACAAAATACTGTTTCGTAGTCAAATAAACAACCATATTATGTTAATTCCGTGATAAACTATAAATCACGATGTCTAATTGAATTTGAATTTGCGAAAGGGTCTAATACCTCTTCACTCTTAAACGCTAAATCAATTTTGATGACATTAATAATTATAATAATGTCCATACCAAATTTTGTTACGGATACTTTGAGTTTAGGAAAATTATATATAATTTTACCCTGGTAAAATTTACGGTTTACGCGTTATTTAAACGAACTTGGTGTATAACATAGTTGTGGGCAACATAAGACTAAATTTGTGCCTTTTCTCTATTTGTTGTAAAAGTATCGAAATTGTTGCGTTATCTTCATTCATTCTTAATCAAGCTTTTATCGTCATCTAATTATGGAATTGGGCTAAGAAAATTATGTCTAACCCGTATCCGCCTAAAAGGATAGACAGTTTCGCAGTCTGTTAATGTCTGCCTGGCTGTTTCTATTTAGCCTGCACCAATAGCTTGGCTTATTATAAAATCAGACAGAATTCAGAAGGTAGACATAAAATGTTGTGCCATTTGACTCATTTTTGCCTAAGATACAATTTTATATCTGTTAGAGCTTGTCTAATTTGAAATGACGCGCCCCACCACTTCAAAGTTGATATAAATGAAACATTTTTGTACTGTGAATACGAGGGAGGGGCGCGTCATTTTAAGTTAGACAAGCTCTACAAGTGTAGCCGGAGGCTGTGGATAGTCCACTAATTTGGGTCGCGCCAAAATGTCATAATAATTATGACTCGAGAACAATATGGAGAAAGTACGTACTTAGTGAACATACATGCGTCTGCGCAGGATGGTGTTATAACATACTGCACAAGCAATAAGAATTAATCAACCAAAAACTCAACTTTTTATATTACGTCCGATGAACCTATGGATCATACAATTTGATTCATTTGCCATTCGAATACCTTCAAGTTTTCCAACTTGCCAGTATGGTTGAAATGTTGTTCTGAGAACATATCACAGGGTTTTTGTGGTTACCTCTGCCGATCCTTGCTTACAGGAATCACAGTGGGAGAAATGTGTGGTGGGCCAATTTCACATAAAAAAGGTTGATTGTGATGATGAAGGGCCTTAGCGCCGTCTCGCATGCACCGTCCGTGACGTAACACATCTCGCGTTATACAACCGACATTGAGACCCACTGACCGCGATTTTTCACCACAAAAACCACCCTCGGGCCTACTTGCGCCAGTCTGACTTGGTGTTGTTTGTAAAAAACACTTTTTCATATTATATTATGAGGGAAAACTGCAGCATGAATGCGCTGGGTCGACTGCTTCTATACCACGGTCCACGGTGTCACTAAAAACCATCGTTAAGCAACGCTTATGGCGGATTTTCACTGGTGGATAGGGCCCGCATGCGGTGTGCGGGAGATTTCTGAAACGCATGCCACGACCAATAAAAATGCGCCCTTAGTTGTTAATTTGTTATAGACTCCCCGTATGCTGTATACCATTGCTTCCCAAAGTGGTCCAGGTGGACCCCCAGGGCATAAGGTACTAATTATTATGTATTCTGTGCCCAGGAGTCTACGCTTGCGTGGAAGAAAAATGGGGGTCCACGAGTCGTTAACGGGGGTCTATGAAAATTAGGTGAGCCGACTTGACTTCTCCTATGAATATAGGCAAACAATATTATATTAGCAGAAATATTACAGAGCGAGGAGATTTACGGTTATACTTAACTAAACTCAAGACAAATATTGATATAATTGCTGTCAATTCACCAAGTATATCCCTCAGATTAAAGTTATAACTTTTATCTCAGGTTACCAAATATAGAAATTTATGATTATAATATGGCAATTTGCGACTGTTTTTAAAATAATAATCATGTTTAGTTTTGATGTTAAATTGATTCTACTACGATATAACCACATAAGTAAAAGTGTGGTAATTTTTGTGTTAAGTTTTGTTTACTTTTTACCATTCCGAAGTGGAAGCTTATTGGTTCCTTGTACTGTGACTTGTGAGTCAAACTTACAATTCAAAAAAGTAAAGTAGGAATCCAACTGAATAGATGGAGGGGGGGAGAAGAAGAAGAAGAAATTGGCAAGAGTACGGACGCAACTGGCATAACACTAGAGGATTTTACACGCCCTGTGATCAGATCCCTATACCATCAGGTGGTTCGTCTGCTCGTGATACGATTCAGTTCAAAAGATAAAGTTACATTACAGCTTTAGTCATATATTCTAGAGAACTCTATTTAAAATCATTTCTTTGCATTTTTTCAGGTAGTGCCTTGTGTGGCTCTATTTATTGTTGAAAGCCATAAAATAGGCATTAATTTACAAATGAAAAAATAAAAAAATTACGGTGAATACAGAATTCTTTTCTGTGACGTAAGAAGTAAAAACCTTGCGTTTCGACGGATGCTGCAACACTTAAAATATTTTTTTCGACAACTAACTACTAAAGGAAACCATTATTATGTATTGACAAACTAATTGGCGGTTTAAACTCGCATTAAAGTTAAACAAGTTAATTTTCTGTTGACCATTTAGAATTAAAAGTGAAGGAAATAATACATTTTAAATCTTATAAGATTTAAAAGAGATTCAGACAAGTCACCATTGTCCATCAACAGCACAACGACGACCGTTGTAAGCAAAATGTATAAGATTTGACATTTTCTGTTTTAGTGTCCGCAACTTTGTCCGCGTCAACACAATATAGACTATAGTGACAAGAATGAATAATTTTCCCCGTTTTTTATCTTCTTTTATAAGTCTCTATATTCTTCTCTCCTATAAGTCGCAAGTCGCAGTGCTATGTTATAACTTATAACTTATATAGCTTTAAGCCTTCCTTGATAAATGGACTATCCGACCCAAAAAGATTCGAAGCAGTAGTTCCTAAGATTAGCGCGTCGAAATAAACTCTTCAGCTCTATATTATTTAACTAGATGACACCCGCAAATCCGTTGCGCCAAAATTCGTTAATCGCGCGGGAATCGTTAATAATTCATTTTTCCGGAGTAAAAAGCATCCTATGTCCTTTCCCGGAATTCAAAGTATCCCCATACCAAATGTCATCAAAATCAGCTCAGCGGTTTTGGCGTGAAGAGGTAACAGACAGATAGACGAACACACTTTCACATATAATATTAGTTTGGATTAGGGTGTCCCTTAAATTTCAAGTTCGATATATTTTTACGCATACCGTCTCAAAAGTTTCGTAATGACCCTATATTGTCTAGAAATAAATATAAGTTCGATTCCTAAACTATAACCCGTGCCGACTTGAGATTAAACTTCTTCATACAAGTTACAATACCCGGCAATAAATATTGCACATCAACCTTTGGAAAGAGACAATCGGCTAATTTCGGTTTCATAGAGCGTTATCTTTGTAGCACACACCTATTTGACATTATGTCAGTCGTTGTTCAAATTCAATAGAGTGCAGTCGCGTCCAGTTCAAAATATATATCTAGAGTTGTTAACATCCCTAAATTTGCTTCAGCTGTAATTTTCCAAAAGAATTAAAATATACGTAAACATAATTTGAACACGCTTTTTTATTTTATTTTACCCGAACCTAAAGCCATAACTTATAGAAAATTTGGTGTATTTTATGCAAATAATAATAAAATTGTCAAAAGAAGCAAACCATAATAAGTATGGTTTTTAACAGCTCCTAATATATACCGGACTTTTTGTATTTCGTGCGTAAGAGATAACGCTCTACAAAACCGAAATTAGCCGACTGTCACTTTCCAAAGGTCGATGTGCAATATTTATCGCCGGGTACTGTACAATACCCGGCAATAAATATTGCACATCGACCTTTGGAAAGAGACAATCGGCTAATTTCGGTTTCATAGAGCGTTATCTTTGTAGCACACACCTATTTGACATTATGTCGGTCGTTGTTCAAATGCAATAGCGTCCAGTTCAAAATATATATCTAGAGTTGTTAACATCCCTAAATTTGCTACAGCTGTAATTTTCCAAAAGAATTAAAATATACGTAAACATAATTTGAACACGCTTTTTTATTTTATTTTACCCGAACCTAAAGCCATAACTTATAGAAAATTTGGTGTATTTTATGCAAATAATAATAAAATTGTCAAAAGAAGCAAACCATAGTAATTATGGATTTTTAACAGCTCCTAATATATACCGGACTTTTAAGAGATAACGCTCTACAAAACCGAAATTAGCCGACTGTCACTTTCCAAAGGTCGATATGCAATATTTATCGCCGGGTACTGTACGTACAAGTAGGTACTGCGTTGTGACTTGAAAGTAAATGTTTTTTTTTTGGAATTTCATACGAGATTTTTGAGATTATTAATGCTCCATTATTTAGTGCGTTAACATGTCAGTTTATTTACTCCTAACTGCGTGAAGAAATTTATTGATTTATATCAAGTTTGGAGAAAGTGGTAAAACAGCAAACTATCGTTTAAAATTTGTTTACTATAGTCACTATTCACAATAACTGCGAAGGACAAAAAGGCTCTACAAGATATTTGCTTATTATTTTCAAATGCACCGTGGTAACTAAAGCATATTTCTAAGATTTGTGCTTCTTGAAGATGTTAAAAGAGTACGGAAAAATTTATACAACAAATTTTAAGGCCTCTCTAAGGAAGTTAGCCATAATTGATGGTATTTATGTGAAGAGACAGTCATTATATCACTGTTTGTTGATGAATGTTGGTAACCAAACTAAAAAGCAGATGATTTTCAACTTTAACGGGGACAGATTCACCAATTTTAGCAAACGCCATGGTCCGTCGAAGGAAAAATTGTCTCAAAAGTTGTTTCGTTGTATCATAATGATGAACAATAATGTTTTTCTAGAATTTTAAAGAAAATAAGTCATTTGAGAGATGTAAATTTTACTGCTGAAAGGGCTGTTAAATTGATGCACGGCTGAAGATGAACAAAAACAGTTGTTGCTGCGCTGAATGCAGGAACATAGAAAAGTGTATCTTAACTGTAAAAAACACTACTCTAAAAAGAAGTTACCCTGTCTGATTGTAAGAAATGTATGTTATTGATTAAAGATTAATGTTCATCTTATTGAATTGTTCCATTTCCACTTACTTTTATTGCAGTTCTAGTAATTTAATGTAGACCGACATATCAGGACAAAATTACGTTTCATACTAAACTTTGAGGCTCGGTCGGCACGGGTTGCAATTGTGCTAGGAAGGCGAAATTTTATATTTGAGTATCATAAAACGTTAGTAAAAAATGGTGGTATGCATTTTGAAATTCGAATTTTTTTTTAAATCATAATATAAGGAACACCCTAGTATGGATTATCATAGGCACACTAATGTTCATGTTCTAACAGTGATGGTTGACCGCACCGTCTCAAGTTACCGCAACACTAGATGTGTCACACGTATCGTGTTAGCTATGAACCGATCATACGTGACGTGTGGGTTTAGGCTTTCCAACGATAGGCTAGATCCATTGACATCTAGGTCCATTTTCTAAAGCTGCTGATCACAATGGGCCAACGCTTCGAGTCAGCGCATTGGGCCAATAAGTAGAGTACGGAATGTCACTCCCAAGTAGGCTGTAGGCCCCTAGCTATATTCTCTCGACGGCGCGGGCGGAGTGGTATATAGTCTCACGCAATCCCGCGGCCCGCCTAAAGCCACAGAATATATATTTAATATTAGTTTGCTAAACCATAGATTAATCTATGGCCTAAAGCGCATAGTGGAGTACCGCCGAGTTTTTTGTGGGTAGGGGTGCATCCACCATCTTCGGACGCATCAGAGGCCCTTATAGTTGCGGAAAGGACCCATCCCCCGCGGCCTCTATAGTCTCTACATAACAGTCGCGTCGCGTTGGCAGAATGCGCCGGCTCAATGCGTCGCGTTGTGTGCAAACTCTAGATTCTAGAAGGACCAGGGAAACTCTACATTGGAACTTGGATGTCTGGCTCACAAGTGCGATGGCAAATGAGGTCTAAGAATATGCGCGTGTTCAGACCAAACTGACTATACGCCGCCGAATGTGAGCAGGCTCACTGTGAGCCCCAGTGTGAACGTGAAAATATACGGTATCGAACGTCTCGCCTACGCCTAGCGTTGGCGTATTGTCGGTTAGGTGTGAACGAAAAAGTGAATATGTATGGAAATACAATAACCTGCGTAACGTTCGCTCACATTCGGCGGCCCACAGTCGGTTTGGTGTGAACACGGCCTATTAGTTATTTTTTAACCTATGTAGCGCGATGTATAAAGTAGTATGTCTGAGACTTGGTGACCTAAATATCATTACCATCTATCTTTATTTATAAATAAAAAAGTTAAGTAAAGATGTTTTTACTTAACTTTTTTATTTATAGAACTAAGTTATTAAATTAGGTAAGTAGTTACTAAAAACACTACAAAAACAGTTACTAGTTAGCCTGGAGTGGGTAAATGCTAGACAGCTGAGAGAAAATTTAGCTTTTACCCAACCGTGCTGAGAAGGACAATGTATGTATTTGTAAAAGTTTCCTTCCTATAAAGACTATTCAGAAATAAATTATTTTTATTTTTTAATAATTTTCTTTTCGAAAATGAAAAAGTAAAAACTTCAGGCTTCTATTGTGGTTTTAAGCTTACAAGCAACACTAATCCTGCCACCACAATCTGTCATAAACCGCAAAGTAATTTGAAACCTTTGAGAAACCTAGAAAGTAGAAAAATTTAACAAACTTGAAAAAAATAGTTGAATCATTTTTAAAAACACTGCAAGTTGGCAGTTGCATGTATTATTTTACCAATTTTAAAAATAAATAGTTTTTATAGATTCGATTAAGTTTTACATAAAATCTTTATAATTTATATTTTATGATTTAATGAATTCATACGAGGGCTGCTATTTATGTATCCGGAATTAAAAAAAGAAACAAACATATATCATTTAATATGGTTTTATTGCTTTTCAAAATATTCGCCGCGATGATCGACACACTTTTGCATACGCTGGAACCAATTTTCATAGCACTTTTTCCATTCTGATTGAGGTATCTCCAAAACGTGCATTTTGAACGCATCAACAGCCTCTTCGCGGCTCGAAAAACGTTGACCACGTAATTTGTTCTTCGCGTATGGAAATAAAAAGAAATCGTTAGGTGCCAAATCAGGGCTGTACGGCGGATGACCAGTCAATTCGATCTTTTGACCCTCCAAAAACTGAGTTGTTTCAGCTGAGGTGTGACAGCTAGCATTGTCGTGATGTAATATGATTCTGCGTTGTCGGTTGTCCTTTCTTATTTCTTCAAAGACTTCTGGTAAACAAATGGTCGTATACCATTAATTCCAAAAAAACAGGCGACCATTTGCTTCAAAGTACTTTTTGCACGAGTAACTTTTGTTGGTTTCGGCTCATCTTGGAACACCCACACCGGTGACTGTTGTTTAGTTTCGGGGTCATATGCATAGATCCAAGATTCATCACCTGTGTAGATATTATAAACGGCCTTTGACGTACCACGGTTGTATTTTTTTATCATTTTTTTGCACCAATCGACACGAGCCCGTTTTTGATCGATTGTCAAGTTGTGCGGAATCCAACGCGAACATATTTTTTTTACAGCCAAATGTTCGTGCAATATCTTATGTATGCTCGTCATACTTATGCCTAAGGACGCCTCTATCTCGCGATATGTAACATGACGATCACGCATTATTAGTTCCCGCACAGCATCTATATTTTGTGGGACAACAGCTGTTTTTGGGCGACCTTCTTTATTTTCATCCGTGAGCATAGACCGCCCACGATTAAACTCACTGTACCAGTGATAAACAGTGGTTTTTGATGGTGCTTCATCTCCAAAAGTTGCGGTGAGTTGAATAAAGCACTGTTGTTGATTTAGCCCACGTCGAAAATCGTAGTAAATCATTGCACGAAAATGTTCACGCGTTAAATCCATGGCAAATGAAGACACGCAATTTTCAAAATGACGCCACAATGGAAAAATAATTGACAGTCACATGAATCAAAATGTATTCTTCAACCAAAGAGTTCTATTTTCAAATGTTGTAATTACTTTTTAAATATTGTTCTTGTAAGGGGCCAGTTCCGGATACATAAATAGCAGCCCTCGTAAGCCTATCTTAGATTTTAGTCTCAGTGCTAGCGCGCTGCGCGTTTTTATGTGTTAAGTATGCAAAGTTCTACATATTTTAATACGCCAGTGAATAATATACAGGCTGTATCAAAACTGAGTGATAATACTTTAGGGTGTGTATGTGTTCCTTGTAGAGAGTTCACTGTGAAAGTAGCAGCGCTGAAAGACCAATTTTTTTCCCTTTTGTATGGGCATGCGCCCCAGCGTCACGAGTATCCCCATAGTCATACAAAAGTGAAAAAATTTTTTGGCCTTTCAGCGCTGCTACTTTCACGGTGAAGTCTCTACAAGGAACACATACACACCCTAAAGTATTATCACTTAGTTTTGTCACACCTTGCATAGACTCCTATAAAATAATAACCTGTTTCGATTTTTATGAAGTTCGGCACACGTAACACGCACATCATAAAGAGTGCGCAAAACCAACATAATCATGCAACTAAATTCTAAACCATTTTACATCCGCTAACTTAGAAGCGGTGAAAAACTTACGTCTTTTCACGCAACCTACTTACATAAATGTATTTAGCATGAATAATTATTTTCCGACTTTTATTACCTAGTGCATCGTAATTTACAGCTGCCGTATGTCGTTATGTAATAAATTTTATTAATCTCATGCAAATCTCCTTGCAATTTGGAGCAATACGATTATCGAATAGTTTTGACATTTAAGTTACGGGAGATTCATAAAGATAGGACATTAATTATTCTGATGTTATATAAATGAGAAGTTATTAAAATTGGCTACAATATTTGCTAACTAAGTATATGGAGTCTGTATACATAATATTTTAGTGTGCGTGTTAGGTAGTTTTACTACTTGACAAATTCGTTGTAATAAAATAAATTTGAATACTTAATCAAAAATTAAAAAAAAATAATTCCGACTATTGTCCAAATTTTTCTGCAACCAATCTGCAACCAACTTAGAATACTATAGTACTGTATTGATATATCCCTACAAAAATATAAAACACTCAAGACAAGACTTTCAATACATTTTGTAAAAAATAGGTTTAAGGGGCCTAAATTCTCATACATACGTAATTCCAAAATCATTTTCTCATACGAAAATATTTAACATGTTTGAGTTGTTTTTCAGTTTAAAATAGTAATTATCTAGGTTCCTGCACAAAAATTTACTTCAAAATATTTAAACATGATTTTTTTTTTGTTTTTAATTTTTTTTAGTAAATTTAGTACTTAATATTTAAACACTAAAAAATTGAGTAAAACACTAAAAAATATATAAATAAATAGTGAATTTACTACAAAATATTTAAATACTAAAAAATATTTTTTAGAGTTTAAATATTTTGTAGTAAATTAGTGAATTTACTACAATTTTGTCTTGGTAAACGTGAAACGACAGGTTTTTCGTGGGTTTTTCCTAAGTTTGCACTTGCACAAAATATGACCAAATTCAAAATTAGAACGACTTATGAATGACACATTATACTTTTAATTAAAAAAAACAAAGGACAAAGGAATATCTGCACAGCCAAATACTCACTTTTCGACAGATATTGCTTTGGGGTTTTATCTTTGTAACACATCACACTCTTCCACAACAAAACACTACGTTCATCTTTAAAAAAACGCGTAAATCTTTGAAGCCGGGAAATGATTAAAACGTGTAAAAAGTGTGTCAGGCGTGTTACACGTGTTGTCGGTTCGCACCGGCGGTGGAAACTGAAAGTGAACACCCCACCCCACGCGACGTTAGGTAACGCTTATCATCATTGTTCTCGTGACATTGCATGACGCTTCTTTAATGATAACACTGATTAACCGACTTACGAAGGATCCAATTTTATTTAACTAGCGACCCGCCCCGGCGCCGCACGGGTATAAGATATATAGCCACTGAAAAAATGACTAAAATCCTTCACGTGGTCTACTTCTTATCTGTGCCAAATAACATAAAAATTGCTCCAGTAGTTCGCGAGATAAGCCCTTTCAAATAATTTCCCCCGTTTTTTTCCACATTCTCCTATTAGTCTTAGCGTGATAAAATATAGCCTATAGCCTTCCTCAATAAATGGGCTAACTAACACTGAAACAATTTTTCAAATCGGACCAGTATTTCCGGATTAGCGCGTTCAAGTTAGCCCTTTCAAATAATTTTCCCCGTTTTTTCCACATTTTCCTCTGTTTCTTCGCTCCTATTAGTCTTAGCGTGATATAATATAGCCTATAGCCTTCCTCGATAAATGGGCTAACTAACACTGAAAGAATCATCAAAATCCATTACGTAGTTTTAAAGATTAAAGGGAACAAAGGGACATGAGGGAAAAAAAGCGACTTTGTTTTATAATATGTATAGATAAGGCCTTTTTGTAGCTTGGTCCTTTGTGATAAGTGATAACTGGTACTTTGTAGTAAGAGGGCCAGCATACTACATAATTAACGCCTCCGTGGTCCAGTGGTTCAGAGCTCGGCCCTTGACTCGGAGGTCGTGGGTTCGATTCCGGCGTTGGAAACATGTTATGTATTTCCAAGTTTGGTTAGTACAATGCAGGCTGATCACCTGATTGTCTGACAAGTAAGATGATCCATGCGTCCTGCGCCTAATCTCTCGCCAGTCGTGTCAGTGCTCTGCACCTACTGCGCACACACTTGGGCACTATAAAATTACTCCTTCGTAACCAAGGCCTGGTTTCAATGAAATCGGCCACCGTCACCGAAACCGGTGAGTGAGTTATTATATTATACTAAGTACATAATAATATTAAATTATACACCCATCCAACGTCATTCGTCTTATAGGCTCGTGCTGTTCCAACTCTTAATTGCCCCTCTTCTAATACCATGAATAGGCAAAAGCATGCATATTTGATGCATATGCGTCATGCACACATTTGTCTAACATTGCCCATGATTGATAACCATATTATCCACAGCCTATAGTTTCACGACTCCACAATGTTATTAAAACAAACGTGATGTGAAGATTTTTTTATTTAACTTCTCTCTAATAAACTATGGAGTATGTTTTTAAATAAAGGAATACGAGATCTGCACCATGCTGCTGTGTGAAAACTGAAGTCAATAGAATCTCTAAACAATATTATTGTTCCTAGTATCCAACAAATTACATCAATAAAGTTATATTTTATCTCTTCGAAAATATGAAGAACCATAGAATTAGCTTTAAACTAAATCTGTTCTCAAGCGTTTCTAAAACACACCATGCCGAAGTTCCGTGGCGGAAATTCCGCATGATTACATCAGCAATGTCAAACTGAATTTCGGCATGGTGATGTGGTGATACATTGCAGGTGGAATCAAGCCGAACTTCCGCCGCGGAAATTCGGGATGGTGTGTTTAAACAATAAGAATCACTCACATTTTGTCCATGGTACATTTTAAATTATATTTTCCATTCATTTACATACAGAATGCAACGTGGGAGAGCCATGCTTCGGCACGAATGGGCCGGCTCGACCGGAGAAATACCACGGGCTCACAGAAAACCGGCGTGAAACAGCGCTTGCGCTGTGTTTCCTCGAGTGAATGAGTTTACCGGAGGACCAATCCCCTACCCTATTCCCTTCCCTTCCCTCCCCTATTCCCTTCCTATCCCTACCCTCCCCTATTACCCTATTCCCTCTTAAAAAGCCAGCAACGCACCTGCAGCTCTTCTGATGCTGCGAGTGTCCATGGGCGACGGAAGTTGCTTTCCATCAGGTGACCCGTTTGCTCGTTTGCCCCCTTATTTCATTAAAAAAAAAACAAAGTGATAATACTTTAGTTTAGGGTGTGTATGAGTCCCCTGTATAGAGTTCACTGTGAAAGTAGCAGCGCTGAAAGAGATTTTTTTTTACATTTGTATGAGCAAATCCGTGACGCTGACGCTTGCCCATAAAATACCAAAAAAAAACAAAAAATATTTTCACAGTGAAGTTTACTTATGGGACACATACACACCCTAATCTGTAGATTTATTAGATTTTAGAACATCTAATACCTGCAAACAGAGAAAACATGCATGTCACTCAACCACTAGCTATAAACAATCAGACGGTTATTGCAAGTTATGTACCGACAGCAAAAAAATCATGACTGCATTCTTCAAAGTTTTGTATCAATCGAAATATAAAAAATAGTGATAAGCTTGGAAATAAGACGATATAGAAATAAGAAGCACAATAATTTTAACGCTTTATTAATTTCATTTTGACAAAATAAACATTTATTAGAGTCTGTAAATAGCTCTTATTTACAATATTCTAGTTATCCATCTTCAATTATATCGCTAAGAATTAAATATTTACAAATTCTTAAAACCTTGCGAACATACCAGGAACACATCGTTACAAATTCCAAAAATAATAATTTATTATCATCTTAAATAAATTTATTTTTTTTAATATCGCAACGTCAAATAATGGCTTAAGCTTGGGCGTTAAGACAGCGGCTCTTAAATTAGATATTTGACAACTACGAGATTCTAATCGAAAAATGTTAATTTTATACAATTATAATTTAATTCAGACAGAAAATATGATATGTAAAAACATACGTTTGTGACAATAATATGTTTAACTAGTTAGAATTATTAAGAATATCATTATATGACACGTCGTTTGAAACTTCGAAATAGGGCGTTGACCTCTTATCGTCTGTCCTTGTCTAATGTGTGTAAAATACAGCTGTCTCACTCTAAAAAGTTCAACGCTACTTTACATTATACTTCATAGTACGCTACATTATAACGCTACATTATACTTCATAGTATTGCAATTCTTATAATTATTAAGTATCAATAATCTAATAATTATTTGAAAAACTTTTTACATAATTAACTTTTTAACAAATGGTACGGTAAATACATAGACGGTGGCCTCATCGATGTCGAGTTATAAAAAAATCTTAACCCTTCACGCGCTTAAGGAAGTTTAAACATTCCTTGCTATTAAACTATACAGTATACACCAATGTGCGCTTATATAATTCTGGGCGTAACGTTATCGTGGAAGCCGACTTCCACGATAAAACGTTGGGTACGTAAATGCCCTTTTGATTTTACGCACCGCGGACGTTTTGTGCGGTTGAAGAGGGTAGACGTCGTGATGTCCTCTAATGTTAAAAAGGTATGGTCGACGAAAATTTAAAAGCGTCTTTACTTCCCCATGTTATCGTTTTACCGCGGACGTCCACGATATTACCGCCACGTCCAAAATTATAAAAGCGCACAATGTCAAAAAAATAAAATATCAGTTGTTTTTGCTATCCTTACATTGCATATTTCCGTTAGGTTAGCAAGAACAGCAATTTCCGTATTCGAGCGCTGAGGAAATTCGCTTATTGAGTTGGCAAAAACTATGATCGTCTTTCCTACCGGTTTTGTTTACTACCTATAATTCTCTAACATTCTTGCAGGCGCGGTCGCAGCCTGTTGAGGGGGTCACTCACTACAAAAAATTTATTGACAAAAATTTCCTTTTATTATTTGCCAACATTTTGAGATTTTTCAATTGTGACCCCGCCCCTTCGGACCGCGCCTGCATTCTTGTAATATTATCAAAAGTATACAGGGTGCAAATTAAACAATGTAATACTTAAGGGGAGTACCCTACATACTGGAGCAGTATTTAAACAGCTTTTTTTAACTTTTGTATGGGATAATTCATAACGCTCAGGCGCTTTCCCATACAAATCACAAAAATATGCTCTTTTAGCCCTGCTACTTTCACAGTGTGCTCTATGTAAAGGACACATACATATACACCCTAATGAATTAATCACTTTGTTTAGTTACAGCCTATACATTTTTATACTGGGTGTATCATGACGTATTTGCCTCTGTAAAGGACTTTTTGAACAAAGATACAATAAACCAGCAACAATGTAAAAAATAACGATATTTTTTTAACTTTATGGATTTGTTGCAGATAACTATTTCGTAACATTGTCACGCTATATACCTTTATCTTTTTACTACTGAAACAACAATCGAACAAGGACGACAGTTAAAACATGTTGTGTTAAAATATTTATGAACAAAAATATTTTTCATTTTCAAAGTATTTCCTTCTTTTATGTCAATTTGCCAAGATTAAATCTCTTTTAAAAGTTACAGATTCCAGAGGGGCTAAAATGTTCGCTTTGGGGAATCATAATATTATGAATCATATTGGGTTATCCTGTAATAGTAGATAAGTTTGTTTAATAAATAAATAATAAATAAAATAATAATAAATAAATAATAAATAATGTTTTTTTTAAATCGCAAAATTTACACTGTCTTGGCATTTCAGATGTCTAAATTCGTACTAATTTGACATTCGTGAGTTTGACAGTTTCGACAATTCATTTTGTGAATTAATTGAGAGGAATTGCTAAATGTGACCATTTTAGCCCCGCTGAGCATATAGAAAAATTCGTATATCATCCCTTTAATTCGTAATGAACAAAATGTTATAGGGATTCGATGTACGATTTGCGTACAGACTTTGTCTGCTATTTGCCAAAATAACAAGGACAGCACAATAATTATCCCCAAAATAAAATATAAGGTACCAGCAATACTTATTTTCTAGTGCTTCAATAAACTAAATATAAAACATTATCCCTTGAAAATAACATTATGATCAAAAATATAATTTATTCCTATAGCTACTAAAATATAATGACTAGTACAATTTATTTTTTCTGATATAGCAATATTAATTAGCTGAATAAAAATGTAAGTAAGTATTGAAAATGTTGCCTAGCTGACAATAATTAAATATTGAAAAGGAAGTATAGTTAATTTCAATAACAATGTAATGCTCGGGCCACACTAACGAGAAATGCCGTTAATTATTGCGATAATGCTAAAACATGTTATAGGATTATCGCCTTTTTATGCCTTTAATTATAGGCGATAATGCTACGACAGGTTTTAGCATTATCGCAATAATTAACGGCATTTCTCGTTAGTGTGGCCCGAGCATAAGTGAGAAAAACCCATAGCATAAAAGATAACAATAAAAGCTTAAAAATTAGACAAGGAACCAAGGAACTGACAAAAAATAGTACACGCAATAAGAATTTTGCAGTCAAGTCATTTGATATTGTTTTTTAGCAATTAGGTAGTCTGCAAAAGGAAGACTAAAGAAAATATATAAAATTTGGTACAGAGTTCAAGAAGAATATTTTGAGCAAAACATGATCAACATACATTTAAGCAAAAAAAAAAACTGATAAAAAAATAAAACATGACATATTTTTTTTATTATTAGATTTGCACTTTTCGACATTTATAAGCATTAAATGATAATATGCACAAAATATCTCTAATTGAATGTACTATCAGAGACGTTGATTCCTAGGCTGACCGACCGATCCGATCAAATGACGTTGGTCTGTCAACTGCCTAGGAATCAATTTCCTCGATGGTACCAAATTTAATATATTGTGATAATTGCTAGATTTTTGAGTATACTAAAGAAATTTAATATTGAACATAAAAAATCAAAATTTTCAACATTCCGCATTTTAAGACACCTACTCATTTTGGTTTATTCGAGTTTCTTTCAAATGAGCGGTCCCCATTAGAAAAACTATTAAACAATATGTTTAAAACAATTAATATAAATACTACATTTAAACAAACAAGTAAAATATACACTTTACATTTTGGATTGAGTACATTATACAACAAAGGATAAATTGAAGTTTCAAATATAGAATGTGATCAACTATCAAGAATAGAAAAATATTTTATAAGGAAATGCATATTATGGATTTTCTTTTTCTAATATTAATAAAATCTACTTGAATATTTTTGATAATTTTCTACAAACATTTTCGAGTTAAAACTAGTAACTATTTATTAGCATTTACACAGTTGACAGTAATCTTAGAATACATAAAGTTTTGGCATTATTGTTATAGAAAATCTGTATTCTTGAACGTAAGCCTAAATATTGATAGCTTGTTTTGGCGCGTTAATAATTTTACATTATGGCGGTCTTAAATTTTCGCAACGCGCCAAAACTCAGCTAGTTTATTAAACAAGAAAGTTAGATATCGCGGCGACATTTTTGTCGCACTAATAAGAGTATTAAGTATCTAACATGTACGGTTCCCTGCCAAAAAGGATTCCATCGACTGATGAAATTAAATATTGGATGTCTGTCTGTCTGTCTGTAGCCGTCTAGCCAATATAATAAAATCGAATCGAAATAACGCCTCCGTGGTCTAGTGGTATATATTGACTCGGAGGTCGTGGGTTCGATTCCTGCGTTGGAAACATGTTATTTCCAAGTTTGGTTAGGACAATGCAGGCTGATCACCTGATTGTCTGATAAGTAAGATGATCCATGCGTCGGATGGGCATGTAAAAAGTCGGCCCTGCGCCTGATCTCTCGCCAGTCGTGTCGGTCTTTCGTCCCACTGGGTTATGCGAGTAAAGGAATAGAGAGCGCTCTTGTGTACTGCGCACACACTTGGGCACTATAAAATTACTCCTGCGTAGCTGGCCTGGTTTCAATGAAACCGGCCACCGTCACCGAAACCGGTGTGGGAGCTATTATAATAAAATCCCACATGAACCACTTGATATTATTTGGCCGGGAGCTGTACTTCTAAGCTAAGGCTCAAGTATGTACAGGAAGACTACTCTAAGACTGGAACAAAACGGAATTCTGGAGTTACCATCATTGAAATTTGAACTCTACACTGATTCAAATAGACTTAAAAATCGAACACTCCAGTTTCACTTTTGAGATGGACATTCCATTTTTAAATCTAATACGACCTTTTGGCCTATGCCGGACCAATATAATATTATTTGTCGGGCATCTAAGGCCAAAATTTATTATAGAATATAGAAGGACATATTCGTCTATGATTGCGCGTGCTACAGCCAGCTTCACAATCATGGTTATGCTACGCGAAGAGAGGTTTTGTGTTCATATTTCCGGAAATTTTCCCGTAACTCCGAAACCCCGTACTCCCAGCCTATACTTACACTATATTTATATCACATTTTCACTAGCGTTGTATGTTTGAGCCGTTACACCGCTTGAACACAACATCACCCTGTGTTCAAATCTCCACACCAGAGACAAAATATTAGTAGGTTAAAAGTGCAAGGGCAAAAAAAAAAACAAGCAACAGTGGCAACACTAGCAGTCGCTTACAGCGTGACCATAAAGAGTTGACAAAAGAGGGCGCTAGTTTCTACGTAGCTGTCACATTTTTGACGTAAAATACTTAAGCATGGCAACAATTTCGTATGTAAAATTTTTGGTTTAATATTAATTAATGTCTACTCTATATGGTCAAGCTGTATCTTAAAACAATATTGCATTTTTTTAACCTTCTTATATTTTTTCTCTTTCAAGATAAATGCATCCATTTACCTTTAAAATAAAAGAACACAAAATGGACGACGCAACATCAGTCAAAAGCTTTGTTAAAATAAGCCACAAAACTTGCAAAATATCATAGCACTTTATGAAATTAAAAAATCCAAGAATTATTTAATATTTTGTCACTTAAATCATACTTGATTATTTTTTCTTTACTGGACATAGCAAAATAGCCATAAAACATCCGCAAAAATATAATTTAATCAATAAATTATTGAAAATAAAAAAAGGGATTATGTGTGTATTTGACAGTTTCTGGACTGCTCTTAAAATCCATTATAGCATTTTAATAATATTGGTAGCTATATTACTTAGATTTATGCAATAATATATATGTTAAAATATAACACACAAGCACCAACAAAAGAACGCAGAAAAATGCTGACAACATTATAGAAGAAAGACTATAATTGTTAAAAAATTTAAACTTTGATGAACATATCAAAAAATAATCAGCAGCCTTACCCCCGAAACTGATATGATTTTGATTTACGAGTCTGGTTAGTTCCAAATTGAGCCGCAGCACGATCGTGCGCTAGTATAGCTGTCAGGAGTGTCAAAAGCCGTTGAGGTCGAATTAGTTCCAAATTGAGCCACAGCACGATTTTGCGCTAGTGTATTTATCGAAAGTAGCAAAAGCTGTTGAGATCGAGCTGATCCGATTCTGATTCTGTCGGGAGTAAGGCAGCTGTTTTTAAAATTGATTACTTTTTAAGGATAAAGCCTTCAAAGCAGCTGTATCAAGTAACAAAAGTTTGTTTGTCCTGAGAAAGTTAAAAAGTATAGTGAAAAGTAAAATAAGTTACTTATAGTTAAGTGGCCTTCACTAAGAGGTAAAGCGACAGTCTTCTACCAAAAACATTCCTTGTCAGTCAAACTGGCTAAGACAATTTTAAAACAATCATACAAACGTATAACTAAAAAGATGAATAGAATATAAAGCTCTTTATTGCAACTGTCCAGACATAAGTGACGATTATTATTTAGTACCACATGTGGAATTTTGTCAAACATTTGAGATTTTTGTCAAACAGCGCTTTATAAATTTTGAAATATTATAACGCAACACGCCTGACAAGAATCTTAAAAGTCTGCGAGTATTATATTATTAAATAGAATCTCCTACAGTACTATTGTTGACTCTAGATTAGTAGTCTTAAAGACTGGTATCTAACGTTTTTACATAACTTGTATGGTGAAAAAACTACCGCTGAAGCAACCTTGAAGTCTAGCATTTTGCTATAATATCTTATTGTAGAAGGTGGATTCTTCAGGTTCCTTCTTGGTTTGAAATCTGACCTTGAAATTTGGAAGTACCAAGGCTAAATCTTACAGTCTGGACAGATCTGACCTGGTGTCTACATGGGCTCAACTCCATGCATCGCTAGGAAGCCGTGTAGGTCACGTGGTACGTGATGTGGGCGGTACCGCGCGCCCGCTGCAGCGAGCGCGCCCGCAGCCAAGCACGCAAGTCGCGGCCGTAACGCCGCACGGACTAGACCTTCAGCTGGACCTGTGAGATTAAGATTGGTCATTTAAAAAATTAGGTCACATTGTAAGATTGTGTGTGTTGTGTACTGTCCTGTTTAAACTAACTTGTTTGATAGACGATTAAGTAAGACGTATAAATGACCTCGGAGCCTAGACAAGATCCGTTTTCTGTAAGCATTAACGCCTACGGAAAAATCTAATTGTATGGAGTTGACATTTGCTAACTTGATGTCACGTGATTGCTGATTAAATCGTAGACAAAGTCATTATTCCTCCTGCGGAAAGGAACGTCGAAGTGAGCGTGACACGCAAACGACAAAAATGTTCATCAAAATGGTAGACAAATGCCACTTTTGACAAACGCCAATGATATTTTGTCGTTTCCGCAAACTGATAAATTAGCGGGAGATCGGACCCAGACGCTAACGCTAGAAACGAGTAAACAGTGATATTTTTTTGTGTTTTTAATTCAAATTAACTAGTGAAAATGCATAGTTTGAGGTTATTATGGGCAGCTCATAACGAAACAACATTGCAAAGACGTCAAACAAGAATCAATCGTCGTAAAATGGTGCAAATTGTGGAGATGGAGGACTTGGAATTTGTTCATCGTTTTAGGTTAAATAAACAAAGTTTTTGGCGTCTTTGTGATGATCTTCGGCGATTAACCTCATTGAAAGGTACACGGGAAATTAGTTTAGAAATCAATGTAAGTTTTGTACCTACTTCTAACCTTACATAAAACTATAAAGTTAGTCTGTCAAGAAAGTTGTCCCTTTCAAATCAATCTAAGAAAAAAGGGATGGCATGACAATGTTGCCACTTTTTAATTTCTGCACATCCTTGCCGGACTATACTTAGTGTAATTTCTCAATGAAATCATGTTTCAGGTTTTGTGTACTTTTAGCTTTTTGGCTACGGGTTCATATCAACGCATTCGAATGAAGTCTAGATTCCATAGCACAGTTGTTTACTAACTTTTTTGTAATAAAACACTTCAATTATTATTACTTTCAAGTTTCAACAAAACACTTTTGAATTATTGAATATTATTCTAAGCGCGCGTTTGCGTTTGACAGTGACAGATGTCAGATACTGACTCTGTGACACTCATGGAATTAATTTATACTAGATAAACGTAGTACCTATCAATATTCCTCACCCTATCAATTTTAAATCAATTTTATGTTATGTAAATACCTCTTTTATTGATATTATGTGTACATATATTCGTTCTAACAATATAAAATTGTGATGTTTTACTAACCTCTATATGTTTGTGTTTGTTTTAGATATATTCAACAGAATTTAAGTTATTAGATACTGTACCTTGTTTCTTCACCAGACCTGCATTATAGAGCAAAGTCTACCCAAAATCACTCTGACATTGGCAACTCACTGAGGCCGCCATAAAAAAAAGAAGAAGAAGAAGAAGATAAACGTAGTATATATTAATTCCATGGTGGGAGTTTTGCCGGGAATGTAAAAGGGTGCTGTTGTGTTTTTATATTATTTTCCTAAAATTGTGTTAACTGGGTTTTTAGTGTGTAATATTGGTAGAATATTAACCATTAGATATTCGTGTTCATGCACAAGTGTAGGAAAGTGATGTAATATCCAGAAACGTGCTATTTTGTGTTCCCTCCAAAACTCCATCAAAAGTTTCAGTAAAGCGTCTACCACTTTACTGAATCGACCGACTTGACTCCTTGACTGTATTGACTTTTACTTAGACTTTGACTAGACTTTAGACCTGACGATACATGAAAACGATGATGAAAATTATAATAGGAGGAATATGGTTTTCCCGCCATATTCCTTACCTTTTTACCTTGTCTGTGGCACAACATACACATCCTTTGTGTCAAGTTGCCAAAAAAGAAGAAAAAGAAAGAAATTCCATGGTGACACTTGCTACACACTATTCCATAGATTAATTATAGAGTGTTTCGGGTAACGCTGCGGAATGGGCGCTCAGCGTTCCATGTGTAACATGTCTACCAATTTCAACACGCTAACGTCAAGTCCTTAGCGTGAGCGGAAAACGCTTGCACGGAAAACGCTGGATCTTGTCTAGGGCCCCTCGTCCGCACAAAACATCAACAATGCATTTTCCGCAATATGAAGACGCTATAGTAGTCCCTCCCGGCACTTAGAAATTATATTTTGTGACATTTCATTTTCAACCTATTTCACGAAATAATTAATTTATACAATTAATTCATCACAATAAAGCCGAGTTCACACCAAACCGACTGTAGGCCGCCGAATGTGAGCAGGCTCACTGTGAGCCCCAGTGTGAACGTGAAAATATACGGTATCGAATGTCCGCGCCTACGCCTAGCGTAATAACGTATTGTCGGTTAGGTGTGAACGAAAACGTGAATATGTATGGAAATACAATAAACTGCGTGACATTCGCTCACATTCGGCGGCTCACAGTCGGTTTGGTGTGAACACGGCCTAAATCAATTTGCCTTTCATGTCACAATAGTTTGGTGGCCTTGCTTGTTCGCATACACGTGACTGAACAGAAACAATGTTACAGAAGCAAGATACTGACCACCGATGGCGGCGACGAGCGGGGACACGCCCACCGCGTCGACGGCGTCCACGTGCGCGCCGCTCCCTAGCAGCTCCGACACGCACGCCGGCAGTGCCGTCCGCCAGTGACCCTCCGACCCTACAAACATACACGATGACTTATAAAAAGCTAATAAAGGCCGCACACAACATCATCTCCTTGTCATCCCTTGTTTCACATACATGGCGCTAACTCGCCAGAACTGATCTGATGACTTTCTCAATGATTTAAATATATGTGTTTGTTATTATAAGTATGCTATATATATGCATGTCTATGTCTATCTTCACGTGGTGTATAAATTGTCTCTGTCTATCTACTACTTGTGTATATGTCTGTCTCTGTCGCACGTACCGGGCACTAGCTTGTACGCTATGAGCGCGACGTGCAGCGGCGTGCGGCGCATCTCATCCGTCGCGTCTATTACTATCGACTATAGAGATATGTATGTCTCTGTCTATCTACTACTTGTATATGTCTGTCTCTGTCGCACGTACCGGGCACTAGCTGGTACGCTATGAGCGCGACGTGCAGCGGCGTGCGGCGCATCTCATCCGTCGCGTCTATTACTATCGACTATAGAGATATGTATGTCTCTGTCTATCTACTACTTGTATATGTCTGTCTCTGTCGCACGTACCGGGCACTAGCTGGTACGCTATGAGCGCGACGTGCAGCGGCGTGCGGCGCATCTCATCCGCCGCGTCTATTACTATATACTATAGAGATATGTATGTCTCTGTCTATCTACTACTTGTATATGTCTGTCTCTGTCGCACGTACCGGGCACTAGCTGGTACGCTATGAGCGCGACGTGCAGCGGCGTGCGGCGCATCTCATCCGCCGCGTCTATTACTATATACTATAGAGATATGTATGTCTCTGTCTATCTACTACTTGTATATGTCTGTCTCTGTCGCACGTACCGGGCAATAGCTGGTACGCTATGAGCGCGACGTGCAGCGGCGTGCGGCGCATCTCATCCGCCGCGTCTATTACTATAGACTATAGAGATATGTATGTCTCTGTCTATCTACTACTTGTATATGTCTGTCTCTGTCGCACGTACCGGGCAATAGCTGGTACGCTATGAGCGCGACGTGCAGCGGCGTGCGGCGCATCTCATCCGCCGCGTCTATTACTATCGACTATAGAGATATGTATGTCTCTGTCGCACGTACCGGGCACTAGCTGGTACGCTATGAGCGCGACGTGCAGCGGCGTGCGGCGCATCTCGTCCGCCGCATCCACGTCCGCGCCGCACTCCAGCAGCAATCGCGTCGTTCGCGGACAAGGGAACCTGTAAAATATAGAATAGTTGTATGATCTATTCACATTACGAAGAAATGAATTATGAAAGTTACTAAACGAACATATTAGTAAGACATTTGGTAAAGACCAACACCAAAAGACCGCGTCATTACTCATTGACCATTTTTGATATTTCGCTAATGACATCACTCACTCAAGTGCCTTATTAGTTATTAGTTATTTGTAAATAAGGAAAAGTGTGAATGGGAGGAGCCAAATAATATTATGTCGTATGTGCTAGTGTGAGGGGAGATTTTACGAGTAGGAGGGGCGATAGATACGTCAAAGAACGCGCGATTCTGCGTGGTACAACGCATGTGCGAGTGAGACGCAACATTTGTAAGTTAATAGGTGCGAGTGAGAAGTACTGACTGGCAGACGTCACTGGTGTGGAAATCGTCGACGGGTGTGCGGCGATCGACGGCGAGATGCAGCAGCGTTAGTCCGCACCGCAGCCGCGCGGTGCGTAGTGAGAACACCGCCCGCCGCATTGCTCGCCGGCTCTCCTGTAAAACAAAATAAATTCAATTCCTAACTGTAGAAATACATATGTTGAATAGTCAAAGGAAAAATTGGTTGTCTATGTTGGTTTACGGAAGGTATTTTGACGTGACCACAGAATATATATATAAGTTGTACCAACAGAATTCCCACTGGCGAAACCCGTTTAAAGAATTAACGACTCATGCTACCATACTATAAAGTTCAAATTCCGACCGCGCAGTGCTAGGTGCCTACAATTATATTTGCCTACATCTCTGCTCTCTTTCTATCGCATAACTCGTACCTTTTCTGAAGAAATCAGGGTTGTCTCTTTTTAAAAATAATATTATAATCTTTATATTTAATTAACTACATTTTATTTAACTCGAAATAATCTAAGATATTATGTCTTAGTACTATGTAGATTTAATTATCATAAATTCGCGTGTTACTAGTTACGCGTACTTAGATTAGATAAGTACCGTTACTTATTCTTAATCTTAATTATTCTTAATAATTGAAACCGGTCTTATATTACCTACTTAAAGTATTTGTATAACTTAGTTATTTTTGTAAGCAAATGAGGTTTCGAATAGTAGGTACACCTACGATGCTTACTATTAGTAATAACTATTAACCTTACGAGGGCTGCTATTTATGTATCCGGAATTAAAAAAAGAAACAAACATATATCATTTAATATGGTTTTATTGCTTTTCAAAATATTCGCCGCGATGATCGACACACTTTTGCATACGCTAGAACCAATTTTCATAGCACCTTTTCCATTCTGATTGAGGTATCTCCAAAACGTGCATTTTGAACGAAAAACGTTGACCACGTAATTTGTTCTTCGCGTATGGAAATAAAAAGAAATCGTTAGGTGCCAAATCAGGGCTGTACGGCGGATGACCAGTCAATTCGATCTTTTGACCCTCCAAAAACTGAGTTGTTTCAGCTGAGGTGTGACAGCTAGCATTGTCGTGATGTAATATGATTCTGCGTTGTCGGTTGTCCTTTCTTATTTCTTCAAAGACTTCTGGTAAACAAATGGTCGTATACCATTCAGAATTAACCGTTTTACGATTCTCTAATGGCACTGTAGCCACATGTCCATTAATTCCAAAAAAACAGGCGACCATTTGCTTCAAAGTACTTTTTGCACGAGTAACTTTTGTTGGTTTCGGCTCATCTTGGAACACCCACACCGTTGACTGTTGTTTAGTTTCGGGGTCATATGCATAGATCCAAGATTCATCACCTGTGTAGATATTATAAACGGCTTTTGACGTACCACGTTTGTATTTTTTTATCATTTTTTTGCACCAATCGACACGAGCCCGTTTTTGATCGATTGTCAAGTTGTGCGGAATCCAACGCGAACATATTTTTTTTACAGCCAAACGTTCGTGTAATATCTTATGTATGCTCGTCATACTTATGCCTAAGGACGCCTCTATCTCGCGATATGTAACATGA
This sequence comes from Polyommatus iphigenia, assembly GCA_963422495.1. Taxonomy (NCBI): domain Eukaryota; kingdom Metazoa; phylum Arthropoda; class Insecta; order Lepidoptera; family Lycaenidae; genus Polyommatus; species Polyommatus iphigenia. The sequence continues at coordinate 2,172,698 of OY730180.1, forward strand.
CGATCACGCATTATTAGTTCCCGCACAGCATCTATATTTTGTGGGACAACAGCTATTTTTGGGCGACCTTCTTTATTTTCATCCGTGAGCATAGACCGCCCACGATTAAACTCACTGTACCAGTGATAAACAGTGGTTTTTGATGGTGCTTCATCTCCAAAAGTTGCGGTGAGTTGAATAAAGCACTGTTGTTGATTTAGCCCACGCCGAAAATCGTAGTAAATCATTGCACGAAAATGTTCACGCGTTAAATCCATGGCAAATGAAGACACGCAATTTTCAAAATGACGCCACAATGGAAAAATAATTGACAGTCACATGAAACAAAATGTATTCTTCAACCAAAGAGTTCTATTTTCAAATGTTGTAATTACTTTTTAAATATTGTTCTTGTAAGTGGCCAGTTCCGGATACATAAATAGCAGCCCTCGTATTAATTAATGTGTTTTTTGACAATGAAATACCTTTATTAGTTATACGTCTACTAATAAAGGTAGGTACCTACTAAGGTAACCCAACTAATATATTCTACTTCAACTAGTATTTAAAACTATTTAAGAGTCCGTATACGAAATTTTGCCGATTTTGCTCATTTCACAGGCGTGATTTAACAGTTAAAATACAGTATTTCTATAAGTTTTAATGCACAACATATAAGATCATTTCAATTATAATCTAATGTTGCAGCTAGATTTTTTATTTTTTTTAAGTATATTTAAATAATCCAACTCAAACCCGCGACAGTTTTGTGATTTTTAACCGACTTCCAAAAAGGAGGAGGTTATACGTTCGTCTGTTTATATATATATATATATATATATATATATATATATATATATATATATATATATATATATATATATATATATATATATATATATATATATATATATATATATATATATATATATATATAAATACAAACGTGGTACGTCAAAAGCCGTTTATAATATCTACACAGGTGATGAATCTTGGATCTATGCATATGACCCCGAAACTAAACAACAGTCAACGGTGTGGGTGTTCCAAGATGAGCCGAAACCAACAAAAGTTACTCGTGCAAAAAGTACTTTGAAGCAAATGGTCGCCTGTTTTTTTGGAATTAATGGACATGTGGCTACAGTGCCTATATATATATATATATATATATATATATATATATATATATATATATATATATATATATATATATATATATATATATATATATATATATATATATATATATATATATATATATATATATATATATATATATATTGTATGTTCAACCATAACTTCGCCGTTTATGGACCGATTTTCATGATTCTTTTGTTGTTGTAGTTAACTTCGAGGTTGGTACCTAAACCTCAACTATTTCTGTACTCAATCTTCATGCTTTTGAAGTCGGTACCAGCCCGGAAAAGTTCTGAGATCCTTGACATAGCAATTACGCTAAGGTAAGCTGGTACCGACTTCAAAAGCATGAAGATTGAGTACAGAAATAGTTGAGGTTTAGGCGAAGTCTGAAGACGCCACTATAATAAGGAATAAGAATTATTTGATTCTTTTTAGATTAAGAATAAGTATTACTTTTGTTTTTACCTTGGAAGTCGGTTTTAATTTTTTGTTAAAAAATAATAATTTTACCCTTTTTAGTTACATAATATGAGACGACAAGGCTATAATATTATAGCTTGTTGTCTTAGAGTTGTACATATTACTAGCGGTCGCCTGCGGCTCTGCCCGCGTGGATGTCGGTTACGACTTACGGCTGCAAAAAGCCTACCCAGGAAAGACTCGGTCAGCAAAATAATTCCCAGGTCAATTCAGACTCCGACACTGACATCGATGACGCGGACGCAGTCATTATCCGAAGGGTGTACACTGTACAGTGCACACTGCACAGATTGTCTTCCTCCCGCAAGCGCATCCCGCTTGGTGACGCCCACTATTTCGCCATAATTTCAAAACCAAACGTCCAATTTTAATCATTCAAAGACCAAATTTTATCTACATAAACTGTACTTAGTGATGAAATAATATATTTTGATAAGGATTAATGGCATGAGTAAAATAAACGCGTTTAAATGTTGTCAAAAAAATCAAGATTTTTAAATAAAAAAATGGTTATTGTGCCTCACTCGACATAGATAAGTATAGTGTGTCGCGGACTTTTTTGTAGATATTTATAAGATCTACAATACTTAGAACATTTTATGGTTCTACCTTTTATAGTTTCGGCAGCGTACGCAAAATAAGTAACTTTTCTGGTTGATTTTTTCACCTGGCGTCCGAAAAACCCAAATATCTTACAAAACCCTATTTTTTCCAAAATAAAATTTAGCCTATGTTCAGCACAAATAATGTAGGATTTGCTTGGAGTAGTTTAAATAAAGCCAAAATCCTCAAACTTGTATCTATAAGGATTCAAAAGTTCTGTTGGGTACCTTCAGAACCAGGGTTTACCCTGGTGCAAAATCTTACTTTTTGGTAGTATATGCCTGAAATACTTCAGAAAAAATCGAAATCACCATATGTTCCCATATAAATTTCAAGGAGTCCCCTCGATTCCTCATGGATCCCATCATCAGATCACCAATTTTGTGAACATGGTACCAACCTGGAAGTTAACTACAACAACAAAAGAATCATGAAAATCGGTCCATAAACGGCGAAGTTATGGTTGAACATACAAATATATATATATATATATATATATATATATATATATATATATATATATATATATATATATATATATATATATATATAAGGCGAAGTATATATATATATATATATATATACTTCGCCTAAACCTCAACTATTTCTGTACTCAATCTTCATGCTTTTGAAGTCGGTACCAGCTTACCTTAGCGTAATTGCTATGTCAAGGATCTCAGAACTTTTCCGGGCTGGTACCGACTTCAAAAGCATGAAGATTGAGTACAGAAATAGTTGAGGTTTAGGCGAAGTCTGAAGACGCCACTATAATAAGGAATAATAATTATTTGATTCTTTTTAGATTAAGAATAAGTATTACTTTTGTTTTTACCTTGGAAGTCGGTTTTAATTTTTTGTTAAAAAATAATAATTGATGTAAAAGGTTTAGAATATCACCTTTTTATGGATTGTATTGACGTTTTAACGGTATGAAAAAAATACAATGTACTGTTGAGAAAGTCGTCTATACAATGTTGGAATTACTTTTTACCACTTTAATATAAAAAAAACCCTTTAAAAAACAGAATACCTATAACTGCCCGCTAACTTGGCGATCGTCCTTTTTCACCTGGCATATGAAAGATGGGCGTGAGTGTGAAGAGAGCAGTAGAAAAGATGGTATGGGCTCTTAAATCATAAATACTTAAACGTAATTTTACTCTATAATAAATTGTACAAAATTTAAATCTATAATAAATTCCTTAGGGCGCTTAAAGAAAGTTAAATTTGGTTCACATTCCGTGTTAAGACAATTAAACACTGCGCAATATTTCTTTGCCCTTTTTTTTATTGTCCATTGTGATCAGATTAATTTATCAATTCTGTGATAGCGAATGAATAAGTACGCAGGTAGGCATGCAACGATCAATTAAAAACTCGTGCGCGCGCGTCACCGCTCGCCTGTGAGTCCCTACTGAAGTGCCCCCCTAGAGGGGTACTTACAGTTCGATGCCTACAGGCGCGAGTGGGACAGTCCTGACGTGACAACGTCACACTACAGTCGCTCGAGCTAATTATGCCTCTCTCTCGTTCGTGCAGCGCTCTCGCTTGCGGAACGCGACAATGAGCGTAACGAGACAATGACGTCATCTTTTCTTGCATGCAGCCCGTAGTGTCGAGTTATTAGACGCTGTCACGTCAAAAATATTGCTGCGCAGTTCGGATATTATAACTATCATTATACTTATATCCTGACTGCGAAAGATAACAAAGAGTATTATAAAGTGTTGCCCACTTGCAACATTTAAGGAAAATACAACGTAATGTTGCTGTCTTTGTCCGTAAAATGACTTTTCCAAAGCAACAGAAAGGGAAACAATGTTTTATAATGTTATTTTTAAAGCTAACGGCTTATCAATCACCAACTACCTCGTCATTTTCAGGGTCTTCCAGTAGCCTCGCTGCAACCGCTACCAAGTACAGCGCTGTCCGCACGTTGCTCTCATATTCATCCTTAAAACACGTCTCGTATTCAGTTACAAACACAAATATTAACAAATATAATACTGCAAGTGGTTCATCTATACTAATATTATAAAGCGGAACAGTTTGTTTGTTTGAACGCGCTAATTTCAGGAACTACTGGTCCGATTTGAAAAATTATTTTAGTGTTAGATAGCCCATTTATCGAGGAAGGCTATAGGATAGCCTATAGCATAGCCGTATATTTTATTACGCTAAGACTGATAGGAGCGAAGAAATAGAGGAAAATGTGGAAGAAACGGTGGAAATGATTTGAAATTGCTTATTTTCTTAAGAACTACTGGAGTAATTTTTATGTTATTTGGCACACATGAAAAATAGACCACGTGAAGGGACATAGGCTATTTCTTGCGGAAAAATGTACGGCTTACGTGAAATTCTTAAATTACGCGGCCGAAGCCGCGCGGAACATCTAGTGTTGTATAAAAATTGTTAGTTTATCAACCACAGGGTGAATACTATAATAGAAGATAATAATATAATGTTTTAATTATTGACAGCAGCAAATGCCTCTTGCATAGCTGTCGCAAAATAATATCACCCTGCCGTTTTGTGAGTAAAACAAAACAGTGACTTACAATAAGCACATCAGGGTCCACGTTAGCCTGAGGTTTCTCCATCCTCTTTGTACCGCGTTTCAACTCCTCAGCACAAGCTTCTAGCACGTAACACACCTGCAATATGACTAATAGATCAATATCAATAATAATATTATAAATGCGAAAGTATGTCCGTCTGTCTGTTACCTCTTCACGCCCAAACCGCTGAACTGATTTCGCCGAAATTTGGTATGGAGTTCCGGGAAAGGACATAGGATACTTTATATCCCGGAAATATTTATGATTTCCGCGCGATAAACGAATTCTGGCGCGACGGAGTTGCGGGCAACATCTAGTAGAGTATAGTCTGTCAAAAAAGTGAAGAAATTAAAAAGTGGCAACATCGTAGTGTCATCCCTTTTTTCTTAGATTGATTTGAAAGAGATGACACTACGATGTTGCCACTTTTTAATTTCTTTACTTTTTTGACAGACTATAATTGCTAAATTTTGCTGTTATTTTTTATTTATTATTGATAAGAAAAGTGTCAGAGACATAAACTGACCTGTGACAGCGGCAGTTCTATCCCGATATGTATCATCTGTGAGAACACCTGCGCGAACCGCAACAAGTCTTTTACCACCGATACCTGCAAGCAAAATGTTCTATATTGATTTATATTAGCTCTAAAATATTAGCGCGTACGTACACGCATATGCATACGTCGGAGCGTGTGCGTATACGTGTACGTTCATATGCAGTCGTGGCCGAAAAATTTTCTATGTTGAGTTATATTAACGCGTGAACGCGTACGTTCACGCACATGCGTACGACGGAGCGTGGGCGTATACGTGTTCGGTCATATGCAGTCGTGGCCGAAAATATTTTGATATGAAATGTTTTTCTCTCGTTTTTACTTATTTTCTATGTTCAGTTAAGGTTATTATTAGGTGTATCTCTCTACCGTGATTGATGTACGACATGAGCGCTTGCCGGTTTATGCGTACTTCATTATCTATCTCTCTTTCGCTGTCTTCTTACAGCCGTTCCCAATATTCAATCTATCTCTGGTTTGACATACGACCGATGGCAGCTAACATTGAATTGACATAAGATAGGTAACTATTCCTATATCTGGTAAGGTAAAACCAGAGATAGATCAAATATTGGGAACGGCCGTTAATGTTGTGGCCGTTAATGGCCGTGCGTTCGAGTGTATATTTGCTTTTAAGTGTAATTTTGTTATACATGTTGCATTGTCTATCTCTCTCTCTCACCGAGTTCTGGCTGCGCAGCGCCAGCGCGTGCCGCCACAGCGCGAGGCAACGCGCTTGCTCTCTCGCACGCGCTAGCCCCTCCATGTGTAGTACGAGCGAGTGGGGTGTATACAAGCGTATCTATCTGTCTCTCTCTCACCGAGTTCTGGCTACGCAACGCCAGCGCGTGCCGCCACAGCGCGAGGCAGCGGTCGAAGCGCGCCTCGTCGGCGAACACGGCGCCGCGGAAGACGACGGGGTGTTGCAGGTCGGGGCACGTGTAGTGCGAGCGAGTGGGGTGTATACAAGTGTATCTATCTGTCTCTCTCTCACCGAGTTCTGGCTGCGCAGCGCGAGCGCGTGCCGCCACAGCGCGAGGCAGCGGTCGAAGCGCGCCTCGTCGGCGAACACGGCGCCGCGGAAGACGACGGGGTGCGGCAGGTCGGGGCACGCGCGCCCGAGCACGCGCTCGCGCACCGCTAGCCCCTCCATATGGAGTGCGTGCGCGTCGCCGTGCAGCCGCTCTACCTCCTGCGAAGATAAAACTGGTGAGATCTGGCACAGAGCTTTGTTATTCGCTATTCGTCTCAGTAAAATTTATATCGCACTATTGCGTTTCTGTGAGACGAAACACAATGGAAGTATTATCGACGGTTATTGGGGATGGCGTGGTATTTTTTATGTCAAGTCTGCCCGTTCCAAAGCACGTCGTCTCTTCCACTTTCTTTTTGCTTTTGCATGCTAAGTTTTTTTGTTAACTAAAATATGTCAGTTAGATACGTAGTGAAACAAGGGCGGGGTTAAGAGTCCGTATACGAAATTTTGCCGATGAATACGAAATTGCAAAGGTTCGCTACAGAAATATTATTAGGTTTTTTCCCCTTATTAGACTTAAAAAATATATATATTAATTATTAGATTTAAAATATATTTAAGCGTGGAAAGCCGACTCGAGCCTTGCGGCGAGTAATATAATGTGAGATTTAGGTTGTTTTGAATCGTGTTTTTTGGCACAATTTGTTTTTTTTTTCTTTTTTCTCGAATTTGATAGAATTTTATCTATAGATTATTTCTGTCGTTTTCTTTTTATGAATCACAGCTCCAAGTTGCCGAAATTTACAGCAATTCTTTGCCCATTTTCTCTAAAATTTTGCCGAGTTACATATTTTTTTACTCAACTATTTCATACTAAAGTGGTAAAAAGTAATTCCAACTTTTATAGACGACTTTCTCAACAGTACATTGTATTTTTTTCATACCGTTAAGACGTCAATACAATCCACAAAACAGGTGATATTCTAAACCTTTTACAGCAAAAATCACAAAACTGTCGCGGGTTTGAGTTGGATTATTTAAAAATACTTTTTAAAAAATCTAGCTCCAACATTAGTTTATAATTGAAATGATCATGTTATGCATTAAAACTTATAGAAATACTGTATTTTAACTGTTAAATCACGTCTGTTAAATTAGCGAAATCGGCAAATTTCGTATACGGACTCTTAACGAACTGATTTATTAAGAGTGTTTGCATTCGCACGGAGCGATCACGAAGTACAAATTGTTACCTATCTATAGTTAATGCGCGTACGGCGCGTACCTCACATTTCTACTGTGACCATGTCTGCTGGTGAAATACCATACAGCGTTACGTTGTCTCCCACCGTTTACGGTAAGTCCTGGTCTGCCACCTGGTGTTCATTACCTCGAGCGTCGTGGTCTCCCGCCAGTTGTCGTAGGCGGGTATGGGGTTCGCCGGCCTCTTGAGCAGCAGCCCGTAGCGCGTGTCGTAGCGCATCGCCATCGCGCGGTGCAGGTACTGGTACGCCATCTAGTGGACAGTTATTTAGCGTTGACTATTGAATAGTAGGTATAGTGCCGCCAGTTTGAGTCATTGCTAATTATGAAGAGATACCGTGATATTACAAAGCAATAACGCTGACTGACGCAGTAACCTTTCCCACGTTTGATTTGTATGATACTGTTACATCCAACAAAACCTCTGTCGCGATATGTCGTCTAGTGGTATAGAAATTGGCTCTTGACTCAGAGGGCGTGGGCAGGATACCCACGATGTTACCAACAAAAATGTTGTTTCCAAAGTCGTAAAATGTTGATTTCAATTAAATCCGACACCATAACCGGGGTTGGTTTTTATTCGTTACTCACCCTTAAACAATAATACTCCTTGTCGTTAGCGAAGGAGGCGCCGAGCAGCTCGAACGCCTCTATAGCCTGCGCGCGCGTGACTTCAGGCCGACACGCTAATATTTCCACCACGGACGCACGTGCACGCTCCGCCGCGCACTGAAGTGGCGTCATACCTGCAGGGATAAAAATATTTAAAGATTTTTTTTTAATAATGTCTGGTTGATTAGATTTCGTACATGGACTTATCACTTGTCTCGTTTTCGCTTCTATCGCAGACAGTGTGAACGCGATAGACTAGAAAATTAAATGATCGGTGATAGACTAGATTCTAAAATGTCAATGTACCGAAATTCCTGCTGCAATAATAATTGCTGCCTAATCGCGGCGCGCGGCATTGCGTTGACGCCGCACAGCGCCCGCCCTACTAGCCGTCATCTGCCAACGTGACACTAGCTGTCATCTGTCAGCGTGACGTACCGTTCTCGTTGGTAAGTATCTTGGCGTTGTGGTCCATGAGCGCGCAGACCACGGCCGCGTGCCCGCACTCCGCCGCGAAGTGCAGCGCAGTGGCTCCACACATCGCCCGCTCTACTAGCTGTCATCTGTCAACGTGACGTACCGTTCTCGTTGGTAAGTATCTTCGCGTTGTGGTCTATGAGCGCGCAGACTACGGCCGCGTGCCCGCACTCCGCCGCGAAGTGTAGCGCGGTGGCGCCGCATAGTGCTCGGTCGTCGACGCGCGCGCCGCTGTCTAGGAGAAACTGGACCTGTGGAATTGATAAGGCCGTTATTATAACAGCGGTTGGCGAACTTTAGGGCGAATAGAACGGGTGCTGGTGGGAGTCGAGTATGCAACCGGGTGGCGGGTGGGTTGTAAAAAAAATGGACCAATACGACTCCTGGCAGAATTCTGAATCATAATCTGCATGCTTTTCTGAGTTCAACCCCATTCACAGAATGCGATCCTGCTCTAGTAGTGGGTACGTAGCGAATGCGCAGCGAACACGTTGCGACTGCGTAATGATGACGTCGCGACATCAAGTGGCGAATACGCATCGACTTCATCGAGTGTTTGCAGTGGGTGTACAAAGCACAGAACACTGCCATCCCGTTGCGCGTCCACGATGTATTCGCGGCGCATTCGCGGCGGGTTCGTTGCACGTACGCGACGTATTCGTAAGACATTTTGTGGAGATACTAGATACTTTGAGTTCTGGGGAAGGACATAGAATATCCAAAGTATTTTTCTCGAACGCAGCGAAGTTACAGGCAACACTCAGTTAAGAACAGTACACCAATAAAGCGATAATTAAAATACTTAAATATGTACGTTGTTCGTAGTTATTACAACATAACAAAAACAAACGCGTTTTCTTCTTTTTTTACTTTCTTAGACTTGCAATTAACACTTTATGACTGGCAGATAATAAACAACGTGGCTTATCAATAACAATAAACAATATCTGCGGGATAATAGGTAAAATTAGTAAGAGTGCGGAAATCAATTACATTCATCTCTTTCATGAGTTCGCAAAATGTTACGTAGATCCGCCTACGCATTTTTAAAATTAAGAAATACGTAAACAAGTTTTTTAATCGGTCATCTCGAATGTTCTGACTGAGAGATTAATGAGTACATTTTCAAACACGTTTGAGTAAAAACGCCATCCCATAGAGTAGGACTTTAAGCATGGGCGTATATAAGGGGGGGTCCTGGGGGTCCGGACCCCCCCATTACTATCCATGTTACTTGACTAATCGACAATTATAGGTATGTACCGCACCGATTTTAATCGGCGAGGTACATGTATTTTTTCCTATTCACAGTATAATAATAATAATTATTAATATACTGTGGAGCGTGTCCGTAGGCAGAGTAGGTACCGCGATACTTTCGTAGTTCCTCGCAGGGGCGAGGGGAAATGGGAATGCAGTGTTCAACATTCCAATATTCAAATTGTAAAGAATATTTTTGATTTCCTATTTGCTGCTGCGGAACCCCTCATGGGCGAGTCCAACTCGAACTTGGCCGCTTTTTTACGTTAGGGACCCCCTCCCTTATCAAAGCTATATATACGCTCGTGACTTTAATTGCGGCTCTTCACGATGGGCCAGCGTAGTGGGCCATCACGATGGGCCAGCGTGGGGAGGACGTAGTGGCGTAGGATGGCCGATGGCGCCAGCGATGGCCGTGGAATGGCGGCGGTGTCGGTTTTTCGGCCGCACATCAAAGGATGATGGCCCAGCGATGGCGGTACGCCTCTACACGATGGCGATACGACAGTCGACGCCTGACCGCGGTCGAGTGAGGACGTCGTAATTCGTTCGAATTTTATTCAAAATGACCAGTACTTGGTCTTATAATTAATGAATTATATATTATAAATATGATAAAGGCGAAAGTTTGTATGGATGTTTGTTACTTTTGTTACTCTTTTACTCAAAAACTACTGAACGGATTTTAATGAAACTTTACAATAATTATTATAGCTTTTACATTATAATATAGATTTCGGCGTTGTTTTAAGAACGGAAAGCATATTATGCATAGCTTATTACTATTATTACATTCATCATTATCATCATCACTACCATAAACCATTAATATAATTTTAGTCTCGAAATAATTATACGTAGAATTCAAGAGAAGGTTCATATTAGGAGGGAGGTGATACGAAGTTCACCGGGTCATCTGGTGAAGTCATAAATAATTAATAATGCACGTTTTGCATTGCCGCAATGGCTAATGCTTACACGTCCATCTTGAACGACGTTTAGATCACAACTGAACACGGCCATCGTGTAGTGGCGTTGCAACCATTGCATGGCCATCGCATGCGCCATTCGATGGCCCAGCGCTGGCCACTCATGTAGAGGAGCCATCAGCTATCTCGTAAGTTATTAAGAGGCCGGGTACACTTGGAATTTCTCATACATACGTAATTCCAAAATCATTTTCTCATACGAAAATATTTAACATGTTTGAGTTGTTTTTCAGTTTAAAATAGTAATTACCTAGGTTCCTGCACAAAAATTTACTTCAAAATATTTCAACACAATTTTTTTTTTTTGCTTTAAAATTTTTTTTAGTAAATTTACTACTAAATATTTAAACACTAAAAAATAGAGTTAAACACTAAAAAATATATAAATAAATAGTTAATTTACTACAAAATATTCAAACTCTAAAAAATATTTTTTAGTATTTAAATATTTTGTAGTAAATTTACTATTTATTTATATATTTTTTAGTGTTTTACTCTTTTTTTAGTGTTTAAATATTAAGTACTAAATTTACTAAAAAAAATTAAAAACATTTTTTTTTTAATGTTTAAATATTCGCGCTTCGCGGCTTTCCCCGTCGGGTGTCGGTTTTTTGGCCCGCGACAAAGGGCTCGCGAAGCGCGAACGCGAACATCATCCACACTCGCTTTTATTCGCTGTCGCACACAATGTCAGAGCAGCAGCAACAGTGACTTCAACGTCCATTTTACTCAAATGCGCGAACGTGAATGCGAAGATTGCGAGTGTAGAGGGCCGTATTTGTTCGCGTCGAGTTCATGGCGCGTTGCATCCGTGAATCGCGGCCGCAATTCGCGTCGCGACTCGCGAGTGTGGAGCCCGCATAACATTGTACGTGGAATATCATGTTGTCTATCTCTTTTATTCAATGTTGCATCCCGCTCTGACGCTGTTCGTGGCACGCGTTTCCAAACATCACGCAATTTTGTCACGTTTATGCAGATACTAGATGACGCTCGTAACTCCACATTCGTTTATCGCGCGGGAACCGTACATTTTTTGCAAAAAAATAATCTACGTCCTTTCCCGTCTCCCAAAATATCTCCATACTTTTAATCTAAGTCGGTTCAGCCGTTTAAACGTGAATAGGTAACATACAGACAGCTACACTTGCTCTATAATATTAGTAAGGATTTAATAACTATTTATTTCGATAGTTCAACCACCTTTAACGCCTCTAGTCCACCGACGCTGCGAACTGCGAAACAGCGGCAAACCGAACGCGAAACAGGAATAGAGCGGGATGCAATATAACGCATTGTCGTGTGGCGGATGAGACAGTAAATCGGTTCGCCGCTGTTTCGCAGTTCGCAGCGTCGGTGGACTAGAGGCGTAAGTGCTTAAAATATGCGTTTAATTTCACACATTAGCACGTGCCTAGAGTACTACTAGAGCCATTTAAGCCATTACATACACGTGACAAACATACGCCATATCGCATCGACATTCCGCACACACAGTGGCATTGACCGCCAACACTGTTACATCGTCATCGTGACACTATAGATGTCAATGATCGATTTATAGATCTCTAATCTGTTAATATCGATCTATGGTCTTATTGAAAACCGGCGCAAAATAGAAATGCCTGTAGCAATATGTTACGAATAAAAACTAAAATAAAATGTACTATCAGGGAAATTGATTCTTAGGCAGATGGCGGAGTTATGTAATTTTGTCGGATTATGTCCAGCTGACAGATAGCAACTAACACTGACTTAACTAGCCCCAGTCCCACCCAATAAAGTAGGCCCGCTATCAGCCTTTGAATCAATATCTCTGATCATCGAAAATGTACAGTTCTTGTGGAATATATGAACAAAATTTTAAGCAACATTCACTACCTAATAAGTGGGCATGGAAATCGTAAAAATTGGCAACTCATGATTTAGGGGTTGGCAATACCAACGGCAATGAGGGTTTTTGATACATATTATATTTGCCACCTGTAGCCCTAGCACGGCGACCAGTGGAAATGCGAAAGTATGGACAAACTGTGGAGATAAGCTTAAGGTGCCGTTCCGATCTTTTTTCGTTCCGAAAAATTCAATTAAAATGCCACTCTATGACAGACTATAGAATAATTTAAATAATATCCTACTTTATGACATATACTATAGTCTGTCATAAAGTGGCATTTTAATTGAATTTTTGTCGGTCGCGATTAGCCGCGGTGGCGCGGTAAAGATCGGAACGGCACCTTAAGTTTATGTCCACAGTTTGTCTATACTTTCGCATTTCTACTGGTCGCCGTGCTAGGGCTACAGGTGCCGCTATGTAGCCTTAGGGTCTATCCGCTATCGTGTCTAACTGCTGTCATGTGTCACGACAATAAATATGTCTATTTGATACTATAGACCCTAAGGCTTCATAGCGGCACCTGGTGGCAATTAGAATTTAGAATATCTAACAGCCTCATTGCTTACTAGGCAAACAAACTTACCACATCCAAGTGTCCCTTATACGCGGCGATCATGAGGCATGTGTTGTTGTATTTGTTCGCCTTGTGTATATCAGCGCCGTGGCGGACCAAGTACTTGACTATATCGAGGCGCCCATCAAAGCAGGCGGCTCTCAGTGGCGTACTCAGCGTCTTTGTGGCGTGATTGACGGAGGCCCCCGCGCGGACCAGCCGCTTGACGATACCGAGGTGCCCCGCCCCCGCCGCACACCATAGCGCTGTGGCCCCTGTAAAAAGTACGGTGTCAATGGGTTAAATAGTAATATTACAAACTAAAATTTGCGCCCTAAGGGCCTGTTTCACCACTTCCTGATAAGTGCCAGATTCTCCATACTTTATCTGTCAAGTTAAGTGGTGGGTAGCCTACCACTAACTTGACAAAGAAAGTATGGAGAATCTGTCAAAAAAGTTGTGGATAGCCTATCCAGCACTTTATCAGGAAGTGGTAAAACAGGCCCTTAATCAAAATCGGTTAGCCGGCAGACAGAAAAACACACAGATAGACAGAGTGTACGCTTACTTAAATTCTAATTAATACAAAGATCGCTTCTATACAATATATATTATATAAAACAAAGTCGCTTTTTTTTCCCTCATGTCCCTTTGTTCCCTTTAATCTTTAAAACTACGCAACGGATTTTGATGATTCTTTCAGTGTTAGATAGCCCATTTATCGAGGAAGGTGTAGGCTATATTTTATCACGCTAAGTCTAATAGGAGCGAAGAAATAGAGGAAAATGTGGAAATAACGGGGAAAATTATTTGAAAGGTCTAACTTGAACGCGCTAATCTCAGGATCTACTGGTCCGATTTGAAAAATTCTTTCAGTGTTAGATAGCTCATTTATTGAGGAAGGCTATAGGTTATATTTTATCACGCTAACTAATAGGAGATTGTGGTAAAAACGGGTGAAATTATTTGAAATAGCTTATCTCGCGAACTACTGGAGCAATTTTTATGTTATTTGGCACAGATAAGAAGTAGACCACGTGAAGGATCATAGGCTATCGATTTTAATCATTTTTTCAGTGGCTATATATTTTATACCCGTGCGACGCTGGGGCGGGTCGCTAGTTTAGAATAAATTAAAAACGAGTATAGATATCTAACTGTTACCTACTAACGCTAAACCACTCAGCTCATTTGGATGAAATTTGGTATGTAGTTTTATATGTAGTATATATGTCGCAGGGAAATGAGAATATCAGGGATTTCACGAAATCCCTAGGGATATCACGAAATCCCAGTAGATGTCGAATATTCTTGTTTATTACGCGTTCTTACTAAAAATATTTAGTGATATGTCATTTCACTAAACTAAATCTAGTGAAATGTCAGAAAAGCGGATACCGCCAAATAAAAATGGAGTACTCTAGTACCCACATGGGTACCTGTGCATCTAACATCTTGCTCTGACAAGTAAGATGTTAGATGATCCATGCGTCGGATGGGCATGTAAAAAGTCGGTCCTGCGCCTGATCTGTCGCCGGTCGTGTCGGTCTTCCGTCCCGCTGGGTTATGCGAGTAAAGGAATAGAGAGATTGCTCTTGTGCACTGCGCAGTGCGCACACACTTGGGCACTATACAATTACTCCTGCGTAACTGGCCTGGTTACAATGAAACCGGCCACCGTCACCGAAACCGGTGTGGGAGTTATTATTATTAAATTGAAATCAAATCAAAACATTTTTATTATTATTATCACAAGTGTAATGCAACTATAGCAGATCTGAGGGGGCATTACCATATCTCTGAATCATACAGTTGAAACCAGCTGAGGGTTCTTCATCAGATACTTCAGAGTTCAGAGTACACCTTTGATTTTTTACGTCAAATGAAGCGGCCTACCAAGTTGAATATTTTTGGTAAAGGTGGCATGTCGATATCTTTAATAGTTTGGTTAGGCTCTTGTGTTTTCTAATCAGGGTCACCCTGATTAGCCTGGAGTACCTACTCCGGGTAGTCCAGATCTTCGATTATCCTAGTTTTTACGGTTCCGTACCCAAAGGGTAAAACTGTCTCTCCGTCTGCGTCTGTCTGTCTCCAGGCGAGCGAGAGAAATGCGTGGCTCGATTTTAATCGGCGGTATCCGGTTTTCTGACACTTCACTAGATTTAGTTTAGTGAAATGACATATCACTAGATATTTTTTGTAAGAAGACGTAATAAACAATAATATTCGGCATCTTCCGGGATTTCGTGATATCCCTAGGGATTACGTCAAATCCCTGATATTCTCATTACCCTGCGACATATACACTAATAGTATACTGCTACTCTGACTCTCTGGGAGGAAATTTTGGAAATGAAGGAATTTTTGGAAATGAAGGTCGCGCTAAACAAATTATTGAGCAACGAAGTTGCGGGTAACAAGTTGCTCATGGTTATTCACTACGACATGCTTTACATTTTTTCTAGCAATGATTCATAATGATATAGTAACAAGTAGGAAGCCGCCAGTCTGTCTAATCCCTCACAACTTGTGTCTCTGCCAACACGACAAGAATGCTATAACATCTTAATAACAAGTACATACAAAAATATAGAATTAATATTTGGCGCTAAACGAACACAGTAAGCAATACTATTGCCATATTAGCCATCAGCCATTATACGACGACCTCTGTGGCTCAGTGGTGAGCGCGTTGGTAGCTCAAGCCAGGGGTCGCCGGTTCGAATCCCGCCGACGGAACAAAAAGTTTTCAATATTCCCGGGTCTGGATGTTTATTAAATATGTGTATGATGTAATAAAAATCTTAAATATATGTATAGTATAAAAGTATTAAATATATTTCCGTTGTCTGGTACCTGTAACACAAGTCCTTCAGGTACTTAGCACGGGGCAAGACTGATGTGGTGTGAAGCGTCCATAGATATTATTGTTATTATTATTATTTCATTTAACTTTTTTTTTAATTAAGAATATAATAATAAGGTTGATTTACAACAATACAGTAGGAAGTGCCAGTATGACTGGTTTGGCACTGGCTCATCTCTATCTTCTTATAAAGCATGAACAATTAGTGTCAATTCAATACATTGAAACAGTGGATCCAAGGCTGTAATCCAGTCATGAAATGTAAGAGAGCCCTTCTATACTTATTATAAAACAAAGTCGCTTTTTTTTCCCTCATGTCCCTTTGTTCCCTTTAATCTTTAAAACTACGCAACGGATTTTGATGATTCTTTCAGTGTTCGATAGCCCATTTATCGAGGAAGGTTATAGGCTATATTTTATCACGCTAAGACTAATAGGAGCGTGGAAATAGAGGAAAATGTGGAAAAAACGGGGAAAATTATTTGAAAGGGCTAACTTGAACGCGCTAATCTCAGGAACGACTGGTTCGATTTGAAAAATTATTTCAGTGTTAGATAGCCCATTTATTGAGGAAGGCTATAGGCTATATTTTATTACGCTAAGACTAATAGGAGTATGTGGATAAAACGGAAATTATTTGAAACGGGGGAAAATTATCTCGCGAACTACAGGAGCAATTTTTATGTTATTTGGCACAGATAAGAAGTGCTATTGATTTTAATCATTTTTTCAGTGGCTATATATTTTATACCCGTGCGACGCCGGGGCGGGTCGCTAGCCCAATAATACATACCATGTAATAAAAAAATACGCAGCACATAACTATTTTAGGTTTGCTATCCTTGTCTCATGTCTGTCATATGATTTCCAATAATATGCCAAACAAAGACATGCAGATATTGTATATTCACTGTGTAAATACATATTTTATTAGTAAAAGCGATAATAATCTTCAGTGCAAATAAAATATACGGTAAATGTAAGCTTCAGATATAAACGAATAATACATTTTAGTTATTATGAAATTTTGAATCAACCTTTATGGCATGTTACGCAGAAAATCATAGAAAAACTAGACTCACGCATTCAAATATAGAATTCCGATAATTTTATTAAAAGTGTCCACTGCAAAGGTGCAATGCCAACTTATTAACGAATTAATTGCAGTAAAACAAAGATCTGGAGGGTCGCCAATATAGGAAGAGTCTTCCTCTGCCTCAAAAGTCGTACAGTTTCTTTGTGTAAACGCGCTCTAAATATAGCACGGGGATGATCGAGTCAACGTTCTTTGTAAATCGGTATTTATAAGTTGCGGAAACATCTCACGCGCGTCGGTAAACAAATAAACAAACGGCGCGTGTGAGACGACCCTTACAAAATGTTAGGGGGGAACACCAAGACAAGTCGAGGGAATCTCATGAACTATCAGTCTGTCCTGTCACCAAATACATAGAAATTCTGTCTTTAACCTAGACAGGTTGCAAGAGAAAGAGCAAGTATTGTAATGATCTACTTGCTCTTTCTCTTTCATTTACACGCAAATATCGCTATCCCGCTTCTATCGCATTCTTGTGGGACAGAGATAGCAGATAGAAAAAGAAAGGTAGATGAATGAGTAAAAAGGTGAAGTAGAAAAAGGTCAATAGCCTTATCTCTATGTGCTTGGTTACCCACCTATAGCTTCAAATTATGATGAAGACTTGAAATTGGAATTTGTTTTCCTTCTTTTTACCTTTAGATAAAAACTCACCTTCAATAACATATTCGTCAAATTTCACGGTCCCCTCCGTCTCCAATCTGACGGGTGGACTGAATTTCTCCAGCAGGATTCTGACTGCGCCCTCCCTGCCATGCCTGGCTGCTGCTATCAACGGTGTACACTTCACTCCATCACAGCACACATCCTGAAATGGAACATTCATATTGTGAAAGAGAAAGTTAATTATAAAAAAGACTTAGGGCCTGTTTCACCACTTTCTGATAAAGTGCTTATCCACAACTTTTTTGACAGATTCTCCATACAAGATCTGTCAAGTTAATTGGTGGATAGCCTATTTGTCACTTATCACGAAGTGGTTAAACAGGCCCTTAAAGAATTGAACCTAAACTGCTCCATATTTTGTTTTGTTTCAACGTCATCTAATGTTATACTGCTCCATATTCCATATTTTGTTTTGTTTCATTTTCACCTAAATGTAAACAAACATTTGAAACTTAACTAAATTATAATATGACATTGTGCAGTTTCTTTATTGCATGCCATTAAGGTGATCGCACATTTATCAGCAACCCACCAGCATCACCTATAATGCAACATATTTTAGATATTATGTTTACACATATCAATATGAATTGAAACAGTACTGGAATAAATCTCCCAAATACTTTTATGTTTTAAAGTTTTGTTACATAGTAATAACTCTGGTAATCCTTCGATTGCGGATTCTTGGAAATCTATTGTTATTCTATTGTTGTCACAGTCACCGGTGTCCTTATGGGGCTTGATGGGGTAATAGTCTAACAAAAAGTATTATTTTCAACATCATAGAAATATTTGTAACGATTTTTCATGTTTTCCATTTCTTTAACAAATCATTACTGATATTTAAAATATTAGGAAACATATTATAATAACAGAGCCAAAGAAAAGTAGCACAAGTGTTTTATAATCATAAAATACTTTATGTACTATTACATTGTATTTTGCAATATAAGATTACACACTGCACGGTTTTGTAGACCAAGCGTGATTAAGATCTTTATACTGCATTCTCGGCACTAAAATCACTCATTTGTAAACAAATTTAATATTCAAATATTGTAAATTAATCCTTCAAGCCCCATATGAGCACCGGTGATTGCGACAACAATAGAATACAATAGCATTTCCAAGAGTCCCCGATCGAAGGATTAAAACATACTATAATAGTTTAGATTTTAGAATGATTATGACTTTCTTACCTAAGTAAAAATAGTTTACTTGAAACACAAACAATTTCACAGCAGAAAAATGACTCTAATTTTTTAAATTATAATAAACTCTCATTATCATTCTCACATTCATATTCTAGGCTCTAAGGTGTTGGAGGTCATTGTAAAGAGGAAAAAGAAAGCAGATACGAACTATTAACCCATCAAGCCCCGTACAAGCACCGGTGATCGTGACAACAATAGAATACAATAGCATTTTCAAAAATCCCCGATCAAAGAATTAAGTATTACTACAAAAAATACAAACAATTTTTGTATTTCACTCTTTTATATTTTATAATTTAACTCTTTTATAAAATATATAAAAACTAAACGCTGCAATATAGTGCCTGTAAACATTAGTACTACACAAAAGATATTACAAAAACATTTGAAATAGCCTTGGATATTCAACAATTAAATTAGTAAAGGGAATACTTAACAGTTAATAAATAATGATTTCTTTTGTCAATAATTACAATTAAAGTGCTGCATGTACTACTCAGAATTTAATTACAAAGCGCTAACAATAGAATTTTACAGCAGCACTTAGTCTAGGGCTGAGTGAATAGGTATTTTGTTTGCCAATGACTTGCATTAAGCAAATATTTAACCCAATTACGCAAATTCTTAACAACGCAAAATATATTTAAAAACACGTTAGCGGTAACATCTGATTTAAAGCGATAAAAATAGATAATATAGTCGTGACGGTACAGAATTGATCAGATGAAACAGACTTACGCTGTTGAGGAGATCGTCTATGTCGTCGGGACTCTTCTCATACAGTAGCGCGTAAAGTGTTAAGGACATTCCATCCCTGGCTGCGAAAAACACTCGCTCCCTGAGGGAGCTGTATACATCTTCCAGCATTGATTTATCTTCCATGGTCATTAGGTCCTTGGCACGGTAAGTCACACAAAACCACTACAAATCCAGTTTTTCGATCAACGATGAGTAAAACAATATACACCAGTGTAGATTATCACGATTTGTGAACTCGTTCAATTTAAAATTCAGCAAGTAGCCCGCAACAGCACATTGAAAATACAATTTTGATGATTTTCTCCGATAAATGACAGGTACGAAATGACAACAGAAATTTGTCACTTGACAGTGACATTGACATTCGTTTTTTTTTTAATCTTTTATCAGAAGAAGAGGTAAGGGTATGCGCGCACGGGCAACTTGGTTGCTCGGCGATTTATTTGTCTCTCGATCAAGTCTTTGGGTATGCTCTAAATTTCATATAGGTACGTACATAGTATGAAATTTCCCGAGAATCAGATCGCTCCATAATGGATGCAGCCAATATTCTATTTTTCGACGCTTTCTTCGGTTTTTATTAATTTTTCGAAAGAGACAAAGAAATCGCCGAGCAACTAAGTTGCCCGTGCGCGCATACCCTAATAGTGTACCACTGCCGAATTAAAAAAGTTTTGTTCTTTTATGTTTTTTTGATTTTTAGTTGGTTTTTAGTACCGTAATACATTCTTGAGATCACGTACACACACAGAGTCATGTGGGTCAAGTGTGCGCATTTAAATTTTGATGCTTTACAAAACTCAAATATTATTAGTACAATGAAACAAAACTATGTTCATTTGTAAGGGTCTAAACACACTATGCTGAATTACGCCGGCGTAAATTCGTCGTATTTTGTATGCGTTTGACATTTGCGGCAGAAATTACGCCGGCGTAATTCAGCCTAGTGTGTTTAGACACCATGACTGTTTAATTGTCACCAACTTAAACACAACAATAGTATTTTTCAATAGTTTATATTTTAAGAAACTTTAGAAAACAATAACCCTTCCATTTGCGCACTTTTACCCCAATATCGGGGTATGTGTACGCAGCACTTTGGGTAAGTGTACGCAACAACAAAATATATAAATATATATTATATTAGAACTTAAAGAATATTCTTTTATAATTTATTTTGTAACTACTTATAGTTACTTAAAGTAATCAACAAAATTGTCTTAAATTAAAATATGAGAACAATAATTTTCACTTAGAAATATTTAGTTACTTCGTCATACATGTAAATTGTAAAAAAAAAGTACCGTGTGCGGAGCTGGTGCACTGTTTTTGCCACCAGACTCCACAAAGGCTTCATTCGATCCAATCTTCTGTCGGTGGTTCAGAATACTGTTCGCCACATAAGGGAAAAGGCTTCTGCGCACACTTAACCCAAAGCATAGGAACAGGGTTATACGAATATCGTTAATTCCTGCATCATCAAAATATCCTAAACACTGGCAAATAACAAACTTGATATTATGTTGCACTCGATAGCAAAAAGCTTAGGTATTTAGAAAAAAAATACATGACTTCAAAAGATTACGCGTCAAAATTAATTACATATCGTAAATAAATTACATATCGTAAATATTTGAGCAAAAATCTTCATTTGTCTGTCAATCCAAAATGGCGTGCGCGCAGCCGCTGGGACACGTGACACGAGCGCTTCGCAGGGCGTCCTATGGGTTAATGAAGAGGGGGGTTGCCCTTGCCGTTCCTTAGCGTCATATATTTTTCGAGATATTTACAATGCGCACACTTAGACGCTGCGCACACTTGACCCACATGACCATACCTATTTGTAACAAATCGTACAATATGGAACTTCTACCTCATACTAAAGCCGGCTGTACACTCTCGCCGAGACACAGCGAGGCGGCCCGAGTGCGAGAGTGTAAATGGGTGCGCTCGCCTCGTCTCGCCTGTCTCGGACCCTCTCGGTCCGTTGTCAGTATTTTGCGCCCGAGACAAAGGGTCTCGCGAGGAAAACGGGCGCACTACTGTACACTCTCGCGTCTTTCAGTACTAGTCCCGCCGTTGGACAATGTAGAACAGAAAAATAACAATAATAAACGTCATTATCAGTCATTATCTGTGAGAAATAAAATTAAATATGATTATAAATCTTTGGATTACAATGATATCTTTCGATGCATGGTGAATGGTGAATGGTCGTTTTCGTCCATCTTCTCTGAGTTCTTAACTGCGATTGAACTAAGCGAGAATGTATATGATCGCACTCGGGCAAGGGGCTCTCGCACGAGACTCTCGCCCGAGAGCTCTCGGCGAGAGTGTACAGCGGGCATAACAGTTTTACGGTACTATTCAATATTCATGAAGGTAATAATTTAATTTTAATTTTATTTTTTATTTTTAATTTAATTCATAAGGTAACAATTACTAATATTAATTATATTTCATAAATATTGAGTACGGTACGGACTACGGTAGATATTTATTTAGAACAAAAAGAATGAAGAGCTGCTGTGTACGAAACATTTTGTGCGAAACATGAAATATTTAATTTTTTTTAGTAATCTTTTGTCTAAAAATTTAATAAATGGTTACAAAACCAGAGCAGCCTTCTCAAATGCGAATTATATAATATTAATTAATGTTTCCGAAAAATGCAACTTGCAACATTGCACAGGAACGCAGTTTGTCGCACTGCCACGTTTTGGCCAAGTGGAATAATTTCGACCAATGACAGCCCGCGGCATTTCATTTCTTTTCAGACTTTCAGTTTGACATTTTTTACTTTGTTTTTGACGTGTATTCTGTTACTTTTCGTAATTTTAATATTTTTGTAAATTAAAATTGATCTCAAACCCTATTTAAACATGTCTAGCGGCCAGTGGGAAGTTGTTGGAAAAGGCAAGAAGTCTCAGAGCGGCAAAGTTAAAAATAATAAGGACGAGGAAAAAAAGCCGACCAAAAATGGGGCGAAATCGGAAGATATCGGTATGCTCTATAAATACTAAATTTATTCAGCTGACAAGCTTAATTTACTAGACCAAACTATATTTTTTGTATATTTACAGTCCCCAAATCCCAAGCAAAATCGTATTATGAAGGTATGGAGATAGATGATCCTAAAAAGCCTAAAAAGAATGGAGACAAGAAGAAGAAACAAGAAAAGAAAGCAGAAGCATCGAAGCCGAGACCCCCTAAAAGCCTAGAAGAGGCGTTTGAAGTTGTAAGTTCACTATTATTTAAAAAACAACAACTATAGTCAATACAATATGCTAACTCTGATTTAATTTTTTTGCAGCTGGATAGAGAAGAACTAGCGAATATTATAGCTACTAATAAGATTAGATTCTCTAACGCACCTTTAGTTTGGCTTAAAGAAGTTGCAAACTTCCTGAATTCGAAAACACAAATAGAAATAGAGGACCCTACATTTTCATCCTATGATATCAAGTATCCTCTATGTATTGTGCCTAACGAGGTAAAGAAAATTCTGGAAAAGGTCCTACTTGATGCCGGAAAGGCTAACACTCAACTTTTCTTTGATGTTACCCTTACTACTTTAGCCAATGACATGAGCAGAGGTTTGTTGATGGTTTTTTTAAATTCTATCCTTATTATTAATAATATCTCGATCGTGGGAATCACAGACTCAATTGATTTTCAATTGTTACGCGACAGGTTAAAGCTATGGCATATCTATTGTGTAATTTTTTTATTAGCAAGGGGGTAGTTGTGTTGAGTATTGACTAAGACTGCCTTCACAT
This sequence comes from Polyommatus iphigenia, assembly GCA_963422495.1. Classification (NCBI taxonomy): domain Eukaryota; kingdom Metazoa; phylum Arthropoda; class Insecta; order Lepidoptera; family Lycaenidae; genus Polyommatus; species Polyommatus iphigenia. Next base: position 2,196,424 of record OY730180.1, read on the forward strand.
TATGTTAGATAAGAGTCGCGCAGCAGCCGCTCGGCTGGTTTTAGTATAGAAGTTAAGCAGCAGCGCGCTGCCGCACTACTCGCGACCTAATGTGAAGGCAGCCTTAAAATTTTAATCAGAAGTTCAAACTTTTCTTTTTAAAGTTTATTTTTAAAGCCTAGTGGGTGGTAAAGGCTGATGTCATTTTGTTTTTAAGTCATAATCTCTCAAAATGAATTCAAGTTTGGAATTATTGAAAACAGTTTAAAAATATGTAAATTAAAACTAAATTAAAACTATTAAAAACAAGTTTGTATAATTTATTTCAGGTCAATTAGTCAACGGTCATAGACTTCTGCTACAGATGCTAGCGGTAGAATACCCCGAGTTCTGTATTGCGTCACTGCCAAAGAGTATTAGCCTGAGGAATTCCTACCAGAACCGACCTCCGATAGGTTTGACCCTGCTCTGGGCTTTTGGCCAAGGTGGAATCAATAATTATGCAGTAGGATTAAAAGGTATTTTACTTTATTTAATAATTGATGATATCAACACACTTAGTGTTATTCTCATGTATAAGCTATATTATTTTTAAGTTTCATTAAAATCCATTCAGTAGTTTTTGCATGAAAGAGTAACAAACATCCATACATACATCCATAGATCCAAACTTTCGCCTTTATATTATTAGTATGATTAGTAGGATGTGTCATAATGCCTGTGATTTTTGAAATAAGTAGTATAAATTATACATATTATGTCAGGTCAAAATTTCTTAAATTTTGTCAAGTTTTTGAGCTATATCAACACAAACAATTGAGTGAAATGTCTTAACTTTTCGCACATAACACTTAAAATTTATCAAACATGCTGCTACTTTTATTTACAATATTGTTGCCAAAACAAAATTGTTTTATATAAACTATCATCACTCCTTATCAGTTATCTCTGAACGCTGACACATCCAAGGTGATGTATCATGTAGCCCATTTCATTTGCTCTCACGGCCTACACAGGTACTAACTCGTAGACATTTATTATTTGTTACAAAGTTAAATCTACATCAATAATTTTAAAAGTATAACATGTGGCTATTTTTTAATAATGAAGACATATTAGTAGAGAAAGTTTATTTAATCGTTTTATTGTTCTAAGTGACACATTTGGGTCAAATGTGAAATGTGTTACCGCATAGGCGCTTATCAAGGTATAAAAAAATCTTAATATATTTTTTTCTTTTTAGCTTGGCAAGAATTATTCTTCCCGATTATAGAGCTGAAGAACTATTCTAAATATATAGTAGCTTATTTATCAAAGTTGTTAGATAGACACGCTAAAATGGATGCTAAAGTTAGTCAAGAACAGTTGCTGGCTATGTTTGACAGTGTTAGCAATAAGAAGAATAGTTTGTCCAAGGAACTATATAGTGATCTAATAAAGCAATTAATTAAATATAAGGTATGTACACTAATTTAATTTTCAATTTATAAAAATATATGAAAACTGGTTTTGTGTTTAACCAGAGCCTAAAGTAATGCCGCTCTTCATTAAAATTCATCCAGTAGTTAAAACATGAAAATTATGTTAAGCAAAGATGAGAATAAAGATTTTTAGTTCAGTTTTTTTAGGGTTCCGTAGTCAACAAGGAACCCTTATAGTTTCGGTCTGTCCGTCTGTCTGTCTGTCTGTCCGCAGTTTTTCTCAGAGACTATAGGACCTACAAAGCTGTGATTTGGCATGAATGCACATATTAATGATGCCAACAAAATGGTATATGAAATCTTAAAAAAATATTTTTTTTATGGTACCTTCCCTACACATCAAGCGGGGATGAATTTTTTTTTCGCTGGATAGGTTTTTTAAAAATATTGTGAGTATTCATAGATCATTTTCCGGTTTAGGGATCCGTTTGTGAAATATTAAGTTTTAAAGTGAAAAAAATCGTTAAGAGTCCAGTGTCCCCCCCTTCTACCAGCTAAACGGTAGCTTCTGGAAATGTGAAAAAATTCACAGTAGTAGAAAATATGGTGAATTTAAAAGGAAAACTATCACGGCTAATAAGACTTCATAAGTTATTGAGTAATAGTCGATCAACTAAAAAAAAATATTTTCGGCGAAGTATAAAGGAACTTTTCGTTCAAATTCCTTTCAAAGCAATTACTGAGATGATGTTGTTAGTAGTGTAAAACACGTTATAAATGTACATTCATTGACCATACACAAATTTAAAAAAACTAGCGGTACTACGGAACCCTATATTGCGCGTGGCTCGACATGCACTTGGCCGGTTTTTTAATTTTCAACAATTTTGTTCCTAAATTCAAGGTCAAACTTTCTGTTAATTACTTTGAGCGATACATAACTGTATATCTAATTATATAAGTAGTATTAGAGTATTCAAATCGTTTTCTCTTTCAGGATATATATTTTGATAAAAGTGGCAATAAACTTCAAGTGACCTTTAATCAGCTTATGAAGAAATTACCTAACCAATACCTCAGCGGAGCCGGCCTTGATATATACAATGGAGTTCTGGTGGAGAGCTTAGTCAATTGTCTACAACGAGACGACTCCTGTCATCCAACATGGAGGCAGCTGTTCAATAGGTGCAGCAAGCAGTCTGCTACGTTGATAGATTATATAGGTATGTACATTGTTACCATAATTGACCATTGATAATTAAAAAAAAGTATGGCTAAGAGCTAGTCGTCGCAACGGAAACCTTTAGACGCATAGCCGGCCACTCATCGCAGCGTTATTACGAAGCTGGAAGCAGTCTTAACGTCAACACCCCCTCCCGCTTCGTCTCGGGGGCTGCTGTCCGTCATGTGTGCGTTACGGCGACGCAGCGCGCCGTGTGAACACCTTGGTTATTTGTATGTAAAACAACGCTAAGGTAGCGCTGCGTCGACACAACGCTGACGCAATGCGCCGTGTGGACTGGCTCTAAGGCAGTCTAAGGTGTTTTACACAAAATATTTTTGGTCACACCAAAATGGTTCTCATTTTCAAATTTTTACTACTGTATAGCAATAATGGAAAAGTTATATAAATAACTTTTGTTGTCATTATTTTTTCTCGTGTGTAAAGAGCTATATATTAAACTAAACACATGTTCTATTTAGATGAAAATTGGGAAGAGGTGAGTCCAAAACTGAAGAAGAAATCACTGAAGACGACAATACTGCAGTTCCAAGAGGTTTGCGGAGAGACATTGAAGGGAAAGAAGAAAGACGAAGCTGTGGTTAAAGCTAACAAGAAATGCCAAGTAAGTACTACGTTACGTAATCTGGTTGCGAAAATATCACACAATGATTCGAGATCTTCTTCTCTTTTCCTTCTACATTCAGTGAAAAACTATTATTTTATAGATTTTTCTTCTTTATTTTTTTTTTCTCGCGCTTCAACACAGCACACTTGTGTTCAAGGGCCAGAACCAAAACCACCATGTGGGCTACTTTTTATCGAAGAAATATGTAGGTACGGTTTTGGCGGGATTACCCTTTTTTGTGTACATAATATGTTACGGGCGACGCGCGACGTCACGTAATTTTTTTTTAAACGAAAGTTGCCCTTGTGAGCAGTTAATATTTATTTTTAATGCATTAATTATATCTGCCTCTAACAAAGCCGAAGCCCGAGAAAGGTATGTTACATTATGTAACTCACATAATAAGTAACTTAATGTTTTTTTAAGTAATTGAGATTAAAATTCATTCTTATATCATTAAGATAAATTTTACGCTAATTAAAATCTCATTATATTGTTTTTACCTCTTACGTTTTTGTTAGAAACTAGCTGTTGCCCGCGACTCCGTCTGCGTGGACTTCAGCTTATAGCGCGCGGTAGAACCGTGTAGGCTACAGGAATCTTCATCCTTACCACCTCTTATAGAAACACGTTTGAGTAAGCGCTTGTGCGATGTAGGAGACGGCACGGCGCCATCTATTATGAATTTTTGGAACTAACTTAATTTGAACAAATTTAGGCAATTTTACCCCTTACAACCCTTTTTTCCAGTTAAAAAGTAGCCTATGTCCTTTCTCAGGCTTTAGACTATCTGTGTACAAAATTTCATTACAATCGGTTCGGTAGTTTTGGCGTGAAAGCGAGACAGACAGACAGACAGACAGAGATACTTTTGCATTTATAATATTAGTATAGATTAACAATATATATACTATAATTATAGAATGTGATAAAAACGACTAGAAACGCTCTTGCAAATCCTCTAGCTGTGTGGGACTATTATAGGCAATCAGGCGATGTGTTTGCTTAATCATAAATATTCCCTCAAGCCCCGTAAGGCCCATATCGGCCGCGACTACAAAAGATTTCCTGGAATTGGTGATCGAAGGAATAATCGAATCGAAGGAAATAAATGCGAAAGTGTGTCTGTCTGTCTGTCTCACCTCTTTCACCTCACCGCTGAACAGATTTTGCTGAAATTTGGTTTGGAGATACTCTAGAGTCCCAGGAAAGGACACATTAAAATACTTTTTATCCCGGAAAAATGTACAGTTCTACGCGCGATAAACGAATTTTGGTGCAACGGACTTGCGGGCTGACGCCCGTTATATTTAATATAAAAAAAAAGTAAGATGCTGTATGTATATTGGAGACTGATATTATACGAAACCATCTAATTAGGTACCTAGCTGATTTTAAAATTTCCATATTATTCTAGACTTAAACTATTTAAAAATGTAAACACGTTAGAAATTTATTAGAATTAATTAGGATATTAAAACGCGAATAACGCACTTCTTAATGTATTTCAAGTTTGTGCGGCTCGTTACATCTCACGCCTGACGGTTGAAGGTCATGGGCGTGAGCGCTTTTGCCATATTGTATAACTTGTTTTAAAAAGTAGTCCTGTCAGCTTGTCAAATTGATTATTGAAATGGTGGATTGACTTTCGTGATTTACGAAGTAATCTGTGACGAAGTACGAACAGCGAATTATCGATTTTTAATATTAATAAGCGCGACTCTCACTTCATTTATTACCTACTTTATTATTTGCACTGGGTTAGTATTAATTAATTATTAATAAAAGTGAGTGTGTTTTTCTGTGTTAAGTGTGTGCACTGTGCAGTGAAACTTTCCATAGGGCGTAGCTTTGAAGTGCCTTAATTAATTAAAACGTCGTAATAGTTTTCTATTAGACAAAACTTGATCAACGACTTTATTCTGCGTGGAATACATTTGCTGCAGTTGTCGTGTAGCGTCTGCAGCGCGGCGGGAGTCGCCGCGAACTAAAGATTTATTTTTAAACTTTAATATTTCCATTTATTGTAGTTAATAGCCAGGTACTGCGAGCCCTTCATTCTTTAAAATTCCTGCCGTGTATTAAAAAAATGTTTTTTACGTAGCTTCAAATAAATTTGGGTTTGGTTTATCGGATTCGGGACCAAACACTTTGCAAGTAACTTTTTTTTTACAAATGCAATTAATTTAGTATCCGGAAAAATTGCAATGTACACATCTCAAATTTTTTATTTATAAGTGTATTAATAAAAATTCAGTGGAAAACATGTGTAAATTATAATTTTAAAAGGTGTAGGCAAAAGATATTAATCCAACATCATAAACGTTATGATCTTTCCGGACTTAGGACACTGATTAGATTAAGATAGTGTGAAATTACAGTGTTACTTGTTGTTTTAGGATATTCTAGACAGGATGACAAGTACTAGAAGGTTCCCTTGGCTATGGGCCAGCTTCTTCCTCTTCATCACAATCTCCGGGTTGATCGCCTACGATGTGTCCAGAGTTGGCGGAGAGTTGCCTAGTAAGTACCACTTTTTAAACATTTCATACCAGTATGAAAGCTTACAATTTACTTCATAATCTATTTGAGGTTATTTTGTTGGGATTATTAGAAATTAAAAGTGTAGAAGCATATTATATTTCTATGATAAAGTTAATGTTAAAAATGTGGCTATTGATAAATTTTGACAATTGTACACATGATACTGTGTTCTTTTGCAATTTAAAATGTTATGTTCATCATAAAAATGAGTTAAATTTCATTAATCCTTCGATCGCGGTTTCTTTGAAATCTATTGTTATTCTATTGTTGTTGCGGTCGCCGGTGTCCTTATGGGGGTTGATAGGTTAAAGTGAATTTCAAGTTACTAGTTGTATCTTCTTTTTTAAAGTAGTTATTAAATATTAGGTCTAGGTTTTCAAAGGCAAGTGTAATCATTAACAGGAAAACATTAACATTAACACATTGTTAATTTTACTATTTATGCTTCCTGACAACGACACAATGGTATTTGTGATATAAATTTTTCTCAAGGAAAACAATAGGAAATATAAGCTGTTACATCCTCAATACTTACATATAATTGGTTTTCAGTATGTAAAACATTTATTTATAGACAAATATGTTGAAATAAAAGAAAGTTTGTACAATGAATATTGATACTGCATTTAAAATAATATGTAAAAAAAAATGATTATTTAAATAGATGTAAACAAACAAACAAACAAATATACTTTATTGTGTACATATTGATAACATTACAAAATATACAGGTACAATATAAATAATTAAACTGCACACAAAACCTCCTTTAATGATAATATAAAACAATTTATACTGGTTCCCAGGTTCTTTTATTGCATAACACAACAGCTATCGCTAAACAAGTTATGTTAAAGGTCAAAAACGACATAAAATGCATTATTGATAATTATTAATTAGTAATTAGTAATAATTAGTAATTACATAGAAACAGTTGTTAAGCAATATAATGTTATGCATTACAATATCATTTTACCTTATTTTAAAAGGTTGGATTATTTCAATCAATATTAATTATGCTTTTTTTAATTTTAGAGAGTGCAACAGGCAAAATTCTCAATGATTTGGGCATTTTGAAACAAACTCAGCATGCTTGGCAGAAGACATTGTCGACGTCGGCTCGTGGTTACCTCTGGTTGGAGACCAATGCACCAATATACTACGTACAAACTGTAGAATTTACGAAACCTTACGCACAACTCGCTAAAGATGTGTTCATTATTACGTCCAAGAAGGTCGGAATACTGTATTCTAATATGAAGGATTATGTTTCGGAGAAAACGCCAGTGGTGGTTGCCACAATTGAAGAATACGTACCAGGTGCCATTGAAACGGTTCAGAAGCACTCTTGTAATGCCTTCTCTACTCTGAAGATGTACTCAGCGCAATACTACCAGTTTACTAAAAACTTTTTATCAACTAATGTTTTTGTGTAAGTATAGTTATTTGTATCACTCTTAGGTCCACTTGCGCAGAACCAGGTTAAAGTTAATACCGGGTTAAATAGTGTGTTATCTCTTACATTCTTTATATATTTTACGAAAGAGATAACGTTTAATCTGGGGTTAACTTTAACCCAGATAGCTGCGCAAGTGGGCCTTACTTTTAATTTGGGGCTCAGGAGCTGCTGTGAAACTGCGACTACGAAAACTATTTTGTACTTACCTTCTCCATAATAATAATATTTTTTGTAAATTTTTATGCAGAGTATAGTTATTAAAACATTAATTTAGGGCCTGTTTCATCACTTCCTGATAAGTGCCGAATAGGCTATCCACAACGCATTTGACAGATTCTTCGTACTCCATCTGTAAAGTTAAGTGGTAGATAGCCTATCCGGCACTTATCAGGAAGTGGTGAAACAGGCCCAAAGTCTGTTAAATATTGAAATTACAAATACATAACTGAAATCTAACAACATTTTTCCAGCGGAGAGTGGGCGCCGGAGAAGCTGCAGAATAAAACGGAGGTGGCGTTGAACGCCACCAAGCTGCACATGAACAACTACCTGCACTGGCTGAGAGAGAAGATCCATGTGTACTCGGAGATACCTTGAAGAACAACACCCGAGTGATTCGGCATCACAAGTGTGGACATGTGCTAACATTGTTCAAGGACATTTTTAATTTAATGCTCTAACGTAGATCAGTGATGAGATTTTAAAACTTTTTGATTATTTTTTTTTATTTTGCACAATCATGATCCATCGGTCTCTCTACTAAATAGTTACCTTTGTTTTGCAATAAATGAAATATTTTTACTAACAGTTTATTAGTGTTACGAGTGAGAATGTTTCTTCAATGATAGATGTTTTATATTCAATATTTTCATATCGAAATCGAATACGGACATTCCGGTGATGCATTTAAATTTTATGTGTAGAGTTAATTTGAAGAGAATCGTTAAAAATGTATTTGGAGATTGTGTGTTTTAAATGTTTATTGCTGAATGTGAATAAAATGAGTTTAATTTCGTCTGACTTTCATTTTATCTCAGCTGTCCAACAGAGGGTAATTACAATGATATAATTATGTAATTGTTAATCAATGTAGTAAAATGTTGCAGTAACAAAGTATATGAGAATCGGGTGTTGAGTGTTTATAATAATGATTACTGACCCCAGAATTCTACGATAAATACAGAAAGATAAGTTAGCGCTGTTAGCCAGAGTACACGTGTTCGATATGACGACCTCTGTGACTCTGTTTGAGCGTGTGGCGGCTCAAGCCACGGCCCACGGGTTCGATTCCCGCCGACGAAACAAAATGTTTTCAGTATTCCTGGGTCATGGATGTGTATTAAGAGGCCGGGTGCCATCGAAATTCTCATACATACGTAATACCAAAATCATTTTCTCATACGAAAATATTTAAATGAAATATATTGTAGTAAATTTTTGTGAAGGAACCTAGGTAATTGCTATTTTAAGCTGTAAATAACTCAAACATGTTAAATATTTTCGTATGAGAAAATGATTTTGGTATTACGTATGTATGAGAATTTCGATGGGCACCCGGCCTCTTAATCCTTCGATCGCTGATTCTTGGAAATGCTATTGTATTCTATTGTTGTCGCGATCACTGGTGCTCTTATGGGGCTTGAGCCTTGAAGGATTAAATACATATTAAATAATAAATTCTTAAATATATGTACAGTTTAATAATTATAGTATTAAATATATTTCCGTCGTCTGGTCCACAAAATTTTGAAAACAGAAAATAATACCAGCTAAGGCTCCGTTCATTTGCGTCCGCGCGACAGAGCGGTTTGGCCGCTGGCCTCGCCGCTGTTTAAATAAATCGTTACATACAGTTGCTTTTGATTTCGTTGCGCGGCCAACACAGTTCAAAATATAATATTTTATTCAATTTGGAAAAAATAAGATTTAATAAATTAAGCAAAAAGTATATTTTGTATTACACAATATTCTCGTTCTTTACAGTTTACCACTTATACCCTATGCAGATATATTTTTGTTGGCAAAGAATAATTTCATTGTGTTATCATAAATTGCATTGGCCAGCTCATCTATGTTTTCTTTTCTTATTGCCGCCAGTATTTCTAATACATGTCTGAAAAAAAAAAATTGTTGGTCTCAATAATAATAAATTATAAATTTTGTTAGGCTCGCTAAAACTCGAAAACGGCTAAACCAATTTTGATAATTTTAGTCTTGAAATATTCGGGGAAGTCCAGGGAAGTTTTATATGGTAGAAAATTAATGAGATAAGTGCTATGAAGTTCACTGGTCATCTAGTGATAATATTATAAGCACTAACGGCCGTTCCCAATATTCAATCTATCTCTGGTTAGTGGTTTGACATACGACCGATCGCAGCTAACATTGAATTGACTATTCCTATCTCTAGTAGGGCAAAACCAGAGATCAAATATTAGGAACGGCCGTAAGGGTCAGTCAAACCAATATGCGACACAGACGCCTACTTCAAGAATTTGATGTCGCGACTGGATCTGGAAACTGGATGTCGCGTTGCGCTAAGTTTTAGTGTGACTGACCCTAAAAACCTTATGCAAAGTAAATAAAACATAAAAATCTGTCCCATTTTTTCTATGAGTGTGTCCCTTCCTTAATCTTTTACTGTGTGCTGTAAGTAGAATATAATAGAAAACTCTTTATTCAAACCGCTAAGTATAGTTTACACAGAGCCAATAATCTTGGCGCCAGTCCTGCAGAAGCCAGTACTGGCCTGGCCACTTTTGTTTAGACAAAGCCATCGCATTCACGGATTTTCCTTCAGGTGTCCACACGTTTGCAGTTAAAAAATAATGAGTTAACGGCAGTCTGTTGAAAAAGAAATATTTTAAGAAACATCTGCGAACAACAGAAGAGTCGATTGAAATATTAGAAAAAAGAAAACGAAACGATTCTTTTTTTATATAATGCATTCCGGCACGAAGTTGTTCTAGTGCCGAAACGCGCATATCTATTTTTTTTATTTTTGTATGAATCACAACGCTTATCCCACAAGCATTCGAGCTCCCTATAAAGTTATATAAATTTTAAAGTAATCCTCTTCGTTGAATTTTTTCGGCATTTTGTCCTAGAAATTCCAAACATACCGTACAGACGTTCGCCAGTGACTGGCGAGATGCGTCTACACATGTCCGCAACGCTGGCGCGGGGTTCGAGGGGTATGCGGGCGGAGGTCACTGGCTAGAAAAATAGACGGGCGGGCGAATATTTGAGAGAGACAAAATTCATGTCTTTGAAGTTGGGTCCAAAACGCCTTCGTAAATTTGATGTAACATTACACATTTCAATGTCTAATTAACTTACAAAAATGCTGCTAAAACTATTTTAAAGTAGAGTTAACATTTCAAAAGTTATTATAAAAAAAAGTACCAAATTGTGAAATTTTTGCGTGTCGTTTCGATACTGCCGCTTACAATTTATTATTTGTACAAAAAAAATGAGCTAGAAAGGATTAAAAACTTAATGTTAATTTGAAGATAAAGAACTAAAAAACTATTCGATACCAACAAATAACACATCAACTTACATTAAATAACTAAAAAATCTATTTTTAAAATGTTCATAAAATTCGCGTCATTGTCCTGAGCATTGTTTGTTTTAAATGCCTTGCCGATATACTCTACGTGACGGGTTGAAACCTATTTTGCGATAAAATCTGCTGGCTCACTTTATTTGATCGCAGTGCTTTGGTGTGGATAGAGGTCTTCGTTTTATGCAGGTGAGTCTTTGAAATACGTTCTACAAAAATTTCCAAATAAGACGTCATTTACCTTTCTCGATGTGTGCCAACATTTTGTCTGTTTTTCACTACTTTTTTTATACCAAGTTATAAAGGCCCGCAACATTTCTAAGTTCTTAATAATTTTCTTAGTTTTCTTTATATCAATACTTAATTATTAAAAGAATTTAGTGAATCCGTCATTTTCCTGAACGTCATTTTCCTGAATAGCCCTGAAATCATAATGACGATCATTTAGAATAATGACCAAATCTGTAACTGCATTTCTGGAAAACAGTGTCGTTATTACAATTAGGTAATTATTTGACTCCTTTTCGAATAGTAAGTAGAATAGTAAGAACAGTAGTAAAAATTTTATCTATACTTCAATATTATAAAGCAGGAGAGGTTGTTTGTTTGTTTGAACGCGCTAATCTCGGGAACTACTGGTCCGATTTGAAAAATTCTTTCAGTGTTAGATAGCCCATTTATCGAGGAAGGCTATAGGCAATATTTTATCACGCTAAGAATAATAGGAGCGAAGAAATAGAGGAAAATGTGGAAAAAACGGAGGGAAATTATTTGAAAGGGCTTATTTGAACGCGCTAATCTCAGGAACTACTGGTCCGATTTAAACAATTCTTTCAGTGTTAGATAGCCCATTTATCGAGGAAGGCTATAAGGAATATTTTATCACGCCAAGAATAATAGAGGAAAATGTGGAAAAATCGGGTGGAAATTATTTGAAAGAGGGCTTATTTGAACACACTAATCTCAGGAACTACTGGTCCGATTTCAAAAATTATTTCAGTGTTAGATAGCCCATTTATCGAGGAAGGCTATTGGCTATAATTTTTCACGCTAAGACTAATAGGAGCTAAGAAATAGAGGAAAATATGGAAAAAACGGGGGAAATTATTTGAAAGGGGGTTATCTCACGAGCTACTGGAGCAATTTTTCTGTTATTTGGTATAGATAACTGATAAGAATTAAGAAATTGACCACTTGAAGGATCATACGCTATTTTTTGTGGACTAATTTGTCTGTGAAATATCTAATTTACGCGAGCAAAGCCGCGCGGAACGTTTGGTAATAAAATATTATTTGAGAAATAATAAATATCAGAATTATTATTTAACAGATGTACATTTTTTATTGCAGGTGACACGAAAAGGTAGAATATAATATTTTTTTAAAGGTAGGTTTTGGTATTAGCTATATTTTAGGGAATACATTTTTATAATAAATCAATACTTTTACTAACATACAAGTTTTATTGAAAATCCTATTTTTTACTTATAATAATAATAATAACCCCCACACCAGTTTCGGTGACGGTGGCTGGTTTCATTGAAACCAGGCAAGTTACGCAGGAGTAATTTTATAGCGCCCAAGTGTGTGCGCATTACACATGAGCACTCTCTATTCCTTTTAACTTTCATAACCCAGTGGGACGGACGACCGACACGACTGGGGAGAGATCAGGCGCAGGACCGACTTTTAGATATCCGTGATCCGATGCATGGATCATCTTACTTGTCAGACCTTATTTTTCTGTTCTGAGTGTCAGACAATCAGGTGGACTTTTAGATGCCCATCCGTGATCCGATGCATGGATCATCTTACTTGTCAGACCTTATTTTCCTGTTCTGAGTGTCAGACAATCAGGTGACCAGCTTGCAATGTCCTAACCAAACTTGGAAATAACAATTAACAATATGTTTCCAACGCGGGAATCGAACCCACGACCTCTGAGTCAAGAGCCACGCTCTTAACCACTGGATCACGGATGCGTTTATAATAATAATAATAATATAATCAGCACGAATATGGATAAGATTTTTAAAATAATCATTATTCTCAACAAATTGTCATTATTCTAAGTAAACACGTAATTTTCCACAAATTTCGTCATTGTCATGAACAACAGTTTTTACTTAATATTAAATATCTCTTAAATTATTTAATTTTTTTTCGTGACTCTTACAGAAAGGGAATTCTAATTCGGTGCCTTTTAACACCAGTAACTTTCAGAGCAATATTTAAAGGTTTTTTAAAAAACACAATTTTTGGCCAAAAATAACATTTTGAGTAGATTCACCCGGGCGCTCTATTCTCGCCAGTACTGGCAGCCAGCGTTGGCCTGGCTTGAAAAACTGTTCACACGCGGCATATACCAAGCCAATACTGGCTGTCAGTCTTATTGGCAGCCAGTATTGGCTGTGTATAAACTATACTTAATTAAAAAAGTCAGTTTACAAAAGTTACAAAGAATGAAAACAGTTTGAAATGGCGGCCTTACTGCTGGAAGCAGTTTCTTCCAGGCAACCATAAACTTAATTACTTAACATAACAAAACAAATAACAGAAAATATTAATTAAAAACATAGATAACAAATAACGAAATGACAAAATGAGATACAATATATAATTTATAATAAGATAAATAAATATAGTACACAAATAAATATAATGGATACAATTTCTATTAATAAACAAAATAAACTTAAAATATAATGATACGAAGAAGAAAATAAAAGAAATCAGAGTTTTAAGAGTTTGCAGATAGATCTAAGTAATGTTGCTTAAGTCTTTTCTTGAAAGTATTAATAGATTTGGAATTTTGTATGCTTTCGGGTAGAGCATTCCACAGACGGATAGCAGAGACGGTGAAGAAAGAGTCATAGAAGTTAGTGTTGTGAAAAGGTAAGGCAAGAGTTAGTTTATTAGCTGAGCGAAGTGTAGGATGTTTGTGTCCAAGAAAGGTAAAGTTTTGTTTGCGGTAAGCGGGAGATTTGAGATTAAATAAAATATTGTAAAGAAGATGAAGAATGTGTGTATTCCGACGCAACTTCACAGGTAGCCACTTTAGCTCTGTCCGGTTAAATACTAAAAAATATTTTTTAGAGTTTAAATATTTTGTAGTAAATTTACTATTTATTTATATATTTTTTAGTGTTTTACTCTATTTTTTAGTGTTTAAATATTTAGTAGTAAATTTACTAAAAAAAAATTTAAAACAAAAAAAAATAATAATTGTTTAAATATTTTGAAGTAAATTTTTGTGTAGGAACCTAGGTAATTACTATCTTAAACTGAAAAATAACTCAAACATGTTAAATATTTTCGTATGAGAAAATGATTTTGGAATTACGTTTGTATGAGAAATTCCAAGGGTACCCGGCCTCTTAAGTTGAGCAATCACGTTAGAGAGTGAGGAAAGTAAGGCCTGTCTATAAATTTGTAAGTCCATAGAAGGAAGATATTATTTGGGAAATAGAGTTTATGAAAATGGAAAATAGAAGAGGGGATAGCACGCTACTTTGGGGCACGCCAGCAAATATATTACACCACGAGGAAAATTTACTGTCAATTTTAACACGCTGCCGGCGTCCTCCAAGGAAGCTGCGGAACCAGTTAACTGCCGCAGGGGAAAGATTGAGCGATCTAAGAAGGAGTAATAAAATGTCATGATCAACTGTATTAAAAGCATTGCTAAAATCTAAAAGAATAAGAATAGTTAAATTTTGGTTATCCATACCGTGGCGAATGTCATCAGTAATTTTAACTAAGGCTGTGGAAGTACTATGGCCGGGGCGAAAACCTAATTGCAGAGGATTTAACAAATTATTTAAGTTAAGAAAAGAGCAAAGTTGTTGCTGTACTAAACGTTCTAGCATTTTCGAGAGGAAAGGAAGTATATAGAAATTGGGCGGTAATCAGCAAAAGATTGGGGACTAGATTTCTTAGGCAGATGAATTATATAAGCAGCTTTCCAGGCATTTGGATAGGCAGAAGTCTTGAGTGAAAAATTAAAGATATGGACGAGGACTGGAGATAATGTGTCAAGCAACGGAACTATCATATCATAAGTAGGTGTCTACTGTCTACTTACACAATATTAACAGGTTCATTTCTGCCTTTCACTTGGTTGTCCGAGGTGATGTTGTATTTCTCTTTCTTCACTGAGGGAAACTTTGAGACAACATACTCGTAACCAGGATGAGTCGGCTTAACCTCGCACCATGGACAGTCGGTTTCTATCATCAACTTGTCTTGAGGTATTTTTGATGCTACTTCCAAATTTTCTTTTGTTCTCAAAGAGCTGTAAAATCATAGAAAATACATTTAATGTGTACAATAACATCAAGATATGATTAAGATCAAGAATATTGTTTTTTCTTCTGTTCTGTATCAACAGAAAAAAGATTATGCATTCTTATGAAATAAAACAACAGGAATATTTACCATCCATTAATGCCAATGTACATTCCTAAAGCTAAAATCTTTTCTAGAGCTTCCTGTGAGCCGTCAAAAGAGTGCACCACTCCTCCTGTGATGTGGTTCTTATTCCTCTCTAGTATCTCCACTAAATCATCAGCAGCAGCCCGACAGTGCAGGAATAAAGGAAGTTGGAACTGATCACTAAGTTGTAGTTGCATTTCAAAATATCTGCAAATACCAAAAAACATAAATATAAAGCAGCCCTGGATTTGTTAATAGGCCATATAAGCAGCGGCTGGGGTGGCAATGTTGTAGGCAGCGTCCTAGGCGGGTGGCAGATTTTGTACATAGGGAGGCGGAAATAGAGCGGCCTACACACATAAAAATGTAAATCCAGCACTGATATAAAGCATTAACAAAGTTTAGATCCTAAAAGTAAAAGTAAATGAGTGAAAGACAGCTATTGTATGACATTAGACAATACAAACAAAACTTTTTATGCTAGTTACATAATAGCAGGTATCAGTATCTGGATTCAAGCACTGTATTATTATAGCTGTATTGTAAACATGTTTTAATAATCTAGATCAGAACCCTATAGCTGGCACCCTTATTATTGTATCAATTTACTTAAATTACACACTTTTAACTTACTTTAGTTGGGTGTCTTTTTCACAAAAATGAAGCCTTTCATAATCCAGCCCACATTCACCAATAGCAACCACTTTATCTCGATTTTCAGTGATGAGTTTCCGGAGATCATTGATATATCCTTCTGCGTCGGCTTTAAACTCACTGCATCGGGTAGGGTGACATCCTACGGTGGAAAATAATCTAGCTGAAAATTACCATGTCTTTTGTAAATGTTGTGTGTGTGCAAAGAGAAAAACTTGTGAAAAGTATGCGAATACTTAAGAAAATTTTACTGAAATACGAAGATTTCATAACTTAAAAGAATCAAGAGATACTAGTATTAAGATACAGGCAAAATTCTGTTTGAATTTTCCACACAAACAGGCATAAACAACTTACAATCTGTATGTGAAAGATCCAATGCTTTTTTACTATCCTCGACACTTCCCCCTGTTAATATAATCTTCTCCATGCCTCCAGACCAGCTACGCGCTAACACCTTGTCTAGATCTGGCTCGTGTTTCTTGGAACCATGGTAAACTCCTTGGTACATCTCATCGGTAAGGTTAGCTCCAATGTCTAAGGAATTATAAGGTTTTTAATTACAACTACTTGTTTGTGATTTAGGTGTCTAATCTTATATATAAAAATGGATTTTCAAATGTGTTAGTCGCGCTAAAACTCCAAAACGGCTGAACGGATTGGGCTGATTTTAGTCTCAAAATATTCGTAGAAGTCCAGAGAAGGTTTTAAAGTGACACGAAGTTCACCGGGACAGCAGGTATATTATATAGGTTGACTTACCAATGAATTTCCGAGCCATTCTTCTCATTCCTTTCTGTATTTTTTATTTATAATTATAAAATTTTGATCTCTCCAAGTTTTCTCAAAATAAAGACTTCTTCTTCTTCCTTGATTCTTCTTCGTCTTGTGACAGTAGAGTGCACAGATTACAAGTATATATTTGGTAGAGTGACTGGCAAGTGGCAACTGGCAACAACTGTTGTTTGGCTTTGTCGGTCATTGAGCCTTGAGGATTTGAGTTTTCTAGTTAGAACTAAAAATATATTTGTAAAGCTGAATGCATAATATAGGGTCTTATTTAATTTTTACGTATAGTCTAACTCTGGAACGAACTGTCACCAGCAGTATTTCCGGACCTATACGACCTGCAAACCTTCAAGAAGCAGCTCTTCTGATGTTGCGAGTGTCCATGGGCGACGGTAGTTGGTTACCATCAGGTGACCCGTTTGACCGTTTGCCCCCTTATTTAATAAAAAAAAAGTCTAGCAGTAGGCTACTTGACCTATTTTTTTTTCTTCATTCTAATCGCTTCTCAATCATTCATTTTCACCAAAAAAACTAATATTTTAATATTTTAAACAGTAGAAACCCATAAAAATGTTGATTGAAAAATATGCCTTTTATATGGCGCCGAAAACACTGTCCGCCATTGTACCGCCATAGTGTGACGTCATGTTTTTTGTATTTTATACTTTCTTTATTGAAAAAAGTTTTATGTGCTAAGCGTACGAGTCTAACAGTGCCAAAAAATTAGAAAAGAATTTAGAAATCATTTGTAATGTTGAACACTTTTGTAGAAAAATTTTGGCCATTTCATTTCCCGGCTACAATAAATGGAGATAATATATAAAACTGATGTTGTATTTGAATTATTTAAGAAAATATATTTTATAATCTTTCTAGGCTTATTTATATTATTTATGTACAAATAAACTTACATATAACGAGCGCGATAAATAAAAGATATTAAATTACAAATGGGATGACGTCACATCCAAATCGGAAGTACCGCAAAAGCGTTTTCGTCAGTACAATTCCTATTTTCATAAAATCATATTTTCAAATCGACTTTATTTATCAATCATAAGCTTTTATTTGATGATAAGGGTGAAATACGGTTTCCTAGGCCAAGTTCTACTAGAAATATGCATTTTTTTAATGAAATTAAGTATAGGTCAAGTAGCCTTTTATACAGGGTGCAATTAAACCTTCCTGCCAAATTTTGATATAATATTGATCCTTGTTAAAAACATTGACTTAAAAATAAAAATACACGTATTTTTTTATAGTCACTCAGTACTAAAATGTTGAGAAATAGCTTCCGAAAGTTATCCTAAAAAACACTACAATTAATGGACACGATGCGTCGGCCGCGCGTGATGTGCCCCCGCGCGCACGCCTCATCCCGCGTCACCCCCTCTGATTCCCCCGCGCCGCGAGTGACCATTCTGCAACGATTATAAATGGGATAAAATATGTAATTGAAAAAAAAACACCCAATTTTTTTGGTTAAATGGACTCTCCTAATGATACCTAAGCCCTGGAAAAATTTGACAGGAAGGGTTAATTGCACCCTGTATACACTAAAACAGCAAAGTATAGAGATATTTACCGAAAAACATCGTACTGTAATATTGGTAGGCAAGGCAATAAAATACTGTTTAGATTGTATATTACTATATTAAGAATAAAGCCTTGGAATCAATGATATTCTACTTATACAGATCTGTTACGTTCATACTATTTTCCGGCTTAAATCTCTTCCGAAGAACATTGACAAATTTGACAGATAAGTGAAACAAAAGATACGAAATGCCATTTACATAAAAGAGACAGACTAAATAAAAGACGACCCAATTGGGTCGTATTTGAAGCTTCACAACGCGCGCGGTAGTAACATATCTGCTTTGAGATTTTATTTAATATATCATTGCTTGGAATAATGTATTTTAAAACTAAAAAAATATGAATGTTATTATTTTATTACTGTAAAATTCAGACATAATAATATTTAAAATAATAATAACTAATAGTAAATATAATATTGCAAATTGTTTAAAGTTATGAGAATGAATAGTGATTGATAAATGTCCTGACTGAATCCTAGCGCCCATCCGCCATTTTCTAATATGAAAACAATATATAATATCTTATGGTTATTTCATCACTTTCGAAGACTTCAGAAGTCCTAGGTAGAATTTATTCAGGCGCAAACGCAGCTTGCACATTGAAAATCACATCTTCCATCCTTTCCCGCGCTGAGTTTTAAAAAGAGACATCAGACAGCCCTTTTGACGGTTGCCAGGCGCCAGCATTGAGATAATGGTTGCCAGCACATCAAACACCAAATCTTCCATCCTCTTCAGCGCCGAGTTTTATAAAGAGACAACGTCATTATTCGAGGGTTGCCTGTATATCAAGAGTCGGTGAGCGGTCGTCTGTGGACTGTCGGAACACGTAAACGATACACGTCGAATGCCTTATTATTACCTTCCATTATTTTCTATTGTAAGCATTAGAAAGGCACAACAATATTCGAGGGTCGGCGATATCGAAAGTCAGCCAGCGCCCAGCGGTAGTCAGCAGTCGTCGAAGCCCCTATCTTCCATCCTTTTCTATTGTAAGCATTAGAAAGGCACAACACTATTCGAAGGTCGGCGATATCGAAAGTCGGCGAGCCGTCGTCAGCCGTCGTCGAATCCCCTATCTCCTTCCTTTTCTATAGTAAGCATTAGAAAGGGACAACACTATTCGAGGGTTGCCTGTATATCGAAAGTCGGTGAGCGGTCGTCAGTGGACTGTCGGAACAGCTGAGCGTGCTGCCATGCGACGTCGCCGCGACCTCCGGAGAGTTCTGCGCGGATGATCACGCTGTTAAACTCGCGATTAATGTGTAGTGTATCTGAAAATATAAGTGAAATTAATGAATATAAAGCCCGAGGCCCGAGCGAATTGCGGCACAAAACTTCATATAAGGAGACATTATTATTATTATTAAATTATGTAAAAGAAATTGTGCCTCGTTATTTTGCATATAGAACAGTTATTTCGTGTGTGTGTGCAGAATGTTTTTACAGAAGTTCCTTTTAAATTGCGTTGTTGATTGGTTAACTTGAGGGTAGTTTGACGTGAGCTAATTGAACCGCGTCAACTTCACGTTGTACGAAAAGTTAATGGATTAACTTCTGTCGACTGTCACCCGTTATATTTTTATGTTATGTCAACCTGTCCATACTAATATTTTGATAAATTATGCGGAATTGAATTTCTATTTAGTATTTATCTACCTTTAATCTCCACCTTTTCCGCAACTCCGTCATCGAACTGCAGCGACCACGTGACTTCACCGTTCTCGTATAACGCGAAGTTGGCGCGCACCGACAACTGCACGAACTTCACACCGCTCGCTGATGTAAGCCGCCACGATATCGAACCTGTGTCTTCGCCTTCTGATAATTATGAAATAATATAATTTGTTACAAGATGTTACCAGCTACTTACTACGTACTTATAAGTTTTTTATAGTGCAGGAACAGGATATTTTCTTTAATAAAAATATTAATAACTGTCCATAGAATAGTTTTGCGAGACTAACACCCGGTTTCTGAAAGGCTGATCAACACTAAAATTAACTAATCGCCTGTTAAATCTCTTGTCAAGTACCAATTGGGTTGCTAGAAGCATGATTAGTTAGTTCCTTCAGGCCCCGCGCGAGCACCGGTGATCGCGAGAATAAAAGAATACAATGGGAATTCCTAGAACCTCCGATCGAAGGATTAATTTGATCAGCGCGTCAGTTGACACGGCTGTTCAATTTGACTCGAGATTCATATGTCAACCGCCATTTTGGGTTTCCGAAACGCTTGTCAAGCCGTGATCATAGATTAAACGTTTGTCAAAAGCTGTGTCAACTAATCGGTAATTGTGGGTGAATTAACTTATGAATTCAATTGATTTTTTATGTAAATCTACATTTTCTCTTTGAACCTACGTTACTATAAGGTTTGTAAACACATTTGTTATGAAGTTTTAATAAAACTTCGTAATAAATACGTCGATAATGCAAATAAACTGTTTTATTTGAATACTCGTTTTATTTTCAAAAAATGTATATTATAATCAATTTCATTTCTATAATGAAGAAGAATTTAGGAATCGATAACGTCTGAAAAATTGAAAATCAATATTCTGACAAATGAACGAAAATAAACAAATCGTATGTCAAATCAAAATGAACACAGATTAGTTAATTTTCGTCTGATCAATGTTTCAGAAAACATCAGATTTGAAATTCCCAGAACATTTTTGATAGCAATGACAGTCTTTAGACATTTCATTGGCATTTTTTGTGTGTTAATAGTGAAGTAATGAATGAAAAATAACAAATCGCTAGTCAAATTAAAAATGATCATAGATTAGTGAATTTTCGGCTGATCAATGTATCAGAAACTCAAATTGATTTGACATCCATGCTAAATTAACAGCAGTGTTAGTTGATCAGTGATTTGACACACCTTTCAGAAACCGGGTGATAAAGTTTCTTAATAAATTGTTGCAATAAATGAAAAGATGAATAATTATTATAGCAAATGAACACTTGCCATTTCTCGCCAAATAGACTTGTTTCCAATCACGTTCAACCTTTCTAAATACGCCCCTGCACTCCCAAACACCGGTTGCCCACCCACGTAGCTCCGCCCCTGCTATATACAACAAAATATTATTACAAAAATAATAAATATTAATAAAGGTAACAATAAAGTAGAGCTTGTCTAACTTAAAATGACGCGCCCCTCCCTCGTATTCACAGTACAAAAATGTTTCATTTATATCAACTTTGAAGTGGTGGGGCGCGTCATTTCAAATTAGACAAGCTCTACTAGATTTTGGCAGCAATATCGTCACGCTCAAATTCGTTTAATAATAATAATAATCATTTATTTCGGACAATAGGTACATCCATAAAGTATAATTTACACAGAGCCAGTACTGGCTGCCAATAAGACTGGCAGCCAGTATTGGCTTGGTATATGCCGCGTGTGAACAGTTTTTCAAGCCAGGCCAAACTGTTCACACGCGGCATTTGCCAAGCCAATACTGGCTGCCAGTCTTATTGGCAGCCAGTACTGGCTCTGTGTAAATTATACTTTAGAATTAGTTATTAGGTTAGTAAAAATTTTTTTAGACTATGTTAGTAGTGTTAGTGGTAGTGGTAGTTAATGTGCGCAGACCGTAAGTATATTTTAGATTTTTTTTTCAAGATAAAATCTATCTTAAATCCTTTCCTGGGACTGAAAGTATCGTAATGCAACTTTTAACCTAAATAGTGTAACAGTTATCTATAAATTAATAGATATATAAAATGTATCTAGATACGCCAATAGTACCTAGTCAAAATATTAAAAAGTAACAGACAAACACATTTCTACTTATAATATATTATTTGTAAGTTACCTGTATGTGTATACATGTCAGTACTAGCACAATAATGTATGCGCGCGGCGCCCGGGGCGTCGAACACGAATTGGTGCCCTGCGCCCATCTCGCCCCTCGCCCGTCGCCACGCCGCCGACCCCGATATCCGCCCCTGAGTCTCGTAGTCGCTCGGCTTTCTGGGACAAAGAAGGATTGTGTGATTAATTATTAAACAATTGTGTGACGCAAAGCGCTTTTGCCTGACTTGCTTTTCAGCACGGGTTTTAGGTGGTAGGCACCAGTGTAGACCCGACGTTCAGAGAATATTTGAAAAAAATTATTCTGAATAAAAAAAAATGAGTTGGAGTTTGAGCTATGCAGTGCCAGTAATGCATGCATACAGTGTGTTAGTGTCTTGTATAAGTAATAAAAAGTTTTATGTTTCTATAAAAAATGCCATTTATCAGTTTTTCAGCACAGAAATAATTAAAAACTTACTCTTTGAGCGCTGCTACTTTCACTCTACCTCTATAATGATACAATTATGTATTAACAAATACACACCCCAGAGAATTAATTTATCACGTCTTGGTTTTTTTTTATAAAATAAGGGGACAAACGAGCAAACGGGTCACCTGATGGAAAGCAACTTCCGTCGCCCATGGACTTGGCCTTTTAAGAGGGAATAGGGTAATAGGGTAGGGAGGGTAGGGAAGAGAATATGGTAGACTGTAGAGGATTGGGCCTCCGGTAAACTCACTCGGAGAAACACAGCGCAAGCACTGTTTCACGCGGTCTTGCTGTGTGCTCGTGATATTTCTCCGGTGGAGCCGGCCCATTCGTGCCGAAGCATTGCTTTCCCGTGGGAGTTTTGCTACTACGTGAAGATTAATTATTTACAGTTGCACGGTTCCTACGCACCTCTCAGTCATCATATCGGCCAACTCAGCCACTATCCTGCGCGCGAGCTCCTCTCGTCTGTGCACCGGTAGGCGACTATAGGTCGTCTCACGTAGATACAGTATGGTATGCAGTAGCTGCTGCTCCGTGGTAGAGGTGCGACGGGATATGACCTGGGAAGTTACAGGTGTTGTTAGAACTTAGAAGGGATTGTTTAAAGTTAATTATGAGCGCGGGTGTAGTAAATAAGACAGAGTATTTTATTTAAAAATATTTAGTTAGGCGATAAGGTCTACTTATTTAAATCTTTATATAAATCATAGTTATAAACTGTAATCCGATTACGTCAATCGGTAGTTAAAATGAAACATAATATTGCCTATCGTTTTAGGTTTACCAGCTAGCAGCTAGCTAATAGCTCTTTCAATATTAAAAGGTCTTATGCCCGTTTTCACCAACAACACCTAAAATTTAGGTGTCCCTTAAGCCAATATTCCAAGTTTTGTTCTTGATGAATTGACAACCCCGTAACTCTTGGGTGACGTATATCACTACATAGTATAAAACAAAGTCGCTTTTTCTGTCCTCATGTCCCTTTGTTACCTTTAATTGCGGTTTTCTTTAATAGATAGAGTGATTAAAGAGGAAGGTTTGTGATAATAGGCTACTTGACCTATTTTTTTTCTTCATTCTAATCGCTTCTTAAACATTCATTTTCACCAAATAAACTAATATTTTAATATTTTAAACAGTAGACACCCACAAAAATGTTGATTGAAAAATATGCCTTTTATATGGCGCCAAAAACACTGTCCGCCATTGTACCGCCATAGTGTGACGTCATGTTTTTTGTATTTTATACTTTCTTTATTGAAAAAAGTTTTATGTGCTAAGCGTACGAGTCTAATAGTGCCAAAAAATTAGAAAAGAATTTAGAAATCATTTGTAATATTGAACACTTTTGTAGAAAAGTTTTGGCCATTTGACTTCCCAACTACAATAAATGGAGATAATATATAAAACTGATGTTTTATTTGAATTATTCAAGAAAATATATTTCATAAATCTTTCTAGGCTTATTGATATTATTTATATACAAATAAACTTACATATAATGAGCGCGATAAATAAAAGATATTAAATTACAAATAGGATGACGTCACATCCAAATCGGAAGTACCGCAAAAGCGTTTTCGTCAGTACAATTCCTATTTTCATAAAATCATATTTTCAAATCGACTTTATTTATCAATCATAAGCTTTTATTTGATGATAAGGGTGAAATACGGTTTCCTAGGCCAAGTTCTACTAGAAATATGCATTTTTTCAATGAAATTAAATATGTCAAGTAGCCTATTGATAAATATGTATATTTAATTATGGTAGTTCGACGCTATTTTACAAGTAAAATATCAAACGGCCATTCTATAACAGATTC
This sequence comes from Polyommatus iphigenia, assembly GCA_963422495.1. Classification (NCBI taxonomy): domain Eukaryota; kingdom Metazoa; phylum Arthropoda; class Insecta; order Lepidoptera; family Lycaenidae; genus Polyommatus; species Polyommatus iphigenia. The sequence continues at coordinate 2,220,845 of OY730180.1, forward strand.
ATTGTCAAGGCAACCGTCGTCGTCGCCACATACGTCACCTAAGTGTACGGGGTCGTCAATTCATCCCGTAAATTATAAACGTCACCTAATGGTTTGACGGATGAATCGCTAGGTTGTTTTATTTCAAATAAACGTCACCTAAGAGTTACGGGGTTGTCAATTCATCAAGAACAAAACTTGGAATATTGGCTTAAGGGACACCTAAATTTTAGGTATTGTTGGTGAAAACGGGCATTAGGCCCGTATAAATAGTCAGTACTTAAGATGCGACCCGGTCTCAAGACGCGGTGATGGGTCCAAATTTTGACAGCCAACCAATCACAGAGCCTGAACCGTGTCTTATGAGACCGAGATGCATCTTGAGTACTGACTATTTATACCGGCCTAAGTATAATCCAAGTTCTATCAGTGGCGTATCTACATGCGGGGGCCCAGGGGGAGCATACCTCCTTGTGGTGCGTGGTGTATCTCCAGGTGACGTCCTGCAGGTCGTCGCGCGAGTACGCCAGCACGTACGACAGCCGCTTGCCCCAGCCCACGCTGTACATCAGGGGCGTATCTATGCGCCCCTCGCAGGGGTCTACGTGCACCCAGCGTTGAGCTGACTCATCGTACACCTACAGAATTTGTACTCTATATTAAAACCCCTTAAACTTGTTTATAAAAAGATTAACACATTGTTTATGACCTGTTAAAAAGTTACTTAATAGACAACGACTAAACATTGTTACCATAGAGGAAAATAATTACATAATGTTAATGCAAATTTCATACGCTGGTTCTTCTTGCCGGGTTAGTTCCCGGTTGGATAGTTATGATTTTTTGACATTAACTTTTTATTTCTTAACGTAAATAAAGTGTAAAAACTTTACTTATTAATTAAAAATATTATACCTCGCACCAAACATGGTCAGTGACGTCATACACGTATCGTGTATCAAAGCCGGCGGCGCGACACACCAGCGTGAAGCAGTTGGCCCATTCGCCGCAGCGCCCCCTGCGCGTCGTCAGGAGGGCCCGGGGGTCATTGCGCCGCGGGAACGTAACTACGCCACTGCATTGAGGGCAACGGTATATCTGAAATGTGGGAGTTGTATTGGTTGATTAACAAAGTAACAACATAATATAATATTTTAGAATAATTTTTATTTCATTAGTTTAAACTTTAAAGGATTAAAAGTCATAAGGAACTTTTAGTTTTGCGCAGCCCGATTTTCGATAATTGAAATTACAAAGTAATATAAACAACACTATATGAATGAAATATTACATAATCAATTAAATTACGAAGATATATTTTTAAGACAGGATTAACTAGGACCACTTAATTTGCGACGAATGAAAAGGATCCATCATAATTCACATATGAGTGACTTTTTTGCATCTCAAATTATCATATCTGCCTATTACTAAGGCTGTACAATAACTCACCTCAACTCTGCACGTCTCAGTCTCCACAAACTGCATGTCAGTCCGCACCAGCTTGGTTGGACCACGGCAGCTCTCACAGTCCGGCTGGTCTACCCAGCTGAAGAACTCATGCTTGAACCAGCCCACCAGTTGCCCCAACAACGCCATGTCCAGGGACAGAGGTGGGGTTTGAGAGTCACCTGTAAAATCATATTGCTATTACTGTAGTTTAGTCATGAGGAGATAGAAATTCGTCTCATGACACACATATTGTAGAGATAAACTACGATAACATGACGGGCCCTTCCAAATTACTGTTTCAATGTGTGTAGTCACATCCTTATGAAAGAGTTTGTATGTAGTAAGTATTCAACCAATCAATCAAAAGTAGGCTTGTAATGCTTGCAATGTATCAAAAGTAGGCTCAGTTCTGCGGCATATGCAGTCAGAAAAATCAGAGAAATTTCTGATGAAGACACGGCACGATTTCTATATTTTAGTTATTTTCATAGTAGAATGTCATATGGAATCCTTTTATGGGGAAACGCTGCCGACATTAATACAATATTTGTGCTGCAGAAGCGAGCCATACGCTCTATTTATAAAATGTCTTCTTTTGAATCTCTGAGAGATAAAAAAGAAATTGGTATTCTAACTGTTGCTTCTCAATACATTTTGGATAATGTGATATATGTTAGAAAAAATACAAGTAAATTTTAAGCTAAAAGTGACATTCACTGTAGGAACACCAGAATTATAAGCACAAGCTGGATTTGCTGATGATCAGACTTAGTAAAGTTAGTAAATCTTTTAAAGGTCAATGTATACGCCTGTACAATAAAATCCCAGAAAACGTTCAAAATCTTTCGATTAATAAATTTAAAAAAGTAGTCAAAGAACGTTTGTGTGCCAAAGCCTATTATAAGGTCAATGATTTCATAAACGATGGCAAATTTTGGGAGTAGGATGGCTGCTTGCAAGGCTACTTCTACATTATTATATGACTTACAATAGGGATGATGACAAGGTCAAAGATTAGCGAATTTTGTTAATAAAATAAAGAAAGCACAGTAAAAAATAAGCGTTACCAAAATTTCAGCTCGATAGCATTTGTATTTTTTTTTTGTTAGGCGCCTTCAAAGTTGGATAATCAAGTCGAATTTTTTTTCAATTAAATTTCTTAATATTTGTATACCATTCGATAACTTATGCAATTAAAAGCAACTTTTGGCATAAAACCACTTTCATAAACGCAATATTTAATATACCTATCGAACAAAGTTCTCTCCCGATCCGTACAAACTACGAAAGACTGACGTCAGTCTTTCGTAGCACTTTGTATGGAGCGTTTCGGGCAGGTCTATTTTATGAGATGTTTGAATTGTTCATATCTTGGTGAATTTTTAAGCTATGAGAGTCATTCTTTCAGCGATGTTTCTATTTTTAAGGGTCTTTATTGAAAGACCCTTAAAAAATAGAAACATCGCTGAAAGCTGGTAATTGTACCAATAAGAAAAAAAATTGTCATCATGCCTATTATGTATGGATGTTGACATTGTATAATTTTAAGTTACAATTGTAAATTTTATTTTAAAAAGATTAATTTTTTTCTCACTTTTTTGGTAAAAAGTGGGACCCCGTGCGAGTTTCTTACGCCGGTTCTTCCCGCCGGGATAGTTCCCAAACCGGTGGTAGGCACCAGTAGTATCAACGTTCTGAAAGCATTTGTTACAAATCTATTCGGAAATTAAACAATTTTTATTTTATTTATTTTTATTTTTAATCAGTACTCGTAATATTATGTCACTTATGGCTAGTTTACACGTATTAAGTAGATAAGTAGTTAACTAAATTTTAAATTAATTTTAAGTTATTTATTGCATGTAAACACAAAATTTAGTAGCAAGTAGTAAGTTAAAATTTAGTTAAGTACTAAACAAGGAAATTAGAATTTTGACTATTTTCTGTAAGGTTGGCAGGCAGGGCTTGTCACTTGACACATTTCCGACAGGCACTTCAAATTAAGTTAAAATTTAGTTACTACTTATCTACTTAATACTTGTAAACCAGCCCTTATTGCCAAGATTTGTTGGTCAACTAATCATAAGTCATAACTAGCCGACCGCGCAAGACAACGCACATCAAACGTTTTGACAACGCACTTCAAATGTTTTGAATTTTGGAGACTTAAGACTAGGTAGGAATGGTAGGATCATTGAGAGCAGTGGCGGCCTTATCCATTGCGAGGCCCCGGGCGGCAGGTCTTTACGAGGTCCCGGTCAACAGGTCTTTGGCCGTCTATCCACCGCCACCGCCGCCGACACCGGCACCTCACCGCCAAAAATTTAAATAAAATGCCACTAATGACATTTTGCATTACGCGCGGTCCCTGCAAGAGCGAGGCCCCGGGCATTTGCCCTGTTCGCCACCCCCTAAGGCAGCCACTGATTCAGAGAGTATATAATATTGACTTTTCCATTATTTACACGAAAATATTGCAGTCACACTCTTATCGCGTGGATACGAGAAAACAATATATTTGTGCGCGTGTGAAAAAGACAGCAGACAAGTTGGCAAATGGATAAATTCTCGTTTTGAGCTGATTCCACACTCTTTGTCATAGAACTAAAGCTGACCTAAGAAATATTTTGTTTGCAAGTTTCTTACGCCGGTTCTTCTCGGCAGGGTAGTTCCCGAACCGGTGGTAGGCAACGTAGTTTCTTCGTTCGACTTTCAGAAAGAGTATCATGATACCTATTTTGAATAAAAAGATATTATATTTTATTTTATTTATTTTCTATAAATCAATGGTTTTAATATCAAACAGGGATACTGAAGTTTAAATAAATAGTTAAATCATACCTGCTTTCTTTTTCTTCTGTCTTTCCTCATGCTCTCTTATACTTTCTGCAGCTTCTGTTTTCAACTTCTCTAATGGAATGCATTTTCTTGCCTCCTCTTGTAATGTCTCATCCTCATACTTCTGCATTCCATAAAATAATTGTTCTATTTGCTCCAAAAATGGGTTCCCTGAGTTCAGCTGTGAAATATGAAAATACTATTTTAGTTAATGCATAGATGATAAATAATTATTTTAAGCTAGATGTTATCAGAGTAACAGGCATAGAGAGATTATATAGACAGACAGTATTTTTGCATCTATATGGACTAAGTTTTTCAACTATTTGTAAAATTAAGCTTATTTTTTTTAAAGTAATTAATGCTTTTTTAAAAGTAATTGTCAGACAATATTTTTGAACATAATCTTGTGTTAAGTTCTTCTTATGTTTTGTAATTACTGCATACAGTGAACTTACAGTTTTAATAATTTAAATAAAATGAAGTAATTTTTACCGATTTGTATGACTGTAACGGTTCTCGTTTACTAGGCTGTATACTTGAGACTGGCTTGTCAGTGTTACATGCTTTAATATAATTTATTTTTTTGTCTAATGCTTCATGCGCTACTTTTAACTTACTTATGCATTTTTCTTTTGGAAATACAAATTGATCTGAAACCTGCAAACAAATAAAAAATGTTACAAACAAAAGTGTGCAGCTTTTTTTATAAATATTAACCTATCAACTCCTAAGCGGTCGAATTCGACCGTGTAAGCAATAGATTTCCCGATCGAAGGTTAATCCTCAAAGGATCGATAACATTTGAGGCTACAAATTGTATATTTAAAGCTTACGGTACAAGTTACAACGCTTTATATTTCATACTTTATTGATAGGCTGTGTTACAGGCTTACTGCACGATAATTTGAGACAGAAATCACAATAGAAGACAGAGTTTTACAAACAGAAAATTGAGGCCTATTTTCATAAATATGGCAGTCAAACTACACAGTAGTGTAGTTTTTTTTTACTCAGTCTAGCCAACTGGAGTCTAATCTAGTCTTTAGTAATGCAAGGAGATTTATATTTACCTTTTCAAATCCAATGTACTCCATGTAATCAGTGAAAGCTTTGCAATCATGTACCTTCGCGAAAACACAATTTGGAACTGTCCTTGCTTCTTCACCACTCGGATTATTTAATATAGAATCTAATATTCTATGAAGCTCTATCAATAATTCATTAAAAGTATTACTTTTTGCTAGTTTACATTCCAAATCAGCTAACCTTGCCATGTTCTCCATTTTTGCGATTTTTTTGTAGGGACTGATGTAAATTATTGGTTATTTCTTGTTCAAATTTCATAGGACTATTTCTCTAGCATAGTTTTTACACAATAAATCAATTGGTTTTCCTTTTTTAACGCAAAAATTTTAATAATGCATCTTGACGTGTATTGTTATCAATCAGCTGTGAGCACAGATTATTATTATTGTGAGTTGCTGTGAGTTCAGAGCTTAATTGTCAAATGTCAATGTCATGACAAGTGATTTTTGTTATCATTTATTTTTTAGTGTACGTCAAAGTAGGCGTAGGCATAGTATTATAAAGTTTAAAACTTAGGCAAGTACCGAAAAATGCCAGCAGATATATTATAGATTAGCGGTTCTATGAAATTCTCTATGAAATTAAATAGTAAATATTAAGTAAATACAAAAATATTGTAAAATAACAACTAATGTGAAGAGATTATTACTGCAGAGGCGGCGCAAGGCGTGGGCGACCGCCCACGGCCTCGCGGTCCGAGGGGCCTCGCGCCTCTTGGAAGTTAGACCCCGAGGATTTTTTTTGGGAATTTGATGCGTTTTGAGACTCAAATTTTATTTATAAAAAAATGATTGTCTAAAAATAATAATCTATTTGGGCCTAGGGGCCTCGCAAAATGTATCTCGCCCACATAAAATTTTGGTCTTGCCCCGCCTCTGATTAATTAATTTAGGTCCGCGGCCTGGTTGCCATAGAAATATAAATGTAAATAAACAATAAAAATTACTTTTATCTTAAATTATTCTTAATTCAAATCTAAAATGAGAAAATATTCTACTATCGAAAAAGACACAGGTGTGGAAAACATTGGGTATAATTTTGAATTTCTGAAACTTTTTGCATAGCTTGATTTATTTTTAGGATCTAAACTTTTTTTTAGATTTTCGACAAGGAAATCGTAACTGGTTGCTCCATGCTCGTTACGTGAGAGGAGAGCATGCACTATGTCTCAATTTAGCCGACGAACTTCTTTTACAAACTAACAATACTCATAGATTTTCTCACTTTGTGAAGGTACGTTAAAAATATAACTTTGATAAAAGTCGCTTACAACTTTTAAAGATTATAGTAATAAGCCTACCAATAAATACTAGCACAATAGAAACTTACAGCTGATATTGTTTTCAGGGTTCTATATTAGCTGATGCAGGCAGACTTCAAGAGGCAGTAGAGAAGTTTCATAGTTGTATACGATTGCATCCTCAAGACCCTGAACCTTTGAAGCAAGTCGCCAAATGCTTGTAAGTCTTATGGGCTGTTTACATTTAGCCCTGTCGGACAGGAAAGTGGGCACGGAAGTGAGCAGGGAGTGGGCAGGGAAGTGAGCAGCGCGAGAATGTAAATATAGACACTGGCGCTGCCACTCGTCAGGCCGCTGCCGCTGCCCGACGCGGCAAGTATGTAGAAGACTTCTGTAAACGGTTACTCAAATACTCACGCCGTTACTGCCGCTGCTATTCAGGGCAATATTGCCGGCAGCTCGAGGAGCAGCGGCAGTAGCTGAATATAAACGTCCCATTAAAAATTATTGAGAGGAGACTGCACGTGACACTGCGCTGCAGCGAAGCAACCGTGACACGTCGCGACTCGCGGCCCAAAATTCTACATCACTCGTTTGTCTCTGGAAAGATCCTTTTGTTACAGATTTCGTCAAGGCAGATTCCAACTATCACTAGAGGCGTATTTGGAAGCCAACAAAATTACAATACATCCCGATCCCGAGATATTCTGCGCTTTAGGTATAATTTATCTACCTACTCTCTCATTAAAGGTGAACGCAGATTTGGCCGCACCGCACGCACCGCAGTCGCCGCATTCGCAATTCTTCATATTATTAAGAAGTTGCGAAGACTGCGGCGCGGGTAGGTAGGTATGCGAGCTTGCCTATAACTTCATATGAAGAATTGCGAATGCGGCGACTGCGGTGCGTGCGGTGCGGCCAAATCTGCGTTCACCTTTTTTCCCCACCAATGTGTCATGGCATGGACAATTGGACACATTAACCCATATAGACCCGCCGTGCCCAAACGAGGACACTTTTGAAATTACTAAATTTTTTTGTCATTCAAGTTTTGACTTATTTTCATTGTAAGTGTCAATTTGCTAAAAGTGTATTTTCTTATTCTTAGAAGGTACAAATAATATAAATATAGTTCACAGTGTTTTATAGTGATTTTTGAAACATTCGAAATGACGCGAAGTTAGTATTTTTTATTTTTAAGTTTTTCTTTTAGGAATATATATTTTTTTACTTGAAATAACTCATTACACTATAACCTATAAAAAAATGAACATATTAGTGTGAAAAGCTTTAGTCTTTATAAGATTAGGAGTAGTTTTATACAAGTGCCCCTATTTGGGGCCAATGGGCACATTGGATCTAATTTATTCCAATTTTTGTCCACCGATCAATTTCGTATAATCAATGAACTAAAGGATATTCAATAGCTATGATAAATACTATGGACTTCAGGAAGTTGCCATAATTGAAAATGACAGTGGAAATATTTGGTCGTATAATAATATTTATATATTATTATAATATTAGTATATTATAATAATATATAAATATTATTTTATTATATAAATATTATAATATTAGTATATTTATAAACCATAATATTTAGTCGTATTTCCTTCGCAACCATGTGTCTCTTTACCAGTTTTTCATTACTCTATGGGGAAGATGGAGATTGTGCAACTGATACTGTTGGCCAAGGCAATACAGAGAAGTGTCCTTTCGTATTCGTCAAGGATATGAAAAAAAAAAGAAAACGACGAGTTTGACTACCGTTTCGACCAACTAAATTAGAATTTGCTTTACATCGACTGGATTATAATGTCTATGCGATCGGGGCTAGCCATTACAGCGTTTTTCTTCAGGGAAAAGTAAACAGATGTATTACTGTTGAAGTAATATGGACGGTAGCTTCCTACATTTTTATCAAAGCTATAACAAGGATATGCGTGGGGTCAAGTCAACTGGTCAATCGATTTTCTCGCACTGTTATACGAAACGAAAATTGATAGTAATTGGTAGGTACTGTTTACGCACATGCTGGATGTAGCAGTGGCAAACGTATGGCGGCTGCATCATCAAAGTAATGAAAACAAGGATTGAATCAGATCGTATTTCGGCGGCATTTGGTCGTCAATTATACTTGAGACATACAAGCGGCAGAATACTGCAACCAGCAATACATATCTGTACAGCCAAACCTGCAGCATGAAGGGTCACTTTCCCAAAAAACTGTCCCAAAAATTGCGTTATTCTGGTGGGCTAGCATTACGTCATGAAAAAGGTCAAAGTCAATTTGAGAAATATGTGAAAACACGGTAGATTCATAAATAATGTATCGAAAATTTTCACACCGCTTGATCCCATTGGCCCCATTTGAGGACGGCAATTTTTTATATCAAAATAAAAAAAAATAAGTTTTTTTGTGTTTTCCTAATAATTTTATTGGTTTCTATATAAAATAATAAAGAAATTTCGTCTTTTCCACGGCTCAGTTTCATTTGGGTCTAAATGGGTTAATCATTGCAGTCATCAACTCATGTTATCAACCAAAGCCATCATCATCAGTCATCACTCTCACTCATCCACATCATCAGTTAAAAGTCATCGTCATCACTCATCATACCATCGGTGATCGGTCGTTATCACGTCTTATCTAGGGTACGTCATATTAGTCATTGTTTTACGAGTATGTTCTAGCGGAATGCTACTCGAAGCTGGGCGACGTGCAGCAGGGTGTGGCGTGGGCGCGGGCGGGCGTGCAGGCGGGCGGCGGGGAGCGGGCAGGCGCGCTGCTGGCCAGCCTGCTGCACGCCACCCGCGACACCAGCGCCGCGCTGGCCGCCATAGACCACGTGCTGTCGTGAGTGTCAGACAGTAGTAGCTGGGCAATGTGCGATAGGGTGTGGTGTGGGCGCGGGCGGGTGTGCAGGCGGGCGGCGGGGAGCGGGCGGACACGCTGCTGGCCAGCCTGCTGCACGCCAGCCGCGACACGCGGCATTGGCGTTAGCAGCCATGATGCTGCAGTACCTCTAGCCACATTTAAATACAAGTTGATCAAGTACTGTTTTGCGTTTAAAACGTTTTTCTTCCCGAAGGCAAGCTATAGCAGCCTCATCATCCATTATATACTATTTTCTCGCTCAATAGGCAAGTAGCATGCGGCGCTGACACGCTCGCATCAGCTGGCGTGCTGTTTCTCCGTGCTGGGGAGCCACGTCGTGCATTCCAATTACTAGGAGAAGCGCTGGCCCAGCAGCCAGCACAGCACGCGGCAGCATTGGCGCTGGCAGCCATGATGCTGCAGCATCGTGACGTCGATGCAGCGTTGGCGCGACTGAAGGCAGCCCTGTCAGCGCACCCGACCTGCGTCGCCGCGCACGTCAATCTCGGGCTTGCGTTAATGAACAAGAAGAAATATGTGGCTGTAAGTCTTATTGTCGCTACATAGTACATATTAATACTGTATATTGAAATGAGCCAGTAGCCACATCATATTGTCTTATTAGATTTGTTTCGACATCCTGACTGACAGAAAGAAAGTCTTACAAAAAGCATCAGCAACATCTTGTAGTTGAAAACGGTCTACTTCCATGTTACTCTTGGATCCTTTCTCATATGTCTTGTGAAAACCCACGTTTTTCGAGGATCGAAGCTTAGCTTCTGGCTGAAAATAATGGGACCTGCGTTAGGAAAGCTAGGAACTACGTAAAGGAACGCTACGAACAAGTTTGAAGAAACATTTAAAACCTCTGTAGGTGTTTGCTTTGTCTAAATAAACAATCATTGTATTGAATTTATTTTCATTTATTATCACATCCAGTGGCGGCCTTATTCATTGCGAGGCCCCGAACGGAAAGTCTTTACGAGGCCCTTTGTCTTACGAAAAAAAAACTGGTTGCACTCCGGGAGTGCCGGCAGAAGTGAAAACTTGATTATTAACGTTGTGCATTTTTTATGAAAATCGATTTTAAAAAAATCGTCAATCAAGTTGTTTTGATCAAGTTTCGATCAAGGTTTCGATCAAGGTTTCGATCAAGTTTCGATCAAGTTTCGATCAAGTTTCGATCAAGTTTTGAACAAGTTTCGATCAAGTTTCGATCAAGGTTTCGATCAAGGTTTCGATCAAGGTTTCGATCAAGTTTCGATCAAGTTTCGATCAAGTTTCGATCAAGTTTCGATCAAGTTTCGATCAAGGTTTCGATCAAGGTTTCGATCAAGTTTCGATCAACTTTCGATCAAGTTTCGATCAAGGTTTCGATCAAATTTCGATCAAGTTTCGATCAAGTTTCGATCAAGTTTCGATCAAGGTTTCGATCAAGGTTTCGATCAAGTTTCGATCAAGTTTCGATCAGGTTTCGATCAAGTTTCGATCAAGTTTCGAACAAGTTTCGATCAAGTTTCGATCAAGTTTCGATCAAGGTTTCGATCAAGTTTCGATCAAGTTTCGATCAAGTTTCGATCAAGTTTCGATCAAGTTTCGATCAAGTTTCAATCAAGTTTCGATAAAGTTTCGATCAAGTTTCGATCAAGTTTCGATCAAGTTTCGATCAAGTTTCGATCAAGTTTCGATCAAGTTTCAAATTGAGTTCGAGTTCGAGTTCGACACAAAACACTACTCTCCAACCGTCTTACGCGTTTTGTATGGTTTTTCGATCAACACGAAAATCTATCGCGAGTTTCACAGTTTTTACCCATCCCACAAGTGCTCAACGCCGCTAAAGAAGTTTTCACTTCAAAAATACCTTGCGAGGCCCCTGCAAGAGCGTGGCCCCGGGCGATTGCCCTGTTCATCACATCATCATCATCATAATATTCTCTAGGCGCTGACGTGCCTCCAACGCGCGGCGGTGTCGGCTCCGCTGAGCGCGCGCGCGGCTCACGCGCTGGGTCTGGCGCTGCTGGTGTGTCGCCGCCCCGCCTCAGCCTTCTGCCGCCTCGCCGCCGCCGCCGCTATCCGTCCTGACCGCCCACTTACGGTATGTGCACTTTTGAAAAGGGTTATGTACTATCAGATAAGTTGATTCATAGGCTCAGCCATCTGCCTAAGTAATTTTGGTCGCGTTAAGTCAAAACTCAAACCCTGCATCCGACCGATCACAGCTAACATTGAATTATCATACCGACCAAATGACCGTAGGTCCGTCAATTGCCTAGGAATCAATTTCCTCGATGGTACATACTGATAACTCTCAGGACTCAGGAGACTATGGGGATGTGCTTGGCAACCAAGTGAATGCTCGGCCAGACGGCCAGGCCGATTAATTAAAAAAAAAATACATTGTAAACTTTGTGTTTATAGCCATTTCGTTAAGTAGCTCCTAAGCCAGTTTTGAAGACCAATGCTTAAATCCCAATATTATCTTTTAGGTTCTCCTAATCGGCATAGCGTTAGAGCGACTTGGAGACAGTCGCGCGGACGCAGCGTATATACGCGCTGCGGCTCTGGCGCCTGATGACCCGCTGATTAGACTCAACCTGGCCGGCAGATACGCCAGGGTCGGCAGACTGAGGGAGGCACTCGAGGAAGCTAGAGCCACAGCGCTGCTGCTGCAGAGGGAGCCAGACTCACAGGTGAGCAATTTGTGAGCAAAGCTCGACGCAACTGTACCGATGTGCTGTTGCGCGGTTGCGCACAGGGCCCGATCTAAGGGGGCGAGCCGGGCATTTGCACAGAGCGGCAAAAAATGTGGGGGGCAAAATTGACTTATTCCAATCTAACTATTAGCACCATAGGTCGCTGGTTCAAATCCAGCTCGAAGGACCATGAAAGGGGTAGTGTTTAGGGGTAGAGTTTCTGGGGTTTTGGTTGGGTTCGTTGGTTGTTCTGATGGTTCAGTTTATGGTTAACACACGTGTGGTTGGTAGAGTTAAAAGATGCAAAACTGGTTATATTATTTAATCACTATTACTACACTGGTTAGTGGTTAATAATTATGGTTTAATCAATGGTAAATGGTAATGGTTAAAATATGGTATAAGTACGAGCGTCTCGGACGGCGGACCGATTGGTTGACAATTATTGTTCGACAACTACCGCTCGCAAATGCGAAAGCGATAAATATAAGTAATGTAAAATGCTGAATGTTCAAATGTTCGACGTACCTCGAACACATCCACCACCCAAGCTTGAAAATGTTACCTTCCAACCTACTTCAGGTAATGGATAGTGGAAATATCAAAGTATTTATTTCCATTCCCAGCGAAACTGGCCTAGTTTTATGTATGTAAAGGGCGGCGAAAATCATCTTTGCCCGGAGCGTCTAAATAGGGCCCAATGGGTTGCGCATACATAAACCCCTGTAAGTTTGAGGGCATCTGCAGTCTAAGGCCCGTGTTTTTGGTCAGCACTTAAGATGCGACCGTCTCAAGACGCGGCTAGGCTCTGTGATTGGTTCAAATTTTGACAGCCAACCAATCACAGAGCCTGAACCGTGTCTTGTTGTGTCCGTGACCAAAAATACGGGCCTAAAACCAACAGAAACTTTACCAAAAATCTGCCAAAAATCGTGAATAAGCTAGTTCATACTCGAACTGACAAGTGACATTAAAACCTTTTTCAGCTCGCAAGTTCCCTAGCAACTTTAATGTCATCGCTGCAAGAAGCGGGCGTGAATTTAGAACTGCCTGCTGCCGAGGTGCAAGTTGATGACACATCACTTTCAAACGTACCTGATGATGAACTGGCTCCGGACGAGGTTTAGAATACCAATTGCATAGAACTTTAAGTATACTTTCTAAATAAAGGCTACATACTTACTTGTTGGTGTAAATTATTTTTAAGTAACATCGAGGAAATTGTTTTCTAGGCAGTTGACGGACCTACGTCTCTACGTCATGTGATAGGCGTAGGAAATGTTAGCTGTGATCGGTCGGACGGATTTGACTCAACACGACCAAATTACATTAGGTCCGCCATCTGCCTATAAATCAACTTCTCTGATAGTATATTTTGAGGTGGATGTGTGAGATGATTAAAAGTAAAAAATCACATATCAAACTCAGCAACACCAACTCTGCCATTATCATAAAATTTAAAATATTGCTTTTGAGCCGTAAACGCATGGAACCGATAAGATTTATTTTACAGCAATGTTATTACTGTTCATATTAATCTGGTGGTATTGTGCAGTTGAGGTAATTGTTGTTATTTCAACTTAACCATTAACAATCGTATTTTTATAGTAGTACAAAAACAGAAAGTCTCAATGGCACTAAAAAAATTAAAGAAACTGAAGATTTCAAAACCTGACGAAATGCACTCACCCAGCTTTGAAATATCATCCTTGGATTACCCTTTTCTCGATTTCAGGTAACATGCATCGATCGTCACGCGAAGCTGGTGGTATTACCGCCTATAGTTTTGGGCTACGACGAGTTATATGATGATGATAATAGTGATACTGTAAATGCCAATAAGTATTTCTACACGGACTATACGAACACAGATGCTACAGGCCAAAGTAGACCAAATGAGAGCCAACCAAATAGAAAAGAAAAACTAAATGGAGATAAGCAAGATGCTAATGGCTCCAAAAATAAAGATGCACCTCAAGTCAATGGTCAAGATAATAACGGTTCAAAAGATTATACGGATGGTAATAGGAGCAGCACACCCGGTAATAATAGTGCCGATGGTAGCGAGGAAGGTATTAACGATAGTAAGACACCTGACGGTGATAATCCTAACGAAACAGCAGGTGGAGATGATCCTGAGGGTAGTAAAGGCCCAGGTGAAGATGATCCTGACGGTAGTAAAGACCCAGGTGAAGATGATCCTGACGGTAGTAAAGGCCCAAGTGAAGATGATCCTGACGGTAGTAAAGGCCCAGGTCAAGATGATCCTGACGGTAGTAAAGGCCCAGGTGAAGATGATCCTGACGGTAGTAAAGGCCCAGGTGAAGATGATCCTGACGATAGTGAAGGCCCAGGTGAAGATGATCCTGACGGTAGTAAAAGACCAGGTGAAGATGATACTGACGGTAGCAAAAGACCAGGCAATGGCAAATATGATTCTGACGGTAACAAAAGACCAGGCAATGGGAAATATGATTTTGACGGTAACAAAAGACCAGGCAATGGGAAATATGATTCTGACGGCACCAAAAGACCAAGCGTTTATGATCCTGACGGTAGTAAAAGACCCGATAGCTATGATCCTGCCAGTAGACCATGGGGCAATAATTTTAAAAACTGTATCAAATCCTGCATTCAACAGGACGATCAATTAGAAAGCTATAATGGTCCTAACGCGGGCAACTATGGACCGAACAGAGGCAACTATGGTCCCAACACAGGCGACTATGGTCCGAACACAGGCAACTATGGGCCTAACGCGGGCAACTACGGTTTTAACAGGGGCAACTATTGGCCTAATATAGGTATCTATGGGCCTAACCCAGGCAACTATGATCCTAACGCGGGCAACTATGGTCCTAATGCGGGCAACTATGGTACTAATGCGGGCAACTATGGTCCTAATGCGGGCAACTATGGTACTAATGCGGGCAACTATGGTCCTAATGCGGGCAACTATGGTCCTAATGCGGGCAACTATGGTACTAATGCGGGCAACTATGGTCCTAATGCGGGCAACTATGGTACTAATGCGGGCAACTATGGTCCTAATGCGGGCAACTATGGTACTAATGCGGGCAACTATGGTCCTAATGCGGGCAACTATGGTACTAATGAGGGCAACTATGGTCCTAATGCGGGCAAGTATGGTACTAATGCGGGCAACTATGGTCCTAATGCGGGCGACTATGGTCCTAATGCGGGCAACTATGGTACTAATGCGGGCAACTATGGTCCTAATGCGGGCAACTATGGTACTAATGCGGGCAACTATGGTCCTAATGCGGGCAACTATGGTCCTAATGCGGGCAACTATGGTACTAATGCGGGCAACTATGATCCTAATGCGGGCAACTATGGTCCTAACGCGGGCAACTATGGTCCTAATGCGGGCAACAATGGTACTAATGCGGGCAACTACGGTCCTAATGCGGGCAACTATAGTCCCTGGGTAACCCATTATACTCAACATTGTGCTCCGGATTGCGACTGTAGGAAGGGCTAAATAATATTATAATATTGTTATTTATAAAAAAAATCGGCCAAGTGCGAGTCGGACTCGCGCACGAAGGGTTCCGTACCGATAAAGAGCAAAAATATGCAAAAAATTGTGTTTTTTGTATGGGAGCCCCCTAAGTTTTTTATTTTATTTTATTATTAATTGTAGAACACATACAATCAAGGATTTTGTGAAAATTTCAAGTGTCTAATAGTTACCATCATTGAAATCGAGCAAAAAAGGCCAAAAAAATCACGTTTGTTGTATGGGAGCCCCCCTTAATTATTAATTTTATTTTGTTTTTAGTATTTGTCGTTATAGCGGCAACAGAAATACACAATCTGAGAACATTTCAGAAGTCTAGCTATAGCAGTTTTTGAGATACAGCCTGGAGACAGACAGACGGACAGACATCGAAGTCTCAGTAATAGGGTCCCGTTTTTACCCTTTGGGTACGGAACCCTAAAAACTATACCTAATATTAAATTTATAAATTAACATAATGTCTTGATAATATAGTCAAAAAGAGCTTAAAAACTTTTAAAAGATACGTACGTATCTGTACAATATAAATAATAATGTATAAATGTATTTCTAATCTTTTTTTTTCATAACTAATTTAAGGTTCAAATTTATACCGCCGCTGAATGTAACGGAAGCGACTTTGCAACAGCTAAAAAATTGGGTTGGTAAAGATCTTCCGCGGAATTCTCGAGAATTCTCCGGTGCCAAATCCCTCGCATGAGGCGGAATTGACGCTTCCATTCCGTTTCGTTCCGCGGCGAAATAATTGAGTGTTAAGGTATAAAATGAATAAACATTGTTTTGTTTTCATATTTTTTATTGGAATATCACCTTCTTACATCGGCACTGAAGGGTGTCTACGTTAAACGCCAACACAAATCAAATAAAAATATATGGCCCAAGTCGCGAGATGAGACATAAAATCCCAAATTAAATGATTATTAAATTTTATGCCTCGACCCCTGGTTCGGACCATGGTGCAGTGTAAATAGATTACAAAATAAATAAACTATAAGCCGACCTGTCTCTTATACTTTCACCTGAAGGCACTTGAGGTTCTACGTTAATTTTGTTTACAATTTGATTGAAGAATCAGTCGATTCTGCTAAATCTTACATTAACACAGTTTAGGGCTCCCGCACACGGGCCACCGGCCACAACCACAAAACGCCGCCACCGGCATATTTCCTGTAGTTTTCATACATTTTATATGGACTCGCTGCACACGATTGACGTCGGTGACCGCTACTTTTGTGCCTTTTCTTGCTTGTGGCGGAGTTTGTGGCTGTCGCGTGTGGCCCGTGTGCGGCGACACTAAGTTGCAGTCTCGGTATGATAAAGTTACAAAATAGTATTCTCATAATATTCAATACAAAGTCGAACACGTTTTGATTTGAGCCTAGAAGGGTAAAGAATACAGAGTAAAGAACTCCAGAATCTCGAGTCCAGATATGAGATATCAGTATTTGATTGACGTATTTGAGAGTACTTTTTTGTTGGATAGGATCCGGACGGGATGAAATCTGTATTAATATTGGAATTCAATAGCAGAATTATTTATACGTGTACAGGACAGTTAAGAACATTGACATAGGTATGCGCCGCAATAAACTTTTAGATATTATTGTATATTTTTTTTTATATGGGAAGTTTCTTAGCTGTACATTTCTTTAAGAACTTGCGCTTACCTATGTTAATAATCTTGTCTGTTGGTTAAATCTGATGTTTTATACATTCACAACAAGGCAACAACAATCACAAATAGTAATTAATGTTACCCTTTTCATAATTAAATAAAAACCATAACATGAAAGTGAACTTCAAAGGTTTTTCTGATATTACCGATTTAAACATTTTCAATAAACATAAAATAATCAACAGGTCGGCTGAAGGCGGCGAAATTATTGCTTATAATGTGCGCCGAGTACGAGTCACTAATAGCCATGAAGAAGTAAACTAAAATTTGTATGACTTCAAATAATAGTTATATATTGTTTGTTTGCTACAAGGGGCGCCCTGGAGGATCACCCAAACGCGCCCTCTCTTTAACCCATCAGTCGTGGCAAAACGAGACACAATAGCTTTTTCATTGTTATCGCGGCCGGATGTGGCCGCTTGGGGCTTCATGAATTAATCCTTCAAGCCCCATAAGAGCACCGGTGATCGCGACAACAATAGAATACAATAGCATTTCCAAGAATCCGCGATCGAAGGATTAAAAGCCACTAGGTCGACAATGAGTTCACTTTTTTCGGCGAGTAGTATGCTCGTACTTAGCACTAGTACAGCTTTAAAAGCAAATCATTCATGCAACATTTCTTTACATTCTCCGAGGAAATCACACGTGACTGAAATAGAAACCAAATATATAATATTAGATTCCTTGTTTATGCCTTGTGCTAAAGATTTCTGCAGTACAATTTAATGCCACTAGCCAGCATAGGCTAGCCATATTTCTATAGCCTGAAAAGGCTACAGAAAACCATAGGGCTAATACGAAACAGTTTTGAGACTCAAACAATCGGACGAGAATGCCGCGTCCTGCTCTAACAACGTCATTTCACGTTTGTTAGAGTAGGACGCGGCATTCTCGTCCGATTGTTTGAGTCTCAAAAGAGTTTCATGGTACAAGGCCAGGTTTGGACTGCAGAAAACCAAATCTAACGAGATGCTAAAAAAAAGTTTTATACAGTTTGTAAGAAATTTTCAAACGGATAAAGTTCAAAACTTCTTGTAAAATGTCCAAATGAGTTTAAAATTCAGATTCTAACAGCGCAGATGAACGTAACTGCCCCAATTTGTTCTTAATTTCCATTTCAACCACGAGATTTCACTGACCAAATCCAGATTTACAATATTTATTCAGCGGACATTTTTATTTTAAAGGTTGTTTCATGTTTATGCTTTACAAAAATAAAAAACGTTGGGGGCGACTTCTCCGCCAATTAAAATTGTGGCGCGTTTAAGGCAATTTTAATGACCATGACATAATTAATGGTTCAATACAGGCATATATTTACTTATCAGATAGAAAAAAATGAATGCCGTTAAAAGTACTATTAACAAAAAACAGGTATGTAGAATGCAGCATCAATGTCGCCACTGCCTATATAGGGCTCGACTTGCTTACTGTTGCGAACAATTTTTTTATGCTGATGACCAAGTGTTGATCGAAATGTTGACTGTAAAAATTACACAAATAGAACAATAAAATCGCCTACATTTTATTACATTTTCAAAGTACTATTTTGCTTTTCTTCCATATTAAATGAGAATAAATTTATTATAATATACGAAAAAATCAAAGTCCTTAGTTATCGATTCAACTAACTTTTACAGATAACTTTAGGAAAAACTACGGATTCCTTGAAGTTTTTGAATTCTTATTAGAGACATCTTGCATGAATGAAAAATCTGCATAATGTTTTACAGAGATATTTCAAAATCCGTCTTGATATTTGGAGATGAAAAAATTGAATTGTATGGACGGTGGATCAATTTGAAAAGTTTCTGCAAAACGATTTGCAACAATATAAATTAATATTCTGGTATGGAATAGTCTCTAAACACGATATTGTGTAACAGACTTGGTTTAAACACCTGCGTTTTAGGCAAAAGAACAGAGTAATGCTATAAACACATTTTTAAGTGCACATATTTTTGAAGGCTTAATTTTTTGTGCAGTAATACAAAATTAGTCGTTACAATATTTTTTTTGGCTTTAATAGTTGGATATAACTTTATTCAGTGCTACAAAACCGTAATTTCTTTTTACCATGCAAAACAATTTAACTGAGATCATTTTAAAATTCCGCGGCAAGACTTTTATTATTTAGTTATCTGTAGATAGATAAGTATTTTAGGAACTTTTATATAATTAAAGCTATCCATTGCATGTTCTACAATGTTAACCGTAGAGAACAAACTAGGAGTTCTTTACGATTATTAAACACCTTTAAAATTACATAAAACTCTGCTGTAAAGTTTGTTTTAATTATCTAAAGGCGTTGGAACTTCTTACATAAGTCATGTCGGTAGGTTTAAGCTTAAAAATATTTTCATAGCATTACTAGTTTACATTGTTCAGTTGAAAAGTATAAGGAACCGGCTACATAACGCCTCGCACACCACGTAAAGTACAAAAATCCTTCTTACACGCTACTCATACTCGTTCTAAGTTTTTGAACACTATCCCAATGATCTATATTTAAATATTAAACATTCTACATTATAAATGCACTTCTTGTTAAAACTTTATCTCTACGCTAACATCGAAAACCGAAAGTGGAAACTTAAAAGTGGAACAACGAAAGAGAACAGACAAAAAAAAACAATCACAGGAGGCCGTAACAGAAACAAAATGGCGGCGGACAGCTTAACGTTTAAAAATAGAACACCTAAATATGAATACTCGAGAATACTGAAAGAAAGATGGCTTCGAAACTTACAAATATTTCTTTGGTGTGGTGTCATCGTTCCGCCGCGGACGCTGCGGCTAGTGTCCGGACACTGAATACTGTCGCTTCAGAAACAATTTACATACCATTTACAGCGAGACTATCATACATCTTACGCTATATTTACAGCTACGCTATTTACATATTGGAATCATTGAGATCAATATATTCGCTACTTACACGACGCTAGGAGGTATATTATATACTAATTACAATAATACTCGCGTTCTGGTTTGGTACATACTATGAGGTATTACCGTGATGCACTCAGATTAGACGCTTAAAAATATACATGGCATCTGGCATGGATCATAAGAACGTTGGCGGGGTTCAGCCGAATCTCTCTTTGACGAGGAACATGAGTTTCTTCTTGCCCTTGTACTTGAGTTTGATCTCCTGGAGCAGAGCGGCGAACTGGTGCGGGCCGTCGTGCGCAAGCGCAAACGTGTCGCGCGCTTTACCTGTAATGTTAGAGGATTACATCAGTTTTTGTCCATCACAATCAATAGTTAGATCACCATTAATCCATTCGAGTTGTTTAAAAGTTGTTTAAAAGTAGAAATAGAATTGATCTGACTGATATTATGGTCTCATCAAGCCCCAAACGGCCCCCGGCGGCCGCATAACAATTGAATATTTATTGTGTCTATGATTCCCACGATCGAAGCATTAAAGAGGCAAAACAAGCGCATAGCCTATTGATCCACGAACGGTTACAAGTTACAACACAATTTCGTAAAGCTGTCTACACACCAAATCCGCTGGCCCCGCGACGCCATGACAGTCCCATAATAATCGTTTCGAACGATAGAGTTCACGTTACCATTCCTCAAAGGCCGGCGGGCAACTGAATGCGCGCCACGCCGGCAAGCCTGTCTCAAAATAAGGCCGCCGGCTTTGCTCGGCAGGTTCGTGAAACCGAGCAGCTTTGGTGTGTAGACAGCTTTAAATAGTGCGGGCTTCATCTAGCTTAAAATAACGCATTGGCCATCAAAAACCTCTTACCGAGGAAGTCCACGAAGTCAGCGTAATGTCTCGGTGATATGTGCGCGAGGCGTGCGTGCGTGGTGGACGCGTACGCACGCAGCGCCGCCTCCAACAGTGGGCGGAGCGGCGTGGGCGGCCGTGGGGGCGGCGGCCGCGAGCGACTGCAGCCGGCGGCAGCGACGCAGCAACGGCGAAGGACGTCCGACTGAAAATAATAGTAATAAAATAACATATTATTAGACGCTGTGAAGCATTCGTGTATAATAATAATAAAGACTTTTATTCCGAACTTCAAAGTTTTTTCTTACTGGGTACACAAGTAGTGTAAGGGTACTTTAAACACTGATTATAAAATGTTACTACGTTCGGTGTGCCTTACGGCATAGGCCTCCTCCAACACTTTCCACTGTTTTCTATCAGTTGCACTGTGGGCAAGAGCCCACAGTGGGCCCAGAGTCCATTTCAATTCATCCTCCCATCTTCTCACTTTGCGACCACGGCTCCTTGGTCCATCTCTTGGATACCAGACTGTTACTTGCTTACTCCATTTATCGTGTTTGCAACGGAGCATATTATGCCCTGTCCATCAAGCATTCGTGTACTACGAGGGCTGCTATTTATGTATCCGGAACTGGCCACTTACAAGAACAATATTTAAAAAGTAATTACAACATTTGAAAATGGAACTCTTTGGTTGAAGAATACATTTTGTTTCATGTGACTGTCAATTATTTTTCCATTGTGGCGTCATTTTGAAAATTGCGTGTCTTCATTTGCCATGGATTTAACGCGTGAACATTTTCGTGCAATGATTTACTACGATTTTCGGCGTGGGCTAAATCAACAACAGTGCTTTATTCAACTCACCGCAACTTTTGGAGATGAAGCACCATCAAAAACCACTGTTTATCACTGGTACAGTGAGTTTAATCGTGGGCGGTCTATGCTCACGGATGAAAATAAAGAAGGTCTCCCAAAAACAGCTGTTGTCCCACAAAATATAGATGCTGTGCGGGAACTTATAATGCGTGATCGTCATGTTACATATCGTGAGATAGAGGCGTCCTTAGGCATAAGTATGACGAGCATACATAAGATATTACACGAACATTTGGCTGTAAAAAAAAAATGTTCGCGTTGGATTTCGCACAACTTGAGAATCGATCAAAAACGGGCTCGTGTCGATTGGTGCAAAAAATGATAAAAAAATACAACCGTGGTACGTCAAAAGCCGTTTATAATATCTACACAGGTGATGAATCTTGGATCTATGCATATGACCCCGAAACTAAACAACAGTCAACGGTGTGGGTGTTCCAAGATGAGCCGAAACCAACAAAAGTTACTCGTGCAAAAAGTACTTTGAAGCAAATGGTCGCCTGTTTTTTTGGAATTAATGGACATGTGGCTACAGTGCCATTAGAGAATCGTAAAACGGTTAATTCTGAATGGTATACGGCCATTTGTTTACCAGAAGTCTTTGAAGAAATAAGAAAGGACAACCGACAACGCAGAATCATATTACATCACGACAATGCTAGCTGTCACACCTCAGCTGAAACAACTCAGTTTTTGGAGGGTCAAAAGATCGAATTGACTGGTCATCCGCCGTACAGCCCTGATTTGGCACCTAACGATTTCTTTTTATTTCCATACGCGAAGAACAAATTACGTGGTCAACGTCTTTCGAGCCGCGAAGAGGCTGTTGATGCGTTCAAAATGCACGTTTTGGAGATACCTCAATCAGAATGGAAAAAGTGCTATGAAAATTGGTTCCAGCGTATGCAAAAGTGTGTCGATCATCGCGGCGAATATTTTGAAAAGCAATAAAACCATATTAAATGATATATGTTTGTTTCTTTTTTTTAATTCCGGATACATAAATAGCAGCCCTCGTAACCCACAAAAAAATTACGTGTTGAGTTATCACTTATCAATGCAGTTATGTTCTTTAGATGATTTAGAACAAGACTGAATTCAAAATTCAACAACAAATTGTGGGTTTGGTCACTTATTCTTAACAGTGACCAATTAATAAACATATAATAGAAATTGCACCACAATAACTGCAGATGTAAGTTTAAAAGAAATGAAAGAAAACTTCTAGGCACTGTACTTAGGAATAAGAAAGTTTAAGTAATTTTGTGTTTGTTGTCCCAGCTAGATGTTTAATTTTTAACATGGCTGATTAGACCTCTAGTATAACGTAATTTCGGCTCCTTGTAGTTTTCCTGACAAATACCAAATTACTTAGGTCCGTCAACTGCCTATGAATCAACTTCTCTGATAGTACAAAAACTCACCAGTACAGGCGCGCATTGCACGTTTTTCACTAGCAGCGGTAACATCGCCTGGAGCTCCGCACGGCCTAACGAATGCGCCAATGCCACCGCCCAGTGTATATCTGCGATCGCGGGGTGCGTGTCCTGGAATTGTGGAATTGAATTTGTTTTAGTTATAGATTAGTTAGGAACTAACACTTTTGGAATTGTACTAAATTAGAAGTTGGTGTGACAATTTTTGCCGCCTGGTAAGTATCATGGTACGAGGGCTTTTGTAAAATTAAAACATTAGTTTGCATCCCTTGAAAATAACAGCCAATAAATTCAGTAAAAAAAATACAAGAAAAATAAAAAAGTTTTAGAGACAAATATTACATTTCCACAATATCTAAAATAACCCAATGTTGATACACTGGGTTATTTTGGATTGGATGATGCACATAGATGTGCGTTATGTTGCATCCTCTGTCTATAGCAACGCGAATTCTATCACGTTTTTGCTGCTTATTATCTACATTAAACGTGATAGAATTCGCCACGTCAGCGTTCAAACAGCTAAATATTACTTACTGTACCTGGTTATAATGTAGATGTAGGTTCCTCATTGCCAACGTAGCTAGTCTCATCGCCCGTGCCGGTTGTCCTCTCTGCTCCATATATCGTGCGACTGCGAACAGCTGGCTGGACGCTAGAGCGCCGCGCGCTGCGGCCCCGCCCACTGCCGCGCACGCAGCCTCGAAAGCGCCCGCGGAACCCTCGCACACTGATAGCGCGGAGAGCGCGCATCCGGGTGGGTCCTGGAAAATATTAGACAGCATTTTAGTAATCTTGTCCCTAATTTTATACTATATTAGTAATCTTACTATTGCAAGGAGCTAAATATGACAGGAGCGTGATTAGAAAAAATAGAAAGAATCAAAGAACAGTTTTCGTACGTTTTTCTATCAGCTCGGTACATTCTCGAAATTGCATACAAGCCTTTAAAAGAACACTATAGTTTATAACGAATCTAGTGACTAAGATCTAAGTGAGAGCTTTTGTCACTTCTCACGGCGAGAGAGTCGACTAGAATTTGTCTGAGATCGAAATAGCCTGGTGGCAAACAATCTTAGGTCGCGTGCAAGCAAACTCGCGGAAGTCTTGCGTGAGTTTCTTGTAATATTGTTTACATTTCATAATAATTCCTGCAATTTATTGCTGCAATGAATGTCGTGCGAGAAGCTCGCGGATAAATGCCATACGAACTACGACCCGCAGCGAGATCTGTCGCGAGTCCTCGCAGACATGTTTAGACATGCTGTCGCAACTCGCAACTACTCGCAAGAAGCTCTTGACAAATTGTCGCGACAGCATTTGCTACGGGGTTTACACTTGCAAGCTGCTGTCAGACAGACTGTCAGACACTTCTCGCGACAGTTGCAGGTGGAAACACGGCCTTATTTACCTTAGCAGCGCACTGTAATGCCAGCGTGCGTGCGCAGGCACTGAGCTTCTCTTGCTGCTCGAATGTGAGTCCGAGCCGTAGGGCAGTCGCGTGCGACATCGCCGCCGCTGCTACTGGGCCTGTCGCTTCCGTTGGCGTGAATAACTCGTACCTGAGAATAGTATTTTTTATGATACAATAAATAAAGAGCAACCAGTAAGATACCATGCTTTGTTCCGTTATTTCGATTTAAAACTAACCGACATTCTATGCCGGCTAGCTGCAGAGTTAGTATTGAACTATGAAGAACATTAGAAACGTTTTCGGCTCATTGAAAATACCTACCGCGTGATTAGATACTTTCTACAATAAAAACATACGAGGGCTGCTATTTATGTATCCGGAATTAAAAAAAGAAACAAACATATATCATTTAATATGGTTTTATTGCTTTTCAAAATATTCGCCGCGATGATCTGGAACCAATTTTCATAGCACTTTTTCCATTCTGATTGAGGTATCTCCAAAACGTGCATTTTGAACGCATCAACAGCCTCTTCGCGGCTCGAAAAACGTTGACCACGTAATTTGTTCTTCGCGTATGGAAATAAAACGAAATCGTTAGGTGCCAAATCAGGGCTGTACGGCGGATGACCAGTCAATTCGATCTTTTGACCCTCCAAAAACTGAGTTGTTTCAGCTGAGGTGTGACAGCTAGCATTGTCGTGATGTAATATGATTCTGCGTTGTCGGTTGTCCTTTCTTATTTCTTCAAAGACTTCTGGTAAACAAATGGTCGTATACCATTCAGAATTAACCGTTTTACGATTCTCTAATGGCACTGTAGCCACATGTCCATTAATTCCAAAAAAACAGGCGACCATTTGCTTCAAAGTACTTTTTGCACGAGTAACTTTTGTTGGTTTCGGCTCATCTTGGAACACCCACACCGTTGACTGTTGTTTAGTTTCGGGGTCATATGCATAGATCCAAGATTCATCACCTGTGTAGATATTATAAACGGCTTTTGACGTACCACGGTTGTATTTTTTTATCATTTTTTTGCACCAATCGACACGAGCCCGTTTTTGATCGATTGTCAAGTTGTGCGGAATCCAACGCGAACATATATTTTTTAGAGCCAAATGTTCGTGTAATATCTTATGTATGCTCGTCATACTTATGCCTAAGGACGCCTCTATCTCGCGATATGTAACATGACGATCACGCATTATTAGTTCCCGCACAGCATCTATATTTTGTGGGACAACAGCTGTTTTTGGGCGACCTTCTTTATTTTCATCCGTGAGCATAGACCGCCCACGATTAAACTCACTGTACCAGTGATAAACAGTGGTTTTTGATGGTGCTTCATCTCCAAAAGTTGCGGTGAGTTGAATAAAGCACTGTTGTTGATTTAGCCCACGCCGAAAATCGTAGTAAATCATTGCACGAAAATGTTCACGCGTTAAATCCATGGCAAATGAAGACACGCAATTTTCAAAATGACGCCACAATGGAAAAATAATTGACAGTCACATGAAACAAAATGTATTCTTCAACCAAAGAGTTCTATTTTCAAATGTTGTAATTACTTTTTAAATATTGTTCTTGTAAGTGGCCAGTTCCGGATACATAAATAGCAGCCTATGTACAAGTAGTCGCAGATTAATAGTTTATAACTAAATTATAATGACATTTCACCATTTTTACTTACTATGTAATATCAAAGAATCCATAGGCAGATTGCAGACCTATGTTATTTGGTTGAGTTATGTGAACTTATGTCAAACGCAGCCAGATAGATCGTGCTTTACGTTGACATGTAATAACCCGACTACATAAAGCAGGTCCACTATCTGCCTATGAATAAATTTATTCGATAGTATATTTTATAATAATTACCAGTTCTGCATGATAGACAGTAGCGCGTCTAGGCCGAGCTCGGTCGCGCACGTCACAAGCCATCGCACCATCTCGCGACGCCGCCAGTTCACAGCCGATAACGTCATGCGCAGCACCTGGGGATAATTGAGCATTTGTTAAGTAACTGGACAATAACATGAGCGTTATAGTTAAGATATTAAAAAAAAAAACGTTTCACTGCGATCGAAAATGAGTTTTGTACAACATTGGTATGAAGTAGAAAGGTACCATCGAAGAAATTGATTCACAGGCAGTTGACGGCATGAACGTAGAAAAAAAGGCGGACGGAGTCTTACTATATACAAAACTGTGTCTTCATAGTCGGCCACGCACACATTCTTACGCCTGTCAAATGGTATGGACTAGCGTAAGAATGTGTGCGTGCGGACCGTGTACATGCAGTCAGCGTGGCCGACTCTGAACGACACAGTTTTGTATATAGTAAGACTCCGTCCGCCTTTTTTTCTACGTTAATGGTTGACGGACATACTATTTGGTCGGCTTACATCAATTCAAAGTTAGCTGTGATCGGTTACGTCAAACCCAACCAGGGTTTGTTGTAACGCGACCAAATTACTTATAATATTGGATCCGACCGTAAAATCCTGCATGAATCGTTTTTTTCGATCAAATATATTTTAAAATAATCTTTAGAACGTATAGAATGGATTTATGTTGGGTTGCCTTGTCAAAAGTAGCCGCAAGTACCTCTAATTAAGTTTAATGTTCATGAGATAAATGCATAAATTTGCATGTATCTTTTTTTTCAATAAATTTTACATCATTTGAAAGAAAATGACGAGACAAAATAAAATATAAGTGGTTGCCAGCTCTAAGTCAGCCGCAACCTAGGGTTGCCAGCCCGTAAACAGACATAGTTCTTCATCAAAATTGAAGCATCGATTTTTTTTAATAATTTTGATACAAAATTAAAGTTTTATGCATTTTGTACATGAATATCCATGGTTGCCATTTGCACGATAGCCGCAAACTGGGGTTGCCATCACTTTTGTATATGACAAATGTTCAGGCCTACAATTCTTATGCCTGGCAGGATTTGAGGACGTCGAGAACCCGCAAGATTGCTATTTTTATATTACGATGTGTCACGTGACCCCGAGCACCGGTGCTCGGCCGGGGATTGAGAGGTTAACAGGCGTTTTTATTTTTATGCGTAGTGTCCTGTCATTCCTCAATGTCATTGCTTCTTAGTTCTTACTTTTCTATGCAAGTTCGTATTACGGGTTTTCATTTTGCTCAATTAGAGGTACTTGCGGCTACTTTTAACAAGGCAACCCAACATTAATCCATTCTATACGTTCTAAAGATTATTTTAAAATATATTTGATCGAAAAAAAACGATTCATGCAGGATTTTACCGTCGGATCTTAGGATATTAGGTCCTCCATTTGCCTAGGAATCAACTTCTCTGATAGTAGAAATATTAAACACATTTATTTTGGCGCGCATGACCGTAGTCCATATTGAATGTGGGATATAAACAGCCCGGGTTTTTTAATTTACCTGCATACCCAGCTCGAAGGCGGCAGCCCATTTTTAATTTAAATCTACCTGTAACCCAAACTTAAACGCAGCAACTAGCAAATCCCGATGGTGGTGCGGCGCGGCTGACCGTAAGCACATTTTGAGTTTGGAATACCTTAGCTAACAGCTGCGCAGCAGACTCGGGTTTGGCGAGCACAATTTGATTTTGGAATATGAATTTTTGAAATTTATATCTGGAATATAAATTACCTGCAAGCCCAACTCAAACGCCGCAGCTAACAGATCGCGGTGATGGTGCGGCGCGTCGGGTGGCGCGGCGTGACGCAACGCGTCCTGCGCTAGCCGGAACAGCTGCGCGGCTGACCGCACGTGTCGCTGCGCTGCTGCTAACGCCGCGCGTAGACGCCCGGGTGTGCCGCGCGCTGCACCTGAAATTGAAGGTTAGTTTGATTATCACTACATAATATTATTATAAAATCTTGCTGTCAGTGTGCGTGCTTGAATGTTCAAAACTACGCAACGGATACTATAATATAGCACAGAAATACTGATTTTTAATGTAAAGTTATAATAAAATTAAAGTTAAAGCCGGGTCCAGACGAGTGTAACGTGTAATGTAAGATTACGTGTAATTTAGCGTCAACAGTGTGGACGGCACACGAACTCAAAGCGAATTGTCCAAACGAGCCTTTGTGCTCGCGCGAAAACCGACAGCCGATGGATAAACCCCGAGCGTTACATGTAATGCTCGTAGTGCCGTCCACACGTAGAATCCGTGTTACATTACACGGTGTATTACATTACACGTTACACTCGTCTGGACCCGGCTTTATGTGTAACTGCGTTGCAACCGTGCGATGACATTACGTGTAAACCGCACTGACTAAATTATGGCGTGTATATTATTACCATTTTAATATCATTAAGCCAGCCAATATAACGTAATTTACCACTACATCCAACTCGGCTTCGAGTCTAAAAGGGCCGGTTGGCAGCGGGGGACATGAAGCGGCGGCAGACGACGTGTCGTCGCGACACTACTGGTTTCTATGAAAAGTGTCGCTAGCTTCGTGTCGCTAGCTGCGCAGGGTATTTCATAGAAATACATAGAAACCAGTAGTGTCACAACGACACGTCGTCTGCTGCCGCTTCATGTCGCCGGCTTCCAACTTGTAGCTTAACCCTCTATATCTGTCTCTGTCTACCGCTACATCTATCTCTGTCTCACCCAGCAGCGCGGAGGCGAGCGCGGCCTGCTGCTGCTCGGCGTGCTGCAGCGTGTGCCACGCCCCCGCGCCCGCACCGCCCGCGCCGGCGCCGTCCAGCGTCTACTACTACATCTATCTCTGTCTACCGCTACATCTATCTCTGTCTCACCCAGCAGCGCGGAGGCGAGCGCGGCCTGCTGCTGCTCGGCGTGCTGCAGCGTGTGCCACGCCCCCGCGCCCGCACCGCCCGCGCCGGCGCCGTCCAGCGTCTACTACTACATCTATCTCTGTCTACCGCTACATCTATCTCTGTCTCACCCAGCAGCGCGGAGGCGAGCGCGGCCTGCTGCTGCTCGGCGTGCTGCAGCGTGTGCCACGCTCCCGCGCCCGCACCGCCCGCGCCGGCGCCGTCCAGCGTCTACTACTACATCTATCTCTGTCTACCGCTACATCTATCTCTGTCTCACCCAGCAGTGCTGAGGCGAACGCGGCCTGCTGCTGCTCGGCGTGCTGCAGCGTGTGCCACGCCCCCGCGCCCGCGCCGGCGCCGTCCAGCGTCTACTACTACATCTATCTCTATCTACCGCTACATCTATCTATCTCTGTCTCACCCAGCAGTGCTGAGGCGAGCGCGGCCTGCTGCTGCTCGGCGTGCTGCAGCGTGTGCCACGCCCCCGCGAGCGCACCGCCCGCGCCGGCGCCGTCCAGCGTCTACTACTACATCTATCTCTATCTACCGCTACATCTATCTATCTCTGTCTCACCCAGCAGTGCTGAGGCGAGCGCGGCCTGCTGCTGCTCGGCGTGCTGCAGCGTGTGCCACGCCCCCGCGAGCGCACCGCCCGCGCCGGCGCCGTCCAGCGTCTACTACTACATCTATCTCTATCTACCGCTACATCTATCTCTGTCTCACCCAGCAGTGCTGAGGCGAGCGCGGCCTGCTGCTGCTCGGCGTGCTGCAGCGTGTGCCACGCCCCCGCGAGCGCACCGCCCGCGCCGGCGCCGTCCAGCGTCTACTACTACATCTATCTCTATCTACCGCTACATCTATCTCTGTCTCACCCAGCAGTGCTGAGGCGAGCGCGGCCTGCTGCTGCTCGGCGTGCTGCAGCGTGTGCCACGCCCCCGCGCCCGCACCGCCCGCGCCGGCGCCGTCCAGCGTCTACTACTACATCTATCTCTGTCTACCGCTACATCTATCTCTGTCTCACCCAGCAGCGCGGAGGCGAGCGCGGCCTGCTGCTGCTCGGCGTGCTGCAGCGTGTGCCACGCTCCCGCGCCCGCACCGCCCGCGCCGGCGCCGTCCAGCGTCTACTACTACATCTATCTCTGTCTACCGCTACATCTATCTCTGTCTCACCCAGCAGTGCTGAGGCGAACGCGGCCTGCTGCTGCTCGGCGTGCTGCAGCGTGTGCCACGCCCCCGCGCCCGCGCCGGCGCCGTCCAGCGTCTACTACTACATCTATCTCTATCTACCGCTACATCTATCTATCTCTGTCTCACCCAGCAGTGCTGAGGCGAGCGCGGCCTGCTGCTGCTCGGCGTGCTGCAGCGTGTGCCACGCCCCCGCGAGCGCACCGCCCGCGCCGGCGCCGTCCAGCGTCTACTACTACATCTATCTCTATCTACCGCTACATCTATCTATCTCTGTCTCACCCAGCAGTGCTGAGGCGAGCGCGGCCTGCTGCTGCTCGGCGTGCTGCAGCGTGTGCCACGCCCCCGCGAGCGCACCGCCCGCGCCGGCGCCGTCCAGCGTCTACTACTACATCTATCTCTATCTACCGCTACATCTATCTCTGTCTCACCCAGCAGTGCTGAGGCGAGCGCGGCCTGCTGCTGCTCGGCGTGCTGCAGCGTGTGCCACGCCCCCGCGCCCGCACCGCCCGCGCCGGCGCCGTCCAGCGTCTACTACTACATCTATCTCTGTCTACCGCTACATCTATCTCTGTCTCACCCAGCAGCGCGGAGGCGAGCGCGGCCTGCTGCTGCTCGGCGTGCTGCAGCGTGTGCCACGCTCCCGCGCCCGCACCGCCCGCGCCGGCGCCGTCCAGCGTCTACTACTACATCTATCTCTGTCTACCGCTACATCTATCTCTGTCTCACCCAGCAGTGCTGAGGCGAACGCGGCCTGCTGCTGCTCGGCGTGCTGCAGCGTGTGCCACGCCCCCGCGCCCGCGCCGGCGCCGTCCAGCGTCTACTACTACATCTATCTCTATCTACCGCTACATCTATCTATCTCTGTCTCACCCAGCAGTGCTGAGGCGAGCGCGGCCTGCTGCTGCTCGGCGTGCTGCAGCGTGTGCCACGCCCCCGCGAGCGCACCGCCCGCGCCGGCGCCGTCCAGCGTCTACTACTACATCTATCTCTATCTACCGCTACATCTATCTATCTCTGTCTCACCCAGCAGTGCTGAGGCGAGCGCGGCCTGCTGCTGCTCGGCGTGCTGCAGCGTGTGCCACGCCCCCGCGAGCGCACCGCCCGCGCCGGCGCCGTCCAGCGTCTACTACTACATCTATCTCTATCTACCGCTACATCTATCTCTGTCTCACCCAGCAGTGCTGAGGCGAGCGCGGCCTGCTGCTGCTCGGCGTGCTGCAGCGTGTGCCACGCCCCCGCGCCCGCACCGCCCGCGCCGGCGCCGTCCAGCGTCTACTACTACATCTATCTCTATCTACCGCTACATCTATCTCTGTCTCACCCAGCAGTGCTGAGGCGAGCGCGGCCTGCTGCTGCTCGGCGTGCTGCAGCGTGTGCCACGCCCCCGCGAGCGCACCGCCCGCGCCGGCGCCGTCCAGCGTCTACTACTACATCTATCTCTATCTACCGCTACATCTATCTCTGTCTCACCCAGCAGTGCTGAGGCGAGCGCGGCCTGCTGCTGCTCGGCGTGCTGCAGCGTGTGCCACGCCCCCGCGCCCGCACCGCCCGCGCCGGCGCCGTCCAGCGTCTACTACTACATCTATCTCTATCTACCGCTACATCTATCTCTGTCTCACCCAGCAGTGCTGAGGCGAGCGCGGCCTGCTGCTGCTCGGCGTGCTGCAGCGTGTGCCACGCCCCCGCGCCCGCACCGCCCGCGCCGGCGCCGTCCAGCGTCTACTACTACATCTATCTCTATCTACCGCTACATCTATCTCTGTCTCACCCAGCAGTGCTGAGGCGAGCGCGGCCTGCTGCTGCTCGGCGTGCTGCAGCGTGTGCCACGCCCCCGCGCCCGCACCGCCCGCGCCGGCGCCGTCCAGCGTCTACTACTACATCTATCTCTATCTACCGCTACATCTATCTCTGTCTCACCCAGCAGTGCTGAGGCGAGCGCGGCCTGCTGCTGCTCGGCGTGCTGCAGCGTGTGCCACGCCCCCGCGAGCGCACCGCCCGCGCCGGCGCCGTCCAGCGTCTACTACTACATCTATCTCTATCTACCGCTACATCTATCTCTGTCTCACCCAGCAGTGCTGAGGCGAGCGCGGCCTGCTGCTGCTCGGCGTGCTGCAGCGTGTGCCACGCCCCCGCGCCCGCACCGCCCGCGCCGGCGCCGTCCAGCGTCTACTACTACATCTATCTCTATCTACCGCTACATCTATCTCTGTCTCACCCAGCAGTGCTGAGGCGAGCGCGGCCTGCTGCTGCTCGGCGTGCTGCAGCGTGTGCCACGCCCCCGCGCCCGCACCGCCCGCGCCGGCGCCGTCCAGCGTCTACTACTACATCTATCTCTATCTACCGCTACATCTATCTCTGTCTCACCCAGCAGTGCTGAGGCGAGCGCGGCCTGCTGCTGCTCGGCGTGCTGCAGCGTGTGCCACGCCCCCGCGCCCGCACCGCCCGCGCCGGCGCCGTCCAGCGTCTACTACTACATCTATCTCTATCTACCGCTACATCTATCTCTGTCTCACCCAGCAGTGCTGAGGCGAGCGCGGCCTGCTGCTGCTCGGCGTGCTGCAGCGTGTGCCACGCCCCCGCGCCCGCACCGCCCGCGCCGGCGCCGTCCAGCGTCTACTACTACATCTATCTCTATCTACCGCTACATCTATCTCTGTCTCACCCAGCAGTGCTGAGGCGAGCGCGGCCTGCTGCTGCTCGGCGTGCTGCAGCGTGTGCCACGCCCCCGCGCCCGCACCGCCCGCGCCGGCGCCGTCTAGCGCGTACGCCTCCTCCACCATTGGCAGTCTAGAAAAAAAATGTTTAATTTAGACAGTTTGAAAATGGAATCTCGCAGATACATAAACTATCATGACACAAAAAGTAACGTTGCGTACTACCCGTGGTCTAGTCAATCGTCTACAATCTACATTTAGTTATATAGTGATTATTATCGCTTTAGATACGAGATACAGGTAATACTGTGTAATACAGCTGCCTTAACAAGTGCTTTTGTCTTTCTACTTTTTTTCAAGCATGTGAAAGTTAAGTCTTAAAATAATACAATAAGTATTAAGTACATAATTATTATATTACTTCATTCTTTACAAGCGTTTCTATCTTTCTGCTTCTTTTCATAAAAAAACACATGTCAATAACACCTCTTTCACACGTCATTTATCAATAATATCGCAAAATTCCTCACCTCATAGCTCTCAATCCCACTCTATACGCGAGGTCCGGATCACTCGGCAACAGCGCCAGGAACAGGTATCGTGCGAAGGTGTGTGCAGGGGCGGAGCGCGGGTGCACGTGCGCCCCCAGACAGGAGGAGGGGCCTCCTGCGAGTAACGCGCGTGCCACTCGTGCGCATACACCGGCCGCCGCCTCGCCCTCCACCCGCTGGAGTTGGCCTATTAGACGCTCCTCCTGGAAGTAACATGAACAAAATAAATGAAATTATCTAATGAAACTTCATAATTATTGCGTTGTGAATGTAATTTCAATGCACTTGCACACACACACACACGCCCTAATATATTTGGTATATTAGTATGGATTTATAGCGTTTATCTCTTCTTGGAATGAGAAGGCTATTTTATTAAGTAAACTTCTTGAAGTGCAAATCTCAAAGTCGCGAGGAAATAGCAAAAGCCATTAAGCTTTTGATGGTCTTTTTAATATAGTTTATATGTTTTGTAAAGTTTTACATTTGAAGCTACTTAAGTTTTTAAAAAAGATAATTTCAAGGTCGAGTCTTGACTATAGATTGATAAACGAGAACGATCGAGGATAGCACACCTTGGGAATAGGGTGGCTCCATGCAGGTTACTTTTATTTTTGTTACATAGCTGTAAGCCATAACATTGTAATTTTCCATTTTTTTAGTAAAAGATAGCCCCGTGCGAGTTTCTTACGCCGGTTCTTCTCGGCGGGGTAGTTCCCGAACCGGTGGTAGGCAACGTAGTTTCTTCGTTCGACTTTCAAAAAGAGTATCATGATACCTATTTTGAATAAAAAAAGATATTTATTTTTATATTTAAACGCACAAGCATATTGGGTTTTATGGACGTTTATGCCTTTTTTATAAAATATAGAAAGTGCCCCGCCGTTTTTAAAACGGAATAGGCCAAACAGCCAATAAACGACCTAGCATATTAATCAGGCTGTTAAAGACGTTTGTATGCATAATTTTTGTTAATAGAAAATTCCCGGCCATTTTTAAAACGGCCAAGACCAAACAGCTAATCACGTACCTGCTTACAATACCGCTCCTGTGCGTACAGTCCGCTGGGCAATAGCCGCTGCATGCCGAGACCGAGCAGCGCCGCCTCCAGCGCTAACGCCAGATACGTCTCTTCAGGGTTCTTGCTGCCAGCTACCGGAACGTGCTGGTATCTGGTGACAGCATCCTCATTAATGATAATACGTATTTTAATAAGTATAGACATAGACAAAACTCCGTATAAAGTGTCGAAATTTGTATGAAGCTTATTAACTAGCCCCAGAACATATGTAATAAGTAATAATTACTAATAACACGGCTTCGACACTATAATTATGTCACCAAATTAGGTCTACACTCTAAATGCTAATCTTTTAACTTACTTCCCTCCTTAAGCTTACCAAAAGCAGTAAAATTCTTTTGGTAAAGTAAGTTACGAGGTCATTTTTTGTTTGTATATCGATGCGATGTCTCATCGCGCGTGTCGCATCAATCAAATACTTAAATAAGTGTGAAAAAAAATATAAGAGTGTTTCCAGTCTATCCCGCTACATTATTCAAAACGGTTATGAACTTATAATTTTTAAAACTATTCTCTTTACCTAGGCGGCAAACCAGTAGCGGGCTCTTCGTCATACGTATGCAGGCGCGGACTTGCGCGCTGATCGTCGGGCGCCAGGCAGGCGTCCGCCAGACACTCGTGCACGCACCACACCGCCTCCAGCGGCCACCCCACCCAACAGCGGCTGTCTGTAAATGTATAGTGTCAGTGGCGTAGCTACAGTTGTGTGTAGGAGATAAAATTAAAATGACTTGACATGACACAGTAATAACTACGTTATTTTAGTGACGTGGAAATATATGTAATATGAATAACCCTCATGAATAACCCTCTTACTCCAATCTATTCGAGTTTAGATTTTAGGCCATGTTCGTGTTTATCTATCGCAGTAAGGCATTTAATCGGTACGACACGTCAATGGTCAATTAAGAGTCAATTCGGACAGCAACGCACCGCGTAGATGCATTTTTAAATTTGTACTGAATTGACAGATTTCAATTGCGCCAGACGTCTTGCAAATCTGTCAAATCCATACAAACATGTAAATGCATCTACGCGTCGCGTTGCGGTCTGAATTGACCCTTTAGACCATTGATTCCCAAAGTGGTCCAGGTGGACCCCATGGGGTCCACGGGAGCCCGATAGGGGTCTACGCTTGCGTGAAAAAAAATGGGGGTCCACGAGTCGTTAACGGGGGTCTATGAAAATTAGGTCCGATTTGACTTCTCCTAGAAATAAGTGAAAGTGTGGTAATTTTTATGTTAAATAGCTACAAAACAAGAAAATACGAAGTAAAGGTTTTTGGTTCCTTGCACTGTGACTTGTGAGTGAAACTTAGAATACAAAGGTCCAACTGTTGGATGAATACGCTTTTTAGACCGGCCCTGAACTGGGGGGGGGTGTTTAGCTGTGGGGTCCACCGGGTCCAGCAAAATGTTAAAAGTGGTCTATGACAAAAAAAGTTTTGATACCTCTGCTTTAGACAGTCCACTGCAATTTTGTCATCAACGTGACGTCATCACTTCACTCTCGGATAAATACAAGATTCCTGTCTTTGTCTGATGCGATGGGAGGTCACATGCCTACCTCTGCCGACGCAGCGCTGGTCGTGGCTCAGCGCGCAGGTGGCGGCGTGGCAGGCGCCGGCGTCCATGTGCGCGCACACCAGCGACAGCTTGTGTCGCTCGCAGCCGCCGCAGCTGTCGCCGCACGCCGACCCGCCCGCCTCCCCGCCGCCCGCGCTCGCCCATCGCGCCGCAGCCACCTCCTACACAAAAAACAACATTTTAAGTAAACTTTCATACTTTTCATACAATCTAGACATGGATGTATATTTGTATCATATTGAATGTTTTGCTATTTATTTGTCCATTGTTTTAACTCCCTGTTCATATTTTGTATGCAATACTTTAGCCTCTAGCTAGGCTATACTCTAAGTGTACTCCTCGGAGCCCCAGCTCCACAAAGCCTTTGTAGGGGGGCTTCGCGAGCGATATAGGTTGGGTTATTTGCTATATTACTTAGTTTTAGGGCGTTTTTCCTGTCATACGTGTAATGACCTACGCATCTGGTCCGCATGAAACACGCACGGCTAGGAGCTTGTTGTCACCCGCATACGAACCAGGGGGGTGAGCCAAGATCTTTTCTTTATCGTTTCTCTATAAAATCGCCGATCAAAATGTCTATTCACGTAATATTAACGAACGCTTAGGTAGGAAGGTCAGGTGTGCGTTACTGCATGCAATTTTATGCAGTAACGCACACGACGCGCAAAAAGTCCGATATAATTGCATAGACCGTTCTATTTCCACAGACAAAAAGTGCGTCACGGATAGTCTGTCATCTGCGCTGCGCCTAAATTTTTTACAACTAACCTGTCTATGTCGCATCGCGCGTGCGGCGGCGACCGCAAGTCGCAGCGCGGCGGGCGCGCGGCCGTGCGCTCGCAACGCCTCTATCCGCGCCGCCACTACTGGTAGGTGTTCTGTAAACATTGTGTTACTATTAGTAAAATAGAAGTCATAGAGTCATAGTTCACGTCTTGTAAGGACAATAAAACAACAAGATTTAAAGCTACATAGTTTTAATGCGTGCAAAATATCTCCAATAATAATAATTCCACAAGATACATAAACTTTACACTTACAACCAGAACAAATATTTGAACTTTACAGCATTCATGCTTCTTCAATATTTCACTACCTTAACCTCAACTCTAAGGCCACTGGACGGAACGGATAACAAATCAATATTATGATGTACGCTGACATTGTCGCCCACTATATTATTATTAAATGAAATCAGCAATCGTTTTCCTATCTTGGCCGCTTCGTCATGACTTATCATGGCCTCACCATAATATAAACTTCCATATTATTATGTGAGTAGTTAAACATACCGTGCCACAGCGGCTGCCCCAGGTCGTTGAACTTGGGATACTGCTGCGGCGGTCCGGCCACGGCGACGGACTTGTCCGTGCGGTCCGGGTCCGCGTACTCGTCCGAGCCCAAGATGCTCTTGAGGTGATCGCTCTCCCAAGATATGTCTACGGCGTCAAGGGCCCTGGGGCAAAAATAGTGGTTAGATAGAGATTTTAATTAACCTAGCTAGAAGAGGTGTTACAATTGCCATAGATTACGGCTAAAAGTTTTGCATTCAGTAAAAGACAGAGACGTATATTAGCGCTTATGGCTCACATTTTAAGTAAATTAGCTATCATTATTGAACCAACAGAGAAATTGACCAGCATTATTTGGTCAGGTTTGTCATCTCAAAGTTAACTGCTGACATATTATTAACCAGATTAAATTGCGTAGGTCCGCCATATACCTACGAATTATTTCTCTAATTATCTAATACTACAGTTTAAATAGATCATAAGTTTAACATAGTAGTATATACTTGTGGAAGACGGTGCGCGGCGTGAGCGGCGCGGTGGACCGCTGGTTATGTAGCCTCAGTCTTTTGCTCGCGCGACGGTACTCACGCTCGTAGCTGGAAAATAACATTACATTGTTATAAAACCTACTTTTAGCCCAATTAAGTAATACCCATTTGATCTAGTAGATGCTTTTATAGACTATTTTTACACCCAAGGCAGGCCTGTCCCACTCGCGCGAATAGGCATCGAACTGTAAGTATCACCCGCGGGTGGCAAATCAGTAGGGACTCACAAGCGAGCGGTGACGCACGCGCACGAGTTGTTCGTTGCATACCTGCGTATTGCGTAACTTATTCGATCGCTATCACAGAATTGATATTAATCTCACAATGGACAATAAAAAGAAAAGGCCAAAGAAATATTGCGCAGTGTTTAACTATCCTAACACGGATTGTAAACCAAATTTAACTTTCATTGCTATTCAAAACCTCATTTGTTTACAAAAATAACTAAGTTATACAAACACTTTAAGTAGGTAATATAAGACCGGTTTCAATAATTAAGATACGGTACCTATCGAATCTAAGTACGCGTAACTAGTTACACGCGAATTTATGATACGAGGGCTGCTATTTATGTATCCGGAATTAAAAAAAGAAACAAACATATATCATTTAATATGGTTTTATTGCTTTTCAAAATATTCGCCGCGATGATCGACACACTTTTGCATACGCTGGAACCAATTTTCATAGCACTTTTTCCATTCTGATTGAGGTATCTCCAAAACGTGCATTTTGAACGCATCAACAGCCTCTTCGCGGCTCGAAAAACGTTGACCACGTAATTTGTTCTTCGCGTATGGAAATAAAAAGAAATCGTTAGGTGCCAAATCAGGGCTGTACGGCGGATGACCAGTCAATTCGATCTTTTGACCCTCCAAAAACTGAGTTGTTTCAGCTGAGGTGTGACAGCTAGCATTGTCGTGATGTAATATGATTCTGCGTTGTCGGTTGTCCTTTCTTATTTCTTCAAAGACTTCTGGTAAACAAATGGTCGTATACCATTCAGAATTAACCGTTTTACGATTCTCTAATGGCACTGTAGCCACATGTCCATTAATTCCAAAAAAACAGGCGACCATTTGCTTCAAAGTACTTTTTGCACGAGTAACTTTTGTTGGTTTCGGCTCATCTTGGAACACCCACACCGTTGACTGTTGTTTAGTTTCGGGGTCATATGCATAGATCCAAGATGCATCACCTGTGTAGATATTATAAACGGCTTTTGACGTACCACGGTTGTATTTTTTTATCATTTTTTTGCACCAATCGACACGAGCCCGTTTTTTGATCGATTGTCAAGTTGTGCGGAATCCAACGCGAACACATTTTTTTTACAGCCAAATGTTCGTGTAATATCTTATGTATGCTCGTCATACTTATGCCTAAGGACGCCTCTATCTCGCGATATGTAACATGACGATCACGCATTATTCGTTCCCGCACACATCTATATTTTGTGGGACAACAGCTGTTTTTGGGCGACCTTCTTTATTTTCATCCGTGAGCACAGACCGCCCACGATTAAACTCACTGTACCAGTGATAAACAGTGGTTTTTGATGGTGCTTCATCTCCAAAAGTTGCGGTGAGTTGAATAAAGCACTGTTGTTGATTTAGCCCACGCCGAAAATCGTAGTAAATCATTGCACGAAAATGTTCACGCGTTAAATCCATGGCAAATGAAGACACGCAATTTTCAAAATGACGCCACAATGGAAAAATAATTGACAGTCACATGAAACAAAATGTATTCTTCAACCAAAGAGTTCTATTTTCAAATGTTGTAATTACTTTTTAAATATTGTTCTTGTAAGTGGCCAGTTCCGGATACATAAATAGCAGCCTATGTAATTACATCTACATAGTACTAAGACATAATATCTTAGATTATTTCGAGTTAAATAAAATGTAGTCAATTAAATATAAAGATTATAATATTATTTTTAAAAAGAGACAACCCTGATTTCTTCAGAAAAGGTACGAGTTATGCGATAGAAAGAGAGCGGAGATGTAGGCAAATATAATTGTAATTTGTAGGCACCTAGCACTGCGCGGTC
The DNA here is from genome assembly GCA_963422495.1 of Polyommatus iphigenia. NCBI lineage: Eukaryota > Metazoa > Arthropoda > Insecta > Lepidoptera > Lycaenidae > Polyommatus > Polyommatus iphigenia. The sequence continues at coordinate 2,261,475 of OY730180.1, forward strand.
GGAATTTGAACTTTATAGTATCGTAGCATGAGTCGTTAATTCTTTAAACGGGTTTCGCCAGTGGGAATTCTGTTGGTACAACTAATATATATTCTGTGCCCAAGGTAGCATTTAGAGTCAATTGATCTTACTATGTGGGATCTATAGGTTTAGAGTTTGAAGGCCCCAAAAGATGACTGACTCTGACTAACCTTTAGTCAAATAGAGTGATTTGCTCAGGAAGCCTGTTGTAGTCATTTCATTGGTAGTATAAAGCGCCATATAGAAATTACTGTGTTGTGTTAGGTCAGCGAACACTTTTACATAAGAAGACGATTAGTAAAGACGTAAAAAGCAAGAAATTAACTTACTTGTTAGGCCTGTGTTCCTCGTCTGAGCTCTCAGAATGGGAATGTATGTCTCTCCTCTGTCTTTCTCTATGTCTTTCCCTGAAAATAAAACAAACACATGTTTAAAAAAAACACACTTATGTAAAGTCTTTACTGATATTATTAATGGGAAAGTGTGTCTGTCTGTCTGTTACATCTTCTTAAACGGCTGAACCATTTTAGATAAAATGTACGGTTCCCGCGCGATAAGCGAATGGCGCAATGAAATTGCGGGCGTCATCTAGTAAGGCTATAAAAGCAATTTTGCAGCTTTTGTTACCAGTATATTCTCTCGAACATATTACTTTGCAGTTTATGTTTGATGAGTTTTTATTCATAATAGTTGGGGAGGAGAAGAGGGGATTTCGGGATAAGCTCGAGCGTGTCAGATTAAGCTTGTATAGGCTTCCGACATGTGTCTAGTTATGATGATGGTATAGAAATCTGATTTCTCACGCGGTGGGTTAAATTTTATTTTTTTAATATTGAAATGTCATCGGATCTGTCAGATTAAGATAGGGGATGTTTAGTATACCCCAACGAAGCTTCCATATAAAGCACTGACGATTCAAAGGTCAGGTAAGCCTGTAGGGACATTTTAAAATATAAAAAAATAAAGCTTCATATTTTCCTAACTAAGCTTCGCAGATATTTTATTTTGCACTAATTTAGACCTTGTTGTCTTAAATATATTTATAATTTACCTAAATAAGCAATTTTTTAAATATATTTTCTTTTTCAAAACTTTAAAATGCCTGCAGTTTCTGAACCCACCGCTAAAATAAAAACGCTCTTATTTTTTTAAATCAGTTTTACCTAATGTAAAAAACCTACTAGGTCTCCATGACGCTCAAGTGACTACACAAATAGCACCTTCCCCTCCCCTACCTTTCTAACTTGTATCGTAGAGTAATAAATACTTGTATACATAATATTATTATTAACTTGTATACCTGTCTCTCTCCTCCCTCTCCCGCAGCCTCTCCCTGTCCCGCTCCTCCCTGTCGCGGTGTCTCTCTCTGTCCCTGTCGCGGTGGTCTCTGTCGCGATCCCTCTCGTTACGTTCCCGCTCTCTTGCATACTAGAAAATACATTTTCCTGTAATTGTTACACATAAGAATGGCACTTCTTATTAAAACCGCCTTAGGTAAAATGCTTATAATATACATTATACCTGCCGATTTGCAGTGAGTAGTAACGAACTCGTAAAGGCCTAAACTTCTTTATGATAATAAGTGCTTGCATTTAAATGTATTTTTCATTATGACAATTAGTTCTCAAATTACATTGTTAAGTCCCTTAATAATTTTCTTATGTATCTAAGTAGCAATATAACAGGCCATATAAAACAGATTATATACATTACTCACCAGCGGGAACGATCTATAATCCGGATCTTCAGTCGGGCACACCTCCACCGCACTCCATTTATCCAACAGATGCCTCCACTGCATCCGATGATGCTTGTTGCTCCCCGGGTCCAGCACTATGCTGACCCAAAGAGCCCCCAGCTGCTCCCACAGCTGGCGGCACTTCTCCGTCATGGGGGTGTTCTGGTTCCTCCACAGCAGCAGCCGAGGATCCGACAGGAACTGCTCCGTCATCAGCATCAGCATCCGGGGACCGTTGGAGTCTTGTGCGCGGAGCATTTCTCTTACCTGGAATTATGTAATATGCTTAGGTTAAGGTACAATTGCACGTGCATCGCGATCGATCGCGGTCGTGCACGACCTACGACTGTCGTCGGACGCTCGCGACCATAGTCAACGTATGAAAATGTATGGCACCGCTTCCGAGGCCCACGACTGACGCGCGCGGCCTACGACTGTCGTAAGCCGCGCGCGATCGTGCCATATAACTTTGACACGGTCGCGCGGGGCCTACGACTGTCGTCGGTCGTGCGCGACTGTCATAACTTCAAGACACGATCGCGCGCGGCTTACGACAGTCGTAGGCCGCGCGCGTCAGTCGCGGGCCTCGGAAGCGGTGCCATACATTTTCATACGTTGACTATGGTCGCGAGCGTCCGACGACAGTCGTAGGTCGTGCACGACCCTGATCAATCGCGATGCACGGAATTGTACCTTTAGTTGTAGTAATATGTAAGTATCTATTTAGGTATAGAATATGAAATAGAAAGCAAAAGACAGTTGGTAGAGCTTGTCTAATTTGAAATGACTCGCCCTACTACTTCACTTGTTGATATATAAATAAAAAATTTTGTACCGTGAATACGATGGAGGGGGCGTCATTTTCAGTTGGACAAGCCCTAACTAATTCTTTACTTTTTTAATTTCTTATCGTCTACTCACTCATTTAACTACTACTCATTTAAAATATGCTGGTATCTTACACTACCCATATAATTGCACACCCGTTACCACGGCAAAGATAAAGTTAATTTTAGAAACTCACCTTAGAAAATAATGAATTGAGTTGTTTGTTGGCATTGTAGTATGTACCCTGTAGGAGGTAGGCACGGACTTGCTCGCACACCTGAAATACAATAAATACATTGTTTAAAACTCATTATGGATCTCCATAATATTATACAACATGAACAAGGCCTGGGAAATTGACCTAGGACATGTCAGAATTAAAACTAAGTACTTAATAGTAATTACTAATTAGTAATTACACAATATAACATAATATTATTATTTATTGTCGTTTTATAAATTTTGTATAACATTTTTGAGTTCCTACATTGCTATTGAAGTAATATTATTATGCCAACCCAAAAAAAGCTTTGATGTTATGGCTGATTATTTGAATATTTATACTTTATTACATCTAACTCTGCTGTAAAATGTTCAAATATTAGTTGCCTTGTTCGCAATATTCACATAAAAAAACTTTAGATTTTTCGATCCGACTCGAAGGACCTGTTTGATCCGGCTCGAAGGATCACCGACCTGCTGCTCATCCAGGTGCCAGGCGTGGTGCGCGTCCGGCGGCGGTCCTGCCGTGGGGTCCGGTGCGCCGCATATCCGGTTGATGGCGGACCTCGCCTGGAGCACCTCGTCAGCTAACCGCTGCGCCGTCGGCAGAACCTCCGTGTGGTGCTCCGCTATCAGGTACTGGACGAACTTCTGCAGCTGTTGCCGGTCCATCTGGAGTAGGGTTTCTGCAAGGGGATGGTAAACATGAAAACCTGCAAGGAATTCAGAAGAATTGGTAGTAAGCTCGCAGATCAGATAAAAAGGGAAACAAGCGATAGGTCCAAAGACGAATTTCTCTAGCCACCTCGCGCAGTTTGCGGTGGTAAGTTCCAAGCCTTCACCAACTTTCTTTACTATTCTATTGGCATGCTTCATTGGTTCTGATGCTTTCCTATGGGATATAGTTAACGAGTTAATCGGTTAATTTAAAATAACAGCATAATATAGTTATGCGAGTATCTGCAATTCTAGGGAAGAATGCTAACTGGGAAGACTTAGAACTGTCACCAATCGACATAGTCTGAGGTTCGAGGATTTCACTCCAAATGTCAGACTTCCCCAAGTCCTGTATCCGCTGCTCTCCTGGTCTCACCTGAGATGGGCACGCGCAGGCGGACGGAGTTGGCGTTCCGGATGCGGTACAGCGAAAGCGCCACCACGTGCTGGCACCAGAAGATGTCGCGCGCCTCGCAGCTGCATGTCACTCCGGTTATCTCACACCTGGTACTGCTCACCTGAGATGGGCACGCGCAGGCGGACGGAGTCGGCGTTCCGGATGCGGTACAGCGCCAGCGCCACCACGTGCTGGCACCAGAAGATGTCGCGCGCCTCGCAGCTGCATGTCACTCCGGTTATCTTACACCTGGAATGTGCACAATTGGGTTAGAAATGGCGTCAAATAATGTATCTTTTCCCGTTTTCCTAGCACTACAACGCATCAAGAGGTATAATGCTCAACATTGAATGCAACAGCAACGCTTCGCGCAATCAAGCACTCGCACTTACATTATGCCCTGCAATTGGAAAACAGGGATTGATTCCTAGAGATCTTTGTCCAGTTCAATCAACAGCAACAATATTCTTTGTCAAATCACCAGCTACTAGCTAGTATAGAAATTTTTGTTGCTAAACAACATCAACAGAGCTATGTGACAATGAAAAGACCTTGGCACCTCAATCTTAAAAAGGCATTTAAGGTAGGAGGCATGTCTCTGTATTCTTCCCAAAATTAAGAGGTAACTGGTAAATACTAGAACTTACCTATCAAAGGAGACTGTGACCCTGTATAGCCTTTCGGGCTCGGAGCAGGGCGGCACCGACGCGGGCGCTCGCACCACACCGCTCAGGTGGAACCCTGCAACAATACGTCATTTTAATTCTGATGGAAAATAGATTGGTCATGGCCCGGACATATCGAACATGGAATGTGGCTGTAGAAAAACGCCCGGATATATTAGGCATTTATGGGCATTTTGACCACCTCTCAATGTTGCTTAATCCTACAAGGCCCATAAGCGCGTGTTCAGACCAAACTGACTATACGCCGCTGAATGTGAGCAGGCTCACTGTGAGCCCCAGTGTGAACGTTCACACTATGCTGACTATACGCTATAGCGTACAATACGCCAACGGTGTGAACAAAACAGTCGGCTTGTATACGTTCACACCGCATGCGTATTGCGTACGCTGAGCGTCCGACTATTTTTCACATAAAACTTAAAAGAGTCCGCCCGGCTATGAATTTGTATGGAAATACAATAAACTGCGTAACGCTCGCTCACATTCAGCGGCGTATAGTCAGTTTGGTGTGAACACGGCGTAAGAGCACCGGTGATCGCGACAACAATAGAATGCATTTCCAAGAATCCGCGATCGAAGGATTAAGGTATAAATAATGTATTAGTCAGTTGGTGTTGTTATAGACAAGGCGCGGTTGCAGAAATTCGAGAAGGTGGGAGAGTAATTACCAAGGTTTTGGGTGAATCATCCCATTGGACAGCGCATGCTCCAAATGGAATCTTTATTGCCACTGCGGGGTCATTAGGCAGACTCTCGTAGAAACTTATACCCCAGGAAAATTAAACATTTGACCTCGGAATAATTCGCATAGAGCTGAAAATTGGTAGATGCATTAAATACACCATTATAAATAAAATCTCAAAGTCCCCGGCGATACTCCTTGTGCAAAATTTTTTATTCAAGGTCAAATGTAAGAAAATGAGGTTTTTCCTATTTATTTTTCAAACGGTACATTTTATCATAAAAATAGGTAAGACAAGAGTGTAGATCAAAGATTTCTCTACAAAAAATATATTTACACTTTTTTTCGTACTACTTACCATTCGTTATAAATAGCAGGCGTATAGTTGGGAAAATCATAATATTAATAATAATAAGCCCGCAGGGCAGCTTGTGGCGAGCTGTTGGGGAGTAGCGACCCCACGAACCCGAGTGCTCCCAGGGAAGCCTCCGGCCGGCCGGTGAAGCTTGCCTTCACCGGCCGGCCGGAGTGAACACTGACGGAGAATCAGGCCCTACCTCTGCCTTGCCTTAACCGGCCAGCCAGAGTGGAGTCGCAAGAGCTTCGGCTCGGAGGGAGGATGTGAAGCGTAAGTGGCGAGTGGGCGACGTGATGGGACCCTCTGAGGGTGCAAATGATCGGCGTTTAAAGTCCAACGACACCTCTCCTGCCTCAAGCCGCTCTGTCAATGTTGCCGCCTCGGTGCACCGTGCGTGCGACCATTTTGAGGGGCCCATTCAAAGAGTTGGCGAGTCACCGTCTGCCAACTTTATACATGTTACAACATTGTATCAGCAGACGCCATAGTCCTTCCATAGCTCCCAGTTATCCAGTCCACTAGCACCTCACCCCTATAGCCCGGTGTCATTTTAATGTTCCATTCCCTGCAATAGTCCTACACTGGCCGCTGGCTCTCCTTGGTCGTACCTACTCCCATAGTGCGGACAGGGAGAGTCGCCGGCCGGTGTCACATTACATTTAGATTAAAACTGTGTTACGGGCCTCTACGTGTTGGCTTCGGCCCCACGCATGCCTTCCAAAGGTCCGGGATTTAATTACCCGTGAGCAAAGATTGCTTTACACAAACATAATAATAATAATATCTATGGACGCTTCATATCTATGTACTTATATTATAAAGCTGAAGAATTTGTAGAACTACAGGTTCGAATTGAAAAATTATTTTATGTTGGATAGTCTTAGATATCGAAGAAGGCTTTAGGCTATATAACATCACCCTGCGACCAGTAGGAGGGAAGAAATAGATGAAGATGTGAAAAAACGGAGAAAACAATTTGAAAGGGCTTATCTTACGAACTGCTAAAGCAATTTTTATATTATTTGGCACAGTTATAGAATAGACCACGTGGAAGGACGTAGGCTATTTTGATTTTGAGGAAAGTGTACGGTTTCCGTGAAATTTGTAATAAACGCGGGTGGAGCCACGCTTAACGTCTAGTACTACATACTATAAGGTTGTTTGACACGTTCTCGGCCTGACATACTTCTGAGTGCCTTGCAAGCGTACTGTAGCTCTTCGCGACTCAAAAGATAAGATTTGGTAACGGTAATAAGTCACGCAGAAGTATGTTTGGCTGTGAACAGCCTTCGTATGCTGTAGTACAAGAAGTTCCGCTCCGCCCTGTTAGTTATGTATTTCACAGAAGCCGTACATTTTCCCGAAAAACAAAATAGCCTTTGTCCCTTCACGTGGTCTACTTTATATACGTGCCAAATAACATAAAAAATGCTTCAGCAGTTTTTGAGATAAGCTCTTTCAAATAATTTTCCCCGTTTTTCCACATTTTCCTCTGTTTCTTTGCCCCTATTGGTGGCAACGTTATGTTATGTAGCTCAAGTCTTCCTCGATAAATAAGACTATCCAACGCAAAACGAATGTTTCAATTCAAACCAGCAGTTTCAAAATTTTTTAACTTTATAATATAAGTATAAGTATAATTTTCCCAAACTTTAAACCCACAAATTATGAGGAATGGTAAGTCGTATGAAAAAAGTGTCTCAATATTTTTTGTAGAGAATTCTATGATCTACACTCTTGCCATACCTATTTTTATGATAAAATGTACAGTTTGAAAAAAAAACGGGAAAAACATTATTTTCATACCTTTGACCTTGAATCGCCGGGGACTTTTGAGGTTGTATTTATAATGGCGTATTTAACGTCTCTACCAATTTTCAGCTCTATGCGAATTATTCCGAGGTTACGATTTTTTTACGTCTAAATAGACCGGGCTATTATGCCACAGACTACTAAATAATTACTACGTAACTTTGCTATTTTCTGCGTAAACCTGAGAGTACGTATTTGCTGTATGCACCGTAATTTTGGATTTCCGGAGATGCATGAAGCACCGAAAATAGAATTCTGCGCTAATACAGAACTGAATACTCAACAGTCGAATGTCGAATTGGTTTTGATCCTCCTGGACATTCCGACATCAATTATTCTATTGCTCTGAGTTCTTTTCCATGCTATTTTGTCTGCAACCCGTGAATGCCTAAGGGACTTTACCAGTTATTTTTTATTAAATTGTAAATGTCAGTGAAATCTTACCGGCCCTAAAGTTTCTCTTGGCAATGTCACGGTTTTGCGCACGAGTGGAGACAAGAAACACGAATCGTTACGTTTCTGGGTACGCCCTTGGTTGGCCCTTTCATACTTTTTTTTAAGTACGAGTCTCAAGAGTCAAACTTCTTTATTTCTATTTGGAGCACTAACCTTTAGATCTTATCCATATCTTTTTCTACTGAAAGCAGTTCTTTAGAACCCTAACGTCATACCAACCTAAAGAGATTGTTGCTAAGATCTTAAAGTTCTAACCTAATAATATTATGAACTATTATGAACCTGATTTATTAAGAACGTGAGAAAAAATTCAGAGCATTGAAAATGGATCTCTGTGCCACTTTTGCATAAGGCACCAAGTGCCACAATAGCAAACAAACTACAATGTTGGTAAACGTTATCGCATAGTTTAAGCGTTTGTAAATATCGCGAATGGCGTCGCACATTTCGATGATGCATCATCAACGAATGTAAACTGTTATAACTTATATCCTGTTATATTCCACTGAAGCTTACTCAGCACACTCATGCAACTAGAATCAGTTATTAGAGCTTAGCCGAAAATAAGCACTGAAATAGCAAAAGAGCTGCCTTTTTTTCCTTTTTACGTGGGGAAATGCTTGACGCATCGCTGGCGGATTGGGAATATCGGACGAGGTATGTGGGACTAGTGGACTACCCAGTAGAGTCTACACTCTACCCACTAGAACCCCATAATAATAATATAATAATAATAAACGTTTATTCAGTACATACACATTACACCATATTACAATAAATGCCCATGGTGCCCCACTCCCAGGATAAGGCAAAGTTGCGGGTACAGTAGCAACTCTACTAGACTCCAAAGCAAAAGAGTTGCCCAGCAATTCAAAAATATGTAAACTACGTCTTTTTCGTTCGTCGCGTAAAGGTACAATTCCGTGCATCGCGATCGATCGCGGTCGTGCACGACCTACGACTGTCGTCGGACGCTCGCGACCATAGTCAACGTATGAAAATGTATGGCACCGCTTCCGAGGCCCGCGACTGACGCGCGCGGCCTACGACTGTCGTAAGCCGCGCGCGATCGTGTCTTGAAGTTATGACAGTCGCGCACGACCGACGACAGTCGTAGGCCCCGCGCGACCGTGTCAAAGTTATATGGCACGATCGCGCGCGGCTTACGACAGTCGTAGGCCGCGCGCGTCAGTCGCGGGCCTCGGAAGCGGTGCCATACATTTTCATACGTTGACTATGGTCGCGAGCGTCCGACGACAGTCGTAGGTCGTGCACGACCGCGATCGATCGCGATGCACGGAATTGTACCTTTACTTTCTGTCACGCACTGTAAAACTGCAAACCTTTAAGACGAGAGCGTATTCTCTATTAAAAGGCCAGTTACGCACCTACCAGCTCTTCTGAATTCTGATGTTGCGAGTGTGTCCATGGGCTAGTTGCTTTCCTTTAGGTGGCCCCGTTTGCTCGTTTGCTTTCGTTTCTGTACTAACAACAGCTGCACCGACCGTTACATGAAGTCCTCGTACACTAATGAATTCTATAAAAGGAACCCGTAATTGGCAGATTGGCAGCCCTACAATAGAAAACCAATCTAAATCGAGTGCGTAACGTAAAACGTTCCACATCACTCAATTATTCGATTTCGTTGCGTTAAATTGAATCGATCGGTGCGAAATCGAAAAACGACGAACTGCTCATTGTGTGTACCGATTGTTGCGTGCCAATTCGTAAAGAAATTGGTGTCGGGGCGATTTGCGCAACTATTCTATGTGAAATAGAGCCTATTATAGCGTGAAATGGTTTCGTAATGATTATAGCCATTCAGTTTGGTGATGGAGACGGAAATGGCACTAAAGCGAGCTTTTTTGATGAGAAAATATATTTCAAGATGGCGCCCAACTTACAGCTGTTCGATAGTATTGAATTACAGAGAGCACTAGAGCGTCTCGCAGACTAAAAAGCCGTATCTGCGATAAATAAAGAACTTTACCACGCTGCTAAGCATTGAGTACAAAAATAAGACACTGCAAAAGTAAGAAGTAAAGAGAAGAGAGTCAAGGTATAGGTCTACCAGAATCTGATGGCTTGACGGCAGATTTTCAAAAAATATCCTTGATCAGTGGATAAATTTATATATTTGCATGTTTCACACACAGAATCAGCCGCTATAGGCGGTCAGCGGTGGCCCATTTTGCGATGCAACCCCAAAGCGGTGAGCTTTGTCCACATTGTGCCTTTTTCTGTTCATCAAGGGCATGCCTTATAGCGCTGTTAACGTCAAACATGAGGCATGCCCGTAACGCGCGTTGAAATCGTAGCGCGCGCTATGACACTTTTCTTTCAACGCGGGTGGATTTTGACGCGCGTCACGGGCATGCCACACCTTCGCTGTTGACTGCGCTATAACGCATGCCCTTGTTGAACAGAAAAAAGGCACAATGTGGACAAAGCTAATGGTGATCATATCTTTTGCTTCATTGCATTTCTCTATTACCTCTATATCCATAGTTAGCAACATTACATTTCTGCCAACCGTACTTATTGGTATCGGGTTGCGTTGAATTTATAATTAGCTCGGTAAGCTCGTAAGTCGTACCACAACAATGGCTGCCTTGACCTCGGCAATGACCTGCTTGCTATCGAGGTCAGGTGAGGGGTCAGAAGCCAGAACCCCGGCAAAAATTACGCGGAAAAAAACATGGCGGGCGGCGGCCATGTTTTTTCACGTTCGAAATTCAGTTTTCGATCGTGAGATTGTGAACGAACGAAACGAACCAAATAGCGTAATAATTCCATCTGCTATCAATGAACTTCTCTGGTAGTACATAACTTGGTATATTATAATTTATAATATAACGTCTGGTACAATACAACTTATCAAAATGAGTCTATTATGTTATTTTGGCTGGGTTGTAACTTGTAATTAATAAACACTTTTGGAAAATGATTACAACATAAATTACTTTTTTATAAACATTTTAATTTTAACCTTCACGTTTTTAAGAAATAATAAAATTATATGGATAATATTTTATTAATATTATTTTATTACATAGAGTAAGCACAAATAACAACAAGTACATAATATTATGAAGATAATGTCCTGTTTAAGCACCAACTGAATAATTATTAATTAGTTAATTCAGTAATCAAAATTTAAATACGTTTTGTTAATGAAATGTGTTAACCATAGATTAAGAAAACGAGAGATGCGCCTGGCTGGGCTAATTAATATTAAAATGTTTAAAATGGTTTTCTGAGTCATCACTACTGAACTAAAATATGCAACTTTATGCCTATTCACCATAGAAACCACTACTCAGAGAAGAGAGTATTCATAATTACATAATTATGAAGAATTTGACAGCTAATGTAAGGCGATTTATATTTATTAAGTAATTATTATTAGACTACAAAGAGTCAAGCTCCGCAGGGATCTTGCGGCAGAGCGACAGGCGTTTGACAGTCAATAGTATCATGGTTCAGTCTAAAAATACGAGTAAAAACTAACTGCCACACCAAGAGACGAATATAACTAAACTGTAATTACAGGAAGATTTTGACATAAGCCCATGGACGTTATCTGTAAAACCTTCATTAAATTGAAATTTAACCATCATTAAACGTTTCTGAGGAGTCGTATAGTCTGTCAAAATAGTGAAGAAATTAAAAAGTGGCAACATCGTAGTCATCCCTTTCAAATTAATCTAAGAAAAAAGGGATGACACTACGATGTTGCCACTTTTTAATTTCTTCACTTTTTTGACAGACTATAACTCTGGCCAAGTGCCACCACATCTAACGATTTCCAGTCTATGGTTTGAGTGGTAATTTTTGTCGGGTCCATAAATCGAAATAGCAGTGGCGTGTCCGTGAGCCCCGGCATATTTACGACTACCCTCAAATTCAGCTGCCCATATTTTTTGACCATGCTTTGTTTTTCGCCACTCCTCTAGTATGCTGGCGAATTCTTCATGTTACAGTTCGTTCAATAAAAATTAGTTTCAGAAGTCTAATGGTGGCATTTTATGGTTTATGATTTTAAATAGAAAAATGTACCCAAAACTATATTTTCTTTTATTTATTTTAATTGATTATTAGTTTTATATTCATCATTATGTTTTATTGTAAAAATAATTTTCCTACAGAATAAGCCGGTCTTATAGCATTAAAGGTATTAATACAGCTTTAGTGCTATAAGAGCGGCTTTCACATCAATTTCACATCATCACAACATAGTTAATATGTGTAGGCCTTCTAAATACAGAGTGCCAGCTATAATTCATTGTATTTATGAATACAAAATTAGAAATACATTTTATGATAGTTGGCAGCCCTGTTTTATCGTTCTTTGTTGTGGAAATTGGTAGCTTTTAACCTTGTTTTGTTTAACAATGGTTAAATTTGTTACTAACTGTCCGGAAAGCAAAAAATTATGAAGCCTCGCTCTGATTTAAATTTTACCACTACAATACAAAGAGAATTTTATTCCGACGGATTAAATGTCATTTTCCATTGTCTGCTAAAGTTACTGTTTCGGCTATAAAAAGTTTTTCTTTATTTTTAGGAAAACAATTATTCGAAGACTCAACGAAACATAATTAGAATAAATTGAATTTTAATTAACAAAATGTTGCTCTACTTTCAAACAAGTACCATCGAGGAAATTGATTTCTAGATACTAGAGTAGGCAGTTGACGCACCTACGTCATATTATGACCAATGAATAAGGAAACATAAGGAAGTGACATAACTACAAAAAAGTGTGGCCGGCGCCATATTGCCAGGAACTAAACATGGCGGTCTATAGTGATGGGACACTCGGTTGATATTTGTCGAGGATATCGATAAACTAAGATGTTTTAAGTGAGCGTCCTGTTATATCATGTGAGCAATAAACCAATAAAGTGAGCAACTTCAAAATTCAAATTTTGAAGTTGCTCACAAAAAAAACTATAAGTATTTGCCTACTTTGTTTTTATGTATTATTACATAGAGACAAAATAATCAAATATAGTTTTTTTTTATTGGAGCCCACTTAATTTTAATAAAACTATTTAATTTATTTTAAGTATATTAATTATTATTTAAGTTGCCATTATTGATATCGGGCAAAACTTACCAAAAAATCGGACAAGTGCGAGTTGCACTCGCGCACGAAGGGCTTACAGTTTATTTTAATTTTACCATAAATTCTTATTAAAGTATGTATACAACTGAGTATTTTGTGAACATTTCAAGTGCCTACCTTTTGCCATTATTGATATCAAGCAAGAAATAGCAAAAAAAAATCACGTTTGTTTTGGGGCTCCCTTAAATATTTAATTTATTTTGTTTTTAGTATTTTTTGCAATAGCGGGAATAGATATACACAATCTGTGAACATTTCAGAAGTCTAGCTATAGTGCTTAATGAGATAGAGCTTGGAGACAGACAGACAGACAGTCATCGAAGTCAGTAATAGGGTCCCGTTTTACTCTTTGGGTACTGAACTTTTCTTTATATCTTTACAATAAAGTTATAATGAATGTGGAGATAAATAAAACATAAATATAAAAAATTACAAATTTATCCTTCATACGGTCTTCGGGTCAATTTCGACCCATTTTGAGATAGAAATTAATTTTTCTCAGAAAATAAGCGCTAAAGAAGTATGATATTTAATGACTTTTAATTATTCGTTTCGATTTACTTATTAGTGGAATAAGTTTTTAAAAAATAATTTAAATATTTCGCGTATGGCTTTTTTTACTCTAACGGTCTTTGGGTCATCAGAATTGACCGCAACTCATAACAAACGCACAGCGCATCTGTTATTGTCTTAATTTTTTAGGTATCATATAACTTTTGAATGAGACGTTCGTTTGTTCTACCCATACAAGTCTTAGAGTCATTATTTATTACACTAAGAGCAATAAAAATAAAATATTTTACAATAGATGAGTAGCTTGTCGTATTCAAAAAAGGATTCCCGTTTCGACAATACATGCCATCTAAACAAACTAAATAATAATGTTACAATTGCGGTTTATGTGATTCTGCCACTAACTAAGATTGGAGATTGGAATATTCAACCCCACACGGGCAAAGAATCAGGTGTTGACAAATACCTTGGCTTGTATGTAGTCCTTGGTTTGACTCGCGCCCTGAGAGTTCCATAATACGGTGGATATTTTTTTTTTTACATCAAATCGGCATGAACAAAAAACAAATCACTGTAGTTGGATCAGCTATACATTAGAATAAACCTGGATTACCTTTAGAAATAGTAACAACAAATAAACGACCTGTATATTCATCATGTTTTGCTCTTACCATAGATACTAACACTTGTTTCGACACCTAAAAATAAGTCGGCGAATATTTTTATTCATTACTTTGCATCATATCTCAGAAGTGAGTTATAGATCTTACAAAAAACCTGTGGGTATGTTAGACTATGGCCTAGATGCCCTGGATAAAGCTACTAAAGAAAAACAAAACTTTGGCCTCAAGTAACATGGTACATAGATCAGCCTACAATGCTTTCACACTTTTTGTGGCTGAAGAAGGGGTGCCTAGCAAAACGACGATACTACTTGGAAAATTCAACTTACTCCTAACAGCTAAGAAGCTTCCTAAAAGAAGTCGTTGCCAACAATGTGCTGAAACTCTCAATAAAACTTTTGGTGTGAGATTGTAAGACGTAACGTACGTACGTAAAAAAAAATCTAATACAGTAGTTATATGACCTCAATAAGCTGATATACCTAATTTACATTTCTTTTAATACTGCTTTGCCACATTTTATAAAAATATCTATCAAAATTGCCTATTTTCTTTTTATTTTAGACTAGATATTTCACGCGGCTCCATCCACGCTAATCAGTAATTTCGCAGGAACTGGGAAACGGGAACCGTACATTTTCTATCAAAAAAATAATTTATATTATCGTTCCCCGTAGTCTACTCTATAGCTTCGCTAAACTACATAAAAATTCGTCAAGCACTTTGTGAGATTATCGTGTCCAAACAAACATACTTTTCAGCTTTACAATATAAAGTCTAGATATAATAAATTATAGTTTTTACAAAAATTTTAAGTATTTTTATAAAAATAAATTTTAAAAATCACAAATAATTCCATTTACTAATTTATATTTATTTTTCTTAATTTTTTATAATAATTTTACTACTTGGGTCAAATCTAACCCGAAGGCACGGTAACGTTTGTAAAATTAAAGACCTTATGAAGGTTATTTAAAATAAAAATAGAATACGAATAATAATAATAGAATACGAATAAGAATATAAGAAAATAGAATAGAGAACATGGAATCGAACTTAGCTTCAGTCACTTTCTTAGCCTCGGAATCTAAAGGGTATTTGGGCACACTGCACTTAATTTAGGACACTTTACAACGCACAGGATCCGCACATGCTTCCAGAAAATTTCATTGTTTATCAAATTTCTCTCCTGCAAATCTTTTATAATATTTTTAGCTATTTTTTTCTTTTGCCCGCGAACTTTTTCATTCCATGTCCTTATTTTTTGTTTATGACTGTCACTCTTTTGTCAACTTCTTGATTTGAGTTCGTTTCTGTAAACAAGATTTTTATGAATTAGTTTTATTCTATTTTCCTACAACAGAACCTAGGAGGTTATGAAATGCGGATTAAAATTTATAGAATACATACCTACCAAATTTAAAACCTTCTTTGCTAAAGGAGTTTTCTCTGGAATATTTTCTTCTTGTTTTATTTCTTTTTGTAAATCAGATTCACCTTGACCGGTATTTGGCTGAAAAGTTATAAATTATAAATAATAATTAACATCAAACGCTATAGTACAGCGATGCTTTAAATAAACTGTTATAAGTATCACTTCTAATTTGGGTTATAGAAGAGAAGAGAGTAAAATTATTATTAGAATGAAAACAAAGTGACTATTGAAATGACATTGATTTTGTTATGATTATGTGTTGTCAAACAGATAACGAGGCGGATTAAGGTTAAAATATTTCAAATATATGATCAGATTCTTCACCTTATATTTTTTAAATTCGATAAAAAAGTACATCACTAAACGTCAAATCTACTAATTTATATGTTGATTAAATATCTAAAATCCAGCCATGTTATATTCTATTCTATCACAAATCTTATTTATTGTCTAATTATTAACTAAATTAGCACATACGAAGTCAAGCCATCAGTAAAATAACAAAAATTTTAGTAAAAATATAAACGTACCGATCCAAGGACAAACTTTTCTGGTTTTCCTTTTATCTTGAGCCACATTCAACAACACTGCACTTAGGCATTAAGTCTTTTCTTGTCCGTAATCACTACACACAAGAATTAAACAGAAATGTCCATGAAATTTCCATTAATCATCTATTTCAATTTAATAATACGACACTTTGACAGTTTATGACTTATGTACCTCGGAGAACCGGAACATAAAATGGCGGACCGGCCACAGTATTTTTATTTGGTATAGACCATTATGCCGAGTCCACCATATAAAAGTCAATGATTATGACATATCATATTGTGGTCAGCTTAAGTCAATTCAATGTTACAGCTCGACAGTAAGATAAGGCTATAAATGAACGTGGCGAGAAAAGGAACTAACGCTACCATCATACAAAAACGTCATTTTTGACAGTGCGGCGCCCATTGACACATTCATTTAAATAAAGCCTTGGAGCATTTTAGCTGTGATCGGTCGGACGGGTTTGACGTAACGCGACCAAATTACTTAGGTCCGCCATCTGTCTAGGAATCATCTTCTCTGATAGTACATAGAGAGGATTGAATAATAATTAACATAAAAAGAAAGAAGATATTAGTTTTAATTCTGTCTACTCTGTATTTAGTATGTCTTTTTGTCCTATAACCTGTCTCTATCGAGTAAGCCTTATCTATACTAATATTATAAATGCGAAAGTATCTCTGTCTGTCTGTCTGTTTGTCTCGCTTTCACGCCAAAACTACCGAACCGATTGTAATGAAATTTTGTACACAGATAGTCTAAAGCCTGAGAAAGGACATAGGCTACTTTTTAACTGGAAAAAAGGGTTGTAAGGGGGTGAAAATGCGTAAATTTGTTCAAATCAAGTTAGTTCCAAAAACTCATAACAGATGGCGCCAAGAGTCGCCTAGATCGCGCTATCGCTTGCTCATACGTATTTCTATAAGAGGTGGTACCAACACCAATTTTGTTGACACCGCGCGCTGTAAACTGAAGTCCACGCGGACGAAGTCGCGGGCAACAGCTAGTAGTAATATAAGTTGAAATGAACTATCTCTACTTCGTTAGCATCAGTTTAAATAGGCTGGTTTATTCCTTTAAATTTTAAGGTATGAGTTATTAAGAAATAACAATTACATATTTTTTTTTGGTTTCAGCCAACGAAGTACTTCTGCTGCATATCACTGCCATCCGTATACCTCCTAAACACGTGTAACATTATCTTTAATTAATAGTTAAAAACCTCGTTAATGACTTTGTAAACAAAGTCATGCGGTGGACATAAACAATGCGACGTAATATTAACTCATTTCAAATCAGATGCCCCACTTTCGTGCTAAGTCCGTAGTCCTAGTAACTGCTCAGACTGGTTTGTTTACATAATTTATCGTCTAGTGTGCGCGTTGCGAGACTGTGTGCGTGGGACGTTTAGAGCGTACGACACGATGTCGTAGCTGGAATAGATTTCACAAATCACAATGGTACCATGGCAAACGAAAAGACAAGTTGGATCGAGAATATCAAAAGCTAAAATGGGGATTTTGAGACTAAGAAGCGTTTGTAAAGAAAGACACGCGATTATTTTGATATTTTACAGGGAAACTTTTATTATTAAGTTTTTCGTCGGCCACAGGGTAGAGGTAAAGTTTCACTTTTAACTTTTTAATGTGGTTTAATAAAATCACAGAATCATAATATTATTCTTTTGTTTTTATTTTATCGGAATTTTGTGTTTATTGTTTGCTCTACAAATGTATGTCAGCTGTATTGATTTGATTGGATACAATAATTAAGTATCCACCACCCCAGTTACATTACATCAACTGTATCTCCGTTTATACAGCGGCAAAGAATTCCACGCTGCAATACTTTCTCCGCCATCCGACATATCGTGTCGTGAGGTGTGTACAACTCTGCGCTACGTCAGCGGAGTTTGCGGCGCTCCCCGCCGGCGCTAGTGCAGCGTGACGCTGTGGGCGTGTTGTGACGTCACGCTGTCGTCACGCGCCTGGGGCCGTACCACGAAACCGTTTTGAGACTCAAACAATCGTACGAGAATGCCGCGTCCTACTCTAACAAACGTGAAATGACGTTGTTAGAGCGGGACGCGGCATTCTCGTTCGATTGAGTCTCAAAACGGTTTCGTAGTAGATCGCCTTTGTGCGTGCTGACTCAATGTTACATTTTTGTGACCTTAACCGTCTCGGTGTCCTTATAGAAATGTGTAGCTTAAACTACTCTATGAGTAATGAAATTATAATTAGTAGAATAGCTTAAAACATTTTTTTTTGTCATTACAAGAGTGGAATATAATGCCAAGACTAGATTTTGTATTTAAATGGCTCACACAGTCACATCCAAGATGTGCAATAGACATGGCATAGCAATTAAAAGCGTGGCCAAAATTCGAGTAGCTATTAGTTCTATTGGGGTTATTTTAACATTTTAAGGGCGTTCCTTCCGGAGATACCGTAATTTACCGTATTTCAAGCCCTATAAACTCATAATTTAAAAGCTACTAAGTTATAATAAAAATACAGCAATAATCTTCAGTACATCGACATTCCTTTCCCCGTTTTAAAATTTCAATTTTTGTTTATTATACTCATGATATCAGCTTCCAAAGTAAAACCAATTTATTAAAATTCAAGCATACATTCAGCATCTCCTTAGGATTTACAAGTTACTTTTATTTTAAACACACACCAATAGATCGACAATATCATAAACTACATATTCCCCGTTTTAAATTTTTTTTAGGTCAATTTTGAACTAAGATAAGTAAAAAAAATAGGGTTTTGGTGCGCTCTCGGCAACGCGGCAAATGTATGGCCAAGGTCGTTTGCTCGGGGGACGGCCTTAAGGTACGATGGCATAACTTCTTTTGTCATAAATCATAATTATTGTATCCTAAATTTTGAAAATTTTACTGCTTACTTATTTACACGTCTGAGACTCCTAGCACTACAATTACCAAACTCTACCTTCTAGGCTTCTACATGCTTCTACCCAAAAGTCCCGGAACAGGCGGTTCAGTTACGGTTTGGTTCCGCTGCGTCTGAACAAATTTCGGTATCGTGCTAACGTTTCAACCGTAGCTCAACCTTAGATGGAACTCGAACGAAGCGCAACGTTTGACCTATAGACAGACATTGCAGCGGACCAATCAGCGCTCTTCTAATTTAATTTTGATTGATTTAAATATGAACAAATTTTTTCCGATGCGTTAATTGGTCAATTGACAAATTGTTTATTTAAACATATGGATGAATATGACACGAGTGAAGTTGTTTTGGTAGTTATGAATGCGAATGATTATTACTTGGAGTTTTTAATTTACGTAATTAAATTTATATTGTTTTACTATATTTTACAAGCGCCATAAGTGTTGAGTAGTGACTAGTGACTTGTGACAAAAGTTTTATGTGGCGGAGAAAACATTTACGTAAAGAAGTAATGTCAAAATTCAATTCACTTTTTAACAAACTCAAATAGTCCGTAGTGTTATTTTACAGCTTTGAAGTAAAACATAAGCTTAAATTATAATTTGATTATAGCTTATGTTATATTTTTCCATCGATTTTCGTCAATTTAACATACCAAAATAAGAAACGTTTCAGAAACGTGCGAGTAGAAGTTGCATTGTATCAACTTTTTGTTTTGACAGCGTTTGCGCTTGAGCTGAGGTTCAGTTACGTCTCAACTGGCTGTCAAAACGTTAGCGCGATACCGAATCGTTCCAAAAGTCGATCAACGTCCGAGTTTCATTTGCGGTTCAGTTGAAAAAATTTAGCGCGATTGCCCTGCAGGGCTATTCGACGTTACGTTACACAACTTTTTTTTACAAGCAAAATACATAAAAAGTCGTCAAGTGTCATGTGTCGTGTGTTGTGTCGGTAAATCTATGATGAGCGGAAGCGCACCTGCCTCAGGTGACGGAAACGACAGGGGTGCTTTGTTCTATTGCGTAATGCGTTACTTTATGGTAGACGGAGTACTAAAGGAAAGTTTAAAGTTGGTATCAGTCCAATGCCAATCACAGATTACTTTCATATATACAACATAGTTGAAGGTAACATAACTTTATACCATAAAGCTTCAGTTTGGGACTTGGGTTCATTTTGCGCTGGTCTGATTTAGAAGTTAAGCCTGGGTTGATTAATTATTATTTACTATATATTGTCTCTTTCATTCAAAATGATAAATAACCAGGGTTAACTTAGATCTGTGCAAGTGGGCCTTTTGACACGCGAGGAGTGAGGACTGAGGAGTGAGGACGTTCGAGTTTCAAATAAATCATTCGAAGTTAAATTTTATGGGTTCGACAAATCACAAAATAAAATGAAGACAATGCATATAAGCTGAAAAAATCGGCCAAGTACGAGTTGTACTCGCACACGAAAGGTTCTGTACCACTACAAAGCAAAAATAGGTTAAAAATTGTATTTTTTGTATGGGAGCCTTAATTATTTAATTTAATTAAATTTTATTACTAATTAGTAAAGTACAAATACAATTAAGTATTTTGTGAACATTTCAATTGCCTATATGTTGCCGTTTATTATTTTCCGTTACCGTTTATACCGTTTATTAAGAGCAAAAAATAGCAAAAAAATCACGTTTGTTGTATGGGAGCCCCCCTTAAATATTTATTTTGTTTTTAGTATTTGTTGTTATAGCGGCAACAGATATACACAATCTGTGAAAATTTCAGAAGTCTAGCTATAGCGGTTCTTGAGTTACAGCCTGGTGACAGACAGACGGACAGACGGACAGACGGACAGACATCGAAGTCTTAGTAATAGGGTCCCGTTTTTACCCTTTGGGTACGGAACCCTAGAAATAGAAGTTTTATTTACTTATTTGCAAGTACTTAATTTATTTTAAGTGAAAAAACCTTAAAAATAAGTCCGTTAGAATTTAGATCATTAGCACCATCCTATGCCTTTGGGCAACGTATGTGGTATGGTATGGGGGTAATGGCGGACATTTCCCGCCGTCAGCTGTCATTTTCTTTTTTTTTATTCCACCAGGTAATGACTTCGTACATACAGCCGCACATAAATCGCAATAAAATGTCGAACAATGCCTGCCTGTAAATCAATATGACGTATGTTTGACTGCAGATTTTTTGCGGCGACGCGAGGGCATTGCCAAGACGCTAAATTGTGGCTATGTTTTCAACATCTACAGATCTATTATTACCAGATATTATTACCTTGGAGGAGAGATGAAATGACCCGTATGTTGTTGGGATAAAGACTTCTATTACAGAGACAATGAAACTGATCGGTCTGTATAATATTATTTTATTTGACAACCCAACGAAATGGCCTCAAGATGTGCGCAGTGCGCTAGACGGTGACAATAATTAACCGACTTCCAAAAAGGAGGAGGTAATATGTTCATCTGTTTATTTTATTTTTTTTTGTATGTTCAACGATCACTTCGCCGTTTGTGGACCGATTTTCAAGATTTTTTGCTATTGTATCAGGTTTAACCCAAAGGTACCATGTTCATAAAAAAGGTAACTTGATGATGGGATCCATAAGTAATCGAGGGAATTCTTCGCTATTTTTACCAAAACCCCCTTTTATCTGGATGATATTGTGATTTCGACTCGTAATCCGAAGTATTTCAAATGGAAACTTATAGTGATTTTGGATAAATAATGAAGTATTCCAAGTAAATCTTATCAAAAAGTCAGATTTTGCACCAAGATATACCATGGTTCAAAGGTGGTGATCAGATCTCCGGCCTCCTTATAGATACATGTTTGGGGGTTTCGACGTTGTTTTAAGAATTGAAGGCATATGCTAATGGTACATTATATTAATCACCATCATCGTCTCTACCCTTACATCTTGCAACATCACACTATGACTATTATTAGTATTATTAGTGTTTTTCATAGTCTTTACATTGAAACAAATATCTTTGATCATTATTCCGCTGTTTGTGGACAGATTTCGAAAATTCTTTTGTTGTTGTACAGGGTATAATCCGAATTTGATACAATTCTTATGAAGGTGATGATGGGATCTATAGGCAATCGAGGGAAACTCTTGATAAAACACACATGGTGGTTAAGAGGTTGTTTGTAGTAACTCAAGCATATGTTATGTAAATAAGATAAATAATAAAAAGAAATATAAATAATAATTAAGTATATAAATTTCATACGAAGGTGTCTCTGGATCCAAAGTTACTGAACAGAACTTCTGAACCTTTAAACATAAAAGCTAGGAAATTTCAGCATCGCTTAGATAACTGCAAGCACTTACCACAATTTCGCTTACAGTTATAGGTATAATGTGAAATATATAATGCGTAGATAACCACTACTACGCATAAAGTCTTGGTCGTGTAGATAACTAAAAAGTGTAAAATTATTATTTTTTAACAAAAAATTGAACCCGGCAACCAAGGTAAAAACAAATATTCTTAAAATGATCAAAAAAGTATGAAATAATTCTTATTCTTAATGAGTGCCTTTTTCAAAATTCGACTACGAGGGATGCTATTTATGTATCCGGAACTGGCCACTTACAAGAACAATATTTAAAAAGTAATTACAACATTTGAAAATAGAACTCTTTGGTTGAAGAATACATTTTGTTTCATGTGACTGTCAATTATTTTTCCATTGTGGCGTCATTTTGAAAATTGCGTTCCTCATTTGCCATGGATTTAACGCGTGAACATTTTCGTGCAATGATTTACTACGATTTTCGGCGTGGGCTAAATCAACAACAGCAGTGCTTTATTCAACTCACCGCAACTTTTGGAGATGAAGCACCATTAAAAAACCACTGTTTATCACTGGTACAGTGAGTTTAATCGTGGGCGGTCTATGCTCACGGATGAAAATAAAGAAGGTCGCCCAAAAACAGCTGTTGTCCCACAAAATATAGATGCTGTGCGGGAACTAATAATGCGTGATCGTCATGTTACATATCGCGAGATAGAGGCGTCCTTAGGCATAAGTATGACGAGCATACATAAGATATTACACGAACATTTGGCTGTAAAAAAAATATGTTCGCGTTGAATTCCGCACAACTTGACAATCGATCAAAAACGGGCTCGTGTCGATTGGTGCAAAAAAATGATAAAAAAATACAACCGTGGTACGTCAAAAGCCGTTTATAATATCTACACAGGTGATGAATCTTGGATCTATGCATAGGACCCCGAAACTAAACAACAGTCAACGGTGTGGGTGTTCCAAGATGAGCCGAAACCAACAAAAGTTACTCGTGCAAAAAGTACTTTGAAGCAAATGGTCGCCTGTTTTTTTGGAATTAATGGACATGTGGCTACAGTGCCATTAGAGAATCGTAAAACGGTTAATTCTGAATGGTATACGACCATTTGTTTACCAGAAGTCTTTGAAGAAATAAGAAAGGACAACCGACAACGCAGAATCATATTACATCACGACAATGCTAGCTGTCACACCTCAGCTGAAACAACTCAGTTTTTGGAGGGTCAAAAGATCGAATTGACTGGTCATCCGCCGTACAGCCCTGATTTGGCACCTAACGATTTCTTTTCATTTCCATACGCGAAGAACAAATTACGTGGTCAACGTTTTTCGAGCCGCGAAGAGGCTGTTGATGCGTTCAAAATGCACGTTTTGGAGATACCTCAATCAGAATGGAAAAAGTGCTATGAAAATTGGTTCCAGCGTATGCAAAAGTGTGTCGATCATCGCGGCGAATATTTTGAAAAGCAATAAAACCATATTAAATGATATATGTTTGTTTCTTTTTTTAATTCCGGATACATAAATAGCAGCCCTCGTAAACCTCAACTTATTCTGTACCAAATTTTCATTCTTTTGAAGTCGGTACCTACAACTGAGATAATTGACATAGAATTTAGTCGGTACCGACTTCAAAAGAATGAAAATTTGGTACAGAATAAGTTGAGGTTTAGTCGAATTTTGAAAAAGGCACTCATTAAGAATAAGAGTTATTTCATACTTTTTTGATCATTTTAAGAATATTTGTTTTTACCTTGAAAGTCGGATTCAATTTTTTGTTAAAAAATAATTAGTAATTACGTTGACAATAATTATTTCCAAAAATTGTTAGAAGGGCAGTAGCTAGTACTTACCTTGAAAGCACACCCTTTAAAGAAATTGTTTCTTTTTACGGTTTAGAGATCTTTGCTTTTTACCATTTTGTCCATTTACGGAAGAAGAGACAAAGTGACATATTATTGGAAATCTGTCATTTTGTCTCTTAAATCTGTCAATTTTTAACCCCCGACCAAAAAGAGGGGTGTTATAAGTTTAACGTGTCTGTCTGTCGGTCTGTCTGTCTGTCTGTCTGTGGCATCGTAGCATCCAAACGGGTGGACCGATTTTGATCTATTTTTTTTGTTTGAAAGCTGAGAGTGTTCTTAGCTATAGTTCATCATCATCAGCCTGCTCATTGCTGAAATATCACGGTTTATCTGGTTCGTGATAGGACGATTAGCAACTTGCAGTCGTTTGATGGGTTTTATATTTTGCATTCTGGTTCGTGACACTTATGAATAGGTATATACACAATATTAAAAAGTTGACCTGGTGCTGCAGCATCACCTGGTAATAGATATGAGCGCCGATGGGTA
The DNA here is from genome assembly GCA_963422495.1 of Polyommatus iphigenia. Taxonomy (NCBI): domain Eukaryota; kingdom Metazoa; phylum Arthropoda; class Insecta; order Lepidoptera; family Lycaenidae; genus Polyommatus; species Polyommatus iphigenia. The sequence goes on from OY730180.1 coordinate 2,286,250, forward strand.
AACGGCTGGCGGCGGCGCGCCGACTTTTTGTGGTCGGCGGCGGCGGCGCCGTCGGCGGCGTGCCTCAAATGCGACTTTCATCTGTTTTTAGGGTTCCGTACCCAAAGGGTAAAAACGGGACCCTATTACTTAGACTTCGATATCTAAATTAAACAATTAAGCGTAGCTCCTATACAAAAACCCAATTTTCAGCATATTTTTGCTTCCCTCAACTTCTACGAATAATTATTTCGAGACTAAAATTAGAATAATGATTTATGGTTAATGATGATAATAATTATGAGTGTAATAATAGCATTATATGCTTTCCGTTCTTAAGACAACGCCGAAACTCCCAAACTTGTCTTGAAAGAGTCAGAAGTTCTCTCAATACCTTCCGAACATTGGTATACCAGATAGGTACACCTCAGTGCAAAATCTTACTTGTTGTTAGCATATTATTATGCTTAGAATACTTCCCACGAAATCGACGTCACCACATGTTTCCATATAAATTTTGAGGAGTCCCCTCGATTACTTATGGATTCCTTCATGAGGTCACGATTTTTGTGAACATGGTACCAAATTAGGATTACTCTATAAACCAAAAGAAAAATAATTTTGAAAATTGGTTCACAAAAGGCGGAGTAATCATTGAACACAAAACAGACGGACAGACATCGAAGTGTCAGCAGGTCCTGTTTTTAGGGTTCCGTACCCAAAGGGTAAAAATGGGACCCTATTACTAAGACTTCGTTGTCTGTCCGTCTGTCTGTCCGTCTGCCTGTCTCCAGGCTGTATCTCAAGAACCGCTATAGATAGACTTCTGAAATTTTCACAGATTGTGTATATCTGTTGCCGCTATAACAAAAAATACTAAAAACAAAATAAAATTAATATTTAAGGGGGGCTCCCATACAACAAACGTGATTTGTTCGGCCTTTTTCGCTCTATATCAATAATGGCAAGAGGTAGGCACTTGAATTTTTCACACATTCTTTTCTTAAATGTGTACTTTAATATTTAATAATAATATTAAAATAAAATAAAAAATTTTTTCAAGGGGGCTCCCATACAAAAAACACAATTTTTAGCCTATTTTAGCTCTGTATCTGTACGGAACCCTTCGTGCGTGAGTCCGACTCGCACTTGGCCGATTATTACCCTTTGGGTACGGAACCCTTAAAACGAACATAACAGTCATAGCACCTCCTTCATTTTGAAAGTCGGGTAAAATTTTAGTCTATGTGTATTCTGATGTATAAGCTATATCATTGTACAGTTTTATTAAAATCTGTTCAGTAGTTTTTGAGTAAAAATGTAACAAATATCCATACATCCATACAAACTTTCGCCGTTACAATATTAAAATACTAGCTGTTCCGGCAAACGTTGCTTGGCCACAATATATTTGCCATATTATTTTATTGAAGTGACTAAATAAGTTTGTCACCATGGCAACGTACCGATGTACGTTGCCTATTCCGTAGCATGTTGCATTTCGGAGGATTACGCGGCCTAACATTGTGACACGAGAATTTTATTTAATATAAGATTTAAACTTAATTCATTATGAGAGTTGAGACCACGTACTCGTCATTTTGAACGAAATTCGAAAAATTCTGCGACGTCCTCACTCGACCGCGTTCGGGCACTGCAGACTGTGGTATGGGGGTAGAAGTCAAAATAATCGTACATGACTTAAAAAAATATGTGTCCTCGGCTGTTTTTAGCTTATTTAGAAATTTTGTCGGGTTACAACAAGTGATAAACCTATTAAGTTTAAAGAACAATTCATTTTCAGTACACCAAGATATTTTTGTAATGCTAAGAACATAACTATATCGAAAAAAATATCATCAAACTAAAGTCAGTAATTTCAGTTCCACACAAAATGAAAGTGTCCTCTTGCGTAATGAAATTTTAAACATTATAAAATATTCAAAACTAAGTACTATTTTGCAATATTATAGACTATCAATTAAAAAACGGTGTCTACACCTTTGTTTTCATTTATTATAACCATAATTTATCATGCCTATTATTATAAAATTACGTTTCATAATAAAATCCCAAATATCGTTCCTGTGAGTAACTCCGGTAGATAACGGTGTTTTAGGCGCTCCCGAAATGGAATTCTAACATGTCGCAAAATATATTTTATTCCAACAAAACTGTTGGATCACATCACATAACTTTTAGAAAGCCATCATATCACTTCGTTTAGTTTTAGTGGAAAAAGTGCACGCACAAAAAAGAATTCCTAAAATATTCCTGTGAATAACGGTAAGTCTAGATAAATTCTAAAGTAAATTATGCGAGTCTGGATACGCAGTCTGAAACAGTATGTTTTAGTGATCATAAACACAGAGAAATTGTTTTCAAGGTAAGATATTTGTCAATATGACGATACATTTTAGATGTTAACATTCATATTTTTCCTTCCTGTAGATAACGTAATACGACTTAGGGCTAGTTCATATTGATAAAATTATTGTTTTTGTGTAAATTGAATAAGTTGGTATAGTAAATGTACCTGCAATTAATAAATAGTTTTTTTTATAAAATAATGGGGCAAACGAGCAAACGGGTCAGCTGATGGAAAGCAACTACCGTCGCCCATGGATACTCGCAATAGAATTACGCTCTTTCTTCAAGGTTTGCAGGTCGTATTGGTCTGAAAATTGTTCACCCCGAATGACGATCTCGCAATAAACTTTCATCTTTTAAGTTTTTTTTTATTCATGATTATCTCGAAAACTTACGAGTTAAAAACATTGTTTGTTTTTGAGGAAATTATGTAGGAATTTCACTTCCTAGTTAGATAGATAGCCATGTGTGTGTTTGTGTCAAAATTTCCATGAATTTATATATATAGACAAAATCTGTATATATAAATTCATGGAAATTTTGTATTCTTTTTGGATTTGGGATATTTGCGCATAAATTAAAGCTTCAAATGTTTTCATTTAGATGGCGCCAAACACTAATGCTAAGCGATAAATCAAAAACCGAGAAAAAGTTTTTAAACCGTGTGTTTGTACTTTGTGGTTATTAATAAGACTAGTTAAAACATAATATTTTATCGATTTTACCAGTTATGTTAGTCTAACAATAAATAAAATTAAGTACGTATTTTTTGTTTCAATGTGGAAGCATCCTAATTATCCTTTGAGTAACAATTTCTGTCAGGTGAGTAACGTTACTAACCGGATTTCATGTGAGTTACGGTCGATTATTTTGACTTCTACCCATGGGCCACGTGTAGATGCGTACCGCCATCGCTAGGCCAGTTCCTTTTGATGTGTGGCCGAAAAACTGACACCGACGCCATTCCACGAGCATTGCTCGCGCCATCGGCCTCCGACACCACTACGTCCTCCACACGCTGGACCTTCGTGATGGTCCACTATGACGGGCCATCGTGTAGAGGCGCTATTACTACTGATTCTTTTTTGTACGTCCATGATTGGTTCATTGAATCTTATTCCAGATATGAAAATTGTATTCCAGAGTGGAAGACGCTGGGAGCTGTGTCACAGTCTTAACTTGACTTAGTATTGAATGATTTACTTATTTCGTATTGAAATTATCTTAAATATGCCTTATTTATAAGCTTTTGAATGTATATGATTTGAAAAAAAAATATTTCCTCTCGCTCGGCGCGCCGCTGCTTTTTCGCGGCGGCGGCGGCGCGGAGGAATTGGCGGCGGCGGCGGCGCGCCGCTCAATCTACCTGGTAATCAATAGGATACCCAACTCCGCACCAACTTAGAGCAGAGGTTTCGTGTTTGGGCTCATTTCATCACCAGTAAGACGTAGATTAACAGTAAATATTTACATGCTGCTGCTGCAGCATCACCTGGATTCTATAGGAGCCGAGCTCCGTATGAACCCAAAGTGGAGGTTTCATGTTTGGGATCATATGGACGGCCTCATCCAAGAGGACATATTTTATAGACGGTATTTATTGGGATATGATCCAGTAGATAGGATTTATTCTGCACAAGTTTAAAAAGCATAAAATAAAATTAAGAAATTTAAAAAAACCCCCGCCAAAAAACTTTAAAAAGTAATGAAATAATATTTACTGACTTTAAGTTTAAATAATTCCTAAGAGTAAAGTAATATTTTAGTCCATAAATGTTGTCAAGGTGTGTCGGGGGACCGCTAATGTAGATGTTTGATTTCACATAACATTATAGTTTAAGGGTCAGTTCACAGCGACCCGAATCGAGAGAATCAGCGACTATTATGGCGATACAAAATGCAAAAGTCGCTGTTGTGGTAGTTTACTTGGCGGTCCCCCGTCACACCGTGACAACATTTATGGACTAAAATATTACTTTACTCTTAGGAATGATTTAAACTTAAAGTCAGTAAATATTATTTCATTACTTTTTAAAGTTTTTTGGCGGGGGTTTTTTTAAATTTCTTAATTTAATTCTATTCTTTTTCATGCTACACTTAGGCGTAATCTACAAAGGTTGTAGACAGTAGAGAAATCAAAGATTAGGAAATAAATACCAATTTTTCATCGATAAAACGTAAATAATAATACGTTATACTGACAAAAGCATTTACACGTTACGTATATGGAGTGTATATGGAGAACTATCTCTGTATGTAAAAAGTGTCCGCTGAAATGCGTTAAATTAGGGTGATTATTTTTCCGACCCAAATATCGACCAATAGAATTGCACCATTCGACGTCACGTGGTACAACCTACATGGTATTATACTGATAATTTTTTGAAAATTTTCTCTGGTCGTTGCTATATATAAAAAACAAAACATGATCCAGTCAAATTAACCACACGTCAAACTGACAGGTTGAATTCAATTGTGAAAATTGGAGATTTTGCATGAAAATGAGTCGATTTGGAGTTTGTTCTCTGTCCACCATCGATAAAAAAGTCAAAGGAAATGTTCCCATTAATACGGAGAAGGCAAAAAAAACAGTTTGGAACCAATTTACTACTTTTTGTACTGAGAGGGAATACACATTGAGTGCTGAAACGAGTGAAGCGCAATTGGCAAACATTATGAAAGATTACGCTTACAATATGAAGAAAATGGATGGAGAAGACTATAAGGAAGGTACAAATTCTTATTTGTTAACTGTACATTTCGTCTCATGGTGCAATTCTATTGGCCGACATTTGGGACGGAAAAATAATCCCCCGAATACCACACGAGCTTCAAAATTATCTGGCATTTCCCTCAAGGTTCCCTGCAAACAAATAAAGTCGTCAAGTTTTTCAGGTTAAAAAATCACGAGCGCGAAGCGCGAGTCCCTTCCTTCCTTCATTTGTTTGCAACGAACCTATCGGGAAATACCCGATAATTTTGAAGCTCTTGTGGTATTATAAGTGAAAATTTACCCTGTTGCTACTGTTGCGCAGTAGCAACAGGGTAAATTTAAAATTTTTAAATCATTTAGCAGCTTTTATTTCAGGTATTTTAGGTTATATTTTTCAAAATATATTGGTAAGTATTATTTATTTTGTTATTTATTTTATTTATTTATTAAGTATTTTGTCACCAGCGGCTACATTCATTCCATACCCTTTGCTGCAGCTAGCGCCACTTTCAACTGTTATTTACTGCGTACAGCTGGACACTTTTTCAAATATACCCCATATAATATAGTTCTCCTCCATCTACACTCCATAGTTACGTAGAAAAAGTATTCAAGCCTCCATAATATTCTCTATACTTTTTTTCACTTCGTATGCAATATGTCGACTTTCCGACAAGCCCTGGCACACGACAGTACGGAAGCGTTTTTATACAAATCCGAGTAACATAGGGGCTGACATTACATTGACATGCGGTCGATCACCTAGTGACGTCATCATGACCTGAGCAAGTGTCATGAGTGTCATCACAGGTCAAGTTTGTGTCAATTGTCATGATGTCAATAACTAAAATTGTTTTGACGCATCGATGACATTGTCATCATGGGTTGAAACCACTGACCTCCATTATACAAGTACTGGAGATCAGTGGATGAAACTTTTTCATCCCATGATGACAATCCTTGTTAGTCTGAACTGCAAATTGCAATGCTTGTTTGCTGAGGACTGGTGCTGAAGACTTGTAACTTTGCTTTATAGATTCCCCTTTTCGCATTTCCGTCATAATATAGCAGTGACCGGATGTCATCTTTCTATACCGGCCAAGTGCGAGTCGGACATAAGAATCCTTGTCTAAGCAGTGTCACCCCTAGACTTGACCCCGTTCCGATACAAACTATAAAAAGCCCAAGACAAAAAGCTATAATTGCTTTATATTATTGTACGGTAGTTCACACTGCATTGTTAGGGATTTGATTGTTTATTCGGTATCAATAGCCGCAAGCTCGGCCGTGGCCTACTTCACAGTATATAACTAGGAAGTATATTTCTACAATAAATTCTGAATTGTGTCAGTCCCTCGCGGCTCGCCAGACAAGCAGCTTTAAAAAAAGCAAACAGTTTGTGAAGAACAAAAAGTTGGCCCTATTTCTTGTCAAAATATGCCAAGACGAATGAGTTTAGGAAGGTTTAACAAACTCAAAGAGGTCAAGGATAAAATATGTACAGTGCTGAGTGCAGCTACCTTTCTCTATTAATTAGAGAATATTCCTAAAAACATTAACTCTCAGTAGGAACACACCGTAAAGACTATAATAGTGAATTACAAATTCGCAGTATAACTACTCAGTCCCCTGTTTTTGTCTTTCATAAGTCATAACTCATAATATGACAGACAAAGATATAATAATGCCTGACAATGACAAGCTTGCTTACCTTGTTTTGTAAATATTTTTATTAGTAAGCGGGTTTGAAGTACGAAAGTGTACTAAATCTATATCTTCATCCATATAATAGTTTGTTTGTATCAAATAGGATCCGAAGCCACTGGGCGGATTTTGATGAAATATAGCAAAGACATAAAATAGAGCACGGGGAAAGACAGAGTATGTTTTTTATAACGTGAAACTCTACGTCTACAGGATACCTACTGTCAATATTTTAAGTAAACATAGGTTTAAGGCGACGCCTTGATAATTTGGCTGTAGCGATGCCGATTTTTCTCAGCAATGACTAAAGCTAAGAAATTGAAGTTCATTGTCAGTATTCATCATGTCTTTGTCTTTGAATTGCCCATAGCATAACACGATTGGACAACTTTTATAGCACAGAATAATCAATCGAAAAGACCTCTGTAAAAAAGGGATTCCTATTTTTCCAACAGAGGAGAGTGATTTAAGGTTCCAAAATTTGTACATAAATTGGTTCAAGCATGCACTTTAATTTGTGCATAGCTTATATGAAATGTATTTATGGTTTTTAAATTATGCGACAAAAACCATTTTGTCGCTTACGCCCTTTCCATTTTTTGCTGTTCCATTGCTTGTTTTCTATGAGAGGCCGGGCCGGCCTCACATAGAAAACAAGCAATCTAAAACATATCCAACACGGTTTCTTACTTTAACGCTGCGTCACCTTAATCAATAGTTGGTGTTATAAATGCATTAAGTTCTGCCTTGACGTCATCGTTACTTAGGATAAATGCTTTCGCGGCCTTGACGCTATGAATTATCTAACGAGAACTGCTTAAATCGATTATTATAGTATTACCGCAGTATCATCATCAGCTTTGGTAATTATTCTAGGACCTTGTAAACGAAGTTTAAGACAAGACATGTTGCTGTCTTTATCTATTAAGGTGACGCAGCGTTAAAGTAAGAAACCGTGTTGGATATGTTTTAGATTGCTTGTTTTCTATGAGAGGCCGGCCCGGCCTCTCATAGAAAACAAGCAATGGAACAGCAAAAAATGGAAAGGGCGTAAGCGACAAAATGGTTTTTGTCGCATAATTTAAAAACCATAAATACATTTAATATAAGCTATGCACAAATTAAAGTGCATGCTTGAACCAATTTATGTACAAATTTTGGAACCTTAAATCACTCTCCTCTGTTGGAAAAATAGGAATCCCTTTTTTACAGAGGTCTTTTCGATTGATTATTCTGTGCTATAAAAGTTGTCCAATCGCGTTATGCTATGGGCAATTCAAAGACAAAGACATGATGAATACTGACAATGAACTTCAATTTCTTAGCTTTAGTCATTGCTGAGAAAAATCGGAATCGCTACAGCCAAATTATCAAGGCGTCGCCTTAAGTTGCCACTTGCCATTTGACTATGTCAGTAACAGTTGGATGACAATTTCATGGTTTTGGTATATAATAAAACGTCTTAAAATAATCTTCAAAATTGTTTACTCAGGAGTTGGAGATTGGTAATTGGTCTGAATTCTTTTGTAACATTTTCGGCATCTTATTATTTTTACTTACCACCATGGGGTCTTTCGGCTTTATTGAAAAGTGAACTTTTTACTTTTCACTACTCAAGTACTCACACGCACTATTCCATCTACATTTTCGGCCCATACCCAATTCTTCTCTTGCAGACTTACCTGCAAAGAGGAGAAACAAAATTATTTAAAATTACAGCAAAATTAGCTTACAAGGGAAATAAATTAGAAAGGAATCGGAGAGTCAACACTAGCTTCTTTTTTCCTAATTTTAGTCACTTCTCTACAAAGTAGACTGAATTTTAACTTGAAGAAAGTAAGAAACTTGTCAAATTATTAATTTTAACAATAACCTAAACCGTTTTAAATTAGAATTCACAACTTTTTACGTCGTATCTTCGGACATTATTAGTTATTAGATCGCCTACCTATAACTATCAGTCCCCTGTTAATGTATGCTTCAAGCCAGGGGACTTATACACATAAATTAAAAGTTTTTGCAAATGAAAACTGGTATAACACCAAAAAATATTTCAATAACACGTATTTTAAAAGTAATAAAAGTATTTTAAAAAATCGAAATAAAACCACAAAATGAAGACAAAACATTGGTGCAAAAGATGTGCGTCAGACACGAAAAATATGAATGACTACATCTTCTTTACTACAGCTTCAAAGAGTCTTGTACAAATTGTATTATTTTTTATTGTGGAACTTTATACAGACTAAATTTTAACTTGAAAAAAGTAAGAAACTTGTCAAATGAATAATAATTTTAACAGTAACCAAAACCGTTTTCAATAATCAGAATTTACAACTTTTTTCGCCGTACCTATCTTCATTCACTATTACATCTGTCACTCCTTTAAGCCAGACACAAATTGTAGCCAGCAGCGGACAAGATAATACTCGTGGTAAGACTGGTAAGACGTTGCCAGTGACATACTATGTCGTGGGAAGTCGGTTGTTACGTAACGGGCGGTAAGCCAGAAACCGCAGAGGTACACGTACTCCAAACTGAACTTTATTGTAAGCATACCGAGTTTATAATCAAACTGGAGAGTTAATGGGAACAATGCGGTAGAATATTTTTAAATGGAAACAAATTTTTTGATCAGTTATTAAAATATTTGAGATGTTATTATGATCAGTTGAAAAAAATATTGCGCAGTTATTTAATTTTCTGACGGTTGATTAATTATTGTGACTGTAAAACATGGACAGTAATAAAAAAACTATTGAGCGGTAAAAATGATGGAATGAGCAGTTCGATAAATGAATGAGCGGTAAAAATGATGGAACGAGCAGTTCGATAACGACTTAATAGAAGGCCTACTTAACCACGGATACCGAAGCGGGGGGACGGGGGGGGGGGCGCAGCTCCCCGCCAAAACAAAAACAAACACAGTCCAGAAAGTCCAAGAGTAGGTTAGGTTAGAACTTAGACCATAACGGCAGAGGGAGCCGAGCGAGCGCAGCGAGCGTGCTGCGGTAGCAGCCGGCGACCGTCTTATACTTTCGCTTTTAATGGCACGGAACCCTTCATGGGTGAGTTCGACTTGCACTTGGCCGATTTTATTATAATTTACCGCCTCATTGTAACTAAAAGAACTTCTTAGAATGAGATTTCTTACTGACAAATTCCGATTTGTTACTGCCCACACGTAACCGCTCATTCATTAATTTTTACTGACCATTTAATTATTTTACTGTTCAATAATGTTTTCAATTATCCATTTCATTATTTTTTACTACTCATTTTTGTTTACTTTACTGCTTAGTTTTAACTGCTAAACTAGTTATTAAACATGCCATTTATAATTTTTAACTTACCAAAACTGCAATTTACAACTGCTTCTTTAAATCAGTGCCTTTTTAAATGACAAAAACAAAAGAATACTATTATGTATTTAAAGAAAAGTATTGGGGAAGTTTGAATTTGAATTGGGAAAGGTAGGACCACACTTTTTAACAATTGCTGGAGCTTTAAAAGCTTTAAATTACGAAAAGGTTTACACAATATCATCGCTCTCTCAAGCGGGAGTGAGGAAGCCTATGAACGTCTTTCGATTTATGAGAATCGGGCCACTGAATCACCAATAATTTGACATCTTTTAGAAGGTTTTTCAACTTTATCTACCTGTTGTGGTACGTAGTCTCTTACAAGTTACTAAGTATAAGCTTTCCTCTGAGGCTTCCAGAATATTATCTTAAATCTTAATATTCAGTTTTCTAGCCAAGAAATTAATAAACGTATTAAATATCGGAGGTATTTACTAATAACGTTCCTTTATAGAAACCTGAATATTATAATAACATGTTATATTATCGAAATTAAATTGAAAATAGCTTGAACTAACTAAACTAGATTAATAATGTTTTTTTTATAAAAAAAAACCAGTCGTATTATATTGTTTTAAAGTTTTATTAATTAGTAACGTATAGTGCAAAATTTACTAGAAAATTGTGTTTTATTAACGTTAACTCAAATTATCACTCAAAGTATGTATCTCCATATCAAACAGCAAAATCGGTTCAGCGGTTTGGGCGTGAAGAGGTAACAGACACACAGACAGACACACTTTCGCACTGATAATATTAGTATGGATTATACTGAACTAGATTGTACAAGTACAAAATGTCTAATTGAAAAGATCACCCAGCATACAACTGGTATAGCTTGTTTGTGGATTGTAAACCGAAAACGAGTTTGGCCACAGTACTCCAGAGAATGCCACAAGGGCCTTTGGTATTGCATTCGATAATTTCGACAGCTCTAGAAACTGATGGATGGTATTTGACATAACGCGTCGCTAGTTTACGCGACGGCCGGAGTAGAGGGAGCTACTAACACATCCAGTAATCCGACCAAAATACGACATGTTGCACACGTCATAACTCATATCAGAATATGGGCGAAAACGTTGGCAAAAGTCGTTTTTGTTTACTGTCTGTTCTGGTGCTGCCGTCTACCGTGAAAACATTAAATTTTTATTAATTTTGATAAACAAAAATTTCTACCTGCTACAGTTAGAGCTAGAGTAATACTACCGAATCAATACCAAGTAACGAACATCAGAAGAGCCTTTGTATCAAAGGTCGTCTCAGTGGGCGTCGGTAATCAGTAATCACTTACCATCAGGTTACACAACGTGTGGGCGATTCCGTCGTATTGAGCAAAACAAATAATTGCAACACGTTGAAAAATTGATAACCAATATTTACAGAACGATCTTTACGATAATAGCTCTTATGTATACCAAACAGAGTCGCATTTCCAACGGCGGGGGGTAGCAGATGTGTCCGAGGCGGGTTCGGTGACCTCTCCCCTAATTTGGCTGGCGCGTTATCGCGGCAGATAATGAGATAACAATAGCCGGCGCCACGAGCCCTCAGATGGGAAGACCTCCTCTGTGCTCCTAATCTCCTGGTACCCCAAAACAAAACTCTACCAATCAGTCCCTAAACTACTAGAAAGTAGTTTAGGGATTGATTGGTAGTAGACAGTACTCAAACGGAATTCATTCATGAATCATGATAATACTTAACCCTAATTTAATGACGATTTTAACATAATAAGCTTTATAATATAATATTTCAACTGTCAACTCTTCATTAAACTCAATCATTAAAAAGTTTTAAGCGCGGCAAATAGATTTACTTTGTACTTTGGGATTGAGCTAAGGCCATTTTAATGAAAATCTGCCCGAGGTCATTGTCACGTAAATGTAAACAAAGCCATACCTGTTTGTTTGTTTATGGCAAAAGTAAAACTTTATTAGGTCGTGTTTATTTGCTTCAATAGAACCAAATATAAAATCTAAACCAGTTGAAGAGGCCAAATAATTTCAATTAACCTTATCCACGCGTCGGATTAAAATAATGAGCTGGGACAGGTGAAAAAATTAATCCTTTCATTCCCCTGTCAACATCAACATCAAGGCAGGGGACTTATACACAGTAATTATACGTCTTTGCAAATTAAAACTGGTATAACACCTAAAATAATATTTTAATAACACGTATCGTATTTTAAAAGTATTATTAAAATATTTTTTAAATATGTAATTTCGAAATAAAACCACAAAATGAAGACAAAACATTGGTAGAAAATACTGTCGCATAAGTGGGTCAGACACGAAAAATATTAAAGACAAATAAGTCATCCATCTTATGTATTGCATACTACATCTTTTTTACTACAGCTTCAAACGAGTTTTCTATTAATTTTATTATTCATTATTTTAGACTACAGAAGACACTAATTTTTGGCTGTAGATATAGAATTTAGTTCTAAATGAAAATGTCAAAAGTTATGGCTAGACTTATAGTTTGATATCATAAGAAATTATAACAAACGATGAGTTTTCTATAGCCTGAACCTTGCATGACACAGACAGTTTATTTTCAAATTCCCACTTCCTCAACTTTCGTTTGAGTCACTATAATTACGGTGACATTGTGGTAAAATCTCAATAAAAATGTGTTCTGTCTGCCAAATGGCTCCGTCTCGACAGCCAACACGGCCGGACCTTGTTTATGGCGATTCAGCTAGTTGGAGCTGTACACTGTACAGTCACCGACTTGTCTGATACTAAAATCCGAACGACATCGTAAACCAAGCCTACTACGAAACCGTTTTGAGACTCAAACAATCGAACGAGAATGCCGCGTTCCTCTAACAGCGTCACTTCACGTTTGTTAGAGTAGGACGCGGCATTCTCGTTCGATTGTTTGAGTCTCAAAACGGTTTCGTGGTACGGCTCCAGCTCTACACAGTAAAGGAGGATAGTACTCAGCACGGACGCGATGGTCCAATCTGCAGATTTTACATAACTATAAGGACACACCAGTTAGCGTTGCCTACTGTTATAGCCACAAAATATAATTCGTTGCCTAAAGCACGGGTTTACGATAGCCTCTTCAAGCCTCTCTGGATAGGCAGGCTAAGCTATGACTAAGCTATGATAGAGAACAGGCAGTAGAGATTAGCAACAACGGGCAGAATCTTTAAAAATTTATTCGGAAGAATCATATTATAATGTTTTAATAATAGCCACTATTTTTTTGTGATGTATACTGAGTGTCAGCCATGTTCAGTTGGACCAATGAAGATTCAAGACTGCTTTGACTGGTCACTCCCACATCCAAAGTGCTTGCGAGAAATACAATGTAAAGTTTGATTTTGAATTAACTCAACAATACTCATTCCGGTCCGAGTGTACTGGTTTACGTCATCTTGTTATTTATTTGTATCGTGATTGTTATCGATTCTATATTAAATTTATTTCAGTGTCTGTACTACTATAAATGTAGAAATTGTTATCAATTATCATCATCATATACTAACAAACAATCATATTAATCCTTCAGGCCCCGCGCGAGCACCGGTGATCGCGATAACAAAAGAATACAATGGGAATTCCTAAAACCTCCGATCGAAGTATTAAAACAATACAAACCAATTCAAAAACACAATCTCAGTATAAAAGAGTACACCTACATAATGAAAAGCTTCTTATACGAGAATAAAACATAAAGAAGGAAGAGCTTAAAACTTTTTATGAAATGCAAATGATAGGACATTGTTGGGTTGACGTGTGCGCATTTTTTGTTCGTCGCTTGGGGCCGCCGCGCATGCGCCGACTTAACATTGTTATGGGCAGCGAGGAGGGGTGAATTCTATTACACCGGGGCCTTAATGTGGAGGGGGGCAGTAAAACATATCCATTATATCCGGAGCCGTAACATTACGCGTCCCCCCCGCAGTAACGACCCACCGCGGGCCAAGCTACGCTGGTCCTCTGAAATCTGCGTCGGGGTACGTTTAGTTGGCGATTCGATACGCACAGTTTATTTTAAATTATTGGGGGTGGGGGTTTTAATCTGTTTTATCTTAGTGCGTTCGTAAAATTGTATGCGTTCTACCTGTAGGTCCCACCCGGCAATATCATTAAAAGTGTTATTGTAATGCTCTTCGAAATGATGATATTGTAGAGTTCACATTCTAAAAATAGGGACGAGTGCAGATGAAAATTTATGAACCATATTTTGGTGTTATTGAATGTGGCTGGCTGTTTGAAATGATAGTGATAGTTTACATTTTAAAAATAGGGACGAGTCCTGATGAAAATTAATGTAATACATATCGCGCTTTGCGTCGCGCATCGTTATGTAATTCTGTAGTTATCTCTACAATCGCAATGGACAATAGAGAGATAAAAATAGGGACGAGTCCTGATGAAAATTAATGTAATACATATCGCGCTTTGCGTCGCGCATCGTTATGTAATTCTGTAGTTATCTCTACAATCGCAATGGACAATGATTTTATGTTTCTAAACGATAACTTGACATTATCTGCATGCAAATTGCAACAAACTACTCATTTTAGTTTTTCTAAGTGTGCAAATTGTCTTTTTTGTGTAGTAGTACTAGTTGCTACAGGTAAAATAGCAAATACGGCAGTCCAACTACAGTAAAGACAATAGGCATGATGACTAATTTTTTTTCTTATTGGTAATTGAAAGACCCTTAAAAAATAGAAACATCGCTGAAAGAATGACTCTGATAGCTTAAAAATTCACCAAGATATGACAATTCAAACATCTCATAAAATAGACCTGCCCGAAACGCTCCATACAAAGTGCTACGAAAGAATGACGTCACTCTTTCGTAGTTTGTACGCATCGGGAGAGAACTTTGTTCCATAGGTATATTAAATATTGCGTTTATGAAAGTGGTTTCATAACAAAAGCTGCTTTTAATTGCATAAGTTATCGAATGGTATACAAATATTAAGAAATTTAATTGAAAAAAAAATCGACTTGATTATCCAACTTTGAAGGCGCATAACAAAAAAAAAATACAAATGCTATCAAGCTGAAATTTAAAACACTTATTTTTTACCGTGATTTCTTTATTTTATTAACAAAATTCGCTAATCTTTGACCTTGTCATCATCCCTATTGTAAGGTTCCGAGGTAATATAACTACAAGATATCCTTACAATTTCGTTTTGTCCTTCCGTCTGTTCTCCTATGATAGTGTCAGTATTCAGTAACTATAGATTTAAATTCATGAAATGATGTACAGAAATAAATAGACAAAAAGATTTTTTAATTGAATCTGCAGATATCTAAACTATAATCGTCATTCGGCATCGATTGTGCTGGAAACGGCGAAATTATGCGTCGCCACGCGTCACGCGAATTATGCGGCGTCACGTCACCAGAGATGAAAACTTTATTAATATTGGTCCAGCACTTCAGAGTAATAAAAATTTGCATACCATTATACTAACTAAATTCGTTACACTTTATAGCTAGTATAAAACGATAGTGTCGTGATTTTAAACTACGCATTTACTACGTAAAGCATATAACTTTTTAGTATAATATAGGAACAACGGGCATTGGTTTTGCATTTTGTGGAATATATTTTTTTTAGTTAGTTACTCTCTAAAGTCTATAGTATTTATTTGCAGTAGAAATTTCTATAGTAATAAAATTTATACACCTTCAAAAGCCGCAGTACGTTCTTGGGTATTATAGTGATAGAGTAATGACCTAAATTAGATTATATTGTTAGCGGACAGGGGACTGATTGCTAGCGGGTTAAACGAGTGGGTGTGTGTTACGGGGGACTGTTTCCGAATTGCTGCCTAAAAGCTCCATGGAGCTTAGTATAATAATAGTTAGTTTCGTACTAAATAGAGTTTGAACGACGTACTATCAGAGAAATTGATTCATAGGCAGGTCGGCCTACGTTATTTGGTCGAATTATGTCTAGTCAAAATTATGTCGTGATTTGGCAGCTCAACTTGAAGTAAGTAACAAAGTTACGTAGAACCCTGGTACGACATCTGCTTATCATTTATTAATTAGTTTCTAATAGTACATTTTTGCAGAAAGGGGTAACATTCTCGAATCGACTCACTTTCTCAGGCTACCGAGAATTGGCCACCCTTTTTATAGACATTCATATTTAGGAAAAAAAATTATCGTAAAGTGCTAACTCTCCATTGGTTAATAAAATATGCACCTCGATCAATGATTGCAAAGGTGTCAGAAAGAAAAAAATTACTTCCTTATTCATTTCTACCTTAAAGGTGTAAATAAATTCAATTACTCGCTATCTAATGACACGTAATACAAAGTACACTCATTAGTGGAAACACCTGGAGGCTGGAACTAAAGGGTTGTTGATTGTACATGGCTTTCCTTCCGTGACCAAATGCATATTACATTGTAACTGCAAGCAACGTGCCCATTTCCATGTACCATCGAAGAAATAGATACATAGGCGGATTTTTTCTGTCGATTGGGTTTTACATAACGCAACCACATTATGTGCGCCACCTGCCTATGATTCAACTTCTCTTATAGTGCTTTAATGTTTTAATCGTAAATTAATTCAGTAATTTGCGGAAATCCTGCGTTCATGATTCCTATTCGATTTGGATTGAAAAACTAGGCGCAGTTTTAAGAAAATTAAGAACTGCATCTGGGAATTTAGATAGCTTCCATTAGATTTGTCCACACTGGGCCTTTTTTTGTTCATCAAGGGCATGCGTTATAGCGCAGTCAACAGCGAACGTGAGGCATGCCCGTGACGCGCGTTGAAATCGTAGCGCGCGCTATGACACTTTTCTTTCAACGCGCGCGCGGGTGGATTTTGACGCATTCAATTATTGAAGATGCCAAACGAAAGCTATTAGCTATGTCCACATTATGCTATTTCATCTTCAATTTTCGTGATCTTCTTTTTATTCAACTTTCGTATGGCATATTCAATAATTGAATGCGTCAAAATCCACCCGCGTTTAAAGAAAAGTGTCATATCGCGCGCTACGATTTCAACGCGCGTCACGGGCATGCCTCACGTTCGCTGTTGACTGCGCTATAACGCATGCCCTTGATGAACAAAAAAAGGCCCAGTGTGGACAAAGCTATTCGCTAATTTCGACTGAGATGTTAGGTATCAAAGTTTTATTAAATAACATATTACATATTTAAATTCTTACATCGCTGTCGAAATTTTGGCAAATTGTCTAAGAATCCAGGCCCTTTGGGCTTTGAGTCCCTACAAATTGCGACTCACACTAGGCCGGGACTCGTAACCCCAAACTTGTTGATCAGATGACAAACGAAAAAATTCACAAGTGCCCCTAGTCTCAACAAAGGATTCAGATTTGACAGAAGTATTTTACCTGGGTAATGGCGTCCCAGAGACCATTATTATAATCACGAGTAACTGGAGGACGTGGGTTTCTACTTAAATAATTACACTTACATTAGACGACAGGGTTAATTTTGAGCCATATTTGCCTCGAAAGTCATATTAGATTATTCTTAGGGAGTTTATACTTGATGATATTAGCTGGGAGACCGAACTTTGCACAGAGTTGGCAGACAAAACAAATATAAATCTCAACAATTTACCGTTTTGCGGGGACATACCTTATGAGGTATTAGTAGATCGTATTTCTCCCACAAAACTCCCCAAATACAAAATTACTGGTAATCGCTTGTAGGCGTTATACGAGATTGTCTAGTTTACAATTTAATCCCATTTATTCCACAAACTGTACGTATGTCGCAGAAACCTTACATTTTTTCGCAACAAACCTATACCTACGTAACTCTTATAAAAACAGCTAACCCTCTCACGACAAGCAAGTTCCGTATAAAAAGTCTACAAAACGTCCAGAAAACACAAGAAAAACCATATTCTTGATGCATCTTACCAAATCAAGCCATCAGGAAGCATCGTCCACATGTTCAACGGAAAGCACTTACCAACGGAAACACCAGCTGCTTATCAGATCCTGGGCGAGGCAGGTGGGAATAATTACCCGTATAGTTGGAAATTGCATTTGCTTATCTGGAAACCGTACTATATACCCATAGGGGTACCGTAACGTCTTTTTTATCAGGCATTGGCCCACAACATGTTCCTGTGTTCTGAAAGGCTGAATCACAGCGGTAGCCACGAAAAACCTGATATTCTGAAGGGCAAGCTAAAAATGATGGATCAGCAACGAAGTAGAAGGGTTGGGTCAAAGTGTGAGCAGAAAGTTGCAATGACCAAAACTCTGAGAAAGACAGGAAAGAAAATAAAGACAGAACAAAAAAAATATGGCACGTCGAGGCAAAAAGCCTGGCCAAAAAAGTTTAAACTTTGGTACTATGTATTTAGGAACATATCATCATCATCATCATCATCATCATATCAGCCTATATTCGTCCACTGCTGGACATAGGCCTCTCTCAATGAACGCCAAGATGACCGATCTCCTGCTACTCGCATCCAACATGGACCCGCAACTAAACGGAGATCGTCGTACGTCGTTAGGGACATATTATATAGACGTAAAAATGAATTTAAATTATAATAAAGGTTTTTCTAAGAACATATTGTGATTTGTGATGTCATATTCTGAATTTCGAAATCATCGGTGCTAGAAGTTTGAACAATTGACGCTGCAACTGGAATAAAGCATATTAACGTTTACGTGACAATTTCGTATGTAATATTGTTATCGTTAACACAAACGATAAGATTTTGTTAACTTTAGACATTATGAAATCGTAAAATTCATTATTTCATAACTTCATGTTCAATATTATTTGTGTTTGTTCGTTTTCGATTTGCTGTGGTCAAGTTAATTTCGACAAGTATGTCAGCTTACTTGCAAATATTATTTGTTACATAAAACAAAAGTGATAAGTATAGCATTAAATTATGATACTTAAGAAACCTCTAGAAACCTACTTTAAAATTACGGCAACTAAAAACATTTAGGCCTACTTGCGCCAGTCCTAAGTCTGGATTAAAATAAATCTTTAGTAGAATACCATGTCATCTCCCTCTAAATATTATATTTCCGATGAAAGAGAAGGCATGATACGAATAGTGTTAACTTTGACCCACACTGGCGGAAAAGATTTAAGCTTATTGGTGAAAAACTCAATTCTAGTCATAACACAACACAACATTCATGGTCCCAATCCTTGGAACAACCTAGGTTTTTAAACAGTCGGTCCAAAGAAAACAACACTACAATCTTAGTTAAAAAAAAATCGGCCAAGTGCGAGTCGGGCTCGCTTACGAAGGGTTCCGTACCATTACAGAGGAATCAGAAAGTATGCAAAAAAATTGTTGTTTGTATGGGAGCCCCCCTTAAATATTTATTTTATTTAAATTTTATTATTATAATAATTCAATAACAAATATAATTAAGGATTTTGTGAAAATTTAAAGTTTTTAGCTGTTGTCATTATTGATTACGAGCAAAAAAAGACAAAAATATCACGTTTGTTGTATGGGAGCCCCCCTTGAATATTTATTTTATTTTGATTTTAGTATTTGTTGTTATAGCGGCACCGGAAATAAACAATCTGTGAAAATTTCAGAACTCTAGCTATAGCGGTTCTTGAGATACAGCCTGGAGACAGACAGACGGACAGACAGACATCGAAGTCTCATGAATAGGGTCCCGTTTTTACCCTTTGGGTACGGAACCCTAAAAAGGTTTTTCTTTAGACAATGAAGTTTTGATATTGTCTACATCTCTCATAACAAAGTATATGTCATTCGCCTGGTAGTGCAATCAGTGCACCTGCATAACAGGTGTTATTAATGTGGACGCGTCAATAAAATACGGATTTAGCCCGGCCGGTAACCGCAGGCTCGAGACAGGATCTCGCCGTCATATTCCAATATCAATAAGTGTCAGTCCCCCGCCAGAACACTCAATCTGCTGTCAAATCGGTGAAATATTAAAAGCTGGCAGATAGACCTTAAGGCCGTCCCCCGAGCAAACGACCATGGCCATACATTTGCCGCGTTCGCGTTGCCGAGATTGCACCAAAACCCTATTTTTTTTTACTTATTCAAAATCGTCCTAAAAAAAATTAAAACGGGGAATATGTAGTTTATGACATTGTCGATCTATTGGCGTGTGTTTCAAAAAGTAATTTGTAAATCCTAAGGAGATGCTGAATGTATGCTTGAATTTTAATAAATTGGTTTTACTTTGGAAGCTGATATCATGAGTATAATAAACAAAAATAGAAAATTTAAAACGGGGAAAGGAATGTTGATATACTGAAGATTATTGCTGTATTTTTATTATAACTTCGAAGCTTTCAAATTATGAGTTTATAAGGCTTTAAATACGGTAAATTACGGAATCTCCGTAGGGAAGGCCCTTAATGTGTAACCTTGTAACAAATGAATGGTTGAAGTATAATAGCATTCTTAATAAATAGTGTAAAAACTTTTGAAATAAGATCCAAACGTTTGTTTCATTTTAAACTCTATATTTTAAATAAAAAAATGTTGAAGTCCAATTCAATTTGTTGCCACTAACCACATAATGCAGATTAAAAAAAAGTTGGCACCAAAGTGGTCTTCGCTAAATGAAATTAAAAAAAGAAAACCCCTTCGTTTTAAATATTTAAATATGGAATATGGAACACTGCTGTGGGCGTTCGGCAAACAGGGTTGCGATAATCTGGTAAACAAACAAGGGTAGAGCAGAGGGACACAAATTCTGTTAGAATCGATTAAATCTATGCACGGAACAGCCATGGACACAAATGGATGGTTTCCTGCATGGGAAGTATGCAATCAAAGTGTTAAAAAGATGACAAAAGCAAAAGCTATACACATGGCATTACAGGACAAACGTGGCCAAATGTAGCTATGTATTAATTCTCCAGATTAGGCATTGGCGTGTCCTTCCTGATGCGTCATGTAGTGATCACCGCTTATTGGTGTACGAGTTTTCTCGTGCGGTCCCGAGTGATACCGTAGTCAATTCTAATGACTATAAATACAATGTAAAGAACGGCGATTGGAATTTATTCCGCTCCCTCATTACCGCTCATGCCGGAGACTTCACTCGGCCGGATTTAAACGTCAACGAATGCGCGGAAATAATGACAAACACATTTGTTTACTGTGCCGATGTAGCTTTGGGTCGTAGACCTCTTAAAAAAGATCACAACTGTAAATGGTGGAACAGTAAACTTCTTAATCTTCGTCGGGAATTTAGAAGGGCCAGGCGCAAAATTAATAATCTTCGTAAATCTGGCCTCAATCGTTCGGATGATTATTACATAATTAGTTTAAACAACCTACGCATTTCAAGGTCACGCTATCGCGCCGCCGTTATGTTAGCAAAAAATAATATGTTGAAGAATGCCGCGAACAGACTAGATAAAGAGGGCCCCTGGTCCTCTTTATACCACGAGCTTAAGCCCAGTAGTAGTAATGAGCCAAGCTTTTTCTCAAATATTAAAATTAACAACTCTTACACTTGTAGTTTAGACGAAACGGCGAAGGCATATCTAAACGTTCTCATCCCAGACGACGAGCCCTCCTTGGATGATGAACACCACCGCGACATTAGGAGTAGAATGTTAGACCCCATTCATACTCCGGTCTCAGATTTACCAACTTCGGAGGAGTTTAGTAAAATAGTAAACCTTTTGTCTATAAAAAAATCTGCGGGCGAGGATAAAATATCGAATATTATGATAAAACAAGCGTGCTTAGTGGCCAATTCATCGATTCTACATGTTTACAACAGATGTATCGCAGAAGGTACATTTCCAAAAATTTGGCGCACCGGTTGCTTAAAATTAATACCTAAAGCGGGAAACAAACCTCCAGACGACCCAAAATCTTACCGTCCGATAACGTTACTGCCTTGCTTAGGTAAATTACTAGAACGTCTCATCGTACCTCGCCTGCTACCCGGTGGCCCTAAATTTCATAGTCATCAGTTCGGGTTCACCGCCGGGAAATCGACTGTTGACGCGGCTATGGAAGTTAGAAAAATAGTAAACCTTTCGGAATCGAAATACGTGGTCGCACTTTCATTAGATATCTCCGGCGCGTTCGATCATGCGTGGTGGCCGATATTATTATTAAAACTAAAAAATCGAGGTTGCTACTCTAATATTTATGCCATAATACGTTCTTACTTTTTTAATGGTCAAACTAAGCTTCGACTTGGCCATTGTACACACGCCAAAGATTTAACTTGCGGCTGCCCTCAGGGCTCTGTTATCTCGCCAAAACTATGGAATTTCGGATTTGATGATTTATTAAGTCTTCCCCTACCACCGCTGTCGGCTACGCCGATGACGGTTTTCTCATCGTTCAAGCAAATTCATGTTCCGAAATTGAATCTAAAGCCAATGATAGTCTTAATTTAATATCGAGCTGGGGTAAACGTAATCGCCTGAAATTTGCCGCGGATAAAACTTACCAAATTCTTTTAAAAGGTTCCCTTATATCTTCCCCTAGCATTAAACTTGACAATATTAACGTTAAACGCAAACAGTCGCTCTGTTATCTTGGTTTTTACTTGGAAAATAAATTTACATTTTTAGAACATATAATTCAAGCTGGTGAGAAAGCGAAGCGCAATTTTTACTCCTTTACCAAAATATCTATGTCGACATGGGGCCTCTCTTTCAAAACCCTAAAATTAATTTACACCGCTACTTACCTAGGAAGCATTTGCTACGGGGCCCCCGTGTGGGCCGACAGAGCAACTATCGGCGCGGCTCGTCGCAAGTTGCTACAAAGCCAACGTCTTGCTCTTATATTCTTATGCAAAGCTTACAGGACCACAAGCACCGAAGCCTTGCCTGTGTTAGCTGGAGTTTTACCCGTTGACCTTGAGATTCAGCGTCGTGCGACATTGTATTATCATAACAAAAACATTGACAACCCGTTCTTTTTAAGCGCTCGCGATAAAATTAAAATAGCAAGATTGTTTGAACCTTTAGAAAACTCTGTGCAAAGCCTAATCTCCGAATGGCAGTCGCGATGGGACTGTTCCACCAAAGGGCGACATCTTTATAATTTTTTCTTTAATATTCGTGAACGGCTATCCAAACATTGGATGGATATTGATCACTGCGTTTCTCAATTCCTGACCGGCCATGGAAATTTTAAGGCCAAACTTTACGGATTTAAACTAGTGCCTTCACCCATGTGCGAGTGCTCGACCGAAGACAACATGTTTGAACAAACCGCTCATCATGTTCTCTGGGAGTGCAGTCTCTGGCAGGACGAAAGAACTACTATGCTAAACAACCTATTCTGTACATCTGGAGTCGCATACTACGGTGATCTCGTGGACAGCGCTAGGAACTTCCGTGCCTTCAAGCGTTTTTGTCACAATTATTATTGGCAACAGTCAAACACAATAAACTCCAATATTAGCTTAGCTTAGGAGTCACAATTATTAACCTCATTTCCGTGGTGCTCGTCCTAAAGTTGTTTGACTTTCGGTCATTGCAACTTTGTGCTGTCTCCCGCTTTTATGGGGAGGGAAATTGGAATCTTCCTACTCGTCCTATTTTCTTCTGATTAATTTCGTTGCGGGTCCCAAGACAGTTTTAGCATGTCCCTCGGGCTCCCTGAGATCATATCAAAGGGTTTTTGTGGTTGGATACCGCTGTCGATCCTGGCGACACAGGAGATACAGTGGTGGGAATGTGTGGTGGGCCAAAGCCCGATAAAAAAAATGTATTAATTCTATTCTTTCTGGGGCCATTTCGTATGTCTTACTTTAAATAAACCTAGTTACTAATAACTGGTCTGTGCCATATTCTGAGATTTGAATCTTTGATAAAAGCTTTAAAGTTTCATTCATCGGAATTTTGTATTATTAAGGGAAAATACCTAATGGCAGACACTTTAAGGAAACATGAAACATTTGAATGTTATAAAATATATAATTTATGAAAATAAAGGATTGATAACTTCTTCCATGTCTTCAGTAACTCTTACAAAATAAAACTATTATAATTATTCTCTGACAAATCAATAAAAAAATATATTATTGGTCTCTTTGTAAACTTAGTCATAAGAGCTAATAGATGACATCACAATAAGCGAACATCACTAATAGTAGACACCAATATGAACTAATAGTTGACATAGAACATTCAATTACATTTTACATTTTTCATATTATTAGGTCTTTATCTGCCGTTTTTCAAAAGATTTCATTTACTTCATCATAGTAACTACATGCATCAGAAATATTATCCACGTTGTCTCCAGATTCTATTGATTCTTCTTCCATCCTGAAACTATCCTTCCTTTTATTTTTATTTTTCATATTTTTTTCCTAGCAAATTTATTTTCAGTCTTTAGTCTCCATGCTTCTTTTGCCTCTTCTTTTTTCTTCTTTCTGTTCTCAGCTCTCCTTTTTCTTCTTTTCACTGCTACAAAACTAAAGCAATCGATTTTTAGATCAGTACAAGGTCTAATATTAGACACCATGTCAATTTTTAGGTACAGTAGCTTTCTAAGTTCTTAGTTTGTTAATAGAATTGTATTTTTAGAGAATAGTGATGATATTTGCAGTAGAATAAAGTACAAAATAACTTTAGTATGTATTGCAAAACTAAAAGATGAGATCCATGTCATCTATTAGGTTTTTTACATTTTCAAGAACTAATAGTAGACACCCTTTATATTGTTAGGGAAAATGGAGAAAAGGTCATAAATAAACATTAATTAGTGTAAACAACATGACCATTAATCCAATGAAATCAATAGAAATTACAAAAAATCTAATAAATGTATTCAAAACTTACGTGCAAAATTTCGCCTATTGCAAAATTTGCAAATGCAAAATTTAACCTATTTGCTAAGAAATTGCCGAGCGCGTGTTGACGCGGTCACATCATTTACGAAAACTGATCCCATTTTAAATTTTGTTCCCGAAGGCGCCCCTAATATATTTTTTCACATCAACAGATAGCATAAGAAGCTTATAAAATTTACAGTGTTGAGAAATAATTGGAGTAATTCTTATTTTTATGACATTTTTGTCATAAGTGTCATCTATTAGTTCAGTGTCTAGCATTAGGTCTTTTCCCTTAAAATGATACAGCTCAGACTCCCTAGAAATACTCACTATAGTTAAAGTTCAAGATCGGTATTCTGTCTGTACCATGCATCGTAGATATGGATTCATAGACAGTTGACGGACCTTCGTCAATTGGTCGGTTTATGTCAATTCGATGTTAGAGCTGTGATCTGTAGAATGGGTTTGAGATAACGCGACCAAATTACGTAGGTCCGCCATCTATGAATCAACTTCTCTGATAGTACATATTTTATTGTACTGCTTGACCAATCGAGATTATAACCTTCACCATTAGATAATTCGTTTACAACCTTAAAATAATTGTACCAAGTACCAACACTACCAACACAATACAAGAGCACGCGCGTTTCCAGTATCACTTGACCCCTCAGTTGAAATAACCATTCCCCGGAACGACCCGGTTTATGGGCTTAGAGGGGGGCGCGGGGGGTCGCGGTACGGTGGTACCACATGTGCCAGATAAGCGTCTGAGGGAACTTGTTTTGATAACAAACGATTGTCTGGGCGACGCTGGGGCCTGGGGTCCGTATTGACGACTCAGAATGTACAACCTAAAGATGTTTTAGGCAGCCATTTTGTTTTTCGTGAAAAAAAGTAAAAATAATACAGTTCTATTTTTGAAATGGATGAAATATCAGCCAAAAGTAATAATTATGGCAAGGTGAAAAAGTTACCAAAATCACTTTCGAAAAGTTTTGTATAAGTACCATTTATTTTTGAATTTAGGGTCGTTTTTGTGTTTAATATACTTATTATCAGCAGATGTTGCACACCCGTATAAATAAACGCTTTTATTAAATTAACTAATTATGTAAATACCGGTTACTCATGTCAATTACAGGAATACGTATGCAAATGTTAAAACCGACCAGAGCCTCGATTCTACCAGAAAAATGCAGTTTCGTTCCTTATTCCATCTAGATTCTAGACCGTTTCCTATCAAACTAGAAAATTCTCACAAAATATCAAACCTACAAATCTTCAAAAGTCGTTTGATGTTTGTTTGATGTAGAGGATATTTGCTGTGTGATAAGAAGCAGACTGGATCAAACGAGATACGTAGCTGCATTGATATAGATTATAGTAGAATAGGAGCTCTGCAAACACTCGCAGACCAATTAAGAGCGGGCCAATGCAAAATGCACTCCCCCGACGCACCGACATAAATCGTCCTGCTAATTCAGAGCAGAGGACTCCCAACTCAAGGGAGTAGGAGCCAAAGATCGATATCGAGTTCTCCCCACCACCAGCTTACCCTGACCCCCGCAATACTCGTCGATGGCCGATTATTTACGGGCGCAGGGAGCCGCAGGGGTCACGTTACGCTGGTAGTGCGTTTACGACAGATCGTGAGTCGTGACGCATCTGTTACTTTAAATTTTAGTATGTTATGAACTCTGGGCGGTGGAGAATACGAAATGAGCGACATTGTTTCACGTTGTTACGGGTTTATGCTTTCTTAGGCCTGACTCGACGAAATGACAAATAAGAGCTTTGGAGTTACTTATACATTGTTGGCTGTTTTATTAAAAATTCTATGATTACTCAGTAGCAAATAATATTTTAAAACATTTGTAATTACTTCTTCAAATATTAGGTAAGTATATTAATAAAATAGCTGTTACTAAATAAAAAGTAGCAGGTGAAACTTGCAACTTACTGAAGGATGTCTTTGCCACGATTCCTGTTTAGATTTAAAAAAATAATTTAAAAGTAGAATAATTATACGACAAACGAAATCGGTTTAAAAATGGAATATTTATAAACAAGATGGCCGCGTGCAATATTTTGTGGTGTATAAAAGTGAATACAAAGTTGTGAATAGAGTTCAAGGAATTGTACTTTTATAATAAAAATATAGTATACTTACTAGATAATATAAGATCTTTACGACGCTCTTGCCTACGAATAAGATTTAAAATTACAGCTCAACACCCGAGGCTAATGTTGAAAATTGCTTTGAGGTTTTATGAACAAAATACAATAGTGAAGCCATTGTAGTTTCCTCGTTCATGGCATATGGGCCTCTATTCCGCGTTAACAAGGTTCAAATTACACCACCCCTCGTCTCTTTGTATTTCAAATAAAGAAATTCCCGTAGTAGTTTTTGTTATTAGAAATCTATTTGTATGCGCTTTTATTTTATAGATTGTAATGTTAAAGTTTTTAAACTCATTGTAATTGTTACGTTGACAGTTTTCCATTAACAAGTCTAAAAGAAAATAATAAATATCAAAATCGCCTTTTAAATAAAATTAAAAGGCGATTTTGATATTTCGTGTTTTTTTTTTCGATTCTTGATGTTCGTGGTCAAGACTTTTTTAAACTCATTGTAATTGTTACGTTGACAGTTTTCCATTAACAAGTCTAAAAGAAAATAATAAATATCAAAATCGCCTTTTAAATAAAATTAAAAGGCGATTTTGATATTTCGTGTTTTTTTTTTCGATTTTTGATGTTCGTGGTCAAGACTAAGTGTCAACAGCCATAGTTGTTAGTAAAATTAAGTCCGTCCTTATTTCTAACTCTTCAACTTGTCTATACTCTACATGAGGAAATTAACGTTAAACAATAATATTATTAAATTTATTATGTATTATTATTACCTTCCTCTTAAATCATTTTGTCTAAGTATATAGGTTAAATAATGAATATGGTTAAGTATTCGTTAAGTTGCATCAAAGTCAATTTAGGCTGTACATAGAGTTCTTAGTTCTTACCATCATTTTCGTAACACAAAGAAAATCACCTCACTTTTAAGATTTTTCAAAAGATATCACTTTGATTCACTATGAATATTATGCTTTCACACCTTTTAACCGACATTTCAAAAAGAGGTTCTTCCTTGTACTTACCTGAAACAAAATATAACTAATTAGTATCATAAAGTAGAGTAAGTACAGAATAATAGCGAATAGACATCAGTTGTTTATGTGGCTTCCAGAGAAGCCCTCTTGATGATGGAAAACCGTGAGCGAAGCCAGATGTGTTAATAAATATAAATACATACTTAACATTAAATCTACTATGTATAGTTAATATAAGTATTTAATATAAAGTCGAATAAAAGTCCTCAAAGGTAAGAGAAAGCTCTATATACTTAATATGAGCGTGTAATCTCTGGCTATACTATTAGAGTTTCAGAACACACCCAACGCTACAAAGTTGACCTCTGTGGCTCAGTTGGTGGCGCGTTGGCAGCGCAAGCCGGGGGTCGCGGGTTCGAATCCCGCCGACGGAACAAAAAATTTTCAATGTTCCTGAGTTTTGGATGTGTATTAAATATATGTATGTTATAATAAAAATCTTAAATAATTATGTATATGTATAAATTGTACAATATAAAAGTATTAAATATATTTCCGTTGTCTGGTACACGTAACACAAGTCCTTCAGGTATTTAGCACGGGGCCAGACTGACGTGGTGTGAAGCGTCCATAGATATTATTATTTTAAAAAAAATTAATCCAACAACCCTCATGTATTAGACTTTAGAGTATCTCCAGCTGTGAAAATGAACAGACCTCTTGAATTAAGAGGAACCGTATGAGATCTCAAAAACTCATCTCAAGTGCTAGTTTCCGTTTTACTTTTGAATTGGGTGTTCCATAGACATGAATTCAATTAAGCTGCCTAGTGTTTAATTGTTAATACTCTATAATAGGGAGTAGGGCTATGCAGCAAATATAGGTGGCAAACCATGGATAGAGTCTAAACACAATACAAGAAGACCAATTTAAAGTTTTCCTTTTCACAGATAAAAGATCATAGACGAATATACTCTTCAAGTTCATTATAGCTTGCATTAGACCATCATGATTGGCCGCATTAAATCAGAGGTAGAGACTAAGAGAATATTATCTTATATGCCCAGGTTTCTGTTTTTTTTTACAGTTAGTCTATATTCTCTTCACTAGTCCAAACACTGACCAATCAATAACGTTGTTGGTTAGGTAAACTCCTGTCAAAAAAGCTCAAAAGCCGGCCATTAGAGATGTAGAGTCGCCATAACGAACAAAAGACCAAGGGCCTGTTTCACCACTTCCTGATAAGGTGCAAGATAGGCTATCCACAAGCACAACTAATTATTTGACAGATGCTCCATACTCTATCTGTCTAGTTAAGTTGTGGATAGCCTATCCGGCACTTATCAGGAGGTGGTGAAACAGGCCCTTAGTAAAACTATCCCAGATTTGTTAAACTATCACTCGACAGTTCATTGTTTCTTAAATTCATTTATTTGATCTCTTAAGTATAATTTACACAGAGCCAGTACTGGCTGCCAATAAGACTGGCAGCCAGTATTGGCTTGGCATATGCCGCGTGTGAACAGTTTTTCAAGCCAGGCCAAACTGTTCACACGCGGCATATGCCAAGCCAATACTGGCTGCCAGTCTTATTGGCAGCCAGTACTGGCTCTGTGTAAATTATACTTTAAGATTTTAAAGAATTTTCAATGTCCTAGACCCTGGTGGTCCAATTTTAAGAAAAACCATAACTTAAGACCATAGACTATTGTTCTCCGCAGAGAAAGCGACGCATCAAAGGCACGTCAATTTGAAATTAGAATGAACCGAAACGGACGAATCACGATTAGGTAATCATGACTATTCAATAAGTTAATCGTATTCATGGAAATTTTAATAAATTCTGTGCTTTATTTATATGGGTGTAGAGTTTAAGTTGTGGTGCCGTTATTTGGAACTAGGTCAATCCAAAAAGTTAATGATTAAGGAGGATTTAATCGACGAATTATTGACAGATGGAAACATCTCTTTCAACACAACTCTTTCATTATAACTTTGTAAATTGTATCCCCTATGCTCTACTAGCTAGAATCCTAGAGGCTCTACTTACGTAGCAATTTTTGAGTAATCTACTAATCTTTGGCTTGACTTATAAAAAGATGCAGTTCTTAAGGATAACCAGAAATCGACAGCCAGTAGAAAATTCAGAGCACTGTTTGAGCCCTGAACTCGACTTTCGAAGGAAATAAAATTCATCGCTCTCAATAACACCAGTCTAGGAGCGAGCTGGCGATAGGCCGTGCGTCCGCCATTTCATTTTGCTCTACGCCACCACAAAGCAGCGGTGGCATGGTGGCATGGGTCGCTAGACCAATGTCGCTAAAAATAAAACCTACAGCCTTTATAAAGTGGCATTTTATTTGAATTTTTTCGGTGAGGTCCCAGTGACGTAGGCAGTGGACAAACGCCACAACTAAAATTCTGTCGTGTTAACATTTATCCACAATTACATGTGGAGTTGTCACGAACGTGTGTAACAGGGGTGATGAGCTGATAACAGTCATTAGCATCTGTCCAACA
Organism: Polyommatus iphigenia; assembly: GCA_963422495.1. NCBI lineage: Eukaryota > Metazoa > Arthropoda > Insecta > Lepidoptera > Lycaenidae > Polyommatus > Polyommatus iphigenia. The sequence continues at coordinate 2,316,793 of OY730180.1, forward strand.
CTTAATTACACCTAGATACACGCAGCCGGCTATTCTGGTGACCAGTGAATTAGGCGAGCTCTTATCGAGCGAATTTGACGTGAGAAACGATGCGTATGGACTTTGGGATGTAGCCGTAAAATAATATATTTATGCGCCGTAGGTAGCGTAAAATAACATTAAAGCTAAGTTGACAAACGTTGCCGGTGGCCCAAGGGTGGTTAAAGAACCTATGCCAATGCCGCAACACTTGAGAAGAAAGGGGACTCTTTTGGTGTTGCGACTTGCAAATCCATGGGTGGCGGCTAACGCGTAAGGGAGATCGCAGACGACAGACTTTGTGCGATCAAAGTCTGCGGCTTCCATACAATCTGATGGCGCGCGCCATGCGGAATGTATGTAAGCCGCAGACTTTGATCGCACAAAGTCTGTCGTCTACGATCTCCCTAAGGCGATTCGTTTCCTAATCTATTGGGTATTAAAAATAATTTGAGACGAATTAATCTCAAAGTTCGCGAGATCGTGCAATCTCAGTCCTTTCAATACCAAATCTGTGTCAAAAACCAGCTCAGTTAGCGTAAAATTAGTCTGTCGAGTGTCCCGCTTTCACAAATCATTCGCTCCACTAAAAGTGCCCATTCACCATCCTGCATTGCAGTCCTGCTGCAGTCCGCCGTGCAGGCCTGCAACACCATTCACTATCCTGCATAAGCCGGCGGACTGCACGCAGGACTGCAATGCAGGATAGTGAATGGGCCGTTTTAGGGTGCGTGTGCAAGGACTATTTAGGGACTAGTTTACCCCACACGCAGATAGATCGGGTTACATGCACCTCGGGAGACTGACAGGTGACATGTCATTACTCATCGTGTGTCGTCTTACAGGATAATATCACCCTTCTCGGGAAACAAAGAAGTTCAGAAGAATTTAGGCTTCATTGTAAAGTAAACGTTAACTTCTAAGTTGCTGGCGCCAATTGATGTAAGAATCAGTAAGACTAGACTGATAAGTACACAAAAGAAGTGTACAAAAAGTAGTTTAGGAAATAAGTATAGAATTTGGCAAGGTAGAGTCACCGCCTTCGAAGTAGCTTTGTCAAACCATTTTGACTAAAAAGTTAATGTAGAGTTCTTGATTTCTTGTAGTATAAACGTTTTTCTCACCAATCCTAAACAAAAAATAAAATGTAGAGTTCTTGTATTTTAAACTTTTCTCTACATAAGAACCCTAAACAAAACAGCTACATTTTCAGAAATATTGCGTAATACGGCTCGTATTATACTGAAAATGTAGGCCGGACAAGTAATACGCCAGAATACAAAACTTGGCGTCGCTGCAGTCGTCAAAATGTGTGCACATGTGCCCCGGCTCGCGTTGCAGGTAGATATACAAAAAATCAAATAAAAACGCACCCCGAGGGGGTATAAATGTATACAACTTTGAACTCTACCACACGCGGAATAGAATTTATTTTCGGTTTTATTTCACCGCGATGCAGGGGTCTAATACCCGATGCCTTTTTTCGATTTATTTTAGGGCCACCGTAATTAGCACGTTTTTTATGTCTAGTCCATCGACCATCGCATTGATTAATAATGATACTTGATAGTAGATAAGGATTCTGTACAAAGATCGTGAAAAAAAAAAAAACAATTAAAAACGAAACATTCAGAAAGTAGATTGAATTTAGAAAACACTCAAAATGGCGGCCATACGTTTTTCCAGACAACCATATTTTAAAGTACACGCCTTTTGTATCCTAGAAATCATGTTATTTTTTGCTCTGCCAACACTAAAACGCGTGTTAGAAAAGGAACAGCTCTGTATCAAGGCTGTCGAAGGCAAAAAACGAGGCGACAGCACGCGACAGGCGGTAATGACTCTGATACGATCACGATAATTACGAGACAGAGTCGTCAGTCGTCACGAATCCAGTGCGTAATCATATTTCATCATCATCATCATCATCATGAGCTTGACGTTAGGTATTTGTCAATTGTCATCAAAACATAATGGGGTAAATTTTGTAGAGTAGGTAGAGTTTACATAGGGTATACAGAAAAGCAGAAAGTAAGACTTACGTTATTTGGGTCGTGCTATGTCAAATCCTACGAAAGCACATCAGTATATTGACTTGGGTCCAAGACCCAAGTCAATATTACTCGTACCTTGGTATAACCCGACAAAATTATGTAGGTCCACCCTTTACCTATAAATCAGTTTCTCTGATGGTTCTTTTCTCATGGAAACAGTACGTTTTCCGAGATAAAAGTAGGTGGCTAGATGTTATTACGTAAAAATTTTTTGAAAATCGGTTCAAAAACGGCGTAGTAATCGTTGAAAATACCTACAAAAAAAAACCACAGCCGAACATATTATAACCTCCTCCTTTTTGGAAGTCAGTTAAAAATAGCTTGATGCTTTTTCATAGTCTATGAATTCGTCTGCTTTTATTTCTCGGAATTGCTTTGAACTTTGACCCAGAAAACCTTGCATGTTTCCTAGCACTTGGAACCTGCAGATCGTTCTAATAATTGCCTCTGCGGTTTCAGGATTTATTTCGTTTGTAACTACACTAAGGTTGTAATAAATCTATTAATCTAGATCCCATTTGTTTCTTTCGGTATGTACTGTGTAGTAACTGTGATAGCAATTTAGTACACGCGGAAGATAATAAAATCTGCCAATGCGAGTCAGAGTCGCGCAAGTAGAGTTCCGTACAATTATAGAGCAAAATAAGGGGAAAATTACGTTTTTTAGAAAATATTAACCCCCGACAAAAAGCAGAGGTGTTAGTTTGACTTTGTAGCATTTGTTTTTTATTTGTTTTAACTATCGCGGCCCTTGAGATACAGCTAGAGTCTAGACTCTAGACGGACAAACAGGAGCGAAGTCTATCATAGGTATTGGGTACGGAACCCTTAAAAATGGCTGTAATTCGAAGAAAAAGAAGCCAATGATGCATTTTTCTCCGGTCAGTATAGACAAATTGATGGCATTCCCCGCGGTGTCCACATGGCCGCCGTATTTCCAACATGGCGTTGTAATGCCAGATATTACTCTTCACGATTTAAAAATGCGCCACATTATTTATTTCGATGATTTAATGATGCCACGTAAGTTAAGTATTATAATGTTTTAATTTCGATGCCCATCTATACATAATATAAAAGAAGTGTCGCTGTCTGTCCCTATATTATGCGCTAAGATCTTTAGAACATGCTACTGATTTAGATGTCTTTTTTTAGGAGATAGAGCGATATATAAGAGTTTATGTGCATAATATAACGTGTATGGAAAAAACAACTGGTTTGCGACTTGCGAGTTGCCTAGTTCTATTAAATAGGCCCTCTTCTATAATCAAAATAAAGAGGCACATAATCGCATACTTGAAACATTTTAAACTTTTGTGACTTTACAATGTAGTACTGTAACTCATCGTATGGCGTTATTTGTTATCGAACCATTCAAACTCAAACTCAAATTTTTTTTATTCAGAATAAATTTTTGCAAATATTTTCTGAAAGTCTACATGATGCCTACCACCGGTTCGGGAACTAACCCGGCGAGAAGAACCGGCGTAAGAAACTCGCAGGGGGCCCACTTTATTTACCAAAAAAAGTGAGAAAAAAATTAATCTTTTAAAATAAAGTTTACAATGCTGTAACTTAAAATTATAGAATGTCAACATACATACATAATTGTAAGTCATAAAATAATGTAGAAGTAGCCTTGCAAGCAGCCATCCTACTCCCAAGATGTGCCGTCGTTTATGAAATCATTGACCTTATAATAGGCTTTGGCACACAAACGTTCTTTGACTACTTTTTTAAATTTATTAATGGAAAGATTTTGAACTTTTTCTGGGATTCATTAAAGTATATTTCCGTTCGTCCAATATCCTGCCAAAGGAAACATAAACCCTTCTCTGGTGTGGACGAGGCTGCCAAATCACTGTGTACACATTGGCACGGCCTCGGAGACCCTTGCCAAGTCGCGCCAGGTGCCAAGCGTCTTAGGGTTTTTTATTTGTGCGTCGTATTATAAAGTCCAAACGGTTAGGCACAAAACTTCATATAGAATGTCAAAATTTGTATTCTGTGCCTTGTTCTCTACCATAATTCAGCTTTGAGGTTTTTTTTTTTGTAAAAGTATTGACAAGGTCTACTTGTCTCTATCTGGCAAATTGGAAACGTCACACGACAGATAAAGACAGCGGACTTTGAATAGTTGCGACTTGCGCTGTTAGTCTGTTACTGTTAGTAAGTACTACATATTTTCTTTATGGGGTAAAATATTTTACAAGTTAATAAGGCTTAGATTATATCCATACTAATATTATAAATGCGAAAGTATGTCTGTCTGTCCGTCTGTCCGTCCGTCCATCTGTTACCTCTTCACGCCCAAACCGCTAAACCGATTTTGCTGAGCATGGAGATACTTTGAGTCTCGGGAAAGGTCATAGGATACTTTTCATTCCGGTAAAATGTAAGTACAGTTCCCGCGCGATAAATGAATTTAGGCACAATGGAGTTGTGGCCGTCATCTAGTAAATTATAGTTTTATGAAAGAAAACTCTTTTTTCTTAACACAATATATAATATATATGTATAACCTTTTATTATTGCTTTAGCTTCTCAACCAGCTATAAAACCTCCTTGTCTCCAGAAGAAATCTCTAAAATAAAGAAACTGTTTTGTTAGGACCGCCTAAACAATTTATATTTTTTTATCGCCCCGGCAACATGAAAGCGGGCGCGCAACAATAAGTCATCAACCAAAACCAAGAATCAAGATGGCGTCGTAGGGCAGGTAACAGCAATTTATTTAATATTGATACAAGTTATTGCTCAAAATTACACATGATTGTTGTGGCCGGCTCTCCATATTTATAGCTTGATAGCTTTACCGACTGCGCACAATTAGAGGTGGTTATTGTAAATTGCATATGAGTTACATTTTACTCGTGGGTGCAAGTTGCAACAATGGATGATTTTTTGTGTGTCCACATGTCTTTTCGGTTTACAAAGAATTTTTAGTAACAATCGAATCGTAAATAAGGGTGATTCTACAAAAATTGGGTAACTCGCTGTCACCAGTCAATATATATTAAATCACATTATATTTTAAAGATTTTATACTTAATTTTAAAAGTATGTAATCTCCTTTAATTGGTCACTCAATTTCAGATACGTAATTTAATTAGAAATTGTATAAAATTGAAAGAGTATACTCAAAACGTCAGTACTTTGGCCTGTCACAAACCCAAAAATGTTTAATCAAGAGACTGTACATAAGATTTTACGATTAATTTCAGAAAACTCGATATATAATTACAATCTTTAATGTACGTAATTATGAATGTCAGGAATTTCATAATGTAAAAATATTTACAATGTCTTTAAAAAAGAGAGGAAACTTTGTCATAGGTTTCATTCGTCAGTCCTTTGTGTAACTTTCAAATGCGAAATTTTTCACCAAAAAACACGTATACATGGTCAAATACCTATTAATTATGTTAAGTTGGTAATGTTGTCAGGTAAGAACTGCAGAATTTCTTTGCCACTATTACAGTATGAGTGCTAGCTCGTCGGATATGACATAATCTTGGGCAGGGCCAGTCAAAAACTCAGTACTGTGGGTAAGTCGTTAATTCCTTATAAATCTCAATTTTATTTTGATTTCCATACTGTTTACTATGATTAGTAAAAAATTAATATATTGATATTAGAAAATACGAAAAGAAACATTAACTTTAATTATAACCTTAAATTTATGTCGAAATCATCAGTCCTTTGGCGTCAGTCCTTTGCCTGAAATCGTGCCAACGGACTGACATATTGCCAGAGTACTGATGTTTTTTTCTTTAAGATAACTTTTATCACAACAATTAAGGTGTGTGAACCATTTGTTTATTTATTTTAGTGTAATACATAATGGCGCCTACCACAAAAGATAAATTAGACCGAAGGATAATATATTAAATACGAAAAGAGAAGCTGAAAGACTTTCTTGCCCAGAATCAAACTACCTCTTCAAATAAGCTGAATTAGCAAAGAAAAATATAGATTACAAAATGTACTTAAGAAAAGGAGAAAGGGCAAAGAAAAAATGTTAAAGAAACCTCTAAAGCTAACGGTTAACTTGAAAAAATTGGTCAAGTGCGAGTCAGACTCCAGCACGAAGCCCTCGTGCCATAAAATGGCTATTTTCGTATGGAAGCTCCCTTTGTTTATTTTATTTTAATTTTATTATCTACTATTAAGGAAGAAGAAAAAAAAATCGGTCGTCTGTAAAGTCGGTTTACTGACGATAGTTGAACGTGACAACGTCATAGCCTTAACCCCTCAGTTCCGGGAAAAATCTATGCAAAAAAGTTGGTAGGTCAATGTGCAAAAAAAAATGGCGCCCGGCCTACCCTCTTTGTAAAATTAATGTAATATGAAATATCCTTACATATAATCCATATTTTATGTTTGTCTACATTATAATATATGTTAAATTTTCTATCTATCAAGCCATCATAATATAGTATTTAGTCCGATGTGATATTAGTTTCTCAATTATAAACTTTCGAAACTATAATTAGTGACTTGTTCAGAAGAAATAAACGAATACTTTATTCTTCATATTATATTAAGTCATACCTTGACGCGTAGGAAATAGAGCACAATTTTGAATAGCCGAAATAATACTAAAAGCTCACAGATTGTTTATTTATTTTTCATTCAGAGTGCGGTCAATGTATCAAAGGTCATAACTAACCAAACTTCTTCATACAAAAGTATTCTCTAAGTCATCGAAATACGTAATATAATCGAAACAAAGAGCGCGGCCCAGGTGGGCCTTACGGTTGTTGAGAGACTTGAGAGTGTGAATGGAACGCCTCAGAGCTGTCAGCGAGGTAACGCCGCATGAACTGTCATGTTTTTCGGGCGCGCAGCCCATATCGAATTATAAGACGTTATCACGTCAAAAAAATAGTATTTTGTGAACATTTCAATTGCCCACCTGGTGCCATTATTGCCATTGAGTTAAAAGGAGAAAAAAGTATATTCGTTGTATAGGAGACCACTTAAATATTTATTTTGTTATAATTTTATTGTTTATTATTAAAGTAAGAACAAAATTGAGTATTTCAAGAGTATTTAAAATTACCTGGTTGCTTTATTGACATTGAGCAAAAAGGGCACAAAAAATCACGTTTCTTGTATGGGAGCCCTCTTAAATATTTATTTTGTTTTTATTTTTGTATTTTCGTTATAGCTGCAACACAATTATACGTCATTGGTGAAAATAAAAACTATCTAGCCATCGCTGTTCTTGAGATACAGCCTGGTGACGGACAAATAGACAGATGATGGACGTACTAACGGACAGATGGACAAAAAACGAAAACTTGAATTCTGTTGTTTGTTGATATTAATTATTAATGCATACTGTTAAGTAAAAGTACTTAAAAGCAAAAAAAATGTTTATTACAATTGTCAAAATTCTTATACAGGTTGTGATAGTGTTTTCCTCACATTATTACAAAATATTTTTCGATATTTAACTTACTAAGAACTTGATACATTAAAATAATTAAAGTGATATAATTATAGTTTATAAGCGTTTAATAAATGCCACAAATGTCATATATTTCAAATATGTTTGCATTATATATCAGTACTGTGTCACCCTCGTCAGTCCTCTGGCAGTCAAATTCAGAAAAATCGAAATATTTTAAAAACTACTCTAAAAATGACTGTCCCGATTTGCAATAATATATTCATTATATTACCCATCTTATAAACCCAAACATGTCTAAATTTACCATAAAAATTACGGTAAACAAAATATCCCTAAAAGTTACCCAATTTTTGTAGAACCACCCATAAGCGATTTTAGATGTTGAATGTCGATGTCGCGATAGCTAAAATAATATGAACCCAAAAAAAAGAAAGAGTTGCACTTGGGGAATGCCGGCAAAAGTGAAAACGAAAAAGCAGAGCAGGCAAACAGAGAATATTTCCTTTCCTACGCCGCACCGGTAAACTCTTTCCGGCTTACGATTTTCTATGTCCTGACACGAGTTTAAAACTTTTTGCTCACCCCAAAAACGTGCACAACGTCGCTAGTCATCGACTCATAATTAAAAAAATCGGCCAAGTGCGAGTCGGACTCGCGCACGAAGGGTTCCGTACCGTTATAGAGCAAAAATAGGCCAAAAATTGCGTTTTTGTATGGGAGCTTAAATTATTATTTTATTTAAATATAATTTTTAATTATGTATTAAAGAACACATATAATAATTAAGGCTTTTGTAAAAATTTCAAGTGCCTACTTGTTGTCATCGTTGATACCGAGCAAAAAATGTTTCAAAAATTACGTTTGTTGTATGGGAGCCCCCCTTAAATATTTAATTTATTTTGTTTTTAGTATTTGTTGTTATAGCGGCAACAGAAATACATAATCTGTGAAAATTTCAACTCTCTAGCTATTACCGTTCTTGAGTTACAGCCTGGAGACAGACGGGCAGACAGACAGACAGACGGACAGACATCGAAGTCTCAGTAATAGGGTCCCGTTTTTACCCTTTGGGTAGGGAACCCTAAAAAAGACGGGTTGCACTCCGGGAGTGCCGGCAGAAGTGAAAACTTGATTATTAACGTTGTGCATTATTATTTTTTAACCCATTTTTTATGAAAATCGATTTTAAAAACATCGATTTTTTTAATTAATCGAAACCCTTACAATCGATTAAAAAATATCGACAATCGAAAATAAACAATCGATTGTTCGATTAATCGATTTCGATGTTACAACACTACTCTCCAACCGTCTTACGGTTTTTCGATCAGCACGAGAATCTGACGCGAGTTTCACAGTTTTTACCCATCCTACAAAAGTGCTCAACGCCGCTAAAGAAGTTTTCACTTCAAAAAAACTTAACTTTTTTGACGTTCCTTTGTTTTTAAATTAGTCGAAAAAACTTTATGGTCTATAACCCTAAAACGGACAGCCCGCTCGGGCCCCTCAGATGAGAGATACGAGTAAAGTGGCAGTAATTTGCTAGTCAAATACTTTGACCCCTAGCCGGTGCGTCATCCATTGTATACGTAAACGCTTCCGTTCCGCGCAGTAATGAGTCTAATGGTTTTGACCACGTTTTGACCCTACATTTTGGATCTGGTAAAAGCCTTCAAAAATATCTTTGGTAAAAGACAAAATGTGACCAAGTAAATGTCACCAAGACACCTTCAGCTAGAAAACAATTTCATGTTAAACGTCGCCAAGACCATGCGAAAATAAATTATGTGAAATATGACCAAGTACAGATCGTCGAGCTATACGAATTCGAATTAAAATGTGCAAAAATCCAAGTAGATCCAATATATTTTACCAACAACTTTGAAATCAAAATGCGTTACTACTTAGCATAATATTTTGAGGTTAAAAATGTTGAACCCATTTAGTTGGATGTGGATTGTGGAGATACTTTAAGGTCCGGAAAAAAATACAGTAAATATCTTTTTTCGTACAAAAAGTACGGTTCCCACTCCAATTTCTGCGCATCAGAGTTGCGGGCATCAACTACATGTACATAGTTTGAATTAATATTATGTATTCGGTTGAGCTCTGCAGCTCACGCAGTTTATCGATTGCTCAAATATCGAGTTATCTAGCACAAACACCGGTATCTGCTCTGATACGGTACCTCACTATCAGATAGCGCCCCATTTTGTTGCACTACTTCTATTTACAGTATGTTAGCGTGATAAGACTATTGGCCTAAATGGCAAATTGAAAATATACACAAATAGCACGTCATACAGGTTAGTCCCAGTTCCAAACCACTGCAGTGCGAGCCTGTTCTAAGATCAATAGCGCCAAACAACCTTATAACACATTTATGTATATCAGGGAAGAATAGGGATCTGGGAAGTGAAGCTAATGAAGTCTTAGCATTTTTGATGGCAGCTCTTCACGATCTTCAAGGCCCAAGCATTACCTCAGTGTAGAGGCATCGATCCAAAAGCTTTACAATACTGAATAAGTGAAAACAATTCAGTCTTAGCAGCTCTTACAGTATTAGTTCTTCCCAAAATTAAGAAGCTAAATGGAGATTCCAAAATTAAGAAGAAAGAGGTTCATGTCTTAACGAAGTCGCAATTTAAGCCTGGAATGTTTCGACCAGTGGGCATGGACCCAAACGCAACCCAATTAATAAATAACAATAGTTTAAAGTTATCATTAGAACGACGTTAATAAATGATGTAACCCCGCTGGCGTGATGGATGATCCTCTAACGTGTATTTAATATAATGATTCAAAAGCTTTTACAATTTAGTTTAGAGGAAGATATTTATAATTGTGAGAAATGTATGCTCCAGTTTTGATAGAGTTGCTATACGAGTTTGCTAGCGTTTCGGTATAGCCAAGTTTAAGTTAGGAAATTTTGGTAACTCGGCAAATGTTAACAAGATATCCGCCACAAATTGTCATTTATGTGTGGTTCCCGATTTTTTTATGGAGCACATGTTGCTGATGGTAACTTCTTTTGCCTTTTCGAAGAAGACGCATAACTGCGACTCTCGAGGATCTTTTGTCACCATATCAGTATCCTCATTCTGCAAAACACAACATAATGTATTAAGCGTTGTTTTACGCCGGTTTTCTGTGAGACGATGACCATTTCCAGTCAGCCCATTAAAGCCGAATGATTCTCATTAAGAATTACAGTGTACCAAGTTAGTTCACGATGTAAATCGGGTCCGTTGTATGTCAACAGCGTTCGAAGTAGGTCGACTCTTTACCGCTGTGTCAATTTTGAATTAATTAACATTCAATGTTTCCCACGACGCCGTATCCGCCTTGTGTGTAAACACTAAACAATCTGTATCAATAGTCGATGACTTAAGCCTCCATTCGTCGAACTCGAACACAGCTAAGTTCGACGAAATGAAAACCTCTTTCGCCATTCGTCGCATTTTGTCGATTTCGTCCAAAAAACGCGCTTACTGTCATAAAAGGGTCAGTACGTAATTTGATGACTTTGTCATTCTTGCAGATTGCAGAGATGCGAAGATTCAATGCAAGTAAAGCCTGCGTTCTTATTTGTTCAAATTCAAAATGATATTTGGATTCACCCTTAGCACAGAACACATATTAGTTTAACAACCCTTAGTACGCCTATAGACGCAAGTGTGTGATGCAGCAATCTCTCAAAAATCTTACAATGTTGCGGCATTAGCTTCAGAATTTACCACGTTTTAGGGAATCCTTGTCTGTAACTGACTAGTGACTCACGATATCTTAGCTCGTGACAGATCACGAAATGTCAAAAGCAACTGGACATCAATCATCATCATCTACCAGCTGGTTTCTTTTTAAGAGCACTGGATAATAAGACGGATAAAGCTATAAGGGCACCCATGCTAGCAAGCGGGTTTGACAAGTTACTTGCACTTAATTTCGATCGAGTTCTAAAGGTTTTCTCATAACGGTCAACCGATTTTAGGTTAGCCGGTTTTTGAAACTGAATGTCAATGAAACAATTAAGTTAAATCATGATACTATAAAGAGAATAAATTTAACATTTAAAAATAACTTATGAAGGTAAAAGCATATAACTCTAAGATTTTATATGACTATTAAAATAAAAGAAAATAATATTTTCACATTTCGAATACTTGGAGAATGGGGCCCCGATATTGCAATGCCAAGTGCCCAAGTCTATCTCGGTCATAAAACATGCAACCAGCTATTAGCCTTATTTTTCTCTAAGCCCAATATTAAGAATGTACTGGTAAACGATTTTTAATTTACCCGACAAATCACAAAAGAGTGTTTCCTTAAACGAGGAAAGGTGTTATGTCCACACAACGTTTCTCGGTACGCACAAAATAAACTTACAAGTCACCAGAAAATCAATGTTGACTCTCAGATAACGTTAAATCAGAAATATGGAAATGTAGAGTATAAGAAAAGCATTATAATATTATCACTAGATGACGCCCGCAACATTGCGCCATTTGCGTACATTTTTCCGAGATAAACGTATCCTATGTCCTTTCCCGAGACTCAAAGTAACCACATTTCAGCGAAATCGATTCAGCGGTTTGGGCGTGAAGAGGTCACAAACAGACAAACAGGCAGAAATTGTTCAAGTAATGTTTTTCCTAAAGTTATCAGTCTAATTATAGGTAGGTTGTTTTATTATTATTTTCCTTAAATGTCTAAGGAAAATAATAATAAAACAACCTGCCTACTTTTTAAATCCATCGCGGTTAAAAGCCGAAACCGCGTTCGTGGTTTCTGTTATTGTTTTGTTTATAATAATAGGACTGGAAAATGATTATAATATTTATTACCTTTCCTTCTTCTTGCTGAAGGTCGTGGCTCCCCTGTAGGATTTTGGTGGTGACTATTAATACCTTAATGGATCTATTATTATCATAATTGTAGACCCGTTCGGCTTCGACCGCGTGGATCATGGTCCCCTATACAACCTCCTTTTCACTTTTGCAATAAAAGAAGCCTAAGTACATAAAAATGTTAATATATCCTCCTTACAGACGGACAGACAAAAAAGCGTCTTTGTTATATACTATGTTATTTAACAAAGACCAAATAAGAAGAGGCATTGACTTAAGCTTACTCTTACACCTGGTAGGTAATTTGATAAACAAATCCAATACTCGGTAAGTGGATTGGACATCCGGCATCTTTACTGCTTTCACACGGTTTTATGCCGGATTTTAGCCGTTCCAGCATACGATTATGCCAGATATGCCGGAAATTCGAGGTGTGAATTAAAGATGGATTTATTTATCGCAGCCAGGTGTAAAAACAATTAGATTTAATCACACAAAGGGATATAAAATGTTTACACAAGCTGTTTGCTGCTTTTAAGGATTTTTTAATTTCTATTTTGTATTCAAAAATATTTTGTTGGCTTCTGATAAAAAAAATAAAAATATATTGCCATACTCGGGTGGGTCTTAGCTTTTCTTTGTCCCATCTTCGTTTTTATTCTTATTAGACCGGTCAAAATGTATACATATTTTGATGGCTTTTATGACTTTGTAGATATTCTGTAGAAATATTAAAAACCACGTTTATCTTTTGTTCCTTGGTCTGTCAGATAAAGATTAAAAAGTTGTTTGGCCTAAATATTTTATTTGCTTGCACACCTCTGGCATTGTGGCTGTCACGTATTGTTGTTGGACTTGTTGCAAATAAATCAAGAGATTTTGTCATGCTTTCCTGTACATTCCAAGAGTATTCGGATTCAAAAATCACCTGGAGAGTTTAAAATTATCTGTAAAATAGAGTATTACATGGCTACTGTGAATTTTGCTTTCGATGTAACTGCTGGGTAGAATTTTAGCTATTCAAAAGAAAAAAGAAATTATAAAAGACCTCAAAATGCTACCTATACAGTATACTATACACTGTGTCCAAGAGCTACTATGCTATTTGAGACTTCTCCCACTTAAAACATCCCAAATGTTTCCAACTTCAAAATGTCTTTCTCTTCAGCCTTGTGAAGTAAAGTGTCTGTCATGAATCACGATTCGCGATACACACAGGCAGTGTCCATACAGCAGCCCCTAAGGCTCTACTTATTTGATATTTATACCACTTAAGGCGACGCCTTGATAATTTGGCTGTAGCGATGCCGATTTTTCTCAGCAATGACTAAAGCTAAGAAATTGAAGTTCATTGTCAGTATTCACCATGTCTTTGTCTTTGAATTGCCCATAGCATAACACGATTGGACAACTTTTATAGCACAGAATAATCAATCGAAAAGACCTCTGTAAAAAAAGGGATTCCTATTTTTCCAACAGAGGAGAGTGATTTAAGGTTCCAAAATTTGTACGTAAATTGGTTCAAGCATGCACTTTAATTTGTGCATAGCTTATATGAAATGTGTTTATGGTTTTTAAATTATGCGACAAAAACCATTTTGTCGCTTACGCCCTTTCCATTTTTTGCTGTTCCATTGCTTGTTTTCTATGAGAGGCCGGGCCGGCCTCTCATAGAAAACAAGCAATCTAAAACATATCCAACACGGTTTCTTACTTTAACGCTGCGTCACCTTAAAGTGTCTTAAGTGCTTTATAATTCTCTCTTTTTTCTATAGAGCTGCTTATGCTGATGATGACTTTTTTCCAGGACAATAACTCATCGTCCGTCCGTCAATATTCATATTAATGGCTCCGCGACCACTTTGCTATGATAATGAAGTGTTTCCACCGCGAAGGTTGCAGTTTATAGCGGTTTCACATGACAGTTCCTAAGAACCTTCCGAACGCAAACAGAGCGTGGCAAATAATTTACGTTTAATTCATGAAGCCCCAAGCGGCCACATCCGGCCGCGATAACAATGAAAAAGCTATTGTGTCTCGTTTTGCCACGACTGATGGGTTAATTGAAATATGTATTGAATATTGATATATTTAATGTACCTACTATCCTGCTAACATACTTTTCCATACATGATACACCTAAACTACAAATGTACGATCTGAGAAATCGGTTTTTAAGCAGATGGCGGACTCACATTAGTCAAGAATCAATGTTAGTCGTGCTTTGATAACTGGGTTTAACATAACGCGACAAAATTACGTTAGTTCTCTAAATTTCGGTGATGGTATATTTGTAGTTTAGTATTTTATAGCAGCATTAAAAATCCAACTTTCAAACACTAACTAATATATTATCTACTGCAAAATAAATGTACAGCTAATAAATACACTAGAGATTTACTATGTTGTATGTTACATTAACAATGTTTAATTTCAACATTTCGCGTGATAGCGGTGTTTACGATTTATTTTGATTAGATAGGTTTATTTGAAATTTCGATATCGAAGCATGAATTATAGTTAGAATCTTGTTTGCCTTCAATTACTTTAGCAACACAAAACAACCTCTATTCCTGTGCAATAAGGTCGTCTTTCATGAGGCAATTAGGTCCCAACTGATGCGGAGGTGCTACAAAGGTGTCTTTGTGCACGCGACCAGTATAACTAGACCTGTGTGTTGCTGTCAGGTTTATATTCTGCGAGGACCTTGTTCGGCCGGTTGGTGTATGAAGGAGTGGATTTATTTGGCTCACGCAGACAGCGGCCTCTTGTATTGGATAGGGCACTGTATTGTGCCATTGACGGATGGCGGTTTTTTCACGGATGTAAAGATTGCTATTAACTAGTAACGAGCAACAAGCTTCTTTGGAATGTGACTGAATAGCTAAGTCTGTTTGTGAGTTAATTCACAAAGACTTGGCCATTCTGCGAAATGTCTAACCCCCTTGAATGTTTACACGAGGTGTGTCTTTATCTGAAACATTGGAAATGTCAGAGTAATGACAGACAAAAACTAGAAACCTTGAACACGCGGCGTAAAATCTGAGCGCCTTCACATTACGTCGCAAGCATTGCGGCTGCCGCAATGCTTGCGACGTAATGTGAAGGCAGCCACTAATAAGAGGGTTAGTATTGTCAATTCATGCTTTTCTAACACTAGGCTGTTAAAAGTAAGTCAAAACCAAAATTAATAAAGACTTGTTGTTTTGTAGGTATGAGTAGGGGCTGTTTCGAAAACGTGATAAGCTATCTTTCCGCATAGTCTACATACACGTCTACTTGAAGATATGTAACATAGAAATCAATCTAATCGTAGTAACCTGATACCAAAGAAAAGTAGTACATGCCGGAACAATCAGGTCAAAATAAGGCATTTTTACAAATATTTTTGTCAAAAAACAAGCCAATATTAAAGTCTACAGGATACCAACCATATTATACTTTTAAACAAAAGCAAGCCAGTTTCTTGCTGCATAACTTGTAAGATATCTTGGGGTGTAAAGAGAATAATTAATAATCTGTCCACCAAAACTATGCTTGAGTATTGTACCATGACCCATGACCAGCTGTACCCATGACCTGCATTGACCACGTGAGTCAGTGACCAATAAACGAAATGAATTGACTCCATCGACCCTTCATCATAAGGTCAGTCTAGTCATTAGATAGGTCGAGGTGAGAGGCCCCCATGTTCTGGGAGGTCTATCGATCGGGTTGGACTGTTAGCTGATATCAGGCCGACCTGACCGGACTCGTTTTGCTCATTCCCAAGTGTGTATTCTTTCAGGCTAGGGTTGCCAGGTCGCTAAGCCGAAAAGCCGGACAAAATAGGCAGCTTGGCCGGTATTTTCGTATAAAAAAGCCGGAAACTTTTATTCAATCTAAATTCACAGTAGGTATAGCAATACTGCAATACCTACGTTCCTGTACCAATTTTCTGTTTTATTTAATCAATTCAACATCTGATTGATAAAATATTACGTCTCGTTAGATATAAAACCGTCTGAAATTAGTAGGATTTTCATATAAAATTATAGATTCAAAGCTCTACAAAAGCCGGACACCTATTAATTTTGGCCGGATACGCAACCAAAAAGTCTGTGTCCGGCTTTATCCGGACGCCTGGCAACCCTATTTCTGGCCAGCGACCAGTCTGAACGAATGTATTGCCCCTTTTATGCATCTATACTAATATTATAATTATGCGAAAGTGTGTCTCTACTCTCTGTCACCTCTTCGCTAAACTAGTTTTGCCAGGTAAAGAGATACTTTGAGTCTCAGGAAAGGACATGGGATACTTATGTCCTGCCTGCCTAGCATACACCAACGAGATATCTCACTCTCGAGATAATTAAAAACGGCTTATAATTAACTGATCACCAGAAATAGTAACATTTCACAGACAAAAATTGTAAACGATCACCAAAATATAGACCACCATTTTAATGTAAAATGATAACCAAAGATTTAACATCTTAAAACCAAAAATAGTAAATGATCACCAAAATTAGTAAATGATCACCAAAATTTGTAAATGATCACCAACATTATACTAGCATTTTAATGTAAAATGATCACCAAAGATTTAACATCTTAAGACGACGCCTTGATAATTTGGCTGTAGCGATGCCGATTTTTCTCAGCAATGACCAAAGCTAAGAAATTGAAGTTCATTGTCAGTATTCATCATGTCTGTGTCTTTGAATTGCCCATAGCATAACACGATTGGACAATTTTTATAGCACAGAATAATCAATCGAAAAGACCTCTGTAAAAAAAGGGATTCCTATTTTCCCAACGGAGGAGAGTGATTTAAGGTTCCAAAATTTGTACATAAATTGGTTCAAGCATGCACTTTAATTTGTGCATAGCTTATATGAAATGTATTTATGGTTTTTAAATTAAGCGACAAAAACCATTTTGTCGCTCACGCCCTTTCCATTTTTTGCTGTTCCATTGCTTGTTTTCTATGAGAGGCCGGGCCGGCCTCTCATAGAAAACAAGCAATCTAAAACATATCCAACACGGTTTCTTACTTTAACGCTGCGTCACCTTAAAGCCAAAAATAGTAAATGATTACCAAAATTAGTAAATGATCACCAAAATTAGTAAACGATCATCAGAATTAGTAAATGATCACCAACATCATACTAGCATTTTAATGTAAAATTATAAACAAAGTATTTATTTATTTATTTATTCATTTTGCTATCCTATTAAAGAAAAATTTACCAAAAAAAATCATTGCTCCGGAGAATAATAAATAATAAAAACCAAATTTGAACTACATTTTAATTTTAAAAAGAGAAACAAAAGAATTACATCTCGTTATTTGACTATCGTAAATAAATAATAATATACTGATAACGGGACTCAGTATAAGCACAGTGTAACACTGTGGTATAAGTATCTCCATACCAAATTTCAGCAAAATCGGTTCAGTGGTTTGGGCGTGAAGAGGTTATGGCCAGACAGACAGATACACTTTCGCATTTATAATATTACTTATTAGTATATAAAACTGTTATCATCCATGTTAATATTTTAAATTGGAATGGGTAGGTGTCCGTCTGTTATCTCTTCAGGTCCAAACTGCTGAATATAACAATAATATTATATAGAGTTATAATACTTCCTTGTTAATTATATGCTTACATTTTTTGTCAATCGTAGTGATTTATTTGGACAGAAATATCGCATTGATTTGCTCACAAGGATTTGGTGATCATTTACTATATTTGGTGATCATTTACTATATTTGGCGTTCGATTACAATTTGAAGTGTAGTCGTTACAAAAACAGCTGGTAGTATTGCAATTTTAGACTTTCTTTTTTTAGTGTTAAGTAACTTTTTTTGGTAAACAAGTTTAGGGTATCAGAGCATTTTTTGGTGGTCATTATATTTGTTCCCATTAAAAACTACTCATCTCATAATGTCAAAATCTCGACATTATCTCGACAAAACTCTATAAAAATGTGTTATTTCGATGATAGATCTACGCGAGAAAAAATGTTTGTCATGCTAGGGTCAATAGAGATGAAGATACAAGCTATCAAACATCGAGAAACATGTAGAGTGTGATATCTCGTTGGCGTATGCTAGGCAGGCTGGATGTACGGTTCCCGCGTGATAAACGAATTCTGGCGCAACGGAGTTGCAAGCACCGTCTTGTATGGATTAAATTATAATGAGGGGACAAAGAAATAAGTTACTACAACACATCAATGTACAATATATAGCCTACTCAGTATTCATACATTAAAGTTTCCACAAGCATGAAAACTAGTTTACTTATAAAATATTTAACTGTATAATTATTATTAAATATTTTCTCCAAAATAGATAAATAGGTTGGCTGTTAACGTGTTCATAACAGCTATTAGTGTATATTACGCATATTAAAAACCCCGAGAACGTGAGAAAGCCAGAAATGCCGACAAAAACGGACCATCGTACCTTCTGGGAACGTCTTGCACGTGACAGATTTACTGGTTTATCTTAGATAATAGATGATAAAAATACGAGGAACTTAATAATTTATTATTATTATTTCGTAGAGCTCGTCCTATCCTTTTAGATCTAAAATATGGACTTGGCCTATGGACTTGGCTGTGTCACAACCGTGCGACTTTGAGACGTTCCAGTGTGATGTCAGAAAACGTGAGTGGATTATTGATTTTAATGTTATGTATTTTTATAATTTAGGCTAAAAATTATTACAGGAAAAAAGTTGCGAAGTAACAACATTGTCGATTAAACCGATGAGTCAATATTATGAAGTTGATCTTCGCAAAAAATTCGAAATTCTTCATTTGTATAATAATTACTAAGGTCAGGGTGCATCTTAGCTGACTTCCAAGAAGGGCTTTCTTTCTGAGTAGTAGGTTTGAATGAACATGTTGTTAACGTGGTTGTTAATTCCATTTTTTTCACCTTAAAAATATAAATCCCGTGTATATTTAGCAATAAGGAAAACAGAGCGACTCCTTTAATGTTTATTATAATAAATAATAATTATGATTTCATCAAGTTTTTTACCCGTCAAGTTTAAAAGAAAAATGTCGTCTTTCGAAAGTCATGTGATGAGGAGCACTAATACTGTATCAGAGAGATTATTCATACGCAGATTGCGGGCCTACGTAATTTGGTTGCGTTATGTTAAGACTAGCCGACAGATGGCTAACATTGACTTGACATAAATCGACCGAATGACTTAGGTCGGCCATGTGTCTATGACTCAATTTCCTGATAGTACATAGCATAAACTAGTAAATACGCACTGTAAATCAATGCAGTAATATTTAAACAATCATTCGACCTTAGCACACGAAGAATAATGTGCTAAATGCTAATAATATTCTTGTACTGCGAATACTTGTATTATTAACATTAATTTAATGTTTATAAAGCAGGCTGCTTTGTTCGTGGCGCTTAGCATCATAATAAACACAGATTCATGTTTTTAAATATGGAATTCAATTTGGTTTTTAAATAAGCCTTTAGGGTACACGGAGTTCTGATTATGCATTCTTTTTTTTGTGACTGGCAACTTATTTCTTTAGAATCGAGATAATAATCGTTATAAATTATATCTTTGATTAATACATGAATTAAAATACGAAGCGGTAAAGTCGAATGTTTTATTTATGTAGACTAGAAAGGTATAAGTGTGGTTTATGTGTATTATTACAAAAAAAATACAAAATAAGTTAGAACCATCAACGAAAAATCAATTTTATGGCCTTATTAATAATTATGCCATTTAAGGACACCTGGGTTTTAAAAATACAATTTTATTTTGAAATTTAAAAAGACAGGTTCGGTTGTAAAATTTGTAAGTTATGTTATAAAGCCAAAGATTAACATACTATAAACGCCGTACACGGATAACGTTAACGTCAAACGTATATTACGATGCATTAAATAACATTAAACAGTCATGTACATGTACATAATAAAAATAATTTAAAATGTAAGTAGCCAAGTCGTAGTAGTCTCGAGTTGCCTTCCCTCCTGCGTTGCTCTCAAATATCGTCTTGGCAGGGGTTCTACCGTGCGACCGATATTCAGGACGCATGGCGAAGGGGTAGCCAAGTCATAGTAAAAGGAGGGCCAAGTTCATTAAATTTTCTTCGATACCCAAATCCTGATACAAGTAGATCGTTGTCAATGTATGTGTGTGGGAATGAGATTATCGCGTTCAAATGAAAAGCTTATCAAGTTATCAAAGTGGGGCATCGTATCGGAAACGCTATCGAATACGTCCCGAGCCAGTATCGACGAGTTTTTACTCTGCCTGTATATAGCCATTAGCCAGCGTCTAGATGTGGACTTGACCGCTAGCCGACCCTAAACGACCACAAATGACCAGTAATGGCAGGCGGCGATGACAGATAACACCAATATACGGCGCATAACGTCCTCCCACACGCCGCTCCGCCTGACCCCGGCCGCTAAAAACTCAATTAGGAGCCGACTGCAGCGCCGATCTCGGGGCCTACGTGGAAATCCGGTTGGGCAATTCCCTATGGCCGTAACGGAACATCCAGTTATGGTAATCGTAGCCGAATTTAACGTCGTTTCGAAAGTAGAAATAAATTATGTCAGCGCACTCGGGACTGAAGGAAATCGGTGCATTCGCGAACCAGTCCGGCGCGGGGCCCGGGCGGCGAGGCGATATACGCTTGCTTGGCTCCGCGCCCCGCCGGCCGCGGGAGGACATCTCCGCCGGCTCCTAATCTGACTCGACGCATGAATAATTCCCGCGAGGAGCGGCTATCGATCGCACACGTCGAGGTTTTTATTTATACGGCGCGGGTGGGCGAGGCGCGTATTAGTAAACAGGCGCAGGCGCGATCGGACACTCACCGACTTGTAGGACGTTCTCCACGCAGCCCGCTTCCAGCAGCTTGAGGCCGCGGCAGAAGGCGATGTTGCGGTGGTCGTCCGGCGGCGCGCGGGCCAGCGACGAGTACATGCAGATGTCGCGCTCGTCTCGCGGGAACGACCAGTACACGACGCGGCGCTGCACCGGCTCGGGGATGCGCTCGTAGCGCTCCTCGATGCGCTGGAACGGGATCGCGGCGGCGACGATCTTGGCCGTGATGTCGAGCAGGGTCGGCGGGGCGCGCGGCCGGCAGCAGGCGCGCGGCGCACACGCAGACATGGCGCTCGCTCGGCCGCTCGGCGCGGACTGGCGGGCCGCCGCGCCCCTCTCGCCCCCCACTCACACCGCCGACCCCCTGCGACCGCCCCCCCGCCGCGCCGCCGGGGAGCCCTCCCCGAGGGGATACTCGCCCGGAATCGACATACTTAGATAAATTATTCATTTGCAGGCATAATGTGCAATATATTATTAAAGTTGGCATTTTTATTTTCAGCCGAAATCGTTTCGAATTTTACTGACGTCCGTAAATTGTTTCGTAGCTCGATTATAGCCGGTCGGCCGTAAATATTTTAAAACGCGGTTATTAATTTGTTTTCGTAAAGGCAAACTCTTTTAACCTTAGGCAAAAGACATAACTTCTAATTTATAACGGCCTATTAACTACATAAACTATATTTTTATGATGTTCGTACATCGTATGATATTTTATAATTTAATATACACATTTCAAAATATTAAAAAGTATAATATGATAATACTTAACATCTAGTGTATTATATTGTTAAATATTAAATACATGGTAGCAGTTCCAACGTTATATAGTACTACTCATTTTAAACACTATAAAATCTAAATTCAGCTTTTATCATCGTTTTATGTGTTACATCAAATTTTAGAATCCTTTTTTACTCGAAACACCAATACATAGAGAGGGCTCGATCCGGTTCGTAATAAAAAATAATAGCACAAAAACCGACATTCTAATCCATTCGGCCCTCGCCTCCTCGCATTACACAAACGAAGGGGAAAGGTGGGGGCACATTAACAGCTGACGGCGGGCGGGGGCGGTGGCGCGGGAGGTGCGGGGGGCCGTCGCGGGCGGGGGGCGGTCGACGTCAGGTGTCCGACGACTTGCCGTGCTCAGCTGAGATTGTTGCGTGCAGCGCTGCAGCCGCTGACTTGCCAGTCGTCGGCCGCTGCGTACATTGACCTTATTTGTTTATAACTTTTTTTGACATTACCGCGGCGAGCGGAGCTACCCACGGCCGACTTTATCAATTATATTTTGTTTTATTTATCAACGATATCAAAATAATCTAATTCTATGTTATTTATAAGTTCTTCTTTCTAGTAGGTAAGTACATGCTGTAGCCTATGGCTGTAGCTAGGGAATGCAATCCCGCAAGAGAATTTCAATCCCGGTATTTGCGGGATTGAACCATCACAATCCCGCTGGATCCCGGTATTTGCGGGATCCCGCTGGGTGGACTTAAACTTTTAAAATAAAACGTTATAATGACTTTACTTGATAGAGCCCGTTTTATTCTTAGAATCTTAAATAAAACAAACTTTGTCGGACACTTTTTTCAAGGGTTTATTAACACCTCCGTACTTCAGACTTTAAAAAAAAATTAAAGAAAAACTTATCATTTTTCTGGAAATGGCTTCGTAATAGTTAAAAAGCTAAAAAAACTAGCTTATTTATTTTCATCTATACTAATATTATAAAGAGGTAAACTTTGTTTGTTTGTTTGTTTAATTGTAATGAATAGGCTCAAAAACTACTGGACCGATTTTAAAAATTCTTTCACCATTCGAAAGCTACATTATTTGTGAGTAGCATAGGCTACTTTTTATTTTGAAAAATATAGGGTTCCGTAAGATATTTCAGTTTTTCGGAAACAACCAGAAAATGTACTTATTTTGGGAACGCTGCCTAAACTATAAAAGATAGAACCATACAATGTTTTAATTAAATGTAGATCTTTTAAATATCTATAAAAAAGTCCGCGACACACTATACCTATTTATGTCGAGTGAGGTACAAGAGCCTCAAATCTCGATTTTTTTTGGACTATATTTAAACGCATTTATTTTAGTCATGCTATTAATCCTTATCAAAATAAATTATTTCATCACTAAGTGCAGTTTATGTAGACAATATTTGGTCTTTGAATGATTAAAATTGGACGTTTGGTTTAGAATTTATGGCGAAATTAAAAAAAATCGTTTTACGCCCGTTTCGGAGTGGGCGCTACCAAGGCGGGGGTGCGCTCGCGGGAGGGGAGTTTAGGAATTAGATCTATGAGTAGTACCTATGTATCTTTGAGTAGTAGTATGTAGATTGTAGATCTATGAGTAAACAAACAAAGTTTACCTCTTTATAATATTAGTATCTATAGATTAAAAACTACTGAATCGATTTTAATCATTTATTCAGTGAGTGACATAGGCTATAATATATTTTATACCTGTGAGAAGCCAGGGCGGGTTGCTAGTGACTCATATAGATAGCATATCGTGCAAAATTTTGGTAAACTGTGATGTAAAACTAATCTTATCAAGATAACGAAACAAGTCATTAACATTTGAATGTGTGGTCGTACTATGGTCGATTTTTTGAAATTACAAAATCAAAAATATATTATTTAGACTTTAGACGTGTAGTCGCCCAACAGTAAATGATATATTTTAAGGAAATTATATATCACAGGTATTAAAGCTTGCCTTGCCTTGTCATTCTTTAAAGTTATTAATATAAAAAAATACAATATTTTTATGCAATGACGAAAGCAGCAGCTGAAAATATATTGATAAGATATCGTATTATCAATCAGTATATCAGCAATTATATCTATATTAACACTTTAGTCTTTACTTGTGTCTACTGTCTGGTGTCAGCTTAAGCGGCTTAAGTTTGTGTGTTTAGCTTAATATTTGTGATGAAAATGGTTCAATCGTATGGTGCTATGCGGGTAAGCCATATTTTATTAATACAGGTTTTTTTAGTTCATAAATCGAAAAATTCTTAAAAGTTTAATTACTATTTGTTACCTAGGAAAAATAAAAATTCATGAGAATGTGGTACTTATTTATAATTCATAAGTCTTAACTATGTTCGTTTTAGCAGCCCTTTCAAGCCTGTATCTATCATGTGTTATTTCCAATATGCCAAACAAAGACTGACAGTCTCAGGAGACAGACAGCCTTGTATAGGTATTTGCTCTGTAAATCTTTTATAAATAAGGCTTAAAGTTTTATATGTCTATCAGCATGCACTACCAGCATTTGGGATTAAGGATGCTTGGAATAACACCAGAGAACAATAGAATTTGCTTGCTTAGCATAATGTTTGTGTAATGCTAATCTATCTAATAAAGAACTTACTAACACGAGTGTAAACACTCTTCAATAGCTACTATTGTCATTATTGACAGTTGTTATTAGGTATTTCATCTATATCTATATATATAAAAATGGATTTTCAAATGTGTTAGTCGCGCTAAAACTCGGCTGAACGGATTGGGCTGATGTTAGTCTTAAAATATTCGTAGAAGTCCAGGGAAGGTTTTAAAGTGACACGAAGTTCACCGGGACAGCTAGTATTTTATAAAAAAAATCGAAATATAGGTAAAAACTAAATATCGTGCCCAAAGATTCCGAAACGGTTCCGGAAAAGCTCGCTCAGCAGCCACGCTGGTTGGCTCAATTGTCATTTAAAGTGAATTGAAGGTAAATTGTTTAGCGGGCTGCCTGTAGCCAGTTCACGAACTCCCGCGCGCAAAGTTACGCGTATGAATCATATTTCTTTGTAATCCCGCCAGTCCCGCGGGATTCCGCAAAATTTTCGACCGGGATTAGTCCCGCAAAATGTATGCGGGATCCCGGTATTTCGGGATCCCGGTATCCCGGTATTGCATTCCCTAGCTGTAGCCATATGTTCCATATGTGACTGACTCTACATTTGATACGACTTGCGTTTTATTTTGTCATATATTATGGTTACTATTATGTTGTTAATATCAATTTTAAGATGGCTTTGTAGCAGATTAAACAAGTTAACTTATGTATAAAAAATGATAATCACTGTTGTTTTCAAATAGCATTTATTTAGTCAAACATAAACGTGACTGACACTACATGCAAAAGGAAGTCGTTTCCGAGAGTATTTGTAAACACCAATAATCTTCCTCTTTGTGTGCTAAATAACTCTACTTTGTATTCTTATCGAAAGTGCATGAAATGAACTATTATAAAATGGTTACCTATAACATGTAAGTTATTTAAAAAAATATTTACTAGCAAAAGAAATTGTGACCGACACTACAGCCCAAAACGTGACCGACACTACACTCACTTTGTGCAGGTAAAAGTCGGTAGTTTTACATGAAACCTTAAAATTTATAAATCTCAGCACGTACATTACGAACTCTAAAATTGTATAAAAGCAAATCAGTAAATAGTTAATTCATTAAAATGCTTTTTTTGAAGTTAAATACCACAAAAACGAAACCACTAAGTAATAATTTGTCAAAAAATAACTCAACACGAAATTTTCTCAAAAACTATTAACATAATAACCCAGGAGCCAGCGATAGACAGACTTTCGTCATTTTTTTAAGCTAAAAATTTTCCTTTATATGAGCCCTATAGAGGTAAGAACGACCAGACACTATGGAGTTTCGGTCGCTATTACTTTAGAAGGTTTCCAGTTCTGCAGGTCTACCTTACCTTCAATAAAGTTTAAAGATCAATAATTTTATCTTATTTTCTTGCGATATCTGTAAGAATCTCATATTCTACTGCCAGATTTTTGTGAAAATTGCTTCCCATTTCCAGATATCGCTGTATTTTAGATTTTATTGGACTTTGAGGTGGTTTGGCAGGTTCTTAAAATAATAATTTAGCTTTCTGCTTCTCTCTCTGCTTTCTATAGCTATTTTCGCCATCTATCAGCAAAAATAACAAACAAAACGCTACTTTTGGGCGTGATTGACTCTATAATGTGACTGACACTACAATAATGTTTTTTAGAGTTTAGGTGTTATAAAAAAAAGATGACAAATTTTTAATGCCGGCATCTTTTGAGTAACGCCGTCACGTAGAAAGTTTCTAATTTTATTGACGTAAAAGTAATTTTACTGTAGTTAAAGACAAATTTAAAGTAATGTTTTTATGTGACCGACACTACAACTCGACACTGTGATTTTACAAGCCTATTATATCTTTATAAAAATGAATTTTCTCGAATCTCAAAAACTATATTGGTATTTAAATGTTTGAACAATCAGTGTGTAACAAAATATGACAAGAATTTAAAATACATAACGTGAAAACTAAGTCAGAACTTCACCACACAAAACCAAACTCAGCCGAGCTGACGCCATCATCTCATAAATGGCAGATTTGCTAGAAAAGTAATGCTTAGAAATTGTTGCTTCTATAAAATCTTAAGGTGACGCAGCGTTAAAGTAAGAAACCGTGTTGGATATGTTTTAGATTGCTTGTTTTCTATGAGAGGCCGGCCCGGCCTCTCATAGAAAACAAGCAATGGAACAGCAAAAAATGGAAAGGGCGTAAGCGACAAAATGGTTTTTGTCGCATAATTTAAAAACCATAAATACATTTCATATAAGCTATGCACAAATTAAAGTGCATGCTTGAACCAATTTATGTACAAATTTTGGAACCTTAAATCACTCTCCTCTGTTGGAAAAATAGGAATCCCTTTTTTTACAGAGGTCTTTTCGATTGATTATTCTGTGCTATAAAAGTTGTCCAATCGTGTTATGCTATGGGCAATTCAAAGACAAAGACATGATGAATACTGATAATGAACTTCAATTTCTTAGCTTTAGTCATTGCTGAGAAAAATCGGCATCGCTACAGCCAAATTATCAAGGCGTCGCCTTAATAGTACCATAATGTTGTCACTATAATTAAGTATTTTTAATACCAAAATCAGGTATTTATTTTCTTAGTTTGTAGTAGACTTTTACATGGAATTGCCCTGTATACTGGGGCATTCCCTACGGAGAATCCGTAATTTACCGTATTTAGAGCCTTATAAACTCATAATTTGAAAGCTACAGAGTTATAATAAAAATACAGCAATAATCTTCAGTATCTCAACATTCCTTTCCACGTTTTAAAATTTCTATTTTCGTTTATTATACTCATGATATCAGCTTCCAAAGTGAAGCCAATTTATTAAAATTCAAGCATACATTCAGCATCTCCTTAGTATTTACAAATTACTTTTATTTGAAACACACGCCAATAGATCGACAATATCATAAACTACATATTCCCCGTTTTAAATATTTTTAGGTCAATTTTGAACTAAGATAAGTAAAAAAAATAGGGTTTTAGTGCGATCTCGGCAACGCGGCAAATGTATGGCCAAGGTCGTTTGCTAGGGGGCCGGCCTAAATAATATTATTTAGGTTATTAAGTGTAGTATTTGGATTTCTTCGAGGTAACATTAAATTTGATTTCAGAAAAAGCGTAAAAATTTAAAAAACTAAAAACATGATACATACTTAATATTATTATTATTAGTCTCCATTTTGAGAAATTATGCTGCGTGTTAAAAAATCGTTGATATCAAATTATTTATTATAGTAATCGTAAAGCGGCTATGCAAATAACTATTCCAATCCCATTTTAACCGCAAAATAACCCAGAAAAATTAATTTTAGATCACGGTTTTAGATTATCTACAAGGCCTAGCACGCAGCCGATTATATCGCGTTCAAGGAAGTATTTATTATGTTAATGATAACGCTCGTATATCATACAATTCATACAATAATAATTATTCATTATGATGTCATTAATAACTGTTATCATTGGCTAACTTTCTGTTTCCGCGCTAAGCACTGCAGCGCTTTATTGCGGCGTGCCGTCTCGGGTATACCTACGTACGGTACTCACTCAGCTGATTTATTACTGTCACTTTTTACATGACATTGTTTTTAATGACATAACTAGCTGGAGTCACGTGACAAAGTGTATGCGCTAGGGACTTAAAAAGTAAGGTCAGAAGTGACACAAATCACAACACAAAGCTTGCACCAGTCTTGAGATTGGCGCAAGTGGACCTGGCTCCTGGGTATAAAGAATTCATAACTAAAATATGTTGGCAGGTGCCTGGTTGCCAGCTGCCTTTTTTCCAATCGTTTCGATTGTAAGTTGTAACCCAAAAATTAAGGACCTCAAAAGGCCGGGAACATTCATTTAACAATAGCGTTAAATCACTTACCATTAGGGCCCAGGCATAGTCTGCTCCATTCACAATACTCTTGTAGGCCCAATGCACCAGTCTGGGTTAAAATTAATCACGGATGTCACGTTGTCTCTCTCACTCTTTTTCTTTATGAAAGAGAACATCTTGACAAAAGAAAAGAATACCAACACATTACCAATAACTCAGTGTAGTCCAAGATGGACTATTTCAGTCTTTACCTATGTATGACCAAATACCAATGTCCTATTGTTGATAATGCTATAGGTATCCTAGGCTATATCAATCGCGGCCATTTTTGTTTCAGGCTCTGGAAGGGGATAGGCTTTCCAAATACAGACTGTTTGAGTGCGGTGCCGACTCAATGTATGTCTAGACATTCAATATTTGACGGTAAACTTTCTGCCGAGGTTTATTTTTGATAGAAGGACGAAGTCCGAATATAGCCTATAGGAAAAATGTCTTCGGTCTAATAGTAACTACTTTCGGTGGACGGCCAATGGCTAAGTCAACCATGGTCCTCTATCGGCGTCTTTGCGACGGACCAAATAACAAACCATTGACGCAATCTACCTATACAGGGTGCAACCTTCCTGCCAAATTTTGATATATTGATCCTTGTTAAAAATAAAAATACACGTATTTTTTCTTTTATAATCACTCAGTACTAAAATGTTGAGAAATAGCTTCCGAAAGTTATCCTAAAAAAACACTATAATTAATGGACACGATGCGTCGGCCGCGCGCTCACCCCGCGTCACCCCCTCTCATTCCCCCACGCCGTGAGTGACCGTTCTGCAACGATTTTATAGGATAAATATGTCATTGAAAAAAAATAACACCCAATTTTTTTGGTTAAATGGACTCCCCTAATGATACCTAAGCCCTGGAAAAAATTTGGCAGGAAGGTTTAATTGCACCCTGTAGGTACCATTAAGATATCAAGAGATTGTTTGTATCTTTGTTCGAAGGCGCTAATCTCCGGAACTAGGTTTTGAATTGATTATTTATTTGTGTTGGATAGTCCATTTATCGAGGAAGGCCTTATTCTATTCTATACAACATCAGGGTGCGACCAATAGTAGCAAAGAATCAGTGGAAAGTGTGAAAAAAAACGGGGAAAATTATTCATCCTATTCCTTTACGCGGACGAAGTCGCAGGCATCAGCTAAAGATATATATTAGATCTAGAATGTGAGATACTAAATTAAACATGTTAGTTGTGCACTAATGTGCTGTGTGCAGTATTGGAATAATCAGTAAACACAAAGGTTAGCAAGTAACTTTGAACCTTGTAGACCAGGACCAATAATTTTGAAAACAAAAAAAAATCACAGTAGGATGAAACCCATTACAAAAGGAGGAGAATATTATAAAAATTAAGGGAAAAATAATTTACGGGCGATCTGAGTTAGGGAAAAGTATGGGGGGAGGTTTTAAGGGGGAAAATCGGTTTATCTCGATTTCTGGCAAAACTAATATTCCTATGAAGAAAAGTCAAATGGCAAAGTTGTAGGTAAAAAAAAGATCTAAAACTTTTCTATTTACACTTTTTTTCCATAACCCCAAAATTTATGTGAAAATTTCAAAAAACCATGTTTTTCGTTTTTTATTTATATCTTTATCAAAAATTTTTTTTTTCACGAAATTTAGTGATAACTTACATTTTCAAGTCCCAAATACGCTGTCATTTATTTGATTAGAAATATTTATTTTTTCACCTTATTTTGAATTTAAATCGAAAAAATACCCTAATTTTCAATCGAAAATTCGACCGTCAAAATATCAGGTTTTTAAAAAAATTGTAATGCTCTTTATTCGTTAAAATCTCTATTTTCCGACGATGTAAAAAAAAATATATATTACACGATAGTAAATCTTCTCAGAAAATGCAAAAAATCGAAAAAAAACTCAAATCCGAAAATCCTTTATTAATCATTATGAATAATTTTGTATAAAAATGTGATTGCTGCAATTAGTTTTAATTTAAAAGTTGATTTATTTCATTTTAATTACATTTCTGTCATAGAAAATATCATTATATATAAATACAAATGTAAATCTATACTCATAAAATAACATGTCCTGACTGACTTATCATCGCTGAGCAAAAACTGTTTCGATTTTTTGCATTTTCTGAGAAGATTTACTATAGTGTAAATTTTTTTTTTTTCATCATCGGAAAGTAGAGATTTCAACGAATAGAGAGCATTACATTTTTTTTAAAAAGCTGATATTTTGACGGTCGAATTTTCGATTGAAAATTAGGGTATTTTTTCGATTTAAATTCAAAAAAAGGTGAAAAAATAAATATTTCTAATCAAATAAATGACAGCGTATTTGGGACTTGAAAATGTAAGTTATCACCAAATTTCGTGAAAAAAAAAATTTTTTTGTAAAAGATATAAATAAAAAACCAAAAACATGGTTTTTTGAAATTTTCACATAAATTTTGAGGTTATGGAAAAAAAGTGTAAATACAAAAGTTTTAGATCTTTTTCTTACCTACAACTTTGCCATTTGACTTTTTTTCATAGGAATATTAGTTTTGCCAGAAATCGAGATAAACCGTTTTTCCCCCTTAAAACCTCCCCCCACACTTTTCCCTAACTCAGATCGCCCGTAAATTATTTTTCCCTTAATTTTTATAATATTCTCATCCTTTTGTAACGGGTTTCAATCTACTGTGACTTTTTTTCAGTTTTCATTATTTTTGAAGGTATTGGTCGGTCTATCTATTGGGGCAACTGGCATAGGTCAAAGTCGGGCCCTTTCGTAAAACCTGCGACCTTCCACGCACCGACTATACCTATCCTGCAGCCAGCTTGCTCAAGGCTTCTGGATGCTTTTAAAAAAAGAAACTAAGTAAGTACTAAGTACCTACTTATAAAAAAAATTAAAACTTGAAAACCCCTACAATTTAATTAAGAAAACTTACTTTTGCAAGATTTGTTCTCGCATTATTTGATTATTTTAATTTTTACTTTATTACATTTAAATAGCTCGTACTTAGATGTGTTAAACTATATTATCGTATTAAATTATACAGTGTATATTTAAAAAAATAGTAGAAATTGCAGTTTCAAAATTTAGTGTACAGCTAGGGTTGCCACCTTTTATTTTTGCATTTAAATTGGTTTTGGTTTTTCATTGGTTACTCTAAGTAAGAAAAATAAAGTACACAGTATGAAAATAAAGTACAATTTATTTTTCTTTATTATTTTTAATTTTTTCTTATCTTTATTATATTTAAAGATATATTTTTATTGCTTTTTGCAGTAAGTAAATGAGTATCTTTATTAAAAAATTACAGTCTATATTCTATAATATCAACGGAATGGAGGGCTGTAACTGGCGACATCGATTCAACATTAATCGATAAATTTCGTATAACGAAAAATACTTACGACTTCAACAGAAATCAAATTATGAGAAATAAAGTATTTTCGCGTACTTTATTATTAATATAAACTACAGAGTACAAGAACCTTAAATAACGTACAATACTTTATTATAGAGTACGGGTGGCAACCTATGTACAGCTGCTTGCGGCTTGCGCAGCAATACATTTTTTAACTAGAGCTAATAGACGAGTAAAAAAAACTCCGTACCGTCCGCCCATTATAAGTATAATATTATCTTATTATAATATTATCTTATTATAATATTATCTAAGTTCAAAATAAATACTTAACAAAATACTCTACTACTTAATCTACCTATAGGTATATGATGGAACTATTGTAGTTTGGTCATTATTTATTTCACTGAATGAATACTCACGAAATCTCGCCCCAGCCCCCAGCAGACTTTTAATAGATTTATGAGATTAGCTACCAGTCGCTCCATCTGTTGTTGAAAGAAAGAAGCTATATTTAGGTTAGCCATTGAGGTTAGCACAAAGTTATCGCTGGTACTTAAATTAATTATGAACGCAATTGAAAGAAAAGAAATATTCAAACAAGAATTATTATTTTTTTGAAAAACAATTAAATCAGTAGCATATCTCCTAAACTGAAACGAGAACGCTAAATCCATTACTAGCTTGCGCGTTGCTATAATAAAGTTGTGCTAAATTAAATTTACAGAAAATATTTTATTTAGAATAATATAAGTACAATGATGTTAGCAGACATCAATGGTCTTGACTCTTGAACTATTGAGTATCACATTATACCTACAATTTATCTATGATTAAACATAAACGCGCCTGAAATATTCATTAATAATTACAATAAACTGGCTCCCGTTTTTGCTAATTTAAACCTTTGGCACGGGAAGCGCAAAGGAGCGCCGTCATCGGGATTCCATTCACCCAACTCAAACTAAAGCTATTGAGGACAGAGCTGCTTTTTAAAAATTCTCTCTCCCCTTTATAACAATAAATATTAGTTATTCGCGAATCGATACCGTGTACCAAATTTAAACTGTGTGTCCCCGCCATTTTTGTTCAATCTAATGAACTATTAAAGTGCAATTTGCCTGCGCGGCGGTCCCTAGATGGCGTTGTGCGCAGGTATTGATCGCGCGGTGCGGCCAAGTGCTAACTTCTGCCAAGTCACGGAATGTATTGCTGGCCATTGTGGCGAAAAATGACGGAGGTTGATGGGAGGTTCTTAGGATCACGCCTAAGAGTTCGCACTGACGCGAACGGTAAAGTACCGCGCCGTCTGTGATAATTTCATCAGCTTTGATTGAATCAACGCGTTAATTACTTTATTTCTTTTGATGCCAAATTCCATATTCATATTATAGTTTTAATTTATTATAATAATGTATTAGCATAATAAGTATATTTATAAATAATTGATTGCATAAAATCAAAGCATATTTTGCAAAATTCTTATGAAACTGAACAAAAATTGGCGGATGTTGTTGGCAATGAGACGAGCAGATCTTTGCCAGATTAATTCGCTGCTGAGAGTTTCAAGAATTGAGGCTCGAGTCGAGAGCCACCGGGGAAGTTTGAAACCCCTTCTACTCGCCATTCGCCTTATTTGTCATGGCACTATATTTTTTTATGTATTAAATAACCACTTTTCTTACTATTTTAGGGTAATTTATTTATATGGATACCAATAAATGAAGAATTCAAACTGCAAAATGTATCTAGCTTGCTTATACCGTTTCATTTCATTATATATTGATCATTCTAAAATAGAAAAAAAAATCAGTACTTATTTTTACATTTTTTCTTCTTTATTACCTACGCGATTTAAACGTGAGGACTGAGGTCAAATTTGGTGTTTACTATGATGGGTCACATAAGGTCGTTTTAAATTTTGAGCCTTATTTGCTTTTCTAAAGATCAAAATTAATTGAAACAGTAAATAAATGACTTGAATTAGACGATGCACAGTTGCTCGGTGCGGTAAAATGAACTTTAGACAGGGTTTACGTATCCAAACCTCCGTACTTAATCTCTTCTCCCCATTAGGAAGCGTCCAGTAAATCGAAAATAAACTACAGATTACCGAATCTATTGATTTTGGCTGAGGAGCCAAGTCTCAGCTTTCTACGACTACCTTAAAAATAAATTGTGACAGTTTTAATTAAGAAATGATGATTTTGGACAATTACACATAAAGCGAAGCATAATTTTCGCTTTATTATTGCCATAACAGTCTTTATTTGCGATAATTCTCCAGAAGATAGCTAACGGAAAGAGCGTCGTTACTTCTTACGGCCACATTCAGTAGGTTTAAGATTGTAAATATAATTTTATTGAACGGAGTAAGAAATTAGTTTTTTATAGACAAAAATGATGGTTACTGATAAACCGTTAGAGAGAGAACGAAATAGCTTGCGTAATGATATTTGATATGATGATACTTTTAGGGCCGACAAAGGACATAGATATAGAATGTATTTTACCTGCAAAATTGTATTATATTTGCATTCTGCTTATTTGCTACATCTTCCCAGCTTCTTAACCCACATGGAAGGAAATTTGGTATCTACCCGCATTAAGTTCTAACTTTTACGGTACATTATATTTTAAACGCGCAATGGCCCACCACACATTCCTACCACTGCAACTCCTGTGTCGCCAGGATCAACAGTGGTAACTGGTAACCAACCACCGACCACGAAAACCTTTAAAACGGCTCATATATGTTTAACTAGCTGTTGTCCGCGACTTCGTCCGCGTGGACTTCAGTTTATAGTGCGCGGTGTCAACAAAATTGTTACCAAAAGCTTTTTAAAATAAATCAAAATACCCAAAAACAGCTGTCCAGTGTGCACATAATATTTCATTATTTTAAATTAAACTTTATTTATGACAAATTTTAAAGCTTATATTTTAGCCCCCCATAAAGGCTCCATTCCACCGCGGCGCACGCTGCGCGCTATGCACGGCCACGCGCACGCGTGGACGTGCACGGATTTATTTGACTTGAGTCAATTCGTGCGTAGCGTGTCCGTGGGTTGCAGTGGACACAGTCACATATAATATTTTCTTACAAAGCGAAGCTTGACGCACGTGCGTAGTCTCTCCGTGCGCCGCGGTGGAATGGAGCCCTTACACAACTTTACGCATAAACTATAATTTATCATTGATAGGTTTAAGGTTACGTCACTGCATAGGTAAAGTACTGGTAGTTGAATGAATGAAATGAATGATGATTGTATGATGAAATGATGAATGACATTGAATAAATGAAAGCGTGTAATCGAAAGAATGGTACCACCTCTTATAGAAACACATAAGAGCAAGCGATAGCGCGATGTAGACGACTCTTAGCGATATCTGTTATGAATTTTTGGAACTAACTTCTCCCTAACTAAGGGCCAATTCACACCGGAATGGCAGCGGCCGGCAGCGGCGCGAAGAGCACTTTTAGTGTGAAATAATTGTAAACTTAATTCATGAAGCCCCAAGCGGCCACATCCGGCCGCGATAATAATGAAAAAGCTATTGTGTCTCGTTTTGCCACGGCTGATGGGTTAATCTACATACTTATAACTACTAGTATCGCTTGAAAACTTCAAAAAGGGCTCGAGGCGCCTCGAGGCGCCGCGCGTCCGTCGGCGGAAACTGCTCGCGGCTGCCAGCGTCCGCGCGCGTCGCCGCGAGGCGCCTCGAGGCGCCGCGCGGCCGCCCGCGGAGCTATTATTTATTATTATAGCCTATTCTACATTCGGCAAGGAAACTCGTGTCGTGTGTTTGCAGCAACATGATGGAATTGGTTATTATTGCACTTATTGCCGAAGAAGAAAAAAAGAAAGAAGAAAAAAAAGAAAGAAAAGAAAAAAATTAAAAGAGATTTATGTGGGTCCATGACATAAGGAAGAAACGACGTTACTTTGGAGAATTTCAAACATTTTGTACAAACTTGCATTCGTACCCAGACATAATATTTACATACTTATAACTACTAGTATCGCTTGAAAACTTCTAAGAGGGCTCGAGGCGCCGCGCGGCCGCCAGCGGCGCCTCGAGCCCTTTTAGAAGTTTTCAAGCGATACTAGTAGTTATAAATATGTAAATAAAGTTTAAAATTATTTCACACTAAAAGTGCTCTTCGCGCCGCTGCCGGCCGCTGCCATACCGGTGTGAATCGGCCCTAACTCCCCCAAGGTCTTCCATCTGTCTCGCTCCAACGCCACCTCAGACCAGCCAATATTATTTATTATGGAAAAAAAACTGTACGGTTGCAACAAGAAAACAACTAAAATCATCTAATTAAAATAGCTTCCCAGATTTCAATACAATTTAATCATCTACAAGAAGTAATCCAGCATCGGTACATAGAACCCAAGTCGCAGGAATCTGAACAGACCAACAATATAGCTATTGTCGGTTCTGCGCTGCTATGGACCAGGCACCTCGTTGTACCGGACCGGGTAAGTCAGCTGGTTCCCTCTGTCCCATGAGTACAACTCCTGAAAAGGTACAAAGAACGTGGTAAAAAAGTTACTCCTTGAATTGCTTTTGTTTCACAAAATATCACAGACAAAACCCTGAATCCAACAGAAAAATAATAATTTGAATGGTAGGTACATCGTTTTCTTCTAAGGTTGTCTAATATCGTTTTCGGCATCTGCATTCTGCACTGCCCCGGGGCAGGGTGGGTCGACAGGAAACGGAAACAGCCGAAATTTGAATTAAGAACATAAACTACGTATTGCACTATGATGATCCACGAGTCACGTGGACTTAGTACAATACAATTATATATACATAGTTTATGTTCTTATTTTAAACTTCGCTTATTTCCGTATCCTGTCGACCCACCCTGCCCCGGGGCAGTGCAGATGCCGAAAACGATATAAGTTTTATAACCCAAAATATCTATGGAAGTTTTAGCTAAGTTAAATAAATTAAATTAAAATATAATTAGGGAGGTCTGTGTACAACACTAGTGCGTAAGAAAAAGTTATTAGTAGCGACATCTAGCGTCGTGTGAGGAAAGAGATAAGTGGTAACTTTTTGAAAATAGTGAATAGTGACATCTAGCGTCAATTTACAGAACTACTTGTTAAAGCGCCATCTATCACTAAGCAGTTAAAAATAGCTTAAAATTTAGTTTGTTATTATTTTTAGCAATATTCCGCGAAATAAATTATTTCGCGGAATATTACTAAAAATAATAACAAACTAAATTTTAAGCTACGGATTTCCGCAAAGTAACGCCTGATTCCATTAACTAGTTAAAAATAGTACCAGTAGCCAATCATAGATGACGCTGCATACATTAAAAGCGGTAAATTCTGCTCAAGCCCTTTGCAACTTGTTAAGTACTTGTTTCAATGTTTTAGCTTGTTTGAAATGAAAACCTACTAGAATCATACATTTTCACAAAGGGGAAATTGATCTTCCCCGTGGTCTCTATATCATCGCCAAATTTCATCATAAATCAGTTTAATCGTTTACCGTATACGCGTGATCCCGTGACCAAGTAAAATAAAAAAGATTCTAGGTATTTATATTGTATGGTGTCCCCGTGTCCCCATAATAAAAATTAAGACTGATCACAGACATAGATCAAGATGATCTATGTCTGTGAGGCTGATGGTGTAAGTATAGACGTAGGTAATTTTGTCGGATCATCTCAAACCCAGCCACCACAGATCGACTAACCTCGACATAGCATACTGCATAACCCAGTGGTACTCAACCTTTTTTATACGGGCAACGTTTTAATCTTGGTATCGCGGGCCGAAGTCAACATTTTTTAGGGTTAAAAAATAACATTCTTCGAAATCAGCGATTTAAAAGTTACCACGACTTTCACGAAGACTTTTCACTTTTTTAACGGTGGGCGTGAATTTCAAAATGGTTTTACTTCACACGAGCAGTATAAAGTCCCGGCGAGCTGCGCGTTGAGTATAGCTGGCATTACCTGACCAAATAACGTAGCTCCTATATCGTCTATCAATTTCTCTGATCATCTTACCTTCATCGAATGATCGTATCCAAGCTGCGTGGTCTTCCGGAAAGGGTTGGTGAACTGCAGCTGGACCTCCACCGGCTTACTCTGGTACAGGTCTATGGCCACTGTGACTTTGCTCTCTCGTTCTGTTGCCGAGTCCAGCGCGTATAGCACTCCGCATACTATGAACATTTCGCCCATCTGAAAATGTTAGTCACTTTAGAAATTTTAAAATGTGTAGGTACATTTAAAAATTATTAAAGAAGACTAGCTGTCCCGGCAAACGTTTCTTTGCCATATTATTATATAAATTATATCGCCCGTATTATTTTATTGAATTAGTGACTAAATAAGTATGTCACAATGGCAACGTCCATCGCTATCCCGTGACCCGCGTCGCATAAACAATGGTCGCTCTTCATAGACAAATAATTTGCAATAAAATCAAATTGCGACTATAATTAAAGATCTAAGCTATCCTATCTCTCAAGTTGGAAAAAAGCACACATTAAAAAAAAAACATTAAAATCGGTTAAGTAGCTTAGGAATCCATCGCGGACAAACATCGTGACAGGAGATTTATATATATAAGATGGGAGACATATTACGCTATTTGGACGGGCTTTGTGAAGTCAACGGATAGGCAATTAATTGGTGTGCGTCCATTAATAGCGTGAGGCATTTTTGAGGATCTTTTTACCATCTCTCTCCCGTTGGTGAGATTTCGTAAGATTTTTTCCAATTCCCCTCCCCCTCCCCTAACCTCACGTGAGATTTTCAAAAGCTATGTTTTGGCTGTAAACGTGTTGATTATTGAAAAAAAAAACTACATTTGTTCGATAACTTTAATTTAAGACAATTTTTGTCGAAGTTCTTCGCAACATCTGGTACTTACTCATATTATTATAGAAGTAGTAGTTATACCGAAACTGACCTGTTTGTGGTTGAGCGATATGTTCCAGACGTAGTCGATATTCAAGTCGTCTTTGCTTGGGTCGAAACTGAGCTGTAAAGTACACACATATTATAGCAGAAACAGTATTTTTTACATCGGGTTAAAATTTAACGGTTTAGCTGTCGCGGTTCTTGAGATACAGACAAACAGACGGACGGACAGACGCGATGTATAGACATTACTATGACTTCGCGTCTTTGTAAGGTCGTTTTCACCCTAACGTAACCCTAAAAATTGTTTAATTGATCAAGTGAAGGTCAGTTCAGACTACAAAATTCAGAACAACAACAAAAGCAGCTTGTCTAAACGTACTTTGGCTACGGCGGTGTTGTTGGAGTTCTCGATGGAGTATATCGCCCACAGACCGTTGTCGTCCGCGCTAAAGTCCACCTGAAATCACAGAAATATTGTCATAACTCATAAGTTAATTTAATTTTTTTTTAAATCTCTTTTTATTTAGGGATTTTAGCACACATAGTGGCTATGTCAATCCCATCTTATCAACTTAAAACTAATTCCTTATAATAAAGGAGTACAATAATTTTGCATAATCAGAATCCGGTTCAGCCAATATAACATTAAAGATACCCATATTCATTAGAGGCAGTTGAATAACTTTTTTTTTTGATGTGATAACGTCTTATAATTCGATATGGGCTGCGCGCACGAAAAAACATGACGCAATATGCGGCGTTACCTCGCTGATCGCTCTGAGGCGTTCCATTTGAGTTGTTTAGCAGAAATGTACAGTCGGAGAAAATTGTGCTAAGCAGAAATGTACAGTCGGGGAAATAAGTTGTTTAGCAGAAATGTACAGTCGGGGAAAATTGTGCTAAGCAGAAATGTACAGTCGGGGAAATGAGTTGTTTAGCAGAAATGTACAGTCGGGGAAATGAGTTGTTTACCAGAAATGTACAGTCGGGGAAATGAGTTGTTTAGCAGAAATGTACAGTCGGGGAAAATTGTGCTAAGCAGAAATGTACAGTCGGGGAAAATTGTGCTAGGCAGAAATGTACAGTCGGGGAAATGAGTTGTTTAGCAGAAATGTACAGTCGGGGAAAATTGTGCTAAGCAGAAATGTACAGTCGGGGAAATGAGTTGTTTAGCAGAAATGTACAGTCGGGGAAAATTGTGCTAAGCAGAAATGTACAGTCGGGGAAATGAGTTGTTTAGCAGAAATGTACAGTCGGGGAAATGAGTTGTTTAGCAGAAATGTACAGTCGGGGAAAATTGTGCTAAGCAGAAATGTACAGTCGTGGAAATGAGTTGTTTATCAGAAATGTACAGTCGGGGAAAATTGTGCTAAGCAGAAATGTACAGTCGGAGAAATGAGATGTTAAGCAGAAATGTACAGTCGGGGAAATGAGTTGTTTAGCAGAAATGTACAGTCGGGGAAAATTGTGCTAAGCAGAAATGTACAGATGGAGCCGGCTGCACGCACGAAAAAACATGACTCATGCGGCGTTACCTCGCTCTGAGGCGTTCCATTTAAGGCTTGAAGTGCAAGCGAGAGCGCGGAACGAGCGACAAAGAGGCACATTGTCACGTTCAACTATCGTCAGTAAACCGACTTTACAGACAACCGTTTTTGTATGAAGAAGTTTGGTTAGTTATGACCTTTGATACATTGACCACACTCTGAATGAAAAATAAATAAACAATCTGTGAGCTATTAGTATTATTTCGGCTATTCAAAATTGTGCTCTATTTCCTACGTGTCAAGGTATGACTTGTGCTTTGTTCGAAGATTTTACTGGATTTCACGAATGTATGTAGCGTTTTGTATTGCGAATAGTTTATTTTACTCATTATAAATATTTTTAGACAATCATTTGAAAGAAATACATCGAAATAACTTTAGGTTACACTCGAAAAAGTTTGTTTCTATTTATAGAGATTCGGAAGCGATTTGCTTATTATGTTTGTAAATAAATTACGTTAAAAGCTTATAAAACTACGAGTCACTATTGTACGAAATGATTTATTGCCCTATTAAGCACACAGACCGGCAGGGAACCGATAAACATTTGACACAATATGTTTAAGGGCTTTCTGCCGGCCGCGGCCATTTTGAAATTTATTTGTATAGCACTAAGGTCGATGTTTGCTTGCGGACTATTTTTTCTTTGCAGAGGAGTGTCCTATTTCAAGTAGTTTGTTTTTATACATCTCAACATCATTCGTCGATTTGTTTACAAAAATAGTTAGTATAGGAGTTTATCATTGAGATAAGAATAAAGTATTCGTTTATTTCTTCTGAACAAGTCACTAATTATAGTTTCGAAAGCTTATAATTGAGAAACTAATATCACATCGGACTTAATACTATATTATGATGGCTTGATAGATAGAAAATTTAACATATATTATAATGTACTTCACACAAACATAAAATATGGATTGTATGTAAGGATATTTCATATTACATTAATTTTACAAAGAGGGTAGGCCGGGCACCATTTTTTTTGCACATTGACCTGCCAACTTTTTTGCATAGATTTTTCCCGGAACTGAGGGGTTAAGGCTATGACGTTGTCACGTTCAACTATGGTCAGTAAACCGACTTTACAGACAACCG
This sequence comes from Polyommatus iphigenia, assembly GCA_963422495.1. Lineage (NCBI taxonomy): Eukaryota > Metazoa > Arthropoda > Insecta > Lepidoptera > Lycaenidae > Polyommatus > Polyommatus iphigenia. The sequence continues at coordinate 2,358,174 of OY730180.1, forward strand.
ATTTTTTTTTTATTAAATAAGGGGGCAAACGAGCAAACGTCACCTGATGGTAAGCAACTACCGTCGCCTATGGACACTCGCAACATCAGAAGAGCTGCAGGTGCGTTGCCGGCCATTTAAGAGGGAATACGCTCTTTTCTTGAAGGTTTGCAGGTCGTATAGGTCCGGAAATATGAAATATGACAGTTCGTTCCAGAGTTTTACAGTGCGCGGCAGAAAGTTACGCGAAAAACGCACTGTGGAAGACTGCCACTCATCAAGGTGATGAGGATGGTATGTTTTTCGCGTGGGACGATGGCGAAAAGTTGCAGGTGTCCTGAACGTAGCCTATGTGCAGACTGCAGCAACAATCTGGTTCCGACTCAAGCCTGACCTATAAAACCAGGGTATATGAGGGATTGTCATAAGACTCATAAGTTTATGCAAAGTATTTCATCAATAAGCCAAGCTAAGCCAGAAACTATTTTGATTTAAGTATATCCTGCGTATGTTTCTAGACTAAAACTCAGATTCTGCTTAATCTGTTTAGAGGCCGATTCTCACTCTACGAATCTTCCTTTGGCTTTCAATAAAAATATATTGTGTGTTCAGCAGTGTGGCTGGTGGCACGCTGCGATGGAAGCTACATTCAACGTAAGAATCGGCACCCTGGTTGTAACCTGCCTGGTTGCGACCTCCCTCTGGTTCTGACCTCGTTGCGACCTACATGGCGGCATGCGGCAGGCGGGCTGACTTGATGCGGCTCTGCATCAGGTCGTACCGGACCAGATATCTGGCTGTAACCTCCTTGGTTACAACCTACCTGGTTATGCTGCGCGGTATACAGCCGGCCAGCAGCATGCGGCAGGCGGGCGGACTTGATGCGGCTCTGCGTCAGGTCGTACCGGACCAGATCCCCCGGAGTGCCGGACTCATTCGCCTGGTAGAAGAACGACCCGCTGTACACGATGTGCCCGTTGCCCTGGGGGAAAAGGTAGGTTAGCCAAAGTTGCCTAGGGAAAAAGGTAGGTTAGCCAGAGTTGTCCTGAGAGAAAACATTGGTTTAGTTACGAATTACGATGCTAAGAACATACATACTTACCGAAGTAGACACACAGATGCATAACAATTATAGCCTAGTCTCCGTTCCCATCGGTAGCAAAAATATAATGAATGGTGATATGACGGAAATAAACACGCTTTTCTGTTTCCGGTTATTATTTGAAAACATTAAATGAAAACTGGATGTTGCCCTTAAAATATTTGTAACTTGCGCATCAATTCGTTTATTAAAACGTACATTGTCGTATTATAGGGTTTTAGATCGAAGAATTTAGAACCTATACTTATAATTACAATCTCATGTCTAGATATGCTACAGAAAATGAATGCTATACCATAATACATACAATACTCTCTCAATGAACCATCTTAAGAAGCCTGAGGCCTCTGGCACCATCCCAAACCGGATGAACCAGCTTTTACCTTTAGAGAGAGCCTTTTGTCACAAAGTGCTTAGAAGTTACAAATTGATATTTCTGTACCATATTTCAACTGTTTAAACTTTTACGTTGAATATATTACAAATCTAGTGGCCAAAAAAAAATAATACATAATATTATGATCGCTATAGTAGTGGAGTAGAGCGTAAAAATCGTGCAAACCTCCGATTTTTGCAATAGTAGATGAAAATTGAAAAGAAAAAAAGGAATGTGTAGCTGATAACATAAATAATAAAGTTTACCTATTGAAAAGTTGTGCTTTTGATTTTTTAATTATTCTCTTCCACTTCAAGTAAACTCATAAACTGTAAAATTTTGTAGAAAATTTGCATATTTCTTTCTTTTAAATATATAGCAAAATAATAAAATATATTATTATTTTTTTGATTTGTATCGTTGTTTATATTCCAAAGAAAGAAAATAAGTTGAAAAAATATATAATTTAGATTTAAAATTAATATTTTTGTATGTAGATGAGCATACCTCCAAATGTGCTTGTTGTGTGCCTCGCCAGGTAAATGGCGTTCCTATTTTTCTTTGGTTTTGAATAGGAAGTTTAAAATTACTTTTTTGGCTTAACAAAGCCTTCTTTTTCTTAATGTGTATAACTTTTTAGCTCTTACTTTATTAAATTTTCTGAAAATGTAGCACAAACTTTTCACTGATATTTCGAAGAAAAATCTGTATTTTATTTCTTTTGTTTAGGTTTTTACAGAATAAAATTGATTTTTTATTTATTTTTTTCATTAATTATATTTGCTGAAACATACTTAAAGGAAAAAAATACAAATTAGGTTAGGAACTGATATTTTTTGTATTCAGGTAAGCATTTTCCAAAAATAGGTCGCAGCATGCGTCTTTAGTATGTACGTGAGATTTGTAGCACCCAATTTTTTTTCTGGCTTTAAGTAGGAAGTTTAAATATATTTCAAAGACTAGAAAAAGTCTTTCATTTGTCGATGCATTTGATGTTTTAGCTCTCACTTAAATAAATTCTCAACAAAAAATATTTTCGGTCTATTTTACACATTTTTGGAGATATTTAAACATTTTTAAGTACTTAAAAGTTATAATTTCTCTAAAAATTAAATACACACAAGTAAGTTTAACACACTTTTCGTAACAACCCTTAATTCCACCCAACCCCTATTATCTTGGTTACGACGAGCGTTAATCTCTAGAAACTTTGCAAAAACCTTATAGCTGTATTTAGCTTAGCAAAGCAAACTTTCTTTTTTAAAAATTGTGTATTTGGTTAATTTTCAACGTAAACAATCGGATAAGAGTCATTAAATAACAGGAACAAGAAAAAAAAAATTTTTCTGGACCGGTTTTATATGGTGAAATATTAATTTTTTATTAAGTACTTAACTAAAAAATTAAAAGCACAAAAAATGTTTTGGTAAACTTTGCAAGTTATAGTGTAAAAAAGAAAATGACACCTCAAAAACAAAAATCCATTCACTATTACAATTTTCGGAGGTTAAAACCTCTGGCGACTGCACTATAGATACGAGTACGCAACGCAAAACATGGCGTTTACGATTTCTTAGATCCCATACCTTTGTAGTGATCTAGATGCTGCAAGTTATTGAATGTAAGGCCGGCTATTATAGACGGACCGCATCTTGCAGTCGAGACCGACTGCAAGATGCGATTGTCGCACGGCAGTTTTCATAGTATAGTTAAATTCATATCCGCACACGGACCGCTCGAGCAGCTCTTGAGCGGTCGTCGGTGCAAATTTTAACGCGACCGTTCAAGAGCAGTATGTGATATGTCCCGACTGCAACTAGCGGTCAGTCTATGGCCAGTCTTACTTGAAAAAGAAGTAAGTGAAGTATTTGAGGCTCAGCACAGTAGGACAGTATAGCAATACCCTAATATCCCAATAAAATAAAATAAAAAATAAAAATTGTTTTATTTCTGAGTAGATTTTAAAAAAATGCTTTCAGAACGTTGATACTACTGGTGCCTACCACCGCACACTGGTCCCAAAGTAAAATAAATGGGACATTAAGAATTTTCGGATCGAAGGTCAACGGATCAGGCTGATTTTTTTTTATAGACAGCTGATGCAATTACAAGTCACTTTTATAGATGTCGTTTTTTTTTCAAATATTTTTTTTTTATTTTCTACAGAGATAAAAAATAATTTAAAAAAATTTGTATGGACGAAATCATAATTTTGTCATTTTAATCCAAGATTCAAACGTATTCAAAATAAATCATACCACAGCTTATAGAGGGACTCTTGTCGTACATTTTTGTCATAGACACTCAACTGCGATTTTTGCGCCTTTTAGAGCTACAGGCACTTTAATTTTTTTTGTCAGCGGATGAGGCTGATATTTTTTTGTAGCATCTGATGCAATTACAAGTTACTTTTATAGATGTGTTTTTTTCAAATATGCCTTATCTACAGAGAAAAAAATATATGAATTATTTTTTGCATGGACGAAATCATAATTTTGTAATTTTCTTCCAAGATTCAAACGTATTCAAAATAAATCATTGCACAGTTTTGTTATAGACACTTAACTGCGATTTTTGTGCCTTTAGGAGCTACAGGTACTTTAATTTTTATTGTTTTGTATAATTCATTTCTGAGTATTTCATATAGTTTTTAATAAATATTGTTAAGGATAGACAAATAATAATGTTTTCTTTATTGACAAGTAACTCTTTCTAATGTCTTATTCATAAAAAAGCCTATATATACTAAAACTAAACAAATTAAAGTAGAAATCTCAAAACATGTACGTACAGGTAAATTATTTTATGACTCATCCAGTTTGCAAACATTGTTTGGTGATGACTCATTGCCTAATTGGTAATTACCTCTATACTTATTACTTGGAATTTGTGCTCTGTTTTCTTATTCAGCGCTAGCGAACGCTTCGAAAACGCTAAATAATAAATAGGCACATAGATTGCAATTCAAATTTTCCCTTCCGAGTACTTTTACGGGCTTAGGACCGTCAAAATACAAACTTAATGTCCCATTTATTTTACTTTGGGACCAGTGTGCACCGGTTCGGGAACTAACCCGGCGAGAAGAAATACAGGGTGCAATTAAACCTTCCTGCCAAATTTTGATATATTGATCCTTGTTAAAAATAAAAATACACGTATTTTTTCTTTTATAGTCACTCAGTACTAAAATGTTGAGAAATAGCGTCCGAAAGTTATCCTAAAAAACACTACAATTAACCCATCAGTCGTGGCAAAACGAGACACAATAGCTTTTTCATTGTTATCGCGGCCGGATGTGGCCGCTTGGGGCTTCATGAATTAATGGACACGATGCGTCAGCCCCGTGTGACGTGCCTCCGCGCGCGCGCCTCATCCCGCGTCACCCCCGCGTCACCCCCGCGCCGCGAGCGACCATTCTGCAACGATTTTAAATGGGATAAAAAATGTAATTGAAAAAAAAATAACACCCAAATTTTTTTGGTTAAATGGACTGTCCTAATGATGCCTAAGCCCAGGAAAAAATTTGGCAGGAAGGTTTAATTGCACCCTGTATATTGCTATACTGTGACAGTAGTCATAGTCACAGGTTACACGGTCAAATTTTCATCAATCTGATCCATCAATCTGATTGACGGAATATTGATGGTTATAAAAAGTTCATAATATTAAAAATACGATCAATCCATCAATCCGTGGGTTAGACGGTCAAATTTTCGTCAATCTTTACCGGATTGATGGATAAGATTGATGAAAATTTGACCGTCTAACCTGTGTCCAGAAGGAATGCGTGGTGGGCTAATTGCCCGTTTAAATACAGAAAGAATCTCACAAAGAATGGTTTCTGCAGCTTGTGGAACTCGTCGACGTGGTCGGCCTTGAAGCTGGCCTTGCTGCGGTACTCCCGCAGCCGCTCCACATCCTCCTCCACCGTCGTCCACAGCTTGTCCCTCTGGAACAAATAGAATACTCTAGACTGGGCTTTCTTTACTTCAGAGTCAATTGTCAAACTACATACCTTTGTTACAAAACTCTAGAACCGTTGTTTCCTGAACTTTTAGAGCAAAGCGATATTGCAGGTCTGTTGTGTTGTGGCCAGGGATTGAATAACCGAAAACAACTTGTGGCGTCGCAGTGTCAACTGCGTTTTACTGTATAATATAATAATATATATTTTATTGTCTCATTGATGCGTTGCGTCATCGTTCGTTCTGTTTCATCGGATTGACGGAAAAGTAACGCAGCACCGTTGGAGCTCCTCTGGTTGATGTCATAATGTTTCAGCACCATCATGATTTATATTCTTACCTGCGCGTCTGTGCATTTAATGCGTTATTCATTGTAACGACGCATCGTTAACGTCACGAAATACTGAAAAAACCCTTTAACATGCTCGTCAAATCTTGCCACTAGCGGGATGCTGATAGTGAGTTTCTTACTTGGTTCTCAGTAGCGTTAGAATCCCTCAGCCAGGCGCCGAACAGCTCGTCCTTGAAGCGGTGATACACCGGCTTGCCGATGGCGTACAGCTGGCAGTCTGAAAGAACCGACAAAAAATATAGGTTTTGAACTATTATTCTAGTATGACTCGTGTAACGCTTCTTGACAATCTAAGAACCTTACAATAGTCTGGTTTAAATGTCTTGGACGCTGCTAGATCTGTTTAAGACTTATAGTAGCTACGCCTGGGATCTGGGTTTGTGGCCTTTAAATATTCGTACTAATGTATGGTTGTCTCACGCGCGATTGCGACATCCTGTAATCGAACTTATTCTAGGCATAAGAATCGGGCCCCAAGTACGTGTTTCCTAAATATGAAGAGCTGAAGAGACATATAACATGATTAACTTAAGGCTAACTTTAACCTTGCACAAGGTTCAGATGTACTCACTGGTATTCCTCCTCGGTTTATGTCCCCCAGCAGTCCCGTTCATGGTGGATATGAGGAGCAGGGCGCGGTCGCAGCGCGGGCAGGACGGGCACGGCTGCACCTGGCACAACTCCTCGTATGACGTCAGCACGGGCGGGCGGGAACCGAACTCCATGGGCTGCTGGACTTGCTTGTGGTTGGGGCCGGGGACTGGAGAAAAGGTGCGATAGATCTACATATGACATGGCTTCAAAAAAACAAGGCGTTTGCATCCGTTGCGGATGATTTATACAGTGTGTAACAAAAATAAGTGATAATACTTTAGGGTGTGTACGTGTTCCTAGTAGAGTACTCTGTGAAAGTAGCAGCGCTGAAAGACCAAATTTTTTTTTCACTTTTGTATGGGCAAGCGCCCGAGCGACACGGGTTTCCCCATACAAAAGTGAAAAAAAATTTTGGTCTTTCAGCGCTGCTACTTTCACAGTGAACTCTATACAAGAAACACGTACACACCCTAAAGTATTATCACTTATTTTTGTTACACCCTGTATACAGTATTTTCAGAGCGAAGAAGTAACCACTCTTCAAATACTCATGTACAGTGCCTGGGACAAGATTTTAAATGTCGGTATGGCTGCCCAAGCACATATTACGGCATTCTCGCAACATGGTCGGCCTAGTTGAGAGGAATTAGCAGGTCACCAACCATGTGCAGGTTTCCTCACCATGTTTTTACTTCACAATAATAAATCCAGAAGGTAGTCTAAAATAGGTCTACATAGCCAAAATAGCATGGGCTCAGTAGAAATGCAAAAGAATAAATCCTAGCACAAACTAGTACAGTCTTTTATTAATCTCAAATGTGGGAGTGAAAACAGAAAGAGTAATATTTTGTACATGCTTAGATGACCGGAGCATGTTCAGCTAATCGTAAGCAAACTATCTGCTAATTGTATAAAATATTTTTAGTTTTAACATGTTCCTTCTTGATGATTGAAAAGTTATCACTTTTCAGAGACCACCCTTCTTCACCCTTCAGAGTCACTTATATTAATCAGCAAAAAACCAATCAACTTACGCATCAATCGAATATGTCCCTTAACCGTCTGGTTATTCAGCTCATTTTTGGCCACACAACTATACTGGCGGAGGTCCTGGTCTTTCACGTGTGGTATCTGGAGGCGCATCACCCAACGCCAGGGCACGGTGGTGGGGATGACGTCCATGCGGTACCGGGTACCTTCGATGGTGACGCCATCCTGCTCCCAGGCTAGGACCGGCTCGGGCCAAGCTTGGACCTAGAATGAAAAATTGAGGAAAAGTGTTATGAGGTGAATAGTTATGGACAACAAGCGACTTTAACTTAACCCGTCAATCCCCAAGTGGCAGCCGGCTGCCGCATAACAATTGAAAATCTATTGTGTCTGATATACCCACGATGAACATGTCTATTACATTGTCACAGTAAAGTATTGAAAATCTATGGTCATCGAAAAATAGACCATTTAAGAACTCCGAGAAGACTGCCTTAGCAAATGTTGCTTCAAAAGTTTTTAGCAATAAGGTATCTAAGCTTCATCTTTAAGGCATCAGCATGGAAATTAACTCAAGGATGGAGGACCTGCGTATTTGGTTGGGTGATATGAACTACAGCCGACAGATCACAAGTAACTATAATCGGACTAAATAGCTTAGGTCCGTAATCTGTCTTTGATTCAATTTCTCACATATTTTTTTTCAAATCACGGAATATGTTGTTACCTCGCACTCTATATCCACAGTGGTGTTGTACACATACACTATGTTGCCGGGCACACGGATGTACGGACTGACTGAAACACAAAATCAGCTGTTAGCATTACATCATCATAAATTGACAATATTTCAAGCTGAAAGCAAAAGTTTTCAGACTACTCGCAAAAACTTAATAAGTGTTGGGTGACTTTTGGGTGGCTTGGGTGAATTTTAATTATTTAATTGCAGAGAGTGAGAATGTTGAAACATTACAAATCAATATATTTTATGTAACGGTATTAAATAATGTAATCTTCTTATGCTATTTATAAGGTTTTGTTGACATCACTTTATAGTTTATGTAATTCTTTATGCAATCTAAAGGTGTAGAAAACATCGTTAATTTATTAAATCATAGTAAACGAAGTTTTCAAGACAGGATAAACAGATATACTTAGTGCAGGTTCCATAGAACATTTTTTTTATTACTATCAAGCAAATTTTTCGTGAGTAGCTTTATTTTAAAAAGATAAGACGAACAACAATTTCCTCTGCGAAAATTCGCGGAAGTGGTAGCTAACAGAGATAGAAAGGATTTAATATTTTGATTTGATGGTCCTTTAGTTTAGGATAGGATATGTATTGTTCTATTTGTAGGACAATGTTACTCTTAAGTTATATAACTATTAACCTATCAATAATATTCAAAAAAATCAGCTGGTTAGGGTTCCGTTTTAGGGTTCCGTAGTCAACCAAGTTTTGTTGATTACTGAACCCTAAAACGGAACCCTAACGACATTGTGATACGAGAATTTTATATAGATTAGAAGAAGAAATATAGAATGGATAGTAGGGATACTCACACTGCACCTCCACATGCGTGGTCTGGTTGGCCGGGGGCAGCATGCCGTTGTTGGCGAGGCACACGTACTTGCCCGTGTGCCAGCGTGACACGTTCGGTATGTTGAGCAGGTGACCGCTTACCGACGCGTCGCGCCACGAACCCTGAGAGTAAAGTTAAAGAGCTAGAAACTAGCGAAGATAAAGGTTTCTACATAGAGACTACCTTTTATTTATATAGTTATAAAAAACCGCGGAAACCACCACAACAATATTAATATTATTATTGTTTAGTAGTGGGTATTGTGATAATATGATGAAATTTTATAATTTATAGCTAATAACTCTAGGCACTGGTCACGGCAGCTTTAAAAAACTAGATTGAAATAAATTACATTAGTTTTGGATGGTTTTGGAACTTCGATACCATAAAAACGCAGAAAAAAAGTAAAACTTATGATCCATAATATTTCATGAAGCCCCAAGCGGCCACATCCGGCCGCGATAACAATGAAAAAGCTATTGTGTCTCGTTTTGCCACGACTGATGGGATATTTTGTTTTCGCAGAGGGTTAAGAGCCGAGTCGTCAAAAATTCTATAAATAACGAAGAATTACAAAAAATCGTTCCTTGTGAAATAGAAATTATGACAAAAGTGTATTTTTTTCCTTTACCTGTTTGGGATTTTTCAAATCAAAATTATGATTTTATCAAAACTATAAACTCATGCAAAAGTAACTGTAGAGTGTAGTGTATGTGCTTAGTAAGTAACTATCATAATGGTTATAACACGGTCTCGTGCTCATGGTATGTGGAGGGGCATAGCATTGCAGCGAGAGTCTTGGTTGAGAGCGGATGTGTGCCGGTGACCTGCCACTGTATCGTGTGTTGTTCGAGATTAGAAAATAATCCCATACACTACAGTAACAATTCTATTAAATATAATAAGAACAAGTATCCTAGTTACCTGTATAATCGGAGTTCCATCAACCCGTCTCCACTCCACGCTGGGTTCGGGGACACCTTTCGGGTTACAGTCCATTCGCATCGTGTCTCCCTCCCTCACGATTAGACGAGGATTCTCAACTGTAAAAATAATAGTGTTATATTACTTTTGTAACCTATATAATAACTACATCTAGTACATCTATATATACATGTCATAAAAGCTCGTGCGAAAAAGTTATTTGCAACTGGATCTGGGGCCTCTCAAACTCAAATGTAAGCTGCTGCAAGATCAGGTTTTAGAGAAGGCCAAGGAAGTACGTGTCATGGATATTTGATAATATACATTGAAAAATATAAAACTCCTAGCGATGTGCACAAAGATTTACTTTGGCAAATGGAAAGAAGAATACTGTCCATTTTCTTTGACTCTTAAGATTTGATTTCGAGAGTAAGCCAAAATATTGGAAGCATAGTTCATGAGACATCCATACTTCCATACTAATATTATAAATGCGAAAGTGTGCCTGTCTGTCTGCCTACCTGCCTGTCTATCTGTTTGTCTGTTTGTCTATCTCTCTGGCTGTTACTTCTTCACGGCTAAGCCGCTGAACCAATTTTGCTGAAATTTGGTATGGAGACACTTTGAGTCCCGGGAAAGAACATATGATACTTTTCATCCCGGAAAAATATACAGTTCCCGGCAACGGAGTTGCGGGCGTGTCTAGTTTTATATACTTCAGAATAATTAGGTTGTAAAGCCAACGTCATCAAAATCAGAGTAGAAGGTATTAAAACTCACGAGCAAAAGTAGGTGGTATAAACAGTTGATTCTCCTTAGTGTAGTTGTATATAGACAGTCCTGGTCTGCCCGGGGCCCCGTCGTGCCCGTCGTTGCCCCTCTGTCCCTTAGGGCCGATAGGGCCGCGGTCGCCCTTGGGCCCTCGCATACCGGGCGGGCCCTGCGCACCTACTTTACCTGTAAGATTATGAGCAATGGCTACAACTAAGTCTTTGGACTGGCATGTACTTGGAATTCACAGACTTTTGTAGGTTATTTCGTGATTCAGTAAATGTTCTAAAGTAACAAACAAGGCGATGCATTTTAAGTATTTGCAGAAAATTAGGTTACATTATGTGCAAAGCTAAACTAATTAAAAGTTAAAAACTACTAACTATCCAGGGTTATAAAACTAGTGTCAGATAATACCTAGGGTTAATGCACTGTAACTGAAACAAAGTGTTGACACCTCTTTAAAATCAGGTCAGCAGTTTAAGCACTACGGCTCGGTAGAACCAACTGTACCAAAACATAAACCGGCCAAGTCATTCCTTCTTTTAAGCTACGACATAGACCGGTAAAAGAATAATGCACCTTTTCAAGCACAATCATGTTACATGCAGCATATTACGTAGGCAATATTTTCATCAGGTTTCTGCTTCGGGTAAAGAGTTGCTAAGGGTGCCGGTTGGCAGCGGGCGTCATGAAGCAACCGCAGACGACGTGTCGCAGCGACACAACAGCCAGCGACATGAAGCTAGCGACACTTATTCACAGAAATACGTAGAAACCAGGAGTGTCGCGACGACACGTCGTCTGCTGCCGCTTCATGTAGTCGGCTTCCAACTTGTACCTTAAGAGTCGTGGAGTCACCATTTGCTTACCATCTTTACCATCCTTTCCGTTTTTCCCTGGACTGCCATCTTTCCCCGGTATTCCATCTCTCCCGTCTCTCCCCGGCGAACCGTCAGCACCGTTCCTCCCGGACAGACCGTCTAAACCGGGTTCTCCGGGTATACCGTCGCGGCCGTCAAGACCTGGGTTCCCGGGGAAGCCACGCTCACCTGGAATGAAGTTCCGTATGTTAGAGTATTTGAGAGATTATGCGAAATCCTATACGCTTTTGCTGCCGTAAGTTTTGCTCTCTCTCGTCTTGTCACTTAGCGACTCGTTATGTCAAATTCCGAAAATTTCTGATTCGTTATTTTGTTTTCGAGATTATTTAATGCACCTTGAACACCTTCGACTTTCAGAAAGAGTATCATGATACCTATTTTGAATAAAAAGATATTTTATTTTATTTATTTATTTTTATAAAAGTTATTAAGTACAAATGCTTTAAAACCAAGTGCAGTTTGGCCTTTGCATATTCCTTTAAAAGTAATATTTGGCATCTAAATATAATTTTTGTTATCAGAACATTTTTTACATTAGTATTTCGAAATCTATACCTTTCGATCCTGGTGGTCCAACTGGTCCCCTCAGTCCAGGGCTGCCAGGTGTCCCCGGGGCGCCGGCATCACCCCTGTCGCCCTTAGGGCCAGGGTGTCCCGTCGGACCCTTAGGGCCTTGTACACCGGGAGGACAGTAGTCCTGGGTCGCTTTACAGAAACCTTGTACTACTTTGTACTGGAAGAAAATATGGGACATTATTTGAAACGCTTATTAGTTTTTCATGCAATAATACTTAATGCATGCGTCCATGATAGGGCGAAATAGGAGAAAAAACCTTTTTACTTAGATAAAAAATATTATAACTAAACATGTATCCAATCATTTCCCTGTAAAATTTTAATAGTAATCGAACTGTCCAAATTATTTTTTGATTGAGTCCCTGTAAGTCCTATAAAACTCAAAATGTTTTTAAAATCGAGGTTGTTTTGGAATTTTTTTTATCGAGTAAAATTATTTGTATTGTGTTTCTAACCAAAAAAGTCACTAGTTAAAAGATGTATCTATACATGTATATATTTTTCAGTTTTTCTGAATGACGCTTTCTTTAAAAATTACTCATTCTAGAAATGTGAATTTGGAAGAACGGGCCCTTAACTAACTTTGGCGAAATTTGACATGGAAGTAGTTTAGGCTCTGGAATAATACACAGCGCTACTTTTTATCCCGAAAAAATTCACTGCATTCTTGAAATATTTTTTTTAAGCGGACCGATAATGATTCATGAACAAAAAAGCCAAAGTTCGTTTCCACTGACGCGGAGCGGAGCGGAGAGGAGCTTAGCGGTGCCCGAATTGACCAATCGTGCTATTCCAGCGGAACGACAGCGAAGATTTCGAGCATGGTGATTGGTCAATTCGGCACCGCTAAGCTCCTCTTCGCTCCGCTCCGCGTCAGTGGAAACACAGCCTAAATGGCCGTAATGACATTCTCTGATTAAATATTATATTAGCTGTGTAATGGCAAAAGCCCCTCCAAATAGCATGGGTATTTGTTTAAAAAAGTTGCAACTTTTTCAAATATACAACCCTCTGCTGATAAATTCTCTACTCAATAATGGAACGCCATCTAAAAGCATCTGTATTTTTTTTTACAAAAGACACAACACAACCCACAACCAACTTAAATTTAAGACCTTCTTTTTTACATAGACGAACACACGTAGCATACAACAAGAGTCAACCTTTACATCTTTTGACTCACCGGAACCCTGGAGTAGCTGGTCAGCCAGACCCACGTATCCCCTCCCGGCGCCGGTCCCTTCTCCCCGGTCCTCTTCATCTCAGCAGCATCCTTCTCCTCCAGCTCTGGCCTCATCTTGGGATTGAAAAACTCCACATGAGGAGCCACCGTGTTGTCCTCCTCGGCTGGTGATGGTTTCTGAACAGCAGTGAAAATAGCTGTTGTAACATGAAGTTTTGTAGTAGGCACTAATAATGTGTTGGTATCAAAGTGATTTCTTGCGTTCCTCCGACATTAACGGCCGCGTTCAGGGTTATTGATGATGAGGATGACTTAAATTAAATTTAATGAATAATTTTACAAACTCCATACTTTTTCTGTCACACTCGTTATGAAATTAAGATGTTTCTGAATGCGGCAATAAGCATACTCTCATGAAACATAATTTTTTTACCGCATTATTTTTAGCAATGATTATCATAATAATTATTAGTTAAGTGGTATTAATGCTAGTATTGCACTACAAACTACATCCTATTTTATGAAATGTTCATGTTCATGAAATAGCTAGGCATTTTTGTGGTAAAACAAAAACTATGTTTTTCGTTTTTACATATACAGTTTATTGTCTTTTACTTAAATCATAAAATTGTTAGTGTGTTTCATTCAAATTACGAGTATAAATTTTATTTTAGCATGAATTTAGCAAAGTTAATAATTGTCAAAATATAATAACGTTTACTTACAAGCATAGCATTGCGTTTCTCTCTATGTAAATATTCATAATCTCTTAAATACTGTTGCACCTTTTCTTCTAACTTATTATCTACCTGTTGTAAGATATTTCTAGCTCTTTCATCCAAATCTATTTCCACATTGTCTACATAGTTATAAGTATGTAATAGTAACGATATCACACCACACAGACACGCAAAATGTGATAGTCTTTTACAGTTATGAACATTTAGATCCACTTTTTGATTCTTTGCCATCATTCCATTACATTACATCACTTAAATCTAAAACTCTATCACATACACTTTATTTACTCATTTATTTAATGTCGTTTGGAATAAAATTAACAATTGTTTCATTTCCTACAATTGTACACTTATTTTATTTTTACAACTTTACACTTGCTTCATTACTTTCATTGTTGTACGTTTGTGTACTATTAATATCGTCTGTTCGTCTGTATATCGCGTTGTTATCTGAATATAATCCTAAATGGCTCTTCCTGTGTTGCCCAACGGACCGAACGATAACCAATTGAGACCGTATCGTTTATCTACTACATGTAATTCTATTCAATTAACTACATTCGATGCTACTACTACTATAAAACTATCTACTAGAGTGAAAATGTTGAAATTTATGGTAGTGTTGGACGACGCCCGCAACTCCGTTGCGACAAAATTCGTTTATCGCCTGGGAAACGTATATTTTTCCAGCATGTAAAGTATCCGAATTACAGCTCCTTTCCCGGGACTCAAAGTATCTCCATACCAAGTTTCAGCAAAATTTGTTAGTGGTTTAGGCGTGAAGAGGTACAGACAGACGTATAGACAGACGGACATACTGACAGATACACTTTGGCATTTATAATATTAGTATGGAAGTATGGATTCTAGATTTATTAATAGTTATATTCTGAAGATCACCCGTAACTTTGTTGCGTGGAAACTGTACATTTTTCGGGCACTCAAAGTAGATATGTACTTTGTTGGTTGCCAGGCATATAAGTATGGTAAAAAGCATACCTGTCTGTCTGTCTACGTGTGTCTGTCATCCGTTGATTTGATTACGATAAAGCTTGTTGCGGAGTACAAAATTACTTGTCAGGTTTTGGTGTCTGGTAATTTTTTATTTAGAATAATTGGTACTAGGTAGAGTCTTACTCTAAGATGGAAAAAATTATACAAAAATCATTACCCTTCCACATATTGAGTTGCTCGTTCATTATTCTTTTACATTTCGGTAATGGGGTCAGCTGTATCTCTGTTAAAATTAGCATTGATGTTTTTGCGACTCATTGTTAATAATATGAAATCTATATTTAAATACAATTGTAGATAGGAACTTTTGTTTCATTCTTATGTTATGGACGATTTATAATAAATTGTTGTTTTTTGAGTGTTTTGTGTTTGTTTATTTCTTTCGTATAGATACGTATCAGTTGCTACCTTTACTTTTTAAGTCTTAACCTCTATATCTTAGAAACGATCTATACTGAATAAACAGACATTATAGTTTTACAATTTGTGTGTCTTTTCACGAGTACCATATTTATGCAAATAAAGATTATTATTATTGTACGTGGTTAGTGTTTATCATTCCTGTGACTTTTAAGATGACTACGCATGCGTGGAATCTGGCTAGAGAAATTCCTACACTTTGACTTTTAACTTCTTTTACAAATCATTAATTAAACCTATAACTTAAATTACACAATCTATTATCTCCATCAACTCTATGGCATTTCTTTCCATACTCATATAACAGAGGAATATGTTTGTCGGCACGCATAATTTTCTAGTTCCCTCATAATAATATGTCTCTATCTAATAACTGTCAACTTAATTGGACGCCCCAAGTTATCCCAATATCCATAAATATGAATATTTAATGTTCAAGTTTATTTTGCCTAAGACTCTCCAGTAAAGTGCTCTTTATTTTATCCTCATTAAGGTTCAGTCAGGGGCAGAATATTTGTGAACAGACTGTACTGTATTTTGCACGCATGCGCAGAAATTTATGTCACGGCCATGTCAGACCGAAGGTCAGTGATGTTTGGCAAACCTCATACTGTGTTAGCTCGTGGTTGGTGTGCTAGCTATGAATTTTTCACCAACACCCTCTTTACCAGGTATTTTATTTACTACTTCAGTTTTCTTCAGTGTATTTAGTGTTTTTTGGTTGGTTTGGTTGGTAAGTCTTTGTGTAGGTGACAGGTTATGTGCTTAATTAGATTTGTGTTGGTTAGGTTATGTATTTGTTAATAATTATTATTAAGGGTTAATTTGCGACTTGTCAACCGTATGTGCTTAATATAGCTTGTTTTATAGCGTGGAGCTAATAAACTATGCATAATGTTAAAGCCTAAATTATTCGAAAACAACAAAGAAACAAAGATATTTAGTTTTGTTAATTGTACAGTTTTCAATTACTATATATTTTTATCTCGAGTTCGCTTTTGTTTCATCTGTTAGTTTTTGATGCAAAGCTTATTTTTTTTGCTATGTGCGTTTAATTTACTTTACTGCGGTACATTTTCTGCAATGCTGATAAACTGTTTACATAATTTTATGTTTTTTTTAAATCATATCAAAGCTTATTAAATATCACTGTTATGTTATTGTTTAGTTTGCGTGTCTCAAGGTGAAAGAGTTAAGTTTATGTAATTATCGTGAATAATTGCATTTGAATTAATGTATTTTAAATTGTACAAACGCTGTTTCTACAGTAAAAGTAGACGCTATATTTTAAGTTTGATTTTAGTGCTTTAAAAAGGGCAGACAGACAGACACCATCTTAAAATTTGTTTAATAGCATAAATAAAATTGACTTCATAACATGTAAACTGTATGACAGCGTAGTTGTGCAGTAGCTAATAATTTCAAGGGAAAAAATGTTATTTAACTAGCAGTAGTTGGTTTCTATTCTAGACTTAGTATGGTCACCATAGAAAGGTTTATTCTTACGGTAGTGTAGACAAAGAGATGAATTAATTCATGAAGCCCCAAGCGGCCACATCCGGCCGCGATAACAATGAAAAAGCTATTGTGTCTCGTTTTGCCACGACTGATGGGTTAACAAAGGTAATCTGTCAGTTGGTCCGCAAAAACTGTCAACGTTTCTATTTTTTTCGCTTTTCTACTGTGGCCGTGCTAAGCCTGACTATTAAAACAAAACTCTTGATACTTACCTCGCTTTAACAATTCGCATTTCATTCCATTCCAGCTCGCAGCGTCCAATCCCTTGATGAGTATATCACCCCTCGCGCGCCGCTCCGCCGGCAGGTGTCCCTGGATGAGGAGCGGCGGGACGACTGCCAGGGGCACTGGCGGGGGCCCTACCTCGAGGGGGAGGAGGAGGAGAGGGGGGTGCGCCTGTTCCGGGCGATGCTGCTGCAGCACCTCCGCCTGGAGGAGCTCAGGCCGCCCAGCTGCATGCTGGTGCCTGCTAACCCTGATCAGAGGTATGCTGGGTTTGATGGAGATTCACTCTAGAGGTAGAGATAAAAATGACATTAGTTTACTGTTAATGGATGAGCTGGACATCTAAAGCCAGAAGTGTAGCGTGCCTTAATGGCTGGGCCCCGTATAAAAATAGTTTTGGAGGCCCTTAGGGAAGGCCCCCATGACCCTGGGCCCCGTATTGATAAGGCAGATACGGCGGAAGCTACGCCCCCGTGCTCGCCCATAAATAAATCGTATGTTTGAGTATTTATTTCTTCTTACGCACAGAAATGTATCAAGATAGAACGGCGACGCGCGTGCATTACTAAGGAATCGCGCGTGTCAATTTTTGCTTTGCTTTTAGTGAGAACAAATAACTTACCCGTGGAAAGAAATAGCTCCTTTTGACCGATTCACTTTCGTACTTCTGTTTTTACTATTAGACACTGCACAATGAGGCATTTTTGCACAACCGTTCCGGTGTAATCAAGTCGAGACGTGCGAGCTGACTGAATGAACGTTTAACGAATCTTGCCCACTTGAGCAAGATTGAAACACGCGTACTCACCTCGCTTAGCCGTTCTATCTTGATATTATTTCTGTGTTCTTACGGGTGAAAACCTTGAATCAATTTAAGGTAGATTTAGATCCTTTTCTATAAATAAAACCTAAGCTTACTGAAATGGAAGTTCAATAGCTTAGGGTTCAAATTGAATATGTCTCTAATTTCAGATTTACCTTAGATGTAAATATAGAATACTTCCTAAATAAGCTCTAGGCTTTAGTATACTCTTTCATAGTTCTATATTTGTTTCAAAATATCATCATCATTTCAAGTAGACGCTTGGTACCTCCTCCTGTTACTCCCGGTGTTACTGTACCCAGGTTCTGGGATTTCAGGGGATGGTGGATGTACTGGAGGGACTGGCGAGCGCTGGAGCGGGCGGCGCGAAGGTTTAGAGATACGAAGGCCAGAGCAAGGCTTGCTGTTAGGGCAGAGCATATACCCCTGCTGTCCTTAGATGAGGTGGCGTTTGAGGACATCATGCAGGAGTTGTGCCAGGTGAGTCACGGTAAAAAAGAGAGAGAGAGAGAGAGAGAGAGGTGAGAAATGCTTCTTTGAAGTTGTGATTTTCTTGCCTTTTGATGACGGAGGTTAGTTTTATTGAAACAAGGCCATGCAGGATTATTTTAAACACTACATTCTGAAGTTATTTTTTAGTTTGCGTGTTTGTCTCAAGGTTAGATTTTCTATAAATGCACTTAAAACTTAGATTTAATACTATTATATACAAAAATACTTCTTTTATTGTAGAGCTTTGTTTGAAAAAATATCGAAAAACTCAGTATATTACCTCCTCACCTGCCTCGAGTTCTAGCTATGTTCTTCTCTCTCTGCTTGAATCATGGATACTTACCTGACAGCTTGATTAAAACTGTAGTTGTACCGGTAGTCAAAAATAAAACAGGGGATACTGGTAGTAAAGCTAATTATAGACTAATATCCCTGGCAACTACTGTGGCAAAGATACTGGACAGGCTGCTTGACCAGCACTTGAGGGCCCATATAAATCTTAATGATGCCCAATTTGGCTTTAGGCCGGGTCTGTCTACTGAGGCAGCTATCCTGTGCCTCAAGCATACTGTACAGTATTATACGACCAGGAACACTCCAGTTTATGCTCTATTTCTCGATCTGTCCAAGGCCTTTCATTTGGTCCAATACGACAAGCTCTGGAGAAAACTCCGTGAAGATACGAATCTGCCATATGCATTTATCTCAATCTTGAAGTATTAGTATGCAAATCAGAGGAATTAAGTGAAGTGGGCAGGTGCACATTTTGACATGTTCAGATTGGAATGTGGGGTGAGACGGGGGGGGGGGGGGGTAAGCTCGCCAACGCTTTTCAATCTGTACATAAATGGGTTAATTGATGAGCTCAGCAGTGCTGGTGTCGGATGCTCTATTGACGGTAGCTTTGTCAACAATATTAGCTACGCAGATGACATGGTCCTGCTGTGCCCATCAATAAGTGCTCTTAAGAAGCTCGTTGGCATCTATGAGCGTTTCACTACGGCCCATGGCCTTAGGTTTAATACTACCAAAAGTGAGTTGCTGGTTTTTAAATCTGGTAACAAGAGCTATAAGGTCCCGCCTGTGACACTTAATGGTGCTGCGGTTGCACAGGTTAAAAGCTTTAAATATCTGGGACACTGGGTCGGTGAAACGCTCAAAGATGATGAGGATATGGAACGGGAGCGCAGGGCTCTATGTATTAGAGCTAATATGTTGTCCCTTAGGTTTGCCCGATGTTCCAGACGAGTGAAAATAACGCTTTTTAAAGCGTATTGTCATTCTCTGTACACGGGCAGCCTATGGGTCAATTATAGTCAAACTACGTATAGAGCCCTGCGCACCCAGTATAATAACGCCTTCAGGGCGCTGCTGGGGCTGCCCCGACACTGCAGTGCTTCAGGGATGCTAGCTTCAGCTGAAGTGGATAGCTTCTCAGCTATCATAAGGAAATGTGTGGCATCCCTGATACAGCGGGTTCGGGCAGCGCCAACAGCCTCCTGAGAACAGTAGCGGAGAGACTGGATGTGGACAGTGTTATGATGCAGCACTGGACTCGCGTCCACCTAGTTAAGGACACTAATATCACGTATAATAGTTATATTATACGTGATATTGTGCTTGTCCCATAATATACATATAAGGTTATTTCTTGATTTTCGACGATTACGTAGTAAATAATAACACAATTGGGTTTCTGGAAAAAACAAAGTTTTTATTTTAATCAAAATATGTGGATTCACGTAACACAAAGCTTTAATTATTACATTTAAATTATAACAAAATCTTACCTGGAAAAAACAAAGAAACGACATTTAGTGTCATTAAATGAACAATCGCCGAAATCAATGATAATACTTTCTAGTTTTTAGTCCATTCGGCCATCTTTTCTTTTCATAGATTACATAGAAGTCGCAGAGCAGAAGGATATGTCAAATAATCATCTAAATGGCGGCAAGATGCAAATAAAGAAAAATACATTTTTCTTTACATCTCCCCCCCAAAAGAAAATATAATCAGGTGTTTTTGTTTCACGCAAACTCTCAGACTAGATGCCATCAGGAGCTGGGGTTAGTTTTGAGATGTGAAAAAAAATTGACTCCGACTTCCTATGATCAGTATTTATCTTGTAGATTGTATTTGATATTTTTTCTATAATTTGATAAGGTCCGAGATTCAATTCATCCAGTTTTTTTTCTATTAAGTCTGTTACCATATCACCAACTTTAAAGTCTATGCATATTCGATTCTTATCATAGATTTCTTTGTTGTAATTATATGATTTCATTGTGTTTTCTAAAGCTTTTTGCCTGTCTTTTATTAAATCATTCTCAGTCTTTTTCAGCTTCATCTCATTCGGCAAAAGAGATACATCTGTGCCATATAGTAGGTACTTTGGAGCATATCCAGTAACCGAGTGTTTCGTCTCATTATAGTTTTTTACACAGTTTTGAGCAATGGTTGTCCATGCAACTTTTTTTACATTTTCATTTGCTTTGCATCGGATTTTGTTGACTAATGTCTGATTAAGTCTTTCATTTAGACCATTTGAGTAAGGCGAGTTCACTGCTGTAAAGATTATACAGATATTTTCCTGGTCCAAAAATCCTTTAAATTCTTTAGAATTAATACCTGGATACTGATTCGATAGAATCAATTCAATATTATGAATTTCTCCACAGTTTTTTATGAGTTTGATGAAGTCATTTGAGTTTTGTGTACTTGAAGTTAAAATATGTGCATACCTAGTAAAATGGTCCACTAGCAGATGTAAATACTTCTTCGTCGACCGTGTACCTCCTAAGCCTCCAATTGTATCAATAGAACATATTTGAAACGGTTTTGTGGCAGGTTACAAATGTGACATTAATCCATATTTGTTCTGTCCTCTTGATTTGTTTTTTATACACACTAAGCAATTTTCACAAATTCTTTTTATGTTCTTTGTGATGTTCTCCGCTGTATACAATAAACTAATCATACTTTGCATCTGCCTAATTCCTAAGTGACCCATGTCTTTATGTATTTTATTTATGAATTGTATGCTAAATTTTTCAGATAAAATTATTTTGTCTTTGTTCTTTACTCTCTTATAATATATGTTGTCTTTTGATATTAATTTATCTTTCTTGCACTGTATATTTTCATTTTTTTCTTGATCTTCTAAGATTTCTTGTAGTTTTATTGTGTTTACTATTTTTAATTGTTCATCTTGATTTTCATTTGGTCCAAGGACAGGGTTTCTACTCAGACAATCAGCTTCAATGTTATATCTGCCGGGCGAGTACTTAATTTGGAAATCATATTGTGACAGATAGAATGTAAGTTCACCCAATTCCTCATCTGTCCTTGATTTAATGTTCATAGTTTCTAACGGTTTGTGGTCAGTAAATACAGTAGATTTTCTACCTATCAATAAATGTTGCCAATACTTAACACATTCCTTAATCGCTAGGCATTCCAGATATATTGCTTTCTTCCTTTTTTGAACTTCATTTAGCTTTTTAGAGAAGTATGCAACAGGTTTTTCTTCATTATTGTCTTGTGGCTGCTTCAAGACTGCTCCCAGTCCCTGTATACTGGCATCTGTATATATGTGAATAGGGAGATTTGGATCAAAGATTGTTAATATTGGTTGAGAACATAAAATTTGTTTAATTTCATCGAATGACTGTTGACATTTTTCAGTCCAGTTAAATATTTGTCCTTTTCTTAAAAGATTTTGCAAAGGCTCTAGTTTTATTGCTATATTTGGCACATACTTATGGTAAAAGTTTATTTTCCCTAAAAATAGCCTTACTTGTTTCTGTGTTTTTGGTATTGGGAAATTTTGTATTGATATCAAATTATCCTTCAGCGGTCTGACTGAGTTATTCTGTATTATATGACCCAAGTATTTGACTGATTGTGCTGCAAACATACATTTAGAAAATTTTAGTTTCAGACCTTCATTTTTATGGCTTCAAATAATTGTTTTAGGTGTCTTATATGGTCTAAAAATGTTTTTGAAAATACTAATAAGTCGTCTATAAAACTTACTGCAAATTCTCCTAGCTTATTTTTTCGTATAATGTTACACATTATTCTTTGAAAAATGGCCGGTGCTGTCTTTAGACCGAACGGCAAACAGGTCCATTGGTAGTGGCCCTCCTGTGTGACGAATGTAGTTTTGTATCTGTCAGTAACACGCAATGGTATGGACCAGAAAGCGGAGTTCAAATCTAGCGTAGAGAAAAATTTGCAGTCTCTTGTTTTCACTATAAGGTCTTCAATAAGAGGGAATGGTTGCGATTGCGGAACAACTATCTTATTAAGTTCTCGGATATCTATGCATAATCTGGACTTTTTATTTTCATCTCTTTTGTAAGCGAGTGTAACAGGTGCTGAAAAAGGGCTATATGATTCCTCGATTATATTTTTTTCCAATAACTTTGCAACCTGTTTTTCTATTTCTTTCTTATCTTGAATAGTGCAACGATATGGCCTTTTACTGCAATATATTTCCACTTGTAAATCGATGTGTGCCTCATAACCCGTTACTCTCCCTATGTCATATTTATCTTTTGCAAAAACAGATTTATATTTTGATATCAGCTCCTCAATCTGTGCTTGATCCTTGAAATCTAGATGATTTATGTAAATTTGAAAGTTTTCTTCACATAAGTGTTCATTAAAGTTTATTATATTTGAATAATTTTTTCTTCAAAAAACCGTTGAATTTTAGAACCAGGCAGTTTCTGATGTACTTTCAAATTTTCATCTTGACACAAGTAAAATTCTTTTATGCAGTCTAGTCCTATTAAAAAGTCATAGTCAAAATTCTTTCCGTCTATCACAAAAACATTCATTTCCTTTTCCATATCAAAAATGTTTATATTAATTTTGATTATGCCGTTCGCTTTTTTAACGCCATTAATTGTTTTCAAATTAGCATTGTTACTAAAATTAGGATCTTTATTATTTATCTTTAATAACTTTGAATTGATCAATGATACATTAGAACCAGAGTCGTAGATTCCAAATATCTCAATATTGTTATTAAAAACTAATTTTACTTTAATTAATGGCGGCACAGTTAGTTTTTTTGATCTTCACACTGTAGTTTACATTCTAGCTCTGAATTATTGATGAGTTTTATTTGCTTTTTATCCTTGTCATTATTTATCTTAGGATTAAACCAACATAAATCTTCCGAGTGGTAATGTACACCTTTTTTAATTTTTCACAAATGCTACACTTTTCTTTTATTATATTTGGTTTAGTATCTTCTCTCTTTTTGAAAATTCTTCTTTTTAAAACTAGATGCCCTAACTTTCTCAGTTCATTGAATAAATCTTTTACATACACAACCTCCTCCTTGTTAATTCTGTCTGTTATAAAGTCTGGCAAGCCCGCAGCTATTATATCAATTAATGTCCCTTCATCAATTGTTTTTCTTACTTCTAGCAATAGTTTTTCTTTTCTTACAGCATAGTCCAATAAAGAGCCTGATTGATACTCAAAAGACAATGCATACTTGCTTGTTGACCAACCTTTAATGGCATAGGTTTCAAAAAACTTGGTTTCCATTCGGACCACTCTGATTGTAAGCTATGTTCAATCATCATGGCGGCATACCAATCTGTGCAAGATTTTTCAAGAAATAATCTGAAAATTTAAATTTTTTCATCTTCGTTTACTATTCCAAACCTTTCACATTCCTTTTCAAATGTCTCCATCCAATATGATGCACTAATTGTATTCCGTCCATCAAACTTTTCAATAACGAATTTGTCAGCCAGTTTTTTCATACTTTGTTTTTCTTTTCTTTCCTGACTTTCAATCAATTTTTCCAAAATTTTTACAATTGGGTCGACTTCTGTTACTTTTGTATTGGTTTTAGCAAATTGTTCTTGACTTATCTCCTCGAGAAATTGGTCCTGGAAAATCATATTTTTATCCTCCTCCACATAAGTATTTAAAATGTCCTCCGTAGTTTTTATCCAGACATTTCTGGATTGGTGTCTTTTTTTCAGTGTATTTTTCACTGTACTAAAGGTTTTACTGGCTTGTATATGTTTGTGGAGTGACACTGCTTAATATTCTTCAGGAATTAGAAAAATCTTGTCATCTTGTGTACTGATTGAGGTTATGGCAATGTGGTTCGACTTTCCGTCTGATGTTGGTTTTACTTAGAATGCGAATTTCAACCTTTCCATATTTTCTTTTCGTGACAATTAATGTCGTTTTATAAGGTTATTTCTTGATTTTCGACGATTACGTAGTAAATAATAACACAATTGGGTTTCTGGAAAAAACGAAGTTTTTATTTTAATCAAAATATGTGGATCCACGTAACACAAAGCTTTATTTATTACATTTAAATTATAACAAAATCTTACCTGGAAAAAACAAAGAAACGACATTTAGTGTTATTAAATTAAAAATCGCCGAAATCAATGATAATACTTTCTAGTTTTTAGTCCATTCGGCCATCTTTTCTTTTCATAGATTACATAGATGTCGTAGAGCAGAAGGATATGTCAAATAATCATCTAAATGGCGGCAAAATGCAAATAAAGAAAAATACATTTTTCTTTACATACATATTACTATTAAGTCGAAACGTTGTATTCTTAGTAACATAGTTTTAAGTAAAATGTTTACTAATACTATATGGTCCACAGACCGAAATAAAAACGTTTTATTTTTATTTTATTTATTTTTATTACGTATTTTTATTTCAGAAGTTAAATCTCCTTACATGAAAAATTACAAATTAACATCAAAATTTCCGTAAACACATACTCATACAGCAGCCCTCTCTGTTTATTCACTCTTTTAAGATTGGCCAATAAATATGTTTAGGCACAGGGTCAACTTATTACATGACCATCTAACGCATGGATACAACCACGTTAACATCTCACCAGGACTAGCAGAAATCCTAAACGGGAGTACATCAAAGACGAACATGAAAATGAGCAAATATTTAGCTCTCCCAACATCTAATTTCGCTGGCCAACCATGCAGAATACTGCAACCAGACACCAAAACGAATTCGAATGGGATGCGCAAACAGCCTTTGAACGGGCATGTTCGTCTTTGAAGGAGTTGGGAGCAATGGGGATGAGACACAGTAGCACCCCACTCCATGTCACTGGGACAGGACAAAGGCAGGGCTGCAAATTACTATGGAATAGTAAAAGCCTCAGAACATCATGAGATAATCGTCTACGAGAATAGAGGGGATGACCTAAGCTTCCTCAAAAAGAATCGTGACAATCAGCCAAAAGCGTCCCAACCCAGCAACGAGGCGAACTCATCCTCCGCAAGTGAACGACTCCAAGCATCACGGGAGAACAAAAAAGAGGATGAGAAAGAGAGGGATAAAAATGAAATTAAGAAATCTTAAAACTCAATGGCCAAATTAAAAGCGTTTGTCGGCTCCATCAAAAAAGTACTTCATCGTGAAAAAATAGACATGATCGAGAATAAAAACACCCTTTCTCGGATCAAGGCTTCATCACAAACAAATCGGCAGGCTTCAGCAATGGAGGCTTTTTTGAGGGAACCATCTACACAAAAACCAGCAAATAAAAACAAAAGATATAGGGCCGATTTCGGGCAAGTGCTCCCGCCAAAACTCAGACTTGCCCAGAACCCCGAAGATCATATAATAAATGCCTTCCTCGAGTTCCAAGCGATAATAACAGCAAATAAGACCATAAAGCTCTTGACCTGCAATAAGATCATGCAGGCCTATCAGCGAAAAAATCTAAAGCTGTTAGAAGTGAGACTCGAGGATGCAAAAGCTGCCATATACGACAATGTCACCTCCACAATAATCGCCGGGGCGATGACAGGGCAGTATATGGCGGCATTAAGTGCCGACTGCGGGTTCGTGGTTCTGGACGAGGATGAGACAAAACGCACAGGAACACTCAAATTTATCACAACATCTGAGGATCCAATAATGGTAATAGCGGAATGTACCAGAATAATGCTGGAAGACAGGATACTAGAAATGGCAGAAGTCCTATCTGGGGACCCCGAATCCAGCATGGACTGGGACATATTCGCGAAACCAATCAATTACTCGTGGGTCAATGGGGTTCCTGGATGTGGGAAGACAACTTGGATCATTAATAACTTCAATGAGGAAACGGACGTTATAATAACAACGACGATCGAAGCAGCCGAGGATCTAAAGCAAAGGCTATCGCTACGAACTGGAAACAAAGTTAAAGATAAAGTTCGTACCATGGCCTCTTTGCTGGTAAATGGGACAAAAGGAGCCTACAAAAGGTTGATAGTTGACGAGGCCCTCATGAACCATTTCGGATCAATCGTCATGGCGAATCAGTTATCAGGCGCCAACGATGTCATCCTCATTGGAGATATTAACCAACTTCCGTTTATAGAGCGTGAAAACCTCTTTAAACTTAATTACACTCGTCCAAACCTGATAACCAGCATCACCCAGGAGTTGTCTTGCACACACAGGAGCCCTATGGATGTGGCATACGCCCTAAGCATGGTCTATAATAACATCTATTCATCGAAGGAAATTGTGCGGTCCCTAAAGCTAATGAAGTATACAGGATCGAGAATACCTAAAACCCATCTAAATACCCTGTATCTTGTCCACACACAGGAGGAGAAAGCAGCCCTCACTAATACAGGCTATGGATCGGGAACGGACTCTCGCGTCCTCACAATCCATGAAGCTCAGGGATTAACGAGTCCTTCGGTGATCATCATACAGACCAAGTCCCGAAAGCTGGCAATCCATGACAGCGTTCCTCATGCAGTCGTAGCTATATCCCGGCACACTAACACCTGTGTCTATTACACTGACACTGATGGAGACGCTGTGGCAAGCTTCATAAAAAGAACCACGGAGGTGTCAACCGAACACATAAAAGATTACAACATAAAAATGGCTATAAAAGACAGGAACGATAAAGTCCTAAGCCACATAGCGGGTCGTGACTTGTGATCCCCAGAGATCGGCAAAAATAAAATACCAATTAATAAAACGTAAACCTTATAACACTAACTTAGCCCTAAATAGATTGTTAAAATCCAAGTGTGGACCCCAGACTCCACTGGCTGGCATCTGGTAGATTCGGCACAGAACGCTATCTTTTTAACACCCTAGAAACTCCACCCAGCTTGAGTGACCCCTCTCCACCAAGCCAATGTCACAACATCTAAAGGCAAAGGGTGGAGCAGCATAATATCTAAGGAAATCGGAAAATGTCGGATCTACTGGCCGCCACACTGGGACCACACCGTTCAAAACACTAACATTATAATTATGTAATTTATAAAACCATAAATAAATATTTATTTATTATATGTATATATTATAATCTATTCTATTATTTAAAAAAAAAAAAGTCCATGGCGTTATAAACTACAATTAATTAAAATCTATATTTATTTAATATTATAAAGCGGAAGAGTTTGTTAGTTTGTTTGTTTGAACGCGCTAATCTCAGGAACTACTGGTCTGATTTGAAAAATTCTTTCAGTGTTAGATAGCCCATTAATTGAGGAAGGCTATAGGCTACATTTTATCACGCTTAAATTAATGGGAGCGAAGAAATAGAGGAAAATGTGGAAAAAACGGGAAAATTATATGAAATGCTTATTTAGTAATAGTTTGAACGCGCTAATCTCAGGAACCACTGGTCCGATTTGAAAAATTCTTTCAGTGTTTTATAATGCTAAGACTTATAAGAGCGAAGAAATAGAGGAAAATGTGGAAAAAACGGGGGAAATTACGTGAAAGGGCTTATTTGAACGCGCTAATCTCAGGAACTACTGGTCCGATTTGAAAAAAATTTTCAGTGTTAGATAGCCCATTTATCGAGGAAGGCTATAAATTATATTTTATCACGCTATTACTATTAGGAGCGAAGAAATAGAGAAAAGTGTGGAAAAACGGGGGAAATTATTTGAAAGGGCTTATTTGAACGCGCTAATCTCAGGAACTACTGGTCCAATTCATAAAATTCTTTCATTGTTAGAAGGCCCATTTATCGAGAAAGACTACAGGCTATATTTTATGAAAATGTGAAAAAAACGGGGGTACATTATTTGAAAGGGCTTATTTGAACGCACTAATCTCAGGAACTACTGGTCCGATTTAAAAAATTATTTCAGTGTTAGATAGCCCATTTATCGAGGAAGACTATAGGCTATATTTAATACGCTAAGAGTAATAGGAGCGAAGAAATAGAGGAAAATGTGGAAAAAACGGGGGAAATGCTATGAAATTGCTTATTATCTTAAGAACTACTGGAGCAATATTTATGTTATAAATGGCAAACATGAAGAATAGACCACGTGAAGGGACATAGGCTATTTTTTGCGGAAAAATGTACGGTTGCGTGAAATTCCTAAATTACGCGGTCGAAGCCGCGCGGAGCATCTCGGTGCGTCCACATTTGTATCATTTGTGCGATCAGATCTCCGATCAGATCTCCGTCGCGATCATCGCGCCGTATCAAAATGATACGCGTATCATGATACTTTGTATCATGATACGCGTATCATGATACTTTGTATCATGATACGCGTATCATTTTGAGTCCACACTAGCGATCATGATACGGCGCGATGATCGCGATGGAGATCTGATTGCGCAAATGATACAAATGTGGACGAGCCTTAAATTCTAAATTTTATAATAAATCGTAGAAAGGTCAATTCTGTACATTGAATATTTTTGTACAATAATACTAGGGACGTGATCTACTATTCTAAAGCGGACGAAGTCGCGGGCAACAGCTAGTTACTTAATAATATTATTTCAATTATCCTTGGTGCGAAAAATCTATAGAATAAATAAAAAAAAAGGATATGGGCCCCAATTTTCATAATAAAAAAAAAAAACGCATGGATACATTTTTTTGTTGAGGTTGCATGATCGTAACCAGTATGGAAATAAAATTATATGCAACCTGTGCCTAAGATTACTGAAGTCAAAACCACTAATTCACCACTCATCCTGACTTTCCAGGCATGCGTCCACGCGGAACAGCGAGCACTGCTTGTCCTGGCGTTCCTCTGTGAGGTGTGCGCTCGCGCCGTCCGAGTCGGGGGCTGGTGTAGGGCGGCGGACTGGGCGGCGCGGCACGTGGCACAGTGTGCGACGCCCTGGGCTATCAGGCATGGCGGATGGGTGAGTATACTTGAGAGATATTACGCTGGGTTGTTTTTGAACGGTGGTAGGCAGCACGTGTTATTAACGTGACAATAAAGAGTTTTGAAAGGTCTGCCCGCTTAGCTTTGCATGGCCAACAAAGAAAGGTTTTTTTTTTCACGGAAGCAAAGGGACAGGTTGTCAAAGATAATTCTCATTCTGGCTCTTCGTTCCTAAAATCTGTCGTATTTCCATTCTTTCCATTGTAGTTTAAATGCTAAAATTGCTGATTAATATTATGGTATTAGTAATGTAGCGCAATGCCTAAGCTTAAGGGCATTCGACCCTACGGAGATTCCGTAATTTACCGTATTTAGGGGCTTATAAACTCATAACTTGAAAGCTACAAAGTTATAATAAAAATACAGCAATAATCTTCAGCATATCAACATTCCTTTCCACGTTTTAAATTTTCTATTTTTGTTTATTATACTAATGATATCAGCTTTCAAATTAAAACCGATTTATTAAAATTCAAGCATACATTCAGCATCTCCTTAGTATTTACAAATTATTGTTATTTGAAACACACGCCAATAGATCGACAATATAATAAACTACATATTCCACGTTTCAAATTTTTTTAGGTCAATTTTGAACTAAGATAAGTAAAAAAATAGGGTTTTGGTGCGATCTCGGCGACGCAGCAAATGTATGGCCAAGGTCGTTTGCTCGGGGGATGGCCTTAAGGCGCGATTCCACCGCGGCGCACGCTGTGCACGGCGGCCACGCGGTGCACGTATTTATATTGTTTGAACTTTGAACACAGTGCACAACGGTGGAATCACGCCTTTAGATTGATACCAAAAGATATGTATTACTCTTAAGCAATAAGCGAACAAAATAAGAGACGCTAATAAAAACAGTTTTATAGCGTTCTTTAGTTTAATGCTCTGCACTCTTCCTCCTTTCTATTTCTTTTCTAAAAGAGAAGATAGCAACAGCTTATCTTATCTCTATTTTTTTCAGAGCGCAGTGGTAGAGCGAGCTGGTGGAACGCGCAGGGAGGAAACCCTGATCGCCGGAGCAGCACTAGCAGCACTCCTGGCGTTCCTCCTCTTCTGCCGCACCCGGCTACGTCACGTGCTCCCCTAGTAACCTGCAGAGAGCTACCAGGGCCCCAGTAGACTAGGAGACCAGAGGTCTTTTTGAGCGGCAGTATGTGGCTGAATTTTTAAAAAGGAGAAGGTCAATTGTAAGAGCCAGTCCACACGGCGCGTTGCGTCAGCGTTGCGTTGTTTTACATACAAATAACCAAGGTGTTCACACGGCGCGCTGCGTCGTGACAGCAGCGCGTAAGGCATACATGACGGACAGCAGCCCCCGAGAGGCGAAGCGGGAGGGGGTGTTGACGGACTGCTTCGTAATAACGCTGCGATGACGCAGCGCCCGTGTGGCCAGCTATGCGTCAAACGGCAGTGCTACGTTGATGCAACGCGCCGTGTGGACTGGCTCTGCTCTAAGTCGCAAGAAGCTCGGGAGATTTTAATATCTTATTGTATGTCTTTTGTATATTTGTAGGACCAGGCTATGTCAGCTGTACGAGTATGGATATATAATTATAGTGTAATATATCTTTGTACAAGAGAAAATATTTACGGATACTTAAATAAAATTTTAAATTATTAATATGTAAAATAATATATTATGTAGTAATATTTCCAATATTTTTTCTCCTTTAAGGGACAAGTTAAAAAGGACGATGAATTAATATTTAGGGCCTGTTTCACCACTTCCTGATAAAGTGCCGGATAGGCTATCCACTACTTATTTGACAGATTCTCCATATCCATCTGTCAAATTAAGTGTTGGATAGCCTATCCGGCACTTATCAGGAAGTGGTGAAACAGGCCCTAAATTTTATAAAAAAAATGTCAAACACACACTAATTACTTAATACATGTTAATTATTGTTAGAAAAGTGCTCAGGTCTTAGGAATGTGATTGTACTTTAATGTTTTATATATTGTAATTACTATTTTGCATTAAATATTAATATTATATTATGGTAAAAATTATGAACAAAATATGCAATCTAACTTTTTTGTATCCTAGTAGTAAAATGTTGTTAAAATGTTGTAAAATATTTACATGATTTTTTCTCGAAACACTGATATGAAATATATTTGTAGCTGCATTTTTATTATAATTATTTTTAAATAATAAACAGGGCAGCAGCTTTGTGCAAAAATGTGCTTATCACGCGGGAAACGTAAACTTTTTCACGACAAAGTCCTTCTTTATACCATGTGTCTCGACACCGGTGTCCGAGCCTATAAGGTTAAGTATATATTTTATCGACAAATTGGCAAATTTTTTTTTTCTTTAACTTTTGAAAAAAAAAATCTCTGGCTATCATAGTACCTAATCTGACCAATACTTCATAAGAAAATCGTTATAACTTCTAAACTATCTGACTTAGAGTATATATAAGTAAAGTAATTTATTTAAGATGAAATCCTCTTCTATCTTTTTAAAATAAAAAATGATCAGTTTAATGCGCTAGATTTTTCACAAAAAGCCATTTTTTAAAAAAAATCACTATTTTGTTCCTTATAATTTGGTTTTTCTGTATTTAATTCCACGAAATTTATAACATATTGCATATGCAAGCCGAGTCCACAAGTTTAGCTATCAAATGAGACCTTATTTTATCTTCATAGGAGAATGAAGAACATGAGAAGTATTTGTCAGATTGGTGTGAAAGCCCGAGAAAAACTAAAATGGCTGCCATTTTACCACCGTGAAAGAAAGATAACATTTGAGAGCCAATTTGCCGATAAAATATGCCATACATCATGGCATTAAAGGATCGGACACCGGTGTCGGGACACATTGTATATTTTTTAAACGGAGTTAGAATTGCACTGCATAAGTCTTTTTCTGTAAAATAAACTGTTAAAGTCCATAGCGTAAATACTCCAATGAATATAAGATAGCAATAAATTAATTACTTTAACCGGGATACCGTCCTATCATCACCACAAACCACAATAAGTAAATACATACACCAACACAGAAAACTCAACACCTTTACAACACCTACCTTTAGACTATACAACCTATAATATTGCCTATAGATTAGACAGTGAATCGAGACAACAGCGGTTATTGACCCCTACTCCTGTCATCTATACAAGCTAATACTTGGTGCATGCAAGCAAAGCATGGTGCGGCACGAGTGCCACCACCAGTTTCGTCGATATTATTATTGTTTTATTTAAATTACACACATAATAAAATATATAAGTATGCGAATATAAATCATATTATATTATTACATTATATTCTAATATTTTACTATATTATAATGTATTTTTATTTTTTATTTTTTTATCAATTATTACTTATAATAATAATTATTCACACAGTGTGCCCGAAGTAGTCTGTCCAACGCTGACAAAAATGGGTCCACAGAATATCAGGGGCTGTGAAACCCACGGTCATGAACCTGAGCGGTCTACAAATATATACTTGTAATCTGTGCTGAGCGGATTCCATTTCGACGGTTTGAGCATTACACTACCTACCAATTTATCTCTAAATGCGCCTTGTGCTTTTTATGTTTTTGTTTTGAATTTGTTGTTTTTTGTGCTTTTGTTTTACCTAGTTGCCATCATAGTATTTGTCTGTATCTTGATTGTTTGTATTGTGTCGTATTTTTCTTCTTTTATTTTAAATGTAGGTACTTTGTGTAATGTTAAAATTTTTGTTGAATAAACGTTTATTTATTTATTTAATAACTTTTCTATACAAGCTAATGACCGCTAATGCCTCGTCGCCTCATTTTGGCTATACATATAACAACTCTTCTATTTATATTATGACAAAGTATCCAAATGTAAATACTTTATTACAACAGTTTAAATAATATGTTTTAATTATATTCAGTTCTAATAATTCAAGACGTGAGTGGAAGAATAAGGTAAGTAACATGAAAAAACTTCCCGTATTTTTGCTTAAATGGAGGGTTTAGGGCCGGAAAAATTATTTGAAATAGAAAAACTATGGATTATATGTGTAGCCAGATACATTAGCTAGGTTATGAAGCAGATAAGTTACAAGTTTTATTAAAATAATTAGGGAAAAATTAGTTATTGTCAGAATGTTACAAAATGTTACTTGTTCGATTCTTCCGCTCACGTCTTCAATTATATTCATAATCCTGTTTAATATCATCATTTTTTTTATTAAAATGTTAATCTATTAGAAACATTTTTATATGTCACTAAAAATTTGAATACTCGTAAGTTCAATTTAGATTTAGGCCGTGTTCAAATGAAACTGACTGTCAGCCGCCGAATGTGAGCAGGCTCACTGTGAGCCCCAGTGTGAACGTGAAAATATACGGTATCGAATGTCCGCGCCTACGCCTAGCGTAATAACGTATTGTCAGTTAGCGCTTGTTCAGACCAAACTGACTATACGCCGCCGAATGTGAGCAGGCTCACTGTGAGCCCCAGTGTTAACGTGAAAATATACGGTATCGAATGTCCGCGCCTACGCCTAGCGTAATAACGTATTGTCAGTTAGCGCTTGTTCAGACCAAACTGACTATACGCCGCCGAATGTGAGCAGGCTCACTGTGAGCCCCAGTGTTAACGTGAAAATATACGGTATCGAATGTCCGCGCCTACGCCTAGCGTAATAACGTATTGTCAGTTAGCGCTTGTTCAGACGAAACTGACTATACGCCGCCGAATGTGAGCAGGCTCACTGTGAGCCCCAGTGTGAACGTGAAAATAAACGGTATCGAATGTCCGCGCCTACGCCTAGCGTAATAACGTATTGTCAGTTAGTGCTTGTTCAGACCAAACTGACTATACGCCGCCGAATGTGAGCAGGCTCACTGTGAGCCCCAGTGTGAACGTGAAAATAAACGGTATCGAATGTCCGCGCCTACGCCTAGCGTAATGGCGTATTGTTAGGTGTGAACGAAAAAGTGAATATGTATAGAAATACAATAAACTGCGTAACGTTTACTCACATTCGGCGACTGACAGTCAGTTTGGTTTGGATACGGCCTTAAAATATTTTTATTTACGTTTGCGCTTAAAAATTACAATTCTAAATGTGGCTATAAAAAGTGTCATTACTCATTCATTAGTCATTACAATCTGGGTTACATTTAAAATATTTAAAGTTTACTGAATGTTAAAAAAATGTTGTATTAATTAATGTTATCTGATATCTGATCCCTAAGTAGGAAACTCAGATTTTCTTCTTTTAACTATAATTTATATTATGTATTAAATATGATGTTTTGTGGTAAATATTTTTAATACATGGTTAATATTTTATAACATTACTTATCAATTTTGTAAACTGTTGTGATTTCAATGAGTGTTTCCTATGTACTTATAATATTGACAAAGTTCTCACTTGGCCAGCTTTAAATACACTTTGCATTTGAGTGTGTGAGCTCGATGCAACGGCGATGCTAAGAGCAATTTTATACGTTTTCCTAGATGAGCAGCAACTAATATGTCGATTGTAGAATAATATCTTGATTGGTAACATGTCTCGAAATTACAGAGAAGTATTTTGAATTTTAATAAACTCGTCTAGTATTCATTTTGCAACAGAGTATACTTCGTTTCGATTCATTTTGATCTAAATGTAAACTTAGCAGATTTGGGCAGCAATAATAATAAGTTTTAAAAACACTTACGGATTTTTTCACGGAGCACTTTTATTATTTTCGTTTCAGCTGCTTTCCAGCAGCCGTGGTCACGGTAACTGAGGTGACAGATGTCAAACTCGCTGAAGTTGTTCAACTACCCGCAGATTCGTCAATAATTATTTGTGTTCCGTTCTACGCAGAACGAACAGTATCACGGTTAAAAAATTGTAAGTGTTTTTAAAACGTTATGTATATATTCGTGTAAACCTAAAAAAGTTATAATGTAAAGTATAAAAACAAAGAAATGTAAATTGCACATTGTTCAAAACGAAATATTTTGTTTACGTTGAGATCAAAAATAATAGAAACGAAGTAGACATCACCAGGCAATTCCAAAAGCCTATTTAGTTCTATGTGTCAAATATTATTGTTAAATTAAATAAATTGTTTTAAAATACTTAAGTACCTTTATTTATTATTTTATTGAAAATTTCTATTCTTAAAATCAACGTCCAAATTATCTTCTCGGTTATTACTGAATCACAATATTAGCTTTTGTAATTTTTGACAACTTCTGGCTAACGCGGAAAACCAATTTTCATTAAAATCGGTCCAGCAGTAACACATTGATTAACTTTCGTCTTCATTATATTATTGTAGGTAAAGATAAACAATTAATAAATAAGAGACAAACAGTAGCTCAGGTAAATAATACACAATCTCACTATTTTATTATTTTTATTGTTATTTTTCATAATACGTTCGAAACGCTTTTGCTCTTTACATGTTCCATTTTTGAATTCAAATAAAATATCCAAAAGAATGTTACTAAAAACCAAAATTTAAATTTCGAATGCATCTCTGAAAGCAACAAAATGTAAGCCATGATTTTCATTTTATGAAAATAACAACTGTAAAAAACTACAATTTGTAGCGTGTAACAAATACATATTTTATGCTAAATTTCTGAAGTTTTCGACAGAAATTTATCCCTTCTCTAGCGTTTTTAATTAGCTAACGTCAATTGGACGCTGTTAAACATTTGTGTACCGTCCCACAAAAAAAAAGACGTATTGAGTTATGAATGCAGTTACGTTCTTTATATCATTTAGAACGAGACTGCACTCATAATTCAACAAAATAAATTGTGGGAACCGCCATTGAAAAGATAAAATTCTGTCAAAAATTCCTCAGAAACTAGACACTAGTACCAACTCCACAAACGTCAGTTTAAGTAAATCATTAATTGAATACTTCATCTCTCTCGCTTTTCATATAAATGAAAGAGAAAACTTGATAGACGTTGGTGAATTCGGGACAAACTATAAATGATTAAAATATGTGTTAAATATAACATCAATAAACAATGAACATACAACAGGCTACGGATCATGTAATACTGATAAGCCACGGCTGTGGCGGAGAGATGGTCGCCATTCTACCGAAAATGAATGTTATAGTGTTGGTTTAATATTGTGCTTCAAACGCAATTTTGTTATTTTGAGTTTAAACTTCGAACATAGAAGTAGAGTCAAGCGATACTTATTACAAAATATATTAAAATAATTTTCTTATTCTTTAAATAAAGTTAGAGAGCAAACGAGCAAACGGGTTACCTGATGGGATACAACTACCGTCGCTCATGTCCATTCGCAACATCAGAAGAGTTGCAGGTGCGTTGCCTTTTAAGAGAGAAATCATAATCAAATCTTTTGTCTGTCAAGAGGATATTTTTAAGTGATAAACAAAAACCGCAACATGGATTAGATTAAGCATCGAATAGATAATTTTATTAATAATGGGGTAATCATATTGTCTACTAGATTTAGAGTTGCTAGTAAGTACAAGATTAGTTATATCTATTGTGTGCACACAGCCTTAAAATTCTTTAGTTTTTTTTTACTTTTGTGATTTTAACAACACTAACATTAACAACATTAACTTTCGGTAACCATGGTCGAGAGAAGCTTCAGATCAATATTCAGATAGAACAATTCTTTAGATATTTTTTTTACCATTCCCCCAGTTTTCTGAATTTTCCACTTGCGACTTTTTGCCCTCTCCCCGCCGCGTCCGTGTGCCAAATAATCCATAAACATTTATTAAATCAACCCAGAGCCTCTCCTGTATTACAACATGATGAAAATCCCTAGTACTTAGCTACAATAATAAAATTAATAACATTTTACTTAATTAATATCACTATTAACAATCTACGCTGCCATCTCGAGTTCGAGACGTCAAAAACTAGCGGAGAGAGAGATAGGAGAGCTACCGAAAGTAATCTCGAAGTCGAGATGTGTCAGCTACGAACTAAAACTTGCTCTACGCCTCGCCCCGACGATAGAGACAGACATATCCGAACAAATAGCGCCGTCTCGCTCGGGACGGGACCCTATTTTTTCCTTTATTGTTTTATATAAAAATCATCATTCTAGTAACAATTCTACATGGATATATTAGATAATTAACATTTTTAAGTTAATGATAGCGTTAACCTATCTTACCCTACGAAGAAAAGGTAAGGGATGTATAAGTATCGCTTTATTGATATCGATAAAATTCATTCGTCAATACTAGTAATAGAAAACTTTGAAACTATGGAAACTAGCTCGATTTGTGCTATTTGGTACTGAACAAATGCAATTTAATGTCACTAGGATGCGATCGTACGATATGATATGACCTCCGTCGAGAAACCCGATCCTAACTAGAAACAATAATGGAAGGATGATTAAGTCCTACTTAATAGTAAATATATTAATATAAGAGATAGAAATCGCTAGTGTCAGTAAGATTAGCATAAAGTGTGGCGCTTATAGGCATTAGGTACATATACATGCATGGTACGAGTACTTGGTGCTTTTCTGTATATCATATAATTTAGAAATAGTACATAATTACTGCAACTACTTCACACTAAGCTTTATCATATCACCAAACCTTTAAAAGATGTTAATTTGAGAGAAAAATTCGTTTTACTCTTATAATTATTGTATAGAAGGGCCCCGTGTCACAGTCTCTCCCGCTCCCGGTGCTGTCGAGCTGCATAGCTATACTACGCTGTATAATTTATACAGAGCTGTATAGTTATACAAGTTGGAGAGAGCCAGTCGCGGTAACTGCTCGCCCGGTGGCGCCACTAAGCGTTCTACAGAAGGCTATTATCAAATCCAATATTTATATATGTATATATCTACGATCAGAAGAGAGATGAGAATATATTCATGTTCTTATCACAGAGTACCGTTAGTCGATTCACTAAAATCTTTCGAAACCCCGTCCAAAGAATGTCTGTCCGTTTTACTTTAATCGAATATTTCAGGTTATCAATTTTGTTTCCGGAATTTACTAAAACGAATCCGTCGAAGACCTCACTTGTGCGTTCATCACGATAGAAATTTCATGGAAAATATCACCATTTGTGCGTTCACAATGGCGTGGCTAAAGCCTAATATTAAACTATCTAATCTAGTACTATTTATTGCTATGTCAAATAGGCGGGCTATCATATTTCGATATCTATCAATCCGAGTTTACTCGTTCGAATACCTTAAGAGCCACAGAGATCGAGGAGCGAATCGCTCGAATTTTGACATAAGTTCGGGATTTGGAATTTAGAAGTTCGAGAAATCGAAGCAAGGAACAGAAATTACTACGGACGGTTTTAAGATGTTATAATAACTTTTAATCCACGACCAACATTAAACCGTATTATAACTTTAACTACATGTACAGATATCGAACACTTCACGAGTACACATCTTAAAGCCAATCGCGATCTAAACTACGCCGGTCTCGCGAGCGGCGCCGAGAACTACTCTAATAGTTATATTGCTATACAAATAAAATGAAGAACGTGTTAGCCACCGAAGCTAATATTCGAGTTCTTCGAAACTCTTAGGCACATTCGACGAAATATGAATATTTATACCTACGAGCGCCGCCCGGGCCGCCGCAGGTCGTGTATTTACATTGCCTCTAACTAGCGTTATTTTAACGTTGCTTCAACGTCTGTGCCGCCGTACGTCCCGTACAAAATATGTGTAAATTGTCGACGCGCGCCGCGGTGTCGCTACAACGAAACGATATCGACACGTTAAAGAAAATATCGATAGACCGCGCGCGCATCCCTACGACACTCAACGATTATACACACACTACAAAATCAATACACAACAAAATATTTACATGTAAAATTATTATAAATTTAACATTCTCGTAAAAATTATCCCTCCTCTGAGACTTAGCTATATTTATAGGTATAATATATATTTAAAAGCATTCAATAAACTTCTAACATTTTATATAAATATCTACAGTCTATGTAATGGCTACATATTTAATCTCATAAAAAACAACGCCATTTAAAATTGATTTTAGTACTCTTTATTGCGATTACTCATTTGATATAATACCATCTTCTAAATATAATTCTTTGTCGGTCGTAAGTCACTTTGGTACGGTGAAGGTCTAGTAACGCGAACTAAAACCTAGAAACGATTAGAGTCTAAAACGGAACCTAGACAACCTAACGGTAACAACAACCGATCTAAGAATAATAACCACAACCATCAAAATCGGCCGTTGTCGAAACAAAGCAAAAAATGCTTACTGTTAATTTGAAATCTGTATTTTGAAACTACTGTTTTAATGCAACAAAAACGTACTTAAATCCATATTCGATCCTGTCCACTTCTCATAAAATGGCAAACCAACGTCATACGCATTATGCATCCTCGCCCTTTAGCCAATACGTTTTCTTTATCCCTGTTTATAGAATCGCTGATTAAAGCCTATGAAATTGACAATAAGCGTTCAATAAAATAAAGTCGACATTCGACTCATGTTATGTCAAATCAGCGATTCTATAAAGAATCGATAAAGGTCTTGGGGCTCGGATTTATAAAAATTTTAAATGCCAGTTTTTTTTTCATTAAAACAGTAGATTCAAAGTTAATTTGTACGATACATTGAAAAGATTATGTAATTATTCTAAATACGTCGATGTGTTTATAATTCTTGTGTTATTCCTTATATTTCGTGTTCCCGTCGCAGGAAGAGTTCTGGAAGTAATTCTGATCATCCCTTACACAATTTTAAAGCCTTATATTTTGATTGTCTTCAATATAAAATGGAAGGATAGGTTCCACCTTCTAGATTTGACGTCTCCTTTCCAAGGCGAGTACATAAATATACCAATTTAAATTTGGAATCGGAAACAAAATTTTGAATAGGGGTGTTGCCTAGAATTTATGATTCGAAATTTAAAACAAAAAGTTACGACATGTGCTTGCTAAGGTATAAGGTATATTATTGTTTTTTTTTGCTATTTATAATATGAAGTTTTGTGCCTCAATTTGCCGTTTAAATATATTTTTTTGTCATGAGACAATGTAGTATGTTGCAGGCGCGTATTTCGCTCTTTTTCTTACTATTAAAATGCTTGTATTTCTGTAAACTTTTTTGAAAAAAAAGGAGTTACAATTTTTTCATTTTAGTTAAAGAAAAAAAGGTCAACACGCCTATTCCGATAGTGATGGGGACATATCGATAACTATTGAACACACGGTATTTACAGAGTAAACAGAACTAACGAGTAGGCCGACTTAGAAAAGATCTCGATACCCTTGTAAGTCATATCGGCCGGCACGCGCCGTACTAATACGTTAAAGGGCTGACACACGTACGAACTTAAAGTACGCGGTTTTTAAGTTCGCGAACTTACTCGGCTCGCGTCGGTGACACACGAGAATCGCTCACACTGGATGACCATGCCCCCAGGCTCGCGGCTCTTTGCTGACACACAGGCGATTAAGATCGTCGAGCCATAAGTCCGCGTACTTACTCGCGTGTCTGTCACCCCATTTAGGGTCAATTCAAACCGCAACGCGACGCGAAGATGCATTTCTAAATTTGTACTGAATTGACAGATTTCGTGAGCGTGAGACGTCTTGCAAATCTGTCAAATCCATACAAATTTAGAAGTGCATCTACGCGTCGCGTTTCGGCCTGAATTGACCCTTAGAGCTATAACTCACCGGGACGCCATTGCGACGTAGCCAGTGACGTTACCATGTCACCTCTACGTCGCCCCAAAGCGCTGTTTTTAAACTTAACTTTAAGAAAAACAGCGCTTTGCGGCGAAGTAGAAGCGCCAGTCGATTCTTGGACGTTGCCATGGTAACATCACTGGTTACGTCGCGTTGGCTCCCCGGTGAGTTATAGCCCTTGCTCAGCAATATGAAACATGTCGAAAGTGGTACGCCTAACTGGCGTAGATATGGCCGTTTGAAGTCAGGGTACTCAGTTCTGTATACTCTGGTATTTATGTACTCGTAATTGACTACTCGCTTGGGCAATGCAGATAGCCGTACTCCAGGCCTAAACTGACGGCGACGAATACGAAATATAAGAGGAACATGGTGAATCCGAGACCCTTGTTCATCTTCCACCGGAAGCAGGCAATGCTGAGGATGACGAAGATCAGCATGGCGAAGAGCAGCACGATGCTGCACACCATGCCCTTGGAGTTGACCTGCACGGGCTCGCCGTAGATGATCCCGTACAGAAGCCATGGCAGCGGCAGCCTGGAATTGGACAAGGAAAAAGTTTAAATTTTTTCATATAGTTAAATGGTGAGACGAGGCTTTTATGTTATACATACACATATGTCTTACAGTTTTTTTTTCAATCACAAAATAAAACAGTATTATATAATAGACTAGATGTCCCGGTGAACTTCGTGTCACTTATAAACCTTTCCTGGACTTTCACGATCATTTTAAGACAAAGATTTTTCATTAAAATTAGCCAAATCGGTCCAGCCGTTATCGAGTTATAGCGTTACTAACACAATTGAAAATCCATTTTTATATAATATATACTAGCTGTCCCAGTGAACTTCGTGTCACTTTAAAACCTTCCTTGAACTTCTACGAATATTTTAAGACTAAAATTAGCCCAATCCGTTCAGCCGTTTTCGAGTTTTAGCGCGACTAACATAATTGAAAATCCATTTTTATATATATAGATAGACTAGCTGTCCCAGTGAACTTCGTGTCACTTTAAAACCTTCCCTGGACTCCTACAAATATTTTAAGACTAAAATCAGCCCAATCCGTTCAGCCGTTTTCGAGTTTAAGCGCGACTAACACATTTGAAAATCCATTTTTATATATAAGACTAGCTGTTCCGGTGAACTTCGTGTCACAGGTCACTTTAAAACCTTCCCTGGACTTCTACGAATATTTTAAGACTAAAATCAGCCCAATCCGTTCAGCCGTTTTCGAGTTTTAGCGCGACTAACACATTTGAAAATCCATTTTTATATATAAGACTAGCTGTCCCGGTGAACTTCGTGTCACAGGTCACTTTAAAACCTTCCCTGGACTTCTACGAATATTTTAAGACTAAAATCAGCCCAATCCGTTCATTTCGTTCCGTCGTATTCGGAATCGTGGTTCCCAGTTCGGGAACCACCCCAACATAATAATAAATCATCGTTTAAAAAGTGTGGTGTAGATCCTATTTTTTAAATCTGGATTTTTTACTGATAGTGTGACTCTTTACTTTCCTTATCTATTTATTAAATCCTAGCAAAGCGGGTCAACTTTGCTAGGATAAAACTGTATTATCAACGAAAAGCATGTTTATATAAAACATCGATATTCGATATCGACATCTCCTTTCCCATCCCTATTGCAGGAAGTAATCAAAGCAGAATCGATTGTGAATCGATTCACAAAGGGCATTTAATCAATAGGTGATAGTGTTAGCTGCCAATATCCATCCATCCATTTATTAGAGCCATTCCGGTAAACGGAGGATTCCATCATAAGTCACATCCAACAATTGTTACAGAATGGATCGGTAACATCAATTCAAAGACATAAGTGGATGAAGTG
This sequence comes from Polyommatus iphigenia, assembly GCA_963422495.1. Classification (NCBI taxonomy): domain Eukaryota; kingdom Metazoa; phylum Arthropoda; class Insecta; order Lepidoptera; family Lycaenidae; genus Polyommatus; species Polyommatus iphigenia. Next base: position 2,401,409 of record OY730180.1, read on the forward strand.
GGTAACTAACAGTTTAAAAACGTTCATAGTTTAGAACCTAGAAAATTATTATAATTATGTAGTTGATATAAGCTAGATGATTAAGTAGGTAAGTTACATGGTTTGTTCAAATTATAAGGAAAAAAAATCGGCCAAGTGCGATTCAAACACGCGCACGAAGGGTTTCGTACAAAATTAGGTCAAAAATTGTGTTTTTTGTATGGGAGCCCCCCTTATTTTTTATTTTATTTTAATATTATTATTAAATATTAAAGTACACAGAACTAAGGACTTTGAGAAAAATTCAAGTACCTACCTGTTACCATTATTATTATAGAGCAAAAAAGGCCAAAAAAAATCACGTTTGTAATATGGGAGCCCCCCTTAAATATTAATTTTTTTTTAGTATTTGTTGTAATAGCGGCAATAGATATACATAATCTGTAAAAATTTCAACTCTCTAGCTATTACCGTTCCCGAATTACAGCCTGGAGACAGACAGACAGACAGACAGACAGACAGATAGACAGACAGACTGACAGACAGACAGACAGACAGACAGACAGACAGACAGACAGACGGACAGACGGACAGACAACGAAGTCTTAGTATTAGGGTCCCGTTTTTACCCTTTGGGTGCGGAACCCTAAAAATGAGTAATTGCCCTTATGTTACAAAATTTTATAAAATACTCCTTATTTTTTTTGCAAACGAGCAAACGGGTCACCTGATGGAAAGCAACTACCAATCGCCCATGGACACTCGCAACGTCAGAAGATCTGCAGGTGCGTTGCCGTCCTTTTAAGAAGGAATACGCTCTCTACTTGAAGGTTTGCACGTCGTAGGCCCGGAAAGACTGCTGGTGACAGTTCGTTCCAGAGTTTTACAGTGCGCGGCAGAAAGTTACGCGAAAAACGCACGGTGGAAGACTGCCACTCATCAAGGTGATGAGGATGGTATATTTTTCACGGGAATCGATGGTGAAAAGTTGCTTGAGATATGATTCCGAACAATTCTTTGTCTTTTATATTGAAAAAGGTTTGATAGATATCAAGAACAAAACACGCGTATCCATTGTGTAATTTAGTTTTTATTATAATGCAAAAGTGTGCTTGTTATATCTTTTATATCGTTTGAATTGCTAAACCGATTTTTGGGCTCGTACATAAAGCCGTCGCATTGCAAATATCGGCGGCAAAAACATTCCATTCTCATAATAAACACTTTAAAAATTTGCAAATATTTACGATGCGACGTCGCATCGCAGTTTTGTGTACGAGCCCTTAATTTGGGTATGGAGATACTTTCGAGTCAGAAGAAACGATAGTTTTGATCCTAGAAAGATGTACGGTACCCGCGCGATAAGCGCAACGGAGCCCGCTTTTATTAAAATATTATTCATTTACAAATGAACGAATTTCGATAGCAAAATTAATAACCAATATTGTGAAATTAACAATTAATCTGAAATTATTTTAATATCCCAATACATAATTCGCTATAATATATAAAAGCGCATTCATATTATCAAAAACGGATTCATTTAATTTAATTAAAGTTTAATTATGATTGTCGTTAAAAATAAATAAATAGTTAACACGTACTCCTTTTTCAATGTGCCAGACAAAAATAAGTTCTTCTTTTTATTATTTACATCAATATTTTTACGGGTTTTTGTTTAACTAGATTTTAAAGCGCGTTTAATAAACACTTGTTTAAATTGGTAGTATTATTATAATGAGCTTTGTTTCCACTTTGTAGAGATCGGATTGAATTAATACTTAGTATCACTACGTTCAACAGTGGACGGCAATAGGCTGATGATGATGATCACTAAATTGTATAAAACAAAGTCGCGTCCCTATTACTTATAATTAATATTTTAAATATCTACTATATAAAATCTACAAAACAATGTAAGGGATGTCGACGCGGTTTTTCAATAGATACAGTAATTCAAAGGTAAGATTTCTATGTATAATCAGAGGTATAATGCGTACATTTAGTATTGCTATTCTCAACCCTCCATGGAGCCTTGGGGCTCTGCGAGCGACACATAATTTGTTTTTTGAAATATCATCAGACACCAGCATGAAACATTCTTAATTTTGGGGTTCCGTCAAAACTGTCACTTTTTATAAGGGTTCCGAAAAAAAAAGTTTGAGAACCGCTGATTTAGTAGGGGAGAAAGAAGACCGAAAAGAAGTATTTGACTAGTAGTAAAAATTCAAATTATTAAGACGTGTTACACTATTAACTAACCACTAAAAATCGGTTTGTCTCACTTTTTTAACACTCAGACCACGAAAAAATGTTCTTCGAGTTCAGTAAAGTGATCTAACTAACATCTTTCGAGTAACTTAAATTTCTAAGAAAAGAAAAAAATCACTTATAACGTATATAGCGAAAACAACGTTTGTCGGATCAGGTTGTAGTTTGCACGCACAATAGCATGCAATATTTTGACAAGTATTCAGGCCAAGGTTTATTGTCGAAATACATTAAGTTGTTACAAAATAAAATTGTTTTATTGTTCAAACTAGCTTGTTTCTTACAGTTGGAACAGTACCAGACTTTTCGTACGTTTGAAATGTATTGTAGTTGAAGAGAAATTGCAGTTACAAATTATTTAAAATTTAAAATGATTTCGAAAATTGAAAAAGGTATACAACTTAATCAACTAAGTCAAAATAAGGTGTGAATCTCAATATTTGAAGAACAATTAAGTTGCGATAGATCATTTCGATATTTTACTATACAAGGTGTAACAAAACTATAGGTCTACCAGAATCTGATCGCAATAAGTGCAGAGAAAAGAAATTGACTAGCAATACCGGGGTAATTGGAATAAAACATTTTGAAAGCATCAAAATGTTATAATTTTTCTTTTTAGAATTCTTTGTGTGAAATGATGTGAAACCGGCACATTCGTCAGCACCATACGCGCCACATTTCGTGTCGTATGCGGCGCGTTCGACGCGTTCAGCGCGTACGGTGCTGACAAAATATATTACGTGCAATTAGCTTAAATGCTAAGTACTGACATACGGTTTTGCTCGATAGTTTTACTCTAAATCGAGTAATAATTACTGTGTGGACCGCAAAACTGACAGCTCGAAGGCTCGCCTCGAGCCGGCTCGATGGAATTAAATATGTCAAATATGTCATTTCCTTCTATTCGGAGTAAAACTATCGAGCAAAACCGTATGTGAGTACTTGGCATAAAAGAAGTCAGCCGGGAAATATATATTCACTAGCGTGTAAATACCACATACTAGCGCAATATTACACGGTGTTCCTGCTATAATTGAGTGCACAAAGCCGAAACAACTGTCGCGTTCCCACACGGAAAATGACCTTTAAGACCATAGACATAAGGACCTCAATTGCCGTCGAATTACGGGAAGGCGATTTGAGATTTATCTCCCAGGAAATAAGGCTCGAATAGCAACGCTCGGTCGTATTGATCGCGAGATGGGTACTGCAGTTCCACGGGCGTGATTTTACAATAATTAAAGCGTTAGATCTAGAATCTAAATTACATGTCTAATCGTGAGTTAGGTAATCTATCATTAGAAGAACTTTAATTGCTTAGTAGAAGGTAATGAAAATATCTTTATCTATAAATATAATAAAACTAGAAATGAAAATTCTGATTCTGTACATTAAATATATAAAAAAAATAATAAGCGGGGGGTGTCACTACATCGCTATAGAAGCCCAAAATGTGGTTAGTTTTTTTGTCTGTCTGTCTGTCTGTATGTTTGTTCCACTATCACACGAAAACTACTGATCCGATTTGGATGCGGTTTTCGCAGATATATTTGTCTGCTTCCAACTTAACATCTGGCGTGTAAAAAATTTTCCCCCACCCCTCTAAGGGGATAAAAGAGAAAATACTTTAAATGGCAAAACAACGTTTGCCGGGACAGCTAGTACATAATATATTACTAGATGACGCTCGCAACTTCTTTGCGCCAAAATTCATTCATTGCGCGGAAACCGTACATTTTTGTTACTCTTGCACATAAAAAATACGTAGTTAAAAGTATAGTTAATACGTACATTACATAGGCTGCTATTTATGTATCCGGAACTGGCCACTTACAAGAACAATATTTAAAAAGTAATTACAACATTTGAAAATAGAACTCTTTGGTTGAAGAATACATTTTGTTTCATGTGACTGTCAATTATTTTTCCATTGTGGCGTCATTTTGAAAATTGCGTGTCTTCATTTGCCATGGATTTAACGCGTGAACATTTTCGTGCAATGATTTACTACGATTTTCGGCGTGGGCTAAATCAACAACAGTGCTTTATTCAACTCACCGCAACTTTTGGAGATGAAGCACCATCAAAAACCACTGTTTATCACTGGTACAGTGAGTTTAATCGTGGGCGGTCTATGCTCACGGATGAAAATAAAGAAGGTCGCCCAAAAACAGCTGTTGTCCCACAAAATATAGATGCTGTGCGGGAACTAATAATGCGTGATCGTCATGTTACATATCGCGAGATAGAGGCGTCCTTAGGCATAAGTATGACGAGCATACATAAGATATTACACGAACATTTGGCTGTAAAAAAAATATGTTCGCGTTGGATTCCGCACAACTTGACGATCGATCAAAAACGGGCTCGTGTCGATTGGTGCAAAAAAATGATAAAAAAATACAACCGTGGTACGTCAAAAGCCGTTTATAATATCTACACAGGTGATGAATCTTGGATCTATGCATATGACCCCGAAACTAAACAACAGTCAACGGTGTGGGTGTTCCAAGATGAGCCGAAACCAACAAAAGTTACTCGTGCAAAAAGTACTTTGAAGCAAATGGTCGCCTGTTTTTTTGGAATTAATGGACATGTGGCTACAGTGCCATTAGAGAATCGTAAAACGGTTAATTCTGAATGGTATACGACCATTTGTTTACCAGAAGTCTTTGAAAAAATAAGAAAGGACAACTGACAACGCAGAATCATCACGACAATGCTAGCTGTCACACCTCAGCTGAAACAACTCAGTTTTTGGAGGGTCAAAAGATCGAATTGACTGGTCATCCGCCGTACAGCCCTGATTTGGCACCTAACGATTTCTTTTTATTTCCATACGCGAAGAACAAATTACGTGGTCAACGTTTTTCGAGCCGCGAAGAGGCTGTTGATGCGTTCAAAATGCACGTTTTGGAGATACCTCAATCAGAATGGAAAAAGTGCTATGAAAATTGGTTCCAGCGTATGCAAAAGTGTGTCGATCATCGCGGCGAATATTTTGAAAAGCAATAAAACCATATTAAATGATATATGTTTGTTTCTTTTTTTAATTCCGGATACATAAATAACACTCGTATAACGTTTATAAATTTTGGTAACTGAGAAGACTTCAGGATAAGCATATAGTTTAAGCGTCAAAATATTAAAAGGTTCTTTTAACATTTTGATAATGTTATCTTATATTGAAGTTTACATATTATAACAACCTTATTACTCACATTTTTATACCTCAAAATCTTTCTATAAAATCCTTGTACGCTAAATCCCAACGTTGAATGTCGAGCAAAACAAAAGTCTACCGATTATTTCAGCTGGAATTTAGAGGTTTTGATTTGCGCTGCATAAGGGCTGCATCGATTGCACCGGCTAGACAGGGGGTAGGGGGGTATGGGGGCTGCCTGGACCCCAGGAAGTTTCAATTTGATGAGTTTTTTTAGTCAGTGCAGCGTAGAGGCTTTGCGAGTTTGGGCGGAACATTTTGATTGCTTTTTGCAAAATAAAAATGTTTGAATGAAAGGTATATGTGTAGATTAAACAGTACATAGCGTTGCGTGGTAGGTATTGTTATATTAATTATTATTATTATAGGCACAAGCTTTCTTAGAAAATATCTTGTGTAGTAGATACTGATTCTTGTTAAGAAGCAAATGCTATAACACGTAGGAATTTTGACCCCAAAATTTATCCCAAAATGTAACATGTATAATAATAGCAGTCAACAGAAATAGTTTAAAAAGGAACCCTACACCACTGGCGTATGACGTATCTATATTACTTATACTAATATTTTATATTATAAATGCGAAGTGTGTCTGTCTGTCTGTCTGTTACCTCTTCACGTTCAAACCGCTGAACCGGTTTTGCTGAAATTTGGCATGGAGATACTTTGAGTTCCGGGAAAGGACATAGGATAGTTTTTATGCCGAAAAAATGTACGGTTCCCGCGCGATAAACATTTTGGCGCAACGGAGTTGCGGGCGTCATCTAGTAGTCTAAAAAGTGCACAACCATCTAAATCTAGATAATATAATAATCATCTCATTTCAATAACGTCGCTTTTAAAATTCATAAAACAAAAGAACTCATTAGTCAAATGGGCACGAATTAAAAACACCACTAGCGAGGCGGTGTATCGAGTGGTTGTCAAAGAGTTTGACGTGAAGAGCCATAGGGGGACCCTGCGCCCCATAGTGGGTCTTTATGCACCCCCAGGGGGGCAAAGGTCAAGGTGACGCTAATAAGGGGACTCGAGCCGTCTTGAGTGGCCTCTGAGGAACGAATGACAGAATTGAGAAGCCATTACAATGCGCTGACTCGATGATTTGAATGTCAAATTGTTTAGGAAATTTAAAATGAAAAATCTTATTTTTTTACGTAAAATATAATTTTGAATTTTTTGGTATATTGAATTATTTTTAGGGTATAACATTGTATTATTAAATAATTTTAAAGTATTTAAATGGTCCAGAGAGGTAATATAAATAATAAAAATCTCATTTATTACACTTAAATATACACACATTAACTGCAAAAAAACGTTTTTCTTTTAGCTTTGCCGTACTTAGCTTAAAACTAAACTAAAAAAATAGCGATAACGGTCTTTAAAACTCACATTTAGTACTTAATATTAAGTATACTGTGAAGTGCAAGACAATTATAAAGAGACATTATAAGTCCCTGGCCTCGAGCCAGCGCTGCGGAGTTTTTGCAACTTTTTCTCGCATAGATCAATACTGTCATATCTTTGTTCCGAACTCACTATCTTCCTCAAGTATTTTCGACTCTGATTATTTTTATATAATGGAGCTACTTTAGTCTATGCGACATTTTAAATAAAATTCTTTTTAAATTTTTTTGTAGCCTACATTCGTAGCTTCGTAGCGCGTAGAGCGTCTACGAGTGTTGCATGTAGAGCGTCTACGATTGTAGCGCGTAGAGCGTCTACGAGTGTAGCGCGTAGAGCGTCTACGATTGTAACGCGTAGAGCGTCTACGATTGTAGCGCGTAGAGCGTCTACGAGTGTAGCGCGTAGAGCGTCTACGAGTGTAGCGCGTAGAGCGTCTACGAGTGTAGCGCGTAGAGCGTCTACGAGTGTGGCGCGTAGAGCGTCTACGAGACGAGTGTAGCGCGTAGAGCGTCTACGAGTGTAGCGCGTAGAGCGGGGTGCGTCCACATTTGTATCATTTGCGCGATCAGATCCCCGATCAGATCTCCGTCGCGTATCATCGAAGCGTGTCAAAATGATACGCGTATCAAGATACGGCCCGATTGCTATTAACCGCGTATCTAATACATGCCGTATCAAATACTCGCATGATCGGCAGAATGATCTGATAGGCGTCCACACTATGACACGCACACTTGATACGGCGCGATGATCGCGACGGAGATCTGATCGGAGATCTGATCGCGCAAATGATACAAATGTGGACGCACTGGTGTAGCGCCGAACAGCGCGCGCCTCGCAAACTCGCGTTTTGACCGCTACCCCGCGAGATGACAAGCAAATACATACACGACCGTGCCGCGTGTTCGTAATTAACTAATTAGTAATGGATCTTTGTTAGTTTTTAACTACAAATTATAAATACTATGGAAAGGTAAATAAGTCAAAATATGGTTCCACAATATGAATCTAGGTGTGCAATGTGCACCCATATCCATACTAATATTATAAATGCAAAAGTGTGTCTGTATGTCTGTTACCTCTTCACGCCCAAACCGCTGAACCGATATTGCTAGGTATGGAGATACTTTGAGTCTCGGGAAAGGACATAGGATACTTCTTATCCCGGAAAATATGTACGATTCCCGCGCGATGAACGAATTTTGGCGCAACGGAGTTGCGGGCGTCATCTAGTTTTTACATAGCTGAAATAACGTATATGGCAAAACAACGTTGCCGAGATAGTACGAATATTTTGGTTCTATAAAATTATAGATAGATAAATAAATAAATATGAATACGTTAACTAATTTTAACTTCGCAATACATTCATCACCATCAGTGTCATTATCTCGGCCCGTATCGATCCTGTCCGACTGCACTCAACTTTATGACCGGCACTTTCCTACTAATTGGTGCCCGGTTATTTTGACATCAATTAAAGACATTTGTACGAGAAGTGTTCGTAATTAGTAGTGGGTGTTTGTTGGAATTTATACGAATGATAAATACAATATTATTAATATTATTATTATCAGCCTACAGTGTCCCACTGCTGGGCAAAGGCCTCCCCTCTTTCCTTCCAAAGTTCACGATCCTGTGATGTTGCTGGCCACTCTTTTTCGAACGCATCTAGTTCGTCGCGCCACCTTTTCTTGGGTCGGCCTCTGTTACGCCGACCAGTCGTTAGCCACTCCGAAACTAGACGCGCCCACCTGTCCGGGTGCATACGGGAGACGTGCCCTGCCCAGCTCCACTTAAGGCTAGCTGCCTTTCTGCCTACGTCAACTAGCTTAGTTTGGGAACGCAGAGTGGTATTCCTGACGCGGTCAATCCTTTTTATACTTAGAATGCTGCGTTCCATAGCTCGTTGGCAAACTCCGAGTCGGGACTTCTGTGAAGCTGTCAAAGACCAAGACTGGGCACCGTAGGTCAGAGTAGGCAAGATACACATGTCCACGAGTTTACGTTTTAGGCATGTTGGTAGGTCCCCTTTCATCAGATGTTTCATTGACCAAAAGCTTCTCCATGCCTTCTCAACCCGTTGGTCTATTTCTTTGACTTGCCTATTATAAAAAGATATTAATTGGCCTAGGTAAACGTACTCGTCGACATAGTGTATCTCATGCCCGACTCTACTTTCTACTTCGACTCTACGTTTCGTGCTATTTGACATAAGCTTGGTCTTTGTTCGATTCATTTGAAGTCCCGCCTCGAGGCTCGCCGTGCTGAGGTCGTCTAGCATTGACTGTAGGGTTTCAGCTGAAGTGGCAAACAGAACTATGTCATCGGCGAAGCGAAGGTTTGTTAACCTTTTCTTGCCGACAACAACACCCTTGTCTCCCCAGCCTATCGAGACTTTCTGAAAAACCTCCTCTAAGGCGCTCGTAAAAAGGCGTGGAGAAATTGGGTCGCCCTGTTTGACACCCCTCTCGATAGAAAATCTTGGGCCTGCAGATTGTAATTTAATGGCTGCTGTACTGCTTCGGTAAATTATTACAATATACAATAAAGGAGATATTTTAATGAATCTTTAAAATAGTGCCTAAGTGTATTTAGTGAACAAATTTAGTTGGTTGCCAAACTGGGGTCAGTCATACAATTTTCTTTTTGCCCTAGCAACGGTCAAATCTTTGAAAGTGTTTTGTTCTATATTTCTTCATTTCCTTCTTTCTATTTCGATGGTAAATTCTAATAAACTTTTTTCTCTGTGAAATATTAAGAATGTTTGTCTTTGCCACAAAGCAAAAAATGTCTTTATGGTAGTGCCAAGTTTCTTTATGTTGTCTTTTCGTTGTTACTTTAATGAATAGTGCAAACGACTAATCTAAATAGAGTATTTTAAGCTGAAGATACTAGATAGTAATATATCAGTATTTTAACGAATTTTTTCTGGCATTATGGCCTAAGAGCCAGCAACAGCTAGACTTTCATCATTTTATAAAAGCTGAAAGTTTATCTGTTCATAAACTCTACAGAAGTAAGAACAGAGTTTCAGTTGTGGTTAATTTAGGAGGTTTCCAGTTCCAGTTTCCAGCTTTACTCTTTCTCGATAAAGAATAAAGCTCGTTGTTTATCTTATTTTCTTCTTGATAACTGTAGGAACCTTTGTTGGTAATTTTTTATAGTTGCTGCCTAGTGCCTACTGCCAGACCACCTCAAAATCTTATATTTTAAGGAAATTTATTGGCGCCTAGCAGTGGGAAGAAACGTTGTCATATTGAGAAGAAGTGAGCGAGAAAAACGAAATTATATAATAATTGTATGAATAGTGTTGTTGTAGTTGTAGTTGTTGCAAAAGTGTAGGCTACCCTGTTACTTTATGCTTGGCACGACAGAATGATTAAAAAAGAATATAACCAATTTCATTCGTAAAAGTAACTGCTAAATCTTAACGTCGCTTTGGTCGAAGTTTTGTCTTACGATGCATTCAGAATCCATCGTGATTTGAAGGAATATGTTCTCAATCATAATACTACCTAAAAAGGGAGCAAAACTCACCCCACAGTAACATCGAAGATATTGCTTCCCACCGAACTGGATACGGCCATGTCACCGAAGCCTTTCCTGGCCACGATGACAGACGTGATCAGGTCAGGTACTGACGTCCCCGCGGCCAGCAGCGTCAGCCCCATGACTTCTGGGGGGATGTGGGCGGTTGCACCCGCAATGTTCGCCCACCACACCATCAGGTACGAGAAAAATGCTATCCAGATGATGGACCCAAGGAAGGTTACGGGGAACAGCTTCTTCCCTGGAAGATGAAGAGGTTTGTATGAGAGTTAGGTTACATATTTGATGCGATGCTTCGTCAGAATAGAATAATGCCTTGTATTATGTCACATCTTTTTTTTATATCCCCGGGGCCTGGGAAGATCACCGAGGTATGTGGGACTCCCCGGGGCGGACGTAATATCCGCACACGGGAATACCCATTTAAACCCCAATGGAGTTCCTGTTCCTGCTCCTGACGGCACCTCCAGAGGTGGGTCTACGGAAAACGCGTGATACACAACCACAGAATGCAGATTAGGTCACATCTGCGTTGTGGCACCGCGCCGCGCGAAATGGCTTTAGTCATCACTCTTCTTCTCTTGTCCGTCGTTAAGTCAAAATATGGCATCCTACGACGCAATATACCAATGTAGGATATCATAAACTATGATTTTGATTTTGTTAACAATGGCTGGATTTAAAAAGCTGGCACGTTAGAAGAGCTATGTTCATAATATTAATGTACAGTACAAGAGCACTCGTTACTCGTTCGTTCGTTAGCCCCGTAACTTTACACAAATATTTTCAAAAAATAATGTTATTTGAACATCATCAATCACTTGTACAGAACAATTAAATATAATGACCAAGAGTCACCCAGATCAGCACCGTGACATGCTAACGTTTAAATATTTTCAAAAATATCAGGCTTGAAAAAAAATGCATTCCCTGACTCTGTTAGAAATTTAGAAAGTTTGAATCTTGTCTTTTGTCGAGTTTTCTGTTTCGTTTCAAATGCTATCTACCTGGTTGATGATGACAAGAATCTACCATCATCATCATTACCTCTGGGCGTCCTGGTGTCAGGCAGGGACAGCCACAGCGGGAAGACGATGGGTGCCACCAGAAGATACGTGATCTGCTTGCGGAACCCCGACGGCCACGACATGTCCAGCGGCGTCGTGTCCTCCTCCAGGTCTCCTATCTGGAATAAAGAGGATTATAAGGATATTAAGTATAGCGCGCAGAAGTTAAGAAGGTACCTCGTTCTTCGGACATTCAAAGAAATCAGGCGCCAGATTGCTTTCTGCGTGTAGTATATTAAATAAATTTGCCATTTTTGTTACAAAGATATATTATGGTGTAGGTAGACTATAGAGCAGCGGTTTCCAACCTGGGGGTAACTACCCCCGCGGGGGTAAAATTGCTATTCTAAAGGGGTAACAGAGGTGGTACCTAAAATAGATGAATTGGCAGAAAAAAAATATAAACTCTGTACATTTTGGAGAAAAACAGCTACAGAATACCCTGTCATTGCCGACAGAGATCTGAAAATGTTGGTACCGTTAGCTACCACTTGTAAATGCGAGAGCGGCCTCTCAACTCTGGTAACATTAAAAAAAAAGACAAGAAACCGTCTGAACGTGGAGCATGATATGAGATGCGCGTTAAGCGTAATTGAAGTAATACAAATTTGTAAAGTAGTTTTTAATTGGGGGGGAGGGGGGGGGGGGGGTAAAATCAGTTTCTCTAACGGGCCATAATAGGGGTAACAGCTCTAAAAAGGTTGGGAACCACTGCTATAGAGTAATGGTGTATATAATTGTTTAGCTAGAGGCAGGATTCCTTTAAGTGAAAGTGCTTGGCTGCTCCTATAAGTAACTGATATTTGTGTGTACATTATGCTGGCTAGATAGGTTTAGTAGCGTTTAAACATTTTTCTAACGAATCTTTTTGAGATCCTGATAGGTAGAATGTTGTTAAACAAATCAATGCTATTAGATGCTTACTATTATAGTAATAAAAATGCTTTAGTATTCGTCTTTAATTCAATATAATATAAACTAAAAGTACAGCACCTCCAAAACGAAAATCACAAGCTTGGTAATTAAATTATGCTATCAATGACCACAAACGTTGCTTTACCTATTTAACTTTCAATGCTGTTTTCAAGCTTATTTCATTTCCTTATGCAGCGTTCGTTTGTTCTTACGGAACCCTGAAAACTATCCATTCGAAAATATATTGTATGTGGAGTAGTCTCAATGAGGCCCGGGAATAATTAGGTTAATGAGAGATATCTGACGGCGCCGACTGACACAGAAAATGGGGCAGAAGGTGACGGTCTGACGCGATTTGTCGGGTACGATGTCGGATGCGATATCGGGTGTATCGTATACGATGTCAGCGCTGCGAGTTGCGACTGATATGAATGGATATGGATATGAGTATGGATATCAATCCATATCTCCATACTAATATTATAAATGCGAAAGTATGTCTGTCTGTTACCTCCTCACGCCCAAACCGCTGAAACGATTTTGCTTAAAGGCGTGGAGATACTTAAAGTCCCGGAAAAGGACATAGGTTACTTTTGGAGTTTACTCCTTAAGAATCGATTTTCATACATAAGGCGCCCGGTATGAGAAAAATCCGAGGGGTAAAACCTACTAAGAAGTAACGAAAAATCGTGTCACGTTTTTGGTACACACCTTTAGTGCGCAACTTTCTAATTTGGCTGTGAGTGTATTAAGACCGTAATATACCTATCGGAATATTATATTATTATATAATTTTATATATATATATATATATATATATATATATATATATATATATATATATATATATATATATATATATATATATATATATATATATATATATATATATATATATATATATATATATATATATATATATATATATATATATATATATATATATATATATATATATATATATTATTATATTATATTCCGAGAGGTATATTAACTTTATGATTAAGACGTACATATGGTATGCTGTATAGGCGACTATATCTATATACTATATGTTATTGGGCTTGTTTGTTTCTATCAGTGTCGATGTATTTATATTGCTATTTTTGTTATAAATATCAATAATTTATATTGTTATTGTGAAGTTATAATTTTTATCATTATACTGGATAAAGTGAACTAAAAGTATTTTGAAATAACTGTGGCAGAAAGGGGTGTAGATAATATTGCCAGAACATCTGATTTCATATGATATTAATCTTTTTTCAGTTGAATAAACTCTTTTTGCGTATGGTAAGATACTCGTACTTAAGGAGTAAACTCCAGTCGTGCGTCGGAGCTGACACACTTTTTTTTATCCCAGAAAATGTACGGTTCCCGCTCGATAAACAAATTTTGGCGTATCGAAGTTGCTAGTGATGGGAGCCCTAGAACAAATTTTTAGGTGATTACTAACAAGCTAATTTTTTGTGAGTAGCTAACAGTCGAAAGTGGTAGCTAACAGAGATAGAAAGGATTTCATACTTTGACTTGATGGTCCTAAAATATGGACTGTTTTATTTGTAGGACAAGGTTACTCTTAAATCTTTCGAGATTTTTCGAAAATAAAAATGTTGTTCGTCTTATCAAAATGTAGCTACTCACAAAAAATTTGCTTGTTAGTAATCACAAAAAAATTTGTTCTAGGGCTCCCGTACAATGCGGGTGTCATCTACTGTTAGCTTCTAAACAATACGTTTCGTAACCTCTGATGATTAAATATTATTATTTGACTTCAATTATTAATTGAAGACATTGGCACAAACTCCATACATTTTTTTTTAGTAAATTGGGTAAAGTTATCATTAAACGTCTCTTATGGCCGGTTCATACGTATTAAGTTACGGCCGTTCCCAATATTCAATCTATCTCTGGTTTGACATACAACCGATCGCAGTTAACATTGAATTGACATAAAATATATGTCTCTAATGTCTAATGTGAGCTATTCCTATCTCTAGTAGGGCAAAACCAGAGATAGATCAAATATTGGGAACGGCCGTTAATAAGTAGTCAACTAAAAACTTAATTTGAAGTGCCTGCCGAAAATGTATCGAGTGACAAGCCCCGCCTGCCAACTTAACAGAAAATAGTCAAAATTCTAATTCTCTCGTTAGTACCATACTTGCTACAAAATTTTGTGTTTACATGCAATTAATAACTTAAAATTAAGTTAAAATTTAGTTAACTACTTATCAACTTTAATACGTGTAAACCAGCCATTAATGTCACGGTGGCTTGGGACGATTGGGTAATGGGTAGTGGCGACGCCTAAAGTAAGGATTATTATTTTAGTTGTGTATGTAAGTAAAGTGTATTGTTATCGGGCTTAAACGCCTAAACTACAAATCCGATTTTGGTAACTGAAGTGTCGGTAGTGAGAGTAACATAATAATATCATGGTTATATAGTTTGGACTTTTTGTTATATAGTTGTTAACCCATCAATCCCCAGGCGGCAGCCGGCTGCCGCATAACAATCGAAAATCTATTGTGTCTGCGATTCCCACGATCGAGTTATTAACCAAATATGTGTATTTTAAAGTTGTTAACTAAATGTGGGTCAACTTTTAATTCGTATGAACACTTCTCGCGTACATATGAAAAACCCTTCTAAACAATATTTTCATGCTAAAACATATCGGCATAATCAATTCAATATGCATATTGAAACTATGCATATTTTATAGTGAATTTTTGATGAGAACACCTGCGTATCGAAAGCCTATTGTCACTGCTGGATCAGCTGTGTATTTTTCATTATGCTTGGATTAAGCTGTACTCCATATCAGTTTCGCACTGGATTTCATTTTGAAACAATATTCGAACGTATTTGTCATGTGTGATCTGTCCTATGAACGGTATTAATTATTCGTGGCATGGCGTTTAACTATGCGTACGAGTATATAATGTGTATTAAATTTATTGTTTTGACATCCAAAGTTTTGCCTCAATCACGGAAGGATTCATAGTGTGACGAATATGATGAAAATGAGAAGCACCATCGAAGAAATTGATTCATAGGCAGAAAATAGACCTACGTAATTTGGTCGGGTTATGTCAATCCATACTTCCATACTTCCATACTATCCATATCCATACTAATATTATAAATGCAAAAGTGTGTCTGTCTGTCTGTCTGTCTGTTACCTCTTCACGCTAAAACCCCTGAACCGATTTTACTGAAATTTGACATCGAGATACCTTGAGTCCCGAGAAAGGACATAGGATACTTTTTATCCCGGAAAAATGTACGGTTCCTGCGCGATAAACTAATTTTGGCGCAACGGAGTTGCGGGCATCGTCTAGTTATATATATTTTATATATATTTTGGTCGTGTTACGTCAAACCCAGCAGACAGATCACAATTTACATAAAATTGATATGATCCGACCAAATGACTTTGGTATGTCAGCTGCCTAGGAATCAATTTACTCGATGGTACATAGATATTTTATTCATACAAACACATGTATAATAATTCTTAAAGAAAGAAGATAATTTTCCATTATGTATGTATGACACTCAATGAACGTAGCTACTTTCTGGTGTAGTCAGATTTATAGTTCTTTAATATCTTTAGTGCGGGTCCATGTTGGATGCGGGTAGCAGGAGATCGTCCATATTGGCGTTCATTGAGAGAGGCCTATGTCCTATGGACGAATATAGGCTGATTTGATTGATTGAATATCTTTACTTGATTTATAAAGGCTTTATTTTTTTTAGGAAGGCTTTTGCCATACAACACGTGTAAACTCCATCGTAACATTATATATACCAAATATTTCACAAAGAACTTCGTTAAATCCTTTGTTACTTCACTAAATCGATAAAACTTATTTTTACCGCCATCGCTGCAATTTCCAACAAATAAAATTCTCAAGAAGGCAATCCCAAAAGCCAAGAAAAGGCCTTTTTATTCGGTAAGCACTTACAAAGTACCAACATGATATAGGAGGGTATAGCTGCATTGCAGTAGCCAATAAACGTGAGCCTGGATAAAGACATCCTATTGCAGGGATGACCAAGCTATTTAAGATGGCGGGTTCTATTTTAAAATCCTGAAGAATCGCATAGTGCAGGGATGACTAAGTTTTCAAGATGGCGGGTTTTTATTTTAAAACCCTAAAAAAGTCGTACACAGATAATTATATTCAGGATATTATGACATCAATTTGATAAAAAATTCATACAAGAAAAGTTTCCTTTTCAAAATGGTCCTAAAGAATACAAGAAGTGATCCCATTTTTGCCTCAATATCCACGCTTTTTGCCTTAACATAATTATATTGTGCATGTACAAAGAATAAATTATTTGTTAATATTATGTCCTATTTGGAATTGTCAGTCATCAGTTTAGGTGTACACGACCACTTTAATAGTAATTTAAACTAGAAGAAATCCAATTTCGCTAATAATTTTGCCATAGAAAGTGAGGAATTTGAAAATGAATATATTTATATATTTAAGTGATGAAGTCGATGTTTCAGAAATTATTTAATCATTCAGGGGCCGCATGCGGACCGCAGGTTGGTGATGGCTTCTAGTGCAAGCGCCTTACAGCGGTTTGTTTTGTTTGAGTTTGGAATTAGGCGAGCTTTTTATGCTAATGTTGACTCTGGACGGTGTTTCTTTCATAATTAGCTTGTCTTTTAATAGAGCAAGTCAATTTTTTAAATTCTTATACGGGACAAAATAGACGAATGTTATGAAGGCAACAAGGACGACATAGACACAAAACAATATTATATCTTAATCCTTCGATCGCGGATTCTTGGAAATCTATTGTTATTCTATTGTTGTCGCGGTCACCGGTGTCCTTATGGGGCTTGATCGGTTAAGACGTATTAAAATTGTTTTATGCCTAGGTTGAATTTGTTATGTTCAATTTTCATAATTCGCTTCGATGCGCTTCGACTCTTCGCTATTATAAATTGACCCAAAAGGCTCTTTAGGTATATTCCCACAACGATTATGGCAAAGCATTTGCTGGATCAGCTAGTGATAATATAATATAAGTCTTGGAAGGTTCTTAACGTCTATTATACTAAGGCCCAATTTCACCAACGTCTGTTAGTGTTAACTGTCTGTTAAAATGTTATATCTTCTCTTTCATTCATATGAAAAACTAAAGAGTTAACATGATTCTAACTCGAGCATTAACTTCAACAGTCGTTGGTGAAATTGTGCCTTAATATTTAACATACAACGTATTTTATCTAAGATCCTACACTCTTCGCTATCTATGACAATATGAATATGTAAGACCTATCTAGACACGCGGTAGCGTGTCAAGCCAAGTTCCAGCATAACAGAATGGCGAGCAGCACCGTGTGTAAGATTACACGAACCATTTGCAGGTACTTTTGACCCCCTCATAATTCAGAAACTATTTCACATAAACGTTTCAAATTTGGCTCATATAATGAGACTTGCGAGATAACTATATGCTCTAAATTTCATAAGCACAGCTCAAACGGTTATTAAGATATTAACGTCCGAAAATCTACATTTTTATCACTGACTGACTGACTGACCTATAGATCAAAATTCTAACCCACTTCCATATGACCTAGAAGGCTGGAATTTGGAATCCAGCTCGGTAATTGTGTGAAAGCGTAGGGAAAAATCAGAAAACAAAAAAAATCGGTCAAGTGCGAGTCGGACAGAGCGAAACTAGGCAAAAATTGTGTTTTTTGTTTGGAGACTCCCCTTAAATATTTATTTTATTTTACTTTTATTATAAATTATGAAAATAAAAATATAATTAAAGATTTTGTGAAATTTTCGCAAAAAAAGCAAAAAATTTTTTGCTCAAAATTTTGAAAAGCAAAAAAGGTCAAAAAATCACATTTATTGTATGGAAGCTCCCCGTAAATATTTATTTGTCAAGTGAAAAAACTTTAGGAAATTAATAGAAGGTGACTTTATGAAGTATGTCTGTCTGTCCTCACTGTCTGTCCTCTTCAATCCCAAATTGCTTGTACCGATTGTTCTTAAATTTGGTATGGAGATATAGTTTGAGTCCCGGGAATAGACATAGAATTCTTTTAATACGTCTGTCCGTCTGTCTGTCCGTCTGTCCGTCCGTCCGTCCGTCTGTCTGTCTGTTTGTTAGACAGCTATAATAATAGCTACTTTACTTCCGCACAATAAGCTGTACCCTATAGTTAATGGTTGGAAATACACTTGTGTTATACCGTATTATTCCAATGCCTCCTGATGGTAGCTGCTTTTTCCAGTCGCTTGAATTTTCTTTGTTTTATTCCTTTTGATACTCAACAAGGCTTAGGGGCTATTTCCCCACTTCCTGATTAGTTTCAGATAGGCTATCCACAACTTATCTGACAGATGAAGGATATGTCAGTTAAGTTTTAGATAGGCTATCCACAATTTGTCTGATAGATGAAGTATCTGTCAGATAAGTTGCGGATAGCATATCCGATACTCGTCGGGAAGTGGTGAAACAACACCTTAAGGTTGCGATTGAATATAGTCGAATATTATGTATGTTTGAACTGGGAAGATTAAGTTGTCTACTGTCTACCCTTGCTCGGAAAGTTTTCTTAACAAAAAGTAATGATATCCCACCAAAAACATAAAATATGTAAAAATGGAAAGCCAAGTTCCATACAAACATTATTCTTGTCTGTGGACTTCGTCGTAAAAAGGATGAAGATCTAAATGAGTGCCAAGTTCCATGGAAAATCGAAATATCTATAACAATTAATGTTATTTAAATAATTTGATATCTTAATTCATGAAGCCCCAAGCGGCCACATCCGGCCGCGATAACAATGAAAAAGCTATTGTGTCTCGTTTTGCCACGACTGATGGGTTAAACTAGATTAGATTCTACTTGACTAGTTTTCATCAGAATTAAAATGTTAAATAACTTTATGAAATGACTGATGTAATGAAAACTGGCCAAGTAAGATCTAATCTAGTTTAAGATCTCACATTATTTAAATAACATTAATTGTTATAGATATTCAATAAAGCAAAGAAATAGACTCTGTTATTTGTTCATAATGTTATTTGGTTCCTATACATACATATTTCGATTTTCCATGGAACTTGGCACTCATTTAGATCTCCATCCTTTTTACGGCGAAGTCCACAGACAAGAATAATGTTTGTATGGAACTTGGCTTTCCATTTTTACATATTTTATGTTTTTGGTGGGATAGAACCTACTTCAACAGACTAATCTAGACCAGCATATAATACTCGTACTTGGCTCTCAGTGATATTACCTAACTGTCACACTTCCAGTACATTAGCGTGAGTCTTTTATCTCGTGCATAATGGACCTAAATCACTGAGTAAGGGCTCGTTCAGACGAGTTCTGACCTTGGCCGGCAGATTTAAATTATTTGCGTTCGAGATAATGGTCAGATATTAAAATAGTGAGTGAATATTTATTGAGTTTTGGCTTTGCAGAATATTCTCTTGAATATAAGCAAATTTTTTATGGCGCTGGCATAGCAAGTTTCCTTAAAAAAATTGTCACCATGTACGTATAACGTATAGTATGTTGCCGCCAAATTGAAAATACCGTTGGATTGTAATACGACTTTTTAAGGCGGGCATAAACCCCAATTTGTTATTCCGTGACTCCCGGTTTACCTAGTTCCAATATAATAACGAAATGTAAAAAAATATGAGATATAAAGCACGATATTGAAAAGACTTTAAACCATAAACATTTTTATAAAACGTAATACTTTGGCTGTATTTAATTTACAAACTCACCTCCGAAAAAAATCTAATTCATCGAAATATAAGTATTAACTAGGATAATTATACATTTTATTTGAATAAATTGTTAGTAAATCTATATTAAAATATCCTTAACCGAAAAATTTTGTTTCTTAATATTTATTTCCAAAGATATTTAAAAAAAAACACGAATAATAGAGAAGATCCGCCCCTAGTAACTACAGTTTTATGCTAAGCTAAAATGAATCTTATTATGATGCGTATACGCTTGGTCTTTGGTTGTGTGCAAGGTTATCGTTTTGGATTGAGATTGATCCCTGCCTTAAAGAGGTTTAAATATTGTCAGATAAATGTGATATTGTCATTTTAATAATAATATTTGAGTCTTAATTTTGTACTTGCATAAAGAGAATAAATAAATTAATTTATTATCAGACTTTGAGATTTTATAAAATTATCGTGAAAGTTAAAATTGTATTTTGACTTTGATTGGTGACTCACTAATATAGCTGCAAACTGCACTTCTTTATTACATCAGATATTATTTTTAGCCTCCACGATATTAATTGCTGTAGGGAACACGTATAAAGAACTAAGAATTCAAGTCAAGTATAAAAATTGTTAATTCTTAACATAATTTAAGGCAAGCAATAAGATTTGTGCCAAATAAAATTCACCTGCTAAGGTATTAAGGATTATTACAGCGAGGCCACAAGGTTCTGGTGCGTTGCGGCGTCGGAACGGAATAACGCATTTCCAATTCAACTTAGCATGGAATTTGACAACGTAATGTACAATACACTGCCTGCTTCTATATCTATACATAATACATCTATACTTATTATAAAACAAAGTCGCTTTTATTTCCCTCATGTCCCTTTGTTCCCTTTAATCTTTAAAACTACGCAATGGATTTTGATGATTCTTTCATTGTTAGATAGCCTATTTATCGAGGAAGGCTATAGGCTATATTTTATAACTCTAAGACTAATAGGAGCGAAGAAATAGAGGAAAATGTGGAAAAAACGGGGAAAATTATTTCAAAGGGCTAACTTGAACGCGGTAATCTCAAGAACTACTGGCCCGATTTGAAAAATTATTTCAGTGTTAGATAGCCCATTTATTGAGGAAGGCTTACAGGCTATATTTTATCACGCTAAGACTAATAGGAGAATGTGGAAAAAACGGAGGAAATTATTTGAATGGGCTTATCTTGCGAACTACTGGAGCAATTTTTATGTTATTTGGCACAGATAAGAAGTAGACCACGTGAAGGATCATAGGCTATCGATTTTAATCATTTTTTCAGTGGCTATATATTTTATACCCGTGCGACGCCGGGGCGGGTCGCTAGTAATATTATAAAACAAAGTCGCTTTTTTTCCCTCATGTCCCTTTGTTTACTTTAATCTTTAAAACTACGCAACGGATTTTGATGATTCTTTCAGTGTTAGATAGTCTATTTATCGAGGAAGGCTAAAGGCTATATTTTATCACGCTAAGACTAATAAGAGCGAAGAAATAGAGCAAAATGTGGAAAAAACGGGGAACATTATTTGAAAGGGCTAACTTGAACGCGTTAATCTCAGGAACTACTGGTCCGATTTGAAAAATTCTTTCAGTGTTAGATAGCCCATTTATTGAGGAAGGCTATATTTAATCACGCTAAGACCAATAAACGTGGAAAAAAACGGGGAAAATTATTTATCTCGCGAACTACTGGAGCAATTTTTATGTTATTTGGCACAGATAAGAAGTAGACCACGTGAAGGATCATAGGCTATCGATTTTAATAATTTTTTCAGTGGCTATATATTTTATACCCGTGCGACGCCGGGGCGGGTCGCTAGTTATACTTTAATATATTATTATTACGTATGTTGAATAAAGGATGCTGAATTCTGTAATTTGGTGCGCGACAATGAAATAAAAGAATTTGACAGCGCAGCGTGTTCATATTTCACACTCTTACTTCTTTTAGGACCCAAAATAAAACATATTACGCTGCAGGTCAGCGATCAAGCATGTATCCGATGCCAAAACACCCCTTCTGGGATTATTATCAATGTGACATACAGAATTTAGTGGCAAAATCTTAATATGAGCTTGAATTTCACAACATTTCTCGAAACTGTTTATCAAAGAACAATTATTAAAATGGCCGATAATTTAAAGACGACGACGCTGAAAGAATTATAAAACTATATCATGAATTATGCGAAACGTTTGTGCGTTGTTTGTCAACGCACCGCATCGTAGTAATTATCGTGGCCTCGTCAAGTGTAGCGTTAGTTAATAATTTCTTGAGCTTGAGCAGGTTTAGTGCGAAATGAGGCACAATCGAATTAATTTCGTTAATACCTCGGCTACATAGGCTTCGTGTTCAAATTATTAAATACAAGTGGGCCATTTTTAGAATTACTTTAGTAAGTTTGTCTTTACTTTGACTATTATTTATTCTAACATAACTATTTTTTCTAGATAAAAAAAAAAAAAAAAAACTATACTATTTTACTTCAAACAAAAAAAAATCTTGTATAATAATAATAATATCTATGGACGCTTCACACCACGTCAGTCTGGCCCCGTGGTAAGTACCTGAAGGACTTGTGTTACGGGTACCAGACAACGGAAATATATTTAATACTTTTTATACTTTACATATATTTAAGATTTTTATTATATGATACACATATTTAATACACATCCATGACCCAGGAACTTTGAAAAACTTTTTGTTCCGTCGGCGGGATTCGAACCCGCGACCCCCGGCTTGAGCTACCGACGTGCTCACCACTGAGCCACAGAGGTCGTCAAAAATATTATTAAAATATTATTACACTAAGCATAGAAAAGTTGTGATTGTAAAAATGTCAGTAACTAGAGTTCGTTTTTCTGCTCAGTTTGGGTTAGAGTTTGTTAAAATAATCTAAATACTTATTATGCTTATGTTATCTGCTCGCACAAACTGCTATAAAGAGTTAAAACTTTTCACTAACGACGCTCGGGCCAAGCCGCAGGAAACAGAACAATAAATTACAATGTTAAACTTGCTATCTAATATTAGCGAGGATATCTCTTTAAATAAATTAAATTCCTAAAATAGGTACATAACATAACAATGAATAATAAAATTGTGGTAGTAATAATGTAAGTAGAAAATATAATTTGTTTGTCTAGAATAAGTTTCAAATATTTAAAAATGTAAAGGACGTAGAGTGTTACTTAATCAGACATAATCAATAGTTTTTGGGACTTTCTTTTGGTTTCGATGCTATGTCTGTTTTGTAAAGCTATGATTGTGTATCGTTACTTGTACTAATATATTGCATTCTTAGTCAGGGAGCCCTAAAACAATTTTTTTATTACTTACTATGAAGCAAATTTTTTGTATGTAGCTTTATTTTGTTAAGACAAACAACATTTTTATCTGCGAAAAATCTTGAAAGTGGTACCTAACAGAGATAGAAAGGATTTCATACTTTGATTTGATGGTCCTAAAATATGGATTGTTCTATTTGTAGGACAATGTTACTCTTAAATTATATAACTATTAACCTACCAATATACAAAAAATCTGCTGGCTAGGGTTCCGTTTTAGGGTACCGTAGTCAACCAAGTTTTGTTGATTACAGAACCCTAATCCTAATCTGTGGTATCGTAGATAAAAAAATCCTAGTTACCTAAAATTTTGGAATATTATGTATATATTTTTTTTAAGTTACTTTTAATATTATGTTTAGATTTCCAACTGATTGTTATTTTATGTAGGTGAATTAGGAAATTGATTCACAGGCGAATTACGGACCTATATTATTTTGTCGGCTCGTTTATATCCAGTCAAAATTGTGATCTGCCGTTTGCGCTTGACATAGCTTAACCAAATTACTTAGATCAAGCATCCACCTATGAGTTTTCTCTGATGGAACTTAGAAAAAAAAAAACATAAATCTTACCTCTTCTATCACATCTAACTGGACATCCGCCAGCCCACCGTTGGGCAGGTCAAGCGGCGTCTCCTTGGCCTGGGCGGTGTGTCTCGCCGCCGCCGCCCCCGCGCCGCCCGCCGTGGGCTTCGTGGCCTCAAGCAGCACCTTGAGGGAGGCTATCGCGTGGAGCTGCGTCGCCTTCTCGTCTACTTTACCTGGAAGAGGAGGGGGGAATGAGTTGGGTGGCCTGGCACTTTAGCCAGTACCTTTTCTTCATCGTTTCTTTCGTTCGACTCGTCTAATGTCAATTCCATACATTTTGAATGAATAAAGAAAACCTCTTGGCTACAGGCTCTGGCCAGCTATGCTTGACATGGATATCGCTCGGCCGGCCGGCTCGGCTTGAACAGCCTGGATCAGACTCAAATCAAAAATGATGCCTGAAAGAGTTTGGTACATCGGCCTGAATAGTCACAAAATTATAAGTCTGATTACAATACATAATTTTATAATACGCTCTTTATAATGATTAAATAATAATCTGCATAGTATATAATATATTATCACGGATCACGGCTTTTTAATTTTCTTAAAAATAATATTAGGTGCGTAATTTGTGTTAAATATTAAAATATCAGGATACTTATACTGTACTCGGCGAATCATGGCGGCAGCGGTCATTGACTCCCTGTCAAAAACTTGTCACTTTCTATACAAAGCCGCGATTGACTACATCTGACACTTCATTGTCAATCGCGGTTTATATAGAAAATGACAAGTTTTTGACAGGGAGTCAATGACCGCTACCGCCATGTCTGGCCATGTTTTGCCGAGTACAGTATAGTAAAACTGCATTCGATACTTTCGACAACGTAAAAAAAAATAAAACGCGCGCATCGCAGCCGCCATGTCATATAGCGATAGTCATACAATTTTGAATTTTAATTTCCAAAATTACTAGTTGTCCAAAGTTTCAAATACAGAATGACAATTTTGCTGACGAAAATCGAAAGCGTAATGGAAAATTATCAAAATAATTAATTATTAAGATAAGCAAGTGCGTGGCGTTTAGGCGCACGAGAAAAAGTGTTGAAGAAAGATTTATTGACTAAAAAATATTTAATCGTGCACATCGGATAAGATGTTTCTTACTATCTTTATCTTAAAACCATCTCAAATGCAGATAAAGACATGCTTCCATAAGTTATCCGATGTGTTAATATTTTCAGTAATATGGGTAGTGCTCAAAATTGTGAAAAAGGTTGTATTATTAGCTTGTATTAAGATTGTATCTTACCTGGCTAACTTAGAGGTACTTAGACGAATGGCATTCGTGGTATAGTGAAGTTAGACTTACGAAATGTACGACATTATGTCAAATCCCATACATTTTTGACATATAACTTCGATATAGAAACTAGCGAATGTAACATGACTAAGGGCCTGTTTCACCACTTCCTGATAAAGTGCCGGATAGGCTATTCTCAACTTTAAATCTGACAGATACTCTATCTGTCAAGTTAAGTGGTGGATAGCCTATCTGGCACTTATCAGGAAGTGGTGAAACAGACCCGTTCAAAATATATGATACATGCGTTATATCAAATCCCATACATTTTTGACATATAACTTCGATATAGAAACTAGCGAATGTAACATGACTAAGGGCCTGTTTCACCACTTCCTGATAAAGTGCCGGATAGGCTATTCACAACTTTAAATCTGACAGATACTCTATCTGTCAAGTTATGTGGTGGATAGCCTATCTGGCACTTATCAGGAAGTGGTGAAACAGACCCGTTCAAAATATATGATACATGCGTTATATCAAATCCCATACATTTTTGACATATAACTTCGATATAGAAACTAGCGAATGTAACATGACTAAGGGCCTGTTTCACCACTTCCTGATAAAGTGCCGGATAGGCTATTCACAACTTTAAATCTGACAGATACTCTATCTGTCAAGTTATGTGGTGGATAGCCTATCAGGCACTTATCAGGAAGTGGTGAAACAGACCCGTTCAAAATATATGATACATGCGTTATATCAAATCCCATACATTTTTGACATGTAACTTCGTTATAAGCGCGTATTAAACATGGCTAAACGTAGTATAGCATAGTCAAATATACTTTTAACGACTTCTTTACTTCCCAACTTCTAGCCTCAAGGCTTCGTATTTCTCCTCAAGTTTACTTCCTCATAAGATACAAAATGTTACATCATAATATATTCTGTGAGTGCATCTTGCCACAAAGGCGGGTTCTATCGAGCCCGGAGTCGACCCTTGACACAAAAACCGCCCCTCGCAAGATACTACGTTCAGCTGTTTCTTTATATACCAAAATTCAATTATATTTTTGTATATCCACCGTAAAGTGGAGTCTGTGGAGATACAATAGACAAAACTGTGTTATAACGACCGACAGGAAGAAGTTATAATAAAAATAATAAAAAAGGCGTAAAGCAGATACATGTCGCAAGATACTACGTTCAGTTGTTTCTTCATATACCAAAATTCAATTATATTTTTGTATATCCACCGTAGAGTGGAGGTACAATAGACAAAGATTTATTTAAAAAATCCTTAGAGATCCTAATATTTAAAGATTTTGCTGTTTACGAATATTATATACGAATATTCAAATATATTTTTGCAACAAAATAGTGGAGTAGACAAAATTCATAAACAGTAAGATAAATAACTAAAATATCTAAGAAAATTGAATTTAGAAAGAAGAAAGTTCATGTTTGAAAAAGACCACTAACTCTCACACAATATTTCAGCTGAAAAATTCAATCACATTTTTGTATCGTCATTCGTCACCACAGTGTAAACACAGCATAGATTCTAATTTCTAAACTAGAGAAAACTCCAATATAGAAAATGAACGAAAAATAGAAGTTATAAAATAAAGATATAAGATAGAGATAACTTTCATGCCGAAAATGTTATAATAGAGACTAAAGACAAAGATAGCAAAAATGTAGATTCCGAAATAAGGCCTAGAGTATATTGGCCAGTGCTTAAGTTATCATGTCATGTCATGTTATGTATTCAACGCCACAATATACTGGTGTACACCAGCATAATGTGGCGTTGAACCAGTGGTACCACTGGTGAGACAGGTGTGACGTATTATAATGACATCCCAACAAGGTCATTATAATCTGTGACGTTTATGACCAGGCCCTTTAGCCAAGTCCTCTTCTTTATCGGTTTTTTAAAGAATCACCGATCGAAATCTTTGGAATTGACAATAGCGTTCGTTAGTATGACGTTGACGTTCGACTCGTCTGTCGATTCTATACAGTTTGATCGATTCTATAAAAAAGTGATAAAGACAACGTCTAGGCTCTGATTCGTTCCAAAATATGCACCAGAGCATTTCGTTGGAACGATTTAACCGTATGGCGTCAATTCTACTTATAATAGGGACAAAAGACAAAGATAGCAAAACTGTTCCCCTATTTTAATACCACAACCATAGATTGCAGAGTTTATTCGCAAACTTTGCCGTTATAACAGACAACAATCGAATAAACTATCGAGAACTTGTTACTAGTTTTATAGTATAGGCGCTCAGCTCAAAAATAGGTCAAACACTTACAAATAGCTGAGTACTGAAGTTCTGACGCGCTTCAGTCCGACAACACAATACTTATTCAATTAATAGCAAAATAGTAGATGAAAATAATCCATAGTGTAGATATAATAAAATTACAATACACAAGGTCATTTGATTCGAAATCTTTAGGATCGCTTGATGAAAATGAAGGAGCAGTCGGTGTATACTTACTAATATTATAAATGCGAAACTGTGTTTGTCTGTCTGTTAACTTTTGATGTATGGTTCCCGTGCGATAAACGAATTTTAGCGCAACGGAGTTGATGGGTGCGTCATCTAGTCTTCTAACAAAAAAAGGTATAAGATCCCAGAGTGATCTAAACCTGAGTTTTAATCGCTCTTTGAAGACCCTAGGTCTTGGATTATACCGTACGATAGGCACTAATAACGAATCATTCATAGCATATTTAGCTTAACATCTTCCATTTTTGCTAAGAGTTTCTAAAGTTATATTACGTGACTTATTAAGTTATTGAAAACAAAATTGAGAACAAAAAAAAACCGTACAATTTAATTTCATGTCTTTTGATTTATATGGAAAACTTCTTAGAAAATTATGGCAGAGACGAGAGATTTCTCTCGACGTTTCTCTTGTTATCTTACTTAGAGATTCCGGCCTCTAGAAACTGTTCCCAACTTCGGTTTAAATACATAATGGTTAGTTTAAACAATAAGAACTTGTGATAAAAGATAACCCATATTTTAGTAGGTATGACTTACCTTATTTGCTAGGGGGAATACTATGTAGTATTATCATTTAAAGATAGTATTTCTGATTATCAACTTGTACAGAAAAGTAGTTTGGATTGGGAATATTAATCCTTCAAGCCCCATAAGAGCACCGGTGATCGCGACATCAATAGAATACAATATCATTTCCGAGAATCCCCGGTCGAAGGATTAAGCAAAGGTCGGAGCAGAGGCCGCTACTAGCACACACAGTAAATAATCCACATCGTTGCACACGTCATATCAGAATATTGACAAAAACGTTGTCAAACGTCAAACAGAACTTTTTGTTTACTGTCTATGCTGGTGCTGTCTAACGTTAAGACATTACAGTAATAATATATACTTTTTAAAAAGTTTCTGTACGTGAATGTAAGTACATACAAATAGAAAAACAGTAATACAAAAATGATAAAAACATCTTAAGGGGACGACTAACGCAAAATTTCGATTTTATAATTTATTTTCATACTTGAAAATAAGCCCAGAATTGTTTCATTTTCTAAAATTAGATACTACATTATATTTCCAAGAATTTGATCTGAGCAAAAACACGATATCTTAAAATTTTCTCTATAGAAAAAAAATCACAAAAATGCGTCTAATTTTCACGAAATTTTCATTTATTGCCAAAACCGTGCGTTGAACTAAGTTAATATTTTAACACATTGTATAAAATTATATCATTGAGAAACTATCATTATATATATTTATTGAGTTATTGAGAAAAAACTAATTTGGCGATGAATCCGCGTCGTCCTTTTTCACCTGGCATATGAAAGACGGGCGTGAGTGTGAAAAGAGAAGGACGATGTTTGATTTTTTGGGTTAGTCGCCCTCTTAAAATAAAATACCTACAGTAGGATGACCTGTACGTAATTTGAAACTAGCAGTCCTTTTTCAGTAGCAATGGTCATCGCATATTACGCTGGATCAACAACAATCCAACTTACACAATGGCATCAAACATGGCGGTAGCGGTCATTGACTTCCTGTCAAAAACATGTCATTTTCTATATAAACCGCAATTGACAATGAAGTGTCAGATTTTGTCAATCGCAGCTTTGTATGGAAAATGACAAGTTTTTGACAGGGAGTCAATGACCGCTACGCCATGTTTCGCTGAGTACAGTATAGTAAGTTTTGCTCTTATGTCGTAACAATAAAGCTTACATATCCATGTCATGCTGTGAGTAGGGTTGGTCTGGAGCCGGCCTAATTTGCGATGAGCCTAATTCTTCTCTTCGGTGAGATAATTCTTCTTTTCAGTGCAGTGGCCACAGACATAGATGAAGATAGATACCGCATGTCGCTCCATTTGTATGAAAATTGAAAACGAGCGTGTCACTTTTTTCCCATCTACTGTGACCTACAGCTCCATACGGCACTTTTAGGCATTTAGGCATTTTTAAAATTCCGATTGACGTCCGATTCCGATAGCAGACTAAAGAACAGACTTTCGAAAGACGAGCATTGCTCGTCGTTTGAGAACGCGATATTGCACGCGAAATACATACACATGCGGTATCTATCTTGATCTATGTCTGTGGCAGTGGCACGATTCTTCTTCGTCGACACAGCATCCGCAGACGTTAGTAAACAAAAGTACTTGACTTGTAAACGTTTAGTACTTTATATTACTAATGCCCGAGATTGCTATTTCTCTTTTCTTCTTTTCATAATCTTCTTGTTTCTTCATTATATTAGTACTAGCTTTTCAATACATTTCAATAACAAAAAGTGCAGTATTGCAAAGTAATTGCATAAATAAAATAATGTAATAATACATTTACAATAAACATCCTGACAAAATTCTATCAAAATCCGACCAGTCGTCCGTCCTTACTTTTTTATAAAGAAATGCATTTAAAATCAATATTTCTCTAGCTTTTCAGGCTATACATAACAAAGCTTCCAAGTTACAGATTAGATATTTGATTGGTCAATTTTTCACTACCCATTGAGGCCCTAAATCTTAAAAAATTACCCCAATAATGTGTCCATTTGTAACTCCGCCGCAATAAAGGAACCACTTACGTTCAGCCGTTTGAAATCAGATAATGTTAAGTATAAGGAGGCGTTCTTCGCGGCCTACTGCCCCAAATATGGCTGTTCTTCATCATCATCAGTTTTTTTTTTAAGTGGACCTCCTTCAAGTTCGTTTAGTGCTTCAACTTTCAAGTTTGCGTTATAATAACGTCTTTAGGGCTGCACTCCTCTGCGTGCATAGGTTTAATCATCAATGTCTCTATATTTAAAGGTGCTCCCTCACCGGAAGCATTCGCTTGTAATGTTACGTTACAGAGTCGAGCATCACATCAGTAAGGGAGGAGAGCCTTACAAGAGAGCATTACAATGCGCACCATGTAATGATACAGTGTGTAATATCTTGATGCAACTTGTAACATCAACTAGCTATGAAATGCTCAAAGTCGAATGTTACATTACACGCAAATGCTCGTCAGTCAGGGAGGTAGTAATGCTCAAAGTCGAATCTTTAATGTTACATTACGCGTGAGTGCTGGTCGGTCAGGAAGGTATTTTTTTAAAATAATCTAGTAAAAAATTTAAAAAATCAGCTAGCTGTAAGTCAGTGGAAAAGTCAAACTTTCCACGGAGATACAGCAAGCTGATATTAATTTTCATTCATAGTAGCATATAAACGATCACCAGGTAAATTTTTAGCTGAGAGGAAATCATTGAAAATATATTTTTTTTTCATGTTCAAGGAGCCAGCTGACGTACATTCCACCGTGTTATGGTCAGCTGACTATGTTTTTCTTTCAAAATACTACATAATAGATACTCTGATTTTTCAAATGAGATGAAATGACTGAATTTTTTTTTTCTTCATGGGTGGGAGGCTACCACTGCCCAGTGCCCACCCCACCCACGGAGTCGCAGCTGACGGTCGCTAGTATTCCTAGTATAATTCTCTTATGCATTGTACAAAGTTTCGCCCGGGAGGAAATCATTGACCAAAAATTTACCTGGCTCCCGGGCCACAACTTGCATTCGTTAATTTTGAAAACTAACCTAATTTGACATCACGCTTGTGAT
The DNA here is from genome assembly GCA_963422495.1 of Polyommatus iphigenia. Taxonomy (NCBI): domain Eukaryota; kingdom Metazoa; phylum Arthropoda; class Insecta; order Lepidoptera; family Lycaenidae; genus Polyommatus; species Polyommatus iphigenia. Next base: position 2,432,940 of record OY730180.1, read on the forward strand.
ATATAGCTAACGTCAAATCCCATAACTTTTATTTTTGACTCGCAAGAGGCGAATGTTAAGCGTCTCCCAGACAGACGCGGCCTGCGGTGGCGGTGGCGGTGGCGGTCAGTTGGATGGCTTGGCCGCGTGGCCGCGTGTGTCTGTGTCGTTCCTAGAACTCTCAAGTCTCAAGTCATCCAACTGACCGCCACCACCACCGCCACCGCAGGCCGCGTCTGTCTGGCAGAGACTTTAATTACATAACTGTTATTAAACGAAGATATTGACATAAGCCCTATTCATTATATTATGTCAAACTCTTCATTGAATTGAGATTAAAGATGCTTCCTCACCGGGAGCATTCACGTGTAATGTAACATTACAGATTCGTTTTTGAGCATTACATTAACAATACTCTGATAAATTTTCAAATGAGAGGAAATGACTGAAAAAAATTTTTTTTCTTCATCTTTGGGATGCTGCTACTACCCACCCCATCCACAGAGTCGCAGCTGACGATCGCAAGTATTCATAGTATAATTAGTCACTTAGTCATTTTACGAAGTTTCGGTTGGGAGGGACTTGGTCATGAAAATCTGTCACTGGTCCCAGGTCTATTGTCTGAGATCCCAGAATAAAAAACCTTGTCGCATAGTGATTCATTTATCACCCTGAAACCGTACATATTCCGTGACAAGTAATATTCTATATCCTTTTCCTGGACTCAAAATCTCCTTACTTATTTTCATCGGTTTGAGCATGAAGAGGAAATACATAGCGACACACATTTGTTTTTATTTAAATACTAGTATTTAAGTTAGGATTAGATTTTCTCTTCGTATAAAGTCAGGGCAATCGCCCTATACAAGCCATCAACAGATAGTTCACCCTAAATCTCTTACACCCAGATGCCTGAGTAACGTTTACTTAAGTGAATCTGCTGGCAAACAAATGTTGACACGACATGTTTGCGAACGCCGCGATTAAGCCGCGTACACACTACACGACATGGGGTCAGGTTGGAAGCAGCTGGAACGTGATGATGCGATTCATTTTTAGATGAGCTATTCAAAATCGGAGTAGGTTTCCCAATACTGTGCACAGTAAGTCTGCCAATGAAAATTATTCATCTTTGAGAGCTTTCGTTGCGTGCGCTGCAAAAACGGTCCAAGATACCCAAAAAATATGTACTTATGGAAGAATATTCCTCTTTAAATTACCTAAAAAAAATGTCCGTAATAGTACTTGTCTATCTTGTAAGATTAACTCACAATAATCGTTTTTATATGGTCTAAGAATCAAATTTGCTCGAATAGAATGCATTAATGAAATAGACGCAAACGAAGTCGTGGGTAACAGCTATAATTTATAAAGCTGAGGAAGTTGTTCGCCAAATTATGAATATAATATATATTAATATTATAAAATATTATAGTTGTTATGGGCATCATTGAATATGATGCCCATAACAACTATTCCACGCGAACGAAGTCGCGGGCACAGCTAGTTATATTAATAGTTTGAGTTTATATATAAATTTTGACTATATTTTGGGAAAAAAATATTTTTTTCTTTGTTCTGTATCACATCTAAAATCCAGGTCGGTTAGTGTGTACACGGCTTAACAGAGGATTTATATGTTTCAACAGAGTCCCCCGAGTACAAGCATTAGTTTTACTACGGGTCTACTTTACAGCGTTGTAAGTTGTAACTTTATGAAAAATACTTTTACGATTGACAAAGTATATTTTATTAATCTGTAAAATGACAAAGTATTATTTCGGTGTGATAAAGGTCACTTTGTAAATCAGCGTGACGAGGCGACGCGATGCTTTTAAATGAGCCATTCAAAACTGAACTTTATTTTACATAACAATATACACTTAAATTGCCTACGGTGTAAAGCTGTCTGTTCCTTTGAATGGCTCTTCGAAAAAGCAACGCGAAGCTTCGCGACGTTGCAATGTAAACAATGTAAATTCATTCGTAACGGATTAACGTTATTTGTTCGGATTATGTCAAACCCAGCCAACACATCACGACTATGTTGAAAGGACGTAATGTGACCAAATAACGTAGGTCCGTCATCTACGTATGAATTTCTCTGATACATTTTTATTGTGGCAAATCCCATTATTGTGAGAAAGAAAATAACATCGAATTACGCCCGAAGGAGTAAGATTCGAGATTGCGATATGAGTTTCATTTCAGGGAATCTAATTTATAAGGGGCTATGCCCCTAGCCAACACGTATTCTTTATCAAAAATGTATGGAATTGATATATGCGCTCCATAATATGAAGTCAAGATTCATGTCATGTAAATTCCATACATTTTGATCGGCAATTCTATAAAGAAGCGATAACGAAACGTCTCGGCTAGGGGCTCTAGTATTGAAGTATGCGCGTGGCCTAGACTTTCAAAGGTAATAAAAACCGGCCAAGTGCGAGTTGGACTCGCCCATGAAGGGTTCCGCAGCAGCAGTAAGGTTTATTTGTATGAAATTAAAAGGTTTTTGATTTATTTTTATATTTCCGTTGATTTAATGAAAGTTAAATTAAGGTTTACCATTTATGACGTATAAAAAAACAAAACCACTTGCTAGATCTCGTTCAAACCAATTTTCGTTGGTAGTTTTTATAATAATGTACATCATATATTTTTTTTAGAATTATCATGCCCCTACTTTAGAAGTTAGAGGGGGGGGGGGGGGACACATTTTACCACTTTGGAAGAGTCTCTTTCGCAAACTATTCAGGTTATAAAAAAATGATGTTAGAAACCTCAATATGATTTTTGAAGACCTATCCATAGATACCCCACAAGCATGGGTTAGATGAAAAAAATTTTTTTTTGTGTCAGTTGTACCTATGGGGACCCCTAAAATTTTCATTAATTTTTCCATTTTTGTATCAAAATCTAAATGCGGTTCACAGACTACATGTACTTACCAAGTTTCAATAGTGTAGCCCTTAAAGTTTCGGAGAAAAGTGGCTGTGACATACGGACGGACAGACAGACAGACAGACATGACGAATCTATAAGGGTTCCGTTTTTTGCCATTTGGCTACGGAACCCTAAAAATTAGGAGCAATTTCCATGTATTTGCTAGAGGGAGGCCCCGTGCGAGTTTTTTACGCCAGTAATTCTAGTAAAGTTAATTAAAACCAGTTGTAGGGCAAGACGTAGGAGCAAATCTGAGAATATACTAGAAATAATCCAGGAATGCCATACAATTATGAATTTAAGTATTTGCAAATGTTATGGCACAATAGCTGTTGGTTTGAAAAAACGTAAAGACTTTTGGGTAGTTCTCCCAAACAATTTCCCCCGTTTCTTCAAACGATCGAGTACCTGCAGAACCGCGCGTTTCTGGGCTATTTGTGATTGTACTTCCTTTGAAAGCTCCGTCCCTCAGCCTACTTATAAGCCCAATTGACTTATGTTTATTGATCGCTACGATTCCCTAACCCAGGGATGGCAAACATTTTCTACCAAGGTGCCAATTTTCGGCAGTAATCTGTCTTGACTTCACGTACTAATAAATAAGACTTTTCTTAATTATTTCGAAATTCGATATATTAGGAGAAATACTATTCCCCGTTGGATCCATTCCATTTCATCAACGGCAGATGAAACAGTATACCTGACATTAATATGGAGCCTGCTACTTTTCTGTAATGTAAGTTTGCGGAACACTCGCTCTTAGACTATAGGGAATCTGCAGCTTGTTTTTGTAAAATAATTACGACAATTTCGTGATAAAAGGCGTGTCCAAAATATTGCCGAGCCATATGTTTGTTATCCCTGGCCTACCCCTCGGTATGTCCCTGCCGTGCCTCACAATCCGCCACTCATGCTCGCCGGATATTTGACCAGGGGAACACGAATTTGTATTTAAATACCTTTGCAGACATCGAAATATAATACACTATTATAGAACGGTAAAGGTACTAGTTGGACATTACTGACGCGACACTACTGGTTTCTATGTATTTCTATGATAAGTGTTGCTAGCTTCGTATCGCTAGCTGCGGAGAGTATTTCATAGAAATACATACAAACCGTAGTGTCGCAGCGACACGTCTGCAGTTGTCGCGTGTCGCTCGGTTCCAACTTGTACCTTAACTCTTATACATATTTTGTACCTTTGTAAACATCGAAATATAATATAACTGTTTAGAAGGGTATACTATTATACATGACACCGCTTTCGTAACTCGTAGTCAGGGCAACGAAAATTGTATGATCGACCCGGGTTTGACTGTAGCTGTGGACTGTAGCCAGCTCTCCACAGTTACTCTTCTATAAAGTATTTACTAGCTGACCCGGCAAATGTTGTTTTGCCATAAAAATTATTTCTAGTATCAATACAAAAAGTTGTTAAAAACCTATTCTTAGGCCTAACGAATGTACTATCAGTGAAGCTGATTCCTAGGCAGATGGCGGACCTAAGTAATTTGGTTGCGTTAAGTCAAACCCATCCGACCGATTACAGCTAACATTGAATCGGTATAAACCGACCACATGACATAGGTCCGTCAACTGCCTAGGAATCAAATTCGTCCATGGTACATACAACATTTTGGAGGAGTTCGTGCACGAATACTGCGAAACGAGAATTTAATTTATTAAGATTATTTATAGTTTGCAGAGGTAGATGTTAAATTGTTAGTCAAAGCAAAACACACGGAATCTCACTCGACTTTTGGACGCTTCCGTTATAATATGGTAACGTTTACTTTCTACCTGTTGTGCGCTTTTATAATTCTGGACGTCACGTTATTGTGGACGCCGACTTTCACGATAAAACGTTGGGTACGTTAAATGCCCTTTTGAATTTACGCACCGCGGACGTTTTGTGCGGTTCAGAAGGGTGTAGACGTCGTGATGTCCTCTAACGTGCACGTTAAAAAGTTATCGTCGACGGAAATTTAAGAACGTCTTATATAATATAATGTACATAATATAATATTATAATATAATATGTTATATTTCCATACATTTTACTTCCCTATGTTATCGTTTTAGCGCGGACGTCCACGATATTACCCGCCACGTCCAAAATTATAAAAGCAACTATCGTAGCGGGTTACCCCAAAGGTATGTCAATACTCGTTAATACTACCTAGGGCTACCTAATAGTTAATACCTCTAGGTAGCCTAAGTAAAGTTACATCACAACTCACAAGGAGTAATGACATACATCACGGTGTATTTAACCGTATTTTCGCTGTAAATAAGTAAAGTATATTGATTTTCAATGTTTACGCTGTAATGCAATAGTATAACTTGTTTCGATGCTTGCAGTCGAAGTCGAATATTCTAATACTTAAGTCACAAAACCTGCAAATAAACGCTAGCTTTTATATGATGATTCATATTAACACCTTCACTGCGGGGCGGGCCGATATCGGCCCGCCGCGGAATTTCAGCTGGTGCGGACGTAGAAAACTATGTTCTCTCACTCGGTGCGGAACGATTATCTCAGATGTTTGTAAAGGTACGACAGAGGCAAATATATATTTGAGATTGTGTTCAAAATTATAGGTCTTTCCTATAAAAAAATTATGGTAGGTCGTTATCGGCCTACCACGCACTGGAGGTGTCAAAAATCAATTCAGTGCGGCAGTGGGCCTATTGCGGCCCGCCGTACAAGCAGGCGGTTGGCGACCCGATACCGCACCGAGCGTCCGCCTCGCCAGTTAGTGATGTGCAATCTATCGTAAGTCGTAGCTGACGTACGTCGCGTTTTTTAACCGACTTCAAAAAAAGGTTATCAATTCAACCTGTATATTGTATGTATTATTTTCAGAACTGCCTAGTTTTGATATATTTTAGTCTATATTATCAGCATCTGAACAAATGTGACTAATTTCTAAAGTGACATACATATTCATGTGTGTTTTTATGTTTGTGTTCGCACATCTTCGGTACTACTGGTCCGATTAAAGTAATTCTTTTTTTGTACTGGGTACTGTTTAACTTCGGGAATACTGTTCATCAAAATCGGTTCAGTAGTGCTTAAAATAGGTAATTTTGATTCTCAATTACGTTCGTTTTATCTTTTTAAAATACAATAATTATTCATTTTATAAAATTAGCAACGCACGATAGCAGGAAACAAAAGATCATGTCCTTGAGACGAGCGTTAAACGGCGAAATTGTGCAGGGTGATATGAAAAACTGGGAGAAACCATGAGGAGTGTCGAATCAAAAAAGTAATTAAAAAAATAAAACATACTACAGAATGTGCAAACAAAAACGGGCTTTGTGTTTTAAAGACAGGAATTTAAATATAATTAATAAAAATATATATTTTCGATATCCCCTTATTTTTAAACGACTTTCAAAAAAGGAGGAGGTTTCTCAATTCGACCGTATATATGTTCTTTTTTTTTATTTTTTTTATGTTTGTTCGCGGATAACTCCGTCGTTTGTGGACCGATTTACAAAATTCTTTTGTTGTTGTAAAGGATATAGCTGAAATTTGATACTACGTACACAAAAATGGTGATCTGATGATGAAATCCATGAGGAATCGAGGGAACTCCTTAAAATTTATATGGAAACATATAGTGATTTTAACTTTTTCTGAAGGATTTCAAGTATATGCTACCAAAAAGTAAGATTTTGCACCAATGTATACCCTGGTTCCGAAGGTGCTGTACAGAACTCTTGACTCCTTATAGATAGATGTTCGGGTATTTCGGAGTTGTTTAAACAACTAAAAGCAAATGCCAATACATCAATTTCATCAATCATCATCATCATCACCATAATTATTATGCCACGCACCATCATATTATGAGCCTATTATTGGTATGTACTTCTCATGGTATTTTCCCGCTATTTCTTGTTTGATTTTGAAAATTTTATTGTTGTTGTTCAAGCTGTAATCTTAATTTGGTACCATGTTTCCGAAGGTCATAAATCATAATAATACATTTCATATCAGTGCAGCAATGATCGATATCAATCGATAGAGGGATATGAAATTTAATAGAATATAGTAATTGTGACGTAATTGTGACGTTATTTCAAATAACTCAAGCATAATAATATTTTGCCATTATGTAGAATCCCATACGAAGGTGTACCCTTAATCCATTGGCACAGCACAGACTTCCGGAGACTTTAAAGATATTATAAGTATAGAAATATGATGATTACTGCAAGTTATACATAACATAACTAAAAAGAGAAAAATAATTATTTTTAAACAAAAAATTGAAACCGACTTCCACACTAAAAGCTACGGTGAATAAACTAAAAAGTGTTAAATAATTCTAATTCTATATTAGTGGCTTTTTAGGATTGGCCTAAGCCTCAACTATGTCTGTACTCAATCTTCATACTTTTGAAGTCGGTACCAGCTCCTAAAATTTCCGAGATTTTTGACATATAAGTTAGCTGACTGGTACTGACTTCAAAAGTGTGAAGATTGAGTACAGACATAGTTGAGGCTTAGGCCAATCCTAAAAAGCCACTAATATAGAATTAGAATTATTTAACACTTTTTAGTTTATTCACCGTAGCTTTTAGTGTGGAAGTCGGTTTCAATTTTTGTCTTTCCCATCTCTACTAAAAATACTTTCTAGTGCGGCTCGGGTCGATATCGGCCCGCCACTTTTCCTGGTTTATTTCTCATTTCCTGTTTGGCAGATCCCGGGGCGAATCAAATCTAAAGTAGTTGGGTTCAAGGTTATTCCAACAGTCCAAAAACTGTACACCTACATTATGTTTTCGCAAAGTTATAGTAATTTAATCTAACCTTGTGCTGGTGGGTGGAGAAAGGCCTATCCCGCACTGGCGGAAAAATCATTGGGGGCACACTTTGGCCCGCCGCCGCACCAGACGAAGGTTTAAGATTTTACTTGCCGCAGTGAAGGTGTTAAAGACTTGCAAAATAAATCTTACCTAACCTGCCAATATTCAATATTATAAATGCGAAACAAAGTGGACCTGTTTGTCTGTTTGTTACCTTTTCATATTCTTAAAACCGACGATTTTCATTATAAAAATCTAGTGTGGTATAAAAATAAGATTACATTCACTTCAATAACGTCATGCAACAATGTAAAAACTGTAAATACTTAACTTAAAATATCATGAACTTTAAAATACAACACCATCCATTACTCTGTGTCAATCAAGTAACGTTTAACCCCCAATCGCGCGCCATGGTCTATAAGACCCCGCATTATTTTGTACGTAATATATAACCGGCGTGCAAGCCGTGCCGTGACGCCGTGACGTAACGTGACGAGCGTGATCCAGCGGAACAGCGTGACAGACGTGACAACATTGACGCAACTTTTACATTAAATTAAGCTAGGAAGTCCAAACTCAATGATTTATAGTTAAATTTATCTTTGTGGGATATGGTTACTCTTAAAGGGAAATATTTAATCAACATGGACCCCTGCTTGATGTTTTTGTTTAGAATATTTTGTAGGACATGCAAATTAGTTGGAAAAATAGGAACTAGGAAAACACTGCAACTACTTACCCCTTAAATATTAATTTTATTTTGTTTTTAGTATTTGTGGTTGTAGCGGCAACAGAAACGCTGTAAAGATTTTGACTCTCTAGTCATCTCAGTTCTTTACATACAGTCTGAAGACAAACAGATGGACAGACGGACAGAAAGCGGTCTTAGTAATAGTCCCTCTTTTACTTTTTGGGCATGGAACCCTAAAAATTACTAGATTAAAGGATTGTTACTTTTTAACGAAAAATTACGTCTTAGGTAAGCAGAGGTCAGGCCTTTAATAAAATCGTGGATTGTTCTAGCTCGGTTTACAGCCGCCATTTATGAAACAACATAATAGAATGTTGAGGCTATAAGCGGATGACTGTTAAACTTTACTGGCCTCTTACAAAGTTGTTAAACTCTAATTAATATTATTACTGGTTGGCCTCGAAACGGTTCATTTTAAACGTCGTTATATTGTTTTGATCCCTATTTCCTTTACGGGTTCCTTGTTGTGCTGTAATATGTAGTACAAATAACACAAAATAGTTTGACACCGTGTTAGTGTCTAAACACACTAGGCTGAAGTTACGCGGCGTAAATTCCGCATGATTACGTCCGCAATGTCAAACGCATACAAAATACGGACGGAACGCGACGGAATAGTGTGTCATAGGACTCATAGGTAATTTAAAATACATTACAGGCGGAATCATGCGGAATTTACGCCGCGTAACTTCGGCCTAGTGTGTTTAGACACTTAGTACCAGAGAAGGTTTTTTTTTTTATCAAAATGAACCAGTCTGTTTGTCAGTGTGTGTTTGTTCGTGGTATAGAACATCCAAACGGGTGGACCGATTTTGATCTATTTTTTGCTTGAAACCTAACATGATCGAGAGTGTTCTTAGCAATAGTTCATTACGATTAGCCATCAGTGATAATTTGGGTTTATCTATTTCATAAAAGGTAAGTGATTTCCAGGAATTTGATCAGTTCTATTGTTTAGCATTCTGATTCCAAACAGCTATAAAAGTTTTGAATCGCGGGTTGTTTTTTTAATTTAACATGATTTCAACTTCGTTTAACTGATCAATTTGTTTTAGATGACAGGGTTTTTATGGCACAATACACTTTAGATAACAGGGTATTTAGATACAGGAAAAACGGAATAAAGTTTAGCTAATCAGTTTATTTTGGACGACAAGGTTTTTAAGGCACAATACACTTTAGACAAAAGTGTTTTTAGATACTGGAAAAACCGACTAAAGTTTAGCTAATCAGTTTGTTTAGAGGACATTGCTTTTTAAGGCACAATACACTTTAGATGACATGGTATTTAGACACAGGAAAAATAAAGTTTAGCTAATCAGTTTGTTTTGGATGACAAGGTTTTTAAGACACAATGCACTTTGGACAGGGTGCTCAGACATGGACTTATCGTTGAGTCTGACAGGATTTTTAAGGCACAATATATAATTAGACGACAGGATATTTAGACATAGGGAATCGGAGTTATCATTGAGTTTGTCCGCTTAAAACTAGTGTAATAAAGTGAAAGCGAAGCGCGGTGCGTACCTAACTCACCGTCGTGCATCGGATCGATGGTGTGTATCATGAGCTGCAGCAGACCGTGTCGGAACTTGGCCGCGGGCGGCGCGGGCTTGCTGGGCCCCGCCGCCGTCGGAGGGTTAGTCCCGACTGATGTCTCGCTGGATGTCGTGGCGTTCCCGTGCTGGAATAAAAGGGTTTATATTAAGTGACCTGGTACGAAAATGCTACATAAACAACACTTTTTTGCGACCCTTGAGGATCTATTATGACTCCTTCGCATAAGAATACCGTCCCCAACCCAATGCTGCTAATTGAATAATGTGGTTGGCGTTGGTGCCACGAGTATTCTTAGCGACCAAAGGTGCCTGTTCCTGCTCTGTAGTAGAACAGGAACAGGCACCTTGTAGGCAGGCACAATAGACGAACAGCACATACTTAATTTTTATTATGCTGTTTGCCAAGCATGGACGTTAAAACGAATCATGGCAATTAAATAAGACGTTCTACACTTTCTGCCAGTAGATGCTTGCCAATCTGTTAATCTATAGCGTGTCTGTCACTACATCTATACACGAATAAAATAAATTGTTTTTTTTTTTCAATTTTCACCTAGTCACTAAGTTTTTCACGAGTACCGTATGCAGAACCAATTAAACTTAGTATTAAAAAATTTAAAATGTTTAATTTTGTCCCGAATTATCAGATAGGTGTGAAGTGTGAACACATCCTTAGGTTTATAATTTATAGATTGTTGAGTGTGCCCAAAGAAACACTTAAAAACATAACTCTCCTCGTACGATTGAGTAAGAAGAAAGAACAAAATATAAGTCTACAGACTTTCTACTAATATTAATTATTAATGCAGAATACTTGGTAATGAGCTAAGCTATTGTAATCACTTGGCTAAGCCATTGTGATCACTTGGCTAAGCTCTGAGGAGCGGCTAATTGGACCGAGGTGCTTTCGCGATGATTAAAATCTTTTATTTATTTTTAATTTGTGTTTTCTTATTTTTTTCTACATTATGACGTCCTGGTGTGTGTGTGGAATAATTAAAATGTTTTTTTTTTGTAAGACTTGGCATCGTAGATTATTATTATGAGTACCAGATCAACAGCTACGTATACGGTACTCAGCGAAACATGGCGGTAGCGGTAATTGACTCCCTGTCAAAAACTTGTCATTTTCAATACAAAGCCGCGATTGACAACATCTGACACTTCACTGTCAATCGCGGTTTATATAGAAAATGAAATTTTTTTGACAGGGAGACAATGACCGCTACCGCCAAGTTTCGCCGAGTACAGTATAGGAAACTTTAATTATTATTGATTTCACTACCGCAAGTATGCACAGTATGCACACATTACAAAAATTAAACAGTGATACAACGGCGTGTATGTCAGAAGAGACGACAATATGTCAAGCATGCTCGTAGTAGAGAAATAAAATTGTCAAATTATCTTATATCTAAGGTATAAAATTCTCGTGTCACAATGTTAGTTACCGTACTCCTCCGAAACGGCTTTACTGATTTTTACCAAATTTCATTGTGCATATTCAGTACGTCTGAGAATTGGCTACTGGCTACTTTTTATATTGATGAGTACATTTGTTGAATAAATAATAGTATATTATCACAACTCGAGACTGACGGCGACTATTGTTTGTGCGACGGGATAGCGATGGACGTTGCCATGGTGCCATACTTATTTAATCATTTCAATAAAATAATATGGGCAAATTGCAAAATACTTTATATGGCAAAACATTTGCCGGGACAGCTAGTAATAACATAATATTTTAGCTTAGCTTTGTATGTGTTTCTCTTTACTAACCTGTGGTTAAAGTAACCACACGCTCGCAACTATTTTGGCCGAAAAAAGAACTACCGTCACCATATTGTTAAATGTCACTGTCATTAGTAGGTGTTTTGCATCCATGCGCCCATAAGAATGCCATCGGAACCGGGCTGCGTTTCCACTGAAGCGGAGCGGAGCTTAGCGGTACCGAATTGACCAATCACCATGCTCGAAATCTTCGCTCCGCTGCGCTGTCATTCGCGCGATTGGTCAAATCGGGCACCGCTAAGCTCCGCTCCGCTCCACTCCGCTTCAGTGGAAACGGAGCCTAGGCTTAAGCGGAGCGAAGATTTCGAGCATGGTGATTGGTCAATTCGGCACTGCTAAGCTCCGCTCCGCTTCAGTGGAAACGCAGCTAGCAGCCTTAAGGTCTACACAATTTTTATTCTATCACCGCCATTATAGACACCGAGATATAACCCCCAAATGCGATTTTATCTAATAACCCGCGTCGTCGGGCGCGCTAACTTCGTTACCCACTTTGACAGTGACACCTCTTAACTGACGGCGCCTGTCACTCGCCTGTCACTTTACACTTTAAACTAAGTAAGGCGAGAGGTTCTATCGATAGATTTTAATTTCAGTGATGTGACGTTTAACCGGTTTAAGCACTATTAATTTGGTTTTATTCCAGGAAAAAATAAGACATTTTTTATCGTGGAAAAAGTACGGTTTTGGTGCGATGGCGTAACGAAGTTGCATACAAATATATCTAGCTATTCAATAATAAAATACGACCACCAAAACCCTTGACATTTTAATCCAGACAGTAAAATTATGAAATATTTTTTCCCAATTATAGAGTATTAAACGAATTAGAATATTACGGATGTCAGTTTTACGGGCAGATTATCCCGGAATTTGGGTCAAGTGACGGGAAAATAAAAGAGTTTACGGACTGAACACCGTCCTGAGTCCGGACACGTTACGCCGGTGTCACACACGATAAACCCTATTGAGACAAAATGAAAAGAGTTCCGTTTTGTCAAGAGATAATGAAATTCCAATTTCGATCATATTGTTTTTTTTATTTTATAAGTATTTCGTTTTGAAAAGGAAAATTTTGAAACAATATAGGTCAGAAAGAAACGAGATGAATAAAGCTCGACTTAACGATGCATAAAGTAAAAAAAAATTAAAGTGTGAAATAGCGTGCTGCGGCCTGCGAGATGCCTTTTGACATTTCAACCACGTTTAGGGTTGACCCATTCGTACCACAACCACACCACACCATGACAAAATGTGGTTATCTGTATCACACACGCGGTTGATAATGACTGCAAAATGTGTTACGTGTGAATAGTCCTATTCATTTTCAATACAAAGTATACGCCGACCACGTGGTGTGCTTAATGTGATCATGGTGTTGTTGTGGTGCGCATGGAGCCAGCATACAGCCCTTAACAGTTTATCGCTACACATTTGAACGTTTTGCTCCTTACCTTACTTGCGTCTCGTCTTATTTGGGTGTGACCAGTTTTCATCTTAAATGAATACATAGGAATTATAAAACAATTTAGTTTAGTATAATATTTTTGTGGAACATTAAAATCTTGTGTTTACACTCAAGTTCTTCTTACGTTTAATAGGAAACGTAAAAATATACAGAACAAAGTAATTATAACGAGAGGTTTCAAAATGGGCAACTCCACACGGCGGGCGGCGAATTTGGCACGTAAATATTATATAAGGAGACCGCCGAGTGTGAGTTTGCACACTTTTGAAAACACCACAGGCTTAGGCCGTGTGTCCACGGTCACCGTCACCGGGACGTCACGTACAAGAATTCAAATAATAAAGACGGGTTGCACTCCGGGAGTGCCGGCAGAAGTGAAAACTTGATTATTAACGTTGTGCATTATTTTTTTAACCCATTTTTTATGAAAATCAATTAAAAAAAAAACGATATTTTTAATTAATCGAAACCCTTACAATCGATTAAATTTTAACCCATTTTTTATGAAAATCGATTAAAAAAAAAATGATTTTTTTAATTAATCGAAACCCTTACAATTTTTTTTAACCCATTTTTTATGAAAATCGATTTTTAAAAAATCAATTTTTTTAATTAATCGAAACCCTTACAATCGATTAAATTTTAACCCATTTTTTATGAAAATCGATTTTTAAAAAATCGATTTTTTAATTAATCGAAACCCTTACAATCGATTAAAAATATCGACAATCGAAAAAAAACAATCGATTGTTCGATTAATCGATTTCGATGTTACAACACTACTCTCCAACCGTCTTACGGTTTTTCGATCAGCACGAGAATCTGACGCGAGTTTCACAGTTTTTACCCATCCCACAAAAGTGCTCAACGCCGCTAAAGATGTTTTCACTTCAAAATGCAGCTTTATGACCAAGGCTTTAGGTTTCATTTTGTTCTACGCTATTACAATGCAATGGCGGCAAGGGTCGCTAAACCATTGTGGGTAGAAAATTAAACCTATAACCTAGGCCTTTCAGAGCTTGCTGTGAAAGTAGCAGCGCTGAAAGTATAACTTTTTTAACTTTTGTATGGGAAAATTCATGACACTCGGGCATGGTGATCACAAAAAAAGCTCTTTCAGCGCTGATACTTACGCAGTGAACTCAATCTAAAGGTGATCCGAGACAGAAGTTATATAACGTTACATTACATTTTTGTGTAACATTTTTCAACAAATTATAACAAAACACACGTTTATTTTTTGACATGTTGTAGCGTATGTTACACGATGTTATTCTTCTGTCTGGGAGCACCTTAATATACACCATAAATTATTATTACATTGTTTTATTACACCTTGTATAAAAATTTACGTCCCTTATTAGAGTACTTTATAACGAAGCGTTTCTCCCAATTAGTGCTTCGTTAAACAACAACCTTTTGTTGGCAACACTATTTAATACATCATTTAAGCCGGATAAAGGTCAAAACACACTGCAATATAGCCTAGGTAGCCTAAGAGCCATTTTATCTGAATTTTTATCCATGACGTCCCGGTGAAGGAGGCAGTGGACAAACGGCGGAGAGATTTGGCGGAAAGTGGGTCGGGTTTTGTGCATTCCTTAAATTTTATACGCTCGTTATCACAACAAATAGAAGTGTTTATACGCTTTCAATTTATGTATTTTATGTGCAATGTGCATTGTGCATATCTTGAAAATACACATAATACCGACAAACTACTCTGACGCTTTTCAAATCCTACCAATTTTCTAGAACGTTCCAAAATATACACAAAGTTAAGGTACAGTTGGAACCGAGCGACACGCGTCAATTGCAGACGACGTGTCGTCGCGACACTACTGGTTTCTATGTATTTCTATGAAACACCCTCCGCAGCTAGCGACACTTATTAGAGAAATATAGTCTGTTAAGAAAGTCATGACAAGCGGAAAAAATTTCTAAACGTAATCACGCTTAAAAGGTGTATTTTTTCTTTGTATTTTCACAGAGAACGCATAATATAAAGGGTCATTCAACAAGAACGGGTCGATGTTAAAATTGAATAAAACAAGATGTGTGTGAGATATTAATTAACGATATTTATGTTTTATTTGAAAGGTTCATTTATGCCATTATGGATGGAATATGAAATCCTTCAAATGTCCGCCGCGGCTTCGTATGGTGGCACGAATCCGAGAGGTCCAATTTTTAATGACTACTGTACAGATCCGGCTGAATCTGAGCGATGGCCTGCATTATGTTGGCTTTCAGGGTAACAGTCGATTGTGGCTTATTGGTATAGACCTACGACTTCAGAAAACCCCACAAGAAAAAGTCTAGCGTAGTCAAATCACATCGCTACAGATTATTTTTCGGCCAAAATCGGGGTCCACTTCCGAGCGTAGTCCATTCAGCGAACACACGGCGTTGTCTATGGCCATTGACTTTGATCTCTTGGGTCAGTTGGATCTTGTATGGATGCAGGCCCAAGTCCCGACGCAAAATTCTCCAAGTTGAAGTCTGCGAAAGGCCGAGTTCTTGTGCACGGCGAGAAATCGACTGCCTCGGAGTCTTCTGAACACTCTCACGTACAGCGGCGATGTTCTCGGCCGATCTGGCGTTCCTTTGACGTAAAGGTGTTGGTTGGTTGTTTACCGAACCGGTCATCTCAAATTTGGTCACCAATCGTTGGACTTTTAAGAGCCACCGCGTCTGCCGTAAAATGGGCGCAATGCGTGCAACGTTAGCATTAACGAACACTCATTTTGATAATAACGTTTTTTCATATTTTGCACATGCTGCTTAACCGTGTTACTTGCCATGGTGATTTGGCATCAGTAACTGAATAAAAAAAATAGATTTGACAAATGGCGCCAAAACAAAATGGTCGCCACAAATTATTTACTTTTTTTTTCAATTCGTCCCGGTCGGGACAGGCAAAGGGAGCGTTGCCCATACAGCCACAAATTATTAACATCGACCCATCGACCCGCTCTATTTGAAAGACCCTTTATTTTAAATATTGTCACCTTGCACATTTTTATCTCGAATTAATAAAGTTCTCATATTTTTTATTTCATTTAAAAATTTTCCCGCTTGTCATGACTTTCTTGACAGACTGTACATAGAAACCAGTAGTGTCGCGACGACACGTCGTCTGCTGCCACTTCATGTTGCTGGCTTCCGACTTGTACCTTAAGGGCCGCGACACACCGAAATGGCAGCGGTGAGGCGAGCACTTTCAGTATCATTTTAAACTTTATCTTCATTATTGTACTACATAGTATCGCTTGAGAAATCGCCGCCGCCAGCGTCCACCAGCGGCCACGAGCGACCACGGGCGGCCGTAGACTTCTCAAGCGATACTATGTATTACAATAATGAAGATAAAGTTTAAAATCATATGACACTGAAAGTGCTCGCCTCGCCGCTGCCATTCCGGTGAGTCGCAGCCCTAAGATACCACTTTGAGTGCAGCATATGTGAATGTGTGCTCACTCACGATTTACGATGTTTTAAAGACCTATGATGTTGATTTCATTTTCTACCGATATTGGTCTAGCGATCCATGCCGCTTTGTAGTGGCGTAGAGCAAATTGAAACCTATAGCATAGTTCATAAGGTGGCATTTTATTTATCGGTCTCGGTCGCTTGTGGAAAAGATCAGAAAGCCACCTTTAATGTGCTTAATTATAGCACATAAATAAAGAACTTAAAAGCAGTTACGCAACCAGAACCGTTATCCACAACAGAACTGAGATGGGATACCAAAGTTTTAATGGGAGGAATGTCATAATCAAAAGGCATTATTCATACCTAATCTTTTGATTGTCATAAAAATATAATGGCATTATCATTATTTTTGTAAACCTTCATCTCATTCATGTTCTTAACCGTGGTTAAGAACATGGTGATGAAGTTTAAATTACTGTAAGAAACGGTGTACAAAAATAATGATAATGCCATTATATTTTTATGATAATCAAAAGATTAGGAATATATTTTTTTAAATAGTCCCATGGGACTACTTACATACTGTTATACGACAACAGTCTACACAATATAGAGCAATTATTTTAATGAAAACGAACAAAGCAAAGTATTAGTGGTTGCTAAGTATAGTTTTATAATGTTCTTGGATAAAACTAGCGTTGCCAGATTTTTTTGTACCAAGTCGGGACTTTGGAACTTTTTGAGTGAAAAAGCGGGATTCTGCAGTCAAAAGCGGGACCAAAGTACAAAAATGTATATAATCCAAAGTTTTTTGAATTTTTATCTTTTTATTTTCGTTAAAACAACGTTTACGTAGCAATAGATAGCTAAAGTAGCCAAAGAAAATCCACCCCTCTACCTCCCACACTCTTATCTTCATTACGCTGTACGCACCTTTGTTTCTTAGCATGCTGCACGTACGTTCGGGCTTTCCCCGAAAAGCAGGACAGAGCCTGTCCCGCGCGGGACATTTAATTTTGATGAAAAAATCGGGACGTCTGGCAACTCTGCAGTAAGGGGCCAGATGATGCCCGCAACTCCGGTGCGCTAATATTCGTTTTTTTATCCAGGATAAAAGGTATCCTATGTCCTTTTCCAGGACTTAAAGTATTTCCAAACAGCAAAATCGGTTTAGCGGTTCGTGCGTGAAGAGGTAACAGATAGATCACACTTTCGTATTCATAATATTAGAATGAATGACGTCACAACCTACAGTAATAATTTATGTTCCGTGTTCTTTCATTTCTATAATGACGAGTAATTTGACTTGAAAATAAGTTATACGTATAATGGTTGTATAAGACCATTGTTAAGGTTAGCGACATTGTTTATGCAAACAATTAATATTGTTTGAAACATTGAACGAAGAATTAAAATTACTGTCAACATACAGCTAGGTACCCAGTTTTATTGTTTATTTCTACGAATAGAATTCGGAATTACAAAATAATTGGCACAACTCATAGGGCCTGTTACACCACTTTCTTATAAAGTGCCGAATAGGCTATTCACAGCTTTTTTGACAGATTCTCCATACTTCATTTGTCCAGTTAAGTGGTGGACAGCCTATTCGGCACTTATCAGGCAGTGGTGAAACAGGCCCATAGACTACTCCCTTTGCGCCAACGATAGACTGAAATGACTCACTTAGGCTACTTTTATCACCGGAGAATCTATGTTTTCTGTGTGATTTTATTTGCACAAAATAATTACGGGCAACATCTAGTAGCTCTAATTATCTTCTGGACCTCAATAAAATGACTTATTTAATATTTAGGACTTTCGTTGATGGAAATTCTAGATGACTGACGCCCGCACCAAAGAGAATATAATATACTAGACGTTCCACGTGGCTTCGCCCGCGTAAATTAGATATTTCACAGACAAATTAGTCCACAAAAAATAGCCTGTGATCTTTTACGTGGTCTACTTTTTATCTGACCCAAAAAACAGAAAAACTGCTCTAGTAGTTCGTGAGATAAGCCCTTTCAAATAATTTCCCCCGTTTTTCCACATTTTCCTCTATTTCTTCGCTCCTATTAGCGTGATAAAATATAATTTATAGCCTTTCTCGATAAATGAGCTATCTAACACTGAAATAATTTTTCAAATCGGACCAGTAGTTCCTGAGATTAGCGCGGTCAAATAAGCCCTTTCAAATAATTTCCCCCATTTCCACATTTTCCTCTATTTCTTCGCTCCTATTAGTCTTAGCGTAATAAAATATAGTCTATAGCCTTTTCCAATAAATTGACTATCTAACACTGAAAGAATTTTTCAAATCCGACCAGTAGTTCCTGAGATTAGCACGTTCAAACAAACAAACTAACAAACTCTTCCGCTTTAGTGTAGACTACGTAAAAGCCAGCACCTCCGTTGCTCAGAAATTACGCGGAAACCGTACATTTTTCCAAGATAAAAACTGTCCTGTGTCCTTTACCGAGACTCAAAGCATCTCCATGCCGAACAGCAAAATCAGTTCAGCGGTTTGGGCGTGAAGAGGTAACAGACAGACACATTTCCGAATTCATAATAACTATAATAATAGCTCCCACACCGGTTTCGGTGACAGTGGCCGGTTTCATTAAAAACCAGGCCAGCTACGCAGGAGTAATTTTATAGTGCCCAAGTGTGTGCGCAGTACACAAGAGCACTCTCACGGAAGACCGACTCGACCGGCAAGAGATCAGGCGCAGGACTGACTTTTTACACGCCCATCCGACGCATGGATCATCTTACTTGTCAGGCATTCAGGTGGTCAGCCTGCATTGTCCTAACCAAACTTGGAAATAACATGTTTCCAACGCGGGAATCGAACCCACGACCTCCGAGTCAAGAGCCGCGCTCTATACCACTAGACCACGGAGGCGTTAGTAACTATGTATGCTAGCTAGCATACATACGTACGTACAGACCGACAACGCTATTAATACATGTTACGGTCTAGTCCTGATGTATGGCGGCGTATTAGTCACGACTCAGGTGAGCTCGGAGCCAACCTGTCGTGATTTTTCCTAACAGTACGTGTATAGTAACATATTTGTCAATCTTTTACCTGTAACTCCCATTATTTGTTACATTTAGAAGTTTAAAGGTTAGTTTTTCAGGTAAAATTGAATTGGTTAAGGCCTTCCCCCGAGCAAACGACCTTGGCCATACATTTGCCGCGTTGCCGAGATCGCGCCAAAACCCTATTATTTTTACTTATCTTAGTTCAAAATCGTCCTAAAAAAATTAAAACGGGCAATTTGTAGTTTATGATATTGTCTATCTATAGGCGTGAGTTTCAAATAAAAGTAATTTGTTAATCCTAAGGAGATGCTGAATGTATGATTGAATTTTAATAAATTGGTATTACTTTGGAAGCTGATATCATGAGTATAATAAACAAAAATAGAAAATTTAAAATGGGGAAAGGAATATTAATATACTGAAGATTATTGCAGTAATTTTATTATAACTTTGTAGCTTTCAGATTATGAGTTTATAAGGATTTAAATACGGTAAATTACGGAATCTCCGAAGGGAATGCCCTTAAGAGTCATAATATAAATCTGAATTTGCAGTATTTACACCAAAATTAATTTATTGCACGGTAAAAATGTTAATATACTAGATGTCCCGGTAAACTTCATATCATTTTCCCCCTAATATAAACCTCCCTGGATTTCTGCGAAATCGGTTTAGCCGTTCTCGAGTTTTAGCAAGACAAACAAAATTAAAAAAAAATATGTAATTGATATATTTAGCATTTGTCTTCATTTTTATTTTGACTTAAAATAAATTCAGAATTTTTTTTATTCAAAATCGGTTAAGCGTATATTTTTGTTCAAGCGATTATCAGGCGTCGAAACAAACAAACAGAAAGACACAACCATTTACAATATGAAATATGGAAGTAGATTCATGGATTTTAGAATTATAATTCACACAAATCTAATTGAAAAGGTCTTCACAATGATGGGATATTAAAATTTAATACACCAAAGAGTGGAGTCTGTGTGGAGGCGATAAGCATTTTACTGCCAACTGCACATGCATATAGCCTTTTGAAGTGCTGTTTAATATAACTAGCCAAAAGCCGAGCTTTGTGAGAGCTCGCGTCGGTTTTCTGCGTGGTAATAATCTTTAAGGCAATTTTCTTTATATCGTAACCAAACCTTGACTGACCGATGAATCAACATAATATTATAGTTATATAAAAATTACCATGTTAAGGCCGTCTCCCGAGCAAACGACCTTGGCCATACATTTGCCGCGTTGCCGAGATCGCACCAAGACCCTATTTTTTTTACTTAGTTCAAAATTGTCCGAAAAAAAAAACTTGTAACGGGGACTATGTAGTTTATGATATTGTCGATCTGTTGACGTGTGTTTCAAATAAAAGTAATTTAAGTAAATCCTAAGAAGATGCTGAATGTATTGCTTGAATTTTAATAAATTGGCTATACTTTGGAAGCTGATATCATGAGTATAATAAACAAAAATAGAAAATTTAAAACGTGGAAAGGAATGTTGATATACTGAAGATTATTGCTGTATTTTTATTATAACTTTGTAACTTTCAAATTATGAGTTTATAAGGCTTTAAATACGGTAAATTACGGAATCTCCGTAGGGAAGGCCCTTAAAGCACACATAAATAGGCATGATAGTTTTTCCGTAGTTTACCACAAAATGTACAGGTTGTGGGATATACTAGGGCTCGCTTCGTTCGCTCTTATAGACTTAGTACATGAAGAGCTTAATAAAGTACATTTTTAGCAAAAAATATTAAAAGATTCGAAGAAGAAGAAGGAAATATTAAAAGATTTCTTTGGGAATGATCACTATAGTAAGTAGTAGTATGATCAGAAACAGTGCCTTTCTAGTATTAAGGTATTGCATAGCTTTTAAGCGCGACTACCGAAACAAGAAATTCCGTAACGAAAATAAACCTAACACACATAGTCTAACGTCGTTTCAGTTTGGCAAACTTCGGCACGGTGTTTGTGTGCGTGCGACTAAATGTATGCGTGTAGACTAGCTATTGCTATGCAAAAGCTTTACCACGGTAGTCTGCGAGTGCCACACAAATTTTTAACAAATAGTGTAAAACTAATTAATTTTTCGTTTCCCTGCCGTATCCGTATAAACCCCGGAAGCTGGACACAAATTGAGTGCAAAAACCGAACAAAAGGTCTAATCAAACATTTGTATGTGGTACGTGTGCTCACATAGACTTGGGAGCATGTAGACATGCCGATCTAAAATTTGATTTATGACAGTAGGTACGTATATTTAGTGAACAAAATACTATAAAAACCTCTTACTTGCATAATTTAAAACAGGTATAATATTATAACCTTTTACTTGCATAAATTAAAACAGGTATCATATTATAACCTTTTACTTGCATAAATTAAAACAGGTATCATATTATAACCTCTTACTTGCATAAATTAAAACAGGTATCATATTATAACCTTTTACTTGCATAAATTTAAACAGGTATCATATTATAAACTTTTACTTGCATAAATTAAAACAGGTATCATATTATAACCTTTTACTTGCATAAATTAAAACAGGTATCATATTATAACCTTTTACTTGCATAAATTAAAACAGGTATCATATTATAACCTTTTACTTGCATAAATTAAAACAGGTATCATATTATAACCTTTTACTTGCATAAATTAAAACAGGTATCATATTATAACCTTTTACTTGCATAAATTAAAACAGGTATCATATTATAAACTTTTATTTGCATAAATTAAAACAGGTAATCATCAGTACTCATATAGCCTACAGTATTGAAAGTGATTATTGAAATTTTGTTTGTATAGGTCTACCAGAATCTGATGGCAATTTTTGACAGCAGATTTTCAAAAAATATTCTTGATCATTGGATAAATGTTTATATTTGCATGTTTCACACACAAAATAAGCCGCTAAAGGATTAAAAAAGGATGAAAATGTTTTATTCCTATTACCCCGGTATTGCTAGAGTCAATCTAATTTCTCACTTTTTGCCGTCAGATTCTGGTAGACCTATACATCTATTAATCAAATTTTAGCGGCATTTCTTTTAGTAGAAGTTCATAATGGCAATAAATGTACGGTTGCCGTGTCTGCTAGTGCGCGTTATATTTTTGTGGTCGCCTCCGTGGTCCAATGGCTTAGAGCGCGGCTCTTGACTCGGAGGTCGTGGGTTCGATTCCCGCGTTAGAAACATGTTATTTCCAAGTTTGGCTAGGACAATCCAGGCTGATCACCTGATTGTCTGACAAGTAAGATGATCCATGCGTCGGATGGACATGTAAAAAGTCGGTCCTGCGCCTGATCTCTCGCCAGTCGTGTCGGTCTTCCGTCCCACTGGGTTATGAGAGTAAAGGAATAGAGAGTGCTCTTGTGTACTGCGCACGCACTTGGGCACTATTAAATTACTTCTGCGTAACTGACCAGATTTCAATGAAACCGGCCACCGTCACCGGAACCGGTGTGGGAGTTATTAATATTTTTGTGTTCACCGTACTTTGAGCTTCACTTAGCAAGTCGTAGAGCTGCTACGCCCGCGCCGTGCTACGAAGCTACGACCCACCTATGGGGAGATATTTTGAACCGACTTCCAAAATATGACAGAGGGAAGTTATTTATTTTGTGTCTTGTATGTTATGTCACCCGATTACGTTTCTTTTTAAACTGATTTTCAAAATAGGGGCTTTTAAAAAGAATATTACTAAAAAATTTTATTAATATAATATGAAAACACGTCGTACGTCTTTAGTAAGACGCGGTTGAAATGCGACTTTCAAAAAATTTAAAAACAAACCACTGTAGCTTTGAAAATATTATTGATTTTAAATATTTTTTTAAGATGTCACTCATATTTATGACTTTTTTTTCTCCAACCCTATTCTTTTTAGTCGACATAATATGTTTCGGTGGCACGTCTAGACTTTCCATATCAATGGTTCAACCAATGCGGTTAATTTCAGAGGGTATCGAATGCCGCGGTCATCGGATGGCTGGGCGGGGGCGGGGAAAGGGGGAAGGGCGCCAATTGTTCCATTTATATTCACTGATACGCGGTAGAGAGAGGTGAGTTATGTATATCGTGACACGAGAATTTTATACAGAATGTAACAAAATTAAGTGATAATACTTTACGGTGTGTACGTGTTCCTTGTAGAGCGGTGTTTGTTTGTGATGTCACTTTCATTGTGCCTTCGCTGTATTCTTGTAAGTGTCGATTGAAGTGTAGAATTAGCTTATCGTAAAGAAACCATAATTTTTTGGGAAAATTATTATAATATTTCGTTTTCCGGGACTTATCGTATCTTCTAACGAAATATCATTAAAAACTTAAAATCGTTCACCATTTATAGCTTGAAATGTCAGACAGACACACTTCCGCATCTATTAATTTAGCTTCAGCCACAGAATACATATTGCTTCAGCTTAGGAGTCCCAATTATTAGCCTTATTTCCGTGGCGTTCTCTGGTTTTCAGTCATTGCAACTTAGTGCTGTCAACAGCTTTGTATGGGGAGGGAAATTGGAATTCTTCCTACTCCTGCTATTTTTCGTTTCGGGTCCTTCGTTTTAGCATGTCCCTCGGGCTCCCTGAGATCATAATATCAAAGGGTTTTCGTGGTTGGATACCGCGGTCGATCCTGGCGACACAGGAGATACAGTGGTGGGAATGTGTGGTGGGCCTAAGCCCGATTGATTCCGCGTCTATAATATCAGTGGGGACTTACTTTCACTTGTCCGTTTATGGAACTTTTCTTTCATACTTGGATATTATCAAACCATTATAACCTCGCAATATCTACATTCCATTAGGAAATATTCGAGTTTCGAGTTCGTTAGCCCAATTTGATAAATTGTTGCCGTAACTTTATATCGATTGGCCGTTTTCCACTGTCGCCTTCACCGGGACGTCAACGACAAAAATTCAAATAAAATGCTTTATGACCTAGGGTCAATTCAGACCGCAACGCGACGAGGCAAGGCGAAGCGCGGCGCGGCATAAAGTATGGATTTGACAGATTTCAATTGCGTGAGATGTCATGTAAATCTGTTAGTGCGACCGCACATCGGAGACACGACTGTAGTTAGACAGTCGTTTCACATAGACAAGTCAGTCTTACGACACAATTAAAACAGTTGTGTCTATCATAGCCACATGCCACAGTTTTGACTTGGTGTGCGCCAGCACACCAAGTCAAAACTGTCTTGACTACGATGACGCAACGCATACAATTGTATAATATTAAACAGTAGAGAACGCCTGGACAAAGTAGACAGAATTATAGAGTATGCCGACTTAGAAGTTAGAAATTTTTAAATTTGACGTATATGACGAAAATCGCTAGGGTTGTTAACTTGTCACTACGAACTTAAAACTATGACATATTACAGGCATTAGGGTTTCCTATTACTGTATTTCTTAAAAACGGGTTGTGAAACACGTCAATTTGAAATAATTTATATTTACAACTTAGGTATTTCAAATAACAAATTGTATATTATAATAAAATTAAAACCGAGTGTATTTTGCGTTTATTGCGAGCAGTTCTGAAAAATTTTATAGATATAGATAGAAAAGTTCTTATTCTGATAAAAATAACTTCAAAAATAAACGGAAAAGACTCGACGGGAAAGATTGTACTTGGATCGCTGGCATGGACGTGCGTACCATAAAGGCATAAAAGCACTGCTTACCTAATGATAAATACTTGCTATACACATATTTTAATTTAACTTTCGTACGTTTTAGATGACTTTAATTATTATTAATAGTAAAAACATGAATACACATTAACGCCTACATTTATAAAATAGCACCAATTGATTTGCAAAACTACATAAACATAAGTCGGTAAGTGGTAACTAGGCGCGCCGCGCGAAGGTACGCACCAATATTATACTACATATCTGTGGTTACAGGCACTCGATGTCTCACAGACCCCGCCTATATGTGTGAGTTAAGATTTTCGTATTCGTACACTGTTCGCAAACGTGTGTGCGTGTGCGATTTACTTGGCCAGGTCCTGCCGCATGGTTTCCGAATGGCGCGTTCGGAAGTAATCGGATATGTTCGTTGCCTATAATCCGAGTAAAAATAATAGACGGAAATCTAATTAATCACATATGCACATAATGCATTTTTGTTTAGTACGGCTTATATTTGTTTACATTACAGAAGTGTTTTGTATTTTGGGAGGCCATTTTTTCATGTGATGAGCACTGTAACATATTATTTTTGTTTGCGCCAGTATATTTACAGTTTTCTTAGAAGATTTTTATTATTTTAACATTTAAAAGTTTGTACATTTAACAGTTTATTAGATATTAGTTATTACTGAGTTTCTAATTTCTATATTAAGTGCGTTTTTTGATTTCTTAAAAATGTTATTTGACTGTGAGGTTTGTGTTGAAAATGTGTGTTTATTAAAAATTAAAAAAAACAAGTTTTCACAATTGTCATTCAGTGAAAAGATTCTAATTGTGATTTGTGTCGAAAGGTAGGTACGTGTAACTGAGTTACAAAAATTAAACCAGCAACAAAAATGAAATGTAAGTAACTCGAAAGTTTCATGTTATTCATAATTCATATTCATGTACTTATTTATTTTATCATTTTATAATATTATATACTTTATATTAAATGCGAAATTATCTCTGTCTGTCTGTCTCGCTTTCACGCCAAAACTAATGAACCGATTGTAATAAAATTTTGTACACAGTTAATCTAGAGCCTGAGAAAGGACATAGGCTACATTTTTATAAGACAAAAATATACTATGTATCTAATTTCCATGGAAATATCGATGAAAATGAATTCACATTGCATTTCTAATATATAAAAATCTATATTACGCCATACGCCATCTATGGCGTTTTTATTTATTTTAGCTTAGCACACATGTGAACGCAAATGAACTTTCATTGTAGTTCCAACACGTGACAACAGATGGCGTTTTTTTGTTTCTTCATAACAGAACGTACTCATATATTATAATAGTTTAGAAAACATAGTTTTTAATTTATATCCACACTAATATTACAATTTATGCGAAAATATCTCTTTTTGTCCGTTTGTCTGTCTGTTTTGCTTTCACGCCAAAACTACTAAACCGATACCGCTGCTTACCCCATGTCAAAATCCTCTGCACGCCTCTGATCGCTGGACGTGTTTCTCTTTTTGGTCGTATTATTGTTTATGTTTTGGTACATGTAATTAAAATTTTCAGAATCTAATTTTGAAATCTATAAGTATTTAAAAATAAATTATATCAGCCAGCGCGAGGCACATTTCATTCATAATCTTAGTGAAACCCGACAAATTTGACATAATATATTGAAACCAGTCCGTCTCTTTGCAGTCGAAGTCCAGAGCTCGGAACCGGTACTTTTTTAACCAGGTTAAAACGCTCTATAACCAGGTTTTTGGATAAGTGCTCGTTCAGAGCGAAATAGAGATGCGAGCGGTATTGCTTCTGAAATTAACCTGGTTAATTTCTCGCGGAAAGTAACTCTTGGAACCGGTATTTTTTTAAACAGGTTAAAACGCTCTATAACCAGGATTTTGGATAAGTGTTCGTTTGGAGCGAAATAGAGATGCGAGCGGTATTACTTCTGAAACTAACCTGGTTAATTTCTCGCGGAAAGTAACTCTCGGTACCGGTATTATTTTAACCAGGTTAAAACGCTCTATAACCAGGTTTTTGGATAAGTGTTCGTTCGGAGCGAAATAGAGATGCGAGCGGTATTGCTTCTGAAATTAACCTGGTTAATTTCTCGCGGAAAGTAACTCTCGGAACCGGTATTATTTTAACCAGGTTAAAACGCTCTATAACCAGGTTTTTGGATAAGTGTTCGTTCGGAGCGAAATAGAGATGCGAGCGGTATTGCTTCTGAAATTACCTGGTTAATTTCTCGCGGAAAGTAACTAGTGGAGTGATATTTTCTATCCCTTTCTAGTGCACCATCTAATAGCTAATAGGCCATAACTTGTTTATGTGTGGACAATGGGGTGATGGTCGCGGTGTGTGTGAGTGGGCGGGGCGAATATAACTGCGAACGGTTCTAACCGGTATTTTGAGCAGTGAGCAATTTAATTTTGCTCTTAGAACAAAACCAGAAATAATTTCGGACCGTTCAGAGCGGAATCGAAATGAAAACGCTCTTTTGGAAATGTATGGCGTTTCTAACGAACAGGATCGCGAAGATAAACCAGGTTTCCGAGCCTTGATTCGAACTACTGGAAGTTATGTCTATTGTGGCTAGACAGTTTTGTCGTAGATGTGCGCGCTTGCATACACTTTAAAGGGAAGCCGACAGTCGTTAGTCAGACTTGTCGCGGGGCGCATTAGACAACTTTGTCTATTAGACGTTTTGTCTCAAATGTGCGCATCTAGTGCATTTTATTATGCGATAGTCTGTCTTAAGACAGTCGTGTCTCAGGTGTGCGGTAGCTCTTAAGGTCCATTCTGACAGCAACGCGACGCGCAGACGCATTTCAAAATTTGTATTAAATTGACAGATTTCGTGAGCGTGAGACGTCTTACAGATCTGTCAAATCCATACAAATTTAGAAATGCATCTACGCATCGCGTTGCAGTCTGAATTAACTCTTAATTCAATACAAATTTAGAAATGCATCTGCGCATCGCGTTGCGGTCTGAATTGACCCGTAAGCTTTCATTTTCTATAGAAATTTGTCAAGCGAACCTTGCCGGTGCCGGTTTGTGGTGGCGTAGAGCAAAATGAAACCTATAACCTAGGTCCTAGGTCATAAAGTGGCATTTTATTAAATTTTTGGCGATCCCGGTGACGGTAGCAGTGGACAAACGGCCATTAGAATAAAAGGGCCGTGACGGTTACCGAATATGACCTTTCTTTGTATGGAAATGTCACTTCGTCCTAAACCTTTTGCTGACCCGTCATCGTTTTTAGGTTATGTTTAACTACATCTCATTTATAGGTAAGGGTTTAAAATTAGGATTTATTTTTAGGTATATTAGGGTGTGGAATTTGAGAGTATGCCAATGAGAAAATAATATATTTTTAAACGTAGGAAATCTTACATATTACTAGCTAAAAGCCGAGTTTTGTGAGGGCTCGCATCGTTTTTTGCGTGGTAATAATCTTTAAGGCAGTTATATATTTTAAAAGTAACTAAACCTTGATTGACCAATGATAACACATCTACATAAAAATAAAAATTACTATGTTTAAACACAAATCAATAGGCGTGATAGTTTTTCTGCAAAGTGTACCACAAAAGTTCTCAGGTTGTGGGATATAATAGGGCTCGCTTCGTTCGCCCTGATCAAAGATATATTTACGTATCGTATATTCAAGGTCAGCTTTATTTGTTTGTCATCAAGTCAAGGCTCAGACTCTGTAAAGTTATTCACTGAATAAATAATTATATTTGTTTTAATATGAGTGGTATCTCATTTGCGATCAATGGTTTCGATTCACTTTCGTTTCGATTTCAAAACAGTCTTTTTGTTACTGGTGCTCGTATTTAATCATGTTTTATTTATATACATCATTATTCAACTCGAAGCGATCTGACTGCAAAAAGCACGGTTCCATTCACGTTAATACAAAGACAGCGCCGATGAAAGCGTTTTAATTATGCGGGACAAAGTTTTGTACAATAAAAAAGTTTTCACTCCGACGCCTAGGAAAGCCTTGAATCGTTTAAAATGCATGAGGCTGAAAACCGTTAAGCATTCTGTTGATAAAACTCAGCTAGACACTTAATACTTTAAACTCATTAATTTCTCTAGATTTTTTAATCATCCAATATAATTATATTTGTCCAATTTTGTTTTCAAATTCGTATTACACTTAAAACTTCGTTTCACGGGATTATGATAATCACTTCCAGTATTAAAAATTAAAATTTTCAAGTTTAAATTTTAAAATAACAGTAAAATAGGAGCAGAGTACCACAGGGACCAGTTTTCGGTCCGTTTTTCCTCTTCGTTTATATAACTGACAATAGTCACATTTCTTATAAAATTCATGCAGATAATAGTAGTAATAGTAATATTATACTAAATATAATTAATTATAAATAAACCAAAGAGGAGCTCGCCCGCATTGACTAAGGAATGCTAAGCTAGATCTAGTTAAATCTAGACCATGCTCTAGGATTTCAGGTTTCTAATGTCAACGCTTAGAGTTAATGGAAGTAGCTATAGAATGAATTCTTCAAGCAGAGGCTTCTTATACCGAAACATAACAATTAAAGTTTTACTAAAATAGTTGACCAAAGTTGTTTACATTAATGGAATTGCCAATAATAAATTTAAAAGAATTAACAACGAATTACAAGTATTTAGAAGAATTTTCAATTGCACAATAGTTAATTTTTATCTGAATATTTAATTTACCACAATGATAATAAAAATAAGCGTCGAATAAAGTAGCCAAAGTAGATGACCATAACATGAGAATAAACAACCTGTAACAAAGCACTCTTAAATCACTAATTAATTATTCTAATTACCTATAAGAAAAACTCTTCTACAATCTATATAACATTCTCATACAGGATACTAAGCACAGTTATGAAGAAAATGAAATATTATCTGATTACGATTTAGACTTGTTATCATAAAAACATCGGCCAAGTGCAAGTCAAGTCGCGTACGAAAAAGGGCAAAAAATCATGTTTGTTATATGGGACGGACAGACGGACAAACAGCGAAGTTTTTAACCTTTGGGTACGGAATCCTAAAGAGAACGGCTTGCACTCTAGGAGAGCACAGGTGAATAGGGAGGAGTAGGCATATTACATTTTTGCCAAGTGGTAGAAATAAACGGTAAATATTATTATTAATTCTCCTACGTCGTGTCTCCCTCGTATTTAACTTTCAGCCTGACCGAATTCCGTTTCCGCACGTTTTCCGTATTCGATTTCTGAATTTGTTTTCCGTATTTTAAAATTCAAATACATGGAATCAGTAGAAAATACATATTAACTGACGCACACGTTCCCTTTTCGAATTCGTTTTCCGTATTTTGAAATTCGAATGCAAGGAATCAGTAGAAAATACATTAACTGGCATACGTTTGCTTTTTTCCAAACGCAAGCAATTCCGCACCAGCGAGTTCGCGCGTAAAAAAACGAACGTTTTAGCGAAAACGTAAGTCTTTTTACGCGCGGAATCCCGAATCGTTTTACATTCGTTTCTATGAGGGCACATTTTCAAAATCCTAAATTACTGAATAAAATAATCAATTTCTCCGCTTAAGGGTCAATTCAGACCGCAACGTGACGCGTAGATGCATTTCTTAATTAGTATGGATTTGACAGATTCGCAAGACGTCTCACGCAATTGAAATCTGTCAAATCCATACAAATTTAGGTCGCGTCGCGCCTCGCCTTGCCTCGTCACATTGCGGTCTGAATTGACCCTAACACGAAGTGGCACGAGAATTCTCACAGTCCAAAGTTCTGTAGCAAAGTTACGTAACCCGCAAAATCAATTTTAAATTTAAGCAGATATTGAGCAAGTTCAATAGTGCACAATCGCAGTTTTAAACTAGACCAGAGTTCACCAACTATATTACTACCAATTATCTCAGAGTACAATGAAACTTCTAAAGTTGGAACGTAAAAGAATTTACTTTATAATTCCAGAGATTTTCATACATTATATAATATGGAGCCAAAAAGGGTTTTTATCTGTTTTTTCCACTTTTAGGCGATGAAAAAGTACAGTTTTTCTTATCTTTTTACTAATGTACAGCGTGTAATAAAAGAAAGTAATATCTAATACTTTAGGGTGTGCATGTGTCGCCCTTATATTAAAGTCACTGTGAATTATGAAAGTAGCGGCGCTGAAAGAGTAACTCTTATCGCTGCTACTTTTACAGTTAACTCTTTATTAGAGTTAACTGTAAAGGGACGCATACACATTACACAATACACACCCAAAAGTATAATATCACAATACGTTTTTTTACAAACTGCTGTGTAACTTTTTCTTTTGTGAACATTTCTGTGAAGCGCATCTTTAAAATCCTATGTGTTATTTATTTATTTATTTTTATTTATTTGTTTATTTATTACAAAAACTTACATCTAAATACAATTTAAGGTTAGATATGCCTAAAAACTCTTGTCGAGTTTGTCCAGGCATAACATATTGTTTATATTTACGCCTTACGTATTTCACATTTAAAGATTTTTAAGCAAAATTTATTAAACGAAAGATAGAGTTAAGAATAAATAGCAATGGGCAA
The DNA here is from genome assembly GCA_963422495.1 of Polyommatus iphigenia. Lineage (NCBI taxonomy): Eukaryota > Metazoa > Arthropoda > Insecta > Lepidoptera > Lycaenidae > Polyommatus > Polyommatus iphigenia. The sequence continues at coordinate 2,465,004 of OY730180.1, forward strand.
AATTGGTCTTGCAGCCTTAGTCTTGGTCATGCAAAAAACAATACCAAGACCGAGAACAGACAGATTTGACCAAGACCAAGACTGTACTAGAAATACCAAAACCAAGACTGTCTTGGTCTTGGTGTTCTCATCACTAAGAAAAAAATACCATAAATATAAAACACAGACTACATACAGCTCCCTGAACTTAGCCAATTTTTCTGCAAAAACCACGTGACCACTAATTCCGACTATCCTAATAATGAGGGCTGAAATAAAACCGCACGGTGTGGCTGCGGTTTAAACTGTAATTACACCCAGTAATTAGCTCGCAGCTGGTTAAGAGACTTGCACACTATGGGCGACGACGCAGCTGCGACGTTACTGCGTTTTCTTTGAGTCTTGACAATAGGGATATTTATTTTTAGTTTCGATACATTTGATTAAATATAAACGAGGCAATGTGGTGATAATGCTACCCATTTAAATATCACAAAATATTAACGGCACAAAACAACGGCATATAAATTATTTTTGAATAAAATGAAATTATTTTAAGATTGTACTTAAAGTAATATAATTAATATTATTATGATACATTCGTGGTTTTGTAAAGTCGTTCAAACATTTTGGCCTGTATTATTATGCTCGGCTGCTTCGGTAAAGTTGTAAGTAAGAAACTTGTCTCTTCCACCGTTTACTTTCTACACAAAAACGCCTCCGTGGTCTAGTGGTATAGAGCGCGGCTCTTGACTCGGAGGTCGTGGGTTCGATTCCCGCGTTGGAAACATGTTATTTTCAAGTTTGGTTAGGTCTTAGGACAATGCAGGCTGATCACGTCCTGATTGTCTGACAAGCAAGATGATCTATGCGTCGGATGGGCATGTAAAAAGTCGGTCCTGCGCCTGATCTCTCGCCAGTCGTGTCGGTCGTCCGTCCCACTGGGTTATGAGGGTAAAGGAATAGAGAGTGCTCTTGTGTACTGCGCACACACTTGGCCACTATAGAATTACTCCTGCGTAGCTGGCCTGGTTTCAACGAAACCGGCCACCGTTACCGAACCCGGTGTGGGAGCTATTATTTCTACACAAAGCACACCCAAATTATTTACTTTTCTTGCAAAAAATATCGTACAGATATTACTTAAAAATATCGATAATACTTTATTGCGAGCGCTAAAATTCTGCTTGTCATTGATTGCGTGTTATCTGACAGTGTGCACGCCCCTCTATGCCGATCCCTCCAGAGACAGAACTGACACGAACGGACGTTTGAGAGGAAACGTTCTAGCCAGTGTTCGAATTGAAAATTGTATTTTTCTTGTTATATCCATATCCATACTAATATTTTAAATGCGAAAGTATGTCATTCTGTCTGTCTGTTTGTCTGCCTGTCTGTTACCTCTTCACGCCCCAACCGCTGAACCGATTTTGCTGAAATTTGGTATGATACTTTGAGTCCCAGGAAAGGAAATAGGATAGTTTTTGTCCCAGGAAAATGTACGGTTCCTGCGCGATAAACGAGTTTTGGCGCAACGGAGTTGCGGGCGTCATCTAAACTCGGCGCGGCGAACCTTGGTCCCTATGACACTGACAGTTAATAAGATTGTAGTGACGTCACTATTAAATTAGAATCATATTGGAGGCGTCTAAAAATGTCATTTATAAATTACGAGCTTTTGTCCGCGGCTTCGCTCGCGTTAAGAAGTATTATTATATACAAACTTTCATCCCCTATTTTAACCCCTTGGGGGTAGAATTGATCAAAATCCTTTCTTAGCGGATGCCTACGTCATAACATCTACCTGCATGCCAAATTTCAGCCCGATCCGTCCAGTGGTTTGGGCTGTGCGTTTTGAGTTTTATATATATATAGATTACGCAGCTTTATGCCAATACATTGATATTCCGTTGGAATTTTTAACAATTCTTAACATTCACAAGAAATTATCTCAATCTGAATTTACGTTTACGTCCTGCAAAACTTACGTCGTGTGACATTTAACGACAACGTAAGTTTTGCGGGACGTAAACGTAAATTCAGATTGAGATAATTTCTTGTAAATGTTAAGAATTGTTAAAAATTCCAACGGAATATCGGCATAAAGCAAAGTAAAAAATATTGGCATAAAGCTGCGTAATAATTTATAAATGGCATTTTTAGACGCCTCCAATATGATTCAAATTTAATTGTGACGTCACTACAATGTTATTAACTATCAGTGTCATAGGGACCAAGGTTCGCCGCGCCAAGTATACCTTGCTATATAATATAAAATTCTTAGATATTAGAAGCGTAGATTTTTTCATTATGTTCAACATATATCTATAAATCTTGGAATTATAACCTTACGGCCACACTCAGTATCATTAAATAACGATTCAACTTCAATTTAATGAAGATTTTGACAGATAATGTATAGGGCTTATGTCAAAATCTTCTTTTAACCTATCAAGCCCCATAAGATCACCGGTGATCGCGACAACAATAGAATAACAATAGATTTCCAAGAATCCACGATCGAGGGATTGCAGTTAAAATTATTATTCGTCTTTGGCAGTGAATGTTTTTGTCAATAAGTTTTAACACGATTTGTCTATAGAGCTCATAAGCGGCTATGGAAGTGCTTGATATAGAAGACAATTAACTCATCTTAGAGGCAGTATATATTATGATTTAAAACATTTATGTTATAATACTAGCTTTTGCCCGCGGCTTCGCTCGCGTTAAGAAGTATTTTTATATACAATCTTTCATCCCCTATTTTATCCCCTTAGGGGTAGAATTGATCAAAATGCTTTCTTAGCGGGTGCCTACATCATATCATCTACCTGCATGCCAAATTTCAGCCCGATCCGTCCAGTGGTTTGGGCTATGCGTTGATAGATCACCATGTCAGTCAGTAACGTTTGAGTTTTATATATATAGATAGATTATGGTACGTCAGCATTTAATCACATAAGATCCCACACCCTATCGATATGTCGTCGATCCTATCGCCTAATGTAAATAAGATGATATCGAATTTTCAAGTTTGGCAAGCAACCAAGCCAATTCTCACTAAATAAGAACCTAATCCCTTCATCGTTCAATAAAGTTATTCCGAATTTGATAAGATTTGAACGCAACGACCGCAGATGAGAACTCCTAGCCAAGACGTTTTTTATCGCCATTTTATAGAATCGTCGATCAAAATGTAAGGAATTATTGACAAACATGAGTCTAATGTCGACTTTATAATTTAGTAATATTTAGTAATATCTATGGACGCTTCACACCACGTCAGTCTGGCCCCGTGCTAAGTACCCGAAGGACTTGTGTTACAGGTACTAGACAACGGAAATATATTTAATACTTTTATACTATACATATATTTAAGATTTTTATTATATCATACACATATTTAATACATATCCATGACCCAGGAACATTGAAAAACTCTTTGATCCGTCGGCGGGATTCAAACCCGCGACCCCCGGCTTGAGTTGCCACACACTAACCATTGAGCCACGGAGGTCGTCCTCGTTGTCGAATTTTACTAAAAGCCTGGTTCTGAATTTGTTGAAATATGCGCTCTATAATATAATATTTTATATTATCGAACGCATATTATGTCAATTCCATACATTTTGGATTGGCGATTTTATAAAGAAGCGATATAGAAAAGGTCTTGGCTAGGGGAATCGGGGTCATAATAAGTTGGCAGTACCCTCGCCCTGCCGGTTGGAATGCGCCCAAACGCAAAATGAACCTAGAGATGAAATCATGTGTTTTTAATGTTGAATCTTTTTAAACCTCACAGTACCATGTGAGAGATATGTATATGGAAGTCGTTTAGATTTTTCGCTAAATGAAATCGTCTTATATTTTCGGTATTTTAACTCGAAAAAACTTAAACTAAGGGTGTGCCCAAGAAATATAAAGAAAGTGCTTAAAGGTGGTTCGTTTCCCATACAAAAAACAATCGACATTAATTAGCTAATTTCATACTATTACTACATAAATTTATATGCACATCTATTTATTTTGCAATACCATTCCCGCGAAATATATTTAAAATACTTACTTTCATCTTACTTTATTTCGCACAGAAGTCACATTTTTATTGATTTTTTTATAAAAAGTGATATTTGTGGCTTATGTCACTTTTTATAAAAAATCAATAAAAATGTGACTTCTGTGTGAAATAGAGTAAGTATTTTAAATATATTTCGCGGGAATGGTATTGCAAAATAAATAGACGTGCATATAAATTTATGTAGTAATAGTATGAAATTAGCTAATTAATGTCGATTGTTTTTTTGTATGGGAAACGAACCACCTAGGCTTTTATTTTAGGGTACCGTTTTCAACCAAGTTTTGTTGATTACAGAACCCTAAAACGGAATCCTAACCAGCTGGTTTTTTGTATATTGATAGGTTAATAGTTATTTAATTTAAAAGTAACATTGTCCTACAAGTAGAACAATCCATATTTTAGGACCATCAAGTCAAAGTATGAAATCCTTTCTCTCTCTGTTAGCTACCACTTTCAAGATACACTCTTATCAAAATGAAGCTAATCATAAAAAATAACTTGATAGTAAACATAAAAAATTAACTTGATAGTATAGATACAAGTTACTTCCTATCCCTTATAATTTTGAAAATTGTCGAAATGATTTTATGCAATTTTACTAAAAGCCTGGTTCTGAATCGTTACAATGCAATTATTAACCTCAAAGTATGCATCTGCATTTTCAGAGGCATAAGCGTAAAAGTATTTTAAATTAAACGTTCATTCTACATTTTCAATAGAATAAATAGAAAAGTGGTTGAGTAAGGAACAATATCGACAAAAGAGCGCAATTTGACGGCGGCGATTCTACCAAACAGTTATTGTCCAATGCACTCACCAGCCACAATTTATTGTACTCGTAAAAATATAGTTAACTGTTGATTATTTTTGCAAAACTTCAACGTATTTCATTTTTAAACACAATGTAAACAAAATATATCCATACTAGATGATGCCAGCAACTCCGTTGCGCCAAAATTCGTTTATCGCGCGTGAACCGTACATTTTTTCGGGATAAAAAGTATCCTATGTCATTTCCCGGGACTCAAAGTTTATCCATACCAAATTTCAGCCCAATCGGTTATGCGGTTTGGACGTGAAGAGGTAACAGACAGACAGACAGACACACTTCGCATTTATAATATTAATTAGTAAATTAGTATATGGATGCTATAATGATACTAATTGAAATGTCTCGTAAGTCGTAAATGATTTTAAAAATGCAACGTAGCGTAGTCGAAATCCTACTTTAGCTACGGTTTGGCTAAGCTTTATACTGAAGTAACAAAACTCTGAAAAACTCCACTAGCACAGGAGAATCGTACATTTTGCAAGTTCAAAACTGTCATTGTTGTTTTAAATTTATTCAGACTTAAAAAAAAACACATTAAATACTCATTTATTTTGAGCACGAAGAGGTAACAGACATACATAGTTTCGCACTTATAGTTGGGGAGGGGAAGAGGGGATTTCGGGAGTAGCTCGAGCGTGTCAGATTAGGCTTGTATAGGCTTCCGACATGTGTGTAGTTATCATGGTATAGAAATAAGATTTCTCACGTGGTGGGTAAAAAAAAATTCTTTTTGAATATTGAAATGTCGTCGGATTTGTCAGATAAAGATAGGGGATGTTTAGTATACCCAAAAGAAGCTTCCATATAAAGCACTGACGATTCAAAGGTTAGGTAAGCCTGTAGGGTCATTTTAAAATATAAAAAAATAAAGCTTCATATTTTCTTAACTAAGCTTCGCATATATTTTCATATAAATTTATTGTCTAAAATATATTTATAATTCACCTAAATAAGCAATTTTCTGAATATATTTTCTTTTTGAAAACTTTAAAATGGCTGCAATTTCTGAACCCACCACTAAAATAAAAAAACGCTCTTATGATTTTTTTATCAGTTTTACCTAATGTACAAAATCTACTAGGTCTCCATGACGCTCGAGTGACTACAAGAATAGCACCCTCCCCTCCTCTACTAATATAATATTGATGTGAATAAGATTAAAAATAAGGCACGATTTACTATAAATAATTTCGTTATATATATCTGCATTGCATACGCTTTGTGAAACATCTACTTTGAGACTTAAAATGTAGCATCTCTTAGAGAAAACCCTCTGAGTACGCAAAATTATATCTTGAGGCTCGGTGTTAGGGTATCGTTTGCTGTGCTCGCAGCTGGCCTACAATCGGAATGAGCGCGATGTAGGTCACAATGTTGTTTTAGGGTTCAGTGGGCCGAGCGAAAATCGTCTATTATTGTCAATGTCACGCCCATGGAAATTACTCCAGAAATGGAAAGCGAAAAATGGTCAATTTTAGAATTGTGTCACTTTTCTTGGATACGGTCTCGTTTGAATGAATAGAATGTTTGAATACTATGAAGTGACGTCATGACGTATATGTTTGAAATATTATAGAAGTAGCTCGCGGCGGCCAAACTTTCGTCGTACACCCCTAGAGTGGGGTGTCTAACAGTACTTATAGGAGTTTGAGGCGGTGTTCTTGCAGATGAGAAGCAACTGTCACTTAGGTGTCCGGCAGTCTGAGACGAGATTTCTACAGTTATCGAGAAAAAAAAAAAAAGAACTTTATACTTTATCGAAAGTTAGATAGACATTCAGAACAGAATACTTCATAGTTGCTGGTCGTTTTTACCTCTATAAGGGTAAATACGGAAAAGCTCTCTGCTTTTATAAAATGACTGGATGTTGCTGCCCTTTCTCAAACTTACTATTTTATCAAAATCGGTTGATTACGACTACAGAAAGTCAAATAAAAGACAGAAAAGGAAATAAGTCTCGTCGTCGCTAGAATTTTGTCTAGCTGTATTATGTTGTAAACTTTGAAGAAGTTCTAAGATTCGTTATCTAGGGGCAAGTTTTCTTTAGTATTGTTTGTTGAAGGGTAAGGGTGGGTTGAAGGGTAATAATCAATTGTTACCATCATAATTTTAATCAATGGACATGTCAAATATCGTCATCACTTGAAATAATGGTTGATGATTTACAGAAGGAACTTTGGGAACCAGAAACACAACTCGCATCAATAAAAGGGTAACACGTGTGTGATCTAATGGCAGTGGCTATTGCATACCATCAGGTGATCCAACCACTGGTTTTCCGACTAAATTATATAGAGTGTAACAAAACAAATTGATAATTATATAGTGTGTGTATGAGTCCCCTGTATAGAGTTCACTGTGAAAGTAGCAGCGCTAAAAGGACTTTTACAAGGGACACATACAGAACCTAAAGTATTATCACTTAGTTTTGTTATACCATGTATATGGCTCTATATGCTGATGATGCGTTCGCCATAACTTTGATAAGCTTCGTAAGTATTTTTCCTACTTTTAAAAAGTACCTTTGCTTTAGGCGTGATATCAATATTTCTCCTAATTTGTGACCGCCCTGCCCCCCTAGACAAGTGGCAAAACGCTTACGCTAACGCTACAAAATGTATGCGATTTGAGATAAGTCATCGCTTCGCTAGCGAATACTAATGTCAAATCCATACATTTTGTAGCGTTAGCGTTTTGCCACTTGTCTAGGGGGGCTGCCCCCCTAGACAAGCGGCAAGCGATTGTCGTAAACGCTAACGTTAACGCCACAAAATGTATGGATTTGACATTAGTATTCGCTAGTGAAGCGATGACTTATGTCAAATGGTATACTTTGTTAGCGTTTACGACAATCGCTTGCCACTTGTCTACTAGGGCTGTAGTTTTGTCACTGTCATCTGTTTACTAACGAAACTTAAACAATACACGTCCCTTATTAAAGTACTGTGTAATTCATAACGAAGCGCTTCTCCCAATTAGTGCTACGTTAAACAACAACCTTTTGTTGGCGACACTATTTAATACAGCACTTAAGCGGGATAAAGGTCAGAACACACCTTTATAATAAGGTTATTAAGCACCCAGTAGAGTTTGGTGTTTATGTTATAAATTATAATATTATTATGAATAATAATTAATTAATAAAAAGAACAAACAGACAGACACGTCAAACTTATAGCACCTCATTTCTTTTTCGTCGGGGCAAAAAAAATAAAAATCTATACTATCAGTAAATACGAAAGTGTGTCTGTCCGCCTGTTACCTCTTCATGCTTAAACGACTGAACCCATTTGGCTGTAATTTGATATGGAGATACTTTGAGTCCCGAGAAAGGATATAGGATACTTTTTCTTTTCTTTCTGCGCGATAAACGAATTTTGGTGCAACGGAGTTCAGAGTCATCTAGTATGTAAATAAAATGTAAAGTTCAAACTGAACCACGTAACTATTCTTCATTCCTGGTAGAGAAGTTACGTTTATTATATACAGGGTGTCAAAAGACCGCTTCCGATAACTTCGTGGGGTTATTATAGGGCATGAGATATGTCCATTGATGCAAGTAATTTTCTTTAATTCATGAAGCCCCAAGCGGCCACATCCGGCCGCGATAACAATGAAAGCTATTGTGTCTCGTTTTGCCACGACTGATGGGTTAAATCGCCAGTTTTTAAAATAGTCAAAATTTTCAACACGCAATGTATATGCGCGATAGTATCGCACGCCAGTGGAGCCCCGGGCCGAGTCAGCCCCCACGCGCCGCCCGGCCCGCGCCGAGTCCCGCGCGCGCGGCCCTGCGCTAGACAAAACAGCTGATCGTGGTGTGCCCTAGCCCGTAGGTAGTGAATAAACCACCAATATTGTAATAATTATTAAATAACATAATGTTCGAATTTATTAATTACCGTTTCTTAGGTTATTAGTTTATTACTCAAAAATACTCAGTTTTTACTTCCGGCCAAAAAGGAAAAGAAATCATAATTCACATCCGAATCAGGTTGTAAAAATACAATACACAGTTACTTACACCTATCTATGGAAAAAATACTTGATAACATGTTCACTGACCTGTGATCAGCTGTCTGCTTTTATGAAATGCAGTTCGAGCTGTGCTCCATCTAACTCAATGTAGATTGCAGAGTTTTTCAACACGAAACAAAAGTAAACAGGAGACATTCCAATTCTTTAAACACTTTTTACTGCACTGTTTAAACCGCACTATCGTCTATTGACGACGACGCGATGTTCACCCCCGTTCCATAAAGGTTTACGAGTATTAAAACTTCATTCACATTTCATCGCACATTCATCGGACACGTATCATGTCACGGCCCGTTATTAATTACAAACATAGAAAAAATTGTTAACAATACACAAAACAAGCAATATGACCAGAACATCCAAAAATTACAAAACTTAAACAAAAACGTCACAGTACACAGCGCGGCGCGTGTTTACAGCCGACTGAACAAAATTGAATAAAAAGCTTTGTAAAATAATAGGGATGTATCCCTGTGCATATTTTGAGTTATCGCTAATTTTTATCGATAAATCGTATTGTTTTACATACGAGTACGTTTTGATTTGTAGTCAAACTAAAAATAAGCAAATACCTACTCAATGTTAAGAATAGCGACAATAATTAAAAGTTATTTAATTAATTAGGTATTATTAAAGTATTTTTATTGCGTACGTAGACGCGCATAACGCGTGCCATGGCTTATCAATCACTTTATCACGGTAATGTCGGTATCGAAATTATCGAATGCAACTTGACTATGTATCCCGATAAAAACTTTCTGAATTTATAACCTCTTAATAGAGTTAATTCTAAAAATGAGAATAGTAGATCTACTAAATAATAGTTATAATTTTTATTATTTAATGGTAATTTAAATATTGACTACATCGTTTTGAATTTATAGGGTAGACAATCTAAGTGTTGTAACACTCAGATTGTCCTTGAAATGGATTAGCGACACGTGCGTCGTACACCTACAGAGCGGCCGGCGCGGCGGCACGTGCGGCGGCGCCTTTGACGTTGCCGCCAAGCGGTCTGGCCGTCCCGTCAGTATCTTTGAATTTACCGAAAGTCGATACGTGTTTTTAAAGACGATTTTCGTATAATTAGACTTTAGTTCCAATTTGCATCTTGAGGTTGAAGGTTGTCCGTTGAGTTATGTTTAATTAATAAGCGTATTACGATCTTTTTAAAACGTATTATTGTGATAATTAAATGTGTAAAATGTAAATTAATTAACTATTACTTCTTATTTGTTTGCGTTAAAAAAATAAGACGTGTCGTGTAAGATATCGTGTAAAAAGAGATGTGTTGTTATTGGTGGTGTTATTGATTGGTGATATGGACTATTTTCAAAATGCATAGAGAGCACATTCAAAAATCAAAATTCAACATTTTTCACGTAAGTAATTAATTGCTAGTTTTTTCATACTGTATCGTCTGTAGTAGATAAAAAGCGATAATTGCAGATCTAGGTACTGTCAATCCACAATCATCGTTCTGCATAACACGGAAAATGTGTTATTATTTTTTTGTTTAAGCTTTGTGTTGTGTTAGATTTCGTGTAAGAAACGTGTTGTTGTTGGTACTATTATTGCTTAGTGCTAAAGAATACTTACAAAATGCATAGAGTCTAGAGAAATAGGAACACTTTAAGAACTTAACATTTTACACGTAAGTTTATTACCATAGTTTTACGTACGGAAGTTTTCATGCATCGTCTGTAATTTCGATAGAAAGCCTGACTCCTGAGATTGCGGAAGACGGTGCATCCGCATATCACACAAAATCGGTTTTGTTCCTTACGAATAACTTTTTAACTAATCGATAAATAAGTTGTTACTCATGCTCAGAAAGTTACTTACAGTTTTGTACATGAGTTAGGATTAAAGTTTTAACCCATTAAGGCCCATACGAGTACCGGTGATCGAGACAACTCTAGAATACAATAGCATTTCCAAGAATCCGCGATCGAAGGATTAAATTAGCCTAGGTAAGAGATCATAGGTCAAAGTTCTGAGTTACTTGAGAGAGTTGAATGTCATGGTTCTTGATAGGTTGGAAAGAGCATAAGGTTAAAAACTGCCGCGACCGTACAGTATGGTCGCTTACGACCTTATGTTATTAAGCGCGCTACATTTGATATCAACGACTCGCGTCTTTTACATTACGTATCGGGATAAAAAAAAATAAAAGTAAAAAAAATATTTTAAATATTTTTTGTAAATGGTTTATCGTTTTGTCTAAAGGTTATTTATTATAAAAAATATATAAAAAAAAATAAAAAAATAAAAAAAAAATACATTTTTGTAATCAGAAAATGTAGTATAATAATACCCCAAAGTTATCGGAAGTGGTCTTTTTACACCCTGTATATTGTTTGTATTATGTCCCATATTGGGCCTTACTTCTGATATTCCTCTAATATATAATATTCTTCACCAGTCTTAAACTTGTGTACCAGCTATACAATTTCAAATCTATAATTAAGCTATTGCCTATTGCATAGCTTTTATCGTGGGCTTTGAGCGCGGCTACCGAATCAAGAAATTTCCTAACGAAAAAACCTAACACCCCCCCACTCCGATCGGCATAGGTCGGCACCTTTGCCGGTCGGAGTGGGGGGTGTTAGGTTTTTTCGTTACGGAATTTCTTGATTCGATCGCCGCGCTCAAAGCCCACGATAAAAGCTATGCAATAGCTTAAAAATATGATCCGATGAGTTTCGGGTCCGATGATTGGTCGGTGTGTCATTGCCAGACTTCAGCACGGTGATTGTGCACGTGTATTGTGTGTTTGTGTACACGTATGCGAATTATAATTACATAATTTGAAAAAATGGTTTATAGCGGCATTCTCCGAGTGCCACACGAATTATTTTTATGTACGCACGATAAGGTATCTCGACTATAAAAAGTGAACGACGTACATTGAGGTAGCTGGCATGTAACCAAATTAAGACTGCTTAGGAATCGAGGTTAAGTGTTACTTTATGACGTCATAATATTATTATGTGATAAAACTTTTCGGCGATTCGGCTATCGATAGGGGCAGATAAATGGGCTTTTTAAACGACAGCACTAGAAAGAGATCTAGTCTTAAGATTATACAAGACGACCCGGTGAACTTTGTATCATTTAATATTATACTCCTTACATAACCTTCCTTCGACTTTTTTGAATAATTCAAGACTAAAATTAGCCGAATTGGTTCAGGATTCTTGAGTTTTAGCGAGACGAACACAATTTAAACAGTAATTTTTATTATTTATAATTATTTATAATGTGTGTCTACTGTGTTGATTATTATTTTTTGTAGAGATGAGAGAGAATGAAATTTAGCAACTTCCTATGTTCCTGTTTCTTATTAAGAATCCCGATATTTTTAAGTTGTACGTCCAACGTACGTACGTCGTAGGTCCATATGGGTAGAGCCCGTAGAAGCAGGTAATATTAAGAAATCTTCTAACCAAACTTTGGTATTTTTAGAAGACTTCCGGTCGGCAACGCACTTGCAACTCTTCTGATGTTGCGAATGTGCATGGGCGACAGAAGTTCGTTCGCAAAAAAAACGTTCAATCAATGGTCGCTATTATTCTCTGGCTAAGGGCCAACCCACACCTACCACAGCCACACCACAACCACACCAGGTGGTGCTTTGTAAATGAACTTTACTATTTACACGTACCACATTTTGCAGTCGTTGTTGACCACTTGTGTGATACCAACCACATCGCAACCACAACGTTGCGTTGATGCAATGACGTCGACATTTTGTCGGTACCACACCGCAACTACAAAAAACCGCAGCGATACCATTGACACGTAACCACTGCTTGACGGTATTTTGTGGTTGTGGTACGTGTGGGTTGGTCCGGGTTACGGCGCGCCGTAATGCGTAACCCTAGGCTACGGTGTAGAAAAGCTACGACGTAGACGTGCTACGCTATATTCGTAGCAAGAGGATTTTAAAACTAGACATCTACGCTGTTTTTGTAGCAAACATTTAAATGACACAGGCTTATTGTAATTTGTATGTGAATTGATTATTGACTTTTAAATTACTATTTTAACTTAATTATGTGATTGAGTACTTTCGAAATAATGTCTTAAATTCAATTTTACATAAATTAATATTTTTGCATGCCTAAAACTATAGGTAGAAAGAGTGAACCAAGTTTAATAATTCGAAACAACTTTTTTTGTACCTCTTTCTGCAAAATAAATTATTATTATTATTAAATAGTTAATAGACATAATCAGTGGAAAACACTATTTTGGGTAAAATAGTTCGTTAGACTTCTTTCTCGACAGAGCCAGAAGGATAATGCTTTGCAACAAAAACAAAAGGCCAAATTAAATTGTTCAGAGTCTAAAGCGTTCTTAAATTTTGATATACGAACAGAGAAGTATACCTTTACATTTGTAAAGCACGTCTTCAGTGTAGTGTAAAATTACTTTCCGTGTTCCTAAATTTTACCTAGTTACCAAAAGTTACCTAGAGTCACTTTGGGAATTCCCATCTCTGAGAAATAAATATTATAAGCTTTGTCCACATTGTGCCTTTTTTTGTTCAACAAGGGCACAACAAGGGCATGCCTTATAGTTCTGTCAGGCTGTCAACAGCGAACGTGTGGCATGCCCGTGACGCGCGTCAAAATCCACCCGCGTTGAAAGAAAAGTGTCATAGCGCGCGCTACGATTTCATCAGCTTTGTCCACATTGTGCCTTTTTCTATTCATCAAGGGCATGCCTTATAGCGCTGTTAACGTCAAACATGAGGCATGCCCGTAACGCGCGTTGAAATCGTAGCGCGCGCTATGACACTTTTCTTTCAACGCGGGTGGATTTTGACGCGCGTCACGGGCATGCCACACGTTCACTGTTGACAGCGCTATAAGGCATGCCCTTTTTGAACAGAAAAAAGGCACAATGTGGACAAAGCTACACAGCGACATGTACTATCAGAGAAGTTGATTCCTATGCAGATGGGGGACCTACGTAGTTTGGCCGCATTACGTCAAACCCAGCCGACAGATCACAATAATTTACATTGAATTGACATGACCAAATGACGTTTGTCTCTCAAATGCATAGGAATCAATTTCCTCGATGGTACAATGAGTTTGCCGAGTAAAATGTTAAGTATAGTTTTCACAAAGCCAGTAATGGCTGCCAATAAGCCTGGCAGCCAGTATTGGCTTGGTATATGTCGCATGTGAACAGTTTGGACGCACCCGGGACTACCCACTAAAACCCCAACGGTGTTCCTGCTCCTGAAGATGGGACTACGGGAAACGCGTGATACACGACCGCAGCCCCACCACCTCTGCCTTTTCAGGCTCACTCGTGGACAACATTCCACATTACTCCGCGACGATGCGCTGGAACACCTAGCGCATCGTGGCCTACCCGGGACTCGTTGTCATGGGCGCCGGCAGCCCCATACCGACGCCCCGAGATCCCTGCTAAGGCGGGATGTCGTGCCCATGTCTGGCCCTTGGTCTCCGCCTCGGCCTTCTCCGAGGATCGAGCGCCACCGCCTCTCGCCTACGCTCCGCCTCCTCTTTCGACGACATTACCACTTCGGCGAATGTCTCGACTGCCCTCCAAGAGTGTTGGCTGTCCAGCATCGCACGAACGATGGCCGGCAGCGTGATGTCGGGTCCAATAGTGGCCTGTAGGGCCGCTCTTTGTCTGCTCCAAGCGGGACAGACGAGCAACGTGTGCTGCGCCGTATCCCGGTCGTCACTGCAATGATGGCAAGCAGTGTTTTGCTCGCGTCTGGCCATGTCGCACAGATACTGACCGAAGCAGCCATGCCCGGTCAGTACCTGTGTGAGACGGTACGACAACGCACCGCTGTTTCTGTCCACCCATTCCCTCAGTACGGGACGCATTGCGTTCAGCAGTTCGACGCTGACTAGGGACTCGTTTAGACGACCGAGCCAAAGGTCTAAATCCCGGTCCCGTGCTGCTGTTCTCCATCGCCGTATCTGGTCTGGCGATGGGATCCGTCCTTCCCCACGTTCCTCCTGGCATAGCCAAAATATTTCGGCCAGTGACTCGGCTTCAATGTCCCACGGGATACTGCCGGCAAGAACACACGCGGCATTTTTAGAGATGGTGCGGTATCCCCTTATTGCCCTTATAGCCATCGTCCGTTGTAACCCAGTCAGGATATTCCTGGTCCTGATCATCAGTCGCTCGGCCCATATCGGCGCACCGTACATGCACATGGAGCGGATTACTCCCATGTACAGGCGCCGACATCCCAAACTGGGTCCCCCCAGATTCGGGAGAAGACCCGCCAGTCCGCCGGCGGCCTTGGAGACTTTTGCCGTTAAACGGCGGAAGTGCTCTTTAAAATTCCACCGGCTATCCAGCACTAGACCCAGGTAGGTCATGGACTGACTGACCTCAATCCTTGTACCGCCTACCATAACGGCAGCTCCCGTCGGTGGCGCGTTTCGTGGGCCATGAAAACAGATCGCCTCGGATTTCTCCAATGCAACCTCCAGGCCCAGAGCGCGGATGCGGCGCACCACCTCGGCAACCGCAGCTGTCGCAAGAATTATGACCTCGCGATAAGTTTTCCCGCGACAAATAACTAGTGTGTCATCGGCATAACACAGCAGCACTACTCCTTGCAGGTTGGTAACGCGTAACACCCAGTCGTATCCGATGTTCCACAGGTGGGGGCCTAAGGCAGACCCCTGTGGAACACCACACACAACTGCCATTCTTTTCCAGCCTTCTTTTGTTGGGTACTCTATGTATCGCACCGAAAAGTAATTTCCAAGAATCCTTCTCAGGTACTTGGGCACCTTATGATACCGGAGCCCTTCCTTTATCGTTGCCCAGGGCAAGGAGTTGAAGGCATTAGAAATATCCAGGGATATTGCCAAAACTACCTCACCCCGGGCGGTTCCTTCCCTTACGTTGGTCCGCAATTGATCTACTGCCCCGATGGTGGATCGTCCCATCCGAAAGCCAAACTGATTGGCGTTGAGGTTCGGGCCAGCACGATGAAGGTGCTCGGTGAGGCGCGCAACGAGCACTCTCTCGAGTATTTTGCACCCCTCATCGAGCAGAACGATCGGGCGGTACGCCGAAGGCTGAGTCTCTGGTCTGCCCTTTTTACGGAGCAGGACCAGCTTGCCGCGCTTCCAGCAACTCGGAAATCGGCATTGCGACAGACAGATGTTGAGTACGGTGAGTACCCGCTCCCCCATCTCTTCCAAGGCGAGCACCCACACGCGGCTCGGTATGCCGTCTAGGCCCGGGGCTGCGTTCTTCTGTCGCATCTTTGCCACTGCAGCTGCAAGTTCCGCCGATGTTATGGGCGGAATTTCTCCGTCTGTCTCATCGTCGGAATCATTTGGTGGCGCCATCGTCGGCGGAGTCCAGTTAGCCCTAGGAGGGAAAAGGGCGGAGAGGACAGCCTCCCTTAGCTGTGGATCCAGGCTCTCGGTGAGAGGTGGGGCGGCCGGACGAAGCTTTTGCCTCATATATTTATAGGGACGACCCCACGGATCCTGATCGAGAGTCTCCAGCCACTCTGTCCAGGCTTCGTTTTTGGCTCGCCGGATACTACTTTTAAGGGTAGAACGAAGCGTCCTGTAGGACTCATAGGCAGCCTCCTCCGCTTCAGCATTCCGGTTCCTCCGTCTTCGTAGCCGGGTAAAGCGACGGTGTGCCGCCACGCATTCGGCACGGAGTTGCTGTATCTCCGGTCGCCACCAGTACGCGTTGCGTCGACGTTGTGTCGGTCTGGCTCGGGGCATAGCTGCATCGCAGATTTGCGTCATTGCTTCAGTCAGCCACCGCGCAGCCGCTTCCGCGTCCATGTCTGGAGGCATAGGCACCCAAGACTGCACGATGGCGGCTTCCTTCAGGACGTCTTTATCAAGACGTTGCAAGGACCACCGGGGGCCGCCATGATGCAAAGATTGGCGACCTCTTCTATCTGAGGCGTTGTCGATGTTAAACCTTATATACCGGTGATCCGACAATGTCTCCGCGTTTTCAATGACATGCCATCTGTTTACCCGGCGAGCTATGCTGGACGTAGCCAAAGTGATATCGACAATGGACTCCCCATTATGTCGTACGCATGTGCTCACATTGCCGCGGTTGAGCACGACAAGTCCGATTGCGTTCGCCCAATCGGCGAGCACTCGGCCTCTGGCATTCGTCACCGTAGAACCCCATAACTGAGACTTGGCATTAAAATCCCCAGCGACGACAACCGGTTGGGATTGTTCGCATATAAGAGCGGAGAGTCTCGTCAAAAGTGCCTCGAAATCTCTCAATGGTCTGTTCGGCGAGAAATAGACGCCTACGACTGTAAGAGTCCCGACATTGACCGCAACGAAGCCTTGACCCTGGGTGGAGCCGTTTGTCACTATTCTAGGCCCGGTGACTACCGCTACGGAAGAGTCTACGTCGCTTGTCCAATCCGTACGATTTGGGATGCGGTATGGTTCAGCCACTACTGCAATGTCTATGGACCACTGCGCCATTGAGTGGACGAAAAGATCCTGCGCATTGGCGCAGTGATTCAGATTACATTGTAGAAATTTTTTAGCCATTATTAGTAGTGTCCATCAAATTAGCCTGCTCTGATTCAGGGACCGCAGCCGGATTTGTCGTAGCTGGTTTCCGAATTGTCTTGCTCTTTTCAGAGCTTGCCTTATTTTTAGGAGCCGGTCTATCGCAAGTCTTGCTACCCACGCGATGGTCGGCTGGTCTGCCCTTAGATTCGCAGAGAGCGCAGTGGGCTGCGTTCTCGCATTTTACCGATACGTGACCCGGTTGTCCGCAGCGGAAGCAGAGTCCGCTGCGATCAATGTCACATGTGCACTTGGCCTTTGCGTGACCTGCCTCTTGGCACTTGTAGCACCGCATTTGCCGCGATGGCAGCAGTGTTACTTGCGCTACTACCCAGCCCACATACAGCTTATATTGCGGACTCGAGACAATCTTGGCGGCCTCTACTGGGCATCTCACCCAGACCGTGCCCAGACCGCGTCTGTCTCTGCGTAGCACCCCTGTTTTAACTGCCTCTACAGGACAATTGGCAGCCCTCGCGATCGCCTCGCTAACCTCGATAGACGTGATTGTATCGTCAAGGCCTGACACTCGTAGCTCGGCACACTTTTGGGGTCTAGAGATTTTTACTTTCTCTTCCCCCAAAATCTCCTTTAGTTTGCCGGCCAGGGCGTCAGCCTTTTTACTGTACGCGTCACCAGAAACCTCGAAAATTCGAGCTCCAGTTACAGCGACCCTGAATCTCATATCCGAGATCTCAAGCGCCCTTAGATCCATGCGCTTTCTCGCCTCACTAAGAACTTCCTCATATGAAGCTCCGCTCTTCTCAGCCTCTGGCTGAAGGGTTACGACCACAGCCGCAGACTTAGGAGCGCGCAGTTTCTTAACCTTCCTTTTCTTCCTCCGTTTCTTCGGTGCTAAGGAACTTCTCTTATCTATCTCCTGTTCTTTTCCCTGTCTTCTCCTGTTTCTTTTAACCACCTCTGACCACTCTGCAGTGGGAGGTAGTATAGGTGCTGCTTCTGACTCGGTGACGTCGATACGTGCACTCGCCGCCTCTCTAGCAGCCGCAGTCATCCGGACCTTCTTTTGTTTTTTCGGCGCTGGGTTCGTCGGCGGCATCAGTGATGTGACTGACGGGGCCGGCGTACCATTCTTCTTCGATCGTGTCGACATTCCAGGTGTTGTTGCAGCTGTCGAACCATCCTGAATCCTATCTGAGGCGAGAGGGGGGCGCAGGCGCGGCTCCGGAAGAAGCCGTGCTTCTAGTCCTTCAATCCGTGCGTCCAATCTGGCGCTGGTCACGGAGACCGCTTCGCGTACGGCACGCTGCAGCAGTTCCTCTACATCTAGCTCCCTGGGAGCTGTCTGTGGCTGAGCATCCACCATCTTTCGCTTGACGGTCTCCAGCTCGCGTTTTATCTCATCCAGTTCTTTAGAGAGGCGCGCGTTTGCGGCCTCTAAAGCCCTCGTTTCAGCCGACGCTGTCCGCTTAAGAAGCGTGAAACACGCCTCTTGTATGGCGCTGGTTGCCTTTTTCAAGGCGGCCACGGACGTCCTCTTAAGGTTCTTAGAACTTTGGACGACGTCTGAGATGTTTCCGAGGCTCTCCGTAATAACAGCGCCCAACTGCGCCGAAGTAACTTCCTCGTCTACTACCATTGCCGAATCCGAGATACCGGAGGACTCCGACAGCCGGCGTGACCGAAGCCGCGGAACCCCTTTCGCTGACTCCAGAATCCCGCTCTCGACCTCCAAGGCTATGATTACTTGATCATTGTGATCATTTTTTGCCTTGGCCAGACCTATGTTATGGCCAGTGGTGGGAGGGCGTCCTCTGCCTCGCTTGGAGACAGGTTTTCGCGTCTCCTTGTCCTTCTCAGGGCTATCTGGATTTCCACGTCTTTTACGTAGAAACCTCTCCCGTTCTTTCACCTTCTCACCATCTCTTTTTAAGCCTTGAGAGGTAGCAGACCCGCTGCCGCTCTCTCCGTCAGTGTCACTTCCAAAAAGAAGCCTACTCGTGAAGACAGAAGTGGACACGGGCGTCGCTACACGTGATCCTCCCTCTCCCTCACTTGCCGTCGCCATAGTTCCATTATCGTCTTGCCTAACGTTGTCCATTGAGCTATTGCCATCGTCGTCGGTTTCCTTCGAACTACTTTTCCTAACCTCCTTCTCCTTCTTCGCATTATGTGGCCCCCCCGTATACGAGGGCCTGACTTCCGCCGCAACGGAAGTGTGGGATTCCCCAGTCGCACTGGGACCCACCCGGGGATTATTTTTCATAAGGCGACCTTCCATCTTGATACCCCATTTTAGGCTGGGTCGACCTTGTGCCCTAATGGCCTGAACTCACCGAGTGACCATGCAGCCTATCACCGGGCACAAAAGCTTAGGCTTCGGGGCCCACGGGCCCATCCATCTCACATGCACACACAGAATTACACACACAAACACGCATACCGGCGTTCAGCCACCCCTCCCGTGTCACCGCGAAAATGCTCACGGTGGCACGGGGGAGGTGCCCAGGGACACGGCGTGGACGGACCGGTATCGCCCCCTGAACAGTTTGGCCTGGCTTGAAAAAAATGTTCACACGCGGCATATATCAAGCCAATACTGGCTGCCAGTCTTATTGGCAGCCAGTACTGGCTCTGTGAAAACTATACTTTATAGCTAACTGTGTAACATCCTAAATAAAATAAAACATATTAGTGCAATATTCGAATAAAAATTAATAGAAGCCTTTTCGTCCATTTTATTATCTTTGGCCATTGAAAAGCAGCTATAAAAAAATAATGTTGTAGTCATCGATGTCAGAAATGTCAATTCGTGTTATTTTAGATGCAATCAGATCACCGATGCAATATTTATGAAAATAATTTTGAGAAGCATTGCATTAACAAAGAAGAATTTAAAGAAGATTTGAATTATGGAGTCAGGTAATTCTCTTAATTTGGAACAAGATTTTTATAATGGACTCAGGTACTAGCGACTCCATATACATTATTCTGTCTCATGAATCCCGAGAAACCATGTGTCCATGAAACCATGAGATGACCATGAGTCCCAAAAAGGCCATAGGATAGTTCTAAAGATTTAACTTGGTCGGACTGGATCAAACGTGGATCGAAGCTGTATTGTAGTTGTATGAATGTTGTAGAATCAGGCTACTAATATACAAACGCCACATTGCCAATCAACGTTTGAAATGACTTTCCGTTGGCTGTATTTAGTCATAAATATTTAATGCAAACTTGTGACGGTTCCTCGCATATTAGAAGTTTATTTTTCTCGTTACAGCTAAAATATTCATGGTTTCCCAAACGTTTCATAAATGTTTTATTGCTGTCGTTAATATTTGCGACTGCAGGTTTTGCATGCAGATGGCAGTGGCCATATTTCTTTTAAAATTTAGTTTCATTAGCCCTGCCTTAATTTGTGATGCACGATTCCCTAAAATGTATTAATGCTGATAAATAAAATTTAAGAATTCTCCTCCAGTCACTTAAATCTGTAATCAGAAGCTTAGGCGTAGCAGAAACATATTCCTCCTTTTGGCTTTCAATATCTTGCTACTGGTTAAATAATATTAAAATTATTTATATATTCTGGCTACAAAATTATTTATAGCCAGAATGGCTACATAATCACGACCTTATATTGTATGGAGCTAGCCAAAATATACCCAATGAAGCTTGTCTTATACGAAAACTATGCGAAATTGAAAAGTGGTCCATATTTGGTGAAATTAAAAACTATATTTACGGCACTTCCCGAACTAAGACTGTTCGGAACTAGACCGAGAGAATTTATGGCCAAATTGGCTCATGAATACTGCATATAGTGCATAACGCTCACAAAATTTCAGTCTATTTTTTGCTAAAATATATACTAGTAGAGAATTTACTAAATAATATTGGAATGGTTGTAGAGAATTAGTTTTAGCATTTCATATAAATTTGATGACGAAAAATTTAACAACTTGACAAAAAGCAACAAAAAATCTCATTTTTCTCTCATAAATTCTACTACATAATAAATTGTTTACAGGTATTCCCAACTTGGAGATCGATGGTATTGATTTATCAAATTACGTTCGAGACCCTAACTCGTATAACCCAATCGTTTACATACATAAAAGAAACCTCAAACGATATATGACTGACGATGGTGATATTATACCAAAAATGCTCGATAAAGGACAGCAATTTGATAGCAATGATGAAAATAATTATACACATAACGTAATTAATGTAATTAATGAAGGTACCCAAGATGTTACTATGAAAAAAACTATAAATTTTGCCAAAACTCTTATACCGATCACAATACCTCCGAAAACGAATGACGATAAAGTATACTATACAATAAAGTCAAGTAAAAAGCCCAGAACTGAAAACAGAGGTTGTAGATGCAATTTAGATAATCTGAATCTTAAGATACAAGAAAGTAATAAAAAAGAAAAGATTAAGAGCAAAACAAATTCGAAAGAAAAACATTACTTAAAGCCTAGCGAAACTATAACACAATCTTCAGAAACAACAGTCCCAAGTTCTGATGATACTCATAATCAGACTTTGAGTGAATTATCTGAATTCTCTGAGAACAAACTAAGAGAATCAGCAAATAAAAGTAAGCAAGATACTAAATTTATTCCGTCGCAATCCTTTCAAGCTTTAGCTGAAGAAAACCAAGACGTCGAAAATATAAAAATACAAATTATGAATGATAAAGAAAGGCAAACTTTGTATGAAAGCATTTGCATTCCTCTTGTTAATGCAGTAAAAGATAGCATATCAGCTGATGAGCTTAATAAAGGTTTGGTTGCTGTGCAGAATAAATTTGATAAGTTTTCAGATAAATTAGATGACGTAATAGAGAGGATAAATAGAATTGAAGAAAAATTAAATAACACTACAGTAACTAACAAAATGATGGTAGACAACCAAGCAAATATGTCTGTTAAAGAAGAAAATACTAAAGAAAGAGATGACTCAAAAGAAACAGATTGCAGGAGTATCAAAGAATCTAAAAAAGGCAAGAAAAGACAGAACAGGAATGATTTATCAATTCAAGATCTGGACGAGGATGACGAAGGGAGAGGAGAGAGAGTTCCAGAAAGTTTGAATGCGTCTTCATTTGTGGGAATAGCACCGACTCCAGTACACAGATTACCAGCGAGGTTCTGTTGGACTGACACTAAGCTTAATTGATGTCTGTTGCCTTAGCACAATTTACATCACAGTTTCCTTAACGTTATCAAACATAAATTGTGAAGGCCCTGATATTTTATTAAACAAAAAAATTACATCATAGTATTCTTTGATGAATACTATGATGTAGTATTCTTTGAAGCTTTGATTCGTAATATAATTATCATGGGACAATGATCACTATTCGTTAAAGATATAAAAAACTTTTCTATGCTCTTCTAAAGACAGTATTTTCAGTTAGTTTCATATTTGAAAATAAATCTTAATTTTAGTTGCTTTGTTAAAGTTTCTTAATTTTGTTATTTTATTTTCGTTTATATCGGAATGAATAATTAAGTTTGAATAGATTCATTTACCTATGTAAATTCTCCTTTATGCATAGGTACTACTAATAGTATGTCTATTGATTAACCGACTTTCAAAAAGGAGCAGGTTATCCTAAGATAACCTGCTCCTTTTTGAAAGTCGGTTAATCAATAGACATATTGCGGACCCACGTAATTTAGTCTGGTCATGATTTTTATGAACCAATTTCTTTGATGGTAACTAAGCACATCCCTTAAAAGCACTATATTAGACTGAACTATGTACTTAATATGCTAATACGAAACTTAGAGCAGCTTTAAGAGGCTTACCCAGAATGCACCAGCTCTTAGATTTATTTATTAGATACAGCTTGAAATTGGATGCGTTTAGCTTAAATTGTTGTTTGAATTTTGTTACCTGTTATAAAGTCTTAAGGTGAACACAGGTCTATAATAGGTAGGGATGCCAGATTGCATAGAACTTCACAATATTTTGAAGTAATTTGAACGTGGTGACTGCGCCTGGGTCTGCGTTTACCTTTACACTAAAGAGTTACATATTTAAAAAGATACGCAGAAATATAATTTGCAATAATTCATAACAATATAAACTAGTATTATAATAATATGTAAGTATGTCTTTTTACCTGAGGTACCAATGAACCTGTTCACGCCCAAACAACTGAACCGATTTTAATTATATTAGATATGAAAAATCCGTGTCCCGGAATGAACATATTCGGATAGTTCATATCCCTGAAAAATGTACTGTACATTTACCTACATTACCCTAGAACATTTTTTTGTGATTACTAACAAGCTAACCAAGTTTTGTTGATTACAGAACCCTGAAACGGAACCCTAACCAGCTGATTTTTTGTATATTGGTAGGTTAATAGTTATATTTAAATTTAAGAGTAACCTTGTCCTACAAATAAAACAATCCATATTTTAGCACCATCAAGTCGAAGTATGAAATCCTTTCTATCTCTGTTACATTAAAATAAAAATGTTGTTCGTCTCATCAAAATGCTACTCACAAAAAATTTGCTTGTTAGTAATCACAAAAAAAAATTGTTGTAGGGCTCCCGTATTTAATATTTCGTCCAAAGTTTAATGATTTCGTATATATCTGGCTGGTATGTTGTATATTATGCAAATGAGATCGAATACTGTCGGCCGTCGGGGCTGTGTCGTGTCTTATAGTTGTTTGGTCTATTCTGAATATATATTTATGCTGATATCGAGAAACCCCTAATATACAAACAAAATATTACATGGAAAGTAAAACGATATAAGAACCGAGCAATATTCGATTTTTCCTCAGATTCTTTTTATTTCTTAGAATTATTGTCTTTCTGTACTAATTATTGTCTTTCTATACACCGCAGCTAGAAAATGTTTAGTAACGTTAGGAAATATTTGTTTGCAAACATTTAATCACAATTACTTATGTTAAAAAAAATAAAAATGTTTTCATGTTAGAAAATGTTAAGTACTTAAACGTAAGTAAACAAAACAAAATAAAACATAATATTGTGTTACCTTTTATTCGTAAACCTAAATAAAGGACGAGGGGGTATACGGTGAGCCAATACCAGATTTAAATTGTTATAAAATGTTAGTAAACATTAGTAAACCTTTAGTATTAGTGTAGGAGCACTTATAACATGTAACAGTTCCTAACAAAATGTAACAATTGACAGCATATTTTGTTAGTAAATGTTTTTATGTTAGAAAATGTTTACAAACATTTTCTAACGGCGGTGTGGGAGCACCATTAAAGTTTTTATCAGCACAGAGGTCTGTTACACCGCGCCGGGACGCTGCTCGACGTGCTACGACATTTTTGACATAGCGATTAAAAATTGAACAGAAGATCGAGCTGTTCCACGCTACACTCATGAACGGAGAGTTTAATTAATTTTCATGTAAGAAGGCAAGCGTAATTTCGTAGAACATAATATTTAAGGCCGTGTTCCACCTGCAAGACAACTGTCGCGAGAATTGTCTGACAGTCTGTCTGACAGCAGCTTGCAAGTGTAAGTCCCGTAGCAAGTGCTATCGCGACAATTTGTCAAGCGCTTCCTGCGAGTAGTTGCGAATATGTCTAAACACGTCTGCATGGACTCGCGACAGATCTCGCTGCTATATCTCGCAGCAAGTTATACGGCTATTACGGCTTGTGTTTTTGCTTAAAATAAAGATATAGTTCCTATCGCGACATTCGTAAGCTCTCGTGTGTGAATACCTCCGCGATAGATTGCGATAGTACTATCCGCGAGCTTCTCGCAAGATATTTATTGCAGCAATAAATTGCAGGAATTAGTACGAAATGTAAACAATATTGCAAGAAACTCACGCAAGACTTCCGCGAGTTTGCTTGCAGGTGGAAACACGGCCTTATACTTTATAGCCATAAGATTAGGCTGGAACGCGTGATTTGGCGGCGACGCCGTGAGATCACAAGCAAATGTATGTAGCGATTTATATAAATGGCAGCGCGGTTGCTTTGTCATTTACATGCATATTTTGATTATCATCTCGCGGTGTAACCTCCAAGCCAGCTCCAAGCCGTGTGTTCGGGCGGACACATAATTTTTTTTTTTTTAAAATAAATCCACACTTAGCCATAAATTCAAAATTCAACTTTTTTTTGTTTGCAACCAAGTACATAATATATAAATTAACATACATTGACGAAATACACAACTTATGCCTTGTTCGGGCGTTTGCGAAACAATTACAAAATTATAATTTTAATTATTATTATTCAAGTAAGTATATTCTTTTTTATGGTATTCTTTTAAAGTATCTTGTACATGGTATTGTCACAGTGGTATTATATTATCATTAAATATTAATAATATCTACTTACTTAATATATTTTATGAACTTAACTTAGATACTCAAATCAATAGTAAAATATTCTTCTATCATTAGAATTCTACTCATGTAGAAGCAATGTTTTATTACATATGTGTTTAGTTTTCTTTAAACGAGGGTAATTTATTTTCTTTTTTTAGGAAATCTGGTAATTTATTGTAAATTTTGACAAACATATAATAGGGACTTTCGTTAAGCATTTTTATTCTAGAGTAGGATAGGTGTAATACTACCTTATCGTAACGTCAAAGACACGTTAAATTATAAAACTCGAAATTAATCACACCCAGAGTGACTTGCTATCTGTAAATTTGGCCATCAATCTTCTTGAAGGTTGCCGCTACTGGAGGGAAGATTAAAACCGAACTTAAGTACACATTTTGTAATTAAAGTATGTAGCTGATTCAAAAGTTTGCTGTAGAAGGAATTCAGGGCGTAACACAATTTGTAGTACTTGCATAGTTATTGAATCAGTTTAAACAAGTATATTGTTACTATTTAGATTATAACTAGCTGACTCGGCAACGTTGTTTTGCCGTATAAATTATCAATATAAAAATTAGATAAAAACCTATTCTCTGGCCAAACGAATGTACGTATACAAAATTTCATTAAAATCTCTTGAGCCGAGAAGTTCGTGCACAAACACTTGCACTGTGACACCAGTATTTCATATTGATAGAATTTTACTACAAACTTCTAGTCCCCGTTTTACCTCCTTAAGGCCCATTTGCACAGATCTGGGTTAAAGTTAACCCCGGATCAAACGTTATCTCTTTCGTAAAATATATAAAGGATGTAAGAGATAACACACTATTAAATCCGGTATTAACTTTAACCTGGATCTGCGCAAGCGGACCTTGGCATTTTTTGCAAACAACTATACTAATATGTTATAACAAAAAAAAAAAAAACGGAACCCTTTCCGGTATCGAGTGTGTAATATCGCAAGAACATTTGTTGTTTCCTTCAATGGGTTGTTATTTCCCTTATCCCTCGGAGACCCCGGTGTAACCCTTGATAAAGAGGCCCCACGCCGAATAATTTAAGGGTTTTGCTGTTTTTCGCCCTTCGTATTCAAGTATTGAAGCATTGATAAGAATATTTTATTACCGCCATCTTGTGAACGAAAAAATATAAGATAATATTATTGGAATGGTAATGCAGAAGCAAATATTATATCGAAATGGAATCGTATAATCGAAACTAATTTTTAGCACTTTCGTAAATCTAAAATCTACGAAGATTACCATAATGTTTTGAATTGGTTATACTGTAAGAGTTAACAACAACATATTTGTAGCGACAGAAATTTTAAAAACATTGTTTTAACCGAAACTTTAATTTAATAAAATGTTACTTTTAATGACCTAGGTCCTAGAGTAATTTTATTAATTCCTGTCCTAGACTATAGCCTATAGGTTTCATTTTGATCTAGGCCACTACAATGCAGAGGCGGCAAGGGTCACTAGATTAATGTCAGTAGAAAATGAAACCTATAGTCCAGGGGTCACCAAATGGCGGACCGCGATCCGCATCCGGACCGCCGCGCCGGCTGACCCATTGTGTGCGGACCAAGCATTTTCGAACATTTCGATCTCGACTTACAACTGAAACATCTCCAGAACCAGCTTGCAGCAATTTCACTCCAAAAATCATTCAAAGAGATTATTAAGAGTCCGTATTACGAAATTTGCCGATTTCGCTGATTTAACAGACGTGATTTAACAGTTAAAATACAGTATTTCTATAAGTTTTTATGCACAACATGTAAGATCATTTCAATTATAATCTAATGTTGGAGCTAGTTTTTTTTAAAAAGTATTTTTAAATAATCCAACTCAAACCCGCGACAGTTTTGTGATTTTTGCTGTAAAAGGTTTAGAATATCACCTGTTTATGGATTGTATTGACGTCTTAACGGTATGAAAAAAATACAATGTACTGTTGAGAAAGTCGTCTATACAATGTTGGAATTACTTTTTACCACTTTAATATGAAATAGTTGAGTAAAAAAATATGTAACTCGGCAAAATTTTAGACAAAATGGGCAAAGAATTGCTGTTAATTTCGGCAACTTGGAGCTGTAATTCATAAAAAGGAAACGACAGAAATAATCTACAGATAAAATTCTATCCAATTCGAGAAAAAAGAAAAAAAAACAAATTGTGCCAAAAAACACGATTCAAAACAACCTAAATCTCACATTGTATTACTCGCCGCAAGGCTCGAGTCGGCAGTCCGCGCTTAAATATATTTTTAAATCTAATAATAGACTAGGACCAATAATTTTTGAAACAAAAAAAAATTACAGTAGGATGAAACCCATTAGAAAAGGAGGAGAATATTATAAAAATTAAGGAAAAAATAATTTACGGGCGATCTGAGTTAGGGAAAAGTGGGAGGTTTTAAGGGGGAAAAACGGTTTATCTCGATTTCTGGCAAAACTATTATCCCTATGAAAAAAAGTCAAATGGAAAAGTTATAGGTAAAAAAAAAGATCTAAAACTATTGTATTTACACTTTTTTTCCATAACCTCAAAATTTATGTGAAAATTTCAAAAAACTATGTTTTTGGTTTTTTATTTATATCTTTTACAAAATTTTTTTTTCGCGAAATTTGGTGATAATTTACATTTTTAAGTCCCAAATACGCTGTCATTTATTTGATTAGAAATATTTGTTTTTTAAAATTAAAATACCCTAATTTTCAATGGGAAATTCGACCGTCAAAATATCAGCTTTTTAAAAAAAAATGTAATGCACTCGATTCGTTGAAATCTCTACTTTCCGATGATGAAAACAAACATATTACACAATAGTAAATCTTCTCAGAAAATGCAAAAAATCGAAAAAAACTCAAATTTGAAAATTCTTTATTAATCATTATGAATAATTTTATTTAAAAATGTGATTGCTGCAATTCCTTTTAATTTAAAAGTTGATTTATTTAATTATAATTACATTTCTGTCATAGAAAATCTCAATAAATATAAATATAAATGTAAATCTATACTCATAAAATAACATGTCTTGACTGACTGACTGATTCATCATCGCTGAGCAAAAACTGTTAAAGTTACAGCCACAAAATCTGGTGAGTAGGGTTGTTTTATTAAGTAGACACCCACTAAAGAAGGAAATTCGGAAATTTTAACCCGAAGGGGGTAAAATAGGGGTTGACAGTTTGAATGAAAATCAGTCATTTCTTTTTTTTTTTATTAAATAAGGGGGCAAACGAGCAAACGGGTCACCTGATGGTAAGCAACTACCGTCGCCCATGGACACTCGCAACATCAGAAGAGCTGCAGGTGCGTTGCCGGCCTTTTAAGAGGGAATACGCTCTTTTCTTGAAGGTTTGCAGGTCATATAGGTCCGGAAATACTGCTGGTGACAGTTCGTTCCAGAGTTTTACAGTGCGCGGCAGAAAGTTACGCGAAAAACGCACTGTGGAAGACTGCCACTCATCAAGGTGATGAGGATGGTATGTTTTTCGCGTGGGACGATGGCGAAAAGTTGCAGGTGGTATGATTCCGAACAATTCCTCAGAGCACTCCCCGTGATACAACCGATAGAGGATGTAGAGTGAAGCTACATCTCGGCGTAATTCCAAGGGGTCCAAGCTGTTTGAAACACTGTGGCAGTCAACAATTCGAGCGGCCCTTCGTTGGATACGATCCAGAGGGAGCAGTTGGTATTTTGGCGCCCCTGCCCAAAGATGAGAACAATATTCCATATGAGGCCGAACCTGCGCCTTGTAGAGTTGTAGGCGTTGGTCCGGACTGAAGTACTGTCTCGCTCTGTTAAGAACACCAAACTTCTTCGAGGCTAGTTTGGCCTTACCCTCTAGATGATATCGGAACTGGACTTCGCTCGATATGTTGACGCCAAGTATCTCAATGCTAGGGGAGATGGTTAAAGATGTGCCCTCGAAACGAGGATATACGACCATTGGTGACTTTTTAGTGGTGAACGCGCAGACTTGTGTCTTGGCGGGGTTGAATTGGACCTAGTTACGTCTACCCAATTCAGAGACCTTCTCCAATGAATTCTCCACCTTAGATACAAGTTCGTTTCGACTCACAGTGACAAAAGTTGACCAATCGTGTTATTCTATGGGTAGTTCAAAGACAAAGACATGATGAATACTAACAATGAACTTTAATTTCATAGCTTTAGTCATTGCTGAGAAAATCGGTATCACTACAGCCAGATTATCAAGGCGTCGCCTTAAACCCCAATTTCAGCCCCTTGGGTGTAGAATTTCCAAAAACACTTAAATACGTATCCAACTACTTTTAATCAGCAGCCCAAAAATAAACTTTCATGTTTCTAACTTAAAAAATGATGACTTTCATTTAAATTTTCAACCCCTTGGGGGTAGAATTTCCAGAAACGCTTACGTATCCATAAATTTCTAATCAGTAGCCCAAAAATAAATTTTCATATTTCTAACTTAAGAAATGACTGATTTTCAATTCAAACTGTCAACCCCTATTTCACTCCCTTCAGGTTAAAATTTCCGAAATTCCTTTTTTAGTGGGTGTCTACTTAATAAAACAACCCTACTCACCAAATTTTGTGGCTGTAACTTTAACAGTTTTTGCTCAGCGATGATGAATCAGTCAGTCAGTCAGGACATGTTATTTTATGAGTATAGATTTACATTTATATTTGTATATAATGAGATTTTCTATGACAGAAATGTAATTATAATGAAATAAATCAACTTTTAAATTAAAACAAATTGCAGCAATCACATTTTCAAATAAAATTATTCATAATGATTATTAAAGAATTTTCGAGTTTGAGTTTTTTTCGATTTTTTGCATTTTCTGAGCAGATTTACTATGGTGTAATATATATATTTTTTCATCATCGGAAAGTAGAGATTTCAACGAATAGAGAACATTACAATTTAAAAAAAAAATTGAGATTTTGACGGTCGAATTTTCGATTGAAAATTAGGGTATTTTTTCGATTTAAATTCAAAATAAGGTGAAAAAATAAATATTTCTAATCAAATAAATGACAGCGTATTTGGGACTTGAAAATGTAAGTTATCACCAAATTTCGTGAAAAAATAATAATTTTTGTAAAAGATATAAATAAAAAACCAAAAACATGGTTTTTTGAAATTTTCACATAAATTTTGAGGTTATGGAAAAAAAGTGTAAATATAAAAGTTTTAGATCTTTTTGTTACCTATAACTTTGCCATTTGATTTTTTTTCATAGGACTATTAGTTTAGCCAGAAATCGAGATAAACTGTTTTTCCCCTTTAAAACCTCCCCCCACACTTTTCCCTAACTCAGATCGCCCGTAAATTATTTTTCCCTTAATTTTTATAATATTCTCCTCCTTTTGTAATGGGTTTCATTCTACTGTAAATTTTTTTCACTTTTCATTATTTTTGAAGGTATTGGTCCTGGTCTATAATTAATATATATTTTTTTAAATCTATTAGGGGGAAAAAACCAAATAATATTTCTGTAGCGAACCTTTGCAATTTCATATTCATCGGCAAAATTTCGTATACGGACTCTTAAGTAGCTACAATAATGGTCACATTTCTCATTGATAAATATGATAATACAATAAATAAATACCTTTGTAAATTCCGTAATTACCTTTGTTTAATTTTTGAAGTGAAAACTTCTTTAGCGGCGTTGAGCACTTTTGTGGGATGGGTAAAAACTGTGAAACTCGCGTCAGATTTTTGTGTTGATCGAAAAACCATAGAAAAACCGTAAGACGGTTGGAGAGTAGTGTTTTGTGTCGAACTCGAACTCGAAAACTCAAAAACTCGAAAACTCGAACTCGAAAACTCGAACTCGAACTCGAATTGTAAGGGTTTCGATTAATTAAAAAAAAACGATTTTTTAAAAATCGATTTTCATAAAAAATGGGTTAAAAATTTAATCGATTGTAAGGGTTTCGATTAATTAAAAAAATCGATTTTTTAATAATCGATTTTCATAAAAAATGGGTTAAAAAAATCGGTTGTCTGTAAAGTCCCTTTGTAAATTCCGTAATTACCTTTGTTTAATTTTTGAAGTGAAAACTTCTTAATATATGAAGAATACTTTATTCTTCATATATTAAGTCATACCTTGACACGTAGGAAATAGAGCACAATTTTGAATAGCCGAAATAATACTAATAGCTCACAGATTGTTTATTTATTTTTCATTCAGAGTGTGGTCAATGTATCAACGGTCATAACTAACCAAACTTCTTCATACAAAAGTATTCTCTAAGTCATCGAAATCTATACTAATATTATAAATGCGAAAGTATCTCTGTCTGTGTCTGTCTGTCTGTCTGTATCGCTTATACGCCAAAACTACCGAACCGATTGTAATGAAATTTTGTACACAGATAGTCTTAAGCCTGAGAAAGGACATAGGCTACTTTTTAACTGGAAAAAAGGGTTGTAAGGGGGTGAAAATGCGTAAATTTGTTCAAATTAAGTTAGTTCCAAAAATTCATAATAGATGGCGCCGTGCCGTCTCCTACATCGCGATGACGCTTACCCAAACGTCTATCTATAAGAGGTGGTATCATCTTACAATGGGTTTTCGATTTTTTTGATTGTTATTAATTCTTTTTTACGTTATTGAATAACTGAGTACTTTATCTATGCAGTGAGTAGTGACGTAACCTTAAACCAATCAATGATAAATAATTTATGGGTAGAGTTGTGTAATGGGGGGCTAAATATATAGTCTGTCAAGAAAGTCATGACAGGCGGGAAAATTTTCTAAACGTAATCACGCTTGTAAGGTGTATTTTTTCCTTTGTATTTTCACAGAGAACGCTTATTACATTTTAAATATTGTCACCTTGCACATTTTTATCTCGAATTAATAAAGTTATCATATTTTTTATTTAATTTAAACAATTTCCTGCCTGTCATGGCTTTCTTGCCAGACTATACTTTAAAATTTGGCACAAATAAAGTTTAATTTAAAAAAATTAAATAAGTTATGTGCACACTGCACAGTTGTTTTTTAATGTTTTGATTTAAGGGGTACCAGGGCTTTTTTATAAAAGCTTTTGACACCAATTTTGTTGACATCGCGCGCTATAAACTGAAGTCCACGCGGACGAAGTCTAGTACGTAATATAATCGAAACAAATAGCGCGGTCCAGGTGGGCCTTACGGTTGTTGAGAGACTTGAGAGTGTAAATGGAACGCCTCAGAGCTGTCAGCGAGGTAACGCTGCATGAACTGTCATGTTTTTCGGGCGCGCACCCCATATCGAATTATAAGACGTTATCACGTCAAAAAATGCACAACGTTAATAATCAAGTTTTCACTTCTGCCGGCACTCCAGGAGTGCAACCCGTGTTTTTTTTAATGTGTGGACCGCGAAGGTCATTTCATTTCTTATTATGGACCCCGAGCGAAACTAATTGGTGACCCCTGCTATATTCTATTTCGTAAAGTTACATTTTATTTGAATTTTTGTCAGTCACGGTAGCTGGCCGCGAGGATCGGAAAGTCACCTTTACGCTTCACCGTGTGGTTTAATCAAAGGGTTTAACGTTGTTAGTATGACCCTAAGAAAAATTTCAAACTCTGGAGATAAAAGTAATCTAGCCAGATATAAAGATCGCTTGTATTTTCCTACCTTTTAAGTCGTTCCTTGGAATAAAATGCAGTATCCCCTGACACATATTAAATTTCTTTTCCTGCAACCTGCGTGGAATACAAAAGATTCTGTTTTATTTAAAAAAAAAAAGGTAATGTTGGATTAAAACGTGTTTGTGTGCAAAGAATTTTAATGTGGGTTTAGTTCTCTTCCCTCTTTACAAATAAAAATATTTATACAGTGATTAGCAAGGTCTTCTAGTCTCAGTCTGGCATATAGGAAACTAGATGACGCCCGCAACTCCGTTGCGCCAAAATTCATTTATCGCGCGGGAACCGTACATTTTTCCGGGATAAGAAGTATCCTATGTCCTTTCTCGGGACTCAGAGTATCTTCATACCAAATTTCAGCAAAATCGGTTCAGCGGTTTGGGCGTGAAGAGGTAACAGACAGACAGACAGACACACTTTCGCATTTATAATATTAGTATGGACGTGACTCGACAGACAAAGACAGCGGACCTTGATAAGTATCGCTCAATTTACACCGCCGCGGAATGGATTGGAAGCCACATTTTGAAAATGTACATAGCATAATGAACTTTATATCAACAGTATAACACCGAAGAATTCTCGAAAATTCCGCGGAATCCTCAAGAATTATTCGGGGGAAGTGGCGCGACTAAACAATGGGGTGTCATCATGACGTGGGAATTCGCGGGAGTGCTCGAGCATTCCAGCGAATTCCTACGTCATGAGGCGAAACTGACGCTTCCGTTCCGTTCCATTCCGCACCGGTGTAAATTGAGCCTTACACGCTGCGTAAATATCTTTATTAATAAGAGTGTTAGTTACTACATGTGTTAATTTTTCATGCTATTGAATATCGGTTAAGAACAAGCAAGACCATTTCTGTATTTGGAAAGGTTTTATACAAAAAATAAATATATAAAATATTCCTCCTATGACACCGAACCGTAATCGATAAGCTTTATTTCATACTATATTTCCACTTTAAATAAATATACATAACTAGCGACCCGCCCCGGCGTCGCACGGGTATAAAATATATAGCCACTGAAAAAATGATTAAAATCGATAGCCACAGATAAGAAGTAGACCACGTGAAGGACGTGGTCTACTTCTTATCTGTGCCAAATAACATAAAAATTGCTCCAGTAGTTCGCGAGATAAGCCCTTTTAAATTATTTTCCCCGTTTTTTCACATTCTCCCATTAGTCTTAGCGTGATAAAATATAGCCTATAGCCTTCCTCAATAAATGGGCTATCTAACACTGAAAGAATTTTTCAAATCGGACCAGTAGTTCCTGAGATTAGCGCGTTCAAGTTAGCCCTTTCAAATAATTTTCCCCGTTTCTTCCACATTTTCCTCTATTTCTTCGCTCCTATTAGTCTTAGCGTGATAAAATATAGCCTATAGCCTTCCTCGATTAATGGGCTATCTAACACTCAAAGAGTCATCAAAATACGTTGCGTAGTTTTAAAGATTAAAGGGAACAAAGGGACATGAGGGAAAAAAAGCGACTTTGTTTTATAATAAGTATAGATATGCAATCTTTGTCAGCAGTGACTGCAGATTTTGTACATTGGTGACTCAGATACACAAAATAATTATACAGCAGAACCTGTATACTGTATAGTTATCCGTTGTGTCTAGTGAGGAGAATAATTATTATAGTACATTAATGTACAATGTACATGCTTAATTGGTTTGGTTGTACTTAAAAGTATCCTGTAATTACTTATTTATGATTGTTGCAAAATACGTACGTGGAAAATGCTAAGTAACGATTTCTGACTTATGAAAATTTACACGCTTTTAATTTATTTTTGCTTTTTATATAATTTGTGCAATAATGAATTAAAAGCTACACAAATATTTTTTTATATTGCAAAAAATGTTTTTGTTTTAGTAGTTATAGCTAACGCAGGACTGGTGATTCATAAGCGATTTGGGTTTTTCTTACGTAACATGAAATAGATCGTAATCGTTTTATGAGTCCCCCGTCTGACGTTTATTTTGAGGCAATACCGAATTAATGCTATCGCGATAAACATCATAATGAATTGAAATTGTGTGTTCTTTCATTCTCCACAACTTATGGTTTTCGTACCCCATTTATTATACTCTGATCGATAAAACATGCAATCATAATGATTGTTGTTACATACCATTTGATAAAAAAATCTTTATAAAATCCATATTTTATGTTTGTACAATATTATCTTGAACGCAAAAAAGTATATTCTATTCTATTCTATCTTGTTATAAAACTTAGGGCCTGTTTCACCACTTTCTGATAAAGTGTCGAATAGGCTATTCACAACTTTTTTGACAGATTCTCCATACTGAATCTGTCAAGTTAAGTGGTGGATAGCTTATTCGGCACTAATCAGGAAGTGGTGAAACAGGCCCTTAGACTATTTATTAATCTTTGCTACTTAATAATAATATTATTATACGGGTTTTAAGTATATTTAGTGCGAAGCTTAGTTTATCAGCCAAAAACTTAAAAATTTAAAAAGCAAATTATTTTACCAAAGTGGTAAAAGTTACGTCTCATCAGGAAATGGATATGCAGACTTAGACACATACCATTATTTCAAACATGCATTATTAAAATAGTTATACAACCTAGTTTGGATTCATGATAACAAATATTATTACTACTTTGCTTAATACACTTTTCTATTGAGTTCTGAGAGTATTTTGTTTTGTTTTATATATTCTCACAATGTCGTATTGTAAACGAGATGAATATAGTATATTATTACCATATTTATGTGCAATCTGTAGAGTTTTGTATATTGTATAGTGTTTTTAAAGAATAATTTATTATATTAGAGCCGATATAACTTTAAGTTATTAGTAAAAAAATCGGATTTTATTATCTTACCGTTTAATATTTACTAGTGTTTTTAATCACACATTAGACATTTTTGGATTTCTTCATAGTTTGTTAATATTAGTAAGTAACTAAATAAAATTAATATTATAAGAATGTAATCATAATTTAATATATAAAATCAAGCAATAAATAAAATTAAGTGCTAATTTCAAAATTACGCTACGGTGTCATAGGCGGTATTATTTGGTTAGTAAAAAGTAAGCCAAGAAGATAAAAAGAATAGAAATAGAAAGAAGATGCTTAGAACGAGGCGGACACTCACCAGAGTTTGCGCGGCAGACTGGTGCTGAAAACAGGCTTTAGTCAGTTTAGCCAGTAAGGAAGAGAGTAAGCGAATTTGAAGTCTCAGATAGTTGAAATACGATCGAAATTAAAATAGCAGAATATTGCAGAATTTTTACACAATAATTCAAGGTGATAGAGAACAATTATTTCAGGTGAAGAAAAATGATTTAGAAAAAATCTGCAATCTTCTACATGCTTTACAACGAAATAACAAATTTTATTCGGGTTATTTTAAAATGTTTTATAATAAGTCTTACTCATTCTTAACAGATTTTAAGTAAAAAATTATAGTAATTTTAAGTTACATGTCGTATTTACCAATAAGAAAAGTTTTTATTATCTTTGTACACGTGGCAAAAAAAAATTAAAAGTAAAATTTTCATTCAGTGGTAGTATAACGGTGTGAGTGGGGGAAAGGGATATTGTAGGTTGAAAATAAAATTTTGTGAAAATGGAACTCATGCCATCGATCCATATTCTGCCAAAGCCAAATACAAAATTATACTTGACAGAAATTATACGGAAGAACGCGTTTAATACTCTCACATCCATACTTAATATTATAAATGTGAAAGTGTGTCTGTTTGTTACCTTTTCACGCCTAAACTGCTGAACCCATTTTGCTTAAATTTAGTATGGAGATACTTTGAATCCCGGGAAAGGACAGGATATTTTTATTCCAGAAAAATGCGCGGTTCCCGCGCTGTAAGCGAGAGTTGCGGGCGTCATATTATTATTACGATAAGATAGCGGTTTTCATAACCACGTTTTACATCCTTGTAGACTTGTATGTAACTTTATCATTGTTATGGCCAGCTTACATTATTCCAATCCAGTGATACTATCCAGCGCTTAATTACTACTGGAATAATGTAAACGGCAGTGGCGTAACTACAACATCCGGGACCCGTGGCAAATTGATGGGCCCTATCAGTAAAAATCGTCACGTTAATAATAAAACTAGGTATAAAAATTTTCTGACCCCACGGCCTCTTGGGCCGGGGCCCTTTTGGGTCGGGGGCACGTGGCATTTTGCCAGCCCTGCCACCCTATAATTACGCCACTGGTAAACGGGTACTGGAATGAACTGGAGTGCACTGAATTGCATTCCGATTCCCGTTGTATCACTGGATTGGAATAAAG
The DNA here is from genome assembly GCA_963422495.1 of Polyommatus iphigenia. Taxonomy (NCBI): domain Eukaryota; kingdom Metazoa; phylum Arthropoda; class Insecta; order Lepidoptera; family Lycaenidae; genus Polyommatus; species Polyommatus iphigenia. The sequence continues at coordinate 2,502,828 of OY730180.1, forward strand.
TAAACCCGATATTAAGGCTATACACAGGCCGATCATACTAATTGGAAAGAGAGCCTGTTATTAATTGTCCTATGCGGTACGCCATTAATAACTGCCACATACAAAAATATATTGTATGTTACAATATTCGTTACTGGATTAGTTATTTCATTGGTAGATATCGATAACTTATTTTGTCTACTAAATAGTAAAGATCATCCATCTTTACATTGTAAAAATATTAATTAAATAAATTCAAAAATCAAAAAACCCGATTGCAAAACAATTTTAACTAAAAAGACGGAAATAAGACCTAATTCTGCCGGCAGCCGGAGGCGTCTAATCCACGTTTTAATTGATACAACTCTTGCTTACGAGTTTCATGCCAAGATAAATACAAGGCTACATAGAAAAAAATGTAGAAGAAGAAAGTGGACTACATTATTATTTTTAACAAAAAATTAAAAACGACTTCCTGAGTAAAAACAATAATAATTATTATAATGAACAAAAAAGTATGAAATAATTCTTACTCTTAATAGTGCCTTATGCTGAATACTCCGAAACCTCTACTATTTCTGTACACAATCTTCATTATTTTGAAGTCGATACCAGCTAAGAATGGTGAGTTCTTAGACAAAATATTTTTTATTTTAAAGACTGGTACCGACTTCAAAATTATGAAGATTGTGTACAGAAATAGTAGAGGTTTAGGAATATTCTGCATAAGGCACTTTTAAGAGTAAGAATTATTTCATACTTTTTTGTTCATTATAATAATTATTATTGTTTTTACTCTGGAAGTCGGTTTTAATTTTTTGTTAAAAATAATAATTTCACTCTCTTTAGTAATTTAAGTAATTTATAAAGTTTTCTGTAAATACTAATGTGTTCTACTAAGTGACTTTGGAGCCAGGATACACATTTATGATATGAGAACCATAAAGTTAATATACCTAGCGCCCTCTCGGAATAGAGAATCGCATAAGCAACTCCAAGAATATACTCGTATCACTGTATAATTAATAATATACCTAAGCTTGGCGTTAATCAAGCAATGATAAAATTAATGTTCATGCGCCTATCTCTAAAGGCTCTAAAGTTCTGTTCAGTGACTTTCTTTCTATCACAACACTCCTGGAAAGTCATTAGCTCACTATAATTAGAACTACGTTAATATAACTATTTATTTTGTCCCAATAATAATGAGTTTCCTACATACGGACAAACCTCATAATTCATAGATCTCATGATCAAATTGCTAACTTGGTAACCTGATCATCAAGTTTGAATCATTTACTTTGATATAACAATATAACACCAATATAATTTTTGAAATCGTTCGACAAATTAAGAGTTATGATTTAATGATTCATGGTGTGGTGACTGGTGGTAGTGGTGATGGTGATGATGAATGTAACTTGCATAGTAGCATATGCTTTGAGTTCTTAAACCAAAGCCGAAACCCCCAAACTTGTATCTATAAGGAATGGAGTTCTCTTAGCACCTTCGGAACCAAGGTATATCTTAGTGCAAAATTTTGCTTTTTGGTAGCATATGCTTAGGATACTTCTCATAAAATCGAAATCACCATATGTTTCCATATAAATTTTGAGGAGTTCCATCGATCACTCGTGGACCTTGTAATCAGGTCGAAATGATAAAATAATTTTCAAAATAGCTTAACTTTCTACAGAACAATGTTTAAAGACATCCGTGATCCGTTTTGATCTAAAAATACTATGAAAAATACCTACCAATTATAATAGGGTCATAATGTGAAGGTGTATGGTGGAATGGTGGTGATGATTATGATGATGATTGATGTAATTAGCTTAGTAGTATATGCTTTCACTTCTTAAAACAACGCCGAAACCCCCAAACATGTATCTATAAGGAGTAAGGAGTTCTGTTCACCACCTTCGAACCATGGTATATCCTGGTGCAAAATCTTACTTTTTGGTAACATATGCCTGGAATACTTCATATGAAACCAAAAAAACCATATGTTTCCATTTGAATTTTGAGGAGTTCCCTCGATTACTCATGGATCCCATCATCAGGTCACCACTTTTGTGAACATGGTACCAAATTGGAGTGAAATCTAATACAACAAAACAAAAATTTTGAAAATCGGTTTACAAACGGCGGAGTAATCGTTGAACATACATAAAAAAAATCCACAGCCGAACGTATAACCTCCTCGTTTTTGGAAGTCGGTTAAAAATGCAGTCGGAGGCATGTCGCACCAAGCTTAACATATTTATTACGAGTATAACTTGCAATTGTTTCTTCAGCTTTAGTAACGGTGTTTTAGACAGTTTGAGTTATCTTTTATCCGACTGCGTTATGACGGTTAAGTTTTTACTTTTTGGTATCTTTTACAAAAATTTTACAAGAACATTAGGTTGGCTTTGTTTTGTGTCGGCTCTAAAACTACTAGACCGATTTTGAGCACGTGAGTGATTTTTAATTTCAATTACTTTTCCGGCTACACACTTCCGACACTGCTAGTATGCTTATATGCATGAATATCTGGGGGCACGGCAGTGCTCCAGCCAAGCTTTTTAGCAAAGGCACGGCCGTACCATACTTTTCACGAAGCGGTTCGCGGCTATTTCACACCGCCTTTATTTTCGATATTAACAAAGCTAGGGATTTAGAATTTCGGTCACTAGGAGCAAGTATTAAAACTAGCTTAACCTCCAAATTACATGAAACTTCGAAAAATAGTTCAATAGTTACGGATGATCAAAGTTACTACATTTTGTCACTCACTGACTGACAGATCATCAAAATTCAAAGGTACTTCTAGCAGACTTAGAACCTTGAAATTTGGTACCCGGATAGGTCTTTATTCACAATGAAAGGAAAAATTATGAAACCGGCCAAGTGCGAGTCGGACTGGCGTACATGGGATTCTGTACCGTAAATTTGTATGGGAGCCCCCCTTAAGTAATAAGTTTATTTAATTTTTATTATTAATTATTAAAGTTAAAATACAATTCAGTATTTTCTGAAATTTTCAAAAACCTCACTGTTACCATTATTGATATAGAGCAAAAAAGGGAAAAAATCATGTTTGTTGTATGAGGCCCCCCATTAATAATTCATTTTATTTTAATTGGACTTTGAACTTTTAGAACGACACCAGAAAAACATAATTTTCTGAAATTTGCAACTATTAGCTATTGCGGTTCTCGAGATCCAGCCTGGTGACATACGGATGGACGACGGACAGACAGCGAAGACTTATTAATAATATGGTCCCGTTTTCATCCTTTGGGAAGGGAAACCTAAAAATTAAAAAATAATGTAATAAAAAATACTTTATTACAATAAAAGATTTTTATGTTTGTAACTTTGCAAGAACAGTATGAGTTTCGACTGTATAATATTTGATTTAGGTACGTACAAAAGGCTTTAAGTTAGTTATGTACTTAATGAAATGGTATTAATTAATCCGTCGATCGGAATTTCTCGGAATTGCCATTGTATTCTATTGTTGTCGCGATGACCGGTGTTCGCGCGGGGCTTGATGGGTTAAATTAAAAATAGCATTAACAACGTTGACAATGAAACAATAATTAAATTTAAAATAATATAAATGTAATCAGTATTGCGATATACACTCCTTACTCGCTCGATATAATAAGGGAGTTTTAAGTTATCACATGAAATAAGATGTGCTCCTTTCCTGCGAGGAACTTCGAGACGCTTACATCAGTGCTGCTATGTATTCAACGATAATGCTAAAATGGCTACCTTTAAGTATTGAAGCTTAAGAGTCAAAATTATATAAATAGTATAATAATCGACTCAGAACTCAGAAGTATTTACGTTACGTAAGCCTCAAAGAAAAAATATAAAGGAGATAAAGAATAGGTGCTAAGCTAAGTACAGAAAAGTTATAACGTGACCTTAAAAAAACCTGAAAAAAACCTTCAAAAAAGAAGTGAAATCCCACCAAAACCATGAAATGGGAGTCGAGCCAAGCAAAATATTGCATAGCTATTCAATACTTCTGTCGTAAAAAGTTTTCAGATCACATTCAAGCCAAGCCTTCAACTTATTTTGTAATTTAAATCAACATTCAGTAAAAGTATCAATAGATTTCTTATTAGATTATTATTAAAGTGGCTTGGCAATGAGCACAAGAGAAACAAAATATATAAAACTGCATATTTGGAGGAGTTCATACTTACACAGACAGCAAGCGAGTGTTTTAGTAATGTAACGACTACAACGACGCATTGGGGCCGATGGTACCCAATAATATCCAATTTGTCGCTGATTATTTCTCTAGTGCTCATTGCCAAGCCACTTTAATAATTAAAGACATGAGTGGAAGAATCGAACAAGTAACACATTTCAAATTTCGAGTAAATCGCGTTCAAAGTTTTGAAAAAACTTTTTATAATTTCTCATCACAAATCAAGTAATGGCTTTTGTTAATTGTATCAGGAGGTGTAAATATATTCCGTTTTTAATATTATGTTAAAAAATATATAAAAAATTCTCCATTCTAGGATAAATTAAGAAAAATGTGAAGTTGTTCGGTTCCACACTTTTATATGCAACAAAATCTGTAAAGACTGTCATGCATGAAGTAAACAATAAGTAAACATAAATCACTTTTTTTTTATTGAGATGAAACAAAACTCAATTGAAAAGACAAGAAACTCACGGCCAAACAGACAGGCCAAAAAAAATTTGGATTATACTTTGGAAATTTAATTGGTATCCATTACTCAGTAAACGATTAATGTGTAATGTGTGGTCCTCCATTACACATTAAAAAAAGTAATGAGTAATGTGAATATTCACATTACTCATTACTAAAAAAATTAGTAATGGAGTATCTTACATTGCCATTTTACAAAATAATGAGCCATTATCGGACCTTCATTGTCCATTAAATGCAAAGAATGAGTAATGTAAAATTTGTCCATTACATTACTATTACGAGTAAAAGTATAGTAAGTATAGTGGAAGACATCTAATTATGTTAATAAAAAATTTATCAGGATGGTATAGTTAAGGAGTTTTTTTTATAATTTTGATGGCGACAACTATTTTCATATTCAGGAGAACAGCGAGGGTACCGCACAAGTACCTTTGGGCAAGCAAACTTTCAAGACTTCACCAACATCACTCTCTCGTGAAACTACCCCCTCCCCGAATTCGAACTAATCTACTGCTCTACTAATTTTTTATCTGAATAATGTGTACATTCTATATGTATACCTAATATTTACCCGGGAATACCCACTCTTTAAACTTTAAAGGATTGTGCATTCAAATCTTGTTAAAAAAATACAGTTGTACTTAGTACTTTTTTATCTGAATAATGTGTACACCTATCTATAAATATATATAAAACTCAAAGGTGACTGACTGACATGGTGATCTATCAACGCACAGCCCAAACCACTGGACGGATCGGGCTGAAATTTGGCATGCAGGTAGATGTTATGACGTAGGCATCCGCTAAGAAAGAATTTTGATCAATTCTACCTCCAAAGGGTTAAAATACGGGATCAAAGTTTGTATATAATAATATTAATAATACATTTTAACGCGAGCGAAGCCGCGGGCAAAAGCTCGTTCTATATAATATCTATGCCTTTGACCACCTTTGACCAATGGAATAAAAAGTGGACATATTGCTTAAAAAAGTAAAATATTCAAGCGATCTCCCGTAATACAACACATATAATGGCTGTTACCCGCTTCTTGCATAGTCATTTGGACGAACCTTGTAACTTACCTGCTTCATCATCTGGCTAACTTTGTAAGTACGAGTATACGTAAAATTCAAATTTTTTTATTGCAAATCATTTTCCAAGTCCTAAAAGCTACATTTATGCAAAAAAACGTAAATTTTCAAAAATGTTACTTAACTCATTCTTCCACTCACCTCTTCAATATAAGAAATCTATTGATACTTTTACTGAATGTTGATTTAAATTACAAAATAAGTTGAAGGCTTGGCTTGAATGTGATCTGAAAACTTTTTACGACAGAAGTATTGAATAGCTATGCAATATTTTGCTTGGCTCGACCTTTTACATTTCATGTTTTTGGTGGGATATAACATTTGTAAAGATCAGTAAAGCCGATTCGAAGGAGTAAGATAACTAACTAGGTTAGTTCCCGAACCGGTTATACTAATATACTATACTAGCGACCCGCCCCGGCATCGCACGGGTATAATATATATAGCCACTGAAAAGTGATTAAAATCAATAGCCTATATTGATCCTTCACGTGGTCTACTTCTTATCTGTGCCAAATAACATAAAAATTGCTCCAGTAGTTCGCGAGATAAGCCCTTTCAAATAATTTCCCCTGCTTTTGCCACATTCTTCTATTAGTCTTAGCGTGATAAAATATAGCCTCTAGCCTTCCTCAATAAATGGGCTATCTAACACTGAAAGAATTTTTCAAATCGGACCAGTAGTTTCAAATAATTTTCCCCGTTTTTTCCACATTTTCCTCTATTTCTTTGCTCCTATTAGTCTTAGCGTGATAAAATATAGCCTATAGCCTTCCTCGATAAATTGGCTATCTAACACTGAAAGAATCATCAAAATCCGTTGAGAAGTTTTAAAGATTAAAGGGACATGAGGGAAAAAAAGCGACTTTGTTTTATAATATGTATAGATTACCTACTAATGCCCGTTTTCACCAACAACACCTAAAATTTAGGTGTCCCTTAAGCCAATATTCCAAGTTTTGTTCTTGATGAATTGACAACCCCGTAACTCTTGGGTGACGTATATCACTACATAGTATAAAACAAAGTCGCTTTTTCTGTCCTCATGTCCCTTTGTTCCCTTTAATTGCGGTTTTCTTTAATAGATAGAGTGATTAAAGAGGAAGGTTTGTGATAAATGTGTATATTAATTATGGGAGTTCACTATTTTACAAATAAAATATCAGACGGCCATTCTATAATAGATTAATTGTCAAGGCAACCGTCGTCGTCGCCACATACGTCACCTAAGTGTACGGGGTCGTCAATTCATCCCGTAAATTATAAACGTCACCTAATGGTTTGACAGATGAATCGCATAATAGGTTGTTTTATTTCAAATAAACATCACCTAAGAGTTACGGGGTTGTCAATTCATCAAGAACAAAACTTGGAATATTGGCTTAAGGGACACCTAAATTTTAGGTGTTGTTGGTGAAAACGGGCATTATAATATTTATTATACTAATGTATTATTTATTTTATAATAATTTATATCCAATGATATAATTTACTCAGATTCTAGCCATTACTAGAAGAGCATTTAAAAAGTATCTAATTATCTAGTGCAAGTTTCAAATTCGGTTGAGTAACTTATATTACTAGCATTAGCCACGTTTTACTTACGAAATCAGAACATTGCTAGTTTGTATTTTACACGTTTAGTGCCATCTGTTGGATGTTTTGAAACTTTTTCTGTTTACAGTGAATAAAAACTTGAGAGGTGTCAAGGGACACCCGAATGAACGGAGTTATTTCTTATATTAAAAAAATCTGTATAGTACACATATACTCAAAACATATATAAAAAAACGCCATCTATTGACGCCCAGGAATACTAACAACGCGTCGCTGTTTATTTTCAAAAAACGCCATCTAGTTGAAGCACAGGAATACTATCAACGCCCTCTGCCCCTACCATGCAGGTACTAATAAAAAAATGTCGTTACAACTTTTTCGGTCTAGCCCCCTTTCGCAACGCGCGATAAGGAACTCCGTTCCAATTGTAATTATATTATGTAATAATTTAAATAATAGGTATGTATTCTTATTTATTATTGTGATTATTCAGGAGTCAGGACTAGATAACGACCAAAAGTCTGTTGCGCCAAGATTCTTCTTCCGTGCGGGAACCGTACATATTTTCTCCGGGATATAAGATCTTGTCGGTTTCGAGAGGTCGCACTGGTCGAAGTAGGTGTACCGTGTAACGCGTTCGATCGTTTTCGCGGCTCGACGCTTGAGTCACAACTCACAACTCACACGCGTGCGTTAGGGAGATCGCACACGACAGACTTTTGTGCGATCAAAGTCTGCGGCTTCCATACAATCTGATGGCGCGCGCCATGCGGAATGTATGGAAGCCGCAGACTTTGATCGCACAAAAGTCTGTCGTGTGCGATCTCCCTTATGGTGACTGCGCGGCGGTGTACTAACTACTATCTTATGTCTTTTCCCAGAACTCAAAGTCGATCATTCTACCACCACCACCACCACCAAAACGACACCACCGGTGATGTCATATGGAATCTCTAGTCCATATGACACCTCCGACTACTAATGATGTTACATAGTTGCTTAGTTGTTGTTATGAAAACTCCAATTAAGTTCAAGCATTAAAGCGCCTTCACATTACGTCGCCAGTGGTGCGGCAGCCGCGCGGCAGCCGCGCGACTTCCATACTAAAACGAGCCGCGCGACTCTCTTTTGTATGAAGTCGCGCGGCTGCAGCGATGTTTAGACTTATCTGCCACTCAAATGGTCATCTTGGCATCACTAGGGTGGTGTCATATGGACTAGAGATTCCATATGACACCACTGCACCGGTGTTGTCGTTTTGGTAGTTGTAGTGTATTGATAAATAAAGATGGCCGCCAGACCTGAGAGCTGTCGTCCACTTCTTGACGAGCCACCACCGAGAGTAGAGCGTTCAGTGATACAGTATTCTGTGTTTAATTTATTCCTCCAACGACAATGTACAAATTGTACAGTGGTGTCAAGTGGAAGGAACGCTCAAAGTATGTATTGGTACTCGTATACTTATCGAAATTGTGCTACCCCAGCGGTTGAAGTATAATAAAGAGGCCGATACACTTTAAATAAAGAAAAAAACCGGCCAAGTGTGTGTGGGTCCCCGCGCGATATAGGGTTCCGTAGTACCGCTAGTTTTTTTTTAAATTTTTGTATGGTCAATGAATGTACATTTATACAACGTGTTTTACACTATACTTCGCCGAATACATTATTTTTAGTTGATCGACTATTACTCAATAACTTATGAAATCTTCTTAGCCGTGATAGTTTTCCTTTTAAATTCAGCATATTTCCTACTCCCGTGAATTTTTTCACATTTCCAGAAGCAACCGTTTAGCTGTTAGAAGAGGGGGGACACTGGACTCTAACGATTTTTTCCACCTAAAAGCTTAATATTTCACAAACGGATCCCTAAATCGGAAAATGATCTATGAATACTTATAATATTTTTAAAAAACCTATCCAACGACAACCCACACGATGGGCTGGACGCGAAAAAAATTTTCATCCCCACTTGATGTTTATGGAAGGTACCATTAAAAAAAAAATTAAGATTTCATATACTATTTTGTTGCCATCATTAATATGTGCATTCATGCCAAATTACAGCTTTGTAGGTCCTATAGTCTCTGAGAAAAACCGCGGACAGACAGACAGACGGACAGACGGACGGACAGACCGAAACTATAAGGGTTCCTTGTTGACTACGGAACCCTAAAAAAAAGAGATGAACATACAAAAATAAAAATAAATATCTACAGCCGAAAATATAACCTTCCGATTTTTGGAAGTCGGTTAAAAAGTAATAATAGATTTAATTTAACTTGAAATAAAATATAATTGCTATGTATACTGGAACTCGATAAAACTAAAATATTTTAAAATCGATTACTACAAATCATATGGCGTACGGAGGCATTGGGTTACGAGAATAAAACCAGAAGTATTGTTTGCACACACACTTGGGCACTACGCAATTCCTGCTTTATTATTAAGCCACATTCTCACAGGAACCGCTAAAATAGAAGTTGTAGTAATGTCATGTCAGACAACTACTACAAGGTATTTACTAACACACAGACCAATAAACCCGTTCGTCCTTGGCTCCGCATTGCAGGGTTGGCAGCCGTTACATAATGTTACTCGAGAGTAGGACCGTAGCCTTGCCAAATGTTTTCGACAACCCTTATTTAATTGTTCGTAGCGGTTAAAGTTTGGTTTATGATATAAGGGTTATACAATCGCTTTTAAGTGATGAAAATACCTTTTTGTATCCATCGCTTAGAATAAAATGTTGTATTTTCTAAAAATTATGTTGCTGTTAATTAATAATTATTAATTGTACACAAAAACCAGCTGTCTTTTTTGTCTCTCCGTTTATACTCTTGGCTAAGTCCTATTTAAATGCTATTTGTTATGGTGATACTTTGAAAGGACCTAGGATAGAGTTGCCCCAAAAATCTATATATATATATATATATATATATATATATATATATATATATATATATATATATATATATATATATATATATATATATATCTCTAAAAATGGATTTTCAAATGTGTTAGTCGCGCTAAAACTCGAAAATGGCTGAACGGATTGGGCTGATTTTAGTCTTAAAATATTCGTAGTAGTCCAGGGAAGGTTTTAAGTGACACGAAGTTCACCGGGACAGCTAGTATTGACATAAAAAAATTGTTTTAGCAATATACGTCATGTTGCAGTCGTTTGTTTGAATCTGCTATTTAATTGGATGACAAGTGAATTCATTTCATGACGACATTTAAATTAGTGACTAAATGCCAACTCGTCAAGTCTTTAACTGTAATATTATACTAGCACTAGCTTTTGCCCGCGGCTTCGCTCGCGTTATGAAGTATTATTATATACAATCTTTCATCCCCTATTTTATCCCCTTGAGGTAGAATTGATCAAAATTCTTTCTTAGCGAATTCCTACGTTATAACATCTATCTGTATGCCAAATTTCAGCCCAATCCGTCCAGTGGTTTGGGCTGTGCGTTGATAGATCACCATGTCAGTCAGTCACCTTTGAGCATGGGCGCCGGCAGGGGGGTGCCAGGGGGTGCACTTGCACCCCTTGGGAATCTCGGGATCAACAGGAATTATTGAAATAAAAAGCCCTATTACCATGCCGTATAAAGATAGTTCGTAATGTTTCGGCACTAAATGTATTCTGTTGACGTAAATAGACAGTCACTGTTGTTCGTAAAAAGTTAAAAGAAAAGAAAAGAAAGAAAACTAAAATCTACACCCCTTGGAAATTATTTCTGCCGGCGCCCATGCCTTTGAGTTTTTATTATATATACTAGCAGAGATCACATTTTGATGTACAGCCCAAGAATATACCTATCTAGAATTTAAGCTACTAAAAGTATGTTGAAGTATTGACAAAGTAAAGATATTTCTTATCGACACAACAAGATCCAAAGGGCAGATAGTTTTTTAATCCGTACCAATTTTCTTTAGCTTAAAAAACGATTCCTCGTGAATCGCCGAAATGTAATTCCGAGTGTTTTATCAGTGTAATCAAAAGCCGTGTAACATTCTAAATCAATTACCAGCTGCACTGGCGAGCTGCCAAACTGCCTGCCAGCTATATAGCTGGCTATGCATCGATAATGTGAGCATATATGCCTCCCGAGTGTATCTTGATATACGCCTAACATTATATATTTCTAAAATTATAGTAGGTATTTGATGAGATGCATTTCATCGGTACAAATTTTGTTAATGTGATAACAAAATAATATGAGCTTTAAATTCATAGACGACTGAAAGGATTTAAAAAAACGATACTGCCACACTCGAAAAACAACATGACAAATACAAAAAATAAGGTCTTTGTTCAGTCCAGTCTTTAAATACCGCTAAAGTGCCTGGGAATAAAATTGCCTTAGCACTTCATTCTCAAGGCTATGGTCGTCTTATGGCCGGTTTCTATGGTTTTTAACTAAAGTTCATTAAGTAGCAGTTTTAATTGGCTAACCTAAAAAATATTATCAAATCAACAACGATGTTGAATAGATAAGGTCCTGTCAAAAAACCGTACCTAAACCAGGGGTTTTGTTGAAACTTTGTGTACCTATCAGGTAGATCTGAGAACCAGCCTACTAATACCCGAGATAGCGTAGCATACCAATGCTTACCCCTGGAGGCCTACAATGAAACCGTTTTGATACTCGAACGAATCGGAATGCCTCGTCCTACTCTAACAACGTCCTTTCACGTTTGTCAGAGTAGGATGCGGCATTCCTATTCGTTAGAGTATCAAATCGATGTAGGCCTCCTGAATCGCTATCAAAGTTCATCTGACGGGTCCTGATAGTTAAACAACGTTACCCGGGTCAGCATTAAAATCAAAATGGCCGCTGTTTAGCACAATGGTGTGGTACGATGTGCAATTAAGTTATGAGCCCGTGCCAGCCCCTCATTATGGCGAGCCACGCTACTGGGCCAAGGCCGGCACTCGAGACAGATATTTTTGTATCTTGTTTTGTTCTAAAGTCTAAACCGCTTAAAGCCTAACCTAATCCTGAAACTCAAACTCAAAACTCAACAATTTTTATTCAGAATTTTTTCAAGTGTTTTCTGAACGTCGTCGTCCACAAATTACGTGAGGTGTTTAGGGGGGGAGGGGGTCGAGTCAAATCTCACCTAATCTTACGTTGGGGAGAGGGGGGGTCTCGGCAAATCTCACGTTATTTCAAAAATACGATTTTTCTCAACAAAATGATACTATTTTAGTCCATTTCATCCAGATTGTAGGTATGCTTAAGATTTAATCGTAAGCGTAATTGTTATACGATTAAGATCATTCACAAATTCGTTTGCAAGAAAATCTACTGACTGTCAAACCAAACGTTTACGTAAGAAACCCACATTTAGAAAAACTCACGTGAGATTTGTGGGCGGGAGGGGGGGTTGAATAAAATCTCACGAAATCTCAACAGGGGGGAGGGGGGGTCAAAAAATTCAAAAGAACCCCTCACGTAATTTGTGGACGCCCCCTTACGACTGGTACCTACCACCGGTTCGGGAACTAACCCGGCGAGAAGAACCGGCGTAAGACACTCGAACTTATTCATGAAATATACTAGATGACGCCCGCAACTCCGTTGCGTCAAAATTCGTTTGACGCGCGGGAACCGTACATTTTACCGGGATAAAAACTATCCTATGTCCTTTCTCGGGACTCAAAGTATATCGATGCCAAAATTCAGCAAAATCGGTTCAGCGGTTCGAACGTGAAGAGGTAATAGACAGACAGACAGACAGACACACTTTCGCATTTATTAGTATGGATGGATTTTTTCAAATGTTTTCAGAACGTCGTTACTACTGGTGCCTACCACCGGTTCGGGCACTAATCCGGCGAGAAGAATTCGCAAGAAGAATCACACTTAAATCTTGAATAATTATACTTACTAAGTGACGCCCGCTACTACATTGCGCCAAAATGTATGCTGCAGCGGTTTGAGCGTACTACGTGAAGAGATAATAGACAGACACACAGACAGACACACTTTTGGATTAATAATAATAGTATGGATGTGAAATATGTAGAAACTATAAGAAATTCTCTAGACTCGGTTTGATGTAATCATTACGGCTTGCTACACTAAAGTCTGTCAGTATGTATGTAACCTCTTCACACATAAATGGCTAAACTGGTATTAAGATTTTGATTTTGTTTTAGTTAAAAATCATTGATAACACGCGCCTAGTTTAGGCCAAAATAATTTTTATTTACTACAGGCACAACCGAATTGTGGGCGACATCATGCTTTCATATAGCAACATACTCGTAATATTCTTCAACCTATAAAGGTGAACGCAGATTTGGCCGCACCGCACGCACCGCAGTCGCCGCATTCGCAATTCTTTATATTATTATGAAGTTGCGAAGACTGCGGCGCGGGTAGGTAGGTGTGCGAGTTTGCCTATAACTTCATATAAAGAATTGCGAATGCGGCGACTGCGGTGGCAAGCTCGCATACCTACCTACCCGCGCCGCAGTCTTCGCAACTTCATAACCGCGGCGACTGCGGTGCGTGCGGTGCGGCTCAAAGGTGAACGCAGATTTGGCCGCACCGCACGCACCGCAGTCGCCGCATTCGCAATTCTTCATATTATTATGAAGTTGCGAAGACTGCGGCGCGGGTAGGTAGGTATGCGAGCTTGCCTATAACTTTATATAAAGAATTGCGAATGCGGCCACTGCGGTGCGTGCGGTGCGGTCAAATCTGCGTTGACCTTTAATGTCACCGAATATGTTAAATGTTGTCATATATCATGTCATTACCAGGCGGCCATGTTATATTTTAAACGCGCTAAATTAAGTCCCGATAAAATAATCGTTGAATTATTGCCTTCATTAACGTTGAATGGTTATCGGTTTCGTAATTTAAATCGTCATACTTGTTAAATCATCTGACAATGAACGTGCAATAAGAAATCCAACTCGTACCCTACAAAATACGACTATATCCTTAGTCTTAACCTCCCTAGCCCCTACTTATAAAAATAACCATAATAATAATAACTCCCACACCGGTTTCGGTGACGGTGGCCGATTTCATTGAAACTAAGGCCAGTTACGCAGGAGTAATTTTATGGTGCTCAAGTGTGTGCGCAGTACACAAGAGCACTCTACTTATTTTTCTCTCATAACCCAGTGGGACGGAAGACCGACACGACTGGCGAGAGATCAGGCGCAGGACCGAATTTTTACATGCCCATCCGACGCATGGATCATCTTACTTGTCAGACAATCAGGTGATCAGCCAGCATTGTCCTAACCAAACTTGGAGATAACATCTTTCCAACGTGGGAATCGAACCCACGACCTGCGAGTCAAGAGCCGAGCTCTGAACCACTTATTACTATTATTATTATTATTATATTATCTGAACCACTGGACCACGGAGGCGTAACCTACCGAATAACCATACTGTTTATATTATTATAATCATATTTACAAAGTTTTGTCCTAGCCTGACACGTTAGAAAATTTCATTGATACTAGATGACCTGGTGAACTCCGTATCACTCACCTCCTGAAATAAACCTTCCCTTTCTTTCCACGAACATTTCAAGACTAAAATAAGCCAAATCAGCCTAATATTACATTCATGCAAATCAGTTCAGCTTCGAAAACATAATACAGGGTGTAACAAAACTAAGTGATAATACTCTAGGCTGCTACTTCCACAGTGAACTCTCTACAAGGAACACGTACACACCCTAAAGAATTATCACTTGGTTTTGTTACACCCTGTATATTTTGTCATTATTTCTTTTTTTATAGTTACAAGACATTGTCAAACGTAAAGACTAAAAGGCAAGAATAAAAATAATACATTTTTCCGTGCATAAGTATAAAGCCTCGACCCAAAATAAAATCCCTTGAACAAATACAAACCTCCATTTTAAAGATACAATTCTATTATTTCTAGATATCTTTTTATATCATTCTTTTATATAGCCCAAGACCACTTAACCTTAAGATTTAACCTTTAACTGTAAGTAACAACCATGTCGTTATCGTCCTGGGGTGTGAGCCAAGATCTTTTCTTTATCGCTTGTTTTATAGATACGCTGATCAAAATATAGGGATTTAACATAAGATTTGATTTTATACGTGGGAGAGCCATGCTTCGGCACGAATAGGCCGGCTCGATCGGAGAAATACCACGTTCTCACAGAAAACCGGCGTGAAACAGCGCTTGCGCTGTGTTTCGCCGAGTGAGTGAGTTTACCGGAGGCCCAATCCCCTACCCTATTCCCTTCCCTACCCTCCCCTATTCCCTTCCCTTCCCATCCCTACCCTCCCCTATTACCCTATTCCCTCTTAAAAGGCCGGCAACGCACCTGCAACTCTTCTGATGCTGCGAGTGTCCATGGGCGACGGAAGTTGATTTCCATCAGGTGACCCGTTTGCTCGTTTGTCCCATTATTTCACAAAAAAAAAAAAATAAGACGAGTCAAACGTCAACGTCATATTAACGAACGCTTATGTCAATTCCATACATTTTGATCGGCGATTCTATAACGAAGCGATAACAAAAAAGTTTTGGCTAAATGGCCTGTGCCGAGACCCATGTCGTTATTATCCTGTGCACGGACCCATGTCTTTATTGTCCTGTACACGGACCCATCTCAGCTGTACCGTACTGAAGCGAGAGATGGTGTTTGGTTTAATACCTGATGCTTGTTCGCGATGTTATTTACAAAATGTTTAGTGTGTTTTGAATACTTATACATCCATACTAATATTATAAATGCGAAAATGTATCTGTCTGTCTGTCTGTCTGTTACCTCTTCACGCCCAAACCGCTCAACCGATTTTGCTGATATTTGGTATGGATAGCTACTTTGAGTTCCGGGAAAGGAAAAGGATACTTTTTATCCCAAAATGGTACGGTTCCCGCGCGATAAACGAATTTTGGCGCAACGAAGTTGCGGGCGTCATCTAGTATTATAATGGCCAAAATTACAACTTAAAGAACCATTATGAAACTATACTTAGCAACCACTAATATTTTGCTTTGTTCGTTTTCATTAAAATAATGGCTCTATATTGTGTAGACTGTTGACGGACGTGTTTTTATTCGAAATGGCTTTTCTATACAAAGGCCGGGCTAGTTTAAAATACAATGCCACGTTTTTAATAGCCAAATAAGGGTAGGTGCATATTGAAATTGTGAATAACATAACCTAACCATTAAAAATCGGGGTGTAGGTCGACCTCCAACTAGGTGGGACGACGATCTCCGTTTAGTTGCGGGTCCATGTTGGATGCGAGTAGCAGGAGATCGGTCATCTTGGCGTTCATTGAGAGAGGCCTATGTCCGGCAGTGGACGAATATAGGCTGATATGATGATGATGAACCATAAAAAATACGTATGTATGGCACTCGGGGAATGTCAAGGAAAAGCTATTGCATTTTTATCAACTTATGCAATTATAATTTGCAAACGTCTAACTCACACAAACACCGTGCCGAAGTCTGACAACGTTGTGTTAGGTTTTTTCGTTACGGAATTTCTTAATTCGGTCGCCGCACACGCCCGCGATAAAAGTTTAGTTTCATAAAGCTATTGCATTAGCTTGAAACTAAGCGATACCAGCAACAACGCAAAAATTCGTTTATCCTGTGCGGAAATTGAGTTAACACATACAAAAATAAAAAATATGGTCACAGCCGAATATAGAACCTCCTCCTTTTTTGGATTAAGTCGGTCAAAAACAGTAAATATTAGTTGCAAACTAAGGGAATAGCTTTGTCCACACTGTGCCTTTTTCTGTTCGTCAAGGGCATGCGTTATAGCGCAGTCAACAGCGAACGTGAGGCATGCCCGCGACGCATGCCCTCTGAACGTCCAAAACTTTCGCTTTGTTATTAAAAATGACTGTTGGCGTTGCGTTCTTTGACGCATTCAATTATTTAATGCGCCAAAACGAAATTTTAATGAAAGAAGATGACGAAAATTGAAGACGAAAGCGCGTAATGTGGACAATGCACATAGCTATAATACCTAATCAGTAATTACCTTTCAAAACTTTTGAAATTTGCTGTTCTCATATGACTTATAACTTATAAGTGATCTGTGATCTTAGTGAGAAAAATATCTTCAAACCTAAACCGTAAATTTTTTTCGCAACAAAAAATAACCTATGCCCTTTCCCGTCTCTCAACGCATCTTCATACCGAATTTCACTAAAATCGGTTCAGCCGTTTAAGTATGAAGAGGCGATAGACATACAGATATACACTTTCGCATTTGTGATATTACCAAGAATGTGCTGACACTTAACTTACAAAGTCTAAATACGGAACCCTAAAAATGGTTTCATTCAATGTGATAATTCATAGAATATTCGACCTTGTGACGTAGCCAATAGCGTCGCTATCTGCGATATACACTTATATAAGTGTACAATCGTTACGAAAATAACTTAATATCAGATAAAGTAGCGTGCGGAGCCTTAATCGGTTGTATGGTTGTATTATCTAGTAGCTAAATGAGCATAATAATATAAAAAATCGGAATAGCTATTCATTGTAATATTGTGGTGGAAGGCAATTTATTTATAGCATAATCAATCATCTACTACCCGCGCCACCTTTTAAGCGTCTTTTATTTTGTAACTATTAATTACCGATCTCCAGCGAGTAGCATCTTGGCGTTTATTGAGAGAGGGCAGGCCTATAATATAAGCTGATATGAGCAATGAATTTTTCTCACCTCCGGGCGGAAAACGTCAACTTTCTTCCCGCTACGCTTACCGATGTTGCCGTTTTCCGCCCGGAGGTGAGAAAAAGAGTATACGCACCATGGGCAGTAAATAAGAAAGCCTCAGATCACATGTTCGTTGACCTCGGCTTCGCCTCGGCCAACAATTACATATGCGATCTGAGACATTTCTTATTTTCCTGCCCTAGGTGCGTAATGTACTATTAATGTATCGTAACGTAGATATATTTTAAATAATAATGTGGCATCGTATTTTTGATTTTGTAATGTAATTAAGGGGCACACGTGGGACTAACGGGAAATAACCGCGCTGACGAGCTGGCCAAAGAAGCTGCAGTTGGACTGAGGGTTAAACCCCAATATGACCTGTGTCCGGTCTCACACGCGAAGAGGCTAATCCGTGAGGAAACTCTTCGTGAGTGGGATCGAAGGTACCAAGAGGGTACCACTGATGGTGTCACTAAAATGTTCGCACAGAATATAGGGGCGGCTCACAAGGTCTTTAAGGAGATTAAAATAAAAATTATTCACAAAGTAAGAAAGATGTTTAGTCAAAAGATTAATAGGAAAGATATTTAATTTGTTAAACTGTACCAGGCAAATACACTCCAAGAAAAAGTTTAAAGTAAAGTTAATAAAATTACTTCACTCTAGACTCTAGAGTGATTCGTGTATTTTCAATTAATTACTATTTGGGAAATGTTTTAAAGAAGTTAATTGGAAATTAGAAAAGTTATTTTTGTATATAAATAGCTATACAAAGTTTGATAAAACCCAGACAGACAGACAGAAGTTATATAACTTTATAAAACATTGTTTAGGGCCGGGACACAAAAACATGATACGACGTCGCGTCGTACCACGATGCGGCGTCGTTTCACGATGCGCCGTCGTGTCGTGGGAATCTACGATGCGCGTCGTAAAAAACTACGACACGAAATGTGCCACGGACCACGGTATACGACACGACGACACGTCGTAGAAACTCACGTAGAAATTCAAAGATGACGCATCGTGAGTTTCTACGACGCGACGTCGTGCCGTATATCGTGGCACGTCACGATGTCGAGTCGTAGTTTTTTTACGATGCTCGTCGTGGATTCCCACGACGCGACGTTGCATCGTGACGTATCGTGTTTTTGTGTCCCGGCCCTTACACGATAACATTTTATAACATTGTGTAACATACGCTACAACATGTCAAAAAATAAACGTGTCTTTTGTTATAATTAGTTAAAAAATGTAATACAAAAATTTTAAATAACTTCTGTCTGGGAGCACCTTAACTCTTCACGCCCAAACCGCTAAACCAATTTGGCTGTTTGGCATGGAGACACTTTGACTCCCGGGAAAGGGCAGAGAATACTTTTCGTCCCAGAAAAATGTACGGTTACCGCCCAATAAACGAGTTTCGGCGCAACGGAGTTGCGGGCGTCATCTAGTATTAAATATTTTTTTCGAGTTTGAGAAGTTTTTCTTTACCTAAACGACTTTATGTAAGGATTAAAAAACTATAGATATTTTGTGTAGTTATATTATGGCCTACAGAATTTTTTATAGCTTTTTAACCTTTATATTTATCAGGTCAAAGAATAAAGTAAACGCAATTTATTACAGTTTGGCCATTAGTTACAAGAAACGCTTTTACGAGTTACGACTTCTGCAGGTGTCTACGTCGTAGCCCTGGCTACGAGTTTCGTAGAGCTTCTACGTCGTAGCATCTCCGTGGTCCAGAGGCTTAGATCGTAGCTTTTGGAGATCGTGGGTTCGAATCCCGCATTTTTTTTATAAAATAAGGGGGCAAACGAGCAAACGGGTTACATGATGGAAAGCAACTACCGTCGCCCATGGACACTCGCAACATCAAAAGAGCTGCAGGTGCGTTGCCGGCCTTTTAAGAGGGAATACGCTCTCTTCTTGAAGGTTTGCAGGTCGTATAGGTCCGGAAAAATTGCTGGTGACAGTTCTTTCCAGAGTTTTACAGTGCTCGGCAGAAAGTTACGCAAGAAACGCACCGTGGAAGACTGCCATTCATCAAGGTGATGAGGATGGTATATTTTTCGCGCATTTAAAAATGTTATAATTTTAGCATGTAAATGTGGTCATGCGCCCGATCTCTTGTCAGTCAAGACTAACAAGAAATCAGTCATTTATGAGAGTAAAGAAATAGAGCTTTCTTATATTGTAATGCCAACATACTTTGGCGTTTTGGAAATAATACCTAGCTAACTAAATAACTTTTTTCCCTTAAACCCACTAAACTCTAAATTCTGTAAGCCCTTTACAAATAACTCAAGCTTTGTCCACACTGTGCCTTTTTCTGTTCGTCAAGGGCATGCGTTATAGCGCAGTCAACAGCGAACGTGAGGCATGCCCGCGACGCACCCGTCTGACCGTATCCAAAACTTCAAAAATGACAACGTTGGCGTTGCGTTTTGACGCATTCAATTTTTGAATGCGTCATCGAACGCAACACCAACATTCTCATTTTTGTTCAGCTGCAGTGTCTGTCACTGTACTGGGTGGAATTTGAATTTGAAGAATCATAAAAAATTACAGAAAAAAAAGAACAAAGCGAAAGTTTTGGATACGGTCAGTGGGCATGCGTCGCGGGCATGCCTCACGTGCGCTGTTGATTTCGATATAACGCATGCCCTTGATGAACAAAAAAGGCACAGTGTGGACATATCTATTGAACACAGAGTTTCAAGTATCAGATTACACTTTGATTACATGTATATTGTATGGGTGACAGGATCATGTTGACATTTGTATGACAGTTATACCAATGGAAAAAGGTTTTCGCTTTTATGGATAGAATTTTCAAAAAAGGTAGGAAGTCCTGTCTGTTATATTGTACGACCATAAAGGTAATATACCTAGGTATATTAACTTTATGTCTACGACAATATCCTGAAAGTAAAAAACTGTCACAAGTCACTTTGACACAGGTTAACAGAATCCCAACTCTTTTAGTTAACTTAAATTTCTCCGTGACAAAATCTTAATATGTCCTTTTCCCGAAACTCAAAGAATTTCCTTTTAGCATATTATCTTTAATCAAAATCGATTAAATACCGTATGTGAAGTGAGGAGGGCATAGATAGACAGACGTACATTCGCATTCATATAATTATTATTAGTAAAGATCTTAATATAATATATATTAAGATCTTTACTATATATAATCTTGATAATATGAGTGACATTTAGTAATCTAAAATCTTCGTTAAAATAATTCCACGCTTTACCACACACATTTTAATTTATATCTAAATATGTCTAATATTTTAAGTTTTATTGAAATTATGTCTTTGCTATTGTTACTTTATTCGTGAAGAACATTAATTTTGTACAATCAATTAAACATTTGACAATGCAGATACATTTCATTGTTTTTAATTAGTCCTTCCTAAAACAGTGTTAATTTACACCTAAAGAGGACATCCTAATTTCTGTGCAAAACTAAACACACTTAAAACGAGTTCATGGCTTTAATTTTTGAAAAAAAGAAAAATATATTTGGCAAAACAATAGATTATTTTTATAATATAAAGGGGCAAACAGGCTAACGGGTCACCTGATGGAAAGCAACTACCGTGGCTTATGGACAGTGGACACTCGCAACATTGGAAGAGCTGCAGGTGCGTTGTCGGCCTTTTAAGACGGAAAACGCTCTCTTCTTGAAGGTTTGCAGGTTGTATTATTCCGGAAATACTTCTGGTTTCAGTTCGTTCCAGAGTGTTACAGTGCGCGGTAGAAATTTACGCGAAAAACGCAAGATATATTATAAAGGAACAAATAGAACAATTTCAAGATCAAATTTTTACTAAATTGGTGCCTAGTGCCTACTAACATAATATTTTTCGTTTGGAACGAATTTGAATTCGTGTTCGAAGTTCAAACCTTAACCTAATTCGAAAACCTTTCGCTAATCGTTACGGAGTCAAAAACACGTGAACAGGTCACGGTATTACGTAAGGGTAAGGGCGGTAGGGCCGTACCCAGTCGTCATAACAACGCGCCTCAAACAACCTACAACCTAAACAATCAAGGCTAACATCCTAGCCTGGGTTGCTAAATCTGACACGTATACGATAAACTCATAATCTAATCAAGGCAATATTAGCCTGGGTTGCTGAATCTGGCACGTATAATATGATAGACTAATCAAGGCCCTATCTTAGCCTAGTTTGCTAAATCTTACATGGGTCTAACGCTTAGGTTGCTAAATGTAGACCAACGCAGAGCCTAGGTTGCTTTTGACAGAGGACGTCTAACATTTAGCCTACGTTGTTAAGTGTGGAACAACGCAAAGCGTAGGTGTCTTAATTTGACATAGGACGTTGAACGCAGAGCCTAGGTTGCTCTGGAGTCTGGATATAGGACTACTAGGTTGCTAAATGTAAACCAACTCATAGCCTAGGATACTCTTGATATAGCCTATAGAAGTCGAACGCTTAGACTAGGTCTCTATGTGGAATTCCTCAACATATAGCCTAGGATGACAAATCTGACGCTGCGCATGCATCGTCAAAGTCTGCGCCTGGAATCGCTCAACAATAGCCTTGGTTGACAAATCTGACGTAAATGGAGATGGAAGTCCAACGCATTGACTACACTTTTAAATGTAGCTGTGGTCGAATCTCGCAACGCGTAGCCTAGATTGTCAAATCTGACTGTGTTTATGAGTAGTATGCTTAAGTTGCGCGACCTTAGGTTGATATTATCCTGTTTATAGAGCCACTATAAAACTGTTGAGAAGTTCTCAAAACGAGTGTCGAGAGTAAAATATGCAAAGTTAAGAAATGGTGAGTAATGAGTAGTTGCCTACAACTATCGCTAACACTAACTTCGGGATCAAGCTATCTATGGGACCTGGGTTTGGTATGTTCGGTATATCCAATGGTGTTGGTAACAATGTTTGGTACGGTTTAGTATTCAGTGGGGTCCAAACCCAGGTCTGTGCATGCGGGGGGATGTGCAGGGTGCGAGGGGTGGCACGGGGAGGCGGGGGGGCGGGCGAGCTCACCGTCGGCATCAACTGGTCCGTGCTCCTCACGCGAGTCACCTTGTTCTTGTATATGAGCTTCTTGAGCGCGCGCTCGACGGGCTGGTTCCACCGCATGAACAGCACGTACGCGCCGTACAGCGAGAACAGCACCAGCGCCTCCTGCCAGTAGATGTGGCTGTCCCGGAAGCAATAGATGAGCACCAGCAGGCTGACGGAGTAGAACGAGCAGTCGCGGAACAGCGGCCACCACGTGAGCGACAGCGTGGTGCGCGAGAACAACGCGCACGCGCCGATCACGAACAGGATGTTGAAGACGGCAGAGCCCACGATCGTGCCGATGCCCACGTCGTCGAACGACACGAACACGCCGATTATGCTCGTGAACAGCTCGGGCGCGGAGCCGCCGGCGGCCATGAACGTCGCGCCGGCCACGTCGTCGCGGATCGCGAGCCGCTCGATGATCACGTCGAGCGCCGGCACGAAGAACTCGTCGCACACGATCGCGAGCGCCACGAACATGTAGCCCATGCCGATCACGTGGAACAGCACCGCGCCGGAGCGCCGCTGCTCCTCCGTGAACAGGTCCGGGGGGAACAGGGGCGCCTTCTCATCGGGGGGGTCGGAGGGAGAGGGGCTGGCGAGGTCCCAGAGGTCGGTGGCGTTGGGCTCGCTGGCCCGCGCCGCCGCCAGCAGCGCCAGCAGCAGCGCGCCACCCATGCCGCGCTCCCGGGGGCTGCGAGCGCACTGACAGCCCGCTGCCCCGCGCCGCCCCGCCAGCCCGCGCCCCCGCTCACCCCCGCCACCGCCCGCCCGCGCCGGCAGCCGCCAGAGACGCGCAGACGAGTCGAGTATCGATACCGCTGTCTAAAACATCGATGTTATTGAAAACTGAAATAGAAAATATTATATCTATTACTAGCAGTCCCGGCAAACGTTGCTTTGCCATAATATAAAGTATTTCGCCTAGATTCGCCCATATTATTTTATTGAAATGACTAAATAAGTATGTCGCCATGGCAACGTCGATCGCTATCCCGTCGCATAAACAATGGTCGCCGTCAGTCTCAGGTTGTAATAATTTACTATTATTTATTCAACAAATGCACTTATCAATATCAGCCGATTCTCAGACCTACTGAATATGCATATAAAATTTGGTAAAAACCAGTAAAGCAGTTTCGGAGGAGTACGGGGACTAACATTGTGACACGAGAATTTTATATATAAGATTAGATTAGATTTGAAAGTTATCTGCAGGCTCTCAGATTTACTCTATAAGAGTGCCTAAATCTAAATGCGCTAAGCATATAAACTAAAACATTGGGAAGAAGGTTTTCTTTACCAATGAAAATTCACATTTCTGCTTACTATGTTACGCATCCGAACCATTCTCTAAATTGTACAACAAATGGACCTAAACTTCTTTATAATACCTATATATATAATACAATTATTAATATGATATTCCACATCTTCCATTCCATTTTTAACTTACGGCTAAATACTTTATTTCTCAAAAATAACTTACATATTCTCACAATACTCGCTTCCCCAGAATCGATTTCCCAGCATCGCAATATCGATATTTCATTCCCATCCCTAGTCCGCACCGCTCGATAGCGCCGCACTGCGCCGCGCCGAACTGAAAACATTCGCTGCGTACATGCGTATACCGTAGTACTACAGGAATTTGCACCGACTTCGTCCACAGAAATTGTATACATTCCTGTATACAATTGTATGACAATTATATATATTTTTTATTTCTTAGGAAAATTTACAGCTGTATAAATTAATTTACTATCCATACTTCCAACTAATATTATAAATGGGAAAGTGTGTCTGTCTGTCTGTCTGTCTGTTACCTCTTCACGCCCAAACCACTGAACCGATTTTGCTGAAATTTGGCATGGAGATACTTTAAGTCCCGGGAAAGGACATAGGATATTTTTCATCCCGGAAAAATGTACGGTTCCCGCGCGACAAACGAGTTTTAGCGCAACGGAGTTGCGGGCGTCATCTAGTTAATAACTAGATTCGATTGTTAATATTTACAAGTCGCTAGTTCTCAAAATAAATATACATATATAATATATATTATACATATTTATTATTATGTTAGATTATATATTATATGACATTTTTCTTTTTTAAAATTGTAAATCACTTGGGACGACTTGTAGGCCCTAAATTGTATTTTCATCTAGAATGCTTATTTAAATGAACTGTAAGTTTTTCCTCACAAATAGAATAAAATAAAATAAAAAGAAAGACGATATGAAAATTATTTGGTCTAAATTAAATACAAGAACTAAAAAAATTGTAGTCACAACGACTGTAAAACAATATAAATCCGTACTAATAATATGCGAAAGTATCTCTGTCTATCTTTTGCTTTGAAATTTGACACCGTTTAGTTTATTAGATGAATTTTGAGGAAACGTAATGGTGCTCCCACACCGCAGTTAGAAAATGTTTAGTAACGTTAGTAAACATTTGTTAGCAAACATTGAATCACAAATGTTAAAAAATGTTAAAAATGTTTTCATGTTAGAAAATGTTTAGTAAACGTAAGTTAACAAATTATAGCAAAACAAATTATAACAAAATAAAACATATTGTGTTACCTTTTGTTTATAAACCTTTTATATAGGACGACGGGGTATGCGGTGAGCCAATACCAGATTTAAATGTTATAAAATGTTGGTAAACATTAATTTCTTTTAGTGTAGGAGCACTTATAACATGTAACAGTTCCTAACAAAATGTAACAATTGACAACATTTGTTAGTCAATGTTTTTATGTTAGAAAATGTTTACAAACATTTTCTAACGGCGGTGTGGGAGCACCATAATGCAGTAATTAATGTAGGCCACATTTTATCCCGGCATTCCTACGGAAACGGGAACCACCGCGTGTTGTAAAATGAAGTCTACGCGGACGGAGTCGCGGGCAACAGCTAGTTTTGTAATGTAGTCAAGTTAGCTACAGCTTCCATAGTTAATTTCTTGTCGTAGTACTTTTTAACCGACTTCCAAAAATGAGGAGGTTATATTATGTTCGGCTGTGGATTTTTATTTTATTTTTGTATGTTCAACGATTACTCCGCCGTTTGTGAACCGATTTTCAAAATTTTTCTTTTGTTGTATAGGGTTCAACTCCAATTTTATACCATGTTCACAAAAGTGGTGACCTGATGATGGGATCAATGAGTAATCGAGGGAACTCCTCAAAATTTATAAGGAAACATATAGTGATTTTGGTTTTATGTGAAGGATCCTAGACATATGCTACCAAAAAATAAGATTTTACACCAAGGCATGCTATGGTTCCGAAGATACTAAGAGAACTCCGGATTCCTTATAGATACAAGTTTGGGACTTTCGGCGATGTTTTAAGAACTGAAAGCATATGCTACTATGCAAATCACATTAATCATCATCATCATCATAATCATCATCATAATCATCACTACCATCACACGATGCATCGTTATGAGTTATGACCCTATTATTGGTACTTTTCATATTCTTTTCGATCGAGACTCGAGTTTGTCGAGTGATTTTGAAAATTATATTAATGTTGTTACAAAGTAAATGTAAAAGTAAAATTTAAACTTGGTGTTGCGGTTACCAAGTTGGCAATATGATCATGGAATCTATGAAGTATGTAGGAAACTCTTTGATTGGGACAAAATAAATAGTTCTATTATTGTAGCTTAAGGCTGCTCTCTCGAAAAAAGCGTGCAGATGAAACAACTTTTCATCGGCATTAACAGAGAAATTAAGGGAAAAGACCTAATGCTAGACACTGGACTAATAGATGACACTTATGACAAAAATACCATAAAAATAAGAATTACTCTAATTATTTCTCACCATTGTAAATTTTATAAGCTTCTCAAGCTATCTGTTGAATTGAAAAAATATATTAGAGACGCCTTCGGGAACAAAATTTAAAAATGGGATCAGTTTTCGTAAATAATATGACCGCGTCAACACGCGCTCGGCAATTTCTTAGCAAATAGGTTAAGGAAGGTGAAATTTTGCACGTAAGTTTTGAATACATTTATTTGAGTTTTTGTAATTTCTATTGATTTCAATGGATTAATGGTCATGTTGTATACACTAATTAATGTTTATTTAAGATTTTTTATCCATTTTCCCTAACAATATAAAGGGTGTCTACTATTAGTTCTTGAAAATGTAAAAAACCTAATAGATGACATGGATCTCATCTTTGAGTTTTGCAATACATACTAAAGTTATTTTGTACTTTATTCTACTGCAAAAATCATCACTATTCTCTGAAAATATAATTCTATTAACAATGTCTAAAAATGGACATGGTGTCTAATATTAGACCTTGTACTGATCTAAAAATCGGTTGCTTTAGTTTTTTAGCAGTAAAAAGAAGAAAAAGGAGAGCTGACAAAAGAAAAAAGAAAAAGGAAGAGGAAAAGAAGCATGGAGACTAAAGACTGAAAATAAATTTGCTAGGAAAAAATATGAAAAATAAAAATAAGAGGAAAGATAGTTTCAGCATGGAAGAAGAATGAATAGAATCTGGAGACAACGTGGATAATATTTCTGATGCATGTAGTTACTATAATGAAGTAAATGAAATCTTTTGAAAAATGGCAAATAAAGACCTAATAATAGGAAAAATGTAAAAAGTAATGTAATGTTCTATGTCAACTATTAGTTCATATTGGTGTCTACTATTAGTGATGTTCGTTTTTTGTGATGTTCATCTATTAGTACTTATGACTAAGTTTACAAAAAGACCAATAATATATTTTTTAATTGATTTGTCAGAGAAAAATTATAATAGTTTTATTTTGTAAGAGTTACTGAAGACATGGAAGAAGTTATCAATCCTTTATTTTCATAAATATATATTTTATAACATTCAAATGTTTCATGTTTCCTTAAAGTGTCTGCCATTAGGTATTTTCCCTTATATCTGAAAAAAATAATTAGTAATCTACATGATATGATACGTAATTTGGTTTTGCCATATTTTTTCTATCGGTATCACATAATAAGGAAATAAAAAACCAAATCACCTCCAAATCGTTGAATGAAACCACTTTACTCCTTCATTATTTATCAAAAGAATATATAAAAAATATCTACTGCTTTGCAATACATAAGTTAATAATTTGGTTTGGTTACTTTTTTGAAATATGTATTATATTAAGCCTTAAAAAGGTTTTTTCTCTTATTTCGCCCTATCATGGACGCGGCGAGCGTCGTAACCGCCACCGTACAAGGCGCGCTGTTATGAATGTTATTTTCGCACTGACAGACAATCGACCTGCTAATTTAGGAAGAGAGGGCCCTTAAAGTAGTTAAAGCATATTTTATTATGATGAGTTTACACGCGGAAATTTTATAATACAACGAAAGTCACTGAACTAGAACTCTAGAGACGTTAGAGATAGGCGTTTGAACATTCAGCATTG
The DNA here is from genome assembly GCA_963422495.1 of Polyommatus iphigenia. Classification (NCBI taxonomy): domain Eukaryota; kingdom Metazoa; phylum Arthropoda; class Insecta; order Lepidoptera; family Lycaenidae; genus Polyommatus; species Polyommatus iphigenia. Next base: position 2,531,365 of record OY730180.1, read on the forward strand.
CTTGATGAACTCTAAGCATAATATACAGGGGTATATGCTTGGAGTTCTTTAAGAAATTCTAAAGTGGTACTCTACGAATAATAAAACCTAAGGAAACGTAACTGCCATACTAATACAGTTTTAAATTTGGTTCCATTCGAACTGTCATGTAACGTCAGCCTTTATACCGCTCAAGGCCACCTAAATATTGCAAATGTATGAAAAGTGAACCTAAGGTACACTTTTTTGACAAGTATTTTGGAGCATGTTTTTTGACGGAGTTACTCTTCCTTAGTTTTTATTATTCGTAGGTGGTACTGAACTCAGATAATAAGTTTTCATAATATGAAAGTCTGGGGGTTTCATCGTTGTTTTAAGAACTGAAAGTATGCTAATATGCAAATTCTATTCATGATAATTCGGTAATATTATTATGGTCAATAAGTAATAAATAACGACGTGTTATAATAGCCATTTCATGAGAGTTGAGTGCGTATTCTGTAATGCATAACATTTATAGTAGGGTATGGGCTATGGCTCATGGCTTTTGAGACATAGCTTAAAACTTTTTTGAAAACTGCCTGAGTATAGTAGTTGTGTTTGTTGTGAAATTCCATTGAGTTGCTCGTGCAGTTTATCAAGCTGCTTTGATTGAGATGAAGTAGCTATTAGTAGAATAGCTGTACTTACACAATTTTGAAATCACATAAAAAATATGAAAACCTACTAAATCGAGATAAAAATGTGCAACAATGTTGAACTTTTGAGCGTGATTAGTGATTACGTTTAGAAAAATGTGTACTGTGTCTACTCTTTCTTGACAAACTGTAAAATGTGTGTTTATTTCTTTAAAATTGTAGAAGTAGTTTTGTAGCCTTTATTTTGCTTTATATAAGGAGCGTGAACCAGCAACAAGATAAACCTGTCAGGGTTTTTTGTTGCTGTATATTAAAATGTATCTTTTATATTATTTTGGTTAATAAATAAATAAATAAAAAGCTGAAGCTCCCGCAGGTGTTAAATAATTAATAATAATATAATATATAATAAATACATAATTATGTACTAAAACCGTATTTTTAAAACCTTAGCTGAAATAATTTATTTAGAATTAGAAATATTCAAATGTTAAAATGTAAATATAAAAATAATCATTTCAATTAGGTATTCTAATATTTGATGTCATAATTAATTAATGATAAATCTAAAATGACATTATTTTACTAGGTTGCTTTATTTTTCTAACAGGTTTTACAAATTGTTAAAATACTTCCGGTATAAAATATTTCCGCTAGTCTGATTAATGTTTTATTAAAGTTAATTATTATTTTAGTAACTTATTTAATGTACTTGTACTTATTTAATGTATTATTATAGAATATTTGTTATATTTTACCGATGTATTTACTAATTTTTATAGTATTGTTTAAAATACTTCCGGTAATATACCGGAAATATTTTATTAATTCTGTAATTATTATTTAATATTAAGATTGTCAACTGTTAATATCCGTTTGGATGGTATAAAAACGAGAGTCAATAGTGAATAAGTTTAGTTTGTGTCGAGAAACTGGAGCAACTAGAGAAATAAGATAAGTATTGTGCTTTACTGATATTTTCTATTAATTTAGGTACTTGTTGTATAAATAATATAAGTAAATGATTTATTTAAATGTTTGATGTTTAATTATTTTAATATTACTTACGTAAAGAGTTGAAAAGAATTTAAATTTAATAAAATAATAATTTGGGTCAAAATGAAATAAATTATGAATTTAGAAATTAAATTGTTTTATTTTCCTATTATTAAAAAAAAAAAAAGAAAAGACAAACTTAACTATTTTTATATTTATATGATTAATTAATTAATACAGGCGATAAACAGGTTTTACATCTTGGGCAGCGCCAGTTGTTCTTTTTCTCTCCAAGCTTTCGGTATCCGGACTCCGTTATTCCCGAGCAAGAAAAGTCGTACTGCTGCTTACAGACATTACAGGTTGGACCATCAGTGTGGTCGTTGCCGCAGCTTGCGCAAGTGAACATGACGACAAAAGTTTGAGAAACTCTGGAAAAATTGGTTAAAACGAACGTGTGTACTCTTCGAGGTTCGAAAGCAGACTGTTATTTATTTATTATATTATGTTTTTTTTTTATTTACTGTTATATATTTATATAAGTATGTTTATTATCGACGCCTACCGAGTAAAATAGCGTGACAGTACACTCGGCCAAGCACTCGGTATGTTTATTATCGACACCTACCGAGCATATTGGCGAGTCAGTGCACTCGGTCAAGCACTCGGTATCTTTAATATCGACACCTACCGAGTATATTGGCGAGTCAGTGCACTCGGTCAAGCACTCGAGACAGTATATACACTCGGCCAAGCACTCGGTATGTTTATTATCGACACCTACCGAGTAGAGTGGCGAGTCAGTACACTCGGCCAAGCACTCGGTATGTTTATTATCGACACCTACCGAGTATATTGGCGAGTCAGTGCACTCGGTCAAGCACTCGGTATGTTTAATATCGACACCTACCGAGTATATTGACGAGTCAGTGCACTCGGTCAAGCACTCGAGACAGTATATACACTCGGCCAAGCACTCGGTATGCTTATTATCGACACCTACCGAGTAGAGTGGCGAGTCAGTACACTCGGCCAAGCACTCGGTATGTTTATTTTCGACGCCTACCGAGTAAAATAGCGTGACAGTACACTCGGCCAAGCACGCGAAATGTTTATTATAAGAGATGTGCCGAATATTCGTTTGATATTCGGTATTCGGCGTATTCGGCATCTTTTCCACTATTTGTATTCGGCCGAATTATTTGGCTCAGTTACCGAATATATTCGGTTTGTTTTTTTTTTCTTCAAAATATTAAAAACTAGACCCGCCCGGGCTTCGCCCGTGGGACATACATAGCCTATGTCACTCAGGGATAACATACTTGTCTAATAGTAAAAGAATTTTTAAAATCAGCCCAGTAGTTTTTGAGTTTATCCATTACAAACAAATCTTTCCTCTTTATAATATTGGTATGAAGTATGATATTTTTCTTGGGTTTGTATTATATGAAATGGAGTAGAATAATTAAAAGACAGCTTCATATGAAAGATTTTTTATATTAAAAGTCAAACAAACATAATTATTTCTTAAACTATAGTTATTTATTATTGCCAACATTTATGCTAAACTTAGAATAATTTACGTTTATTTTTATACATCAAAATTATATTTATTATTAAACTTTAAATGAACATTTATTTTGAAACTAAAAATATGTAATCATTTTTCACGAATTCACATTTCTTTCAAAAAATTATACCGAGTTAACATAAGTTAATATTCTCAATATAATAAATAAATTTTTCAAAATTAATTTTTCAAACTTAAATCAACTTTTTTTGAACACACTTTCGTTCAAATTACAAAATACAGTACATATAGCAGAGCTAAATCAAGACAAAAACAAAAATAATTGAGATCAGAAATAAAATTAATAACAAGCAAAGAGATATATAAACATTCTAATATTTATAATTAATTAATTATTTTTTTATTTATTTTTTAACGGGCTTTGGCCCACCACACATTCCCACCACTGTATCTCCTGTGTCACCAGGATCGACAGCGGTATCCAACCACGAAAACCCTTTGATATGATCTCAGGGAGCTCGAGGGACATGCTAAAACTGTCTTGGGACCCGCAACGAAATTAATCAGGAGAAAATAGGAGGAGTAGGAAGATTCCAATTTCCCTCCCCATAAAAGCGGGAGACAGCACAAAGTTGCAATGACCGAAAGTCAAAGAACTTAAGGGGGAGCACCACGGAAATAAGGTTAATAATTGTGACTCTTAAGCTAAAGCTAAGTTAATATTGGAGTTTATTGTGTTTGACTGTTGCCAATAATAATATTGTGACAAAAACGCTTGAAGGCACGGAAGTTCCTAGCGCTGCCCACGAGATCACCGTATTATGCGACTCCAGATGTACAGAATAGGTTGTTTAGCATAGTAGTTCTTTCGTCCTGCCAGATACTGCACTCCCAGAGAACAATACACATACACCATAATTTACCATTAATTAATGGTAAATTATGGTGCAGAAATACCAAGCTCTCGGCTCTCTCTGGCAAGAGTCTGTTGCGTTTTTCTTCGTATAGGTTCCCTGCCTCCGAAAATAATCTTTCGCTATAAACACTACTTCCGGGAGCACTTAGAAACACTCTGGCTAAATTAGCTAAATGTGCATATTTAGACTTATGCTTTGCAGTTTGCCCACCAATCAAAAGGGCTCTGATTTCTTGGTAGAAGACTTTCAGCTATATAGCTGTCCAATTCCACGGCGATAGGGCTTTTAGGATCTTCCGAAATGACAGGATTCGTTGAGGCAAGTTCTTCATAACAGTTCCAAAATGCGAAATGAGATTGTTCTAAAAAATTTGGAACATTTTGTGGTCTACCCCTGCTTGTTTTAGTTTCATCTTCGCTTGAGCTTTCAGCATGAGGGGCGCTTTTTTGAATAGCTTTTAGAAAAAGCCTTCTTCTTACCATTTCGAAATTTTCGGGAGCAAAAAATCTCATTCTAAGTCGGGGATCCAACAATGTGGACAGGCAGTATTTGTCTTCTTCCAAATTTTTAAAGCGCCTCTGAACTTCTTCTCGTAGTTTTTGTACCATTTCTGGTACATTTGGACATATTTCTGAAATTTCGGGCTTCGATAAATATTTGATCAGTGTTACTATGAGGAATCACTTCAGAAATCGACGAAAATGTAGAAATGAAAAAATAAAATAATGGTAAATCGAATAATTCGGCCGAATAATCGGTATTTGTGGTGTGAATTTGTGTTGAATAAATGTTTTATTATTATTATTATTATTATTATTATTAGTATTCGGTTATTCGGCCAAATCACTATTCGGCGCATCTCTAGTCTTTTCCCTTATAACCAATTGAATAATCATTCAAAGTTATTTTTCAATGTAATTTAATATTCCAATTTAATGATTATTCTTTTGACGGAACTTCCGGTAGAAATGGCGCCACTGAGACTGACTAGATATAATAAGTTCAGTGTCGCCAATTTGGAGTTCAGTGATTCAGTCGTTGACTCATTGTTGGTCGTTACTCGTTGATCATAATATTATCTTGAGGCAGTAACAACTTGTAATAGTTGAAGGAAATATAATTTGTAAAAGTTAAGTGAAAGGAATTTGTGATTTTATTCCCGAAAACCTTCTGGTCGTTAATATAATATTTAGTGGGATAGTTTGAAATTTACCAACTCGCCGCATAATTATCATAATTTAACCATTCCTACGAAAATAGGTAGGTACATAATATTGTTGGTTTAGCAGTACCGTAATTTTATTTTGTATTCTCAAAAGCTTATATTATCCAATGCAATAAGACGTAATAAACTTGAATATTGAATAGCAAACTATTTTAGCAGCAATAAACCGTACAATCAATAAAATATAATGAAAAAAAGATATTTTTGTTATGTGAAATATAATATTTTCGGCACAACTAGTTACAAAGTTAGGATAACGTGTCGACATTGTGTGGGAATACTACCTAAAGTAGTCACAAAGTTACGTACTGTATTTTTAAAATGGTAAGTATCTCCTTGATTTGCATGGCATTTTGTCTGACAAAGTTTGAGAAACTGTGAACACAGTTTCTCAAACTTTGTCAGACAAAATGCCATACCTATTGCATTCTTTTAACAAAAGAAAGCTCTTCCGAGTTAATATACCTCGTGCCAAGCACATTATTCAAACGAAATAAATATTACAATTAACTAATATTAATAATTAAAACTTATTCTTTTTCAGATGATTCACCAGACACAGCGGCCCCCTTAAGCGCTTATTCCATTTGACTAAATTTAGACGTCTAAATGATTTAGTAACTAAGTTTAGTCTAGTGAAATAACATTTAGAAAGCTAGGATCCTAATTAGTGTACTAAATCGGAGAAAGTGTGGCTTCTGGCTGACTAAATCAGTGTTGCCAGATGGTTTCAACCTTTTATCTGTAGTGGGAACTGCTAAATCTGTATTAAAGTCTTTTAAATTTATTAATATTAAAGTTTTTGCTCTATAACGGTACGGAACCCTACGTGCGCGAATCCGACTCGCACTTGGCCGATTATTTAATCCGTGCAATGATTTATCTTTGCTTTCACTGTCGAAGAAAAAAAATATCTGACAGTTGGCATTACTGTGACCTGTCAATTCTGTCATCATGACATCATGATCATGTCAATTTTTTCTATGTCATTGACCTAATATCACTAGGGTTTCTTCTAATGGGATTCTGATTTAGTAAATTAGTATTTGTATTAATTGTGTATTGTAACATATTATAAATAACAGTGAACAAAATGTGGCTCGACCAAGCGGACGGTTTGTCCGAAATATTCAGAGGATACCTTCCCTACTACTTGTTGGTATTCTTTCCTATCTTCATAATTCTATCTCCTGTGAATCCTGTTGAGGCTTCACATGAATTTTCTGTGTACCGAATGCAACAATACGACCTCCACTCGGTTCCTCACGGTAAGTAAGCTAACGCATTCATAAATTCAGTGATAAAGTAAAAAATCGATTTTTTATAGGTTAGGTTTTGTCCAATTTAAGATCGGCTTTCTCCGCGAATCTTATCTATATGTTACAGATTTATTTGTCTTGTGTGATAAGATTCTGTATAAGAATGGGTCTTAAAATCCATTTCAGCTAGCACTTATTTGTTGAAATTATTTTATTACTTCCATAATTCAGTTCAAGGTAATAATGAATACTAGTTTCATTCAATTTATATTATATTTAATTATAATGAAGCAAAAAGTGAGATTTTATGCAATTCTTAGTTATTATTTTCACTTTTTTGTAATAACATGTTTTACATTTATAGCAAATTACAAAGGGTAGGTACCTACAATACATGATAAGTGTCTTATAACAAAATTCTCATGCTTTGCTATAAATTAAGGTCAATTGAATATTGTTTTACCTTACCTTATGACTTATTATTAGTATATAATATTCCGTACATTATACATGTAACCGACTATTTATAATGTTATGAAGAGGAAATGTTTGTTAATTATTATGTTAAAATAAGACAGGATATTATAGTGTTACTTTTAATTGCGAGCAAAAAATAGAATTCTGCTTTAGCACATACATAATAGTAGGAAATATATAGTACTTACTACTGCCCTCAAATAATTTTAAACTACTATTTTCTGTAGGATGCCGCAGCGCCAGCTTCAACCTCGAAGGTCGTTCCCTGAGCTCGTGGGGCACTTCCCGTCACTGCGTGGTGGCGCGGATTCAGGACATCAGCATTGAGCAGATCTACGAGATCCGTAACAAGGCTGGAGCATTGCTCCTGGTGATGCCTCTCAATGAAACACTTTTATCCGATGATGCGAAGGAGGTATGAATTATTTTTTCTTCTTTAAGCCGGGTCTGCTGCGGCGTGTTTTCTAACATCATAACATGTTTGCTATACAGATTAGGGGCGTGGCCTAACAGTTTTGTTAGGAAATTGGTGCTGTGAACCCGGCCTTAGATTTTATATTAAATCAAATCAAAATATTTTTATTCGGAGTAATTTTTTTACAAAAACTTTACCGAACTTCGATACTACAGTGCCTACCACCGGTTCGGACGAAGCCATGAACACAAATACTTGGACAAATAATCTCACATTAGTAATAGTCATAGACTTCATAGTCTATCGGCTGGTATTGACTTAACCCAACCGAATAACATAGATCTCCCATATTTCTTTTTAATGTAATTTTATAACTCAAGAACGGGCTCACCTATCCAAAGCCAAAGTAGATGGTTTATGTGAAGTTTGCACAAAATCAAGTCGAGCATTTCTTCATTAACCCATCAAGCCCCATAAGCTCACCGGTGAGCAAGACACAATAGAATAACAATAGATTTCCAAGAATACACAATCTAAGGATTAACTTTAAGATTATTTTGTATCAAATGAATTCAATAAATGACAGATCATTTTGGCAATGGGGATTTCGCTATCAAATTGAATTTTTTTCAGTGTTTACAGTACAAGTTACAAGCAAGATATATATTTTTATTATTTCATTTTATAGTTATTTGCTACGAAATACTGGGCTGCTAGTAATATGTAAATGTTAAAACTATAACCTAGCTTATTTTATATTTAAGGGCTACATTCATGTAAACAGTCAAGATAATTATTGCCATTTGTTTACCAAATTCAAGAAAAAAAAATCACAGAGATTAATTGATTTAATCTTAAATTTAAATGTTTTTCTCTTACAGCATATAAGATTTGTAGAAGCGGCGTTGACCCAACAGGAGATGAACATTCCGGTGTACTTTGCGGAGTGGTCTCCGGATATTGAGTACATCATCCACAATCTGCAGCACAGCATCATCACCGATGACAAGTCTGGAAGTGCTTTGGAGGCCATGATGAACACAGTGTCTTCTAATGGTTATCAAATCGGTAAGACATAATATTGTAAATACAATCCATACTAATATTATTAATGCGAGAGTGTGTCAGTCTGAATTACCTCTTCACGCCCAAAAAGCTGAAGAGATTTTGCTGGGTATGAAGATAAGAACAAAGCATACTTTTTATCCCGGAAAAATGTACGGTTCCCGCTCGATAAACTTATTTTGGCGCAACGGATTTGCGGGCGTCATCTAGTACTGTTATATACAAAGAAACTGTGTATATAACTTTTTATGGCATGCCATTTTTATAGGTATCCATAGAAATTATGATCTTTTACCTCTTTATATGTGCATAAAACTATTCAACCAATTATTGTAGGTCATACTGTAATCAATAGCTGCACTTCAATAGCTGATAAGAGCTATGAAAGCTATGCAGTAGCTGAAAAGAGAAAGTAATAGACAATTTTTCATTTACAGTTGTATCAGCGCCAACGCCACAGAAGATTGACTCCAAGCCGGTGACTCTACACGGCAAGCTGATCGGTCGCTCCACTTCCGTACAGACTGTCGTGGTGGCTGCGCACTATGACGCGGCAGGCGCTGTGCCGGTCAGTATTACATCCATACCATGGTAGTTTACATTATAAATTCGAAAATCTGTCTTTTGATAGAGATAAACTACGATAACATGGCGCGCCCCTCCAAAATTCAAAACGTTTGAAGTGCGCTGTTTTGCGCGGTCGGCTAGTTATGATTAGTTGACCAACAAATCTTGGTAATAAGTGACATTAATTCATGAAGCCCCAAGCGGCCACATCCGGCCGCGATAACAATGAAAAAGCTATTGTGTCTCGTTTTGCCACGACTGATGGGTTAAGTGAAATATTACGAGTACTGGTTGATTGGTTGAATACTTACTACATACAAACTCTTTCATAAGGATGTGACCTCCTCGCCCCTCCAAATTACTGTTTCAATGTGTGTACACATTGAAACAGTAATTTGGAGGGGCGCGCCATGTTATCGTAGTTTATCTATACTCGGAATTGCAAAATATATAACAAAGTTAGAGACTTACGTGATACATCACATACTAATGGAATGTGTCCGATATGATGCATAAAATAAAATAAAAATAAAATACGCCACTGAAAGAAACATACTTGTATCAAAATTTGGCTTGAATTTACAAAATATAGACGCTTTTCACGGTTTATTGTACGAGGCAAAATCACTTGCTGCAAGTATGTTATTTGCATTGTATAGCCAACGTATACAGTGTGTTAGGTTTAACATCGTTAATCGTTATCCTTAAAACCATCAAATGAGCCCAGTCAAAATGAATAACTTTCTCTATGAGAACAATGCTGGGAACTCAAAAACCTAACAACCTGTATAGTATTTAATTTGGAAAAACCTACGCGTTTCGGTGCGGTCTGAATTGGCTCTAAGGGTGAAATCTATAGAGCGATCTTAGACTTAACTCAGACTTTACTTCAGACTTTACAAAATCTTAGCTAAACTTAAGCTTAGCAAAATCTTAAGTGAATAGGACCCAACAATGGATTTTGGGTCCTCCTATTCACTTAAGATTTTGCTAAGCTTAATCTAAGCTAAGATTTTGTAAAGTCTGAGTTAAGTCTAAGATCGCTCTATAGATTTCACCCTAAGGGCCAATCCACACGTACCACAACCACACGACAACCACAACAACACCACATGGTAAGGCGTATATTTCGTATTGTAAATGAACTGGGCTGTTCACACATACCACATTTTGCCGACCACATACCACATTTTTCATGTCTTTGTCGACCGACCACATCGCAAACCACAAGCGAACTAGTGGCCGACCACATCGCAACCACAACTTTTTATACTATATTATTTAACATTATATTCTAGGGGCTAGCGTTCGGCGCGGACTCTAACGCCTCCGGGGCAGTAGCTTTACTAGAACTGGCTCGTATCTTCTCCCGGCTTTACTCGACTGCTGCGGTGCGCGCGGCGCCCTCTATACTCTTCGTGCTGTCATCTACCGGACATTCCCTGAACTATTTCGCTACCAAAAAGTGGTTGGAAGACCAGCTGGATTCGGCTGATGCGTCGCTATTGCAGGTAAGATTCAATACTTAAAGGGCCGGGTACCCTCGAAATTCTCATACGTACGTAATTCCAAAATCATTTTCTCATACGAAAATATTTAACATGTTATATATTTGTGTCCAACACACAAATATTAATATAATACTAAAAAATATTTTTTAGACTTTAAATATTTTGTAGTAAATTAACTATTTATTTATATATTTTTTAGTGTTTTACTCTATTTTTTAGTGTTTAAATATTTAGTAGTAAATTTACAAAAAAAAAAATTTAAAGCAAAAAAAAAAAAAATTTGTGTTTAAATATTTTGAAGTAAATTTTTGTGCAGGAACCTAGGTAATTACTATTTTAAACTGAAAAACAACTCAAACATGTTAAATATTTTCGTATGAGAAAATGATTTTGGAATTACGTATGTATGAGAAATTCCAAGTGTACCCGGCCTCTTAAGTGCTTAAGTATACTTATTAGTTATACAATTTTTCTTATGAAACCACTTTTATAAACGCAATGTTTAATATGCCTATCGAACAAAGATCTCCCGCGATGCATACAAACTAGGGAGGCGTGACGTCATAGCTCGCTGACACTTTGTACGTTTTGGGAATGGTTATTTAATGTCATTTTCGAATTGTTATATCTTGGAGAGTTTTTAAGATATCAGAGTCATTCTTTCACCGATATTTCTATTTTTGGGAGTTCTTTTAATTACCAATAAGAATAATGGGCAACTATCCTATTGGAGGTACTGAAATTTTATTGGATTTAAACGGGTTTAAATAAATATTATGTATTTCCAGGACATATCGTTCGTTATGTGCCTCGACTCAATATCGTCAGGCCCACTCTCCATGCACGTGTCTAAACCGCCCAAGCCGGGAAGTCCTGCCCACTCCGTCAAATCCAGGCTGGGAGTGGATGTGGTGCATAAGAAGATCAACCTAGCTGATGAGTTACTGGCCTGGCATCATGAGAGATTTAGCATCAGACGGATGACAGCGTTCACTGTTAGCGCTTTGAGGGTACATTTGATGTTGATCCTACTTATACAAATTCAAATTGTTAGTAACAACGATAATCTCCAATAGTAAAAAGGGCAATAAACGTGTATTTCTGTTATGGCAATGAACAATGGATGCAAACAAATACTTCAGCGTAAAAGTAGCAGTGCTAAAAGAGTTATCTTGACTTTTATGTTTCTATAAAGGTGGGTTTACACCAAAAGAACATAGAGCAAGAACAGCACAAGAACATTCTTTCGTATTCGTTTAGTGTAAACTATAATTCGTTACAACATACTTTAAATCGTTTACACCAATCGAATCAACAAGAACATCAAGAATAAGAATTTTTGCTCTATAGATGAGAATCATATAGCTCCGTTTAGACCAAACGAGCGAATGCTCATTGCTCATTCGTCAACGATAAGTAGTTAATTTATTTTTATAGTCATCAAAGGTTGGATCCCATAAACATCTTTTGTTATGGTATAATTCTATCATTTGTAAACATTTTTCATTACTCCAATCCATATTTACGAAATAACCTTTGATAAACTACCTAAAACCAGCCGCCAAAAAGTAAAAATATCAAGAACACTAGAATCCCTTTGAAGAGACCGCCTCGAAGAGCGAGCACGTCCGAACACGAAAGAACGCTCTAGGCAATTGCTCGAGCGCTCTTGCGTCGTTTACACCAAACGAGCGAGATTCTTAGAGCATTCTACCTATTTACCGCCGAACACGTGGCGAACACACTAGAACAACGAAAGAATGCTCGTTGTTAGTTTACATCAAAAGAGCTTTACTAGAATGAGCATTCGCTCGTTTGGTCTAAACGGAGCTTAAGAATTGCCTTAACGTCATAAAGAACGATGCGCCAAGTTGGCCGGTATATCCAATAAAAACCACTTGCCTATGAAATGAAACCTTATATCATAAGCTTCAATTTTTATTATGGACAGAACACGGTAAACAACCGGAGAAAAAAGATATCACACCTGACATCATAGGACTGCCTATGGACTTAAACCACTTCAGTACGAAAGCTATTCTCAAAAAATGTCTTCGCTGACGTCATAGACCGTACTCATAGACTCGTAGACCGTCAACAATAAGCGAGGGATGCTTTAGTTCATCATTATTGTACGACTGTACGTGTTTGATAGGGCGGCGCACAATCGGTGCGTGTGCCCATATTATTTCAATAATATGGTGTTTAGACGTTGGTCGCCAAGATGTATTTATTCACCCGGCACTATATTTGGAAGACATCATTTTTGACGATGAATGTGTAAATGTCGCAGTCATCTGGTTCAATCTGCGATTCGATTGAATGACTAGCGCATTCATTGAATGACACCATTCAATTGAATGACTCGGCCGAACGTCGATTGAACGATCGTCCCTCAACGTTAAACTAGTTAGCGATTTGTAGCATAGCGTTTTGAAAATAGCGGACATGAAATCAGTCAGGTAATTGAACGTATTTAATTTTCTTCCTACTGCGGCGCTACTAGTCACTAAAACAAATATGGCGTCAAACAGCTCGCACAGCTGATAGCACTGTGTTGATATTTTATCGATTACATTTATATTAAAGTGCTTTATTTGTAATAACTAATATAATAATATGAAAGCGTGGATTTAATTATAACTACTCCGTCAACGGCTACTTGAAAAAAATATATAGCATCTCATTTACGACTTCGCTATATGACTTTTAGTCAAGACGTTAAACGTTACATTCAACGTCTTGACGAGTTGTCCTTTAGTCATTAAATGAATGCGCTAGTCATTCGATCAAATCGCAGATTAAACCAGATGACTGCGATTCTATGTATGTCACCTAGCGATATTGTGTCTCGTTTTGCCACGATCGATGGGTTAAAACTTAAAAAATAAAAGTGTTTATTTTGGTAGTATCACCCTAAGGTTAATTACCCAAGTGATGAGCTGACTAAAATACAGCATAGAATATTTTTTTTCGATTGTAGGTTTGATTTTTACAAAAAAAAGTAGGAGCCAAAAATATAACTTTCAATCTTCCAGACTGTACATTTCCGGTCCATTCATAACATAAACTGTTTCATTTCAGTAACTTTAGGTTATAAGCAATAGGCTAACAGACATTAGAACTTTATTGGCTATGCCGGCCAGGGTCCATACAAAAATGCCCATCATTCTTTGCCCATACAATCATTAAAGAAGTAAATCCTTTAAAACTGCTGCTACTTTTACACTAAACTAGCAAAGACAGCTGATAAATGAAGCTATTCTTTTTTGGAAACGCAGCCCTTAGAAGCTGAAAGCATATTAGCTTAGATAGGTATTGAGTAGAATTATGAGAGCAGTCTATTTTAATCTATAAATCCCCAAGCGGCACCCGGCTGCCGCATAACAATTAAAAATCTATTGTCTGCGATTCCCAAGATCATTGACATACTAATGCCCGTTTTCACCAACAACACACAAAATTTAGGGGTCCCTTAAGCCAATATTCCAAGTTTTGTTCCTGATGAATTGACAACCCCGTAACTCTTAGGTGACGTTTATTTGAAATAAAACAACCTATTATACGATTCATCCGTCAAACCATTAGGTGACGTTTATAATTTACGGGATGAATTGACGACCCCGTACACTTAGGCTTCTTACAGACGAACGGCACGTGTCGGCGGCACGTGTCGGCGGCAGTCGACGGCTGTCGGCGGCAGTCGGCGGCAGTCGACGGCAGCCGACGGCAGCCGTTGACAGTTTATGACGCTTGCAGGGGGCCTACCACGAACTTTCCTAAAACTATCATGTTTCCAGAACACTTTGTTGTAAGATTACAATAACATTACCTTACTCACTTTTTAAATATAATTTTACTAAAAAACAGTAAAATATGCAAAACAATGTTAAATCCGCTATGAAATATCAACTTTTTAAGATCGCTAGCTTGACGTAAAAGTAATAAATGTTTATCTGGCAAACGGTGTCGCTTAGGAGAGTTGGTGGTACCGCGAAACATGCCAACTTTGCCAGCTTTTTTCGAATAATTTTAATTCTTGTAAAAAATATGTATGGAAGTGTCAGTTTTTTTGCCCTCTGCAACTACAAGACTACATGTGCAGGTAGGAATGTCAAAAACATGACTTCTGTTCATTTAATTCAATTTATGATTAATTTTCATGCCGGGTTACAGTTACCTGCACTTGTAGACAACATTGCCCACCTTGATTTTTCACGCAAATATGAACTTTGCGCAGGTGGCATCAAAATCCAGTAAAAGAATTCTTCACCACGCACAATTCACTCACAAATCTGCACCACAATTTGCCCGCAAAAATACGTACCGTTTTTCAGAAGTTCCAACAAGTTAAGTGAATAAAGTTAGCACTACGGGGTATTGTCATTGTTACCAGTCATATAACCTATTTTCTGCCAAATTAAACAAATGTTGCCATAATATTAAAATACCTCTGTACATCAAAGATTTGCTAAAAATGGATCTTAGAGCAAAGTTATCCTATGTGGCAAAGTTGGCATGTTTTACCGGTAGGCCCCCAGTTGTGACGTACCCCCGCAAGGTAAGCGTCCACAGGTCGGTATCGTACGCAACGGACGTGTCGTCTGACGTCGACTGCCGCCGACACGTGCCGTCGTCTGCCGTCGACTGCCGCCGACACGTGCCGTCGTCTGCCGCCGACACGTGCCGTCGTCTGCCGTCGACTGCCGCCGACGCGTGCCGCCGACACGTGCCGTTCGTCTGTAAGCGCTCTTAGGTGACGTATGTGGCGACGACGACGGTTGCCTTGACAATGAATCTGTTATAGAATGGCCGTCTGATATTTTACTTGTAAAATAGCGAACTCCCATAATTAATATACATATTTACCACAAACCTTCCTCTTTAATCACTCTATATATTAAAGAAAACCGCAATTAAAGGGAACAAAGGGACACGAGGACAGAAAAAGCGACTTTGTTTTATACTATGTAGTGATATACGTCACCTAAGAGTTACGGGGTTGTCAATTCATCAAGAACAAAACTTGGAATATTGGCTTAAGGATCCACCTTAATTTTAGGTGTTGGTGAAAACGGGCGTAAGTATCCTTAATCATTAATGTATATTTCTAGAGCCACAAGGAACCAGCACGTAGCAGCGTTCTGGACACTCCCTCGGTAGCGGGTCTACGTAGACTGGTGACAAACATACAGTCAATCGCACGCGCGCTCGCCTCTCATGTTTATAACTTGACTGATGAAGGGGGA
Organism: Polyommatus iphigenia; assembly: GCA_963422495.1. NCBI lineage: Eukaryota > Metazoa > Arthropoda > Insecta > Lepidoptera > Lycaenidae > Polyommatus > Polyommatus iphigenia. The sequence continues at coordinate 2,547,194 of OY730180.1, forward strand.
GAGGAAGATTCTGCGTTATATGATAATGCGTTGGTGAGTATTGTAGTTATACCTACTTAGAGCCAGATCACACAGTGCGTTGCGTTGCGTCGTCGTAATGCAAAAATTTTGACGCATAGCCGGCCACACGGGCGCACAGTGGTCCGAAATCGCTAAATAGTGGACATTCGCAAAAAAGTTGGATTTTGGTGTGGAAAAAAATACCATTCGATAGATTTTAATAAGAGTAACAATAAATCCTTAATAAGTTTTTTTTACAAAAAAGTGTTTTTAAGGCGAAAAAAAATAATTACGAAAATGTTGTATGGGAAAGAATATATAAATAGATTTTATGTAAAAACTACTATTCTGGTTCATTTTCGAAACAAGTAAAGTTCTAGTGGTATTTAAGGTTTAGAAAAAAAAATACGCAAATTTACGTGCAGCCTTTTGCAGTAGAGGGGTTCAAAATTTTGAAATAATTTTACTAACTTTTTAGGTGTGGAAAAAATACCATTCGATAGATTTCTTAAATAGTAACAATAAATCTTTAATAATTTTTTTACAAAAATATATATTTAAGGTGAAAAAAATTTATTACGAAAAATTCTGTACGGGAAAGAATCTACAAATCGATTTTTTGGAAAAACTACTAAGCCATACTGGATCATTTTTGAAAAAAGTGAAGTTCTAGTGGTATATAAGGTTTAGAAAAGAAAATACGCAAAATTTACGTGCAGCCTTTTGCAGTAGCAGGGGTTCAAAATTTTGAAATAATGGTACTTACTTTTTAGGTGTGGAAAAAAATATCATTCGATAGATTTATAAAAAAGTAACAATAAATTCTCAGTAAGTTTTTTGCAAAAATGTATTTTTTAAGGTGAAAAAAAATAATTACGAAAATTTTGCGTGGAAAAGAATCTAAGAATAGATTTTTTGTAAAAACTACTGGACCATTCTGGATCATTTTTGAAAGGAGTAAAGTTCTAGTGGTATGTAAGGCTTAGAAAAAAAAGTGCGCAAATTTGCTTGCAGCCTTTTGCACTAGCAGGGGATCAAAATTTTGAAATGTTTGTATTAACATTTTAACGATTTATTTCTATTTCTCTAATGGCTGTCGCGTTAATTGTTTAGGTTTTTAATAAATTACTTATATCATTTTTGTACAGATTTACAAACCAACTTCTGGGTCTTGGGTCAACCCGGATATTTTTCAGGCTATCATGAACACATTGGTGAATAGTCAGAGATCCCTATAACACCTAATTGAAAATTAAACACCTCTTGGGAGATCGCACACGTCACACTTTTTGTGTGGTCGAGTCTGCGGCTTACATACAATCTGCATGGCGCGCGCCATCAGACTGTATGGAAGCCGCAGACTCGATCACACAAAAAGTGTGACGTGTGCGATCTCCCCTTTTGAGTTTTGTGTACCGCTATAGAATGCATTCACAGAACCGTATGGGTATAATATATAAAACGAGTCCTTAAAAAGTCTTTCAAGCAACAGGTCGAATGTAAGACAAATATGGATCAAAGCTTATTCAAAAGTTGTGCAACAAATCTTCATTAGTTTTTGCTCGACTCATATTCCTTGTATATATCACTAGTATTTCTAAATTCTTTATTGCTTGCCTCTGAAGCTTCTTCACTTAAATAGCCAATTGGAATAAAGCCAAAATGCTTACAAATATCAGCACCATGCACCAGCAAGGAGTTTGTGAACACTTGCAGGCATGTAGTACCATGGATAAAGCTTTACATACAGCTCTGCTATTTCCCTAGGGGATTTCAATTAGGGGTTATAGGGATCTCTGACTATTCACCAATGTGTTCATGATAGCCTGAAAAATATCCGGGTTGACCCAAGATCCAGAAGTTGGTTTGTAAATCTGTACAAAAATGATATAAGTAACTTATTAAAAACCTAAACAATTGACGCGACAGCCATTAGAGAAATAGAAATAAATCGTTAAAATGTTAATACAAACATTTCAAAATTTTGATCCCCTGCTAGTGCAAAAGGCTGCACGCAAATTTGCGCACTTTTTTTTCTAAGCCTTACATACCACTAGAACTTTACTCCTTTCAAAAATGATCCAGAATGGTCCAGTAGTTTTTATAAAAAATCTATTCATAGATTCTTTTCCACGCAAAATTTTCGTAATTTTTTTTTCACCTTAAAAAATACATTTTTGCAAAAAACTTATTGAAAATTTATTGTTACTTTTTTATAAATCTATCGAATGATATTTTTTTCCACACCTAAAAAGTAAGTACCATTATTTCAAAATTTTGAACCCCTGCTACTGCAAAAGGCTGCACGTAAATTTTGCGTATTTTCTTTTCTAAACCTTATATATCACTAGAACTTCACTTGTTTCAAAAATGATCCAGTATGGCTTAGTAGTTTTTGCATAAAGGGAAAGTATCTATAAATAGATTTATTTATAGATTCTTTCCCATACAACATTTTCGTAATTTTTTTTTTTTTCACCTTAAAAACACATTTTTGTAAAAAACTTATTGAGGATTTATTGTTACTCTTCTTAAAATCTATCGAATCTATTTTTTTGCACACCAAAATCCAACTTTTTTGCGAATGTCCACTATTTAGCGATTTCGGACCACTGTGGGGCGCTGCGCGATCGCAGCGTTATTACGAAGCAGTCACGTCAACACCCCCTCCCGCTTCGTCTCGGGGGCTGCTGTCCGTCATGTGTGCGTTGCGACGTCGCAGCGCGCTGTGTGAACACCTTGGTTATTTGTATGTAAAACAAAACAACGCAACGGCAGCGCTGCGTCGACGCAAATCGCCGTGTGGTCTGGCTCTTACTAACAAAAATACTGTAGAGCGAATAACTGTACAAGTGTGCTTCCGTGGTCTAGCGGTATAGAGCGCGGCTCTCGACTCGGAGGTCGTGGGTTCGAATCCCGCGTTAGAAACATGTTATTTCCAAGTTTGGTTAGGACAATGCAGGCTGATCACCTGATTGTCTGACAAGTAAGATGTAGTACATGCGTCGGATGGGCATGTAAAAAGTCGGTCCTGCGCCTGATCTCTCGCCAGTCGTGTCGGTCGTCCGTCCCACTGGGTTATGAGAGTAAAGGAATAGAGAGTGCTCTTGTGTACTGCGCACACATTTGGGCACTACAAAATTACTCCTGCGTAGCTGGCCTGGTTTCAATGAAACCGGCCACCGTCACCGAAACCGGTGTGGGAGCTATCATATTATAAAGTCTTAAGTAAGTATTATAAGGTCGTAAGGCTTGTGTTTGTCTGGCACATTGTATAGATAACAAACAAAGGCAGCATACCTTGAATATAAATGCTGTGTAAATATAGTTATTAGTAAGAGTGATAAATGGGAGATTTTGAGACAATCTTGTACCATCGAGGAAATGGATTCCTAGGCAGTAGACATACCAATGTCGTTTGGTCGGATCATGTCAATTCAATTTTAATTTTGATCTGTCAGCTGGGTTTGACATAACGGGACCAAACTACGTAGGTCACCCATCTGCATATGAACTTCTCTGATAGTGCAATATATAACTGGATTTTCAGCAAAAGTCATGAAGTTATGTATGTTACATAGGGTTTTGGGTGAGAAAGCCTTAGGGCTGCCTTAGGGCACAGTGCATTTTAAGCTCTTTGATTTGAACCTTTAAAACTTCCTATCTAAGCTCTGGTTCCTGTCTATCTATATGTCATATTGTATATAAACTAACTAACTCCGCTGGCTCAGCGACCCAAAGTGGATCTTGGCCTCCGAAATGAGCTTCCGCCATTGAGCCCTGTCCTGCGCTACCTCCTGCCAGTTACTGACTTGAAGGTCACGCAGGTCAGCCTCAACAGCATCTCTCCAGCGATACCTGGGGCGTCCAACTAAACGACGTCCTGTTGGACGGCCCTTGTACGCTCTTTTTACCCCGCGATCCTCTCCCATTCTTTCCACGTGTCCCAGCCAACGGAGTCGGTGAGCCTTTGTTTCTCCGATTATATTGGGTTGGGCCACCAGTTCTTCAATTTCGGCACTCTTCCGGATTCGCCAACAGCCGTCATTTGTTTTGGCTGGGCTCAGGATTTTTCTGAGGACTTTCCTTTCAGCGACTAGAAGTTTGTTCTCCTCCTTTTGCGTCAGCGTCCAAGCCTCACAGCCATACATTAGTATAGGCCGAATAATCGTGTTATAGATTCGGATTTTTGTATTTTTGCTGAGAAGCTTGGACACGAGCACCTAGTGAAGAGCTGCGCTGCATCGTAGGGCATTTTTAACGCGAATGTCAATTTCGTCCTCTTGACTGTTGGTGTCAGTCACAGTACACCCGAGGTACTTAAATTTGTGTACACCCTTATACGTTGTATCTCCAACATGCAGGTCTTCACAAGGTATACGCGTGTTTTTGTAGCGTCTCATGTGGAGATACTCCGTTTTATCGTGGCTGATCCTGAGCACTACCTTCTTCGCTTCAGTCTCCAAAGTTGTGAAGGCCTCTATGACTTCTCCACGAGTTTCACCTAACAGGGCTAAGTCGTCTGCATACCCTATCACCTTATGCCTTCCATCCAGCTCCACGCCAAGTTCTAGGTGTAAAACCTTTCTCAGAACGTATTCTAGCACCAAATTAAAGAGCATAGGCGACAAGGCATCCCCGTGCTTTAGACCAGTTGCGATTGTGAAGTCGTCCGTCAGCTCACCTCTAACCTTTACGCGTAGGCTACACTCCGATGTCGCAACTCTAATCATCGTGATTTGTCCGGGATATTGAAATATCTCAAAATGGAATACAGGGCATCTCTGTCAATGCTGTCATAGGCTTTGGTGAAGTCCACGAACAATGAGTGGACCCCTTGGGCGTACTCCCATCTCTTTTCCATCACCTGCTTCAGTAGGAAGATTTGGTCAATTGTACTTCGGTTTCGGCGGAATCCACACTGATAATCACTAAGGATTTTTTCCGCGTAAGGTTCCAGCCTTTTAAGAAGCACATAAGACAATATCTTGTAAGCGGTTGGAAGCAGAGTAATCCCCCGGTAGTTCGTGCACTTCTTTTTGCAGCCTTTCTTATGGATTGGACAAATGGTGCCTGTATTCCATTCCAAGGGCTGCCGTTCTTTCTCCCATATCTTAACAAGCAGTTCGTACCACTTCGACTGTACCTCTCCACTATATTTCCATATCTCTCCAGGTATGCCACCGATTCCAGGAGATTTGTTGTTTTTTAGTCCCATGATGGCCTCCTGCACTTCCTTAAAAGACAGGGCTTCTGTTGTATCAGGACTCTCTTCTTGGGTATCACAAATGATTGGTTCTTGTGAAGGGGGGCAGTTCAGCAGTTGCACGAAATACTCTCGCCACGTGGATTTTATTTCTTCTGCGTCATTTATTAAGTTGCCTTCTTTATCAAGGAGAGATTGGGCAGTTGGTTTGCACCCTTTTTTAAACGTCCTTACCTCCTGATAAAATTTAAGTGTCTCGTTAGCTTTTACAATTGTTTCCATATTTCGCACTATTGCATCCAAATGCTGCCTCTTTGCTGTTCTTATGACGTTTCTTGCTGTGGTCCGTAATTCATCATACTTAGGTTTCCATTTTCTATCTTGCTCTGATAATATTTTGTACTTTCGTCTTTCCTCTACTATCATATTACACTTTTCCGTCCACCACTTTTTCCTTCTGCTCTTTTTCTTTCTGCCAGCCACTTTGAGTCCAACTTCTTTTGCGGTTGTTTTCATCTTTTCCCAAACATCATCAATGTCGTCGTCTATTTCTAGATCTTCGAAAGCGTTGCTTAATTCTACTACAAATTTCTTTCTTATTACTCTATCTTTTAAATTTTCTACATTAATGCAATCCTCTCTTTTCTGTGCGTTCCTATTGGAAACACTTATCCTAAGTTTAATTTTTACGCCTACCGTGTAATGATCGCTATCGCAATCGGCTCCTCTGTATGTTCTTACATCTTGAACAGTGTTTTTGTGTCGGTCATCGATAACCACATGGTCAATTTGATTCACTGTGCGACCATCGGGCGATTTCCAGGTACCCTTATAAATGTTTTTGTGAGGAAACATCGTACTCTTAATACACATTGCCTTTGACGAAGCAAAGGTAATGAGTCTAATGCCATTGTCGTTAGATGTACAGTGTAGGCTGTGATGTCCAATCGTAGGGTTGAATATCTCCTCACGTCCTATCTTTGCATTGAAATCGTTTTTCAATGCACAAAAATTCTTTATGTAGGCCTGGCTCTATGTATCAAGTAAAAAATGAGCTACGAAGATACGACGTCAGTATAGCAGCCCTTCAAGAGGTACGATGGCCGGGTAACGGAGAATGCAATGTTGACAATGATGCAGTCCTCTTCTATAGCGGTAATGACAACGGTCACCATACACATGGTACTGGTTTCATGGTGAACAAAACGCTGGCTAATAATGTGATTCGGTTTGATGCTGTCTCAGACAGGCTGTGCATACTGCGATTAAAAGGAAAATTCTCAAACCTTTCTATCATCAACGTGTATGCACCCACTGAGCAAGCTGATGACGAGACTAAAGACGAGTTTTATGACCAACTAGAAACCGTATATGAGCAACTACCTGGATATGATGTTAAGATTCTATTGGGCGATTTCAATGCATATTGTATATTACAAACCTTTAATAAATTATATATTAAAGGTTTGTAATTTAACCTTTATTATGTTATAAAATATTTTGTTTACAGAACGTGGACGAGACGTTTATCCGCACGTGGTACAATTACCTGGCGTCGACGCCGCGCGCGCCGCAGGTGCTCGCGACCACGCCCAACACCGCTGGTGAGTTTACTATACACTATTATTATTAAGAGGGCGACTAACGCAAAAAATTAAACATCGTCCTTTTGTCTTCACACTCACGCCCGTCTTTCATATTATGCCAGGTGAAAAAGGACGACGCGGAATCATCGCCAAGTTAGTTTTTTTAAAAATCCGCCAGGTCAGTGTCTCAATGATCGAATTTTGTACAGTGTTTTAAAATATTAACTTAGTTTAATTCACGGAAAAAAAATTATGCATCTTTGTGATCTTTTTCTATAGAGAAAATTTCAAGATAATATCGTGTTCAGATCAAATTATTGGAAATATAATGTGGTGTCTATGTTTAGAAAATTAAACAATTCGGGGCCTATTTTCAAGTATAAAAATGAATTATAAAATCGACAATAAGAGCCCAGCCGCGCTCTTATTGGCTGAGGCCGAACCACGTGACCCGTCGTATGACGTGGACGGTACATTTAATAGAAGCCTTCCCCCAGATTTTCCCTCTGTTTAGCGCGTACCCTGATTCCTCGAAGCTCGCTCGTATGTATTATATACATTTATGTTTTATTCCAGGTGTGACGGGCGCCCTGGAGCGCGCGCTCTCCCAGTTCGTGTCGGTGTCGGTGTCGGCGCACGCGCCCGACCGCCGCGAGCCCGACCACGTGCTGTACACGCCCACGCGCGCGCTGCTCCACGTGTACAGGTGAGCTATACACTGCCTGTCTGTCTGTCGCGCCGCTCTCCCAGTTCGTGTCGGTGTCGGTGTCGGCGCACGCGCCCGACCACCGCGAGCCCGACCACGTGCTGTACACGCCCACCCGCGCGCTGCTCCACGTGTACAGGTGAGCTATACACTGTCTGTCTGTCTGTCTGTCTCTCGCGCCGCTCTCCCAGTTCGTGTCGGTGTCGGTGTCGGCGCACGCGCCCGACCGCCGCGAGCCCGACCACGTGCTATACACGCCCACACGCGCGCTGCTCCACGTGTACAGGTGAGCTATACACTGTCTGTCTATCTGTCGCGCCGCTCTCCCAGTTCGTGTCAGTGTGGGTGTCGGTGCACGCGCCCGACCGCCGCGAGCCCGACCACGTGCTGTACACGCCCACACGCGCGCTGCTCCACGTGTACAGGTGAGCTATACACTGTCTGTCTGTCTGTCTGTCGCGCCGCTCTCCCAGTTCGTGTCGGTGTCGGTTTCGGCGCACGCGCCCGACCGCCGCGAGCCCGACCACGTGCTGTACACGCCCACGCGCGCGCTGCTCCACGTGTACAGGTGAGCTATACACTGTCTGTCTGTCTGTCGCGCCGCTCTCCCAGTTCGTGTCGGTGTCGGTGTCGGCGCACGCGCCCGACCGCCGCGAGCCCGACCACGTGCTGTACACGCCCACGCGCGCGCTGCTCCACGTGTACAGGTGAGCTATACACTGTCTGTCTGTCTGTCTGTCTGTCGCGCCGCTCTCCCAGTTCGTGTCGGTGTCGGTGTCGGCGCACGCGCCCGACCGCCGCGAGCCCGACCACGTGCTGTACACGCCCACGCGCGCGCTGCTCCACGTGTACAGGTGAGCTATACACTGTCTGTCTGTCTGTCGCGCCGCTCTCCCAGTTCGTGTCGGTGTCGGTGTCGGCGCACGCGCCCGACCGCCGCGAGCCCGACCACGTGCTGTACACGCCCACGCGCGCGCTGCTCCACGTGTACAGGTGAGCTATACACTGTCTGTCTGTCTGTCGCGCCGCTCTCCCAGTTCGTGTCGGTGTCGGTGTCGGCGCACGCGCCCGACCGCCGCGAGCCCGACCACGTGCTGTACACGCCCACGCGCGCGCTGCTCCACGTGTACAGGTGAGCTATACACTGTCTGTCTGTCTGTCTGTCTGTCGCGCCGCTCTCCCAGTTCGTGTCGGTGTCGGTGTCGGCGCACGCGCCCGACCGCCGCGAGCCCGACCACGTGCTGTACACGCCCACGCGCGCGCTGCTCCACGTGTACAGGTGAGCTATACACTGTCTGTCTGTCTGTCGCGCCGCTCTCCCAGTTCGTGTCGGTGTCGGTGTCGGCGCACGCGCCCGACCGCCGCGAGCCCGACCACGTGCTGTACACGCCCACGCGCGCGCTGCTCCACGTGTACAGGTGAGCTATACACTGTCTGTCTGTCTGTCTGTCTGTCGCGCCGCTCTCCCAGTTCGTGTCGGTGTCGGTGTCGGCGCACGCGCCCGACCGCCGCGAGCCCGACCACGTGCTGTACACGCCCACGCGCGCGCTGCTCCACGTGTACAGGTGAGCTATACACTGTCTGTCTGTCTGTCGCGCCGCTCTCCCAGTTCGTGTCGGTGTCGGTGTCGGCGCACGCGCCCGACCGCCGCGAGCCCGACCACGTGCTGTACACGCCCACCCGCGCGCTGCTCCACGTGTACAGGTGAGCTATACACTGTCTGTCTGTCTGTCTGTCTGTCGCGCCGCTCTCCCAGTTCGTGTCGGTGTCGGTGTCGGCGCACGCGCCCGACCGCCGCGAGCCCGACCACGTGCTGTACACGCCCACGCGCGCGCTGCTCCACGTGTACAGGTGAGCTATACACTGTCTGTCTGTCTGTCGCGCCGCTCTCCCAGTTCGTGTCGGTGTCGGTGTCGGCGCACGCGCCCGACCGCCGCGAGCCCGACCACGTGCTGTACACGCCCACGCGCGCGCTGCTCCACGTGTACAGGTGAGCTATACACTGTCTGTCTGTCTGTCGCGCCGCTCTCCCAGTTCGTGTCGGTGTCGGTGTCGGCGCACGCGCCCGACCGCCGCGAGCCCGACCACGTGCTGTACACGCCCACGCGCGCGCTGCTCCACGTGTACAGGTGAGCTATACACTGTCTGTCTGTCTGTCTGTCTGTCGCGCCGCTCTCCCAGTTCGTGTCGGTGTCGGTGTCGGCGCACGCGCCCGACCGCCGCGAGCCCGACCACGTGCTGTACACGCCCACGCGCGCGCTGCTCCACGTGTACAGGTGAGCTATACACTGTCTGTCTGTCTGTCGCGCCGCTCTCCCAGTTCGTGTCGGTGTCGGTGTCGGCGCACGCGCCCGACCGCCGCGAGCCCGACCACGTGCTGTACACGCCCACCCGCGCGCTGCTCCACGTGTACAGGTGAGCTATACACTGTCTGTCTGTCTGTCTGTCTGTCGCGCCGCTCTCCCAGTTCGTGTCGGTGTCGGTGTCGGCGCACGCGCCCGACCGCCGCGAGCCCGACCACGTGCTGTACACGCCCACGCGCGCGCTGCTCCACGTGTACAGGTGAGCTATACACTGTCTGTCTGTCTGTCGCGCCGCTCTCCCAGTTCGTGTCGGTGTCGGTGTCGGCGCACGCGCCCGACCGCCGCGAGCCCGACCACGTGCTGTACACGCCCACGCGCGCGCTGCTCCACGTGTACAGGTGAGCTATACACTGTCTGTCTGTCTGTCTGTCTGTCGCGCCGCTCTCCCAGTTCGTGTCGGTGTCGGTGTCGGCGCACGCGCCCGACCGCCGCGAGCCCGACCACGTGCTGTACACGCCCACGCGCGCGCTGCTCCACGTGTACAGGTGAGCTATACACTGTCTGTCTGTCTGTCGCGCCGCTCTCCCAGTTCGTGTCGGTGTCGGTGTCGGCGCACGCGCCCGACCGCCGCGAGCCCGACCACGTGCTGTACACGCCCACCCGCGCGCTGCTCCACGTGTACAGGTGAGCTATACACTGTCTGTCTGTCTGTCTGTCTGTCGCGCCGCTCTCCCAGTTCGTGTCGGTGTCGGTGTCGGCGCACGCGCCCGACCGCCGCGAGCCCGACCACGTGCTGTACACGCCCACGCGCGCGCTGCTCCACGTGTACAGGTGAGCTATACACTGTCTGTCTGTCTGTCGCGCCGCTCTCCCAGTTCGTGTCGGTGTCGGTGTCGGCGCACGCGCCCGACCGCCGCGAGCCCGACCACGTGCTGTACACGCCCACGCGCGCGCTGCTCCACGTGTACAGGTGAGCTATACACTGTCTGTCTGTCTGTCGCGCCGCTCTCCCAGTTCGTGTCGGTGTCGGTGTCGGCGCACGCGCCCGACCGCCGCGAGCCCGACCACGTGCTGTACACGCCCACGCGCGCGCTGCTCCACGTGTACAGGTGAGCTATACACTGTCTGTCTGTCTGTCTGTCTGTCGCGCCGCTCTCCCAGTTCGTGTCGGTGTCGGTGTCGGCGCACGCGCCCGACCGCCGCGAGCCCGACCACGTGCTGTACACGCCCACGCGCGCGCTGCTCCACGTGTACAGGTGAGCTATACACTGTCTGTCTGTCTGTCGCGCCGCTCTCCCAGTTCGTGTCGGTGTCGGTGTCGGCGCACGCGCCCGACCGCCGCGAGCCCGACCACGTGCTGTACACGCCCACCCGCGCGCTGCTCCACGTGTACAGGTGAGCTATACACTGTCTGTCTGTCTGTCTGTCTGTCGCGCCGCTCTCCCAGTTCGTGTCGGTGTCGGTGTCGGCGCACGCGCCCGACCGCCGCGAGCCCGACCACGTGCTGTACACGCCCACGCGCGCGCTGCTCCACGTGTACAGGTGAGCTATACACTGTCTGTCTGTCTGTCGCGCCGCTCTCCCAGTTCGTGTCGGTGTCGGTGTCGGCGCACGCGCCCGACCGCCGCGAGCCCGACCACGTGCTGTACACGCCCACGCGCGCGCTGCTCCACGTGTACAGGTGAGCTATACACTGTCTGTCTGTCTGTCGCGCCGCTCTCCCAGTTCGTGTCGGTGTCGGTGTCGGCGCACGCGCCCGACCGCCGCGAGCCCGACCACGTGCTGTACACGCCCACGCGCGCGCTGCTCCACGTGTACAGGTGAGCTATACACTGTCTGTCTGTCTGTCTGTCTGTCTGTCGCGCCGCTCTCCCAGTTCGTGTCGGTGTCGGTGTCGGCGCACGCGCCCGACCGCCGCGAGCCCGACCACGTGCTGTACACGCCCACGCGCGCGCTGCTCCACGTGTACAGGTGAGCTATACACTGTCTGTCTGTCTGTCGCGCCGCTCTCCCAGTTCGTGTCGGTGTCGGTGTCGGCGCACGCGCCCGACCGCCGCGAGCCCGACCACGTGCTGTACACGCCCACGCGCGCGCTGCTCCACGTGTACAGGTGAGCTATACACTGTCTGTCTGTCTGTCGCGCCGCTCTCCCAGTTCGTGTCGGTGTCGGTGTCGGCGCACGCGCCCGACCGCCGCGAGCCCGACCACGTGCTGTACACGCCCACCCGCGCGCTGCTCCACGTGTACAGGTGAGCTATACACTGTCTGTCTGTCTGTCTGTCTGTCGCGCCGCTCTCCCAGTTCGTGTCGGTGTCGGTGTCGGCGCACGCGCCCGACCGCCGCGAGCCCGACCACGTGCTGTACACGCCCACGCGCGCGCTGCTCCACGTGTACAGGTGAGCTATACACTGTCTGTCTGTCTGTCGCGCCGCTCTCCCAGTTCGTGTCGGTGTCGGTGTCGGCGCACGCGCCCGACCGCCGCGAGCCCGACCACGTGCTGTACACGCCCACGCGCGCGCTGCTCCACGTGTACAGGTGAGCTATACACTGTCTGTCTGTCTGTCTGTCTGTCGCGCCGCTCTCCCAGTTCGTGTCGGTGTCGGTGTCGGCGCACGCGCCCGACCGCCGCGAGCCCGACCACGTGCTGTACACGCCCACGCGCGCGCTGCTCCACGTGTACAGGTGAGCTATACACTGTCTGTCTGTCTGTCGCGCCGCTCTCCCAGTTCGTGTCGGTGTCGGTGTCGGCGCACGCGCCCGACCGCCGCGAGCCCGACCACGTGCTGTACACGCCCACCCGCGCGCTGCTCCACGTGTACAGGTGAGCTATACACTGTCTGTCTGTCTGTCTGTCTGTCGCGCCGCTCTCCCAGTTCGTGTCGGTGTCGGTGTCGGCGCACGCGCCCGACCGCCGCGAGCCCGACCACGTGCTGTACACGCCCACGCGCGCGCTGCTCCACGTGTACAGGTGAGCTATACACTGTCTGTCTGTCTGTCGCGCCGCTCTCCCAGTTCGTGTCGGTGTCGGTGTCGGCGCACGCGCCCGACCGCCGCGAGCCCGACCACGTGCTGTACACGCCCACGCGCGCGCTGCTCCACGTGTACAGGTGAGCTATACACTGTCTGTCTGTCTGTCGCGCCGCTCTCCCAGTTCGTGTCGGTGTCGGTGTCGGCGCACGCGCCCGACCGCCGCGAGCCCGACCACGTGCTGTACACGCCCACGCGCGCGCTGCTCCACGTGTACAGGTGAGCTATACACTGTCTGTCTGTCTGTCTGTCTGTCTGTCGCGCCGCTCTCCCAGTTCGTGTCGGTGTCGGTGTCGGCGCACGCGCCCGACCGCCGCGAGCCCGACCACGTGCTGTACACGCCCACGCGCGCGCTGCTCCACGTGTACAGGTGAGCTATACACTGTCTGTCTGTCTGTCGCGCCGCTCTCCCAGTTCGTGTCGGTGTCGGTGTCGGCGCACGCGCCCGACCGCCGCGAGCCCGACCACGTGCTGTACACGCCCACGCGCGCGCTGCTCCACGTGTACAGGTGAGCTATACACTGTCTGTCTGTCTGTCGCGCCGCTCTCCCAGTTCGTGTCGGTGTCGGTGTCGGCGCACGCGCCCGACCGCCGCGAGCCCGACCACGTGCTGTACACGCCCACCCGCGCGCTGCTCCACGTGTACAGGTGAGCTATACACTGTCTGTCTGTCTGTCTGTCTGTCGCGCCGCTCTCCCAGTTCGTGTCGGTGTCGGTGTCGGCGCACGCGCCCGACCGCCGCGAGCCCGACCACGTGCTGTACACGCCCACGCGCGCGCTGCTCCACGTGTACAGGTGAGCTATACACTGTCTGTCTGTCTGTCGCGCCGCTCTCCCAGTTCGTGTCGGTGTCGGTGTCGGCGCACGCGCCCGACCGCCGCGAGCCCGACCACGTGCTGTACACGCCCACGCGCGCGCTGCTCCACGTGTACAGGTGAGCTATACACTGTCTGTCTGTCTGTCGCGCCGCTCTCCCAGTTCGTGTCGGTGTCGGTGTCGGCGCACGCGCCCGACCGCCGCGAGCCCGACCACGTGCTGTACACGCCCACGCGCGCGCTACTACACGTGTACAGGTGAGCTATAGATCCTTAGGGTACGTTTCCACTGAAGCGGAGCGGAGCTTAGCGGTGCCCGAATTGACCAATCGTGCTATTCCAGCGCGCAGCGGAATGACAGCGAAGCGGAGCGAAGATTTCGAGCATGCTGATTGGTCAATTCGGCACCGCTAAGCTCCGCTCCGCGTCAGTGGAAACGTGGCCTTAGGCTCGATTCATATACGTCCGCGCGACCATACGGTCAAGCCGCAGATTTCAGCACCTTGTCTGCTTCAAATCCACTGCACGTCAAAACGCACCGCACGGCTCGGAGGCGCGAATTAAGCCTTAGGGGTCCAGCGGCAATTCTGTCTGTCTCACACTTTGTCGCAGTTTCTGTCGGTGTCTATAGATCCTCAGAGCGATACGTATCTTGTGACAACAATACAAGCCTCACACAACCTTAACACCGCCTAAACATTAAAGGAGAAATATTTATATGCGCATACACGCTGTTCTTCGAGTTTTTTTACTGTTGAAATCCTTCATCTTGATACTATTCGCGACCTACATCAAATATTCATTTAATATATTTTTTTTATGAAAAAAAGGGGGCAAACGAGCAAACGGGTCACCTGATCGAAAGCAACTTCCGTCGCCCATGGACACTCGCAGCATCAGAAGAGCTGCAGGTGCATTGCCGGCCTTTTAAGAGAGAATAGGGCAGGGAAGGGAATAGGGGAGGGTAGGGAAGGAAATAAGGGAGGGTAGGGAAGGGAAAAGGGTAGGGGATTGGGCCTCCGGTAAATTCACTCACTCGGCGAAACACAGCGCAAGCGCTGTTTCACGCCGGTTTTCTGTGTATATAAATAAACAATAATAAACAATAATTTAATGTAAATTATGAAGGTATTGAAAATCTTTTATTTTTATTTTCAGTGTGAAGCCAGCAGTATTCGACCTACTCCTCACTCTAGTCATAGTAGCTTACCTCACAGTACTTTACTTCGCGATGCAAATATTCCCTCGATTCTACGAGGAATACTTCAAACTCGTCACGGGCAAGGTCAAAGTGAACTGAACCTTAAGTCGATCGACTCAAAGTTCATAATGTAGTTACCCTAAGTGTTGAACAATGTAAAGACAAGTACAGCTAGGTTATATATTGAAAGTAAGATTGCGCGTCAAATTAAATTAAGTTGGCACGGTACCAGAATAGACAGAACTAA
Source organism: Polyommatus iphigenia (assembly GCA_963422495.1). NCBI lineage: Eukaryota > Metazoa > Arthropoda > Insecta > Lepidoptera > Lycaenidae > Polyommatus > Polyommatus iphigenia. The sequence goes on from OY730180.1 coordinate 2,562,285, forward strand.
CCAAAGTTGGTATCATAAAGTTAATATACCTAGCGGAATAGAGAAACAAAGGCCTGCAAAAAGCAAGCGAGATGTCACTATCAGTAACGCTGCGTGGTAAAAAGAGACGTATGATACATGACAGCAGAACCAATTTTTCATTTTCATCTGTTTGACATCCAGTCGGCACTTATCGGTACGTTGACAATTTAATCTCTTAGAAAGATGCTTGTGTAATTTCGGTTTCGTTTGACAGCTCGAGATTGTTGCTCTATTCCGCTAGGTATATTAACTTTATGGGTGGCATAGATAATAAGTAGGTATAATGATTATTATATCAACAAAAATATCGACCGGCGCGGAGTGACACTGCGTTGCTAGTCCGTCGCAGCGGTACTCGCACCGAATCGTTAGTTTGTTTGAAGTCGGGGTACTGGTTAGTTATGTCTATTGTGACGAAACGCCCGTTGATCCAAAATAATGCTGTTTTAGCACTCTGAAATATATCACTGTTGTTAAGATGTGATTCCATTTGGATTGCGTCCCTTTGGAAGTCATCTTATTAGTCGTATAGCCAGCTTGAAAACCAAAATTTTTTAGCGTACCAAAAAAGTATTGGAGTATGCGCAAGTAAATAATCTTTTCTTCTATTATGTTTTTGTTTACCGTCTCAAATATTACAATTAATCAATATGCCCCTTTTGCATGTTAAGTTCGGACTGCGTGCTTCAACCTTTTTTAGAATCAGCGAGATCAAAAGTCAAGAAAATGCTTAAGATTTAAAATAACTCGTCGCTAAGTGACATGCCGTTTGGGATGCTTTATGAAAATCATTGCAAATGCAATTATTTTTAATTAACAAGTCAACTTGCTTTAACTTTCAATTACACTGTTCGATCCAAACCGCGCAGATTCGCCAGCAAAAGGTTCATGCGCAATCCGATCTCTAAGCAGGCGCTAACATATGGCTGTAAAACTTAGTTGTTACCCTCACATAGATATTTTAAAAGTTTTATTGATTTATCTCTTAGTGTCAGGAAACACTCAGACGCGACGCTGCATATTTTACAAAGTTATTCAAAATTGAACTTTATTTGCTACTTAATATGATAAACATTGCCTTGCGGATAAGATGAGTATACATATTATTATCTTAAAAATGCAGTGCCGCTTCGTGTCGGTGTGACCTGGCTATGTTATTTTCGTTTCTTAAACAATACTGAAAGTATTTTTCCATAGTTTACATAGCACGTCATAATCTCTGTGACTCTAAACAACACGTTTTTCCAATGTATATTTATTCATATGATAACAGAGTACTGTGATCATCGGATAAATATTTAATATATTTTATCAATAGTTTATTTGCCGTCCCATAGTTCCTCATTGCATAATAAATGTCTTAACATAAAAAAAACTACTTTTATATTCCACTGTAATACAATCCTTAAATCATTTTCATTAGAAAATATAAAGAAAGGTGGTCCCAGAATAAGTAAAGCTAGATTTAGGAAAACGACAGCAATAATGTAACTAGTTACACTTATAAACGGCTCTGGTTTTCGAATAAAGCGTCTCTTAGCGGCCGTAAAATAATGGCAACTTAACATTTTCTATGTTTTGTTCGCAAGGCATGTCTTGTAGAAGGTCAGCTTATACTTAATTCGTACGATTCCGCCGCTATATGACTTCATTATTCGAGATAAACGGAGCATATTTTAAAATTATTATTAATAAATGTACTTTTTCATAATTTTGTAATACTGCCAAATGGTGTTTTTATTGAATGTCTTATCGGTACGGAATGTTTTGAGGTTATGTCTACCAAATTAGGTGTAAGATCGAATTTTTGGGGATTTTTTTTCCCGTATTCGATGTATTTATTTAGAAGGTACTGGTGTGTGTTAGACAGTAGTTTGTCTTGTGTATAAGCGAAAATGCTATTGCGATTTGGGAATAAATCTTTTGTTTTTAATTTGTTGTTTTAGTTGGTGCTCAATATTCTTCTCTGATATTATTTTATCGATGACTGTGAGGACAGTAAATTATTATCGATAACATAAAAATAAACAACTTTTACAAATTGAGTAATAAAGTAAATCGATTTCACTAATAATTTATTAAGTAAGTAACTAGGTAAAAAAACTAAGATTAAAATTGTATAAAAGTTTAATTTTTCGTTTACATAATTTAAATGCAGAATGATTCACAAAAATATAATTAAAAGCTACCTGTATAACTCTAAGACATAACAATATTTAAAATAAATTCTCTTATAAATACTGTAAAAATACTCCATTATAATATTCTAAGGGTAACAATGTATTCTATGACTTTTTGTGTGAAATATTGACTTCGTGTAACATGTAGTTCATTATGTTCAATCTTATGGCTAGTAAATCATAAAAATATTTTATTGCAAAGGTGCAAGTAAAGAAATATTTTGATTATTCTTATCTAGGGTGCTGTAAAAAGCAGTCACCAAAAAGATTCTTCAAAATTAGTGGACGTTTACAGTGAGATTCATAAATATTGCTATTTGCACGATGACTCACGCCATACTTATCGCAAATTGACTTAAATAATGTGCGGGTAAAACTGATTTGGCAGTTAATAGCAATTTAAAACTACAAAAACTTCCCGCTTCATACACTTAATAATTATTTTTTTTAAACTATGTTTAACCTTCCATAACCTCTGTGGAGGCGGCACCGCTGATGTCTTTCAGTTCGTTTGATTTGTATGTTGTCACTATGTTGATCACTCCCAGTTTCTGAAATGGAAATAAAATAAACAAAATTAATTGAATGAAACAGTGTCACCTTGCCAGGCCGGGTTCATATTTATTATGAGTATCACTTTAATTTTGCCGCCCCTATGTAGGAACTCTGCCGCCATCCTAGGACGCTACCTAGGACTCCATACGACGCTGCCGCCCATAGGCCGTGGCTTATACTGCCTATACATAAATCCAGAGCTGGACTAGACATAAACTAAAGTCAATACCACAGACATAGATCAAGATAGATACCATGTCGCTCCATTTGTATGAAAACGAGCGTGTCGACACTTTTTTCCTACCACTGTGACGTACCGACGATAAGAAACGTGTCCATTATCAAGGCTAATGTTTCTATTAGAATTTCTACAGCTCAATACGGCACTTTTAGGCATTTTTAAAATTCCGATTGACGTCCGATTCCGATAGCAGACTAAAGAACAGACTTTCGAAAGACGAGCATTGCTCGTCGTTTGAGAAACCGATATGGCACGCGAAGTACATACACATGCGGTATCTATCTTGATCAATGTCTGTGGCCAATACTCACATTAGGCACAATAGGTACTTCCACCGCCACACTCTCTCTGGGTCCGACGTCGGGCGCGCCGAACCGCAACGTGCGACCGACGATGGCGGATGACGTCACGCGGAATTCCCCCCCACTGAGGGGGGTGTCCAGGGGATTGACGAACGACAGCTCAGCGGTCGTGGGCTGGTTGATGATGAGGTCGTCCGCGAACTGGGGGAAAGAAGGAGTTGTTAAAAACGTTAAGTAAACTAAACGCTGAAGGCGCCACTAAATTTTAGTGCATTAGCCATACGTGTTTCTACTTGGAAGAGTCCCACATATCCACTCCGTGAATAATTTGTATTCTGTGCACATATCTAAGCAGACATTTCCATTAGGTAGCTAGTAGCTACGTCGGGAATTCACCAAGGATTGCCCCACGAAAAAGGGGTTTTATATTTGTTTTTAATTCGAATTCTGAGCTTTACTTTTCCAGTTACCTGCTACTAACACTTGGAGTGCTCTGTGCTGACATTTCAAAGGCGCTGAAATCCGGGTGCCATCTGCTTACCTTGACAATGATATTGGGCTTCAGTATCTGGAAGTCGTCGTCATCAGCCCACGACTGCTTGGTCTCATCGACGATGGCCATGGCGGAGATCTTGATGTTGCAGTACTCCACCAGCTTGGGCAAGTACTCCGCCGAACTGATCAGGATGCTCACCTCCTCGTCTGGAGTAGAAATAAGAATATTATTCAAAAACTCATAGTATATTGTGTTTGTTTCGCAACCGCTTAGGAAGTTTTAGGGCCAAGCTTTAATTATTACTAACCTTTCTTTGAGTTTCGTCTCTATTTTAGAGACTCTATCTCTATTATACACCTGTATACAGACTCTATACAGGTGTAACAAACCAAAGTGATAATACTTTTAAGTGCGAATGTATAGCTCTCATTATGTAAGTACATACTTAGTAGTTAGTACTATTAAGGTTTAGTTCACATTGCAAAGTGACGACTGACGATGGGATGCGATGCATTTTAAAATATGAGCCATGAACTGAACTTTGTTTACTAGTCTACACAAGATACATATAAGAACCTTAGCAGACCTATAGGCCACCGCAATCCTGCTTAAACAGCTGCTTAGAATATAAATATTCCAGGGAGAAAGTTCTCGTTAAAATCCATCCTTCCTCATCACCTTGATGAGTGGCAGTCTTCCACCGACCACCGTGCGTTTTTCGCGTAACTTTCTGTCGCGCTAAAACTCGAATGAACTGTCACCAGTAGTATTTCCATACCAAAACGACTTGCAAACCTTTGAGAAGGGAGCGTGTTCTGTCTTATGGCAACGCACCTACAGCTCGTCTAATGTTGCGAGTGTACGGGCGACGACGGTAGTTGCTTTCCATCAGTTGACCCGTTAGCTCGTTTGTCCCCTTATTGTATAAAAAACTCACGTTTCCCAGGCCCGACGAATATCTTCCCCTCCTGTTTCTTGATGACCTCAGACCTGACGCCGTTGTAGAACACGCTCGTCGCCGACAAAGCCGCCTTTATGTGCCGGGGCTGGAAATAATAGGTTCTTTAATCTATCAAGCCCCATAAGGACACCGGTGACCGCGACAACAATAGAATAACAATAGATTTGCAAAAATCCACGACCGAAGGATTAAAGCTAGTTTAAAGCATACAAACAGCATGTTCGCAGTAGTGCTGAATTTATATTTTTTATGAGAGTTGGCCACTTTATTTGCGCCGCCGTATGTACGTAATCTGTAGGATTTAGCCTCTATGGATGTTGCCGCTCTTAGGAGGTAGCCTACAACGGCCTTTAATTTTTAAGTAATCATCAAAAACATTTTTGGGACTTACGACCTTTACGTTCGTGCTTTAATGCGGGAACAGTTGTTACGCGATATTGTTCACTATTAGCTGCAGCGCAAAGTACAATTCATGCGGGCACGAGTCATGGAATCATTATATAACGATTTGAATCGTGATATTATAATGGTTTCATGAATCGTGATACTCCCCGCTATCTTCCGATAGCGGGGTGTGTATAGGCGGGGCTAGCGTGGTTTGATATTTTGTCAGCCCGGTCTTAATTATAAATCCGGAGCTGGTTCGCAGCCCAAAATCTTGTGAATTGGTGAATAAAATTATTGTTATAAGGTCGTCTATTATAATCTGGAATCGTTTTTATTTCGAGAGCATTGAGTGCAGCAAATAGACGACTCGTGTATCATTTTTAACCGACTTCCAAAAAGGAGGAGGTTATATGTTCGTCTGTTTATATATTTTTTTGTATGTTCAACCATAACTTCGCCGTTTATGGACCGATTTTCATGATTCTTTTGTTGTTGTACAGGGTTGAATCCGAGGTTGGTACCATGTTCACAAAAGTGGTGATCTGATGATGGGATCCATGAGGAATCGAGGGGACTCCTTGAAATTTATATGGGAACATATGGTGATTTCGATTTTTTCTGAAGTATTTCAGGCATATACTGCCAAAAAGTAAGATTTTGCACCAGGATATACCCTGGCTCTGAAGGTACCCAACAGAACTTTTGAATCCTTATTGATACAAGTTTGAGGATTTTGGCTTTATTTAAACTACTCCAAGCAAATCCTACATTATTTGTACTGAACATAGGCTAAATTTATTTTGGAAAAAATAGGGTTTCGTAAGATATTTGGGTTTTCGGACGCCAGGTGAAAAAATCAACCAGAAAAGTTACTTATTTTGCGTACGCTGCCGAAACTATAAAAGATAGAACCAGAAAATGTTCTAAGTATTGTAGATTTTATAAATATCTACAAAAAAGTCCGCGACACACTATACTTATCTATGTCGAGTGGGGCACAATAACCATTTTTTTATTTAAAAATCTTGATTATTTTGGACAACATTTAAACGCGTTTATTTTACTTATGCCATTAATCCTTATCAAAATAAATTATTTCATCACTAAGTACAGTTTATGTAGATAAAATTCGGTCTTTGAATGTTTAAAATTAGACGTTTGGTTTTGAAATTATGGCGAAATTAAAATATTACGATAGTGGGCGTCACCAAGCGGGATGCGCTTGCGGGAGGAAGACAATCTGTGCAGTGTGCACTGTACACCCTACGGATAATGACTGCGTCCGCGTCGTCGATGTCAGTGTCGGAGTCTGTGAATTGACCTGGGAACCATTTTGCTGACCGAGTCTTTCCTGGGTAGGCTTTTTGCAGCCGTAACCGACATCCACTCGGGCAGAGCCGCAGGCGACCGCTAGTAATATGTACAACTCTAAGACAACAAGCTATAATATTATAGCCTTGTCGTCTCATATTATGTAACTAAAAAGGGTAAAATTATTATTTTTTAACAAAAAATTAAAACCGACTTCCAAGGTAAAAACAAAAGTAATACTTATTCTTTATCTAAAAAGAATCAAATAATTCTTATTCCTTATTATAGTGGCGTCTTCAGACTTCGCCTAAACCTCAACTATTTCTGTACTCAATCTTCATGCTTTTGAAGTCGGTAACAGCTTACCTTAGCGTAATTGCTATGTCAAGGATCTCAGAACTTTTCCGGGCTGGTACCGACTTCAAAAATACGAAGATTGAGTACAGAAATAGTTGAGGTTTAGGCGAAGTCTGAAGACGCCACTATAATAAGGAATGAGAATTATTTGATTCTTTTTAGATTAAGAATAAGTATTACTTTTGTTTTTACCTTGGAAGTCGGTTTTAATTTTTTGTTAAAAAATAATAATTAGCATGCGATTTCGTGACACGATAAAAATTTAATTATAATACCTACGGGACGGCGATATAATACATATTAATATGGACGGCGTTATTTCTGATACAAAATAAAGGAAACATTAGCAGGCAGATCATCTGATTTTAAGAAATATTTACCGCTCATAGACACTCTCAATAACACGTCTTGTTTAGAATAGTAAGAACAGAATTATGTTGATGTTCGTAAATTACGTGAGTGGCTTAAATTTTCTTGAAAAAGGTAGGTACTATGTAATTCGATTACTCGATACCAAATACTTACGAATCACGCAAAGCCTTCGCGATATCGAGATTAGCTCAATATTTTTTAAGATCATAATATTATGACCTTTATGCGAATGATAATATAGGAATCACATTACAATAAATATTTTTTATTTATGTGGACGCCATCCATACTAATTACTAATATTGCAAATGGAAAATTAGTGTGTCTGTCGGTTCGTCCGTCTGTCTATCTGTTACCTCTCCACGCCCAAACCGCTGAACTGACTTTACTGGGTATGGAGATAGATACATTGAATCCCGCGAAAGGGCATAGGATACTTTTTGTCCCGAAAAACTGTACGGTTCCCGTGCGAAAAATGAGTTTTGGCGCAATGGAGTTAGTAGTAAAGAATTTATTAAAATCCGGCAACCCGCAACTCTTCTGATGTTGCGAGTTTCCGTTGGGCGACGGTACTCTTTGCTTTCCATCAGATGACCCGTTTGCTCGTTTGCCCTATAATTTTATAAAGAAATAGTTACTTACCTCAGTAGCATTGTTCTCAATGTCCACAGAGACTCTGAAGTCCTCTCCGATCTGCACCGCGTCGATGTCTCGTAGCTTGAACTGGATGTCGTTGGACAGGTTAGCTGCTACGGCGTAGTATCTGAAATATATAAATTCTTATAAACTAACAGATTATTAACAGTCTGACGACCTCTGTGGCTCAGTGGGTGGGCTGTCGGTAGCTTAAGCCAAAAAGTTTTCAAAGTTCCTGGGTCATGGGTGTGTATTAAATATGTGTATCATACAATAAAAATCTTATATGTATGTATATCTCCGTTGTCTGGTGCCAGTAACACAAGTCTTTCAGGACGTGGTGTGAAGCGTCCATACTCTATAGATATTATTATTATTATCAGTGCCCGGTTTCATTGAGTAAGGAAGGTCAATGAAACGCAAAAAAAGTGTGTACGCAACACACAAGAGCGCTCTCTCTTCCTTTACTTTCATAACCCAGTTGGACGGATGACCAACAGGCAACAATAATAAGACTGGCGAGAAATCAGACCGTCTTTGTACATGACCGTCCGAGGCTTGGATCATTTTTATTATACTTTAGGTCACCTTTAAGTTAGTTTGAACTATGAAGTTCAATAACCAGACAGTAAACTACAAATCAAATGTCGAAGGTATGAAAAATTACTTTGTATGGAGGAAAGGTTCAAACTCTCTCTCTCTTATTATGCCCTTATTACCTTAACACAAACGATCCTCACCTCTTAGCCCTCTCAGAGTGCCGCACGCCGTTCATAAGGGCCAGTCGCTCTGACGCCGAGCCCTCCTTGTATTTGTACTCGCTGATGACGTCCACCCTGTCCTTGTCGCCCAGGGGGTCGAACACGAAGGGCTTCTTGGTGAGGATCATGCGTCCGATGCTGGGAGGTAAGGGTTGTATTATTAAATTGATCACATTAGGGGTGCTTCTTTGTGATTGTGGTATGTTTTCCCTACTCTAATTCCGGCATTAATGAAGCTTTTTATTCTTACACCTAATTTTAATCTTCATTTCTGTAACGTGCTTTTGGTTCTTTGACTTTTGGTTATTGCTTCTTGCTGCCATCCGCTTTGTGATAAGGATAGTAAAGGAATACTTATATTTACCATTTTCCTCCGTTATATCTGTTGCGGGTCCTAAGATGCCTTTAATCTATGCTCACTAGGTACTAAATCTCTTTACCGTCATAAACCTTCGCAAAGTTTCATCGAGTAGTAACCAAAACTTACTGATAATTGTTAGTATCCACCATAGAGAAGCCGCTCTCAGCTTCAGGGTCTCTCCTCCACCGCATCAGGTCAGCGTTGACGGACGCCAGCATGAACTCCACGTCGTAGTTGACACCAAGCACACCCTGCTTAATGGCTTCCAACGGCGCCGGACCGCATTGGAACGTGCCATCTGATGTCTCTTGAGGCGTCGCGTCTATGGCCTGCCAGCCACCGTAGCCTGAAGAGATGTTACGTATAGCATCGGATTTTGGAAGATTTCTTTAAAAGCAAGCTAGTTTGGCATTTTCAAAGTGTGTATACTCTTGCACAACATGCAAACAATAAGGCGCAGGACTGACTTTACGTTCCATACCGGAACGTAGTCCTGCGTGTGACTACATGGATTATCTTGGCAGACAATCAAAATGAAAAAGAATATATCCAGCGTACATTGTCCTAATCAAACTTGAAACATTTTAGAAGCTTCAATATGGGAACCGAACTCATGCCCTATTCAAGAACCAAGCTCTGAACAGATAGACTAGGGACGCCTTTAAGTTTAATCTTTAGATAATATTATTACGTACGGTTTTTGGCTGCATCTGTATCTTTTATTGTCTTGTCGACGCCTATTTTCATAATAGACAGAACCAACTTGTGGTCTTGTCTAGACTACAAAGGCGTTTAACGACTCTAACAATAACACCACACTAAGGTGACTGTGTCCAACTCACCTGGCGGCAAATCCGGTCGCGCCATCCACACATCATTCCACACGTGGTAGTTCCATATGGAGTCTGCTCCTCCGGCAGGGTTGTTGGGGTCGAAGTCCAGCTCCTCCATGGTCTCGCTGTAGTACTTGTCCACGGTTAGCGAGTTGTTCGCGTCGTGCGCTGACACTAGGTTGGAGACGACGCGCGAGGGTATGCCCAGGGCTCGGCACACTGAAAATGAATAGAATATTACTGTCGGTGCTTAGACCCAATGCTTCTGCTTATGACGATAATATCCGTATCATTTTAAATCGTCATTAACAGAAGCATCATTGCTTTTTTATGGCCATTGACCGGAAAATGAGTAAACAAATCCCCTGTTTAAAAGCCATTGTCGAGCAGTTGAAAATTAGGCGATAACGCTACTCGATATCCCTACTCCATAGTAGGGATATCGTTAAAATACGCCTTTTTTAACATCCAACAAAAACAGAAGGGTGTTGACTGTTGCGCTACCTGGTACTTAGGTACTGTATTTTTTAAGGTCTTAAATTATCTTAATCATTTTGATGCAAATGAAAAATATAGGTATTCAAAGAACTCAAATAGGTACCATTGATTACAGAATACAGAGTAGAATAACAGATCATAATGAGGATAAAATATATTATGTATTTACCTATATTCCACAAAATCATTAAACTAAGAAATGCACAATCCTTGAATAACAAGCAGCTAAGTATTTAATATTCATCGTGTATTTTGTATCTTAATCTTGATTTGAGAATAAATATTGCATTTTAAGGTCGTGAGTGACATCTGATGCTAATGAGAGAACATTTGCATAATTATTTATTTCTCTTGTAAAACGAATAATAAGAAAGATAACAATAACAAAAATCTATCTGCAATACAAAAAGTCTATCTTTTATGGTATGCAGTAATAGGTATGACATTATCTACTAATGATTGAAAATGACGTGTCTGCTTGACATTTGAAGAACCGACGATATTGATTAACAAAGACCACCCTTGCATTATGTTATAATAATGGGTAAATGATTTAGTCCCTTAGTATTTTGATGCTACAGTTTAAGCAGCAGAATTAACTGTGATATTACCACAGGCTTCCTATAATTGACGTCGTACTTAATAGTCTTAACTTGAGCATTTACGATCGTATTTATTGCTTGAAAATTATAGTGAAGTCATGCATATAAATGCAAGTTCATAAAGACTTTGAACAAAAAGCTACTTACCTACTACATACTTAAATTATGCTATTAACAAGCAGGGCCCCCGTAAGGGCTACTGGCGCCTGTGTGCAAAAAAAGGATTTTGGCGCCCCTTTAGGCAAATTTTTTGGGTTCTTGGTTTTGGCGCCTCTAAAGATGGGGATTTGGCGCCCCTAGAGGATGGCGCCCGTGTGCAATGCACACATTGCACATATGGTAGCGGGGGCCCTGTTAACAAGCGTATATTTTAGCTGCTTAGTATTAGCCTGTACAACGTCATCATTATCATCATCATCATCATTATCACCACCACCACCATCATCATCATCATCATCATCATAATCACCGCTCACCTGTAGTAACCACCCCCGCGAACACCCAGCACTGTCCATACGGCACCTCCGCCTGTGTCTCCAGGTACTGCGCCAGGATGTCCACGGAACCCGTCCATTCTGCCGGTGCAGTTCCATCATCATATTGCCCGTCCCATCTGCCTATTAGCACTCCACCGTCGTCGTTGGAGTTGACGATACGGGAGATGACGCGAGTCACTTTCACTGGGTCGCCGCGGCTGGAAATTTAGTGAGGTTAGTTTTTCTGAGCGTCGTATAAGCTATGGGGGTATTGGATAGGTAGAATGACCAGAATGGCCGGCACGGACCACGGTTGTGTAGAAGATTACTATATAGGCAATGAGCAATACCAAGTATTACAGCCCTCTAGACCGGCAAGCTGGTCTAAGTTGGCGCCGATAATATTATGCTTCCAATTGGCAAACAGACCTACATTCTCTACATTTCAACTCCTGTTCGTCAAAAAATAGCGTTCGCTAAATGCAAATCTGATTATTATGAAATTTAGTATGTAGATACATTCCTAGACTCAATGAGTTTTCCAGAAAAGGATAAAAATAGTTCGCTTATAACGAAGGTGCAACAAAGTTTCAAGCAACGCGTTACCTTAATAACCGGCTTAAATGGGTATTATGTAAGAAACCATTAAACAGGTACTCGTTAACATAGACGATAGAGTACAAATATTTATTTTGAATCCACACAATCAATAGTCAATAATAACTATGAGCAAATTATTCAAGAGTTGTTCATAAAATAATCAAAGATAAAACATGCAAGCTGGGAGGACCACAGCATCAAACTGGCCACAGAGCCAGGGTTTCTTCGTGGTCTCTATGGTCAATATCTACTTACTGGCTAAAAGGTATCTCTGCACGGTCCAGCATGAACATGCACGCTGGGAGGACTACAGCGTCGAACTGTCCGTACAGCCAGGGTTTCCCGCGCGTGGTCCTGATTGGTCCCACCCATACTTTGCCGATGTCGTTCTGGATGTATTCTTGCAGGAGGTTGGTGTCTTCCATATAAGTCTGGTCATCTATGAAGAGAAGGGGAATTATTGGCATTTTTGCTTGGTATCGCACTTATGACTCCATCTTTCTACTTTCAAATTGTATCGTGTCGGAATTGTACATTTTTGAATTGTGTTTGAAGAACGTTCTTGAGTCTTTATAACAGAGAAACGAAGCAGTTGCTCCTTTCATCTGTTCTAATGATACCTCTTCACGCTGGGCAATGCCGGATAATTACTATGCCTTCATGATTATGGAGCTGTCAGCAAGCACAATCATCGTCAATGATGGGCAATCAAAGGCGAATATGCCAATCTACACATTGAAAATCGTTTATGTGCATTTGTTGTTGGGGTTACATTTTAAGCTTTTCCAACTTATTATTGTTTTTACTGTTGTCGCAAAGGTTACATAATATTATCAAATGACTATGTAGAGATATAGAGAATAGCTTAAAAATAAGTTTAATAATTCGTCCAAATCTCTGTCTTTATCCTACATACCAGGGTTCCACGGGTTGAAGAGTATGTAGAGGTCATTATCATAGTCGAAGATCACACGGGCATCGGATCCCTTTTGTCTGGTCACTACTCGGAGAGCCCAGTTGCCCACAGGTAGCGTTACTGGTGTGGATACCTGGAATAAAATAGAATTGATATGAGCAATTATATTTAATATGGGCTTCTACACATACCTGCGAATTCGCATGGCATCGCAATGTCATTTGAGTTTTGCCGCAGATACTTGTGATGTGACATTGTGAGAGCCTTATATCATAATTAATTTAAATCCTAGACATTGCCTGCAACATCGTTGCACCAGAATTTTTCATCGGAACGAACATTCCGGAAACTCAAAATATTTATAAATTATAATATGCCAATAAAAAAAACGCCGGCTTATGCATAAAGAAGTAAACAGTAAATAGAAAGAATACTATCTTAATTACATTTCTATCAATAATATTATGGATTTTCCAATTTCATTTCAACGTCATTTGGAGCTAAGAGAATAGTTAATTTCACCAGCGACTGTTAAAGTTAATGCTCGAATTAGTATAACGTTCCCTTTCGTTTTTCATATAAATGAAAGAGAAGACATGACCCTTTAACAAGCTGTTAACACTAACAGATCGTCGGTGGAATTGGGACTAAGCCCGCCACAACACGCTAGAAAAATATTTGTCGTAGTAGGTAAGTAGTAACAAACGCCTGTCTGCCCTGTAATTAAATGTGTAATTTATGTAATTTTGCATATTATATTTTATCTGTCGAACAATACGCGAAATCATATTTATTAGCATATTTATGTTACATGCTTCGACCTTGCCACTAAACTGTTCTGTCTACACTTGAGTTTTTGTATAATAATCATCGTCTGGAAATTTAAATTGACGCAAAATAGTTTACCTATTTGCAGAATAAAGGAATATTATATTAATTTTGCACTTTAAACGAAGCAATTTTGTATGTCATAATGGCCAGTTTACATAATAACAAATTAACAATCCAGTAAAGCTTGTTTCCGATAAAAGATCATTTTAACTGGTTTTAAAAAAGCTTACAATTTTAATATAACTCAAATCGAAAAAAAGTTGTTCTAAGACCTACAATAACGTGTGTTTTTACATCCGCTTACCGAAATATGCTAAAAATCTTACCTACTTATATTAGGAATGTGTTTACATTTTTTTAGCAGTTACCGTAGTGTAGCAAAGGTCGCGACTTACCCAGTCATCAATGATATTATTATGAGGAAAACTGATAATCACATCCGCAAATATTAATACGTTTGTTCAATCATTATTTAATTAAAATATTATACTACGTCACGCTATTCAAAAAATATTATTTTTTATTTAAGTCTCAACATACTGTACCATTACTTGTACTTATGTATATTGTATTCTGTACCATTACGAGCTTTACCGCCTCTACCTTATGAAACACGGTGGTCATCCATACTAATATTATAAATTCAAAGTATATCTGTCTGTTACCTCTTCACGTGAAACCTGCATAACCGATTTTGATGACTTGGTATAGAGATACATACTTTGAAGACTTGGAAAGGACATAGGATAATTTTATCCCGGAAAAAATATGTGCACATTTTATAGAGAACCTCAAGTAAGAACGCTGCGCTGTGCTTATTATTTTAATATTATGTTACAAAACATCTGGGACAGTACAGCGAATACTTTTTTTTACCTAGTGTAAGTACTGTCTCAGAAAAACGATAAAAATAATATATCGTTTTTCTGAGACAGGCGGTAATACTCTAATAATTTAATATTATTACCGCGACCGCCATTGTCACAAATTATGGCGCTTTTTAACGATTCTACCTATGAATATTAAAAATAAATAAATAGTAAAATAAAATATTTAAGAAGTTTGATGATTTCGATCATAATACAATATAGTTTAGACTTTAGGTATCAGCTATAATAAAATCTTAAATCATGTACCTACATTACATTGTATGTAGACCGTGGGATTCATAGGTTTGCTTAAATATAACTATTATAGCTTAATGGTTATACAAGTTATAGTAGATATTTATAGGAAAATTGAATTTTCCTTCTTTATATTTTATTTTTGTATGAAAAGAATGCGTGAAACTCATTGCGTTCAAATGATTTTTGCTATCGCGTTTCCACAGGTAGGTAGATAGGAGTACGATTATGACTTTGTTTTAATTTTAGCAGCTTTTTAAGTTATCATCCTATAGTATTATAATATTTTCTGGAACCACCAGTGAACCATAGAAAACTAATTCGATTTAAGAAGTTATTAAATAATAAAATTAAATTAAGAAATTAAAAATACCCCCGCCAAAAATCTTTAAAAAGTAATGAAATAATATTTACTGACTTTAAGTTTAAATAATTCCTAAGAGTAAAGTATTATTTTAGTCCATAAATGTTGTCACGGTGTGTCGGGGGACCGCCAAGTAAACTACCACAATAGCGACTTTTGCATTTTGTATCGCCATAATAGTCGCTGATTCTCTCGATTCGGGTCGTTGTGATCTGACCCTTAAACTATAATGTTATGTGAAATCAAACATCTACATTAGCGGTCCCCCGACACACCTTGACAACATTTATGGACTAAAATAATACTTTACTCTTAGGAATTATTTAAACTTAAAGTCAGTAAATATTATTTCATTACTTTTTAAAGATTTTTGGCGGGGGTTTTTTTTAATTTCTTAATTTAAATTAATTTTTTGCTTTTTAAACTTGTGCAGAATATTCCTATCAACAGGATCATATCCCAATGAATACTATGAGTCCTCTTGGATGAGGCCGTCAATATGAGTCCAAAGTCCAAACATATTGTATCCTCCACTTTGGGCTCATATGGAGCTCGACTCCTATAGAATCCAGGTGATGCTGCAGCAGCAGCAGCATGCAAATATTTACTGTTTATCTTCGTCTTACTGGTTGTCGCAATTAAAATGAGCTCAAACACGAAACCTCTGCTCTAAGTTGGTGATGAGTTGGGTATAATATTGATTACCAGGTGATGCTGCAGCACCAGGTCAACTTTCCAATAATGGTATATACCTATTCATAAGTGTCACGAACCAGAATGCAAAATATAAAACCCATCAAACGACTGCAAGTTGCTAATCGTCCTATCACGAACCAGATAAACCGTGATATTTCAGCAATGAGCCGGCTGATGATGATGAACTATAGCTAAGAACACTCTCGGTCATGTCAGCTTTCAAACAAAAAAAACTAGATCAAAATCGGTCCAGCCGTTTGGACGCTACGATGTCACAGACAGACACACAGACAGACACACAGACAGATACGTCAAACTTATAACACCCCTCTTTTTAGTCGGGGGTTAAAAATAATCTCAAAACTTTGAATTTTTTAAATGCTAAGTATATTTAACCACTTTTGCTACATTTTAGCCGCGGTCTTTTCAACTATTTTTGTCTACTTTTGATGTATTTTAGTCTTTTAATTTTTGATGATACATTCTCCGCTTGCCAATAAGTATTTTTAGCTTCGATTCCGCGAACATGAACTCATTGCTTCAATGAAATTGTCTAGAACTAGACTCTAGTTAGTAACACAATTGATTGAAATATGCATACTGCAAGTGAGTAATGCAACACCAACGCTCAACAGTTGTTGTTTTATAAGGATTTATGACTTCGAAGTGCAGATTTCATTAAATTATAAAGAACTTTATCGCTCGGGATCGGTAGGTAGTATTTTTTAAATATTGAAATTTAACACTATTAATTT
This sequence comes from Polyommatus iphigenia, assembly GCA_963422495.1. Taxonomy (NCBI): domain Eukaryota; kingdom Metazoa; phylum Arthropoda; class Insecta; order Lepidoptera; family Lycaenidae; genus Polyommatus; species Polyommatus iphigenia. The sequence goes on from OY730180.1 coordinate 2,578,921, forward strand.
TATTATTCTTGCCACAAGGATTCTACCAGAGGTTTCCTCAAACGAAGATATATTTGAATTTACATACAGAATATCCACAGCTAACATAAAACTTACTACTATAGTACTTTTATACGGCCCTGTAGGTAACAATAAGATATACTCAATAGCTTTAAAATTTAAATTTAGAATTTGTTGTATGAAATGATGTGAAACCTCGCACATTCGTCCGCACAGTACGCGCGCATTTCGTACATAATATACTCCGGTAAGAGTTATATTGTTACTGTACCTCAAAGGAGACAGTGTTGTCCTCCTGCACGTCCAGGATCTTGGCGCTCCAGGCGTGCTTGTCGGGCACCACGTCGCGCCGCAGGTACACGGAGCCCTGCGTGTCGAACGACGGTTTGTCACCTGAAATTACCCATTATTTAGCTCAAGGGTTGCAAAGAGTCAGTGGATGACACTTTTGGACTTAAAATAATTATAAGGCGTTTGGGATTGGCAAAATTATTTGCTAATATCTTTTTTAGTTTAAAATTTAGGCCAACATTATACGAACATAAAGTATAGTTTTCACAGAGCCAGTACTGGCTGCCAATAAGACTGGCAGCCAGTATTGGCTTGGTATATGCCGCGTGTGAACAGTTTGGCCTGGCTTCAAAAACTGTTCACACGCGGCATATACCAAGCAAATACTGGCTGCCAGTCTTATTGGCAGCCAGTACTGGCTCTGTGAAAACTATACTTAATATTTGTAGCTAAAGCAAATTGGTTCAAATTGTGTCGTTACGAATTTTTTGAAGATCTATGCGAGATTCGGAGATATAGCGAAAAAGGTGTTAGCACCCTTTTTTCCAAGATGGCGACCGGGGGACAAGGGCGGCAACCCCACAAACTTGAGGTTAAGATTCTTTTGACCCCCCGCCCCCCTACGTGTCCAAAAAATAAAAAATGCAATGCTTACAGGCTCTTAAATTGAAACATTTCCAAAGACTTTAGTTACTAACTTTGATGTTCATGCGGACTGGATCAAACTTTTATTACCGTTGTATACTCGTACAAATCGATCACAATATCAGTTTTTTGGCGATGGTGACTTACCCAGTGTAAAGACCAGCTGCACCAGCTGGCCGATTCTGTATCGTACATTTGTGAGTTAATAACTGAGTTAGTAACGAAACGTAGGAGTGAGTAACGGAAAGTGCCACTTTTTGTATTCACTTGCATACAAAAGTGAGACTTTCCGTTGCTCACTCCTCCGTTTCGTTACTAACTCAGTGATTAACTCACAAATGTACGATACAGAATCGGCCAGCTGGTCTACCTCCTCGTCGTAGGGCCTGGTGAAGCGCACCACGGCGCTGAAGGGCTGCCCGCGCCTCACCACCGCTACCGTGGGATATTCCTCGTTCACACCTCCAGTCTGGTGGTGGTGATGGTGTACTGGTGGTGTACGTACCCAGCGTGAAGACCAGCTGCACCAGGTCTACCTCCTCGTCGTAGGGCCTGGTGAAGCGCACCACGGCACTGAAGGGCTGCCCGCGCCTCACTACCGCTACCGTGGGATACGCCTCGTTAACCACCTCGAGTCTGGTGGTGATGAAGTGGTGGTGTACGTACCCAGCGTGAAGACCAGCTGCACCAGGTCTACCTCCTCATCGTAGGGCCTGGTGAAGCGCACCACGGCGTTGAAGGGCTGCCCGCGCCTCACCACCGCTACCGTGGGATACTCCTCGTTCACCACCTCGAATCTGGTGATGATGATTAAATTATAATACATAATATAAAGAAACAGTACCCCGGCGAGATAATTTTTCACATTTCAAATAGGCACTTGACAAGGTAGCTTTTATCCAGTTTTTCAGTTTTTAGCTGTTACAGTATCGCACAGAACACCATATTTTTAGAGATGAAAATTAGTCTATTCAGTTAATCCGAAGCTTGTAAAACAACCATCGTTTTGATCAAAACCCATTCAGTATTTTAGCTTGAAGAAGTGAAAAACTGCGACTTAATAGTATTAGTGCTTCAGTACAAAAATATAATTATATAGCCGAACACAAAAACGAACACAAACCTCCACCTTTTTGGAAGTCGTTTGAAAATAAACTTACTTGAGTGTGTTGTGTGGTTGCGCATTTTCTTTGGGGTAGAAGTGCACCACGTCCACTTGTAGGGGCTCCATGTTGCTGTAAAAAATAGGACATACATAAATAAAATATAGAGCATAGAGAGCTATGCTATGAGGCCATAAGGCCTCACCTATCAAATAAAAAAAAACTCAGGGCCGGACCGTGAGCTTACGGGGCCCTGGGCTGAAGCTATTTAGGGCTACAACATTTTAACTGTCAGTTCATAGTACCAACACCTAAATTGTATAATAAACCTTGATCGTAGGAATCTCAGGGATACCAACAAAAATTAATAAAATTATGAATTCTTTCGCATTATCGTCTATTTTTGACTTAACTTAGCTGGGCGGCGGAGGCCCTTAAACTCATGGGGCCCTGGGCTTAAGCCCAAATAGCCATATGGTAGATCCGGCCCTGAAAAAACTGTTAAGAGGACGCTGTTAAACATTCGTGTACTAACCCACAAAAATTACGTATTGAGTTATGAATGCAGTTATATTCTTTAAATCTTTAGCTCATTTAGAACAAGACTGCGTTCAAACAATAAAAAAAAATGTGGGGGTCAAATGCTTAACAGCGACCAAGTATGTTTATTGTTTACCGGCTAAAGTACCTAATGAGCATAATATTATATATACATGTTTATTTAGAATATTATCTAGTTAAATTTTAGGTCACATAAAAAAATTGGTAGGTTGATGTTATGAGGGTTGTTATAAGTTTCAATCGCAATCATAACAAAGTTTTTTATGAAAACTTTTCTACGAAAAGGTTACTTTAAACGCATTTTTTACTCTTTCACAAATTAAAAAAAGCTTTAATTTACGAAATCTGTAATTGTTCTTTGTAAAACCAACACAATAGAAATATGCATATTATGACTAATATTAATTTGCATTCCCGCAACTACAGAATCGAAATTATATCATATCTTTATTTAGCGCACTGCACTGAAATAGCTGATTATGCGATCAGCTAGTTCATTAAAAATCCAGACGCCTCCAGATATGAATACTTTTGTTTGTCCGAACAGTTTGATGAAGGCGCCAGTCATTTAGAATAAATTAGGCATTTACATTCATTAAGTTTTGAATTGGATAAACTTTATATTTGGACATGAATGCCCTATTATAATGTTAATTTCTGTTATGACTTATGAGTTATGACTTATAGATTTTTTTTGCATGAAAGATTTCTGAAAGATTCCAGCAATGATTTTTATCATCCTTATTCGAAAACACATTTTTTTATTTAGAACACCGTTTATTCTTAACTAACTACTCAATTAATATTCTTTACATAATATTAAACAATGGTTGTTATTGTGCCTTTAAGATAGTCAATTAAATTGAAGATCAATGTCCTTAGTTTGAACCCGGAAAATTGAAAACTTTGTCCGTTTTCTGGTCAGAGTGGTCGATTTATTATATTTTGTTTATTATCTAACTAGATGACGCCCGCAACTCCGTTGCACCAAAATTCGTTTATTGTGCGGTAACCGTGCATTTTTCGGACTAACAAAATATATCCTATGTTTTTCCCGGGACTCAAAGTATCCCCAATCCCCATACCAAATTTCAGCAAAATCGGTTCAGCGGTTTGGGCGTGAAAAAGTAACAGAGAGACAGACACATTTTCGCATTTATAATATTAGTATGGATTAGTATGGATGTACAGTTGTTGAATGCTGGATTTCTAAAGGATGCTGCTAGAATATTATGACTAGGTATTGTGTGGCATTGTTACTGCAAGGACCATGTACCATTTAAGATTATCATTGTACAAGACTCTAGCACGAGACAGGATTCTAAGTTATGGACATAATATCATATGAATGATATGTATGTTAGACATTAAGGTACTTATATATTGTATGGGCCTACGTAGCCTGATTTAAATAAATAAATACTTAAAATAAATATTTCTAGATCAATAGAGTTTATAGAGCCTTATGCTTTGCGTTTTGAGTAACTTTTAAAACATATTTATTTAATTATTTTAATTAACTTGTATTATTAAAATTAGTGTCCGACCGAAACTCATTTTGCAGCCGAAACCGAAACCGTACTTTCGGCCTTGCTCTCAGTTTCGGCCGAAACCGAGACCGAAACTGAAACTTGATAAAACATTTAAAATGACGATTATTTACTGAAATTTACTGTTCTGTAACATTTGTTAACACATAAGAAAAAGTGTCAAATTAGATTTTTTACTTTTTGTGACATTTGTTAAAATAAATATTATTAATCTTAGACTCGAATATATTTCCTAGAAACTTTTCGGTATCACATTCCGTTTTTTATACGATTCCAAGTTTTAATGTATTAGAACGAAGGGTAATAATAATAATAATAATAATTTTTTTATTTGCACACACAAAAGAAAAGACATAAAAGCACATAAGAGAGACAAAAAACAAAAGAAATAACAACAACAACAACAAAAGTATAAAAAATTACAAAATTGTGCAAAAAGGCGGTCTTGCTGCTTTAAGCAGTTTCTTCCAGACAACCAATAATAAAATTAAGAATATAATGACATAAAAAATATAAATATACTTATTACATACAATATTAATAACATAATATATAATACAGTAGGGCCTCGTTAATCCGGAGAGGCAAAAACAAGACCCTTTGCGAATTATCGCGGCGTCCGGATTATAGTATGCCTTAAAAACATGAGCAGAATTTATTTCAAGACATTTACTATTGAAAAACAATCAATTGCAGTCATATTCTTTGTATAGGAAACATGGACATGCAGTCTCACAGACCGCGGTCGAAGTTCAAAACGAAATTACTTAGTAAACTTGCAATTTAACAGAACTACAAACAGAATTAGAAGGAAAAAAAAATATAAATTAGGTTTAAAATTTGATATTTTTGTATTTAGGTGATAGCTTGTAGCATGCCTCTTTCATAAGTACGTAAGATATGAGGTGCACCCATATTTTTTTTTTTGTTTTTAATTGTAAGTTTAAAATTTGTTTCAAAGGCTTGATAAATCCTTTTGTTTGTCGGTGCAAGTAATTTTTTCGCTATTACTTTAATAAATTTTCCGCAAATACAGCAAAAACTTTTTACGTCCATTTTACAAATTTCGGAAGATATTTTTACGCTTTAAAGTACACAAAAAACTCATAATTTTTCTAAAAATTAAACATGCACAATAAGTGCCAGCGGTAAACTTCCCGTTCCAACTCTAATATCTCCAAACCCCTTTATCTTGGTCACGACGAGCGTCTCTGAGAATTTTTTAAATCTTAAGATTTAAATTTTTATTTATCTTTGCCTAGAGCTAGACTATAAAACCATACTTTCTTTTTTAATTTATATTTCTGATTAATTTTCAATGCAAATAATCGGATAATAGTAATTAAGTAACAGGCACAAGAAAAAATATTTTTGTCGGCTGGTGTAATGAAGTGTGTGCGGTAAGTGTGAAACTTAGGGGGAAGTGGAGTAGGAACGGTCTGTGAGACTGCGCGTCCATAGTTAAAGGTTAATTATTTTAAATATAAATAAAACCTGCGGTAAAAGGAAAAGAATGAGGCGAGATGATTGACTAGATAAATCTCGCAAGCTTTATCCTCCTATTATCTCATAGTCAAACAAAATTATTATTTAGTAAACAAAGTTCACACACAACTTAATCAATTTATTTTATTTACTTAATCCTTTGTTTGGGAAACATTGTTAAAATAAGAACATAGCACGTAATTCACCAATGTGCGTTTGTCCTTTAGAAATAAAATTCGAACCTCTCATGTTCGATAAGAATAAGTTTAGACAACTACGAATAATAAAAACTAAATTTGATGAAAATAAAACGAAGTACTAAGAAAAACAAAATAAAAACTTAGTAATTTGGAAGTAATTTGCAAAACATAACCTCAAAACACGATTAAAATATTATGGACGGTGGCGAGATGAGCCGAGATCTCGCCGGCGAGCAAGTACGAGTTTACCGAACGACACACGAACACTAGAGTTTCGGCAGGGCCGAAAGTTTCGGCTATATTTTGGCCGAAACCGAAACTAAGGCCGAAACTGGATTTTTTGGCCGAAACCGAAACCGAAAGTTCGGTCGGTCTCTAATTAAAATACATATAACTAAATAATTATATGATCTAGAGATAGCTTGACGCATCGCGGTGTTCATTTTAATATAGATTTTTAGAATTTAACTTTATTCACTAATCACTATACAAAAAGATAACTGTTTAAGGGCGTTCCTTACGGAGATACCGTAATTTACCGTATTTCAAGCCTTATAAACTCATAATTTGAAAGCTACAAAGGTATAATAAAAATACAGCAATAATCTTCAGTATATCAACATTCCTTTCCGCGTTTTAAATTTTCTATTTTTGTTTATTATACTTCCAAAGTAAAACCAATTTATTAAAAATTAAGCATACATTCAGCATCTCCTTAGGATTTACAGATCACTTTTATTTGAAACACACGCCAATAGATCGACAATATCATAAACTACATATTCCCCGTTTAAAATTTTTTTAGGACAATTTTGAACTAAGATAAGTAAAAAAATAGGGTTTTGGTGCGATCTCGGCAACGCGGCAAATGTATGGCCAAGGTCGTTTGCTCGGGGGACGGCCTTAAACCAAGAGCAGCTCAGCTCCGTGCAGCTCGAAATCGAACTCTTGGCTTTTTTTCATTCTACCCACGATTTTTTTTCTTTCTTGACATGTTAATGATCTCTTGTAAATTAGGTATGTAAATTGAGCAGTTTTAAATATATTTGCTATCGCGTGGGTGCACTTTAGTGCCATTAATAAGTTAACAACTTGTCTACAATTTATTTTATTGCCTTGATATTAAATTTTGCATATATTTATTATTAAATACTAATAAATACTTTAAAGATATTGCGGAATTAAAATATTCTTAAAATATTATACGGTGCGAATTTGGCTAACTTTGAATTTTCCGTTTCTTGTAACTAAGATTTGGTAAAAGATAGAGCGTTTTATATGACAATAATTTCAGAAATTGATTTTAAGAAGTTTATGTTAATTTTTCTCTTAAGTTTCCATTCTGAATTTTTCGAATAGAAAAAAAAATCAATTAGAAAACAAAATTATTAAAAAATATATATAATATAACTCACTTTTTTCAAATTTCCTTTCTGATTAGTGATTTCTTTTTTCAAAAAAAAAACGTTTAAACCACGTACAAACAAACACACATTAGTCCGAGTTGCCCGGTGGACGTTGTCGCGGCCACTGATGCTGCGGCGCGCGCGCCCTCGGTATATGGGATGCGCGTGCGCAGTTCTACGTGTAGGGTGACAAGGTATGAGGTGGGTTTTGTGGGATATAGGATCTGTTTAATACGTGACGTCGAACGTTATTCTTTTCGTGCTGGTTCTTACCTATCAATAATTATTATCAACCAGTCCATCGTTCTTATCAGTTCTTGTGCAAAGTTGTAAGCATTCTCGAGTCTCGAAGAGAAAGAGATTGATTCTCGAGTCAATTTGAACGCCAAAAAAATTTAAGTTGGTCCAGCTACTTAGATGAACATTTAATAGCTAGCTGAATAAAGAGAAGATCAAAAATTATTGAGAGTTCCGCGCTTTTCCTTGTACCATTTACCAAATTTTCAATTTGTCACTGTTCGTTGCTACAGTGTTTCTACAAAAATGTTAACGCTTCCAAATTGTGTGGAATAAAAAAATAAATTTCTTGCATCACTGACCTCCATTATACAAGTACGCTGGACTTATGATACCCTTTGAAATGACAGCTATTTTTTGTGCCTATTTGAAGCGGAATCAGCGCCCCCAATGCGGGGGAAGAGAACTAAATCTGATGTAAAAATGACGTTTGAAAGTCGCCATATTGGCGCTGATAGCAGTAGTGGGAGTACTTGGAACTTATACTAGTTTCTACAACCAATAGCGATTAAGCGGCCATTTGCAAGTTACTTCAGATTTAGTTCTCTTCCCCCGCATTGGGGGAAATATCAATTAGGCTCAAATAGGCACAAAAAACAGTTGGGTGTCGTAAGTCCAGCGTACTTGTTTATTGGAGGTCAGTGTCTTGCATTCAACACTTTTTTTCTTAAACCTACCGACAGTAGCAAAAGTTTCATTTATGTTTTATTTATACACTTGTCCCACCAAAATCATGGCCACCAAGTCCGAGGCCGACCGCGTCAGCGCGTGGCGCCAAATTCATAGTAAATATGTCCACTACGTAACAAGTGGTTTCCCTAAGGTCACTACGTCACCGTCACGTAGGCTACTTCGTAGAACAACATAACTCATAATATATAGCCTATGTTATTAAAACATTAATACTAATTTATTCTCTTATTAAAATAATTTATAATCGTATTAAAATAAGTTATAAGTTATAACTTATACTTAAGTAGTTTTTTTTGGCGCCTAAAAAAACTTGTTAACATAATAAAATTTATGTTAATCGCCAGATCATTCTGCAAAATATGTAGTTACATTAATATTTAAAAAATATTGTTTTAATGATTGAAAAAAAGGTTCGCACGGCGTGCTAGTAAAATGAGAACTACAAAGTAGAGCTGAAATAAATTTTCGCCATGCGGTAGAAAGAGAGTGGAATATTAAATATTAATTACTTACCTACGCCGCGCCGTCAGTCCACACTCCACTCTCTTACCTTCTTACGAATTTTCAATCAGCTTAGGTCCTGACGTTTAGTTTTTTTAATCCAAAAAAGAGACACAACGCCGCTAAAGGAGTTACTTAAAAAAGAATTATTAAGCTGAACCATTTTTCCTTAACACCTTATGTGTTTTGGGTCTGGTTTACTATTACATAATGACCTCAATACATAAGTGGCCGGTCAATAAGTATTTAATTATCGAAAGTAATTATGTACGAAGCGTCGTTCACCGTCACCTCAATTTTAACTGGCAAGTGGTAGGCCATGTATGATAATTTCAATACCCGGTTAATGAGTTAAAAACAACCCTATAAGAATTTAACAGTCGTCACAGAGACATATTCAATATTACTAGTTCAAGAAACGGACGATTTCAAGATTTAAACTGGACAGGGTCAAACGGGAAGGAGGAGGAGATTATGTGTTAGTTAAGGATCTAACATATTGAAATTCATATTTCATTACACAATATCATGAACTGCATTCGATAGAAAAAAATCCCAAAGTTACCTTTTCTTTTAACGAAATTGTCATACTATGTCCAAATTATTAGGAATTTTTAGATAATTTTGTACTGAATTAAAGACAAAGAATATATCTATCGAGTATCGTTTATTTGACTCGATTTAATTGATGTATAAAATAAACTATAAAATTGGAGGCGCAAAGGCTCGGCTGGTGCTTTCATTCAACACACTTTGCGTGTTTAAATCTTGAAAATCGTCCGTTTCTTAAACTAGCTCCCCGTCTCGTCCTGAATCCAGACAAAACCAAGTTGATACATATCTGCTCACCACAAAATAATAAAAAAATCACAATAGGGAAAAAACTGGTAAGTCATGACCACCAATGCCTGCACAACAACAATAGCTCCTGTAAATGTAGTGAAATTGAAATTGTGGATAAACATACTTACCTTGGTCTCGTTATTGATAGTAAATTTTCTTGGCAGCCACAAATTACACAGATATGTAATAAGCTTAAAGCGTTTCTATCAAATATATATTTAATTTAAAAAAATGCCCTTTAAAGTAAGACTGATGCTCTACAACGCCCTGGCTGACTCTATCATAAATTACGGACTAACTAGCTACGGCAGATCTTACAAAACCTACCTGCATAAAATCCAAAACTTACAAACAAGAATCTTAAAAACCATTGTGCCACCTAATATTAAAGAAAAGTATAATAAAAATGATAAAGAAATATATAGATATTGTAAAGTACTTCCGATTACACTTAAAACTGAATATTGTATCCTCAAAGATTATTTCTTTGATGTCGATCTCCGGAAATATAATATTAGTCACAATATTCAGACACGACAGAAAACAAAAAACAAACTAAACATATCAAGGGCAGTAAATGTTTATGGAGAGAGAACAACCGATTATATTGTACCTCGATTAATCAACAATTTGGACCAAACAATTGTAAACCAGATTACTGAAAAGAATATTAAAAATAAACTAAAAACATATTACTTAAATAAACTGTTAAATGAAAATGACTAAGAGGATAATAAGATATTCTTGTTACTTGCTTATTGTTAGTTGTTACTTATATTGTGTTATGTAATCATTTTTTAAATATTTTGTTTTCTGATGTTATGATTAAGTGTTACATATTATGTTTCATTTTATATATTGTGTAAAAGAATATTGAATTAAGTTTCCCAAATAATGTAGTACATAATATTATAAAACAACAGTACACTCCGGACAAACCTTAGTGGTTTATGGAGTGTATCTATAAATAATTATGTATTTTCTTATTAAATAAATAAATTAAAAAAAAAAAGTGAAAGTAAGTCCCTGAGTGCGGACTGCGGCCGTTAGCTGTTTGTTGACAAGTCGAGGTTAAGATTTTGGAAAAATACGAACTTATTTTTTTTTACAAAGGACATTGGAAGCGTATCTAGGTGCCTTTTACGTGCAAGATTTTTTATTTATTTAATTGCCTATATTTATTAGGCAATTAGGGGTATAAATTTTACGTTTGAAACGTTACTGGCACAGTATTTAAAAATAAACTTAGGTTACTTTATTATGCAACCCACAAATCAAAATTCACTCCCAAAATAATAATGCAACAGTAATGTAACAGTGAAACCATTATCAGACATTGTTTGCAAATATTTTGGCATACGTTCAAATGTACGGCGTACGAAAATATTTTACGATTTCCTACATGCAATGTGGCCACCCTGGTGCAATAAAGATTTTAACGCATCGCGCCGTTTTAAAACATGATGTATATTATTTATATTGTAGAATCTAGATCTCAATTTTTATACAGGGTGTACAAAATAAAGTGTAAGTACTTTAAAATGTGTATGAGTCTCCTGTACAGAGCTGAGCTAACAGTGAGCAGCCTTTTTTGCGTTGGGGAAATGCGTTTACTCATCCCCGGCAGTCTGGGGAGGGCTACCGGGGCATGTGGGACTCCCTGGGGGCGGAGGGCCACACCCGGGCATACCCACTAAAACCCCAACGGTGTTACGCTCTTCCGCTTAAAGCAGAGCCACGGGATACGCGGAATACACAACCGCGACCCTGCCAATGAAAGTAGCAGCCTGCAGCGCTAAAAGAGTAACTTTTTTAAACTTTTGTATGGGAAATTCATTACGCTGAGGCGCTTGTCCAATATCCATTACAAATCACAAAAATTAAGCGACGCAAAAGTCAGAACATTTTGCTCCGCATTGCACCCAAATTCGTTTTCAGAAACGGAACGTTTTTCGAGATACAATGTTTTCTATGTCCTTGCCACAGACATATTAGATCAAGATAGATACCGCATGTGTATGTACTTCGCGTGCCATATCGCGTTCCCAAACGACGAGCAATGCTCGTCTTTCGAAAGTCTGTTCTTTAGTCCGCTATCGGAATCGGACGTCAATCGGAATTTTAAAAATGTCTAAATGTCTAAAAGTGCAATATTGAGCTGTAGAAATTCAACTAGAAACGTTGGCCTTGATAATTGGACACGTTTCTTATCATCGGTACGTCACAGTAAGTAGGAAGAAAGTGACACGCTCATTTTCATACAAATGGAGCGACGTGCGGTATCTATCTTGATCTATGTCTGTGGTCCTTGCTCTGGATTTAAACTATCTTTCTATCACCACTTATATTGTAACCTACCTTTTTTTAACGCATCCGTGGTCCAGTGGTTAAGAGCGTGGCTCTTGACTCGGAGGTCGTGGGTTCAATTATTCCCGCGTTGGAAACAAATGTTATTTCCAAGTTTGGTTATTAGTTATTACAATGCAGGCTGATCACTTGTCTGTTTATCCATGCGTCGGATGGGCATGTAAAAAGTCGGTCCTGCGCCTGATCTCTCGCCAGTCGTGTCGGTCGTCCGTGCCATTGGGTTATGAGAGTAAAAGGAATAGAGTAGAGAGTGCTCTCGTGTACTGCGCACACACTTGGGCACTATAAAATTACTCCTGCGTATCTGGCCTGGTTTCAATGAAATCGACCACCGTCGCCAAAACCGGTGTGTGAATTATTACTCGTATTATTATACCTTTTTTAATTTACCGTTTTATATTACTAACAGACCAATATGAATTCTAGATAATCATCCAGGAAATCGCTACTCACTTCACATGAAAATAATAATCATTTATGTGTGATCACATATTCTAATCGAAGCGTCATAATCTTTATGATTATTTCTAGATTTATAACGTTTGTGTAGAGTTTAATTGTGATAATAATGTTTACTTATGTTGTGAATAAAGCGTAGGTAGGTATGTTTAGTAAGAGATTACATTTTTAAACGGCTTTTAACGACTAGTTGGATGTGGGCTTTCGTAGAGATACGTAGAGAAAAGAGTTGCTATGGACTCTTAATATTTCTAAGAAAAATACCTCAACGTCAGGATTTGACCCACACAACAAAAAAGTAAATCTTTTAGAGCTACCCTTTTATTTAAGAGACATAATATTATCCATGCGAAAGTGTGTTTGTGTATCTGTCTGTCTGTGAAGTTTGTCCCGGAAGAAGGTACGGTTCCTGCGCGATAAACGAATTTGGCGCAACGGAGTTGCGGGTGACATCTAGTATACTGTATACATAATATATAGTATACTGTACTACTATACTGTAGCGTATATAGTGACTATACCCTACAGTATAGTAGCGTATAGTCACTATACGCTACAGTATAGTAGCGTATAGTCACTATACGCTACTATACTGTACTCGGCGAAACATGGCGGTAGCGGTCATTGACTACCTGTCAATAACTTGTCATTTTCTATACAAAGCCGCGATTGACAAGATCTGACACTTCACTGTCAATCGCGGTTTATACAAGTTATAGAAAATGACAAGTTTTTGACAGGGAGTCAATGACCGCTACCGCCATGTTTCGCCGAGTACAGTATAGTTACTGTTACATTAGCTATGTCCACACTGTGCACTTTCGTCTTCAATTTTCGTCATCTTTCATTCAACTTTCGTATTGGCGCATTCAATAATTGAATGCGTCAGCGAACGCAACGCCAACATTGTCATTAAAGAACAAAGCGAAAGTTTTGGATACGGTCAAAGGGCATTCGTCGCGGGCAAGCCTCACGTTCGCTGTTGACTGCGCTATAACGCATGCCCTTGACGAACATAAAAAGGCACAGTGTGGACAAAGCTTATACTAATTATTCATCTTGTAACTTGTATTTTGCCATTGGATTTGATTGCTTATTCTCTTTTCTACGTGATTCGTGATCAGACTTTTAGAATGTCTGCATAATTACCTAGTACCCAAATGGAAAAATTGGCACCACTTAGTCGTTATTACCAAAAATAGCCGATCTTAATCGAGCGTCTCTGAAACTTGTTTCTGATAGACTGGACTGGAGTGTTGACTGCAATCAAAATACAAGTTATTACTTAATGGATTCAATTAATCAGATTATGTTTTAAGATAAAAGTTACGCAATATAGTGCAAATGTAAGTCCTAAAGTTAGAGAAGGGCTCGTCAAATGACGAAATCAAGTAGGGAAGGTTACCCAATACCTACCCTTACTACATTTACCAAATATACTACACTTACATTTTATATCTTCTACAAACAGCTTTATTACCACTTTGTTTTTCTGACCATATTGTTAGACAAGATTTTAAAAGTCATTAGTCAGGACGTAAGAAGTATAGCGTACCCATTGATTTATACGCTAGTAACCATAGATCGTGCTAGTAATATTCTATAAGTCTGAGCGTTATACCTATCTTGCTCGTCAAAGATTGAAAGGTGACTCAAATAGTTATTTCAATAGTAAGTCTACAATCGATTATCGAATTTTCGATTTTGAGCTCTGTTTCTAATAAACTTTTTCTATGGCACTAGCGTCTAGAGCAGTGGTTCCCAACCTGGGGTAACCCCGCGGGGGTAAAATATCTATTCTAAAGGGGTAACAGAGGTGGTACCTAAAATAAATGAATTGGCAGAAAAAAATTATAAACTCTGTACATTTTGGAGAAAAACAGCTACAGAATATATATCATTGCAGACAGAGATCTGAAATTAATGTTGGTACCGTTAGCTACCACTTGTGAATGCGAGAGTGGCCTCTCAACTCTGGTAACATTTAAAAAAGGCAAGAAACCGTCTGAACGTGGAGCATGATATGAGATGCGCGTTAAGTGTAACTGAAGTCTGAACCTAATTAATAATTATATTAAAAAACAAAAAACTTGTGAAATCAGTTTCTCTAACAGGCCATTTTTTTTTTAAAGAAGACAGGTCGCTATAGCCCTGGCGTCACTGCGACCCATGAGGATCTATTGTGACTCCTTCGCACTAGAGAATCATCCCCAACCCAATACTGCTCATAAATTGAACGATATGGTTGGGGTTGGTGCCACGAATTTCCTGTGTGGATGAGTATTCGTGGCGACCAAGGTGCCTGTTCCTGCTCTGTAGTAGAGCAGGACAGTCGAGGAGAAGGTGAATAGGTGTTTCATCCTCCTCCTCACAGAATCTGCAAGTCGTTAAGCTACAAATACCCATTCTGTTTAGGTGTTTGTTGAGCTTGCAGTGCCCAGTTAGGCTTCTGGTAAGGATTCTTAATTAGTTCCTACCCAAGGTGAGCACTAATTCTGATAGTTTCTTGTTGAAGCCAGGAATTAGTGCCTTGGAGTGTTCAAGGCCAGGGGTCTCAGCCCATTGCTTCCTGCATAGTCTGTGGCCCCATTCCTTGAGCACCTGCTTTGTGGTACTGGGAGTTATACCACAGACTGGTTCTGGGCCATATATGAGACTCTCGGCCCCAAGCCTAGCCAGTTCGTCAGCGGTTTCATTGCCGGGGACGTTACTGTGGCGCGGGACCCATACTAGGCGGATGTTGTTGTTCCTTCCCAGCATGTTCAACGTCTCAATGCATTCCAGAACTAATTTGGACGAGACTTCTGCGGCAGTCAGTGCTTTAAGTGCAGCTTGACTATCGGAGAAGATAAACACGTTTTTATTAACTAGGGCCATCTCCAGGCTTTCTAGTGAACAACCGAGGATAGCGAAGACTTCAGCCTGAAACACGGTCGCAAACTCCCCCAAACAGGCGTATTCGCCTTTCGGTGGCCTGCCCCCGTAGAATCCGGCTCCCGCACGGTTGTCTTTCCTTGATCCATCCGTGAACCAAACTATGTCGCTAGGGCGGACATCGATTGGGATTTTTCTTTCCCAGTCCTCCCTGGAAGGTATAAAAACCTGGTATTGCTTCGAAAAGCTATGCACCTTGATCATGGCATCTGATGGCATGGCCATGACAGGTGATTCACTGAGAGACTGTTCCAGCTGTCGAAATGGGGTGGAGGCCCAATTCGTCCTACCCGCCGTCCTTGCCCTGAGAGCCACCTTTTTGGCCTCCATCTGAACAAGCAGAGGAAGCGGAGTTAAGTTGATCAGGGCCTCGAGGGTAGCGGTGGGTGTTGACGAGAGTGCACCCGTGATTATTAGACATGCCAGTCTCTGTACACTGTTTAGACTTTTATTACAGTTTACTTGTTCAGCCTTTTTATGCCGGTGGTATGGTAATCGGTCTCACTACGGCTGTATATAGCCATAGCATTGCCTTCGGCCGAATACCCCATTTAGAGCTGACAAGCTTCCAACAGTGTAACGTTGTAATAATTAAAATATTTAAAATTGATTTTTTTTACAAAATAATACCAAAATTATTAACTTATTAATCCTATTTTATAACTACGGAACTACAAAATATAACATTAAATCACTAAAACAATATAAATAATTCAAAAACTTAAATAACTAAAAACCTATATAAATTTTAATAACTTAAAATGCCTAGCGCCGTCTTAGCGCTCCTTACAGCAGCATTTTAAGCCCGCGGACGGAATTATTCAAATCTGCCTTCATTTTACGTTATCATTCGTTTTGTGACTCGATCGTCACACACGATTCGCTGCGGCAGAACACGACTGGAAGCCAAAGGAGACGCACGTTATTGCGCCCGATTATTTTAAATAACGTTCCTTTCGAAACGTACCTTGTGTGTTTTTGTCAGTTTATTTAAACACCATTTTAAAAGTTAATAATTTATTAGTGCCGTATTGTACCCCAGATTGGGTAAGTGGTATTTTAACAGGTATTGCTATTGATTATAAAGATATTATTTCATTATGTGATTCTAGTAGCTGACTTCATATTCATCCATTTTCATTACATAGTTGCTACCATTGTGCTGTAGACTGTTCACTGTAGTAGCTTTCTGATTTTGCAATTTCATCGTTAAGTATAGAATTATTGCATCAGATTTTCAAAAAAAGACATACCTTCAATCATTTTTTATTAAAAATTAAAATATATATTATAATTTCGTAAAGTCTGTAATCTCCGATTCTGATTGAGATCATCCACGGCTGCACGTCTACGTAGTAGGTATTTTTCCTTATGCTGCAGTTAGTGTGGATGATCTCGGCAATTTCGGAACCGCCCGTAATTTTCTTTGATGGCGCGTTCCAGGGTTCCAAGATCGGTTTGGCATTTGTTTCCGTGCCGCCATTTTGTTGCCGTGGCTGCCGTTGGAGCCGACCTGCTGGAGCCTGGCCGCCGTCTCAACACCCTGCAGGCCGTTTTCGTCCTCCGTGCTGCAGCCAGGAGAGTACCTACCTGGGTTTCAAAAGTAATAAGACTTGCCCTGTTTGAACTAAAAGACCCACGCCCTCACTTCTCACTTCATAAGGGCAATATTATAATCTTTTGTAATTGTTTATTGATAATATAATATAATTTTGTTCACGGGTCTCTGTTTTTATTATTTACTATTCTTAGCACAGGGCCTACCCCGTGACACTGGCGCCCACACTTGGTTAGTTTAAACAGGTCTTATTGCTTTTTCCCAGCTTTTTTGTAGTTTGTGCATGCCTGTGGCTTATTTTTTTTGTAAAACGTTATTTTATTTTATTTTTGGTTTTCCCGTTACTAAAGTGTACTTATTGCCAATAGGTTGTTAAAATTGTAAATTTTATAATACCTTCTTTCCTTTTTTGTAATCGGCAAACCGTTAGTGCTTGGTTGGTAGTACACATTAGTAGCATTTTTTTTTTATTATTTGCTGTTTTTTTTCTGATTTTATTTTTGTTTTCAAAAAAAAAAAAAAAAACCAAACGTTAATTTTACTAAATATTGTAACAGATCGGAGATCGGTTTGAATTTTTTTCTCTTGTCTTGTTTTTTATTTTTGCTACTTGTTTTTTGGTTTTGTTTTTTTAGTTTTGTTGTATTGGTTGTTTTGTTGTATTAGTTGCTTACTAGCTAATTACCACTTACCACTCTTGTGTACAATACTCAACACTTAATCAAAAATGTTGCCGGTTAAATTTCTTTCGTTACAAAAATCAGAACTTGAATATGAGGTCCAGATTCGTGGTGCTACCGCTGCTTCTTCTGTGGAGGAATTGCGTAAGCAAATAGTTAAATTAGCGTCTGAATATCCGTCCGAACACATATTAGAGTCTCCGCTAGATACGCGTCAGGATCTTAAAGGCTGTTGTGAGGTTATAACTAAAATTCAAATGAATCTTGATATACCTGATCCCAGTGAACCTACTATTATGAGAACACAAAATATGCTCAATCATCTGCATAATCGATTAGCAAGAATCACGCGTGGAGATGATTTTAAGAAAGAATATGACGATATTTGCAAAAGTTATAAATTTTTGTCGCAAAAATTGTCGGCTCTTCAAGCAAAGCGACCTATACTTAGCACATCTTACTCAGGTGAAAGTTCTTTTAGTGAGGCTCAAACTCCGGAAGTGCACAACCTAATTTCGGTAACTTGCGATCGTTCTATTTCAGACTTAAATAAAATTAAATTTAATGGCAAAACGTGTGTGCGTTCTTTCATTCAGCGCGTTGAAGAATTTATTGTTGCTCGAAATATTTTATCATCGAAAGTCTTAGCTTTTGCTACCGAAATTTTTCAAGACGACGCCCTTCATTGGTATCGTGCTATTAGGGACAAGATTTCATCTTGGCCTGAGCTCGCCGCGAAATTAAAAGAGGACTTTGATCAGTCAGATTACGACTATCGTCTTATTTCGGAAATTCGATCTCGCACTCAGGGTGAACGTGAGAATATAACCATTTATCTCTCGATCATGAGTGGCATGTTCTCTCGTCTTTCCACGCCACCTAGTGAATCGGATCAACTCGAGATTTTATTACACAACATTAGGCCATGTTATGCCAGTACACTTGCTGCATCAGCTGGTCAGATCACGACCATAGAATATTTACGCTCTTTATGTCGTAATTATGAGATTATTCATTCTCGTCTCTCGAAATTTCAAGAACCTCCTCGGGTGAGCTCTGACACTGTTGCACCTGAGTTTGCTTATACTAAAGAATTAACTAAAAATACAAATAAATTTAATAATAACACATTTAATAAACAAACTTTTACACAGAATAATAATAATTACAATAATAGAGAACAATATACAAGACGATTAAATTATAATCATCAAAGTAAAAATCAATATTATACTTCAAATAAAAATCAAAACGAAAACTATATACATTCAGTTCAGGTAAATAAACAACAACCCTTTTGCCCTAGGTGTCGCAGTAACACACATCACATTCGACAATGTCAGGCTAGTCGTGATAAAATATTTTGTTTTAAATGCGGTATGAAGGATGTTAAAACACCAGATTGTCCTGTGTGCAATAAAGATAAAAATCCAAAAAACTAGTAAAGCAGAATTGTAGCAATTTTAATCAAAAAGATTGGGATAATTGGCTTTTTTTTATTAAAAATTTTTATTCTACGTATAAGGTATCTACAATTCTGCATTCAAAACCCTTAAATGATTCTAGGCCCTATGTAAATTTTAAAATTAATGATATTGAAGCCTGTGGTTTGCTTGATTCTGGTGCTGCAGTCACAATTTTAGGTAATAACTCGCACTTTCATTTAATTGATTGCACCTTGCAACAGAATGACCACATTTCTATGGTAGCTGCTGGCGGTCAATCCCTAATATGTATAGGCTATATGAATTTGCCCATAACGTTTGAAGGACAATTTCATATCATTAAAGCTTATGTTGTTCCAGAGGTGGACACAGCTATTATATTAGGCATAGATTTCTGGCGTGCATTTAATATTTGTCCCAAGTATATAAATAGTGTTACATTGTCACCAGTTTCAATTGCTGAGTTAAAACTTAACAGTACCGAGTTTATAAATTCGTATGATAATCTTAAAGATAATCAGAAAGAAATAGCTGATAATATTATTGCTCAATTTAAGACGATCTCTTCGGAAGAAAAAGGTTTAGGACGTACTAGCTTAATTACGCATAGAATAGATACGGGTGATGCCCAACCGATTAAACAGCGTTATTACAGGATGTCTCCGGAAAAACAGCGTATTCTAATTGAGCAAGTCGATGAAATGCTGTCTCTAGATGTCATTGAGCCTTGTGAAAGTGCGTGGTCTTCTCCGGTTCTTCTCGTAAATAAGAAGGACGGGAAACCCAGATTTTGTCTCGATAGTCGAAAACTCAATGCAATAACGAAGCGTGATGCGTACAATTTACCATACGTCTCAGAAATATTAGATAGCCTTCGGGATGCTAAATATTTGTCGAGCGTCGATCTCTCGAAAGCGTTCTGGCAAATTCCAATAGAGCCTGCAGACAGAGACAAAACTGCTTTTTACGTACCAGGCAGAGGCACGTTTAGATTTAAGACAACTCCTTTCGGTCTCACGAATGCTCCTGCTACTCAACAGCGTTTGGTAGATCGCTTATTTGGCGACAATGATTTTAAAACCTTCGCTTTTTTGGATGATATTATTATTATTAGCTCATCGTTTGAGGAACATGTTTCTCGTTTATTACGCGTTTTAGAAAAATTGAAGCAGGCAAACCTTACAGTAAACTTTGAAAAGTGTAAATTCTTTCGTAGTGAACTAAAATATTTAGGTTACGTGGTAGACGCGCATGGTTTACGCACGGACCCAGAAAAGGTACAAGCAATTTTAAATTTTCCTGTTCCTACTAACAAAAAGGAATTAAAACGTTTCCTGGGTACTGCGACCTGGTACCGCCGTTTTGTTCCAAATTTTAGTACCGTAGCTGGCCCTTTAAACAAGCTTACATCTAATAGTAAGAAGGCACCACCTTTTCAGTGGACGCCGGAGGCTGACGCGGCTTTTGCTGCATTAAAAGATTGCCTAGTTTCCGCACCAGTTCTCTCTTGCCCGGTATACACTAAGTCTTTTGAGGTCCACACAGATGCAAGTAATTATGGCATCGGTGCTATGCTTACACAGACTATAGACGGCAAAGAACACCCTATCGCATATATGAGTAGATCTCTCACCAAGGCCGAGAAGAACTACAGCATCACAGAAAGAGAGACTCTCGCTGTGTTAGCTGCTCTCGAGCACTGGCGGTGTTATTTAGAAAATGGCCAAACATTTACCGTATACACTGATCACTCCGCGTTGAAGTGGTTCCTTTCGTTGGACAATCCTACAGGTAGATTGGCACGTTGGGGAGTAAGATTATCATCATTTAATTTTGAAATTAAGCACCGACGAGGAGTAGACAATGTTATACCTGACGCTCTCTCACGTGCTATCCCAGTCGCTGCTATATCTCTTTCAAACGCTGTAGATAGCTCGAAGGATGATTGGTATATTAATATTTATAACGGTTGTCTTAAAACACCTAGTAATTTTCCAAATTTTCTAATTAAAAATAACTCATTGTTTCGACTTTCGAAAAACAAATCACAGCTTACTTCGGAATTCGCTTGGAAGGAAGTAGTTCCCTTAGAATCTCGTGACCAAATTATTGCAGAAAACCATTCTACACCGACAGCAGGTCATTTAGGAATATTTAAAACGTACCATCGATTAGCATTGTCATATTACTGGCCTGGCATGCATCAAAGCGTCGTAAAATTTGTTTCCTCTTGCTCCGTCTGTTTAGCGTATAAGTCACAAAATCACACTACATTGGGAGAAATGGGACGCCCTAAACAATGCTCACGTCCTCACCAAATGATCTCAATTGATTTTGTAGGCCCACTTCCAGTTTCTCGAAAACAAAATAGTTACATGCTCGTAGTTACCTGTTGTTTTTCAAAGTACTGTAACATTTTTCCACTACGTCGAGCCACAGCTGACGCAGTGGTTAATATTTTAGAAAATTCGATATTTTTAGTTTTTGGCATCCCTCAGACTATTTTCTTGGATAATGGAAGTCAATTTATTAGTTCTACAACTAAAGCACTATTTCAAAAATATAAAATTCCCAACGTATTTTTTACTCCTAGGTATACACCTCAAATAAACTTAGTTGAGCGTTACAATAAAACTATAGTCACAAGTCTTTCTACCTTTGTTGATAACGACCATAGAACTTGGGATGCCTATATACCTAAGATACAGTTCGCAATGAATAACTCCGTAAATGAAGCCACTGGTTATACACCATCTTTTCTTGTACATGGTAGGGAGTTAGTCTTATGCGGATCACACTACACTGATTCGGATTTAGGTGACGAAGTTTTGTTTTTGCCGCGTGATATTTACGCTGAGAACCTAGGTTGCTTATCGTCGGTGTTTAATGATGTGCAGGCCTCATTATGGAATGCACATGTAAAGAATACGTCACACTATAATTTACGTAGGAAACCAGCTGAATATAATGTTGGTGACGTAGTCTTTAAGCGTACTTACATTTTAAGTGATAAAGACAAATTCTTTAGCAAGAAATTAGCGCCAAAGTATTTAAAGTGTAGGATAATCGAAAAGCGTTCTCCTTTAGTATATGTCCTAGAAGATATGACTGGAAACAATATTGGTGTCTGGCATATCAAGGATTTAAAAATGTGTAATTTTAAATAAGTACCTAAATTTAAATAGTCGTCAACCCCATAAATAACATCTTGTTTTTTTAGCATAAGTCATTAGCTTTGTGATATAGCTGATGACTTGTTTTTTGTTAGGATGCGTCAACTACTTATAAATGACTATCATTGTAGTTGTTGCTTAATTGTGCGTTTTATGAAAGATAGATGAATGTTAGTAGGATAGATGAGTAATGCTAGAAACTATTCTCGGGTTTTATTTGAGGATAAAACCCTTTCCGAGCCGAGGGGGGTAATGTAACGTTGTAATAATTAAAATATTTAAAATTGATTTTTTTTACAAAATAATACCAAAATTATTAACTTATTAATCCTATTTTATAACTACGGAACTACAAAATATAACATTAAATCACTAAAACAATATAAATAATTCAAAAACTTAAATAACTAAAAACCTATATAAATTTTAATAACTTAAAATGCCTAGCGCCGTCTTAGCGCTCCTTACAGCAGCATTTTAAGCCCGCGGACGGAATTATTCAAATCTGCCTTCATTTTACGTTATCATTCGTTTTGTGACTCGATCGTCACACACGATTCGCTGCGGCAGAACACGACTGGAAGCCAAAGGAGACGCACGTTATTGCGCCCGATTATTTTAAATAACGTTCCTTTCGAAACGTACCTTGTGTGTTTTTGTCAGTTTATTTAAACACCATTTTAAAAGTTAATAATTTATTAGTGCCGTATTGTACCCCAGATTGGGTAAGTGGTATTTTAACAGGTATTGCTATTGATTATAAAGATATTATTTCATTATGTGATTCTAGTAGCTGACTTCATATTCATCCATTTTCATTACATAGTTGCTACCATTGTGCTGTAGACTGTTCACTGTAGTAGCTTTCTGATTTTGCAATTTCATCGTTAAGTATAGAATTATTGCATCAGATTTTCAAAAAAAGACATACCTTCAATCATTTTTTATTAAAAATTAAAATATATATTATAATTTCGTAAAGTCTGTAATCTCCGATTCTGATTGAGATCATCCACGGCTGCACGTCTACGTAGTAGGTATTTTTCCTTATGCTGCAGTTAGTGTGGATGATCTCGGCAATTTCGGAACCGCCCGTAATTTTCTTTGATGGCGCGTTCCAGGGTTCCAAGATCGGTTTGGCATTTGTTTCCGTGCCGCCATTTTGTTGCCGTGGCTGCCGTTGGAGCCGACCTGCTGGAGCCTGGCCGCCGTCTCAACACCCTGCAGGCCGTTTTCGTCCTCCGTGCTGCAGCCAGGAGAGTACCTACCTGGGTTTCAAAAGTAATAAGACTTGCCCTGTTTGAACTAAAAGACCCACGCCCTCACTTCTCACTTCATAAGGGCAATATTATAATCTTTTGTAATTGTTTATTGATAATATAATATAATTTTGTTCACGGGTCTCTGTTTTTATTATTTACTATTCTTAGCACAGGGCCTACCCCGTGACAACAGGAACCCAGAGCACATCTAGCCTTTTTCGTAATATACTCGATGTGCTTATTCCAAGTGAGTCCTTTGTCTAGGATTACTCCTAGATCGAAGAGTGTTGGGGGTCTTAATCCCTTCAACTTCCTCTCTTTGGTGAAAGGTATCAAGACCGTCTTATCAGCGTTTACTGTTAGCTTGACCCTTTGGCACCAATCCTCGACGACTCTTAGTGCTGACTGCATCAACCCAGCGACCACCGATGCGCATTTTCCCACCACCATGATCGCCAGGTCGTCAGCGTACCCTTGAGCGTAGTAACCTAAGAGGTTCAGTTCCCTTAGTAGTTCATCCACTACCAGGGACCATTCCAGGGGTGACAGCACACCTCCTTGTGGGCAACCTTGTGTCAGCCTGATTTTGAGTGTCAGGACCATGATAGTCGATGAGGCTACCCTGTTGTCGAGCGTGGCTTTGATCCATTTCCTAGTAGTTGGATCTATATTCTTTGAAGCCAGGCCATTTGTGATAGAGCTGGTTGAAGTGTTGTCGAATGCGCCTTCAATATCAAGGAAGACACACAACGCAATCTCTTTATCTTCAATTGCTCTATCAATCCGATCCACCAAGTCCATTAGGGCCGTCTCGGTAGATTTGCCTTTTTGGTAGGCATGTTGTCTTTCATGCAGCGGCATTTTAGTGAGATAGGTGTCCCTTATGTGTAGGTTGACCACCTTCTCCATTGTTTTAAGCTTTAAAGAGGTGAGGCTAATTGGTCTGTATGACTTTGGTAGAGCTTTGTCCCTGTCCCCACTCTTGGGTATGTAGGACACCCTTACCTTTGTCCATGCCAATGGGATGTAGCCCCACGCGAAACTTGCTCTGAATATTTTCAGTAGCAGAGGAAGGATAATATCCTTGCCCTGCTGTAGGAGGGCCGGAAATATATTATCCTCGCCGCCGGTCTTGTAAGGCTTGAAACTGTCAATTGCCCATGTGACTCGGTCAGGCTAAAAGATCACGGAAGCTCTTCTCCAATCGTCAACTGATGGTCTCGTTTTAACAATCGTATGAGAGAAGGCTTCGTGATTTTCGAGATGGATACTGATGGGGAAGTGGACTTCGGCTAGTAATCTTAGCGTTTCTTCCGCCGTTTTAGTATAAGTACCATCTGGCCTCTTCAGAGTGCTGGGATGAGAGCTAGGGGCCTTAGATATGACTTTATATAGTCTGGAGGTTTGCGAGGTGTTATTCACTTCCTCACAGAACCTTGCCCAAGAGCGTCTTTTGGCCTTCCTTAGCTCCCTATTAAACGTCGTCAGGGCGGTTCTGTATGCGTCCCAGTTCACGTCTCTTTTGGCTCTGTTAAAAAGAGCTCGGGTCTCTTTCCTGAGTTGCGCCAGAGTACCGTTCCACCAAGGTACGTTGCGTTTACTTGACGTTTTCTTAACAGGACAGCTTCTGAGGTAAGCATCATTCAAGCTATGCTCCAGCTCTCCCATCGTTAGTTCCAGTTGTTCTACGGTCTTGACAGCTTTGTTGACAGCTGCGAGGTTTATCTGCAATTCCCCTCTGAATACACTCCAGTTTGTGGCCTTTGGATTCCTATAAGTTACTTCTTTCCCAGGCATACTGTCATGTTTATCAAACCTAATGTAACAATGATCGGACAGTGAGTTATCGTCCGATACATGCCAGTTACAGGCGCGATGTCGTAAAGGGCCTGTACATACTGTTATGTCAAGGACCTCCTGTCTTAGTGGGTTAATAAACGTTGGTTTATTACCCTGATTCAAAGTGTGGAGGTTATTAGTAAGTAAGAAGTCAAATAGTTTCTCACCTCTGGAGTTCACGCCGGTGCTACCCCAACTTGTATGATGTGAGTTGCAATCACTTCCCAGGATAAGTTGGATGCGCTGATTCCCGACGTAGTCTATTACCGGTGATAGCTGTGTTGTGGGGTCCTGAGTGTCTCCAGGTAGATAAGCGGAGCAAACCATCAGTCTGCCTGCAGTCCAGCCGGGCTCCTCAATATACGCAGCTACTGTGTCATCTGTACACAAGCAAGAGACACACAAAAATTTCATCCTCTTGCTGAAGAGGATGCAGGATCTGGGCCTCTGGCCATGCTGAAAATAAAGTACGCTACCTGCCAGTCCTAGGCCCATCACCGTGTTCCCGTTGACCCACGGTTCTTGGATTAAAGCAATATCGAGCGCCTCCCGGATGAACTTCTGACATAGTACATCAGTGGCAGCCTTCGCGTGTCGTAAGTTGACTTGTATTACTTTAATCATTTTTTTTTTGTGTGTAGTGTTACTGTAGAGTGTGGCTGTAGAGTGTTAAAGTGAATCTATGTGGATGTGTGTGTGAGTGTGTTTAGTCTGTGTGGTGCAGGTTGGGTAGTCGGAGCAGGGGGTTTCGCGCCACCTTGCGACTTGAGTGCTCCTGCGCTAATGAGGGCAGCTGCGCTGGCCTCCTCACAGCGCAGACGTCCCCAGAGGCGCCGCGTCCGCGTCCGCGTCCACCACGGAACTGTCCAGGCCTACCCCTACTCACAGTTGCCCCTTTCAGGGGAACTTGAGGTCTGGGATTGGTCTGAGCAGCCGGGCGTCCGCCTCCCCTGCTGGTGTGCACGTGCAAGTTTTGTGCTTGCACGTGTAGAATTTTGGGCTGAGCAGTAACAGTGGCAGATGATGTGCCGCTGCTGCCAGCTTGGGGCGGCGCCGTGCCTCTATAGCCTATTGGCTTTATAAGAGGTGCTGGCCGTCGTCCTTTATGTGAGGTGTGGGGCTGGGAAGTTGAGCCCAGCGGAGGTGTTGCCGTCACTCCGTCAGACCCTACGGGGTCTGACGGGAGTGCCGGTTTTGGTCCCTTCAAGCGAAGCTGAACCCGGTTAAGCCCGAAGTAGAGCTGAAAATCCCGCTTGCAAAGCAGCAGGACCGCAGATTCGTCGAAGGAAAAGGTAAAAGTTTGACCCTTTCCATCGGCTTTCCTGCTGACCACTTTCCAAAGCCGGATTCCCATACCTCCATTCTGCAAGGTCAGTCGCTTGATGATTCCTACCTCGTCCACCTCTAGGTCAGGAACCCACGCCGTAGCGTAACGGGGCTTGGGCAGCTCCGCCTCGTCAACGACGTGGAGGGCTGCTCCATTCAAGGGATGGATCATGTCGATCAGCCGTGCCAGCCACTGCTTAGAGGCAGCGTCGACGCAGGTGAAGACAAGTCCACCCGATCTGTGGACGCATCCTATTAGCTTAGGTCCCTCTCCCTCCGGTTGATCGTCGATGACTCGAAGAATGCATTTCTTCAACCCCTCGGCACTCTCCCGTGAGAGAGGTCCCCCAGCATCGAGAATGCCCACACGAATGACACTCGCCGCCTCACTGAAACTCGGCTTGGGCGCCTGAGCACTAGTTTGCTTGGCTGCCTTCGTCGGTCTTTCCTGTGAGTTGGCGGTGTCAGAGAGCTGCCGTTTGGAGCTCGAAAGCTTCTCCAACTCCTCGGCATACTCAGGAAACTCACTGAGTGGTTTCTGACAAAGGGTCTTCGCCTCTTCGAGGCTCTTACCCCTCGCCATCCATCACTCAATGCGTCTCTTGGCTGCCCCACTGAGTTGTCTTCTCCTTCTCTTAGGGGCGTTAGCGGTAGCGCCAGCCCCAACTTCAGAAGAAGAAGGTGCAGAAGCGCTAGATGGTAGAGGGTCAGAAGGGGTACCAGACACAGTAG
Source organism: Polyommatus iphigenia (assembly GCA_963422495.1). Lineage (NCBI taxonomy): Eukaryota > Metazoa > Arthropoda > Insecta > Lepidoptera > Lycaenidae > Polyommatus > Polyommatus iphigenia. Next base: position 2,606,271 of record OY730180.1, read on the forward strand.
TGTCCTCTGCCCCGACAGACCCAGACAATAGGTGGTCCTCGGCTACGCCAATTTCCATCGCCTCCGTGGAGCATAAAGCTTCTAGTTCGGCCACAAGACTTTCCTGGTCCTTTTCTATCTCCATTTAAATCCCACGAGTAGCTAGGGAAATAAAAGGTCCACCCCCACAGAGCCCCGCTTGCAAGGGTAAGGCTATTTACTCCTCGAGGTCGCCTGGTATCGAGGGTCCTCCGTTCGCGGCTGACTTCCCCCAGCCATGCATCCTTCGGCACGGGTCGGATAACACCGATTGGATTGTGTTTTTATTGTCGAGTTGAGTTCTGGTCTGGGTTGGGGTTCTAATGCTGTGAGCACTAGGACTCCAAACCAGACCAGACCTCAACCCAACCCACAGCAGTTTGGGGGTAGAGATGCGCTCGTCTGCCCATCGAGACCTGGCTGTTTACACAGCCAAGCCCCGACAGGCCGAGCCGAGCCCGCCCCCTCCCCCAAACGGCGGCAACGTCGCAGTCAGGTCAGGGGTCAGCCGGTCCGCCGGTCGATCTGCCGCCCGCTTGCCACATCCGCTAGATGTTTCAAGCGAGCGTTGCCCAGGGACACCGTCACGATTACTTCACCAGAACCCAGAGAACCGTCGACATACAGATTTAGTCCGTTAGTCGGCGGCACCGAAAGACTGGAGAAGTATTCGTGCACACTTGGAGGTAACCGGAAATCGCCCCCCTAACAGGCCATAGGGGTAACAGCTCTAAAAAGGTTGGGAGCCACTGGTCTAGAGTCTAGACAAGCTATACCTACTCAACCTGGGACCAGCTGGGAGTTTATCAGGGGCCCGCGTAAAGTTCAAGATGACTGTGAAGATGACTTTTCAATTGAATATTTTAGTGATAAATTACAAAAAAAAGCAAGTACATACTTAGTTGAATTGTAACTTATTTCTTTCTTGCTGCTATTAAATCGCTAATTTTAAACAACGTTATTTAGGTACCCATAGATTAAAATTAAACTGCGGCACTGGTTTAAAGATTCGAGTCAAGAGCTGATTGTGAATCTTTCAACAACACTGGAGTTCTGGTAATAATGCTATAGACCACGTCTTAGAAAGGTTTTAGGGGATTTAATAATACCAAATAAGTGTTTCGGGAATTTCTCTGTGCGTAATAAATGATTGTATGACTAATCGTGTAATGACAGCATACACGCGGATATCACGAGAGCCCGGGATGAGTAACGAATTACTAATATTGTAATGCGCACACTCAGCCGCCGTGGGAGAATGCCTCGGGACGAATGAGTTGACCCGTAGCTTACCTCCCTATCCTTAATATGGGCGAACTGTCTTTATAGTTGTTGTTGATGAGGGTGAGGTCCAGCCTAAAATGGTTATTTTATTTTTTTTATACATTTTTTGTTATTATTTTTACATGGTTCAGCATTGAAAAATACAATGTAGAGTACAAAATTTAACCCTTACGAATAGCAAAGTCTAATTGAAAAAAAAAACAAAGTCTGATCTAATAAAGTATACGGCAAAACAATGCCAGGTCAGCTAGTTTTACTTAACCCCTAAAAAATTGTTATGAATGCAGTCTTCTTCTAAAATATAAATGATCTAGGAGGATCTAGAGGACATTACTGCATTCGTACCTCAGTACCTACCTAATTTTTTGCGGGAGGATACACAAATGCTTAAAACACCGTCCATTATTAAAATATCAGTGGCGCACCTCAAGATTTGCTGTCCATACCTTACCATACGTATGGCAGTATATATTTTATTATTACGTTATGTGATGGACGGGACGTGTTGAAGTCAATATAGTCATCAGTCATCACTCAACTATTAATTGGTTGTAATTTGTAATCATCTTATCTAGCAGACGCTACTGATAATATAATGTAGTTGTGCTTATAGAATAACAAACCTAAGCTAGTCAGCGGCAAAAGTCGAGCCATTTATGTTATTCCGGTACTTCGTTTAAAAATGTTATCCACTCCTTCTTTTCTGGATGTCGGATAACGATTCTTAGACCTTTTTTTATTCTTTATTTTCGTTGGGGGAATACATTTACGCATCCCCGGGGCCTGGGGAGGACCACCGAGGTATGTGGGACTCCCCGGGGCGGACGTAGTATCCGCACCCGGGACTACCCACTAAAACCCCAACGGTGTTCCTGATCCTGAAGGTGAGACTACGGGAAACGCGTGATACACGACCGCAGCCCCACCACCTTTGCCTCTTTGGGCTTCACTCGTGGAAAACGATTCTTAGACCTACCCAATAAGCACACCAGATTTTATAAAAATCGATCCATCGGTATCAGAGGAGTTTTTCAACAAAATATCTGATAATTCATTTTACTTAAACTTAATTCAAATCTTAACATAATAATTTAACTTAGCTAACACCTAAGTCCTCACATGCCTATCAGAATCGCACGTAAATCAAACTTATCGTAGGTTTAAGTAATAAATAATTCCTGGTATTTCTAGCTTACTATAAATAGTTTTGTTACATAGATTGATTATAACGTCGACTCAAATGATTATCATCATAACATTATTATTATGTAAGCAGTAAGCTGGACATTAAAAGAAGACGCTTCATTTTCATTGAATTTGGGTATGAGATTGTACAAAAGTTTTAAATAATAGATATGTATGTAAGTTGCAAAATTTTCAAACACATTAACTTTATTTTTTACACAAAAAGTATAATATTAATTATTATTATTATACAGTAAATTTTGACAATGGTTAAGGAATTTTGAGTCCTTAAGCCCATCCATACATTAATATTATAAATGTGTCTGTCTGTCTGTTACCTCTTCACACCCAAACCACTGAATCGATTTTGCGGAAGTTTGGTATGAAGATGCTTAGGCCTTAGAGTCTCGGAAAAAGACATAGGATACTTTTAATCCTTCAGGCCCCGCGCGAGCACCGGTGAGCAACAAAAGAATACAATGGGAATTACTAGAACCTCCGATCGAAGTATTAATCCGGAAAAAATAACGCTTCCCGCGCGATAGAATTTTGGAGCAACAGAGTTGCGGTCGTCATCCAGTAAAGCTAAAGGACTCAAAATCCATTAAAAATCGTTTATGTGCAATTGCTAAAGCTGTATAGAATTAAACCACATTTGTTACAACTCAGCCATAACGCCATACCGGCCTCACTTATCATTATGTAGTAAATCACAATTTATTTACTACGGGTAACGTGTATATAATTATGTGTTTACTATTCTCTAGCCTTTGGATGTTAGGGTGACCATGTAGTATTAGGTAGTTATGTAGTAGTTACGTTTTTATATCCACAAATTTGAAGCACAATCTGAAACTAGATCTTACCAGCAACGTTGTCGCCATGAAAGGAGAACTGTAATTTTTTTCGTGATGAAACATTCATAATATGTTATTTCCCGGGATCTGAAAAACTTACATACTTATCTAACGGCCGTTGCCAATATTCAATCTATCTCTGGTTTGACATACGACCGATCGCAGCTAACATTGAATTGACATAAAATATATGGTCTCTAAATGTCTAATGTGAGCTATTCCTATCTCTAGTAGGGCAAAACCAGAGATAGATCAAATATTGGGAACGGCCGTAAATCGGTTCAGACTTCAGCGGTATATAAACCTAAAGAGGTAACAGACACACTCTCGCATTTAAAATATGGTAAATTAACAAGAAGTACGTAATAAGTGGATGAAATGGCTAACATTAACTATCTATTGTTTTTTGCATAATGAAGGCTTTATAGACCTGGAAAATGATTTGCAATAAAATATGTTTTTATGTATACTTAATACTTGCAAAACTAGCCAGATGACGAAGTAAGGTAATTTACAAAGTTGTACGAATTTTATAAGAAGAAATTTCAAATTAAGGTATGTAATAAATTGTTAGTTAGCCACTTTATCCACTAACGTCTTTAATTTTCTGTAATTCCATGAAAACTTAACATTTGGTTACCCTACAAACAGATAACACAAGTTTTGATATATGGTCAATTCTATAAGGAAAATCATGTTAAGAATGGGGTCAAATAATCCAAATATCCTGTCAACAGAAATCACGCACTGTGAAAATATGAATAGAGCGTTATCATGAGGTAAATTACTTTAAATCGTGAATATGGGGAACGTGCAAGAACTATAAGCGCATGGCAAGGAAAATAGTACATGTTTTTTTTTAAAGAAAGAAAGAAAGTCGCTAATTATTTGCAGCACCTTCGTTTACACGTTCCCTCAACAGTTAAAACTCAAAATAATATACATGGTCCCATGGTTTAGAGGTTGCGTTTCGACTCGAAGGTCGTGGGATCAATTATCGAGTTAGAACAACAAAAAAGTTTTCCAACTAACATTGATGACAAGAATGATGATGCATAAGTCGGATAGGCACAAAAAAAACCTGCGCTGATCCCTCATCAGTCATCACTCATCAGATGTATCGGTTGTCCGTCCCACTGGGTTACGAGAGTAAAGGAATAGGACAATGCTTTGAGATATTAACGTTGCTGAAATCCATACTTATATTGTAAATATGCTAAAGTGTGCCCTGTCTGTTAGCTCTTCACGCCCGAACCGCTGAACCGATTTTGCTGAAATTTCGTATGGGGATACTTTGAGTCCCAGGAAATGACGATAATTTTTATCCCGGAAAAATGTACGGTTCGTGCTCGAAAAACTAATTTTGGCGCAACCAAGTTGCGGGCGTGACCCCCAGGTCACTGGCCCCAGCCAGTGACAGATTTTCCTGACCAAGTCCCTCCCAACCGAAACTTCGTAAAGTGAATAAGGGACTTATATACTATGAATACTAGCGACCGTCAGCTGCGACTCCGTTGGTGGGGTGGGCAGTGGCAGCCTCCCAAAGATGAAGAAAAAAAAGACGGGTTGCACTCCGGGAGTGCCGGCAGAAGTGAAAACTTGATTATTAACGTTGTGCATTTTTTTAACCCATTTTTTATGAAAATCGATTATTAAAAAATCGATTTTTTTAATTATTCGAAACCCTTACAATCGATTAAATTTTTAACCCATTTTTTATGAAAATCGATTTTTAAAAAATCGATTTTTTAATTAATCGAAACCCTTACAATTCGAGTTCGAGTTCGAGTTTTCGAGTTCGAGTTTTCGAGTTTTCGAGTTTTCGAGTTTTCGAGTTTAGAGTTTTCGAGTTTTCGAGTTCGAGTTCGAATTCGAGTTCGACACAAAACACTACTCTCCAACCGTCTTACGGTTTTTCTATGGTTCTACGATCAACACGAAAATCTGACGCGAGTTTCACAGTTTTTACCCATCCCACAAAAGTGCTCAACGCCGCTAAAGAAGTTTTCACTTCAAAAAAATTTTTTTTCAGTCATTTCCTCTCATTTGAAAATTTATCATAAAAAAAATCAGCTAGCTGTAAGTCAGTGGAAAAGTCGTCAGCTGATAAGTTTTAGTAGGTATAGATGCTGTTGCCCACCTTTCAAGGTACCAGCTGACAAACTTTCCAGGTAAATTTTTAGCTGAGAGGAAATCATTGAAAATATATATTTTTTTTCATGTTCAAGGAGCCAGCTGACGTATAATCCACCGTGTTATCGTCAGCTGACTATGTTTTTCTTTCAAAATACTACATAAACTATACTCCGATAAATTTTCAAATGAGAGGAAATGACTGAAAATTTTTTTCTTCATGGGTGGGAGGCTGCCATTGCCCAGTGCCCACCCCACCCACGGAGTCGCAGCTGACGGTCGCTAGTATTCATAGTTAAGTCTCTTATGCATTGTACAAAGTTTCGCCCGGGAGGAAATCATTGACCAAAAATTTACCTGGCTCCCGGGCCAATATTTGTATTATACTTTCCTGTGTAGTTACAACTTACAACTATAATATCCATGGCCAGAGTCAAATTTTCCCCTTTAAAATTCACGAACCTGACTCACTTATGTTGAAATGCTCCTTTATTCCCATTATAATATTCCAAGAAAGTTGTCTGTCTGTCGGTTAGTCGGTCAAGGCGAGCCTGCGGCTACTTATCTCAGACTCTTTTTACTTGAGTTTCTCCGACTTGATGACGCATATATTCTGGTATTAATAGTTGAGGTAGGCTCATCTTTGGGTAGAAAATAATGTGATGTTATTAATTATTATTATATTTTTGCTTAAGAAAATATAATTACCTACCTACGTTTATTTATTTAGCCTATGTATTTAGAGCCTTTGCTAGTTTATCTACTTCATTTAGGGTGCAGCAAAACGAGCGTAATTTGTGACTTGTGAGTCGCAGAATTTCTGCCGCGTTAATATCTTTTCATACAAATCATGACTCACAAAATTACGCACGTGTGAATCAAACAGGACTTTTGTATGAAACTGAATGCAGCAGAATTCTGCCGAACCGAAATTGTGCGACTCACAGCTCACAAATTGCGCTCGCTTGGCTTCGCCCTTAAACTTTATATAGTACTACTCTTGAGTCTAGATTAGAATTTTATATAGTTCCTTGTAGCTACGCGCACAGTGAAATTTAAGGAAAACCGCTGTCACAGACAGAGCAGGTAATGTAAAGATGTATATTATAGCACGATACATCTTTCTATAGAAATCGTAAACAACAGCTATATTGTAAAAATCTTATATCTTTACGAGCAATTCTAGTATATTATATCTATATATATATAATTGGAATCTCGGAATCGGCTCCAACGATTTTCATGAAATTTAGTATATGGGGGGTTTCGGGGGCGATAAATCGATCTAGCTAGGAATCATTTTCATAATCTTATATCTTTAAACGAGCAATTCTTGTATATATCTATATATATAATTGGAATCTCGGAATCGGCTCCAACGATTTTCATGAAATTTAGTAAGTATATGGGGGGTTTCGGGGGCGATAAATCGATCTAGCTAAGAATCATTTTCATAAAATGTCATTATAAGTGTGTTTTTTTAATTTTTTGAATACCGAGCAAAGCTCGGTCATATAGCTAGTATACATTATAGCTGTTGTGTGTGGTCTCCTGACGATTTCTATAGAAAGATGTATCGTGCTATAATATACATCTTTATATTACCTGCTCTGTCTGCGACAGACTTTAAGTTTCCTCCAATAAAAGGCAACATAATATTCAAATATCTTTCCCTATGGGCAGATATTAGGTAATTTTTGAAGTTTGAAACATGCTCTTCATCACCGTAGTCCGTAAGACTATAGTTGCATGAGAGGTCGTATCTTCACTAATATTATAAAAATGTGTCTGTCTGTCAGTCTGTTTGTCCGTTACCTCTTCACGCTCAAGTTTTTGTAGTAAGTTGTGTATTTTTTTCTTTATACCTTTTTTTTTTGATGCGCAGGGGAAACCCATTATGGGTGCCCCGGGTTGGGGATGTGCCTCAGTTAAGCTGAAGCACCCCGGGGGTATGTGGGACTCCCAACTTCGGGTTTACCCACTAAAACCACCTGCGGTTAGCCTTCAGCCGTATACGGAGGGATATCCTGGATTTGTCTAACATAGGACTCTCTCCACGACCGGCCGGTCTACCTCAGAAGGGACCGGACTTCGACCAAATTTAGGGAACACGTATGTATTTTTTTCTTTATACCTAGCCTAGACAATTGTTCGCGAAAAATCTTGCTCCGGAGTTTAGGCTTCAGTATCAAGTTTCTAAGTAGAGTCTACGCTTTCCATTGCTCACTTTTCCGAAATTAATCGATTTTCGAAGAAAAAAAACGACTCATGCAAACTACATTATCCACTTATTAACTTAGGGGACAGGCAATGAATATTCCATAACATATCAATTTAAATATTAACCAGCCTCATGTCACGTAAGTGCGTTTGAAACGTATGTCATTACTTCGCTAAACAGAATATATTAGGGTACAGGCGAGTACAATAGTTCTTAAAAATAAGTTTATTAATGTCAGTTTTTTTTGTGAGTTTATTAATGTCAGTTTGATAATATTTAATTATTCTGTGAATGTGTCAATCCGTACTAATATTATAAATACTCAAATAAAAAAGTGTGCATGTCTGTCTTTTTATCCCAGAAAAATGTACGGTTCCTCCGTGATACAGGAATTTTATCGGAAAAGAGTTGCGGGTGTACTGCTGCATATTTTAAAACGGGGTTTAAAAAATTATTGGTTTTGGGGTAAAAAACGATCTAGCTAGGTTTAGTTACTCTGAAATCTGCACAGTTTTCAGTTATTTATGTTTTTATTTTTGAAATTACGGAAGTTATTCAGATATTTCATAACTTTAAATCTTGTGGTGATAATTGACCGTACGAAGAAATGACGATTTCTAATTAATAGATAACAGTAACCATTATTAATTATTATCTGACCTAAGATTACTGAGTCGTTCACAATATTTTTATCAACGAGATAACTCAATAACCTTTTAACTGAATAATTATTCTGTAATAATATTATAGTATTGGCAATATAAATAACTAGCAGTTGCCCGCGACTTCGTCCGCGTTAGCATAGTATAATAACTGTCAACCCCTATTTTACCCCCTTGGGGGTAGAATTTCCAGAAACGCTTAAACACGTGTCCAATATTTTTTAATTATTAGCCCAAAAATAAAGTTTAATGTTTCTCACTCAAGAAATAACGGACTTTCATTCACACTTTCAACTCCAATTTCACCCCCTTGGGGGTATAATTTCCAAAAACGCTTAAATAAGTATTCATTTATTTTTAATTAGTAATCCAAAAACAAAGTTTCATGTTCCTAACTTAAGAAATGACGGACTTTCATTCAAACTTTCAACTTCCTTAGTGGGTGTCTACTTAATAAAACAACCCTACTTACCAAATTTCGTGGCTGTAACTTTAACAGTTTTTGCTCAACGATGATGAATCAGTCAGTCAGTCAGGACATGTAATTTTATAAGTATAGATGATACGATTTCTAGGTTTTCCCAAATTATTGAAATGTTATCACTTCGACCACACAAACTCTAATAAAACCATTAATAATAATTTATAACAACCATAATGTGTCTGTAATACGGCGTACAAAAAATGTTATTAGTGGTTCCAAAAAAAAGTCCTAATTAAATAGAATACTGTACGATAAAATCACAAATAACTGAATTAAGAAACATTCAAATTATTAAACCATTTTCTTCGCGACTGTACCGAAATAAAAAGCTTCGGTCATTTTTAAGCTTATTAGGTAAACCGTAATACACTTATACCAGTTAAACATTATTTTTTCTACCATAAAACAAGTAGACGATGCTGCTATACCTCCTTATATGTGTAGCGGCGGTACGGGGTTCGAATCCGGCAAGGAATTTGATCAAATCGTTTATTGCATCTGGTAACAGACCTACATCTTTATTGACACCTCACCTTTGCTGGAGTCAACGTAAGTTGGGTTCCTTCGTCTGGCTGTATACGCATAATAGTATTTTAAAAAGATAAAACCGACTTCAAATTTTTGTACGTAGGTAATTAAGAATTAAAATTTCCTATCTCAAAAACTACTGAACCGATTTTGATGAAACTTGCAGTATTCCGTAAGTTGAACAATGCCTAATACAATAAAAAAAGAATCACTAAAATCAGACTTATGGTTCCGGAGATATGCGTGCACAAACATAAAAACATACATACATACATACATACATACACTTTTGAAAGGGCATTGGGTAACTTTGTATGGACCTGTGGCGTCATTTTTTTTTTCAGCGGCCAGGGATAAAACCATTACTATTTTGTAGCACTACATTAGAGAAACATATATCAGTAATAAAAATTGTTCTAAGTAATATCGGAGCTGAGCTATGATTATTTTAGTATATATATTTTTGCACCTTATGTTCACAAAATCAATAGTAATTAACATTACTTTATGGAGCTATCCTTAACAAACAGATGTAGAAAGGGTATATTAATCTGTTGGATATATATTTCTCACTAGCTATTGCCCACGACTTCGTCCGCGTCAAATAAATGAATAATTTTTCATACATATTTTCACACTGGGCTTAATTCTCGTCCGACTAAAATATAGCCAGACTTGAGACTATCTTTCATTAGACAGTGGTTTCAAAGGGCCGGATGCAATATTAGGCAATTGTAATAATTATTGTTCTTGTGTATTAATGTGTTGTGGGTAAAAATAATAATGACTCTAGGGTGTTGTTCCCATAATACAATGTCGATTATTTCCACTATTTAGCGAAGTTTGGCCATAGTTTGATACTATAATACTTATATATTCTGTGCCATAGTGCAGTATGACGCTGGGCGCCACCTTTCGGCAGAATTTTCAGTCTAGCTTTTAATCTACTTCCCGGCTCATTATAGAAGTACAGCCACAGGAATGCTTTATAGAATATTAGCTATTAACTTACACAATATATATATATATATATATATATATATATATATATATATATATATATATATATATATATATATATATATATATATATATATATATATATATATATATATATATATTAAAAAAAAACAAAACGCCCTCTTTAAGAAATTCGAGAAAAAATGGATTTGCATTTTTTTGCAAAAGAAAAATAAATAGTTAAAAAATTATTAAATGACGGCGCGTTGTTGTACAGTTCGACAAGGCTTTAAATGAATATGTCAATGATGTCAATGGGCGCTGCTGGTAAAGGAGAACTGTCAAAAATGACGTTTTTGTATGATAGAAGCGTTAGTTCCTTTTCTCGCCACGTTCATATACATAACAGCCTTGTCGAACTGTATGTTGAATGGTTAAAGTCATTCTTCTAAAATGTACGAATAACTAAAATTAAAAGTAAATGATGAAATGAATAATTATTATGCTTGTATCTATATCTACAGGTTGTAACAAAACTAAGTGATAATTGATTTTTTTTTATAAAATAAGGGGGCAAACGAGCAAACGGGTCACCTGATGGAAAGCAACTACCGTCGCAACATCAGAAGAGCTGCAGGTGCGTTCCGGCCTTTTAAGAGGGAAAACGCTCTCTTCTTGAAGGTTTGCAGGTCGTATAGGTCCGGAAATACTGCTGGTGACAGTTCGTTCCAGAGTTTTACAGTGCGCGGCAGAAAGTTACGCGAGAAACGCACGGTGGAAGACTGCCACTCATCAAGGTGATGAGGATGGAATATTTTTCGCGTTGGACGACGGCGAAAAGTTGCAGGTGGTATGATTCCGAACAATTTCTCAGAGCACTCCCCGTGATACAACCGATAGAGGATGCAGAGTGAAGCTACATCTCGGCGTAATACCAAGGGGTACAAGCTGTTTGAAACACTATGGCAGTCAACAATTCGAGCGGCCCTTCGTTGAATACGATCCAGAGGGAGCAGTTGATATTTTGGCGCGTCTGCCCAGAGATGAGGACAATATTGTATTATTTATTATATTGTAAAGTTGTAGGCGTTGGTCCGGACAGAAGTACTGTCTCGCTCTGTTGAGAACACCAAGCTTCTTCGAGGCTAACTTGGCCTTACCCTCTAGATAATATCGTAACTGGACTTCGCTCGATATGCTAACGCCAAGTATTTCAATGCTAGGGGAGATGGTCAAAGATGTGCCCTCAAAACGAGGATGTACGACCATATGCGACTTTTTAGCGGTGAACGCGCAGACTTGTGTCTTGGCGGGGTTGAATTGGACTAAGTTACGTCTACCCCATTCAGAGACTTTATTCAATGAATTCTCTATTTTAGACACATGTTCGTTTCGACTCTCAATGACATTTAGCCTAGAAATATTGGGGGAGCCGGTATATACAGCATCACCTGTACTATCATCCGCATAGCAATGAATGCCGTTGGTCTGTAACATGTCATTGATATGCAGTATGAATAGGGTAGGCGATAGCACACAGCCCTGAGGGACACCAGCATCAACAGACTGAGTTTTCGAGCATTCGCCGTCAACTACGACCTTTATGCTTCTGTCTGCTAAGAAACTTTTTTGTGATTTGCATGGGCAAGCGCCCTGGCGTAAAGATTTCCCCATACAAAAACAAAAAAAAAAAATGTTCTCTTTCAGCGCTACTACTTTTACAGTAAACTTTATACACGGGACTCATACACAGTACACACGCTAAAGTATTATCACTTAGTTTTGTTATACCTTGTATACTAATATTATGCAGCTGAAGTGATTGTGTGTTTGAAAGTGCTAATCTCAGGAACTGCTGGTTCGATTTGAAAAATTATTTTTGTATTGGATAGCCCATTTATCGAGGAAGGCTTTAAGCTAATAAGGAATGCAGTTTTTTTGTATTTTACTGAGTATTCATGTTATGATTGAATTTACTTTTAGTTGAAAATACGAACTTAAAATGCCTAATATCTCGGCTCCGATATAGTTCATCTATATGTCCCCCATAATAAAGTTTACTCCCCTTGATATATTCTTTCATAATATGCCGGTTTGGTGAGTGGCCGCGAGATTTGAAAATTATGCCAATATTACCCAAACCCCTTTCGTAATTTACAAATTTTAAATTCGCACTTAATAATTTTGTGCAATAATCATCCGTAATCAATATTTTAGTAACAAGTAACAACATAATAACTGTAAGTAATAAACCAAATAAACTTTTTATAAAAAATATAGTTTGTAAGGTCAGTATTTAAATTTTAACCAGTTGTTTGGCACTTCAAGGTAATTTACCTGCTACTTTTTAGCTGCTTTCTGACTAGTTATTTATTTCGATTTGAATCTCTTTTACCTTCTTTTATCCCTGATCTCTACCCTCCATAATAATATTATCATACAGTTTTACACGAGCCTAAAATAGATTTAAGTATAAATAATTTTGAAGGACATTAGAAGGCGTGTGTGGACACTAGAGTCTAGAAGGTATAATATTGTAGATAGTAGGTATAAATTAAATGAATAATGAACATAATATTATGACATTTAAAAAAAATAACAGATGATCAGACCAGTCTGGCCAAGTCCCTGTTCTCCCAAGGAGTGGACATCTCCTCATCAGCTAACACCAGCGAGCACCAGCTGCACCATGTGCTGTTCCTGGCTGATCTGAGCTGCCCAGGCGTAGATGACCTCTTGGTTAAGGTAAATTGTAAAGATACTAATATTATAAATATGCGAAAGTTTGCCTGTCTGTCTTAGATCTGTCTGTCTGTTAGTTAGCTCGTCACGCTCAAACCGCTGAACCGATTTTGCTTAAATTTGGTATAGAGATACTTCGAGTTCCGGGAAAGTACGTAGGATAGTTTTTATGTCGGAAAAATGTACGGCTTCCGCACGATAAACATATTTTGGCGCAACGGAGTTGCGGGCGTCATCTAGTAAAAAGAAATTGAAAATAAAATGACCATATTATAAAGCCCAAAATTTTCAGCAGTTAGCGTGAAATATTGCTAAGACCACTCTCTATTATGTTAGATTTGAAAAAAGAAAACTAAACGAAATCGGTCCACCCATTTGGATGCTACAAAACCATTGACAGACTGGTTCCTTTCTCAATGCGAAAACTTTTTAGCCTCAGTTGTCAAACTGAGTAAAATACATTTTGTAACTCCGTTGCGCCAAAACTTATGTCCTTTCCTGGGACTCGAAGTGTCTCCATACCAAATTTTAGCAAAATCGGTTCAGTGGTTTATGCGCGAAGATGTAATATATCAATATCGAGTTTTCTACGGAACCACCTATTTACACTTCGCGCTTGGCCATCCTAGGTCAATGGTGACGGTTTTTTTCGGTCGCCGCTAAGATGGCTGCTTCTGGATTTGGAAGGTGGCCACAAGTATGAGCTGCTCAGCAAACTGGATATGCCCATAAACAGTGACGTGGTCGTCGCCAAACGGAGGAGCAGGACGGAATACCAACTTGTTGAAGGTAACATTCTAAACAACCTTTCCTAAATATTCAGACTAGGCTATTTTACTAGATTTTTTTTAAATATATTTATTCATAAGAATCTACATAATATTGTTACAAGTTAAATCTCGCCAAACTAATTGTTTGACGGCGAGATGCGCTCGTCAATAAAGTTTACAATAATATGCTAAATACTTAATTTACACTATACGTAAACAAAATTATCTTTACTTTAAATTACAGAACAAGAAAAAAAAATTTACAGAAAAAAAAATATATGTTTTAACTTATATTTTCTAACACTAAATAACTCATAACAAACTTAACTTATAATATATAATTTATAATTATTAAGTAATTAATACTGTCTTTAACTTTTTCTTAATTAATGATGGTGACAACTTTTCTTCAATTCTTAACACATCTAACTTATTAAATATTTTAGGAACTATGTAGGTATTTATTCGTCCTCTCCCCATAATAGTTATATATTTTTGGTTTTTTCAGTGTTTGCTCTCTTACTCGTCTAGTATTGTATTTATTTTCTACTGTTTCCTTATATTCTTTACCATAATAATACTTTAATCTCTCAAAGGTACTCAGTCTTTTTGTCTATAGGTAATATTTTACAAACTTTAAATAATTTCTCATAATCTGTACTTACTACATTCATATTTGTCTTTTTTGGTAACTAAATATTTTAAAAGTCTTATTTGTAAATTTTTAATACTATTTAAGTATTTTACGAATGTTCTCCCGATGATGCCCGCAACTCCGTTGCGCCAAAATTTGATTATTGCGCGGGTACGGTACATTTTTCCGGGATAAAAGTGTCCTATCCAATCCTATGTCCATACAAAATTTCAGATAAATCGTTTCAGTGGTTTGGGCGTGAAGACAGACACACTTTCGCATTTATAATATTAGTAGATATGGATTTTAAAGAATTTTGTCTACGTTTATGTTAATAACGACAGATATAAATCTGTGCTTTGGCTCAATTATCTCGATCCTGGAAGACATATTATTATGTAACATACGTCGAATATCAATTTTTGTCGAGATAAGACAAAGGGATTCGAGTTAAGATTAGTAAAATTTTCCGCGATGAAAACTTCTATGTTGCACTCCCTATCTTCATACGTGGGAGAGCCATGCCTCGGCACGAATGGGCCGGCTCGACCGGAGAAATACCATGGGCTCACAGAAAACCAGCGTGAAACAGCGCTTGCGCTGTGTTTCGCCGAGTGAGTGAGTTTACCGGAGGCCCAATCCCCTACCCTATTCCCTTCCCTACCCTCCCCTATTCCCTTCCTATCCCTACCCTCCCATATTACCCTATTCCCTCTTAAAAGGCCGGCAACGCACCTGCAGCTCTTCTGATGCTGCGAGTGTCCATGGGCGACGGAAGTTGCTTTCCATCAGGTGACTCGTTTGCTCGTTTGCCCCCTTATTTTATTAAAAAAAACCGATTAACATCAAATTATTTGTTTCAATGTGAAGAGGTAAATAACATACAGATAGATTTTCGCATCATTTATCAGTGTAACCATAATCTCTATCCCACTTTAACTTCACTAGTCGAGCGAGATGATACGCAGAGTTCTGTAACTTCAATGTTATCAACACCTTATAGTAGGGGAGGTAGTGCTATCGTTTTCTAAGTGATTTCATACCGACCAAATTTTTGTCCAGCGGTAGCTTAATATTTATCAATCAATATAATCAGCGTCGGTCGCCGCACCCGTGGTGGAATGTTAACTGAGAGTATTTCAAAGTTGTAAAAAAAAAATAGTTGCGAAAAGTGATTTTATACCGAATGAAACTTTGATGGATGATTATTGAGGTCATGTTTAACCAAAAAATTACCGTCAGCCGTATTGCAGACGGGGGATTCAACGTCAGTCGTGTTACTGAACATGTAAAAATTTTTTGAATATAAAGTCATTTTATACCGTACAAAATTTATACAAGTGAATGTTTCTACTTTGTATATAATAAAGAAAACCGTCAGTCGCTAATACGACGGTGGAAAACCCGTCAGCCAGCGATATAAGTTATAACCAATATAGCCCTAGTTCGCGCTCAATGTATCCTAGGGCGTCGCGTAGACGACATTTACACCTGCAAACATTCAGCTGACGGCGATTTTCATTTGAATTAACCATAAAATTGTCTCACATACCAATTTTAAGTAATTAATTCGATAGTCAATATTTATGAAGAAGAATGATATAAATTTTACTTTAAAAGCGCCATCTGTTGTTATATACTAAAATTAAAACGGCACCTACCAAACCTAAACGTGTATAATCTAGATATGAAACTTTATTGGGTGCAAATTGGGATCTTTTTAATGTCAATTCAATACGATTCCCAACAACAACTTTGAGATGCTCTCAATTTTTATTCCACCCATTATGAAGTGGCTGACGATCAAAGCTGTTATGTATTAGTGGAATACTATTATTGTAACGATTTTCGCTCGGTATGAAATTACTTTTTAAACTGAGCGCGACCTCCCCTACTAATAAAATAGACTAAACCAAGTTAGATGTAAATTTTTCCTTGAGTTGTTTTGTTTCTTAACGTATTATCCTAAGATCCGACCGTAAAATCCTGCATGAATCGTTTTTTTCGATCAAATATATTTTAAAATAATCTTTAGAACGTATAGAATGGATTAATGTTGGGTTGCCTTGTTGTAAACGTAGCCGCAAGTACCTCTAATTGAGCAAAATGAAAGCCCGTAATACAAATTTCCATGTATTCAATAGAAAAGTAAGAACTAAGAAGCAATGACATTAAGAAATGACAGGACACTACGCATAAAAATAAAAACGCCTGTTAAATAAAAATAGCAATCTTGCGGGTTCTCGACGTCCTCAAATCCAGAAAGGCATAATAATTGTAGGCCTGGACATTTGTCATATACAAAAGTGATGGCAACCCCAGTTTGCGGCTATCGTGCAACTGGTAACCATGGATATTCATGCACAAAATGCATAAAACTTTAATTTTGTATCAAAATTATTAAAAAAATCGATGCTTCAATTTTGATGAAGAACTACATGTCTGTTTACGGGCTGGCAACCCTAGGTTGCGGCCGACTTAGAGCTGGCAACCTTTTATACCTTATTTTGTCTCGTCATTTTCTTTCAAATGATGTAAAATTTATTGAAAAAAAAGATACATGCAAAGAAGGATGGGCACTTTTGTATGGACCCTGGCCGGCATAGCTAATAAAGTTCTAATGTCTGTTAGCCTATTGCTTATAACCTAAAGTTACTGAAATGAAACAGTTTGTTATGAATGGACCGGAAATGTACAGTCTGGAACATTGAAAGTAACATTTTTGGCTCCTACTTTTTTTGTAAAAATCAAATCTACAATGGAAAAAAGACATTCTATGCTATATTTTAATCAGCTTATCACTTGGGTAATTAACCTTAGAGTGATACTACCAAAATAAACACTTTTATTTTTTAATAATCATTTACTACAGTTACAACTTCCATGGTCTATACAAATTCATCGTCAAAAATGATGTCTTTTTTATGAAATAAGGGGGCAAACGAGCAAACGGGTCTCCTGATGGAAAACAAATTCCGTCGCCTATGGCACTCGCAGCATCAGAAGAGCTGCATGTGCGATGCCGGCCTTTTAAGAGGGAATAGGCTAATAGGGGAGGGTAGGGATGGGAACGGAAGGGAATAGGGGAGGGTAGGGAAGGGAATAGGATAGGGGATTGGGCCTCCGGTAAACTCACTCACTCGGCGAAACACAGCGCAAGCGCTGTTTCACGCCGTTTTTCTGTGGGAACGTGGTATTTCTCCGGTCGAGCCGGCCCATTCGTGCCGAAGCATGGCTCTCCCACGTATAAAATTAATATAGTGCCTTCCAATTAATATAGTGCCGGGGGAATAAATACATCGTGGCGACCAACGTCTAAACACCATATTATTATTGAAATAATATGGGCACACGCACCGATTGTGCGCCGCCCTGTCAAACACGTACAATAATGATGAACTAAAGCATCCCTCCCTTGTTGTTGACGGTCTACGAGTCTATGAGTACGGTCTATGACGTCAGCGAAAACATTTTTTGAGAATAGCGTTCGTACTAAAATGGTTTAAGTCCATAGGCAGTCCTATGATGTCAGGTGTGATATCTTTTTGCTCCGGTAGTTTACCGTGTTCTGTCCATAATAAAAATTGAAGTTTATGATATAAGGTTTCATTTCATAGGCAAGTGGTTTTTATTGGATATACCGGCCAACTTGACCCATCATTCTTTATGCATTTATGTCATGAACATTAAACTTAATTAGAGGTACTACTACTTTTGACAAGGCAACCCAACATAAATCCATTCTATACGTTCTAAAGATTATTTTAAAATATATTTGATCGAAAAAAACGATTCATGCAGGATTTTACGGTCGGATCCAATAGTATATTGACATCGAAGGTCACCTTTTGTAAGACAATCAGAAATTGATATCAGCTTAGTCATGGTGGTTTTATTTTTATTAACAATTTTTAATTAACAATAGGCACTTCATAGTAGACGTGCTAAGCTTATTAACTTCTTACATAATTAATTCATGAAGCCCCAAGCGGTCACATCTGGCCGCGATAATAATGAAAAAGCTATTGTGTCTCGTTTTGCCACGACTGATGGGTTAATATACTATTATAGTAATACTAATAAACATTATAAATACGAAGAGTTTGTTTCTTTAAATGCGCTAATATCTGGAACTACTTGTTCGAATTGAAATATTGTTTTTGTGCTGGATAGTCCATTTATCGAGAAAGGCTTAGGGATATTTAACATCACGCAGTGACTAAAAGGAGGATCAGTGAAAAATCTGGAAAAAAGGGAAATCCCGCCAAAAATATTTCATGTAAATTAATATTGCCAAGACAACCACTTTAAGGTTTTCCCTGTGAAAAAATATCAGATCTTATGTAAAGCCAAGCTTCTGAATCTACACGGGCTAACTCTACCGACCCTAACATCAACAAATTCTACATAATATTAGTAATCGCCGTCTACTGTCGTGGAGGTGATGAGAATATTTAGTTTTTGATCTGAACTTGTCTTGACATAACCCGATGAAATTACGAATGTCCGTTTTCTGTTAATATTCTCTGATAGTTCAAATGTTGGCTAGGTAAGCCAACATTTGTCTTTGTAGAGATTTTTTTTAATAACTTGCAGTATACAAGATCGCTCCGGGCTCTGACGTCGTATTTTATACGCGAGCTGTGTGGCTGGATGGGGAGGAGGATAGACAGGGGAGCAAGATCATCATCATTAATGGCAGTGACAGCCATAATATCAATAAGGTTAGATAATGACAATGTTATACAACATTAAATTAGATGTAATAATGGTGTAACGCCTCTGTGGTCTGGTGGTGGCTTTGAGCGTGAGTATTTAGTTGGAGGTTGCGCGTTTCGTTTAATAGTTCCTTCTCCCCGTTGAGGTGTCTTCTTTCCAATTTTAGCTTGAACAGCAGGCTGATCACCTGATTGATAAGATCACGGGAGCTTGGTTTCTTGGTGGTCGTGTAAATTAATGTGTCACTAGAGTAAAGAAAGAGAGTGCTCTAATATATAACAGACCATAAACTCGGGCATTATAAAACTTCTTTCGCATATATCTTGGTCTGATCTCTAAGGTTACTTATTCCATATCATCTTAAATACAGCAACGAAGCCGCATGGTGGACTACAGAGAGAGCAGGGTGTTGTCGGTACGGAGAAGGAACATCCGGAAACACCCGCTCACCGTGGTCAACGTGATCGTCGACAGCAACGACAGCAGGCGACACCTGGACGACAGACTGTGAGTATACCGTCATTGTGATGAGGAGGGTGCTGGTAGTGCGACGGAAGGTCGTCGACAGCAACGACACCAGGCGACACCTGGACGACAGACTGTGAGTATAGCTGGGACATGAATGGTGGATCTTCCTCAGAAGTCAGAGGAAGGCTGGTCATAGTCGAGACCGACTGCAAGATGCGGTTGCCGCACGGCATGCAGTTTCCATACTAAATTCATATACGCAATACACGGACCGCTCGAGCAGTTCTTGTGCGGTCGGAGCATACTTCAACACGACCGCTCAGATAGAGCAGTCGGTCCCGACTGCAACTTGCGGTCCGTCTATGGCCGGGCTTAGACTGTAGAGGTAGAACATCTAAAGGTTTTGATGACTTCTGAGAGGTAAGAGAAGCCAATGAGATTAGAACAATTGCAGATTTCTGATGACTGTAGCTTGACTGTTATAGGATAGGATTGATATCCTAAAACGAGATGTGGATTACAGGTTCGACGAGACAGACAGACAACCGGCTTTGATACCCTTGTTGCGATTTGTTGTTATAATTATTATTATCTCTTTCATTATTACGAAAAACGAAAGAGGTAATGTGATACTAATTCGAGCATTAACATTAACAGACGTTGATAAAATTGGACCTAAATCTCTTAAAATATAAGTGAAAAATAAAAGATCACATTCCTGTATTATGTAACTTTACCGCCAACGTAATATTTCACGTTAAAGTGCGAAAAGGTGTGGTTAAAAGCCCAGTTATCTTCGGGCTATAAACCTGTCAGTTTAAACAGACAACATTATCTTGTAGACATTTTGATATGTAGTTAATTACATGTAAGCTTCATCAAAACTGTGCACTTAAAATGCACAGTTAATTGAACTTAGAATCCATGACATAGGTAAAGGTTAGGTTACTAAATAGGTATAAGGCATAGCGAATATTATGTTAAGTTTATTTGTAAACTTAGGTACAACACGGTCAAATTAACTAGACGCACGGTTTTATGACGTCATTATGGAGCTCGCATGTTAATTTGACATTTCGATGCGTCAAGTTAATTTGACCGTGTTGTAGGTACTAATAAATCCACTCTTGGTCTCGAACCTGCTTTAAACTCTGAGAGAAATGCCATGAAGTATAATTATTTTACCTTGATTCTATCTATCCAGGCTGTTGAAAATACTCAATCTAATAAAATGACTTCCAGCAACCTCCACCAGGACTCCATCACTAAGATGACGTATATGATGGTGAAGATCTGCTTCGAGATGATGAACGCAACGGAGCAGCTGCTGTTCACAAACACCTGGGGGTACAAGGATAAGCAGGGGAACTGGAACGGCATTGTGAATCATCTGGTGAAGAAAGAGGCGGATTTGGGTATGTGATGAGTATGACTGACATATTCATCTATGTATTCGAGAATACATAATAATGGATGATTTCCTTGCAGGTACCCTGACAATCTTTACCCAGGAGCGGCTGAAGGTGATTGACTACATAGCCATGGTTGGCTCTACTGCTGTCAGGTTCGTGAATCTATAGGCCGTATTTTGTCTAGGCCGTGCACAAATTTAACATTGTCAAAAATGAGCTTTGTTTGATTAAGGTCTACTCCATGATCTGGTTGGCATGATACTGATATAAAAAGTTTGAAGAGGAATGAGCGGGACGGTCATATATTGTTATGGAGAGAGCGTTTTTACAATTTACGCGCCTGATGTTGGTGTATCAGCGAAAAATCTGTGACGTGTTATTGGTAGTTGTTGTACAAAATATGAAACAATTGCCTCCTACGGATTCACCCAATAGTGCTAAAATTGTGTGAAGCCAAGTAAATCCTCCAATATCCTAAAGCGGTCTTATGCTATAATATAATTTTGTTTTGAACCGCTAAGCTTCTTTCTCTATCATCAGGTTTGTATTCCGAGAGCCTCCCCTGGCGCTGCTGTCCAACATATTCGCGCTGCCGTTCACGGCGGGGGTATGGCTGGCGATCTTCGTGTGCGTGCTAGCCTGCGCCCTGTTCCTCTACATCACGTCGAAGTGGGAGGCTTCTGTTGGCATGGTAAGAGTAACCTGAGATTTGGGACGAAGAATAAAAATTAAAGTACAATATTCTTGCACACTTAACATGTATCACTGGAAGAAGTGAAAGAGATCGCTTAGTAGCCATACTCGTAAGCCGCCCTTGCCCACATTATATGTTTTTTTAAATTCATTTTTAGTAACATGATCGCACCATATATTTTAATATGAGCAATAAAGTATTTATCCATCTATCTAATACTACCCAGTACCCACACAACACGTGTCTAGATTAGTGAAAAAACCATGTAATATTTTGTAGCACCCACTACAACTGGACGGGTCATGGGCAGACGTACTGATTCTGATCATCGGAGCTGTTCTGCAGCAGGGGTGCACCCTAGAGCCTCGGTATGCTGCAGGTGAGTTGCTCAATCTCACCTTACTTTTAATTATCTCCTACGGTATGGTACCCACAATTAGCCTCACAATCGCCCTATCGAAGTTTCGAAGAACGGCAAGATTTCGAACAACATCTGAAATAACCGAGCGTTCTTTCTCACTCGGTCGGAAGATATTCATTTTCGGCCGCCACTCACATCGTTACACATCTCTCGTCCAATCATATTTTGCCTTTATTGAGAGTTGAGACTTTCTTGTAATTGTATCTCTTAGGGTCAATTTATATTAGCGCAGAGTCGAAGAGCATCGAAGCGAATACCCAAACACTGTCACATAGAAAATTCAACCTTAACTCCAGAGCGTAACGCACACATTACTTCTGCTAGACCAATCAGCGTTGACCGGGCGCATCCGCGCGAATTCGCAAGGATGCGCCCGACGCGCGCGCACCTTTTAAAATTCTCCGATGTAATAAGTGCGTTACCGCTTTGGAGTTAAGGTTGAATTTGCTATATTTAGTTTTCCTAATTCGCGTCGATGCGCTTCGACTCTGCGCTAATATAAATTGACCCTTAGAATTTCAGATTATTTTCATATTTTGTTTGTCCTCTTCTTTACTTATTTGTAGCATTATTTCCTAGCGAATCGTTGTATCTGAATGTCTCTGTCAGGGCGTTGTGTGACGCTGCTGCTATTCGTGGCGCTGACCATCCTATATTCGGCATACTGCGCCAACATTGTCGTGCTGCTGCGTGCTCCAAGCTCCTCAGTGCGCTCGGTGCCAGACCTCCTCACCTCCCCGCTGAAGCTAGGTGCCAGTGATTTCGAGTATAACCGATATTTCTTCAAGGTATATTGTAAATTTCTCATCAGTATTTGACTTTTAATAAGCAAACTGGATTATTTCAGAATTATTCAGAACACGATTGTAATGTAAAGAATAAAGATCCCACCATAAATTTTTAGAGACAAACTGTTTTATTTAGGAATGGTAAAATGGAACTTAGCATTAAGAAATGTATTATATTATTTTAAGAAAGTGCATTGTTAAATTACTCCTTACCTCATCTGCAATATTAACATAAATGTTTTCAGAAACTAAACGACCCGATTCGAAAGACTATCTACGATAAGAAAATTGCTCCAAAAGGAAAGAAACCAAACTTCTACAGCATGAAGGAGGGAGTGGAGAGAATTAGAAAGGTAAAGCAAATTATCTAGATAGTATATATCAAAACATTTTTAGGAACTAAGAAGTTTCTCTAAGTCTTATGCAATATATTGAATTAAATTTTATTTAAATGTTATCAAACAGTAAAGCTTTATTAATCATTCTTCAAACATTAGTTCAAATTGATAAGAGCGTGACTTCAAAACTCTTAACGCGCTAAAAGATGTTCTTTTCTCAGGGTCTATTTGCGTTCCACATGGAGCTAAACCCAGGGTACCGGCTGATCCAGGAGACGTACCGGGAAGACGAGAAGTGTGACCTGGTGGAGATCGACTACATCAACGAGATAGACCCCTGGGTGCCGGGACAGAAGCGGTCGCCGTATAACGACATGTTCAAGATCAAGTAAGTAGAAACGATGTTAGTTTAAATCGTAACAAAAAATTTTGTTCCTCTCTCTTGTCTAGAAGTCACAGAAATCGTTTTAATAGGAAACTTCGAGAATTTACTTAAATTATAGCAAAGATACGCAACTCCGTTATAGTGTGTTGCGTTATTGGAACTGGCGCTTTGTATTGGTACTACATCTGCGTTGCGAAACCACACAATACCAAGCAAGATATAGTATCATTTACCCTGCCTCTTCATCCTCTCGTCCGTCGTTCCACCGTAAACGCCGGGTCCAACAATGCAAAGCATCGATGTAGCATAATATATAAGAACGTTGCTCTGTTGCGTTTTGCATAGGTATTGCATGAATATCTATGCAACAAAGTAACGTGGCTTTTCACCAACTATGTAACAAAATAAATAATATCCAAAGTACAAATCAACAAAACCTTCACAGTTTTATCAAAATCCGCGAATCCGGCATACAGTATTGAATTCACCACCGTCTGCATGTCGGCAAGCCGAAGTGCTCCGGCAGTATTTCCACCTTCAGTAGTGTTGGCTTCACCGACATGTATCCTGCCATCATCGCAACGTTATATGGGATGTTGCTGACCCCAGCAGTGTTAAAACGCATCAATATCATCAACACATATCACAAAACGACGATCGATGTCTGTCTTCGCCCTACCATAAAACATACCATATTCAAATTATTAACCAACAAAACCTTCACAGTTTCATCAAAATCCGCGAATCCGGCATACAGTCTTGCATTCACCACCGTCTGCATGTCGGCAAGCCGAAGTGCTCCGGCAGCATCTCCACCTTCAGCAGTGTTGGCTTCACCGACATGTATCCTGCGATCATCGCGACGTTATATGGAATGTTGCTGGCCCCAGCAGTGCTGTTATTGGAGATTATGTTCAAGAGAATGTGAGTAAAGAAAACTTATTCACCATGTATTATATATGCAACGAGATTAAAATAAAACTGTGTAAGAAACAAAATATAATAAAGTGGAATAAGTGCAAGAAAAGTGCATAACAACATGCATTTTCACCAAGAACTAAGAAGTTACATTACATTCAATATCATCTCTAAAGAAAACAAGCCCTAGTAGACAAGTGGCAAGCAATTATCGTAAACGCTAACGCTAACGCTACAAAATGTATGCGATTTGACATAAGTCATCGATTCGCTAGCGAATACTAATGTCAAATCCATACATTTTGTAGCGTTTACGATGATCGCTTGCCGCTTGTCTAGGGGGGAAGGCATGTCTTGAATTGGTCACTCTTTGAGAGCATAATTATTATCGAAATTTTTAAAATTGTTAATAGATCATAGTTTTCGAGTTACCATGGTAAATTATTTATCGATTGAAAAAGGGATGGTTAATATTTAATAGTTTACTAAGATTTGTATACTTCAAAAGGTCTGATTGTTGTTTCCCAGAATATGGAAATTGGAAATTTAGAAAAAAAAAAACAATATTTAAGCCTTAATGTTATGAATCAGTAAATAAAATATTAGAACATTATTAGAATACAAATACTAAACCACTCTTTCAGAACTATCCTAAGAGAAAAGAGGAAGATCATGCAACAGAAGAATGAACCGTAAATTCTAATAATAAAGTAGTCTTAGCTGCACATTATATAGTAATTTTAACAGTAGTTCTAAAAGTAAGAAGAGTCATGGTAAAATTTAGTAAACAATTATAACAGAACGCTTCACGACATAACAATTATCAAATTATTTTAATGACTGTTTACTGAACGGTTCGGTATATAATTTGTTGCTTTATTATTAATGGCTTAACAAGCAAAAAGCCTAGTTCTGTTGAATATTAGTTCCGTTTGCTGTTTTTGTAGCGAAGCTTTTAATCAGAAATAGCGTGTATCAAAATTTATTCATGCATTTAATATTGTGCAGTTTTGTTTTACAAATTTAAATGTAGATATTTAACATTATAATAGAGAGATAATATGAGTAAAAGTAAATAAAGAATATTAAAAGAAATTCAAGTGTTTTCTATATGAGTTTAGAGCAGTGATTCCCAACCTGGGGGTAATTACCCCCGCGGGGGTAAAATAGCTATTCTAAAGGCGTAACAGAGGTGGAACCTAAAATAAATGAATTGGCAGAAAAAAATTATAAAGTCTGTACATTTTAGAGAAAAACAGCTGCAGAATACCCTATCATTGCAGACATAAGATCTGAAAATGTTGGTACCGTTAGCTACCACTTCTAAATGCGAGAGCGGCCTCTCAACTCTGGACGTGGAGCATGATATGAGATGCGCGTTAAGTGTAACTGAAGTCTGAACCTAATTATATTAAAAAACATAAACCTTGCGAATGTACCAATACAAAATAAAGTTGTTTTTAATTGAGGGGGGGGGGGGGGAGGTGTTAAAATCAGTTTCTCAAACTTTTTCGCACTCGCAATTTTTCGATAACTTCTCTGCCTATTGTGCTCAAATAGTTTTAATTTTTAGATAACATAGAAATATTAAGTAAACCATCAAATTATAAAAACCTATCAAAACTAGATGTTAAATATTTACCGATCGTAACTTACAGGTACCACCTACTTCTACCTAATTGCACATTTCTAAATTATTGACTCTGTATACCAATTAATTTGTCAATGCCTTTTTCATGGTTTGTTAGTTAAAAATAACCGCAGAACATGGTGATGATATTTTGATTTAACTCAAATCTTGGAAGTAGTTCTCAGATTGTAGAAAATAAAATAGACTTTTTAGATTGAGACAATTCTTATGATTAAATTCTGAAAATTTCTTAAGAGTATCATTTAGGACTAAAATAATAATAGCCGACTAAATAACATGAGGTTGTTTATCGTAATGCTGATGATAGTTCACAATATGCAAGCTAGGGACGTTTCTACGGTCAATTTTATCAAAAGCTACATCGAGTACGAGAGAATCACTAAAGTTAATTTCAGCAAATTGGGATGGCCAAAAGGTAAGCAAATGAATATCCTTAAAATTGAAAATTTGATTTACTGTACAAATTTCAAGGCTCTAAAGCAAGTATCTAAGTTTATTAAAGCACTAAATGACACCCGCAACTCCGTTGCTCCAAATATTTACATTACAGTACACTTTTTCGAGATAAACATATCCTATGTATTTTCCCAGGACTTAGCGTATCTCCATACCAAATTTCAGCAAAATCGGTTCAGCGGTTTAGGCATGAAGAGGTAACAGACAGATAGACAGACGCACTTGCGAATTATACTGCTTAGTATGGATGTGTTTTACTAAACTTAAACTTTTTAATTTTAGGGGAAGTACTAAATTTAGTGAAGGCTTTATCAAACGCAACAGTAAAATCTATTTTCATGGATGAAGCTTCAAACGATGGCACTTTGTTTGTTGTTGATTTAAGAGCAACCGGCATGAAAGTTTTTAATAATGTAAGTATTGTTTTATAATAAGTGAAAGTATAGTATTTTAATAAGAAGATATTTTATTCCAATTCCACAAATTTTGACCTAATTATGTAAAAACTCTGTGATCACCTTTAAATTCTATTCATTTTATTTAGATGTAAACATTGCAAACACTGGGTTTCGGTCGTAATTTCTTACTTACGTCCTAATTTCTTGCACAGGCAACAGAATATCTTCGATCCCCATACCGCTGGCTTGTGCTTGATGATGGAACCAATGACAGAGGTCTTCAGGGCTTACCGCTTTTGCTGGACAGTGACTTTGTTGTAGCAGTTCCAACTAAACTCAAGTTTAGACTCACTGAATGTACGTACTTCTTGTTATTCTTTGCAAAAATACTTTATGATTTTTCGATAACAATTTTATAATCTTTAGTACCCTTAATTTATTTTGTTTTTGAATTTTCTATTCAAACATTTAATATCAGATTGCGTTGAAGTTTCTAACTTATTTTTATAAAATATGTCCAACAGTATACAAACCATCAATAAGAGCCACCACAATCTCAAAAACACGCGGATATTATGATAGAACTCTATTAATTGATGTCCGACAAAGAAGAGAGATGTTCGCTAATCGAGGCAACCTCATGGGCTACCCGATTGTCATGTCAAATGTAATCGAAGAAACTAACGCATCTAAGAAGCATTTTCATAAAGAGGATAGACTGTAAGCTATCAGCTAGGTTTTATTATAATACTCAGAAGTCTTTGATTTTAAATTACTTTTAATGATGCACTTACTATAACATTCAAAACTGAAATTATTATTTTAGAGATCCACATGATTTAGTATCAAAAGTAAGTTGGTATGTATCACAACTTGTGTTTGAGGTGTTGAATGCTACTCCAGTACATATATTCAGTTACTCCTATGGCAGAAGAAATAGTGGAAGATGGACAGGAATGACTAACGATTTGGCTACCGGAAGAGCTGATTTGGGTTAGCAATTTTGTACATCAACTCTTAAGTTTATTAACATAATAGCTTTTGCCCGCGGCTTCACTCGCGTGGAATTCGAAAATCACGTAAAATACGATCATTCTTGTAAACCTCCTTTGGAAACATTATGTTTTTCCAAGAAAAAAAAAATCATGCTTAATAGCAATAGTGGTGTTGAGCATACAAATATGTTTCCATTAGCTGTATTTGACATCAAAGCTTAGTTTATTTGACTCAATTGTAAAATGGAACAAAAGTATCGGACAGAGAATCCAACCTTGGAGTACACCATGATTTTGACCTAAATATTATGTTACTGCAATAATTGCATTTTAGGCACAAGCTGCGACATGGATGTAGATTGGATGGATGTGGTAACATTCACCGATTCCGTCATACCTGTGGATAAAAAGTTCATCTTCCGCCAACCTCCTCTTTCGTACATCACCAACATCTACATACTCGTTTTCTCCACTAAAGTCTGGATTGCTGTTACAGTTTGTACAGCAATTGCAACTATTGCTATTTATTTCGAGAGTAAATCGGAACCGAAAGTTGGAAAGGTAATTTGATTGTCATTTGAAGCCGCATGCTTGTAAGAAATACCTACTTTTTTATGCTTTAGAAAGACTACATAATAGGGATGATGACAAGGTCAAAGATTAGCGAATTTTGTTACTTAATAAAATAAAGAAACTCCCAAAATTTAGCTCGATAGCATTTGTATTTTTTTTTTGTTATGCGCCTTCAAAGTTGGATAATCAAGTCGAATTTTTTTTCGATTAAATTTCTTAATATTTGTATACCATTCGATAACTTATGCAATTAAAAGCAACTTTTGTTATAAAACCACTTTCATAAACGCAATATTTAATATACCTATCGAACAAAGTTCTCTCCCGATCCGTACAAACTACGAAAGAGTGACGTCAGTCTTTCGTAGCACTTTGTATGAAGCGTTTCGGGGAGGTCTATTTTATGAGATGTTTGAATTGTCATATCTTGGTGAATTTTTAGGCTATTAGAGTCATTCTTTAAGCGATGTTTCTATTTTTTAAGGGTCTTTCAATTACCAATAAGAAAAAAAATTAGTCGTCAAGCCTAATTTCGTCGCTCTCAAAAGAAGTATATTTTATGGCAAATTATATTTTTAGCTCCTATTTACTGCAATTTTACTTCTTTCTCAAACTTTATTATATATTTTCTTAATTTTTCAGGATGCCTCTCAACTAGACGGGAGTATGAGTGACGCTGTGTTCCTCACAATGAGCGCGTTTAGTCAGCAGGGCTGTTACATGGAACCGAGAAAAGTGTCTGGTGATTTCTCATTGTTTCTATCAAGTCAATTATTTCTTTTCAGACGCAGGATAAAAATTTATCATTTACGACAGGTCACGGCAGCAGGTGACACTGACTAGATGTTGGACTGAATTGAAACAATAATATGTTCCCAAAGCTTCTTTAGGCTGCCTTCACACTAGCGTATGTCCGGCGTAGGCGTTCGATGAACGTATGCGCAGCGCAGACGCCACAACAACGCAGCACGTACGTCGAGTTGTCGCCGCTTCTCTATTGGAACAATCAACAATCAGTACGCTGAGCTAGCGCCGCGTGTGCGCGACGTATACGCCGCGTTACTGCGGTGTCATGTACAATCATTTCGATGTCAAAAGTACTTTCTGTTGTTGAACTCATTTTACGTCGTATTACTTCGGGTGCTTGTCTACGAATGAAAGAATCAACGCGTGCACAGGGTACATTACATGACACCGCAGTAACGCGGCGTATACGTCGCGCACACGCGGCGCTAGCCCAGCGTACTGATTGTTCCAGTAGAGAAGCAGCGACAACGCGACGTACTCGCCACGTTGTCACAGCGTCTGCGCTGCGCATACGATCATCGAACGCCTACGTTGGACAAACGCTAGTGTGAACGCAGCCTTAAACTGAACATTGATTCTGTGTTCCAGTGACATTTAGCTCTCTTCTATTTATTTCAAATTTTAATTTTAAATATATAAGGCCTATTTTTTATTAAATTCATCACTTAAAGCTTAACTATTTCTTTCCACATTTCAGGAAGGATAATAGCCTTCGTGACTTTCACATCAATGATGGCGATGTACGTTGCGTACAGTGCGAACATATTCGTGCTGCTGCAGGCGCCGTCCACCGCGGTGATGTCATTAGAACACCTCGCTCAATCCAAGATGGCTTTGGCGGCTGTCGATACAGAGTACAACAGGAATATGCTGAAGGTGCAGTAATGAAAAAATTTTTTTTTTTAATCAGATGACCCGGTGAACTTCGTATCACTTCCCTCCCATAGACTTCCCGAAAATTTCAAGACTAAAAGTAGCCAAATTGGTGCAGTCGTTCTCCAGATTGAACAAGACTAACAAATGAAAATTCATTTTTATTTATTTTTATTGGTTAGTAACTAACACGTTAAGAATGTCCTACTTGGTGTTGGTGCCTACCACTGATTCGGGAACTAACCCGGCCAGAAGAACATGCGTTGGAAACTCGCAAGTGGTAGTAGTAGAGGAGGGGAGGGTGCTATTTTTGTAGTCACTTGAACGTCATGGAGACCTAGTAGGTTTTGTACGTTAGGTAAAGGTGATAAAAAATAATACGAGCGTTTTTTTTATTTTAGCGGTGGGTTCAGAAACTGCAGCCATTTTAAAGTTTTGAAAAAGAAAATATATTCAGAAAATTGCTTATTTAGGTAAATTATAAATATATTTTAGACAACAAGGACTAAATCATTTACGAGTAGTTTAGAGCAAAATAAAATATCTGCGAAGCTTAGTTAAGAAAATATGAAGCTTTATTTTTTTATATTTTAACATGTCCCTACAGGCTTACCTAACCTTTAAATCGTCAGTGCTTTATATGGAAGCTTCTTTGGGGTATACTAAACATCCCCTATCTTAATCTGACAGATCCGACGACATTTCAATATTAAAAAAATATTATTTTTTTTTACCCACCACGTGAGAAATCTGATTTCTATACCATGATAACTAGACACATGTCGGAAGCCTATGCAAGCTTAATCTGACACGCTCAAGCTACTCCCGAAATCCCCTCTTCCCCTCCCCAACAACAGAGTCTTATAATTGGCAACAGCTTAAATAAAACTCTTATAGAACTAGATGAAATATTTTAACGAAAAATACACCAAATAAACATGAAGTCATAACTCATAAGTAAAAAAAGAATAAGAACAGATAAATATCGTACAGAACTGTACAGAAGTAACAATTACAATTAAAGTAGAAAGGGCTAAAATCATATAAGTAATAGAAATGAGAAATGTATTTTATTTTTAGCAAACTACCGATCGCAACAGAATGAAAATTTACGAGAAGATTGTACCGGAAAAAGGAAATGAGAATTTTTACGATTTGGATGTATGCGTGAAGAATATGAGACAGGTAGGTAAAATATAGTTATATATAGAAGTAAAGAATAATTAGCTTCTTAAATTAAAAACATATTTAAAAAATTATTCAAATATTCATGTCTATGTAACTGAAGCGTATAACTTAGATCTTTTCACCATGCACTATATACTATTTGAATATTGTAGTCACTATACTTGCCTAGCATACAAGCCCTCTGATATATTATAATAAAAATAAGTTTTCTTAAACCTTGAGTTTAAAAACTCTGGAAGTCTAGAGTCTAGATCACCATAATCTAGACTCAAGGTTTAAGAAAACTTGTATCAATATTAAAGGTAGAATAAAGTTCCTCAAATGTTACAGAATCTATTCGCATTCCACGGAGCTCTAGAGCCGGTGTACCGTCGGATTGAGAAGACTTTTCTTGAGTCAGAGAAATGTGATCTGATGGAGGTGGACTATGTCAACGGCTTCGATCAGCATATCCCGATTAACAAGCACTCGCCGTACTTGGAGCTGTTTAGAGTGAGGTAGAGTCATGGTGGAAAATCTTTGGCCCAAAAGCATGAAGAAAAACTTATTTTATCTGATCTAAGGCCCAATGTATGAGCGGAGTAAAAAAAAAACATATTAAATTTCTACGAAATTTTGTGCCAAGGCACATCGTTTAGAGTTTAGACTTTGGTGAATTTGTTGTAAGGAAAATATCTGTAAATTACAACTAGGAATTTCTTAATTTTTACCTTCAAATCTGATAGCTTTTTATTTATTTATAAATATTACACTTCAATCAACTACAATTCCACAGCTTCAAGAGGATCCGCGAGGTTGGCATCACGTCTGCTCTCAACAAGCGCTTCCTCACCCAGAGGCCGGTCTGCACCGACCAGGGTTCCGCTTTCAGCAGTATAGGTGTCGACAATGTCAGGCCAGTGCTGGCATTGATGGGATTGGGAGTGGGAGCCGCTTTGGTGATATTGGGCTTGGAGATTGTGGTTTATAAGCTGTGAGTGCTCTTTAATGATGAGGCAAGGGTATATCAAAAGCCAATGTTATATTTATTTCTAAATAAGTTAACAAAGTTAACACTTTTAGAATGTGTACGAGGTCTACCACCGGTTCGGGAACTAACCCGACGAGAAGAACCGGCGTAAGAAACTCGCACGGGGCCATCTTTAACTAAAAAGATGGAAAATTGTTCTTTTAAAAAGTTCTTTAGAATCAGTTTGTTTCTATTTTAAATTGGTTTACTTAGCTCTATAATTACCGATTCAATTTTAAATAATGAGTTGCCAATATTTTCACAATATTGTCCTAGGTATAATTAATTTTACGCAAATATTAAGTAATATAATGTTTGCGTAGTCTGGTTATAAGTCTATTGTTTCCATCAGTACAAAGTTTGAGTTTCTGGGAAGAGGTACTCGTAACATAATAAATTACTTGTTCTAATAGTGCTAAGAGTCCAAAACGTCTAATAAGAGATCATATTTTGTAATCACTAATCAGTAATTATTAGTAATCACAATTTTTATTATATTCCAGATATCGCTAATAGATGGAGGATCTAACAAGTTCGTTGATATTTCAAAGAAGATTAAAGTTGAACGCACTAACTAGCTAAAAGTCTCACGTGCTTATTTAATTGTATTAATGTCATAATAATTATTATGATAAGTAGATACAAATTCTAGAAATATTCTATTGTTATAATAATATTAAATGAGAAGTAAAATGGCATCTTTTTTATCCAAATAATTAAGGTTAAGTTTATTAAAACAATTATTTATTTTGAGATAATTTATTGTAATCCACACAATAAAGAATGCTTCTAGGTACTAATGTAAGCAGAATTACATATTCTAAAAACTATTAAAGTAAATGACGTAATATTTATAATTTCTGTAAGTATATATTTCCGGTTAATGATTTAACAACGTGTCTATTCTATTCCAAACATCATCCTGCTATGATTTATTCTCAGCGATCTGAAACAAACGACCATCGCTTAGTTTTGAGACTAACCTAATATTATCCTTATCTATTTCTTATATGATAATTGATAACATTAACAAAATTAATTAACATAGTACGCAAAAAGATTGGTTAGTGCGTCTCCTCTGTTGCTGAAAACAGGTGATACTACCGGTGTAAGCGATTTCTATCATCTATCAGTACTAAATAAATTGCATATACCATATCTACTATAGTAAAAACTAGTGTAGGCGCACACAATGCGACAGACGTCTGCGACAGCTCGATGACTAGATGCAACGACAGGCTACGGCCGACAATTTTCATATATTTTGTTCGAAGCTCCGCACACTTGACGTCAGAGTCGCAGAGTCGCAACGACAAGCTAGGGGAGCCGCGCGCGCTCGCGTCTAGTCACTGCGTCTGTACTTTGCTGTACACGCGCACACACGACGACAGTCGCGCGTCAGTCTCGCTGTGAGCGCTATCCAAGGTGCACGTCTGTTTATAATCTCAAAATGGATACGTTCGATGTTGATGTGTTCATTTCGGACGTCGAAGCGCGTCCTGCTGTTTGGGGCTTACGTTCGAATGAGTATAGTGACCGAGGGAAGAAAAATCAGGCTTGGGAGGAATTATGCCTAAGCACCGAGGCAAGTGCAACTAGAACCTCATCCATATTCACTCACAAGATGAACAACACGGCCGTCTCTCTCGAATACTCTAATACTAATGATGGCTTCCTGCACGGCGTCTGTCGCAACGACTAGTCGTCGATGCAAGCGACAGCTCGGCGTCTAGACGCAACGACTAGTCGTCGATGCAAGCAACAGCTCGGCATCTAGACGCAACGACAAGTCGCACTGTTTGCGATGGCTCTAAAACTATGGAATCTAAATCATCTATAGGATCATCAACACTCACACTCGATACACCACCATCTCCATCACCAATATCACCACCGACGCCACCACTCCCAACAGATGTAACATCAACACCGGTTTTACATTCTGCAGGCTTATGGAGCTGAACGCTGCGACCTGCCCGTTGCATTTCGGCTTCGGGATGTTATAGCGTCGGTCCAGCGCCGAGAAGATGCCGGCTTCTTTGATGCGTTTGATACTTAAAGAAGAAGGTGTTTTGGATAAGGCGGCCTTCACACTATAGCGTTTGTTCAGCGTAGGCGTTCGATGAACGTATGCGCAGCGCAAACGCGGCGCGTGCGTCGCGTTGTCGTAACGTTTCCTCTGCAGAATTAATTAAATACTGCGCTAGCGCGGCGCAGACGTTACACAATTATTTCTTCAGCGTACTGATTGTTCCAGTAGAGAAGCGGCTTGTCGCGGCGTCTGCGCTGCGCATATTACGTTCATCGAACGCCTACGCTGGACAAACGCTTGTGTGAAGGCAGCCTAATACATAGGTTTTCAAATAAAACCTACTCAGAACTCTAGGTGATATTTTAAATTAATAATTCTGGAAAAGATTTTTCTTAAAGTCTAACTCAGTTAACAAAAATAGCTTGGAACTGGGATAAGCTGTGAAACTTAACGTAGACTTAGGCAAACCGCAAAGGTTAGGTAATTTGTGAATGTAAGCTTTTACTGGAGCATAAAAGCATATCTGAAATACAATCTATTAAACTACCTTCCCCTAGCTACCCTAGGTACCTTCTTATTCTTAGGTACCACCGAGACCATAATATTACAATACATTTTGGGGTTGGTTGGCATTGTTGTGCTATAGGAGATAGAAAGAGGATCTCCATAGCAAATAATCTGTTTTTTGCAAGTGATTAAAGAATACGCAAATTAATACCTGACTGTAAGTGAGTATAGAAAAAGTAAATAAGTACCTACCCGACTCTCAAAAGCTCTAAGTACGGAGAACCTTTGGTTACGGGTGTGCCCGGGGTGAAGGAATTCAAATAATCTATTATGGTCAAGTCACATTTTTCCGTCTCCAAAAATGTTTGCTCGATACGACGATACATAGGGTTTAATAAACAGTGTATTGCGTAGGATTCCTGAAAAATAAAATTATTTTCAGGTTTACAATACTTAATATTTTACTACATACTTATAAAAGTATGTAGTAAAATATTAAGTATTAGTGTTAATGTGTTAAAAGTATTAATGTTATGTAAATAATTACATAACATTGGAATACAAATAATTTATACTAATGCAATAAACACTAAAGTTAAACTACAATAAAAAGTAAAGAAAATCAGTTTAAATATAAAATAGGTTCTCGTCTAGGCTGATTCTCTTAGGGAGAGTGCCAAGAATACTGGCGATATTGCCCCGCTGTAAAGCCAGGCTTAACCGCTGGCCAAAACATACTCCAGCGACCAGCCCTCTGGTCACCTATGCGTTCTACGAGGTGAGTGATATACAATTAAAAAACATTTTCATATCATCCCCCCATGGCAATAACGTTTCAAACGCCAGCGGGAAAAATATGTAGTCACGACACGATACGTATTTTCGCCGCTTATGCGTTTGCACTTCGGACGCCGCCCGCGCCGCACCAGCCGTCCAGTTCCATGTAACCTACGGTTGCCTGGACGAGACTGCTTCCAGCAGTAAGGCCGCCAATTCAAACTGTTTTTTTCCTCTTTCTTTGTAACCTATGTTTCATTAATGGTTTGAATAAAGAGTTTTTTTTATTTTTATTTATTTAAATAGGAGGCCGCCAGTGTGTCAACACGTCATGTTGCGTCCAATTGGAATTCGCTTATTTTGGAATTACCTAAAGTGTCTTATTAGACACTTTAGGTCATTCCAAACAGTGGTAGGGTGCATGCAATAGTCCCATGGTCAAGATACCAAATATTTAATTTTGAAGTAAGGGTCGAAATTATTGGATGAATGGCCAAACTAATAACCTCCTCGTTTTTGGAAGTCGGTTAAAAATGGCCGGCCCAAGGGGACCTCCCTGCTGAGAGGATGCTAAATAGTCAATCAAACATATTAACATATTTAAATCAAAATCATTTTCATCAATTCATACAAAAATATAAAGAAACAATAACCTTTCTTATTTTTCTTGCACATTCTTCAATGCTGAATAATTGTTTCTTGCCATGTGGCGGTATTATTCTTTCGTGTAATTTCCTGTTCTTCTGTAAAATTAAAAAAATTGGACCCTTAGCATAACAATATTATGATCAAAATTCTGCATACAAAATATTTTTACCCTGAATAAGAAATTATGATAATCCAAATTCTCGGCTCCCAAAATAAGTTTAGAATTAGCGAGTTGATCAAATGTTCTGATGGCGTTTGAAGGTGCTTGAAGCAATGCGACTATATTGGCGCTGTATGCAGAGTAAATCAGCATCATGGAAAGGAATACCATCCACAGAGTCATACGACCTGAAACATAGAGGACTGAAAAGTGACCCTTGCAGTAGTCCTGTAAAAATAGAGCAATAGCTATTTCTATTGAGAAAGCGCTTTTCAGGTCATCAATATAATCTTACTTAAATTAAATTCAGCTTTTGAAATCATTGTTTTAATGATAATTTAGAGCAAAATCTTTATTTTAATGATAATTTAGAGCAAAATACCTGAATAAAACATCGGTGCGATAGAACTGCCTTGATTGCTTAAAGCACTCAGAGTTACTAACATGGCATCAGTGATCTTTCCATCTAGCGGTGTTTCTTCCTGTAATATATAAGTTCTATATCGTAATAATCGTAATAATGATAATCCTTCGGCTACTAAAACACAAGCATTTGAAAACTACAATGATTTTTTTCAACAGCTCTTTAGCTGAAAACTCACAAACCTTTGGAAAAGCCTCCAATCTGCTATTCAAGTAAAAAGCTGCGCTGGAAATGATGGCGCACACGATAATAGCGATCCAGACATTGATAGAGAAGGGCAGGGTGAAGATATTGGAGACGTCAGTCAGGGGAAGCTGACGGAAGAGGAACCGCAGTTGAAAGGGAGAGATGGTGTCGGTATACGTTATGGCCTCCATACGCTCAAAGGTTATAACCAAGTTTGTACCTGTAAAACAGAGGTAAAGAAATTAGCTGAATGGAAAAACAGACAATATCGGCCTGTCCTCATCTCCACGTCACGACGTCGTCAACGTGGAACGGTGCGATAACGTGGCACGGTACGTTGACGTGACGTAAAAATTTACGTCAACGTAATGTAAATGCACGTCACGGTGCAGCAACATTTTACGTTTTTTTCTAAATCTCTCTCTCAGTCTTCTTAACAATAGCAGGATCAGAATGCGTATTGTGGGGTCCATAACTAGATACTCGTAATTAGTAGTAGCAGGTTTACAAGGCACGGTGTACGTGACGTGCATTTTTACGTTACGTTGACGTTCACGTCACGACAACGTACCGTGCCACGTTACCGCACCGTTCCACGTTGATGACGTCGTAACGTGGACAAGTGGATAGACCCTAATGCAGCACGTGGCAGAGCCGGCTTATAATGTAATAATTAATGAAGTGTAGCAAGATACTACTTGTGCTACATCTTTCTATGAAAAATCGTCATGATCCATACAAGAAAACAATAATATTTTACAATGTTTTCATAGAATCCATACTTCCATACTAATATTATAAATCCGATGGTGTATGTCTGTCTGTCTGCCTGTATGTTAAAGCTTTCTACACCCAAACCGCTGAAAAGATTTTGCTGAAATTTGGTATGGAGATACTTTGAGTCCCGGGAAAGGACATAGGGTACTTTTTATCCCAGAAAAATGACAAAAATAAAAAAAATCAGCAAAATCGGTTCAACGGTTTGGGCGTTAAGAGGCAACAGACAGACAGACAGACGGGCAGACAGACACACTTTCGCGTTTATGATATTAATATGGATATGGATTATAGCTACTGTGTGTTGTAAAGTCC
Source organism: Polyommatus iphigenia (assembly GCA_963422495.1). Taxonomy (NCBI): domain Eukaryota; kingdom Metazoa; phylum Arthropoda; class Insecta; order Lepidoptera; family Lycaenidae; genus Polyommatus; species Polyommatus iphigenia. The sequence goes on from OY730180.1 coordinate 2,644,668, forward strand.
TAAGTTGTACTTTTGTGACTATTGTTATATTGTGCGCAGCACCAGAACACTTAGAAAATATCCTCTTTGGTGGCCAATCCCTTTCCAATACCCCAGTATTGGAAAATAATTGCCATATTATCATGAAAATAATTCTAAAACAGTTACAAAGAGTGTAACAAAACAAACTCATAACAATTTAGGAGGTGTTTTGTGTTATTTAATAGAATTCACTGTGAAAACAGCAGCGCTGAATTCTTCTGACTTTTATGTTTCTATAAAAATGTCACAACATCATGAATTTATTGGGCTTAGGCTGCGTTTCTACCAGAGATGTGTTGCGAGGAATGTGTTTTTGAGAACCAATAGAATCGCTTCATTGACGTGACCTTGCCATGACATCGCTCAGCGTGGCGATGTTATTGGATCGTTAAAACACATTCCTCGCAACACATCTCTGGTGGGAACGCAACCTTTACGTTGACGTCGGAGAGCCATGCTTCGGCACGAATGGGCCGGCTCGACCGGAGAAATACCACGGTCTCACAGAAAACCGGCGTGATGTTTCATCAGCGCTTGCGCTGTGTTTCGCCGAGTGAGTGAGTTTACCGGAGGTCCAATCCCCTACCCTTTTCCCTTCCCTACCCTCCCCTATTACCCTATTCCCTCTTAAAAGGCCGGCAACGCACCTGCAGCTCTTCTGATGCTGCGAGTGTCCATGGGCGACGGAAGTTGCTTTTCATCAGGTGACCCGTTTGCTCGTTTGCCCCCTTATTTCATTAAAAAAAGCCTTATAGTTAGACGAAGGACCAGCTTAACAAGCTCGAGCGGCTGCAAAATCTTGCTATAAGATTCATTTTTAGCCTTCGAAAATACGACCACGTCTCCGAATTCCGCGCTAAGCTGAGATGGCTGCCTATACGTCTTCGACGGGATGCCCGCGTACTATCTCTTGTATACTCCATTATACATGACCCGTATTTACCTTCATATTTGAAAGATATTTTTCTATTTCGACGGGCAGATGTCAAGGACTTACGGTCAGTGTCTAATTTGCTCTTAGAAATGCCTGTACATAACACCAAATACTATGGTTCCTCCTTCACTATTACTGGAATCAAACTCTGGAATGCTTTACCTAGAGACATAAAAATGACGAAAACGTTAAGTCGCTTTAAGACCTTGGTCAAGCAACACTTACTCGCTATCGCTAATAATGATAATGGCTCAACTTAAATTTTCCTTATGACTATAGTTACAATAATTATAATTACAATCTTTCTATTGCTAAAATAATATTACAATTACATAATATTAAAAAAATGTTCCATACTTTGTCATAGATTATTTATGTTCGTATGTATGTATTTTAGATTAATTAGGTATGTATGTATTTATGTATCTATGTATGTAGCTGTGTATTTATTTTATAATTAAATATCTATATTTTTATTTATTATATAATAAGTATATAAGTATCTATTTTGAAGCATCATGTTACGTTTGATATACAAATTCTTTTTTTTTTTTGTTAATGGCACATTTACCATAAATCTTAAAATTATGTTTCCTCTACCCGTGGTTGCCTGGAAGAAATTACTAATTAGTAATAAGGCCGCCATTGTGTGTTACCTGTGTTTTAAAAATGTATTTTATTTTAAATTGTTATGTGTGCACAATAAAGAATATTTATCTTATCTTATCTTATAGTCATGTACCGATTACAGCTTGGCCCGTGATCACATCATTGATCATGCCCAACCAGGTCCCGTTAATCCCTTTGTACCCGTATCTGTTGTTGAAGATGTACCCGGGTGTGGCGTTGACCATCTCAAACGCCAACCTGATCACCGACCATGCCATTTTACCCATGCTGTCATGTTGCAGTTGCCTGGAAAATATGTGTTTTGTGTTGTTTCTGAATACTAGGTACCATCGAAGAAGTTATTCGTAGATAGATGGCGGACCTACGTAGTACGTAATTTGGTCATTATTTGTCAAAGCCAGCCGACAGGTCGCGAATTATATTGAATTGATATAATTCGACCAAATGACGTAGGTCCACCGCCTATGAATAATAATAATTTGCTTCTCTTATAGAACATAATATTTTAGTAGGTAGGTACCGATTGCTAATGGAACATCAAAATAATATTATTCTACCAACTAAGATATGTAATTTAGTTGGTATCATATTATTTTGATGTTCTGTTAGCAATCGGTTGAAAAGACGTAGAAGTTATTACTTCATCTTCCTCTTCAATATCATTATTCTTATCATCATCATCATCAATAGCTTCGGGGAGCGAGAATAGCTAAGTTTTAATATAAGTTATCTTGGATTTCTGCGTGATGAAGCTATATCAAGTGGGTATCAGAGAAACTAATTTTAAGGCAGACGACGGATTTACGTATTTTGGTTGAGTTGCAAACAAATCCCAATCAACATTGGCATAACATGACCCGACCAAATAACGTAGGCCACCATCTGTCTTTGAATTTATCTGATGATGCCTAAAACTACTCTTACAGTCGGTCCTCCCTCGGCAGATGGTACATGGTGGCGTTGCTCTCCTGAAACACGTTGGACATCACCAAGCGGTGACCCATCACGTCGCCACGGCGTCTGTACAGCTCTCTACTTGGGCGGGTGTCCAACAAGGTTCCGTTATAGTGGCCTCTTGGTTGGGAGTAGGTTGGCCCGTTTGGGGATGGCTTGTACACTGAAATACCATGATGAGGAGAAAACATTGCAGCGATCCAAAATTGAACTTTATTGACTATAAAAGAAGATATCAAGTGAATTGACAGAGGTGCTGCTTGCAGTATTGGACTGCCTAGCCTGTACCAATTTGAATAGCCAGGCATCTAAGGGTGCTGCGGTCGTGTATCACGCGTTTCCCGTAGTCCCATCTTCAGGAGCAGGAACACCGTTGGGGTTTTAGTGGGTAGTCCCGGGTGCGTCTCGTCCGCCCCGGGGAGTCCCACATACCCCGGTGGTTCTCCCCAGGCCCCGGGGATGCGTAAATGCATTCCCCCAACGCAAAAAAAATAAAAAATAAAATAAAGGCATCTAAGGGTCATGTTGAAATGTAAATTTACCTTCAAAGCTATTTCAAAGAGTGGCTTTAATTTAATTCTGTCTGTGACCGTGATTACAAAATATTGTTACGCTTAACAATATTATATTAAAACATTGAGATGTATTAAAATGAACTTACATTCGATCATATTAAAGCTGTTTCCAGTTCTTTCTGCTAGAACGAAATCAGCATCCAGCAGCAATGGCAAATCCCAGAGGAACTTACTTCTAACTTCGTGTGTATCACTTAGTGCCAACCAGCGAAATGGAGCTCGTAAGTAACGCGGCTGCACAAAATACAATATAATAATATTCAAAAGTTTATGTTTGGGTATATGGTACCTAACTACAAGTACAGATCACTAAATAAGTAGTTACTATGTATTACAAGCACGATAATAATAATAGATATCAAAATGAGATTAGGATTACTTTGCAGTTTACATTATATTATTGTTTAAATTAAATTTAACTTGCCATTATATTACTATAGAATAGCTAGCATGAAACTCTATCGTGATTAGTAGCTCTACTAAACTTGCATAATGATTTAAAAAAGTGAAAGACTGAAAGTTATTTTCTTTGCAGTAACTTCTTTACCCTATTACTTATTAGTTATTGAAGCCTTAACTACACTCACATTTTGTAGAATATCCAGGTTAGAAGATTCTAAATCTACTAAGAATAAAGTCCTCACATCGGCAGAGGAGGTAGAGCTTTTGTATAACGTTGCAGTTTTTACTGACACATGCGATAGTTCTTTTACCAGCTTTTTATACACTTCTGGAATATATAATGTTATGTAGTTAAATAACAAAATAATAATTTATGTTATTATAAGAATAGTTCTAGGTTTTAAATTATGTTGTTTTAAATCTTTCAACTTACTTTTGTCCCATCCTAGATTATCGCCGATTAGATCCGTAGGCTTATTTTCATTTTCTATGTAACTTTTTATAAAATTGATTGTAAATAAATCTTTTGAATGTGTGTATTTAATTAACACTCCAAAGGTAACAAAAATTTCAAATTTCATATTTTCGAGTCTGATTCCGATCAGCAGACTAGAATTTGCTAATGCCCAACATCAGAATATTCTTTTCTGTATTTCGTAAGGAGCTAATTTGCATCTATTTAAAATGTACAATATTCTATCTAATTGTTACTTTAACTCAGCAACCTAACTACTTATTAGCTACCTAGGCACAGCACACAAATTAAATGTCTGTTAATTAATAGGTATAAAGGCGCATCGCGTGCGCTCGATGACCTCACCCACTGTGATCTCCGCAACCAGTGGTAAATCCCCGCCCAAATCTCCAGCTACAACTTCCTACAGAAAAACCGTTTTTATTTCCCGTCGTCCTATCACCCCTGTGCTGCCTGGTTACGATCATCAGGCACACAGAAATATTATTGAAGAACCTGCTTCCCTATTACCTAATGGTAGCATATTCCTCACCTTTAGAACTCTCCCCAAACGACAACTTTATTGACTCCCTCATCAACACCCTTTTCCAACTAATACCGATACCGGCCTACCGAACAAAACTCGTGCTAACTTGACTCAACTTCTTAATACCGTTCTAAACCATGGATCAGTTCCCGATGATCCAGTGGAGCTGTCGTAGCGTCAAAAACAAAAAACACGACATTATTAACTTAGCTAATAGATATAGGCCATCAATATTATTATTGCCATCCAGGAGACATGGCTGGCTCACGTTTTCGTGTCCCGGGCTACTCATGTTTCCGGGATGACAGAATGGATGGCAAGGCTGGAGTGGCCATTTTGGTCTCCAGCCGGTGTATATGTCGCAGGGAAAAGAGGATATCAGGGATTTCCCGATATCCCTAGGGATATCACGAACTCCCGGTAGATGCCGAATATTCTTGTTTGTTACGTCTTCTTACTAAAAATATCTAGTGATATGTCAAACGTATATGTGAAACGTCAGAAAAGCGGACACCGCCGAATAAAAATCAAGCCACGCATTTCTCTCGCTTGCTCTAGTATACACACGGGTACTTTGATAGGATCATCTAACATCTGAATCTGACAAGTAAGATGTTAGATGATCCATGCGTCATGTAATGAAAAAAGTCAGTCCTGCGCCTGATCTCTCGCCGGTCGTGTCAGTCTTCCGTCCCACCGGGTTATGCGAGTAAAGGAATATAGAGATTGCTCTTGCGTACTGCGCACACACTTGGGCACTATAAAATTACTCTTGGCCTGGTTTTAATGAAACCGGCCACCGTCACCAAAACTAGAGTGGGAGTTATTATTATTATTATCACACGTGTAATGCAACTATAGCAGATCTGAGGGGGCATCACCATATCTCTGAATCATACAGTTGAAACCAGCTGAGGGTTCTTCATCAGATACTTCAGACCTTTGATTTTAGACGTCAAATAAAGCGGCCGACCAAGTTGAATATTTTTTGTAAAGGTGGCATGTCGATCTCTAGTTTGGTTAGGCTCTTGTACAGGCACAGGTACTACAGGTACTCCAGCTCTTCGATTATCCTAGTTTTTACGGTTCCGTCACCAAAGAGTTAGTCAGTCTGTCTGTCTCCAGGCTAGACGAGCCGCGCCAGCTCGAGCGACGCATTTGTTTCACTCCCACTAGTGCCCGTGTCACGTGTGGGAACTAGAGCGAGCGAGAGAAATGAGTGGCTCGATTTTTATTCGGCGGCATCCGCGTTTCTGACATTTCACTAGATTTAGTTTAGTGAAATGACATATCACTAGATATTTTTAGTAAGAAGACGTAACAAACAAGAATATTCGGCATCTACCGGGAGTTCGTGATATCCCTAGGGATATCGTGAAATCCCTGATATCCTCTTTTCCCTGCGACATATATATTCTTTGTTACCTCTTCCTGTACATAGTAGTAGTTTTACTATTGTCGCTGTCCGTGTTTTAAATGCTGTGTATAGTAGGTACGCCCATTCAATCAGCCGCTACAGGGAAAAAAAACCGGCCAAGTGCGTGTGGGGCCACGGGCGTTAGTTCGTAGTACCGCTAGTTTTTTTTTTTAATTTTTGTATGGTCAATGAATGTACATTTAAAACGTGTTTTACACTACTGACAACATAATCTCAATTACTTTCAAAGGAATTTGAACGAAAAGTTCCTTTATACTTCGCCGAATAGATTATTTTTAGTTGATCGACTATTACTCAATAACTTATGAAAGGAGATCGCAGACGACAGACTTTTGTGCGATCAAAGTCTGCGGCTTCCATACAATCTGATGGCGCGCGCCATGCGGAATGTATGTAAGCCGCAGACTTTGATCGCACAAAAGTCTGTCGTCTGCGATCTCCCTAGATCATTTTCCGATTTAGGGATCCATTTGTGAAATATTAAGTTTTAAAGTGGAAAAAATCGTTAGAGTCCAGTCGTTAGTCTCCCCCTTCTACCAGCTAAACGGTTGCCTCTGGAAATGTGAAAAAATTCACGGAAGTAGGAAATATGCTGAATTTAAAAGGAAAGCTATCACGGCTAAGAAGACTTCGGGAGATCGCAGACGACAGACTTTTATGCGATCAAAGTCTGCGGCTTACATACATTCCGCATGGCGCGCGCCATCAGATTGTATGGAAGCCGCAGACTTTGATCGCACAAAAGTCTGTCGTCTGCGATCTCCCCTATGAATACTCATGATATTTTTAAAAAACCTATCCACACCCCACACGACGGGGTAGGTAGGCGCGAAAAAAAATTCAACCCCGCTTGATGTGTAAGGGAGCTAGGTACCATAAAAAATATATTATTTTTTTAATATTTTATGTAAGTACCATTTTGTCGGCATCATTCATATTATGTGTATTCATGCCAAATTATAGCTTTGTAGGTCCTATAGTCTCTGAGCAAAACCGCGGACAGACAGACAGACAGACCGACAGACGGACGGACAGACCGAAACTATAAGGGTTCCTTGTTGACTACGGAACCCTAAAAAGGATCAAAATGTTTTTTAATCCAATTACCCAGGTATTGCTAGAGTCAATTTCTTTTCTCACTTTTTCCATCAGATTCTGGTAGACCAATACTTACTTTCTATGTTTTAATTATATAATATTAACCTTACGCGACACGTCACCATTTGAGAATGCATTGTTTTAGAGTTCCGCAACTGAGCGCAACTGTAATAAATCCTAATAATATAATTATAGTAGTTACAAATTCTAGTAATATACTATTGTTATAATAATATTATTAAATGAGAAGTAAAATGGTATCTTTGTTTTCAAATAATTAAGGTTAAGACAGTTTAATAATTAAACAATATTTTTTTTGAGATTATATTTTATTGTTTTATCCACACATTTCTGAATGCCATACTACTAACATAAGCAGAAGCATCTAGTCTAATAACTGTTAAAGTAAATAACGTGGTGCAATTATATTTTCTGGTTATTGATTTGATAATTCTATTCCATTCCATACCTCCTGCTGTGATGTATTCTCAGCGAACTGAAACAAACGATTATTGTTAATATTTAGTTTTGAGACTATCCTAATATTATCCTATCTACTGTAGTACATGGAATTGGTACATTTTGGTTTGCGTCAAATGGGGTAGTTCTGATTTTTTTATATGTTGTATGTGATGAGGTGGTAATGTCAAATATAATTTTTCCACCTCGAAATCCTTCCGGAACATTGGAAAATTCATGAGAAACCATTAAATTTTTGATCAGTTTTCAGTTTTTGCCATTTTTTACCACTAAGGACCTGTTTAATGGTAGAAGTTATCAGAAATTACTTTAAAGTAGATAAAATTTTCAACAAAATGAGAATAGTTAGGTCTCGATAAACTGAATAGTTTCAAAGGTACAGCTGTTCAAATGTTTGTAAATTTTCCGAAAAAACATTTATTTTTCGAGTTTTTACAAGTTCTCGTCAATGTGGTCAATTATTGATATATTTGACGGCATAAATTAATATACGTTATTAAAGAAGACAATTTTTTCAACAAAACGAGACCAATTTGGTCTATTAAAATCTGAAGTTCCCTAGCTACAGCTGTTCAAAGTTGCTGAGGTGAGTAAACAAAATGAAATAATATGACTTACTAGTTTTCGCCCGCGTAAATAAGATATTTCACAGACAAATTAGTCCACAAAAAATAGCCTATGAACCTTTACGTGCTCTACTTCTTATCTGTGCCAAATAACAGAAAAATTGCTCCAGTAGTTCGTGAGATAAGCCCTTTCAAATAATTTCCCCCGTTTTTTCCATATTTTCCTCTATTTCTTCGCTTTTATTAGTTGTAGCGTGATAAAACATAGCCTATAGCCTTTCTCGATAAATGAGCTATCTAACACTGAAATAATTTTTCAAATCGGACGAAGTAGTTCCTGAGATTAGCGCGTTCAAATAAGCCCTTTGAAATAATTTAACCCTTTTTTTCAACATTTTCCTCTATTTCTTCGTTTCTATTAATCTTAGCGTAATAAAATATAGCCTATGGTGGTAAAAAATGGCAAAAACTGAAAACTGATCAAAAATTTAATGGTTTTTCATAAATTTTACAATGTTCCGGAAGGATTCCGAGGTGGAAAAATTATATTTGACATTACCACCTCATTACATACAACATATAAAAAAATCAGAACTACCCCATTTGATGCAAGTGAAGACCCCTTTTATTATACGATTTCCATGGACTAACTGCTATTATGTATTCTATTAACATAGGGTGATGATTCAAAATTCACCCACGCAAAATATTTAAATTATTCATCAGTGTATCTCTATTTCTGCAAATATATTATAGTACTTAATTGTTTACCTAGTCGCCTAATATTTCTAGTCGCTTACCTTTTGCCTTCCGATAAAACAATTCCTATAGGATCTACCACCTCTACAATTAAATCTAAATAGTCTATAGGTAGTATTATCAACACTCACACTCGATACATCACCATCTCCATCACCAATATCACTACCGAAGAAAACACTCCCAATAGATATAACACCAACACCGGTTTTACATTCTGCAGGCTTATGGAGCTGAGCGCTGCCACCTTCCCGTTGCATTTCGGCTTCGGGATGTTGTAGCGTCGGTCCAGGGCTGAGTAGATGCCGGCTTCCTTGATGCGTTTGATACTTAAAGAAGAATGAATCTTGAATACTAAAAAGGTTTTTAAACAGAACCTACTCAGGACTCTTGGTGATATTTTAAATTAATGGTTCTGGAAGATATTTTTCTTAAATCTAACTCAGTTAACGAAAATTGCTTAAAACTGGGATACCTAAGCTTTAAAACTTAACGTAGACGTAGCTTAACGTTTTGTATAACAAAGGTTAGGTGATTTGTTGATGTTGATGCTGAAGCTGCTGGAGCATATATGCTCCAGCCAAAAGAAATTAGAAACACATCTGCTTGAAACACAATCTATTAATCCTTCCGCCAATTCTTGGAAATATTTTGCTATCGCGGCCCACTTGGGCCTTACGGAGATTGACGGGACTACCTTATCTTACTCTAGCTACCCACTACCCTAGGTACCTTTTTATTCTTAGGTACCACCATAAAGTTATTATACCTAAGGTAGGTACGAGTACCACCGTGACCATAGTATCACAATGTTTTTGTGGTTGGTTGTCATTGTTGTCCTATAGGAGATACGAGTAGAAAGAGGATATCTAGAGCAAATGACCTGTTTTTTGCAAGTGATAAAGAAAATGCAAGGAAATACCTGACTCTCAAGAGCTCTAAGTATGAAGAGTCTTTGGTTACGGGTGTGCCAGGGGTGAAGGCATTCAAATAATCTATTGTGGTCAAGTCACATTTTTCCGTCTCCAAAAATGTCTGCTCAATGCGACGATACATAGGGTTTAACACACAGTGTATTGCGTATGATTCCTGAAAACAGGATTAAAATATTTTTATATTAGGAACCTTTTTGGAATTCTAAGCTTGAAAATTAAATATACATAAGACATTTGGGCTGTTTAAGGATCACTTGAATATTATGGAATTATTACTAATGATTTTAGACTTCATCCAAAAAGATCAAAGAACACTAACCTTTTTTATTTTTCTTGCACATTCTTCAGTGCTAAATAATTGTTTCTTGCCGTGCTGCGATATTATTCTTTCGTGTAATTTTCTATTGTTCTGTAAAAGCAAAGAAATTACACCCGAAGCATGTCAATGAAATAACAATAATAATATATCCCCAGTGTGTCAAAGAAATAACAATTTTGTTCTAAATTCCAAAATATTTTTACCCTAAATAAGAAATTATGATAATCCAAATTTTCGGCTCCCAAAATGAGTTTAGAATTAGTGAGTTGATCAAATGTTCTGATGGCGTTTGAAGGTGCTTGAAGCAATGCGACTATATTGGCGCTGTATGCAGAGTAAATTAGCATCATTGACAGGAACACCATCCACAGAATCATACGACCTGAAACATAGAGGACTGAAAAGTGACCCTTGCAGTTATCCTATAATATAGGGCATTTCAATGGAGAAAGCGTTTTTAAGAGATTTAATTGAACTTAGCCTCAAACAGATTTATCCCAGATACCTGAATAAGACCTTGGTGCTATAGAACTGCCTTGATTGCTTAAAGCACTCAGAGTCACTAACATGGCATCAGTAATCTTTCCATCTAGAGGTGTTTCTTCCTGTAATAATTTAACTTAAATTATATCGTATTAATATTATTGGCTTAATTTAATAATGACAGCTTGGGCTAATGAAACGAGGCACTAAATTCCTTTAAATTTCTTGGTAATAAACCCATTTCACTTTGGCAATAAACCCATACAAACCTTTGGAGAAACCTCCAATCTGCAATTTAAGTAAAAAGTTGCGCTAGAAACGATGGCGCACACAATAATAGCGATCCAGACGTTGATGGAGAAGGGCAGGGTGAAGATATTGGAGACGTCAGCCAGGGGAAGCTGACGGAAGAGGAACCGCAGTTGAAAGGGAGAGGTGGTGTCGGTATAAGTTATGACCTCCATACGCTCCAAGTTCATAAGCAAGTTTGTGCCTGTGAAACAGACGTAAAGAAATTAGCCGAGAATGAAAAAACAAACAACAAAGTGCAGCACGTAGCAGCTATAATATAAAGAAGTATAGCAGGAAAAATTTCACTACATGTACTATCAGAGAAGTTGATTCATATTCATATATCAATACTTAGCCATCTGCTAAGTAAAATTACTTAGGTACTTGTAAGGCAACCAAATGGTTGCCTTACATCAAATCCAGTCGACAGATCACGATTCACGAGTCACGATTATTATTACATTGAATTGACATAATCAGACCAAACGGAGTAGGTCCGTCAACTGCCTACGAATCAATTTCTTCAATAGCTGTCGTGTGTGCCTAAATTGCACTTTTGTAGTAAATTGCGCGTTGCACCAGGAAAATGCAATTCTGGTCATCTTAAAATGGCTTTTCAACATTTATGTTGTTTTCGTTTACCGATCACAGCTTGTCCCGTGATCAAATCGTTGACCATGCCCGACCAGGACCCGTTCCGCTTGTACCCGTATCTGGTGCTGAAGATGTACCCTGGTGTGGCGTTGACCATCTCGAAAGCCAACCTCACGACCACCCACGCCATCTTAGCCATGCTGTCGTGTTGCAGGTTCCTGCATCATTATCATCAATAGCTTCGGGGCGAGGAAGTAGCATAGTTTTTGTAGTTCAAAATGTACTATCAGATAATTTGATTCATGGGCAGATTGGCAGACCTATGTAAATTGTTCGCGTTATGTCGAACCCAGCTGACAGATTACGACTAAGAGCCAGTCGACACGGCGCGTTGCGTCAGCGTTGCATCGACGCAGGTTTTCACACGGCGCTCTGCGTCGTTGCAACACACACATGACGGACAGCAGCCCTAGATCGGAACCGGGAGGGGGTGTTGACGTTAAGACTGCTTCGTAATATTAACGCTGCGATGAAGTAGCGCCCGTGTGGTCGGCTATGCGTCAAATAGTCACGCAACGCGCCGTGTGGACTGGCTCTAACACTGAATTGACATAATAAAAACAAACTAAACGACGACAAAATAAAACAAATGACGTAGGTCCGTCAACTGCCTATGAATCATCAATTTCTTGATGGTACTATTAGTATCTAGTCGGGCCAAACCCCGTCGACAGATCACAATCTACAGATTGCCGTAACCCGACCACACAACCTAAGTGCCTAAAACCCTTACTGTCGATCCTGCCTCGGCAGATGGTACATGGTGGCGTTGCTCTCCTGGATCACGTGGGACATCACCATGTGGTGACCCAATACGTCACCACGCCGTCTGTACAGCTCTCTACTTGGGCGGGTGTCCAGCAAGGTTCCATTGTAGTGGCCTCTTGGTTGGGAGTAGGTTGGCCCGTTTGGGGAGGGCTTGTACACTGAAATACCATGATGAGGACAAACATTGCAACTATGCAAAATTGAAATTTAATTGCTATACAAGAAGGACGAAGGTATACAATGAATTATTGAGTTGCCGCTTGCGGTGTCAGACTGCCTGATCCAGAATGGCTAATTAAAACATCACACTACTGCAGTCTGCACCAAAGCGACGGTACACAATATGAAATGTCGCTGTAGTGTAATGTCGTCTATTTCAATCTCCCCTTAATAACCTACGAATAAAATGATAGTACTTACATTCGATCATATCAAAGCTGTTTCCAGTTCTCTCTGCTAGAACGAAATCAGCATCCAGCAGCAAAGGCAAATCCCACAGGAATTTCCTTCTACCTTCGTGTCTATCACTTAGTACCAACCAACGAAATGGAGTTCGTAAGTATCGAGTCTACACAAAATAAAATTATTTAAATAACTAAATAGTTACTATGACAGTCGTCAAGTAGGTACGATATTATCAAAATGAGAGGTTACTTTGTGTAAATTAAATTTAAAAAACTATGTACCTATAACTTGCCAGGTAGCTTGCCAGTATATTACAGAACTGTTGCTAGCATGAACAGCTGCTCTATCGTGATTATAGTGGCTCTACTAAAATTGCTTAAAGTTTTTCAAGACTGAAAGTTATTTTCTTTGCAATTACTTCTTTACCTTATCCTTAACAACACTCAAATTTTGTAGAAGATCCAGGTTAGAAGATTCTAAATCTACTAAGAATAAAGTCCTCACATCGGCAGAGGAGGTACAGCTTTTATATAACGTTGCAGTTTTGACTGACATACGCGATAGTCCTTTTACTAGCTTTTTATACACATCTGGAAATGGTTTATAAATATAAAAAAATATATATTTAAATGGATAAATAATTAGTATACCTACCTGCTTAATTTACTATTATTATAAAGCGGTAGAGTTTGTTAGTTTGTTTGTTTGTTTATTTGTTTGTATGTTTGAACGCGCTAATCTCAAGAACTACTGGTCCGATTTTAAAAATTATTTCAGTGTTAGATAGCCCAGTTATCGAGGAAGGCTGTAGGCTATATTTTATTAGAACGAATAAATACAGGAAAATGTGGAAAAAAACGGGAGAAAATTATTTGAAAGGGCCTTTTTGAACGCGCTAATCTCAGGAACTACTGGTCCGATTTAAAAAATTCTTTCAGTGTTAGAATAGCCCAGTTATCGAGGAAGGCTATAGGTACTATTTTATTACGCTAAGACTAATAGGAACGAATAAATAGAGGAAAATGTGGAAAAAACGGGGGAAATTATTTGAAAGGGCTTATTTGAACGCGCTAATTTCAGGAACTACTGGTCCGATTTGAAAAATTATTTCAGTGTTAGATAGCCCAGTTATCGAGAAAGGCTATAAGTTATATTTTATCACGCTAAGACTAATAAGAGCGAAGAAATAGAGGAAAATGTGGAAAAACGGGGAAATTATTTGAAAGGGCTTAGAGCATTTTTTCTGTTATTTGGGTCAGATAAGAAGAGACCACGTGAAGGATCATAGGCTTATTTGAAGGATCATAGGCTTTTTTTGTGGACTAATTTGTCTGTGAAATATCTAATCTACGCGGGCGAAGCCGCGCGAAACGTCTAGTCTAAGTAGTTAATAAGTTTTAAATTATGTTCAAAATAACGTTCAACTTACTTTTGTCCCATCCTAGATTAACACAGATCAGGTCCGTAGGCTTATTTTCATTTTCGATGTAACTTTTTATAAAATTGATTGTAAATAAATCTTTTGAATGTGTGTATTTAATTATTATTAACACTCCAAAGGTAATAAAAAAAAAACAAATTTCATATTTACGATCCTGATTCAGTCAGCTAGGCTTGTATTAGGTACTGTACTTATATTTTCCTATAGAGCTATTTTGCTGCTAAAAGGTAGATATTAGAATATTCTATCTAATAATTGTTCCCTACTACCTACTTATTAGTTACCTATTAACCCTTTCGGACCTGTTGGTATGTATATGTCCCATACTTCAGATGACTGTTGGGACATATCATCCCATGGATATGTAACTGAGGACTGAGGCTCTAAATTTACTTTATAAATGGGATTATACATCCCATATCGTAAATGGATCTTCACTTTATACATTGGCAATGGTAGTTTTTGTCTGGCAACATTATTTTTTAGTCTGTGGTAACTTATAAAGGACACGGAAAAGATGTTAGACTTTTGATAAAAGATTTAAATTGTTTTAAGGCTGTTTTCAGGTAAGTTTTTATATCTATTACGTTCTGTAAGCCAATTAATTTATGTCAACGATATTTTCTTTGCAAAACATTGGGATTTTGATACACAATTTTGATTTTGGGACACTGGATCCCATCAGTCTTTTTTAAACTTACGAGCATACGAGATTGAAGGAGATTTCATTGCTATATGCGGATTTACAATTTCTATGGAAATACTGCTTTTGCTGCTTCTGCATGATTGTGTACTTGTTTCAGAATGTCTTCAAAACGCAAAATTATAAAAAAAACGCTGAGAGAAGATGCGTGTAATAGTTTTTTTTATGTAAAAACTGTTTTGCATCATTTCACCTTTCCTGGTGCCCATATCTTCTCTCAGTATTTTGCCCTCTGCTCCCGTTTTTTTTTAATTCATATAATTTTTTATAGTCTTAAAATACTAAGCAGACATCATGTTTTTTAATTACATTCAATAAATGGTATATATAACATAATTGTTTCATTTATAAAATTAAATTTATAATACTTCCAAAAAATATATGGAAAACCTACTCAAATACAATGGGTTCCAAGACTGATGGGACATATTGTGCCATGGTTAAAAATCTAGATTTCAGCCATTAGAAAAAGTCTAGATAGTTTTTATAGTAATCTTATTTCAATATAAGTACCTATTTTACAACATTGTAACGCGTGAAGATTCATATTTTAAGTTTCAGTCTAAGAACTGTAGCCTAAGAAACTAATTAGTTAATTACCTACCTAGTGCTTTCAACTATTTATAATTATTACTCTAGTCTACAAGAAATATTAGTGTTGCTTTAAATAATAACCTAATAGCTTTGTCCACACTGTGCCTTTTTCTGACCGTCAAGGGCATGCGTTATGCCCGCGACGCATGCCCTCTGACCGTCCAAGACTTTCGCTTTGTAATTAAAAATGACAGTTGGCGTTGCGTTCTTTGACGCATTCAATTATTGAATGCGCCAAAACGAAGGTTGAATGAAAGAAGGTGACGAAAATTGAAGACGAAAGCGCATAATGTGGACATATCACATAGCTATTAAGCCCCAAGCGGCAGCCGGCTGCCAGCATAACAATTGAAAATCTATTGTGTCTGCGATACCTACGGGCCACGATGGACGGATTCAAGACGGATTAATAACAATACAACTAATAATAAATTATTGTCTATTTTCACTATTCATTATTAAACAAACATTGTTTAAACAATTGCAAGGAATTGTTATTTTTTAACCGGACAATTTTTTTTTATATTCTTTATTGAAATACCAATAAAAAAGGTCCTATGACTTTTCACGATTAAGTTAACATTTTTAAAGATATGAATTTTTAAAGGTTCGAAAAATCTCAAATTCGGGTACTTTTGACCCATGAAAAATATATTAAAAAACATAATAATGTCGAAGTTATATATATTTTTAAATTCTCTATACATTAGTTAATAATATCGTTAGTAGAGATTTTAATTTTTATTTTATTTAATTTTAATTTTATTATTAAATATTAAAGTACAAATATAATTGAGGATTATGTGAAATTTTCAAGTGCCTAGCTGATACCATTATTGATTACGAGCAAAAAAGACCAAAAAAATCACGTTTCTTGTTCGGTAGCCCCCCTTAAATAATAACCTTATTTTATTTATAGTATTTGTTATTATAGCGGCAACAAATATACACAATCTGTGAAAATTTCAGAAGTCTAGCTATAGCGGTTTTTGAGATACTGTCTGTCCGTTTGTCTGTATGTCTCCAGGCTGTATCTCAAAAAACGCTATAGCTAGCTACTTCTGAAATTTTCACAGATTGTGTATATTTGTTGCCACTATAAGAACAAACACTATAAATAAAATAAGGTTATTATTTAAGGGGGGCTACCAAACAAGAAACGTGATTTTTTTGGTCTTTTTTGCTCGTAATCAATAATGGTAACAGCTAGGCACTTGAAAATTTCACAAAATCCTTAATTATATTTGTACTTTAATAATTAATAATAAAATTAAAATAAAGTAAATGTTTAAGGGGGACTCCCATACAAATAAACACAATTTTTTGTCTACTTTTGCTAAGAAAAAAAAGATATAAACAATGAAATTTTTTAAAATCACTACTAACGATATTATTAAGTAATATATAGAGAATTTAAAAATATATATAACTTAGACATCATTATGTTTTTTATATATTTCTCATGGGTCAAAAGTACCCGAATTTGAGATTTTTCGAACCTTTAAAAATTCATATCTTTAAAAATATTAACTTAATCGTGAAAAGTCATAGGACCTTTTTTATTGGTATTTCAATAAAGAATATAAAAAAAATTGTCCGGTTAAAAAATAACAATTCCTTGCAATTGTTTAAACAATGTTTGTTTAAACATATGGCACCGGGTTGCACCATGGCAACATGCATTTATATCATCAGGAGGGCAATTTGAAGAGGATCGCATAAAAAAATTGAGGTGGAATAGTTTCTGGTACTCATGCGCCGACTCGTTCTGCACTAAATATCGTTTTCGGCATTGCCCCGGGGCAGGGCGGGTCGACAGGATACGGAAACAGCCGAAATTTGAATTAAAAACATAAACTACGTATTATTGCACTATGATGATCCACGAAGCACGCGGACAGTACTATACATAGTTTATGTTCTTAATTTAAACTTCGCTTATTTCCGTATCCTGTCAGCCCACCCTGCCTCGGGGCAGTGCAGAATGCAGATGCCGAAAACGATATAAGTAAAACCTGGTAAAACGTAAAAAAAACTTACTGTCATTATTTTCGTACCGTCACATTGACATTGACAGTCGATGTCAATTGTATTTTGGACAACATGGGTGATACGGCTCCAGAAGGGATTCAAAACTTAAATATAAACGAAAAGGCAGGATTTTAAACAATATCTTACAGTTTTAATATCAAAACTATACGTTCTCTGAGTGATGCTTAAGTTATTTAACTTTCGTAGAGTTTATTTGGTCCGCTTCAAAGAAACCTATGCCACATGGGTTTGTAGGATTTCTAAGAAATGAAACAATTTATTTTAATCCTAGTCATCGAATCTTGTCTATTATATTCTTCGGTGTATTCTAGTAACATCTTTTTTCACTTACTTCCTATGTTTTTAACCATTTCTATAATATTAACCTTACACGACACGTCACAATTTGAAAATTCATTGTTTTAGAGTTCCGCAAGTCAGCGCAACTGATCGTTATTAATACACAAAATAGCATAATTGCGTCATTCACCACTCTATAGTATACCAACTGTGCAAATAACACACTGGTTTTGTTGGTTTAAAGATCCATTTTTAATAAGTTATTTGAACTTTCAGTCAAAAACAAAAGCCATGAAAGAGAAAAAAAAGAAGGAAGACAATTCTGGTGGCGTATCAGAGCTGAACCCATGGCCGAAATACATCCAGAAGCGCCTGGACCTATGGGACAAGTATAAAGCTAAATATGCTGAAGAGTTAGCGGCAAAACCAGATTTGAGCATAGTCGTCACCTTACCTGACGGCAAAACGGTTGAAGCTAAAGCATGGAAGACTACCCCGTATGATGTTGCAAAGGGTATTAGGTAAGTGTATTACAATAATAACAAAGATGCTAAGCTATTTGTTGCACATCACAATTTACATCTATAAAAATGTGTCATACTTATTAGTTTTGAATACATTTACATTAGAATTACATTTTGTGCTCTGTTCATTTCTATGAAGCATTTTTTTTTCATTATTCTGACAATTTCTTAACCTACAACTATGATTTATAAGTAGTCCTGATATTATTGTTATTTGGGTTTACTTACCTGGTTGTGTGTATTTTATTTTGATTCCTTGGTCCCAGTTTTGTAATAATCATCAATAAAAAACTATGACAAAACTGAATGATAGTTTTTACATTTAAAAGCAGTTTTGATCACAATGTATAATATCTATTTGTGTGCATTCGCTTGTTTGCTTTATTAATATGTCATGCTATATAGCTGTTACACAATATTTTTGTTGGCCAGTCATTAAATTTAACACCTTATTTATTTGCTGACAAGCGAGTTTTGGGATGAATAGTAAGTATCAATAGATAATATCTGAGCAGTTTTCATTTTACATCTTAAATCTTAAAAAATCTAGTCTATAATAATTTTATGGCAACTCTAAAATACAAACTAGAAGTGACTATGTACATTCTCGCGCTGCCCACTTCCCTGTCCAATAGGACTGATTATAAATGGCGCTTTAGATATACAGTACAATACAATGACATAGGGAACCTTTCTTTCCCAAAAATGTATCAATGTAAAAGGATTTAATTTTGCATGTATGAAGTCACAGAAAGATTAGTTACTAGACTAGGTGTATTAATCCTTCGATCGGAGGTTCTAGGAATTCCCATTGTATTCTTTTGTTCTCGCCATCACCAGTGCTCGCGTGGGGCCTGAAGGATTAATATTCACAATAAATAAATTTCATTTTTTTTTATTACAGCCAAGGCTTAGCGGACTCCACCATCATTGCCCGAGTGAACAATGTACTCTGGGACCTGGACAGACCACTGGAAGGTGACTGCAAGCTGGAACTGCTGCGGTGGGACAACACCGACGCCCAGGCTGTCTTCTGGCACTCCTCAGCTCATATGCTGGGTGAAGCTATGGAGAGGGTAAGAGTATCCTTAATAATATCTTAAAAGTGTGTATAAAAATATGAAAAGAATGTAAACAAAAGAGTTTTTGCTCCTAACTTTCCTGCATAAGTGCAACAATACAGTGACGGATTAATCCTTAATCAAATTAAGCAATTGAGGGGGGGGGGCACCAGAAGAGTAAAGGCTCAAAGACCGATTCAAGTTGACATAGCGGGGCCCACAAGCATAGATAGCTTAGGGCATCAAGTAGTCTTAATACGTCACTGGCAACAAATATTCCCCATAAATGCAATCAAGAGCACTGTTGACTACTTTTTTTAACTTGGTGATTTATTAATTTCAGGTGTATGGAGGTTGCTTATGTTATGGTCCACCCATAGATGAAGGGTTCTACTATGACATGTACTATCCAGAAAAGGGGGTAAGCTAAAATTTTTACTTAATCTTTAACCCGTCGATCGTGGCAAAACGAGACGCAATAACAGTTATCACAGCCGGATGTGGCCGCTTGGGGCTTGATGAATTAAAGTAATATTGTGTCTATGTAAGATAAAAAATATTTAAAACCAATTTCTCAAAATTTGTATGTAAAAACTTGCAATGTAAACAAAAACAGAAACTTAACAAAATTGTATGAATGATTGCCAATCTTTATGCTTTGATGTTATTCAAATTGGCAGCATTAAAGCCCAGAGTTTTTGGATCAAAATTAATTGAAATTTCAAAAAATGGTGTATGAATGCTTGAATTTTTAACACAAGAAACAAATATTTCAGACACAGAACAATAAAAACAGTAGAAATGGTAAGTGGGCGGGGCACGCGTGTCACTAGCTTGCGTTGTAACGCCAGCTCGCTAAGTACTTACGCAAACTCGACATTAGTCGAGTCATTTGTTTGTACGCGGCAACACGTGTAGTCGATTGTAAAAATTCAAACTTAAAACAATCTTATTACCTTAGAAATAAAGCATAATTTTGAAGTAAACAATTGATGAAAATTGTTTCCCGTTAAAATACTGACATCTAGCGTGAAGTAACTAAACTTTTTAGTAAATGCACAATATGTAGAAAAATTCAAACCAAAAACAATCTTATTACCTGAGAAATAAAGCATAATTTTGAAGTAAACATATTTGGATGAAAATTATTTGCGCTTATAATACTGACATCTAGCGTGAAGTAACTAAACTTTTTAGTAAATGCACAATATGTAGAAAAACTCAAACCAAAAAACAATCTTATTGCCTGAGAAATAAAGCATAATTTTGAAGTAAACATTATAATACTGACATCTAGTGTGAAGTAGCTAAACATTTTAGTAAATGCACAATAAACTGATGCTCGAATACGAAATGTCTTAGTCTGTTTTGTTTATTGCATAGCAAACTCTATTATAAAGGAGTGAAGGTGTGTTTTTGTTTTCAGTTTTAATAAATTTAGGCTTAATTTGAATTTTGAATTTGGCAATCAAAACATTTGTTTGTTAGTAGTGCAACGGTCTATTCTCTGTTTGTTTGTGTGAGTTTGGCGACAGTGGTTCTGGTAAACAAATCGTGGTATGTCATTTCTACTGTTTTTATTGTTCTGTGATTTCAGATCTCATCGTCAGACTTCAATGTCCTTGAAGGTCTTGTAAAGAAAATAGCTAAAGAAAAACAGACTTTCGAACGATTGGAGTTGACCAAGGAGCAGTTGTTAGAAATGTTTGACTACAATCCGTTCAAAGTGAGAATTCTCAAGGAGAAAGTTAATACACCGACCACCACAGTGTATAGGTGTGGGCCGCTTATAGACCTGTGCAGAGGACCACATGTGAGGCATACGGGGAAGGTTAAAGCTTTCAAAGTAACTAAGGTATGTATAGCAAATATGTATATGTGTTCAAAAGATGAAAATATTATGGTATTGCACAATCGAAATTCCTGAGGTTGACATGACTAAATATATCGCATCGGAAAAGAGTAACTGACTTTGTCTTGACCAAGCATAGCATTCGGTTAGTAGATGTACGGGTTGCTACTATTATTACAAAAATTTCCAAATATGAATCTTTTTAGAAACCTTTACGGCCTGTCCACACCTCCAGGTGACGACGTCATCAACGTGGAACGGTGCGATAACGTGGCACGGTACGTTGACGTGACGTGAAAATTTACGTCAATGTAACGTGAAAATGCACGTCACGGTGTAGCAACATTTTACGTCTTTTTTTTCTTAATCTCTCTCCTTCTTAATAACAGAAGCAGAATACGTATTTTGCGGTCCATAAATCTATATGAGTAGTGAAGAATGTAGCAGTTTTACAAGGCATGGTGTCATACAATGTTGCTCTTAAAATTTTTAAAGGGGCGAATTAAAATTAGAAATTCGTAAATCTCTGGCACTATAAACGATTCGCAAAAAATAAAAATAATGTAGTCTATATAATATATAGACTACATTATTTTTATTTTTAGTTTGGTATGTATATTATACATACCAAACTATTTTTCAGTACGGAAAACAATTGCGGAAATCATGTATGAAAGCAGAAAAAAATAAAGTCTAAATATTAAAAAAAATTAAAATCTCAGGAACTACTTGAGTTGTAGGAATGAAATAAAGTGCAAAATTTGTGTCTCTCAACAATCGTTGATTAAGATTAGATTAATCAATCTAATCAGCTAGACATACGAGGGCTGCTATTTATGTATCCGGAACTGGCCACTTACAAGAACAATATTTAAAAAGTAATTACAACATTTGAAAATAGAACTCTTTGGTTGAAGAATACATTTTGTTTCATGTGACTGTCAATTATTTTTCCATTGTGGCGTCATTTTGAAAATTGCGTGTCTTCATTTGCCATGGATTTAACGCGTGAACATTTTCGTGCAATGATTTACTACGATTTTCGGCGTGGGCTAAATCAACAACAGTGCTTTATTCAACTCACCGCAACTTTTGAAGATGAAGCACCATCAAAAACCACTGTTTATCACTGGTACAGTGAGTTTAATCGTGGGCGGTCTATGCTCACGGATGAAAATAAAGAAGGTCGCCCAAAAACAGCTGTTGTCCCACAAAATATAGATGCTGTGCGGGAACTAATAATGCGTGATCGTCATGTTACATATCGCGAGATAGAGGCGTCCTTAGGCATAAGTATGACGAGCATACATAAGATATTACACGAACATTTGGCTGTAAAAAAAATATGTTCGCGTTGGATTCCGCACAACTTGACAATCGATCAAAAACGGGCTCGTGTCGATTGGTGCAAAAAAATGATAAAAAAATACAACCGTGGTACGTCAAAAGCCGTTTATAATATCTACACAGGTGATGAATCTTGGATCTATGCATATGACCCCGAAACTAAACAACAGTCAACGGTGTGGGTGTTCCAAGATGAGCCGAAACCAACAAAAGTTACTCGTGCAAAAAGTACTTTGAAGCAAATGGTCGCCTGTTTTTTTGGAATTAATGGACATGTGGCTACAGTGCCATTAGAGAATCGTAAAACGGTTAATTCTGAATGGTATACGACCATTTGTTTACCAGAAGTCTTTGAAGAAATAAGAAAGGACAACCGACAACGCAGAATCATATTACATCACGACAATGCTAGCTGTCACACCTCAGCTGAAACAACTCAGTTTTTGGAGGGTCAAAAGATCGAATTGACTGGTCATCCGCCGTACAGCCCTGATTTGGCACCTAACGATTTCTTTTTATTTCCATACGCGAAGAACAAATTACGTGGTCAACGTTTTTCGAGCCGCGAAGAGGCTGTTGATGCGTTCAAAATGCACGTTTTGGAGACACCTCAATCAGAATGGAAAAAGTGCTATGAAAATTGGTTCCAGCGTATGCAAAAGTGTGTCGATCATCGCGGCGAATATTTTGAAAAGCAATAAAACCATATTAAATGATATATGTTTGTTTCTTTTTTTAATTCCGGATACATAAATAGCAGCCCTCGTACAAACCCTCGTAATTAATTTAAATAAAATAAATTCGATTTTAGGGAGTTCAAAAATGAGCAATTTAAAAATTAATTTTCTCAAAAACGAAGTAAAATGCGCACACTTGCATTTGAAATATAAGACGCCATCGACTCATTGCATTAACTCAGTCATGTCCGATTTTGTGGGTTTCTAAAACACTGTGCACCGTGATGTGCATTTTTACGTTACATTGACGTAAATTTTCACGTCCCGACAACCTACCGTGCCACGTTACCGCACCGTTCCACGTTGACGACGTCGTAATGTGGACATGTGGACAGGCTCTTTGCCCTTTGGAATAGTAATAACTTTAATTGTTTATAATTGTTTTTAATTGTTTATAAATTGTTTATTGCACACAGAAAAGTAATTACATCACATTTTAAGAACACACTATATGAAATTATTACATATAAGAATATCTTGTTAAATTGCGCCGCCCCTACACTAAGAAATTCTTGTGCTGTACGGGGTTGCCTGCCAATTGATACTCGTATTATAAAGACACATAATATGATTATGAAAGACATCAGTAAACAATTATTCAACATCTAAATTAAATTATTATTATTACATTTCATGTTATATTTATCAATTCTAAGTGACAAATTGTAATATTATACATATATTTATTCTTAATTCAGGTATGAAAACATTACAAATGCAGGCATTAATACATAAATTAATATCTTAATTTTATTGTTATTATTGTATTTATATCGAGTTGTGTGTGCGTGTGTGTGTGCGTGTGTGTGTGTGTGTGTGTGTGTGTGTGTATGTGTGTGTGTGTGTGTGTGTGTGCAGTAGATTTTCAGTGTCGTTGTATTTGAGCGTGATTAGCCAGTTGTTTACCGCAGACTTGGCGTCTCTTGTGTTCATTAGGTTAAAGTTTTCTATGATTTTGCTGACATTATTGTACAAAAATGGTCCTAAGAAATATTGTTGGTGTTGGGCCATTGCAGTATTTGTTTTAGGTATTATGAGTATTTTGTCCTTCCTTCTTTTATTACAATGATTTATTACAGCTACTTCTGTGTTACTGGTGTGGCGATGTTGTGTAAGTATTGTTTTCCTAATAAATAGTTGTCTGACTGTCAGTGTCTTTGTAAGTTTGTAGAGTTCAGCTGTCGGATAGTCGTAAGGTTTGGATATAGCTACTTTCAGTAATGCCCTTTTACTACTAATAACACACTTTTGTTACTGTTAATATTGCTTTCCAGATATCTAATTACATTTATCGCCATTTTACAGAATTCGGCCACATACTGGGAGGGTAAGGCGGAAGCGGAGAGCCTGCAGCGAGTGTACGGTGTGAGCTTCCCCGAGCCCAAACAGATGAAGGAGTGGGAGTATGTACAGGAGGAGGCAGCAAAACGGGACCATAGGAAGATTGGACGGGTGAGTTATAGTTGGTGTCAGAAAAGCAATACTTGTTATAATTATTTAAAAAAAGATACTTTTGGTGAAATCTTTACTATTCCTTACAAGTATGCATAGTTATCTTGATGAAACATCTTTTTCTATTATAATAGTGCTTCCTAGTACTATAATTGAACCTATCACTACTTTTCCATGTAAAGTACTATAAATAAAGCAAATTACTTTTATGATATTATTTTGTCGTACGCAACTCGCGAGTGAAAAATCCAATAAGTAGTGAAGGTCTTTTTCAATAAAATATATACAGGTTGTAACAAAACTAAGTGATAATACTTAAGTCCCCTGTATAGAGTTCTCTGTGAAAGAACCAACCCTGAAAGATCAAATTTTTTTTTCACTTTTGTATGGGCTCTACCTAATAGATTAAGTTTACTGAGGTCCTTGTCTCGACTTAAGTGTAAAAATTTTTCGTCTTTCAGCGCTGCAACTTTTACAGTGAACTCTCTACATTCTACAAGGAACACGAACAGTGTACTCACCCTAAAGTATTATCACTTAGTTTTGTTACACCTTGTAGATTATTATAATAAAGGTTTGTATAATATGTATTACTAGATGTTCCACGCGGCTTCGCCCGCGTAATTTAGGAATGTCACGGAAACAGTACATTTTTCCGCAAAAATTAAATCTATGTCCTTTCACATGGTCTATTCTTTATGTGTGCCAAATAACACAAAAATTGCTCCAGTACGTTCAAACAATCCCTTTCAAATAATTTCCCCCGTTTATTCCACACTTTTCTCTATTTCTTCGCTCCTATTAGTCTTAGCGCGATAAAATATAACCTATAGCCTTTCTCGATAAATAGGCTATCTAACACTGAAAGAATTTTTCAAATCGGACCAGTAATTCCTGAGATTAGCGCGTTCAATTAAGCCATTTCAAATAATTTCTCCCATTTTTTCCACACTTTCCTCTTTTTCTTTGCTCCTATTAGTCTTAGCGCGATAAAATATAACCTATAGCCTTTCTCGATAAATAGGCTATCTAACACTGAAAGAATTTTTCAAATCGGACCAGTAATTCCTGAGATTAGCGCGTTCAATTAAGCCATTTCAAATAATTTCTCCCATTTTTTCCACACTTTCCTCTTTTTCTTTGCTCCTATTAGTCTTAGCGCGATAAAATATAACCTGTAGCATTTCTCGATAAATGGGCTATCTTACACTGAGGGAATTTTTCAAATCGGACCAGTAGTTCCTGAGATTAGCGCGTTCAAATAAGCCATTTCAAATAATTTCTTCCGTTTTTTCCACACTTTCCTCTATTTCTTTGCTCCTATTAGTCTTACAGTGATAAAATATAGCCTATAGCCTACCTTGATAAATAGGCTATCTAACACTGAAAGAATTTTTCAAATCGGACCAGTAGTTCCTGAGATTAGCGCGTTCAAATAAGCCCTTTCAAATAATTTCCCCCCGTTTTATTCACACTTTCCTCTATTTCTTCGCTCCTATTAGTCTTTGCGTGATAAAATATAGCCTATAGCCTTCCTCGATAAATAGGCTATCTAACACTGAAAGAATTTTTCAAATCGGACGAGTAGTTCCTGAGATTAGCGCGTTCAAACAAACAAACTCTTCCCAATTATAATATAATATTATGTATTATTTCAATAGTTTGTTATATCCTGCAGGAACAAGAGCTGTTCTTCTTCCACGAGCTATCACCGGGGTCATGCTTCTTCCAGCCGCGCGGCGCACACATATACAACACGCTTGTTAACTTCATTAGAGAACAGTACAGGTGCGTATAACATCATGCTATCTCGCTCTTTGTTCGTGTTTATGAAAGAGAAGGTATGATTTTTAAGTTTTTTACCCGGGATAACAACCCAGGCGCTAGCAGTCTTAATAAAAAGTGTAATATTTACAATTCTGCTATTAAATTAATAATCAACATTCATAAGATATTTTTATTCAGACCAACTGATTAAAAATATTTTAGCTTTTCAAAATGTGCTGACTGCTGTTTTGTCATTTGACATTTCCAATATATCAGAACAAGACAAGGAACCTTGTATATTTATTTGCTATGTAATATAAGGGTAGCCCCGTTAATATTAAACAGTTTAACCACTGTAACATTGTAAATAATAATTGTTAAAACATTATTTTCTATGTCGCCGGTTACACGGTCAAATTTTCATCAATCTGATCCATCAATCCGGTACGGATTGACGAAAATTTGATCGTGTACGCCACGGATTGATGGATTGATCGTATTTTTAATATGAACTTTTTGAACCCATCAATATTCCGTCAATCAGATTGATGAAAATTTGACTGTGTGTAACCTGTGACTATACTGTACTCGGCGAAACATGGCGGTGGCGGCCATTGACTCCCTGTCAAAAACTTGTCCTTTTTCTATACAAAGCCACGATTGACAACATCTGACACTTCATTGTCAATCGCGATTTATATATAAAATGACAAGTTTTTGACAGGGAGTCAATGACCGCTACCGCCATGTTTCGCCGAGTACAGTATAGTAACGCTTTCTTTAAACACATTTGTAATTTCTATTAAAACATTCCAGGGAGCGCGGTTTCCAAGAGGTAGTGACACCTAACATGTACAACGCCAAACTGTGGCAGACGTCCGGCCACTGGGCGCACTACGCCGACAACATGTTCAGCTTCGACGTGGAGAAGGAGACCTTCGCGCTCAAACCCATGAACTGCCCGGGACACTGGTGAGTTATCATGCTGTGGGCTGTGGCAGACGTCCGGCCACTGGGCGCACTACGCCGACAACATGTTCAGCTTCGACGTGGAGAAGGAGACCTTCGCGCTCAAACCCATGAACTGCCCGGGACACTGGTGAGTTATGCTGTGGGCTGTGGCAGACGTCCGGCCACTGGGCGCACTACGCCGACAACATGTTCAGCTTCGACGTGGAGAAGGAGACCTTCGCGCTCAAACCCATGAACTGCCCGGGACACTGGTGAGTTATCATGCTGTGGGCTGTGGCAGACGTCCGGCCACTGGGCGCACTACGCCGACAACATGTTCAGCTTCGACGTGAAGAAGGAGACCTTCGCGCTAAAACCCATGAACTGCCCGGGCCACTGGTTAGTTATCATGCTGTGGCAGACGTCCGGCCACTGGGCGCACTATGCCGACAACATGTTCAGCTTCGACGTGGAGAAGGAGACCTTCGCGCTCAAACCCATGAACTGCCCGGGACACTGGTGAGTTATCATGCTGTGGCAGACGTCCGGCCACTGGGCGCTCTACGCCGACAACATGTTCAGCTTCGACGTGGAGAAGGAGACCTTCGCGTTCAAACCCATGAACTGCCCGGGACACTGGAGAGTTATCATGCTGTGGGCTGTCGCAGACGTCCGGCCACTGGGCGCACTACGCCGACAACATGTTCAGCTTCGACGTGGAGGAGACCTTCGCGCTCAAACCCATGAACTGCCCGGGACACTGGTGAGTTATCATGCTGTGGGCTGTGGCAGACGTCCGGCCATTGGGCGCACTACACCGACAATATGTTCAGCTTCGACGTGGAGAAGGAGACCTTCGCGCTCAAACCCATGAACTGCCCGGGACACTGGTGAGTTATCATGCTGTGGGCTGTGGCAGACGTCCGGCCACTGGGCGCACTACGCCGACAACATGTTCAGCTTCGACGTGGAGAAGGAGACCTTCGCGCTCAAACCCATGAACTGCCCGGGACACTGGTGAGCTTAAATCCCCATTAGGACGCTATTATACAGCTTAGATGCTATGCTATGTTTCAAAGAAATCCTGGTATTATACTATAATTTCAAAACAGTATTTTCATTAAATTTCAAACTAAGATTAAACACATTCAGATTGGTAAAAAGTTGTTTGACTTTTTTAGATCGAATAAAACCTGTAACGTTACATTATAATATAAGGAGAATCAAAGTCGACCAGCTAAAGAAGTTAATCAGAAGATGCAAATTGAATGTAACATACGGCCTACATTATTATTATTCTGTTAAAATATTTTAGCACTAGCGGCTTAGCTGTAGTTATTTACAAAAACATACACTCGCTTTATGATCGTCTTAGGACACATCACACAATGTAATTTCTGTTACTTTTATCACTCTCATCCTCTTTTCAGTCTAATGTTCGACATGCGCACCCGCTCGTGGCGCGAGCTGCCGCTACGGCTGGCGGACTTCGGCGTGCTGCACCGCAACGAGCTCAGCGGCGCCCTCACCGGCCTCACGCGCGTGCGCCGCTTCCAGCAGGACGACGCCCACATATTCTGCGCGCCGCAGCACATACAGAGCGAGATGGTGAGAGTGGAGAGAGCGAGACGGCACTATACAGGTGGAGCCTCACCCGCGTGCGCCGCTTCCAGCAGGACGACGCCCACATATTCTGCGCGCCGCAGCACATACAGAGCGAGATGGTGAGAGTGGAGAGAGCGAGACGGCACTATACAGGTGGAGCCTCACCCGCGTGCGCCGCTTCCAGCAGGACGACGCCCACATATTCTGCGCGCTGCAGCACATACAGAGCGAGATGGTGAGAGTGGAGAGAGCGAGACGGCACTATACAGGTGGAGCTTCACCCGCGTGCGCCGCTTCCAGCAGGACGAAGCCCACATATTCTGCGCGCCGCAGCACATACAGAGCGAGATGGTGAGAGTGGAGAGAGCGAGACGGCACTATACAGGTGGAGCCTCACCCGCGTGCGCCGCTTCCAGCAGGACGACGCCCACATATTCTGCGCGCTGCAGCACATACAGAGCGAGATGGTGAGAGTGGAGAGAGCGAGACGGCACTATACAGGTGGAGCTTCACCCGCGTGCGCCGCTTCCAGCAGGACGAAGCCCACATATTCTGCGCGCCGCAGCACATACAGAGCGAGATGGTGAGAGTGGAGAGAGCGAGACGGCACTATACAGGTGGAGCCGAGACAGAAAGAGATAGAACGATAACCTCACGCGCATTCCATGAAAGAAAGAGTCATGGAGCCACAGATATAGATCAAGATAGATACCGCATGTCGCTCCATTTGTATGAAAACGAGCGTGTCACTTTTTTCCTATCACTGTGACGTACCGATGATAAGAAACGTGTCCATTGTCAAGGCCAACGTTTCTATTTGAATTTCTACAGCTCAATACGGCCCTTTTAGGCATTTAGGCATTTTTAAAATTCCGATTTACGACCGATTCCGATAGCAGACTAAAGAACAGACTTTCGAAGACGAGCTTTGCTCGTCGTTTGAGAACGCGATATGGCACGCGAAATACATACACATGCGGTATCTATCTTTATCTATGTCTGTGCATGGAGCCGAGCGGTTTTATAAGGTGGTTCCGTGAAAAAAGAGATAACGCGATCACTGGCCTCGCGTAGGAATAAAAGAGAGAGATGCTAATGCTGTTTCTTACCTGTTGCATTTCTAATAGTATTGTTAATATTACTACCCCCTTTACCCTTACGAATAATAATACGTACGAAATGAATACGCTATACAAGTTTTCTGATACATTGTGAAATAGCTTGATAGAGAAATATGATATTATAGGGGAGCAATTTTTATCAGGGCTCGAAAAACGTTATATTTTTCGAAACGTTATCGCCTTAAATACCTAAAGAACGTTTCATTTCGGTTTCGTTCGGAACGGAACGCTATTCGGAACATTTTTTGAGAACGTAATGATTTTTTTCGTTTTTGATCCTTAAAACGGTTTTAAACGGTTTTTCCCGTTTCCTCGATGAAAAGTTAAATATATAACAAAAACTATTATTTTTCGGGCATTCGTTTGCGGCGAGCACGGCGAGGCAATAATAGACCAAGTGCGAGTCGGACTCGCTCATGGAGGGTTCCGTACCGTTACAGAGCAAAATAAGGTCAATAATTGTGTTTTTTGTATGGGATTAATTTTATTAATTTTTCATTAGTTTTATTAATTAATAAAAAACTCATAATATAGTCAAGGACTCTATGAAAATTTCAAGAGCCTACCTATTATCGTTATTGATATCGAGCAAAAAAGGCCAAAAAATTACGGTTGTTGTATGGGATTAAAATATATGAAATATATTTTGTTTTTTAGTATAAATTGTTGTTATAGCGGCGACAGATATACACAATCAAATCAAATCCAGCTATATTAGCGGTCGCACAGACGGACAGCCTTCGAAGTCTCAGTAATATGGTCCCGATTTTACCGGGTACGGAACCCTAAAAATCAGGTACAGCGTAGATTTAAATAAAAATTTGGGATCGAAAACGTTTTACCCTTTAATTTAAAATTGTCATACTACGTAATTGCGCTTTTAGGGATGGATTTTCCCCCCCCCCCTTGTTTTTAATTTTTTTTTCACCCCTTTTCCTAAAAATGCAGATTTAACCATTCTGGCTTAACTAATTGTGTTTAATTAGGTAAAAAAAATGTTTTTTAATATTTGTATTTATGATGTTTTATTATATAACTACTAGCTTTCTCAACAAAATATGTTGTTTTGCCATATAAAGTGTTTCTACTTCATCACGAATAAACTTTATTAATATTTAAAATAAAAAACTTATTTTTATAAAAAAAGCTCAGGGAAATTTTAATCGAAATAGAGTGAAAAACATTTAAAAAAACATTTAAAATTAAAATAATATAAATATTTGAGGGGGACTCCCATACACAAAACACAATTTTTGGCCTATTTTTGCTCTGTACCTAATGGTACGGAACTCGGAACCCTTCGTGCACGAGTTCTGCTTGCACTTTGCCAATTTTTTGTATATTAATTACTTGCCTAAAAACAAAATACGTATTCACATATAGCTCACTAATTTGAAATAATATTAGAAGGTATTTCAGAGTAGTAATTTGTTTTTTTTTTATTGACTTCTTTGGTAATGTTAGTTTTTTTTATACGTCCATGCTAATAAGTAATAACATATTATTTTTCGTAAAAACTTATAGTTTTTTAGTTAATTATGAAAAACAACAATAAGTATTTTTCTCACGCAAAATCTTTGATCTTTACGAGTAATTACCTATAACTCATTTAATTATTGAATTATCAAAAAAATTGTACATAATAAATTATTTTTGTGTCTATTGATTTCTGGGGCTTTTTTATTTAAAAAATTCACCCCCAAGACGGAGTTGCATTCACCCCCAGGGCAAAAGCGCAAGTAGTATACCACTTTTATTTCTTAAGTTATCCCCATATACTCACCAAAGAAAATCGATTGAGGTTCAACAAAATCGGTGGAGAAAACCTTTACTGACTGCCCTATGTCCCGCTGTGTGGATTTAACCGTTTTATTTCGGTTTTCAAAACGTTCTCAAATACGTTTTTGTTCCCAAAAACGTTATTGCAATGAACCGTTCCGAACGAATCAAAACCGTTATTTAAAATAACGTTTTCGAGCCCTGATTTTTATAACTTATGTGGGATTTTTAATATTCATTTTGTATTTTTTCAGATGGGCTGTCTAGACTTCCTGGACAAAGTGTACGGTACCTTCGGGTTCACATTCCAGCTGAAACTTTCCACGAGGCCGGAGAAGTATCTCGGTGATCTTGAAGCTTGGAATCATGCAGAAAAGGTAAATATAATGATTTGGAAGTTGTCTCTTTTACTCGCGTACGAAAATATTTATGTTCTGTAAAGTAAGGAGATAGTGCGAATGAGAAGTAGCGTAGTTTGGTAAATGTACGAATTATTACCAAAGGGTCGGGACACAAAAACACGGCACGACGTCGTACAGCGCCGTGTCGTGGGAATCCACGACGCGCGTCGTAAAAAATCACGTCACGGCGCCGTACGGCGTCGTACGACGTCGCGTCGTAGAAACTCACGTAGAAATTCAAGATGAGTTTCTACGACGCGACGTCGTACGACGCCGTACGGCGCCGTGCCGTGGTTTTTTACGACGTGCGTCGTGGGTTCCCACGACACGGCGCCGTACGACGTCGTGCCGTGTTTTTGTGACCCGACCCTAACTTGCGTTAAAGTAACATAATTTTTAACATGTAACGCTAGCGACTAGCAACCCCCATTTCTGCAACGCTGGTTGCTATTTTTATGTGGGGCCGCAGTACACTGTTTGGAACCTGAAGCTTAAACTACTCTTATTGACCATTTATACACACTTTATCGCTCTAGTAAACTCCCCTTTGACCATTAACAATACACTTTCAGGCTCTTGAAGACTCCCTAAACAAGTTCGGTCGTCCCTGGCAACTGAACCCCGGCGACGGCGCGTTCTACGGCCCCAAGATCGACATCACGATACAGGACGCGCTGCGCCGCTCGCACCAGTGCGCCACCATACAGCTCGACTTCCAGCTGCCGCAGCGGTTCAATTTGTCCTACGTGAGGTAGGTTTGTTTGGTAATTTCTAAAGGGTATGTACTGTCGGTACATCCCACAGACATAGATCAAGATAGATACCGCATGTCGCTCCATTTGTATGAAAACGAGCGTGTCACTTTTTTCCTACCACTGTGACGTACCGATGATAAGAAACGTGTCCATTATCAAGGCCAACGTTTCTATTTGAATTTCTACAGCTCAATGCGGCACTTTTAGGCATTTAGGCATTTTTAATATTCCGATTGACGTCCGATTCCGATAGCAGACTAAAGAACAGACTTTCGAAAGACGAGCATTGCTCGTCGTTTGGGAACGCGATATGGCACGCGAAGTACATACACCTGCGGTATCTATCTTGATCTATGTCTGTGGTACATCCATTCAAATAAATAGCTAGTCAACATTCTATAAACGTACGTACGTCTGTAGGCCTACTACGAAACCGTTTTGAGACTCAAACAATTGGACGAGAATGCTGCGTCCTGCTCTAACAACGTCATTTCACGTTTGTTAGAGTAGGATGCAGCATTCTCGATCGATTGTTTGAGTCTCAAAACGGTTTTCGTGGTACAAGCCCTGTTTGGATGGAATTTCAAAACCGGCGTGTTGTATTTTATTGACCGACTTTCAAAAATGAGGAGGTAATATTACGTTCGGCTGTATCTTTTTTTTTTGTATGTTCAACGATTACACAGCCGTTTGTGGTCCGATTTTCAAAATTCTTATTGTGTTGTATAGGGCTTAACTCGAATTTGGTACCATGTTCACAAAAGTGGTGATCTGATGATGGGATCCTTAAGAAATCGAGGGAACTCCTTGAAATTTGTATGGAAACATGTTATAGTGATTTCAATTTTTTCTGAAGTATTCGAGGCACATGCTACCAAAAAGGAAGGTATTTTTCCTAAGGTCTGGCGTATCGGTAGTATAAAATTGATTCCCAAAGCCTCCAGACGATCCAAATTCCTACCGTCCGATCACACTTCTGCCGTGTTTAGGTAAACTGTTAGAACGCCTTATCGTACCGCGCCTGCTTCCCGGTGGCCCTAAATTTCATAGTCAGCAGTGTGGTTTCACCGCCGGGAAATTGACTGTAGATGCAGCCTTAGAAGTCAGAAAAATAGTTAGCCTTAGAAGTCAGAAAAATAGTTAATCTATCGGAAACAAAATACGTTGTTGCCATCTCACTAGATATATCGGGTGCTTTTGATAATGCGTGGTGGCCGATGCTACTATTAAAATTAAAAAATAGAGGGTGCTACTCAAACATTTATTACTTGATATGTTCTTACTTCTTTTTCAGTTTAACTAAGCTTCAACTCGGTCATTGCATTCACGCTAAAACCCTGACGTGCAGCTGTCCACAGGGTTCCGTACTCTCGCCTAAACTATGGAACGTAGGCTTCGACGATCTGCTATGCCTCCCCCTACCACCGCTTTGCATACTAGTTGGCTATGCTGACGATGGTTTTCTCATTATTCAGGCTAACTCACGTTCCGAAATTGAAAGAAAAGCGAACCAAAGTTTAAACTTAATTTCGGACTGGGGCCACCGCAACCGCTAAATTTTGCCGCGCATAAAACCTACCAAATACTTCTGAAGGGATCCCTCTTGTCGACACCCAGCATTAAACTTAACAATGTTAACGCTAAACGCAAGCAGTCGCTCTGTTATCTCGGGTTTTACTTAGAAAATAAATTTTCGTTTTTAGATCATATTATAATTCAGACCGGTGAGAAAGCTAAACGTAACTTTTATTCATTTACCAAAATTTCTACCTCAACATGGGGTCTCTCATTTAAAACTCTTAAACTAATTTACTCAGCGACTTACCTAGGTACTATATGCTACGGGGCTCCCGTGTGGGCTGACCGAGCAACTATCGGTGCGGCTCGTCGCAAATTATTGCAAAGCCAACGTCTTGCTCTCATATTCCTGTGTAAAGCTTACAGAACTACAAGTGCCGAAGCTTTACCCGTACTAGCCGGAGTTTTACCCGTAGACCTTGAAATACAGCGTCGTGCGACTATGTACTACCACAATAAAAACATTACTAGCCCGGACTTTTTAAACGCTCGCGATAAACCAAAAATTGCAAGATTATTTGAACCCTTAGATGATTCAGTACGTTACCTAATGTCCGAATGGCAAACGCGATGGGATAACTCCACAAAAGGTCGCCACCTTTATAACTTTTTTCCAGATATACGTCAACGGTTATCCAAACACTGGATGGATATTGATCATTGCGTATCTCAATTCCTGACCAGTCATGGTAATTTTAAAGCCAAACTTTATGGATTTAAATTAGTAGAATCACCCATGTGCGAGTGCTCGACCGAAGGCAACATGTTCGAAGAAACCGCCCAACATGTTCTCTGGGAGTGCAACCTCTGGCAAAACGAAAGATCTATAATGCTTAACAACATACTTTGCAAATCTAGAGTCCCATATTACGATGATCTCGTAGACAGCGCAAGGAACTTCCGTGCCTTTAAGCGTTTTTGTCATAATTATTACTGGAAACAGTGTAACACAACAAATCCCAGCATTAACTTAGATCTAGCTTAGTAGTCATAATTAACTATTCCCGTGGTGCTTTCCCTTTAGTTCTTTGACTCGGTCATTGCAACTTTGTGCTGTCTCCCGCTTTTTATGGGGAGGGAAAAATTGTATATTTCCTACTCCTCCTATCTTCTTCTGATTAAATTCGTTGCGGGTCCCAAGGCAGCTTTAGCATGTCCCTCGGGCTCCCTGAGATCATATCAAAGGGTTTTCGTGGTTGGATACCGCTGTCGATCCTGGCGACACAGGAGATACAGTGGTGGGAATGAGTGGTGGGCCAAAGCCCGTTAAAAAAAACAACATGCTACCAAAAAGTAAGACTTCACACCAGTAGCCCTAGCACGGCGACCAGTGGAAATGCGAAAGTATAGACAAACTGTGGAGATAAACTTAAGGTGCCGTTCCGATCTTTTTTCGTTCCGAAAAATTCAATTAAAATGCCACTTGATGACAGACTATAGTCACAAACTGTGGAGATAAACTTAAGGTGCCGTTCCGATCTTTTTTCGTTCCGAAAAATTCAATTAAAATGCCACTTTATGACAGACTATAGTCCTAAAAATTCAAATAATATCCTACTTTATGACATATACTATAGTCTGTCATAAAGTGGCATTTTAATTGAATTTTTGTCGGTCGCGATTAGCCGCGGTAAAGATCGGAACGACACCTTAAGTTTATGTCCACAGTTTGTCTATACTTTCGTATTTCTACTGGTCGCCGTGCTAGGGCTACTGGTTATACCCCGGATCCGAAGGTACCCAACTGAACTTTTGAATTCTTATAGATACAGGTTCGTGAATTTTGGCGTTGTTTAAACCACTGAAAGCATAAGCTAATACATCAATTTGAACAATCATCATCATCACAACCATAATTATACCATGGGTCATCACATTATGACCCAATTATTGGTGCTTTTCGTGATATTTCGCGTCGAAGCTGATGTTTTTGATGATTGTTTCGGTGTTTGTGGGCCAATTTTTAAAATTATTGTGTTGTTGTATAGGATATACTTAATCTAAATTTTGTATAACAATAACGAAAGTGGTGATCTGATGATGGGTTATAGAGCAGTCGAAGTAAATCCTTGAAATTCATTAAAAGACACATGGTGGATAAGAAGTTGTTTATAGTAACTTAAACATAAATGTATTCAATTAATTGAAAATACAACGTTCTATAAGATTGTACTAACTCCTCCACTTAAGAAGAGGGTGATCGCTGAATAAAGTAAATAAAAAAATATATTTATATATAAATTAAATAAATTAGTCACTATAATAATAAAGTCTTCCTTGGGCTTGAGCTGAAAACAAAATATTATAATTAAATAGATGTCATTTTGTTGTAAAATTTTAAATAATTAAAATATTATCTAATTTAAGACATTTTTAAAACACGATGATACTATGACTAAAATAACTATTATTATTATGACACAAGAAAGTTAACAAATATGTCATACTGTCGCGGTCGCTTTCAATTTTCGTATTTAGAAGTTAGAATAGACCGTTTAGAACTTTAGAGTTATGTATTTCCCTGGACCCTGATGTTGCGGTCGCACATGCGTAGTGCTTCGTGCTTGAGACGATACCATTGGACGATTGAACGCCTCCGTGGTCTAGTGGTATAAAGCGCGGCTCGGAGGTCGTGGGTTCGATTCCCACGTTGGAAACTTGTTATTTCCAAGTTTGGTTAGTTAGGACAATGCAGGCTGATCACCTGATTGTCTGACAAGTAAGATGATCCATGCGTCGGATGGGCATGTAAAAGTCGGTCCTGCGCCTGATCTCTCACCAGTCGTGTCGTGTGACAGTAAAGGAATAGAGAGTGCTCTTGTGTACTGCGCACACACCTGAGCATTATAAAATTATTCCTGCGTAGCTGGCCTGGTTTCAATGAAACCGGCCACCGTCACGGTGTGGGAGCTATAATTATCATCCAATGGTATCGTCTCATAGCACGAAGCTTCGTGACGATAGACACATGTGCGGCCGCGGCATGATAGCTAGTTTTTTCAGCTAAATATTAAATAAGTCTTAATGTGTAGTTATAGTGCACATTGTCACTACATTTTTTTTATTAAAATTTCATAATACCTTCCTCTTCTACTTGTGCTGGGTCCTCACAAGGCTCTTCACATTTTTGAGTTTCACTGTCAGGGTAGTTGTCAATACAAAATTGAGGCACTTCTTTATCCTCCACCGGTGATTCCTGCGCGAAGAGGGCAAAGAAAAAAAAATCAACCTAATCTAAATATATAAAACTCAAAGGTGACTGACTGACATGGTGATCTATCAACGCACAGCCCAAACCACAGGACGGATTGGGCTGAAATTTGGCATGTAGGTAGATGTTATGACGTAGGCATCCGCTAAGAAAGGATTTTGATCAATTCTACCCCCAAGGGGTTAAAATAGGGGATGAAAGTTTGTATATAATAATACTTCTTAACGCGAGCGAAGCCGCGGGCAATAGCTCGTTATAACTAAAAACAAAGAGGAACACGGGCCAATAAGATAAGTAAGTTATAAAATTGTATGTACTACTTACGCTTTCTACATACTTTCCTACAATAACTCCATCGACCATGTGATAACGAAACCTCGTTTGGTAACCTTCTAATTTGTTATCAACGCATTCTCCTTCACATGGCAGCCAATCTTCCCACGCAGTCATTGGACAATCCGGTGATGAGTTTGGGTCTGCTGTGGGAACTTCTTCCCTATGAAAAACATCACTTTTAAGGCTGATATCTTTACATAATTTCTATTTATTTATTACCAAATCATTAGTTGTTACTAGTTATTACTTACTAGCTGTTGCCCGCGACTTCGTCCGCGTGGACTTCAGTTTATAGCGCGCGATGTCAACAAAATTGGTGTCAAATTTAAAAGCTTTTTAAATCCCTGGTACCCCTTAAATCATAGTACCCAAAAACAGTTGTGCAGTGTGCACATAATATTTCATTATTTTAAATTAAACTTTATTTATGCCAAATTTTAAAGCTTATTTAGCCCCCCATTACACAACTTTACCCATAAACTATTTATCATTGATAGGTTTAAAGTTACGCCGCTGCATAGATAAAGTACTGAGTAGTGAGTTATTTAAAAACGTGTACTGCAATCGAAAGAATCAAATAATCTAACTTAAAATGGTACCACCTCTTTAATAGAAACACGTATGAGTAAGCGCTAGTACGATCTAGGCGACTCTTAGCGCCATCTGTTATGAATTTTTGGAACTAACTTAATTTGAACAAATTTACGCATAAACATCCCTTACAACCTCTTTTTCTAGTTAAAAAGTAGCCTATGTCCTTTCTCTTTTGGCGTGAAAGCGAGACAGACAGACAGACAGAGATACTTTCGCATTTATAATATTATAGTAAGTATAGATTACTTAAGTTACTGTTTAGTATACTTACTCTGTGGATGGTGTCACTGGTGGCTGGTATGGGATTTCGTTGCTGTTATCCGATTCATCTGTAAATTATTGTCCTTAAAAGTGAGTCACGCGTAAAATAATTTAAAAGAAAAATAATAACAAATAAGTAACCTGTAAGTGTCCTTATGGAAAAAGGTGGTGATTCTGTTACACAGTCAGGCCTCGGAAATGTCCTCATTAGATCCAGACGCAATTTTGCAAAAGGCCTCACATCTTCTTTCGGAAGGTTCTTGGTTATATTCGCAATGGATATAGGTTGAGGTGGCATCGTTTCTTCGTTCGATGACTGTAATTGTCAGTTTAATATTTTATTTATAATAGAGATGTTTTATTTTTGTATATTTCTTTTTGTGTTTTACAAAATGTGTACTGTTTAAATGTGTATTCAAATGGAGGCACTTCACATGGCTATTTATATTTGCTATTGGCTATTTGTTGCATTTGGCGTATACACAAACAACCAAATAAAGGCAAATACGGCCTTCGACACATGGACGTCAAATACCAAACATTTACTTGATTTTGGTTACTAGCCTATTTGACTCTTTTGATGTGCGTCAAAACCCGACAAAGGTACGGATACGTGTATTTGGTATTGGTCATATTTGTCAAATAGGCAAATAAGGCCAATACTTTGTCAAACATACCGTCTACACATGGTGATTGGCGAATACATCAAATATAAATGGCCATGTGAAGTGCCTCCATAAGATTGATTTAAAAACTAAAATACCTCAAACGTAAGACCACTATCGGTTCCCGCATCCAATGGATAAATATTTAAAGTGAGATGTGGAGCCCAATTATTGGTTTTCACGTCGCACAACTCCATATTCGCTACTCCTAGAAACCAGTCAGGGGATGGTATGATAGCTGCCACCAGCGACAGCAGGTGATGTACTCGAGTAGCTCTGAACATTGCAGTCGTCGTCATGTCAGGTCTAGGTTGACTGGAGGCTTTTATCACGGTTCTTACAGAAGTTTCAAGCTGCAAAGAAATACAGGGTGCAATTAAACCTTTCTGCCAAATTTTGATATATTGATCCTTGTTAAAAATAAGAATACACGTATTTTTTCTTTTATAATCACTCAGTACTAAAATGTTGAGAAATAGCTTCCGAAAGTTATCCTAAAAAAACACCACAATTAATGGACGCGACGCGTCGCTCGCGCGAGACGTGTCCCCGCGCGCGCCCCTCCCCCTGCGACACCCCCACTCATTCCCCCGCGCCGCGAGTGACCGTTCTGCAACGATTTTAAGTGGGATAAAATATGTCATTAAAAAAATAATAACACCCAATTTTTTTTGTTAAATGGACTCTCCTAATGATACCTAAGCCCTGGAAAAAATTTGACAGGAAGGTTTAATTGCACCCTGTATAAGTCTTGTAACGTTTTGTGCTTAGTGATCAAAGATATATTTAAAAACTATTATTAATGAAATCCCAAAAAATGAAACGTATACCTTTGCTTGTATTTCCATTTCTAATTTAGTAGTGTTTCCTTGTTCAGCGAGCATTTTTAGTCCTTGACTTGCATCCGAATAGAGTTTGTAAACATTAAAATTTTTGCTGTGCGAAGCTCCCACAACGTCACTAAAGCGTGCTAGGTCACTGGAATCAGGGAACACCTGTGGATGCGTATTAAATGACCAAATTCCTTCAAACGTAAGCTGAAAATACATAAAATTTAGTATTTATTATGTTATTCAGAAAACAAGAGCACACACACAGACATAGATCAAGATAGATACCGCATGTCGCTCCATTTGTATGAAAACGAGCGTGCCACTTTTTTCCTACAGACTGTAACGTACCGATGAAAAGAAACGTGTCCATTATCAATGCCAACGTTTCTATTTGAATTTCTAGAGCCCAATAGGCACTTTCAGGCATTTAGGCATTTTTAAAATTCCGATTGACGTCCGATTCGGATAGCAGACTAAAGAACAGACTTTCGAAAGACGAGCATTGTTCGTCGTTTGGGAACGCGATATGGCACGCGAAGTACATACACATGCGGTATCTATCTTGATCTGTCTGTGAGCACATAATATTATCTCTCAAACTAAACGTACCAAATACTTAGCATCTTCGCAAACCTGACAATCATCATTTATAATCGGCTGCATATCCTCAGCATTACGTCTATCTTCACAAACCCTTTTTGAAAGTGGTCCTTCAAAATTGTACCATACATCTGGCTTCACTGCTAATACTGCATAAATTGTTACGCATTTGTTGTCTTTGGGCGGTGCTCGCCAAATAGCCTAAAATTTAGGATTTCATTTACTTAATGCTTACTGCATGTTGCTTGCAACTACTTTGCTATAAAATTCTTATCGCGCGGAACGAGACGCACGGCGCCATCTATTATGAATTTTTGGAAGTAACTTAATTTGAACAAATTTATGCATTTTCACCCCCTTACAACCCCTTTTTCCAGTTAAAAAGTAGCTTATGTCCTTTCTCAGGCTTTTGACTATCTGTGTACAAAATTTCATTACAATCGGCTCAGTAGTTTTGGCGTGAAAGCGAGACAGACAGACAGAGATACTGTCGCATTTATGGTATAGATTATAAGGTACCTAAAGGTCTAAGGATCAGAAATTAAATGGATAACATCGAAACGTTTCGGAAGTACCTACTTGTATTTTTATAAACACATACCTGAACTGATCTTTTTGGTGTGATATCGGATTGTATGACAGAATTATTGCATACGTGACTTGGAATCGTATCAGAGTCCGGTGAAGGGTATATAATGCCAGGGTTTAAGAGTAGAGGTTTTCGTGGATTTTTCTCGTTGGCTTTCGTGTCTTCACGAACTGATATTGTAAACGCTATGAATGTTGACGTCCTATCAGTGGAATGGAGGCGCACTAAAATCAGTTTGAACATTAATTCCATAACAAAATAATTAAAAAAACGAGTGGAACAATATTTTGTTAATTAACTCCGTTAGGGCTTAAACACTAACCCATCGATCGTGGCAAAACGAGACACAATAGCTTTTTCATTGTTATCGCGGCCGGATGTGGCCGCTTGGGGCTTCATGAATTAAAGCAGTGGTTCTTAACCTTTTAGTCATGAGGGACCATCTTACCAAATGTTTGTCTTGCCGGGGACCACCCAGTTGATTTACCTAAATTTGGGGTTGTTTGATA
The DNA here is from genome assembly GCA_963422495.1 of Polyommatus iphigenia. NCBI lineage: Eukaryota > Metazoa > Arthropoda > Insecta > Lepidoptera > Lycaenidae > Polyommatus > Polyommatus iphigenia. The sequence goes on from OY730180.1 coordinate 2,686,978, forward strand.
AAGAAAACAAGCACAACTTTATAATGGCACTCATTTTTTCATTTCGAAAAAAATCTAAAATTTACAGATTTTAATTACATGTGATTTTTGTGACAGCAAACTCCTTAGTAACTTCTGAATTCTCACATATTATTAGGATGGCTTCATGGACCACTTGGAATGCCATCAGGGACCACCAGTGGTCCGCGGATCACCGGTTAAGAACCACTGCTTTAAAGCAATGAACGGTATATTATCAACACGTCTAAAACATTGCATTACCTGTATATTGAGAGTTGGGTATGTACAAGCTATCGATGATTCCAATAATATCAATCCTAAATCTGTCGTCTGGGGGCAATGGATCGCTTTTGGTACCCAGAGGTCTACGATCACAAATTTTCTCGTCACATTCGCATAAGTTCATAATAATTAGAATCAAGAAAATTTCTACTATTTTATGATTTTCTAATCCTAAAAATAAAACACTGGTAAAAATTTAATACTAATTGTACCTATACATGCTACTTAGCCATGAAAAATTCTCTAGTACGCAAACGTTCATTATTAAAATTAACCTACTTATTCTGCAAATAAATGATTTGATTGATTGATTGAAAATTTTAGTTGCAATACGTTACAAACTGTTTATATAAAAAAAGTAGTTTAACGTACCTTTATATTTTAGTGTCATATTTGGTTTATTGTTGGAAATTCAAAGGTTCTTTTGTCTCTCAGGCAACTATTTAATCCAATTGCTCCACGCCGACTGAATTCTCCCAATTAGTATTAAATTTCTCGCCTCTTAATCTTGATTGTTCCATGTCTCATAATACCATGATGTACTTATTTAGAACGTAGATAGGTACGTAACAACAGCTAGTCCTATTAACTATTAGGAATGACAGACACTTTTAAAAATACAAATAAATTATAAAAATAATATCTATGGACGCTTCACACTACGTCAGTCTAAGGCCCGTGGTAAGTACCTGAAGGACTTGTGTTACGGGTACCAGACAACGGAAATATATTTAATACTTTTATACTATACATATATTTAAGATTTTTATTAAATGATACACATATTTAATACACATCTATAACCTTCTTTTTTTTAAACTTTGAAAACTTTTTGTTCCGTCGGCGGGATTCGAACCCGCGACCCCCGGCTTGAGCTACCAACAGCCCACCAACTGAGCCACAAAGGTCGCCTTTATTATCAAATTATATGTATCAGTAAAGTGTTCATTGTTCATGAAATCATGACTTACCTTAAAAATATTATAATACTATTTTAAATTTATTTTAATAACTATAGTCCGTCAAAAAAGTGAAGAAATTAAAAAGTGGCAACATCGTAGTGTCATCCCTTTTTTCTTAGATTGATTTGAAAGGGATGAACTACGATGTTGCCACTTTTTAATTTCTTCACTTTCTTGACAGACTATAGATGACTTACGCCCGCAACTCCGTTGCGCCAAAATTCGTTTATCGTGAGGGAACCATACTTTTTTCCCGATAAAAACTATCCTATGTCCTTTCTCGGGACTCAAAATATCTCCATGCCAACAGTAAAATCGGTTCGGTGGTTTGAGCTGAAGAAGTAACAGACAGACAGACAGACAGATAGACACATTTTCGCATTGATAATATTAGTATGGGATTATATAATAAAACGCCATTACCTATTTAGGCACAAACTTTATTTGTTTCTTAACTACATATTATCTACAAAATTGCAAAATTATTTAAATTATTAAGGCCGTCCCCCGAGCAAACGACCTTGACCATACATTTGCCGCGTAGCCGAGATCGCACCAAAACCCTATTTTTTTACCTATCTTATTTCAAAAATGTCCTAAAAAAATTAAAACGGGGAATATGTAGTTTATGATACTGTCGATCTATTGGCGTGTGTTTCAAATAAAAGTAATTTGTAAATACTAAGGAGATGCTGAATGTATGCTTGAATTTTAATAAATTGGTTTTACTTTGGAAGCTGATATCATGAGTATAATAAACAAAAAAATAAAATTTAAAATGTGGAAAGGAATGTTGACATACTGAAGATTATTGCTGTATTTTTGTTATAACTTTGTAGCTTTCAAATTATGAGTTTATAAGGCTTTAAATACGGTAAATTACGGAATCTCCGTAGGGAAGGCCCTTAAGTAGAATATTTAAAAGGTGATGTAAATAAATCTACTACAACTTTATAACAGGAATTACAACTGTTCCTTGCTTCCCAAATGCCTTTTAGTTGCACTCCATTTATTTCCGGGGGCGACTGGCACCATAACTCTTCTTTCAACTGAAAAAGAAAAGTTGGATACACAGACATAGATCAAGTTAGAAACCGCATGTCGCTCCATTTGTATGAAAACGAGCGTGCCACTTCTTTCCTACCACTGTGACGTACCGATGATAAGAAACGTGTCCATTACCTAGGCCAACGTTTCTATTTGAATTCTCGATCTACAGCTCGATACGGTACTTTTAGGGCATTTAGGCATTTTAAAATTCCGACCGTCGTCCGATCCCGATAGCAGACTAAAGAACAGACTTTCGAAAGACGAGCATTGCTCGTCGTTTGGGAACGCGATATGGCACGCGAAGTACATACACATGCGGTATCTATCTTGATCTATGTCTGTGGTTGGATATTATAAAATCAACTAAAATTAAAGCTTTCTTACTTTCACGAGTTTACTTTAATTTCTTACCATTAGTTTCCTCTTCAACCTCTTCCGTACAATCGTCTTCACAATCCTCCCTTTCAAAATCTTCATAATGATTTTTACAAAAATTCGGAACCTCTTTCAAGGTCGATGGATCGACCTAAAACAGTTTGATAACCCAATAATATTATTGATCTATTTTTTAAGCGTAGCTATTGATTAATTTAATTTTAGAGCACAGCTTACATTTGGATCATATTTTTCCACAGGTATTCCATCGACTAAGTGATATCTCTCTCGCCATTTATATCCGACTACTTTTCCATTCTCACAAGGACCGTCACATGGGCTCCATTCTTGCCATTGTGACATCGGACAGTCCTCGGAAGAGTCCGGATCGGTTACTATTGGTGCCTCACTAAAAATATATGAAAAATTGTCTTTAAGTCATAATAATCATCAATTTTATATTTTTTTTTATTATTTTAAACCTTTTTAACCTCACGATTAATAATAACAAACTATAATGAGAAATTTTAGGATTTCTTAGGCCATGTTTCCACTTGCAAGACAACTGTCGCGAGAAGTGTCTGACAGTCTGTCTGACAGCAGCTTGCAAGTGTAAACCCCGTAGCAAGTGCTGTCGCGACAATTTGTCTAGCGCTTCCTGCGAGTAGTTGCGACAGCATGTCTAAACATGTCTGCGAGGACTCGCGACAGATCTCGCTGCCGGTCACCTAAGATATACGGTTTAGTTTCGTATGGCATTTATCAATAAATTGCAGGAATTAGTATGAAATGTAAACAATATTGCAAGAAACTCACGCAAGACTTCCGCGAGTTTGCTTGCAGGTGGAAACACGGCCTTAAAGTGCATATTTTACTTATAAAAAAAATTGAATTGAAAGAAGACAAATTATTATCAAGCCTCACCCCCCTCGACGACCGGTACTTAATTCTGAGTTGCTGTACCTGGATGGTTCTTCTGGTTCTGATGGTTCGTTGTCATCGCCATTTTCTTCCGTCGTTTCATCGCCAGTTGAAGCAGTAGAAGACTCTTTGAAAATAAACTCATTTTAGTTATGTAAGGAAACACTCCAACGTTATATTTGCTATGGGCTACGCGTTTTGGCTATAATATTCCTAAGTAATTACTTTTCATATTTAAGGAATATAGACAAGAGTAAAACGCTTCGTATAGGTAAAAACGGGACCCTATTACTAACACTTCGATGTCTGTCTGTCCGTCTGTCTGTCCGTCCGTCTGTCAGTCTGTCTGTCCGTCTGTCTGTCCGTCCGTCTGTCCGTCTGTCTGTCTGTCCGTCCGTCTGTCCGTCTGTCTGTCCGTCTGTCCATCTGTCTGTCCGTCTGTCTGTCTCCAGGCTGTATCTCAAGAACCGCTATAGCTAGATTTCTGAAATTTTCACAGATTGTGTGTATCTGTTGCCGCTATAACAACAAATACTAAAAACAAAATAAATTAAATATTTAAGGGGGCTCCCATACAAGAAACGTAATTTTTTATTTTGCAATTTGCAATGTTCTCTTACCTGTAGTTTCTTCCCCACACTCTCTTTCATATGTTCTTATTAATTTTATGTGCAATTTTCCAAATGGATGAAGATCTTTTGCATCCATTTCGTAAAATGGCGAGTTTTTGTCATAAGAACTCAGTTGAACTCTTGCTATAGCATCTTGAGGAAAGGTCGCTATATTAACCGACTGGAACATATTGTAACATAATATTATGACGACTAAGTATTGTTATAAATAATAGTAATAATTGTTATAAAGGAAATATACCTTCTTTTATAAAACTTTATATTATAATCTAGATGTTCCGCGCGGCTTCGCCCGCGTAATTTAGGAATGCCACGGAAACCGTACATTTTTCCGCAAAAAAAGAAACCTTTGTCCTTTCACGTCGTCTATTCTTCATGTGTCATCTTAGCGTGATAAAATATAGCCTATAGCCTTTCTCGATAAATGGGCTATCTAACACTGAAAGAATTTTTCGAATCGGACCAGTAGTTCTTGAGATTAGCGTGTTCAAATAAGCCCTTTCAAATATTATAATTATATTATAATATTTCCCCCGTTTTTTCCACACTTTCCTCTATTTCTGCGCTCCTGTTAGACTTAGCGTGATAAAATATAGCCTATAGCCTTTCTCGATAAATGGGCTATCTAACACTGAAAGAATTTTTCGAATCAGACCAGTAGTTCTTGTGATTAGCGTGTTCAAATAAGCCCTTTCAAATATTATAATTATATTATAATATTTCCCCCGTTTTTTCCACACTTTCCTCTATTTCTTCGCTCCTGTTAGACTTAGCGTGATAAAATATAGCCTATAGCCTTTCTCGATAAATGGGCTATCTAACACTGGAATAATTTTTTCAATCGGACCAGTAGTTCCTGAGATTAGCGCGTTTAAATAAGCCCTTTCAAATAATTTCCCCGCGTTTTTTCTACACTTTCCTCTATTTCTTCGCTCCTATTAGTATTAGCGTGATAAAATATAGCCTATAGCCTTCCTCGATAAATGGGCTATCTAAGACTGAAAGATTTTTTCGAATCGGATCAGTAGTTCCTGTGATTAGCGCGTTCAAACAAACAAACATCAAACAAACTAACAAACTCTTTCGCTTTATATTAGTAATAAAAATAAATACTTAGTTAATGTAATACAAATAATGACTTTAGTTTTTAACTTACTAACTACTAATTAAGACATGATTAACTAACATAATAAGAGTAGTTATATTAGTCATTACCTCATACGAGACTCCACTGTCGGTACCCGCATCCCAAGGATATAGGTCTAATTCCCTGTACTGTAGCCAAGTATCATCCTCTTGGCATAATTCAAATCTATTTACTCCAAGGAACCAATCTGGAGATGGGTAAATGGCGATCGCAACTGTGAATAGGTGATTTTTGTTGTCAGTTCTGAAGAAGGAGTATGTCGGGGTGTTCATTTTGCGATAACCATGTCCTTTACCTTTGATTAAAGTGCGGACACCGTCGCCAATCTAAAACCATAAACATTTGTCTCGTCAAAATTAACGAAAACTATTTATTTACATGCGTATACACGAGCTGCACTTACACCAAAACTAATGTAGACTCAAAAAGGAACAAAGTAAAAAAATAACCGAACATAATATTGAAAAATGGCATGGTAATTCTGTAAATATAATAGTAGGGGAGGTGATGCTATTTATTGCAAAGTCGTTTCATACCGACCAAATTTTTGTCCAGTAGTAGATTAATATTTATTAATCAACATAATGAGCGTCAGTCGCCGCACCCGTGGTGGGTTGTACATTGAGAGTGCCTCAAAGTTGTCGAAAATTTTTCTGCTAAAAGTAATTTTATACCGTATGAAAGTTTGATGGATGATTATTGAGGTCATGTTTAACAAAAAATCACCGTCAGCCGTATTGCAGACGGGGGATTCAACGTCAGTCGCGTTACTGAATATGTAAAAATTTTTTGAATATAAAGTCATTTTATACCGTACAAAATTTATACAGGCGAATGTTTCTGCTTTGTAAATAATAAAGAAAACCGTCAGTCGCTAATATGACGGTGGAAAAACCGTTAGCCAGCGATATAAGTTATAACTTATAACCAATATAACCATATTTCGCGCTCAGTGTATCCTAGGGCGTCGCGTAGACGACATTTCCACTTACAAACATTCAGCTGGCGGCGATTTTCGTTTGAATTAACCATAAAATTGTTTCACATACCAATTTTAAGTAATTATTTCGATAGTCAATATTTGCAAGGAAGAATTATATAGATTTTACTTGTAAAGCGCCATCTGTTGTTACATACTAAAACTAAAATAACACCTACCGAACCTAAATGTGTATAATCTAGATATGAACCTTTATTGGGTGCGGATTGGGATCTTTTTAATGTCAATTCAATATTATGATTCCCAACAACAACTTTGAGTTACTCTCAATTTTTATTCCACCCATACTGAAGTAGCTGACGATTAAAACTCGTATGTATTAATAGAATAATATTATTGTTACGATTTTCGCTAGGTATGAAATGACTTTTTAAAATGAGCACGACCTCCTCTACTATAAATATCACCATAAAATACACTTCAAATTCGAACATCTCGTAATTTTCAATGACAATGATATTATTTTTTTTTAGCTCATGCTGGGTACGCCCATATGCGTATACCTACTTAGTTATCGTTTTTTACTTGGCGTCTGTAATAGCCAAATTAAAGTATGGGAGCATAATATTATTATGATTAAGAGTCCAAATATTTTGGAATTAAATATCTCAACGGTCAATAGGTACCTTTTCCCGAATTTCTTGCTCCAATTTACTGGAATTAGCATATTCTGCGAGTTCTTTGAATCCTTCAGTAGCCATAGATCCTGGAGACCACAAAATATAGTCAACAGCATGCGAAGCGCCTACTAAATCACTGTAGCGAGGAATCCAGTCGTTTTCTGGATACAAACGAGGATGAGTATTTCTAGACCATATGCCTGTAAAACTAACCTGAAAGTTATGTTCAATTATATGTATTATATTAATAGTACATCATAATAATCTTGAAACTCATAATTCTGCATTTACTTTTCTTTATACAGGGTGCAATTAAACCTTCCTGCAAAATTTTTCCAGGGCTTAGGTATCATTAGGAGAGTCCATTTAACCAAAAAAAATTGGGTGTTATTTTTTTTCAATGACATATTAATTTATCCCATTTAAAATCGTTGCAGAACGGTCACTTGCGGCGCGGGGGAATGAGCGGGGATAGCGCGGGGTGAGGCGCGCGCGCGGGGGCACGTCACGCGCAGCCGACGCATCGTGTCCATTAGTTATAGTGTTTTTTAGGATAACTTTCGGAAGCTATTTCTCAACATTTTAGTACTGAGTGACTATAAAAGAAAAAATACGTGTATTTTTATTTTTAACAAGGATCAATATATCAAAATTTGGCAGGAAGGTTTAATTGCACCCTGTATGTATTTCCATCAGTAAATTATACTTACTTCGTATTTTGCTTCATTACATATTTTACAGTCGTAATTGAACTTTGGACTTATATCGTCTGGCTGTCTCGAATCTTCACAAATCTTCTGAGTTAGCGGCGAACCATCCTCATACCAGACATCTTCGTTTTCGACCACCATGGCGCGTAATGTAACACATCCGTTATTCGTACTAGGAGCTTGCCAATAGACCTTCGACAAGAAATACAATTACATATTTAGTAACGAATCTGCTATTTATAACATGGAAACGAGGACTTTAATCTTTCTATCTCTATATATATAAAACTCAAAGGTGACTGACTGACATGGTGATCTATCAACGCACAGCCCAAACCACTGGACGGATCGGGCTGAAATATTGCATGCAGGTAGATGTTATGACGTAGGCATCCGCTAAGAAAGGATTTTGATAAATTCCAACCCCAAGGGGTTGAAATAGGGGATGAAAGTTTATATATAATAATACTTCTAAGAACGCGAGCGAAGCCGCGGGCAAAAGCTCGTATTTGCTAAAACGTGTACCTCTACAGACGATTTTGGCGCCAACATAGTGTGTTCTACAGAATACAAGCATCGATCACTAAATTTTGTAGTGATCGAATTTTGCGGTCTCACTTGTCCCGGTGAAAGAGATATTATTCTCCTGGGATTAGCGGGGTCCTGCTTTAGATCACCTTCAGCAGATATCATAAAACCAGTAAATGTTGATTTTCCATCAGTCTCACTTATCTGAACTGAAAGAAAGAGAAATCAAATATTTAATATTTATGGGTAGGTATTCCCCTTGTAAAAGGAGCCCGTTATTCTAACAGCCTTTTACTATTATGGTATTGGTATTGAACGCCTCCGTGGTCTAGTGGTATAGAGCGCGGCTCTTGACTCGGAAGTCGTGGGTTCGATTCCCGCGTTGGAAACATGTTATTTCCAAGTTTGGTTAGGACAATGCAGGCTGATCCTGGTTGTCTGACAAGTAAAATGATCCATGCGTCGGATGGGCATGTAAAAATTCGGTCCTGCGCCTGATCTCTCGCCGGTCGTGTCGGTCTTCCGTCCCACTGGGTTATGAGAGTAAAGGAATAGAGAGTGCTCTTGTGTACTGCGCACACACTTGGGCACTATAAAATTACTCCTGCGTACCTGGCCTAGTTTCAATGAAACGTCTACCGTTACCGAAACCGGTGTGGGAGCTATTATTATTATTATTGGTATGGTATTTTTAAACAAAAAGTAAAGTAATTACCAGTGTACAACTGCTCTGGTATATACCCATCCTCGACACCTTGCACCGATAGTTGAAATCGTCCATCCGAAGCTGAAGACTGAGTTGTAGATCCGTACGGTCGTCTATCACATCGAAAACAATAAACACAAAAAACATTTAAGCATAATATTAATAGTGTTATTAAAAATAATTTTGTAAAGGGATCCATCGTAAGAATTTAAAACTGTTTAAGAAAAAATATGATAAAATATTATTCCTCGCTCGTAGCACTTTAGCATGTTCTTAGATGCAAATGAATCGATCTACAGATGATGTTGGAAATAAAATGCTTGTTTAAAATATTATGTACAAGTGAAATATCTAGTTACAGTATATTATTGAAACAATAACCGAGTGACCTAATAATTATGAACCCCTTCTGGGTTGAATTAATTGGTGTAAGTAATTAATGACTGTAAATTGTTCCCACGTTTACTAAGACTAAAATTAACTACAAAACTTTATTAAAAAATCCTAGGCTTACAAATAAAATAATAGCTACATTACGTTTCTTAAAATTTAGTATTAGTGAGGGAGCCATAGAACAAATTTATTTTTGATTACTAACAAGCTAATTTTTTTGTGAGTAGCTTAATTTTGATAAGACAAACAACTTTTTTATCTGCGAAAAATCTTGAAATTGGTAGCTAACAGCGATAGAAAGGATTTCATACTTTGATTTGATGGTCCTAAAATATGGATTGTTCTATTTGTAGGACAATGTTACTGTTAAATTATATAACTATTAACCTACCAATATACAAAAAATCTGCTGGTTCCGTTTTAGGGTTCTGTAATCAACAAAACTTGGTTGACTACGGTACCCTAAAACGGAATCCCTAACCAGCTGATTTACCGCAACACAGTAGTACCGACTTCATTTACGCTTACCGACTTTGATGAAGATTGAGTACAGAAATGGGTGTTTGCACACTGCACGATAACGACACGACACGATACCACAGAATAGAGGGCCACCGCACATATTATACAATTTCAAGTTGGCCGACTATCGTACAAACTGACTATCGTACTAATTCTAATATTCTGTCACTTAGTATTGAATGCACCCAAAATATTCTCCTTTCTTTTCGCCTTCGTTTTATTAGTGCCACAATAAAAGCGTGCTTTTTACGCATTTTAACACGCACGTCGCTAGGCTAGCAACACCGTTACCAAATAAATCTAAAAGTCTGCGGCTGGCAGCGTACACGATGAAGTTATCCAATTAAATTGTGACACTACGCAATTTAGTTTGTACGATAGTCGGCCAACTTGAAATTGTATTATATGTGCGGTGGCCCTTATCTATTCTGTGGTATCGTGTCGTGTCGTTACCGTCGCAGTGTGAAAACGCCCAATAGTTGAGATTTAGCCGAATTCGGAAAGGCGTGGATTACACGCATCAATATTATCACGATTCCGTGATAATATTGATGGTGCAATAGGCCGAATCGCAGTATCGCAGTACTATTTGTGAATCCCGTGATACTAGAATCGTGATAATATTGACCGTGTAATCTATGCCAATAAAGCACTATTAGATAGGAAAAATTATTTAGTAAGTATCTTTTATTACGTCGGTATTTCGTCAGTGCAAACCATTAGAAGAAATAAACTCCAGTTCCTGGAATTTTGTAGGTTTAAATTAAATTCTATAATATGTAATGTTTTCTATTTATTGTACTTACTATTAAACTATTGAATAATATTATAATATAAAGAATGTACTCTAACATTATAGTACGTAACACCTTTTAGGCTGGCCAATTAACGTTATGTTTCTAGGAAGTTTCAGCGTTTACTTTCATATCGAAATAGATGTCAGCGACCAGTGCAAACTATAAGCGTTGCACTAAAACCAGCCTTCATTTCGTTTTTATATTTTATTTCTAGTGAGACAGGCGACAAGAAGCAGCCAGTTATCATCCACCGCGCGGTGCTCGGCTCTGTTGAGCGTATGATCGCCATTTTGACCGAGTCGTACGCCGGCAAATGGCCGTTCTGGCTGAGCCCGCGTCAAGTGCGAGTCGTGCCCGTCGGCCCCGCCTTCGACGATTACGCCACTCAGGTGAGACGCTCGCATGCTTGTACGCACACACGTACACGCACAGACGCTCATAAAATTGGAATGTACGCACGCTAATACACACACGCATGCAGACGCTTGCACGCAGGCCACACGCACGCTCATAACGCACATACACAAACACATGGTCGCCATTTTGACCGAGTCGTACGCCGGCAAATGGCCGTTCTGGCTGAGCCCGCGGCAGGTGCAGCCTTCGGTGATTACGCCAAGCAGGTGAGTAAGCACGCACACATTTTACGTGCATGTGTGCGTTTTTACGTGCATACGTGTACACCTGTGTATGTATGCTTGCAAAAACGCACACACGCAAATACATATGCACATAAAAACATACACAAACACACACGTCCTGACACGCACGCAGACAGGCACGAACTCACGCACAAAGTGAAGTAGTCCCCAACAGACACACACAAATCGAGATCAACTACTGCAGTCAACCAGTCTGCTAATTAGTTTCATGACAGATATTAGAATGTCTACAAAAAAGTCCAGCGGCTTAACGATCTTCCGTATAATATTAGGCCGCAGTACGCCCACACATACCGTCACTTTCTAGGCGGTTAGCGAGCACAAGCTTGTAAACTTTTGAAGCATTGTTTTGTCTCTCAGTCATCATATTTTTATGACATAACAAACCCTAATTTCATAAAGAAATTCGGTAAGTTCGAGACTAAGTCTCTAAACACACTAGGCCGAAAATACGCGGCTGAAGTTCGGCATGATTATTGATTACGCCAGCGTCGCCAGCAATCCGCTACGCATTTAATAAGGCGCTATGCAGACGACGGAACGAGGCGGGCTTTTTGTCCGCGAAGTAGCCGCGGACAAAAAGCCTGCAGCGCGGACTTTTTGCCGGCGTGTGCGTTGGTAATATTTGGCGCCGAAATTGACCGGCCCGCCCCGCCCCGTCGTCTGCAAAGAGCCTTATATAACGCGACGTAATTTTGGCATAGTTTGTCATCAGTAATTTAAAATACATTGCAGGCGTAATCATGCCGAATTTCGGCTGCGTGTTTTCCGCCTAATGTGTTTAGAGTTTAGACACTAAGTTTTAGCTGTTGGTAGGCCAAATTATTAACCAAAAATCTTTTATCTATCGTCAGGTGAACGAGAAACTATTCGCAGCTGGCTTCATGTCTGAGGTGGACACGGACGCCGGCGACACGCTCAACAAGAAAGTGCGTAACGCCCAACTCGCGCAGTTCAACTATATACTCGGTGAGTACTACTTATGGCGGCCTACAATTAGCGCCACATTCCTGCATCGCGCTATCGAAGTTTTCTAAGCGCGTCTAAAGTATAACTTAAGTATAGTTTATACACAGCCAATACTGGCTGCCAATAAGACTGGCAGCCAGTATTGGCTTGGTATATGCCGCATGTAAACAGTTTTTCAAGCCAGGCCAACGCTGGCTGCCAGTACTGGCGAGAATAGAGCGCCCGTCTATTTTTCTAGCCAGTGACCTCCGCCCGCATACCCCTCGACCCCCGCGCCAGTGTTGCGGACATGTGTATACTCATCTCGCCAGTCACTGGCGAACGTCTGTATGGTATATGTGTTTGGAATTTCTAGGACAAAATGCCGAGAAAATTCAACGAAGAGGATACTTTAAAATTTATACAACTTTATATGGAGCTCGAATGCTTGTGGGATAAGCGTTGTAATTCATACAAAAATAAACAAATGCGCGCTTCGGCACTAGAACAACTTCGTGCCGGAATGAATATATAAAAAAAAAAGAATCGTTTCGTTTTCTTTTTTTTCTAATATTTCAATTGACTCTTCTGTTAATAGTTCGCAGATGTTCCTTAAAACATTTCTTTTTCAACATACTTTGCAGTGAACTCATTATTTTTTTAAATGCAAACGTGTGGACACCCGAAGAAAAATCCGTGAATGCGGTGGCTTTGTCTAAACAAAAGGAGCCAGGCCAGTACTGGCTTCTGCAGGACTGGAGCCAAGATTATTGGCTCTGTGTAAACTATACTTTACACAGAGCCAGTACTGGCTGCCAATAAGACTGGCAGCCAGTATTGGCTTGGCATACGCGTGTGAACAGTTTGGCCTGGCTTGAAAAACTGTTCACACGCGGCATATACCAAGCCAATACTGGCTGCCAGTCTTATTGGCAGCCAGTACTGGCTCTGTGTAAATTATACTTAAGCGAAGACAGCTGCCAATTCGACATCTTTGTGCAGTTTTCTAGACGTATGTATTTCATTGATTGGCACAAAAAAATATATATGTGATTTTTTTATTATATTTGGAAAAGCTTGTCGAATTTAAATAATAAAATAATGTACTCCTACTGGATGAAAAAAAATACCACAGTCACATCTTTCAGGAACTTTAAACAGTTCTAACTAAAGTAATAATACAATCTATGCTTTAAAATTTTGTTTATTTGATACCTTTTACAAAAATCCAAAGATTGCCGGATTTAATTTTCGGTTCTCACATCTAGATTTCCCATAATATTTATTTTTTCCTCTAACAAACGAAAAATGTATCCACGCTACCGAGTGAACACTTCACATCTCTGTCTCTCTGTCATGAAAATCGACAGTGGTGCGAGAGTGATGCGAGATCAAGGTCGTTGGCAGTTGTCAGCGCCTTAAGTCTAAGCGCGTCTCGTTCTAACCCAAGCAGCAACCAAGCGTAATGAACATCTAAAAAGCAGCAAATATAGCACTTAACGCTGTTTTAGAGCTGTATAAGAGCGTTGAAGAGATATTGTAGTGTTATGATGTCGGTTTAGGAGTAATTATTCAGCTCTAGCTGTATTAAGTCTGTATTAAGAAGTCAAAGTACGCTTAAAGTTCTAAATCGGTGTATTGAAACTGTCATGTACAGCTTGAAGTTTCCTGTAACGCTTTGATCCGAATTTTAGTATTAAAGCTGTACAATAGCTGTATTATGCATACCGTCACTTACTTAATACAGCTTAGAGCTGTATTATGGTGGTCATCAAATCTTATTGCTGTATTATGGAGTAGCCAAACTCTCTTCTACAGCTTCTTTTTATAGTGTAATTGTACACCCTTTTACAGACTAAAGCTGTATAATTTCTCTCTTTGACAGTAAAAAACAGCAATAATAGTAAATTTATTCCTTTATACAGCCCATCAACCGCTTAAAGCTGAATACTATATCCATTACCTACATAGTACAGCTATTAATGCTATAAGACCATCAAAATAGAATTTAGGCTGCTTAGCAAATTGTCGCCATTTTATCAATTACAAATCGAAGATTACGAACATGAGTACATAAAAATTAGACTAATGTTATTATATTTATCAATATTTTTAGTTTGTCCAACAACCTTCTATGCACCAACGAGGCTCTACGTCCATTAATTCAAACTTTTTAATTTCTAACCTATAAAAACCATATTTAGTAACCTTATTTAATATATCTTCCTTGATTATTTTGCTGGCGCGTTTATTTTTTATCACAAAACATATATATAACCACAATAAATTTATTTTTGCACGATAATGCACTGTATCCTGCCCCCATCGAATCTCCTTAAACACAGCGTTTATAATATGTTACTTCAATCAACAGTTATTATAAACGCCATCATTAAAATATATCTTCTGTTTCGTTTTAATTCTTTTGTTACTCTGTTCAACAGACTTTTTACAGCGTAAAGCTGAACAAGTGAGTTACAATGGAATAATTGGAGTGTATTGGTTTCTTCGTACAGCCGAAAAACAGCTATTATACAGCCTATTTTTGCCTATACAGCTACTGTACAGCCTATATAACGCAAAACGCTGTATAATTTGTGCCCATTTCAGGGGTATAAGGGCTGTATAAGCGCTTATACAGCCTTTATGCAGCCTGGAAATACAGCATTAAGAGTATAAACGACCTTTAATACAGCTGTTATACAGCTTGTGATGCTGCTTGGGTAGGTTGGGTTGCACCAGAGGCTTGGTTAAAGTTAAGGTTATAGTTAAATATGGCGTCCTTTTAACTTTAACTTTAACCTTAACTTTGACCGGAGAAATTGACAGATGACAGCTGGTCCAACAAGGTTATGACTTATGAATGAACGTGGGCGGGGGCGCTGCTGGTAAAGGAGAACTGTCAAAAATGGCGTTTTTGTATGATGACAGCGTTAGTTCCTTTTTTCGCCACCTGCATTTAAAACCTTGTCGAGCCCTATAGTTATGGTTAAACATGGCGCCTTGATAGCGTCCATTTTTAACTTTAACCAAAGATTTGACATTTTGCATTGGAATAAAAGTTAAATTTACTTACAGTTAAAGTTAGTTGGTGCAACCCACTGTAAGTCGGAAGATCGTATTTCGCGCCGATACTCATACACTATGTATAAAAAAGTTGTAATATTATGTCGTGTCCTTATCGGGTACAAAACATACACAATTTTATATCGACGCGTATCTAACTCACTTAGAGTGAGCACTTACTTAAGTCGCATCTTAAGAATTATATCTTCATACTGCTGTAGAATAATATAAAATGTAATATTAGTATGGATGTAACTGCTTGTCAGATTTGACCTCAGACTTCTATTTACAGTGATCTGTATTCCCTTAGCGTTCAGAATTACAGTCGTACAATGAGTTTTTATCACCCAAAAATGTACAGTTCCCGCTCACAAACGAAATTACTGGCGGCAATAAACTTTTTAGTTTGGCGGGAAACTAGTTTAATCCCTCAAGCCCCATATGGGCCGCGACAACAAAAGATTTCCTGGAATTGTTGATCGAGGGATTAAGCCACTTTTGTATTTTTATTTGGAATAAACGATAAAAAAAAACATCTAGTGACCAATAATAACTTATTTTCAGTGGTTGGTGACCGCGAGAAGACCTCAGGCACGGTGAACGTGCGCACGCGAGACAACAAGGTGCACGGCGAGATGACGATAGACGGCCTCATACAGCATCTACAGAAGCTAGTTGATGAGAAGACCCTGTCCGAAGACAGCGAGCTGATGAAGTAGACGATAGGAGTAGACGGGAGAGAGAGAGAGAGAGGGGGTAGACGAGAAGTGCACATTCGAAATTCCCGCTAAGTTTGAAGTTAAAATGCGCAAAAAAGCGCAAGCACCAAGGTTTACTAAGGGTCAATTTATACTAGCGCAGAGTCGAAGCGCATCGAAGCGTCTTACCAGAACTGAACATAACAAATTCAACCATAACTCCAGAGCTATCAACGTTGGTTGCGTGTCGCGAAGTCGCGAGAATGCGAGCGTCTTTTTAAAACCCCACAAGTAATGTGTGCGTTACTCTCTAAATTGACCCTAAATGTAAAGACTATTACTTGCATTCTCAGCAAGAATAGAATAAGATATCTCCACATAAGACATACATTCAGACGGCGAATCGAAATACAAAAATTCTTTTAAAATGTTACCATTTGTGTAAAATTATGTGCTTCGTTGTTGATATTATAATATTCGTGTCAAAAACACAGTAAGTAATTATTATTAATCTTTACAATATGTAAGTTAAGTAAAAGAACCCGGGTTATTATGCAGATTCAGATGAAACTTAGTAAAGTATTCAAGACTTTACTTTGTTTCCTACTAAATGCAATACTGCAAAGTAATGGCTAGTTTAAAAAAATGTTTTCGTTTAAAGTTGGCAGTGTATGATAAGTGTGCACATCTCGACTACTGCGTCGTTACTCGTTAGTAAAAAGATAGCATTTACTCAGTGAATCTTAAACTTGAAAACGAATTTTATACACATTCACGCTTGGTTAAAATACTGTACCAAGTCGTCCATTGAACTATTGTCACATGTCTTTTTCAAGTACTCTCTACAGTTCACACTAGCTATATGACCGAGCTTCGCTCGGTATTCAAAATATTAACAAAACACACATAAAATGACATTTTATGAAAATGATTCCTAGCTAGATCGATTTATCGCCCCCGAAAACCCCTATATACTAAATTTCATGAAAATCGTTGTAGCCGATTCCGAGATTCCAATTATATATATACAAGAATTGCTCGTTTAAAGATATAAGATAAAGTGCGCGTGGAAACGAAATATTAATATTTTTGTGTGCGATTGGAAAAGACAAATAGCGATAGTTCAATGAGTCTTTCCTGCAACCGGACTATAGGTCACACATGACCAGTCTGGACTTTAAAATGATCTTCAGCTATCTAAAAAGTTATGAAGTTTCTGTCCAGTGCTTACTTTGCCAGTGTAACACGAGTGTAACTGTATATTTTGTTTTTCAAAATAAGTTTTTTTTAATGTGCAAACTGGTGAAGAATTCAAAATATAAAATTTATTAAATTCGCTGTGGTATTAATTTTGGTTCATTATTTTTCGCTCAAAATCTACATTTTTTCATCAACAATTCATCAGTTTGACATATTTTTATTTATTTTGCGTTTTTACATTACTCATCATTTTTATTCCGGGCGCATTTAAAATGTTAATTTATGTTTTCATTTAGTGACAAGATGAGTGGAATAAAATACCACAAAATATATTATTTGTTTCAATAAGGGCCAATTCACACCGGAATGGCAGCGGCCGGCAGCGGCGCGAAGAGCACTTTTAGTGTGAAATAATTGTAAACTTTATCTACATACTTATAACTACTAGTATAGCTTGAAAACTTCAAAAAGGGCTCGAGGCGCCGCGCGTCCGTCGGCGGAAACTGCTCGCGGCTGCCAGCGTCCGCGCGCGTCGGCGCGAGGCGCCTCGAGGCGCCGCGCGGCCGCCCGCGGCCCCTCGAGCTCTTTTTGAAGTTTTCGAGCGATACTAGTAGTTATAAGTATTACTTCTTCGGCAATAAGTGCAATAATAACCAATTCCATCATGTTGCTGCAAACACACGACACGAGTTTCCTTGCCAATGTAGAATCTAAACTGAAAGGCACGCGTGCTCTGGAGGTAGCGCGCGGCCGCCAGCGGCCACGAGCGTCCACAAGCGGCCGCGAGCGTCCGCCCGCGGCGACGCGAGCCGCCTCTGCCGGCCTCGCCGCGCCTCGCCGCGCCTCTGCCGGCCGCTGCCGGCCTCTGCCATTCCGGTGTGAATCGGCCCTAAACCCTTTCTTTATAATTCGATTAAAATAAGTATGTACTTGCATAAAAGGATTATTAATAATGAAAATAAGACGTTAAAATCATATCAAGCATTTTCTCTAATAAAGATAAGCGTAACTATTCAAGATCCGTTGTTTTTGTCTGACATGTGACGTTTATAATATGCCATCTTTTATCTGGGGGCACGGCAGTGCCCCAGCCAAGCTTTTTAGCAAAGGCACGGCCGTACCATACTTTTCTCGAAGCGGTTCGCGGCTATTTCACGCCTCCTTTATCTTCGATGTTAACAAAGCTAGGGATTTATAATTTTGCTCACTAAGAGCAAGTATTAAAACTAGCTTAACCTCCAAATTACATGCGATAAATAGTTTAATAGTAATTACGGATGGTCAAAGTTACTACATTTTGTCACTCACTGACTGACAGATCATCAAAATTCTAAGGTACTCAACTAATCATAACTAGCCTACCGCGCAAGACAACGCACTTCAAACGTTTTGACAACGCACTTCAAACGTTTTGAATTTTGGAGGGGCGCGCCATGTTATCGTAGTTGATCTCTACTTATTAGCTATTTTTGTTAGTAAAGGTATTTGAGGGTAGTCATTTGTCATTAAAACAAAATAGCGAAAATTGTTTATTGCATCAAAATAAAATTGTATATTTGACTAATATAATCTTTATTTCCTTACATACTTTCATAATGAGTTATATAATATAATATATTATGTAGTAGTAAAAATATTTTATTTTTTATTTCGCTTATATTTTATGAATTATAATCTATGGTATCTAGTTTTGATCATAAATTAATTTTCGTCTAATGGAGGCACTTCACATGGCTATTTGTATAATTTGCGTATTTGATGTATTCGCCAAACAATCACCATGTGTAGACGGTATGTTTGACAAGTATTGGCCTTATTTGCCTTTTTGACAATATGAGCAATACCAAATACACGTATCTGACGTATCCGTACCTTTGTCGGTTTTTGACGCACATCAAAAGAGCCAATAGGCAAGTAAACAAAATCAAGTAAAAGTTTGGTATTTGACGTCCATGTGTGGAAGGCCGTATTTGCCTTTATTTATTTGTTTGTGTATATGTCGCAGCCAACTAGTTTAAATAGCCGATCAATCAAACAGCTAGCCCTTTGAACAACGCCATTCAATCACACGGCTATACGTCGTTTAGCCGATTTGTTGACTGCAACGTTGAACACTACAGCTAGACGACGCTTTTTTAATTTCCGTCACTTTAATAAGACTTGTAACGTATTATTATTATTGTCAGCCTACAGTGTCCCACTGCTGGGCAAAGGCCTCCCCTCTTTCTTAACGTATATTATGTTGTAAATATCTTAATACAATCACAAAACACCGGCTAGTTGACGCCATATTGTAAACAAAACGCACCTAGCGCCGCGGTGGTGAGCGCTGAACTAATTCAATCAAACGGCGGCGGCTTGAATCAGCTGTAGTGTTGAACGTTTCGAGCGACTGAAATGTTCAATTAAAAAGCTAGCCGTGAGATTGAATGGCTTTGTTCAGTCAAAGGGCTAGCTGTTTGATTGAACGGCTATTTTAACTAGTCGACTGCGACATATACGTCAATAATTTTGCCAAATGCAACAAATAGCCAATAGCAAATACAAATAGCCATGTGAAGTGCCTCCATCAGACACAACAAAAGCCAACCCAACTAAAATAAATTAAATATACTTAGAAAATATAAAAATAGAAAATCTATTAAATAATTATTGCATTTGAATACTGACATTTCTCACGTAGAAACTTTTTGGTCAAACTCTAGGAGCACTCTGAAAATAAATAATATCACATTTCCTTATAGACTAGCGGTGAAGTGTCACAGAAAGTGTTCTAACTATATAACCGGGCACTGAACACGCAAAAATTCGGCCATTTACCTATTTCGCTATTTGTCTCTCTCGCATAATATAATATGTTATAATATGTGTGTACTAGCCATGGCGTTTTCAGTTACGTGATACTAGACGTTCCGCGCGGCTTAATAGCTTAATAGATATAGAAGGATATTTCACAGAAAAATTAGTCCACAAAAAATAGCCTATGATCCTTCACGTGGTCTACTTCTTGTCTGTGCCATTAAATAACAGAAAAATTGCTCCAGTAGTTCCCTTTCAAATATATTTCTCTCGTTTTTCCACATTTTCCTCTATTTCTTCGCTCCTAATAGCCTATAGCCTTCCGCGATAAATAGGCTATCTAACACTGAAAGAATTTTCCAAATCGGTCCTACTGAACCGTTGAACGCGCTAATCTCAGGAACTACAGAAACTACTGTTCCTGAGATTAGCGCGTTCAACGGTTCAAACAAACAAACTCTTCCGCTTTATAATATTAAGACCCAATTTCACGAACGTTAGTTAGTGTTAACAGCTTCTTAAAATGTCATGTCTTCTCTTTCATTCATATGAAAAATAAAAGAGGTAATAACGTGAATCGAGCATTAACTTTAACAGTCGTTGGTGAAAATGGGCCTAAGTGTATAATAATAATATGTAGATTTGCGCGCGTACAGACAGCGATAGGTCAATAAACGAATTTATGCATGTTCGATGACCTGGCTTTAGTAACCTAATCCCAAAATCTCAAACACTGCTTAAAGTGAAAGGCCACTTAAATAGACAATCTAAATTCTAGTCATTTAGAGATTTAAGCAGCCCTCAACTTTAAAATATAATCTTGATTGGTGCGTGCGAGAGCGTGTGGTGTTATGAAGCAACTTCTTTCTTCAATTCCTTTGTTTTCTGAGGTTTGTCCTCGCATTTTTCTTCTTTCCGTATTTGACATTTGAAGTTACTGCATCCACAGAACATCTGAAAAAAAAATGAAGCATCATTTTTACATTAAGAAAAAAATTACATCTAAGGGCCAATCCACACGTACCACACCACGTCACAACAACAAAATGCCGTCAAGCAGTGGTTACGTGTGAATGCTGTCTCTACAGCTTTTTGTAGTTGCGTTGTGGTACCGACAAAATGCCGACGTGGTTGCGTTGTCGCCAGGAGTTGCGATGTGGTTACGAAAGTCAATGAAACGGAGGGGGGAAGAGCGTGAGCGGTGTGCGCGCACTGTCATTGCATCGACGCAACGTTGTGATTGCGATGCGGTCGGCCACTAGTTTGCTTATGGTTGCGATGTGGTCGGTATCACACAAGTGGTCGACAACGACTGCAAAATGTGGTATGTGTGAATAGTCCAGTTCATTTACAATACGAAATAATATGCTACCACGTGGTGTGGTTGTCGTGTGGTTGTGGTACGTGTGGGTTGGCCCTTAGAGCCAGTACATTAGATTGTAATATAAGCGTGGTCTGTCGGCTTGACATAACCAGACCAAAATACACTGGTCCTACAACCAATCATCTCAAAGTACTTACTATTGAAGAAATTGATTTATAGGCAGATGGCAGATGTATTTGGTCAGGTTGTGTCAATTCAAAATAAGCCCTGTCTGTTGGCCGACTTTGACATAACGCGACCAAATTACGTAGGTCCGTCATCTGCCTATGAATCAACTTCTCTGATACAACACTCACCGTATACCCCAGTATCGGTAACGCCAGCACCACCCCAGCCAGCACGTCCCACCAGTGGTGTCTGTGGTCTGTCATCCGGGAGACACCACACACCGCGGCCGCCAGCACGCTGGACACCTGCGTGTATGTCACCCAGCGGGCGGCTGTGGCTCGATGGTGGAGGTAGTACTGGAATATTGAATTGTTTATTAGAAAAAAAATATATAATTAAGTACTTAAAACATATCTTCAACCCTCATACTAATAAAAATATTCACACAACGAATAACTTTAACTATACTCAGGGCGTGTTTCACCACTTCCTCGTAAGTGCCGGATAGGCTATCCACTACTTGTCTAACATATAATTTAGATAATAGAGTACACTCTTTCTGTTAGATATCTCTCGACTCAACCTCAATCCTTCAAAAGTTTAATTTATTCAACATAATGTCATAATTTTTTAGGATTAAGAGTCCGTATACGAAATTTTGCCGATGAATATGAAATTGCAAAGGTTTGCTACAGAAATATTATTTGGTTTTTTCCCCTTATTAGATTTAAAAATATATATATGAATTATTAGATTTAAAAATATATTTAAGCGCGGACTGCCGACTCGAGCCTTGCGGCGAGTAATGTGATATTTAGGTTGTTTTGAATCGTGTTTTTTGGCACAATTTGTTTTTTTTTTCTTTTTTCCCGAATTGGATAGAATTTTATCTATAGATTATTTCTGTCGTTTTCTTTTTATGAATTACAGCTCCAAGTTGCCGAAATCAACAGCAATTCTTTGCCCATTTTCTCTAAAATTTTGCCGAGTTACATATTTTTTTACTCAACTATTTCATATTAAAATGGTAAAAAGTAATTCCAACATTTTATAGACGACTTTCTCTACAGTACATTGTATTTTTTTCATACCGTTAAGACGTCAATACAATCCATAAACAGGTGATATTCTAAACCTTTTACAGCAAAAATCACAAAACTGTCGCGGGTTTGAGTTGGATTATTTAAAAATACTTAAAAAAAAATCTAGCTCCAACATTCGATTATAATTGAAATGATTTTACATGTTGTGCATTAAAACTTATAGAAATACTGTATTTTAACTGTTAAATCACGTCTGTTAAATCAGCGAAATCGGCAAATTTCGTATACGGACTCTTAAGGTTGAGTCTTCTGGAAGATATCTCAAGAAAACGACTGATATGGGTGATGGAGTACACCTCTTTGTGCCTCGATTGGTCGTTTGGAATATAGTTGTAAAATATACAGGGTGCAATTAAACCTTCCTGCCAAATTTTTTCCAGGGCTTAAGTATCATTAGGAGAGTCCATTTGACAAAAAAAAATTGGGTGTTATTTTTTTTAATGACATTTTATCCCATTCAAATTCCTTGCAGAATGGTCACTCGCGGCGCGGGGGAATGAGAGGGGGTGACGCGGGATGAGGCGCGC
This sequence comes from Polyommatus iphigenia, assembly GCA_963422495.1. Lineage (NCBI taxonomy): Eukaryota > Metazoa > Arthropoda > Insecta > Lepidoptera > Lycaenidae > Polyommatus > Polyommatus iphigenia. Next base: position 2,710,118 of record OY730180.1, read on the forward strand.
GCGCGGGGGCACGTCACGCGCGGGCCGCGGCCGACGCATCGTGTCCATTAATTATTGTAGTGTTTTAGGATAACTTTCGGAAGCTATTTCTCAACATTTTAGTACTGAGTGACTATAAAAGAAAAAATACGTGTATTTTTATTTTTAACAAGGATCAATATATCAAAATTTGGCAGGAAGGTTTAATTGCACCCTGTATAATAATTAATAAGGTTAAACATACAGCGACAAAGAGCGCGCAGTGCACACCCAGCGAGGTGTGTCCGGAGGGAAAACTCTTGTCGGACTGCTTCAGCCAGTGAGCTTGAGTACATGTGTATGAGGACACATACTCCGAACTGAAAATATTATATCATCAATAAAAATAAAGAACCTCCTCTTTTCGGAAGTAGTTTAAAATGGTAAGCCCGCTTGCACAGATAGGGATTAAGCTAACATTGGGATAAATGATTTTACTTCTTTATAACAGATATAACTAGATATCTGAACAAGAGCTAATTTTTACACCAATTCTACGTCCAACGTCCAAGTAGGACGTTTATTTTGGGCCTCAATACGTTTAGGCTATAGTCTAAACCAGTGGTCCCCAAGCTTTTTTCATGCGGGCCACAAACATGTTTTGGTCTTGGTGTCGCGGACCGCAACAAAAATTTTTACGTTTAAAAAATAATGTTCTTCAAAATTAACGATTTAAAAGTGAAAAAAAAAACACGACTTTCACGATGACTACATTATTTTGCCGGTGGGCTTGAATTTCAAAATGGTTTAATATCAAGCGGGCCACAAATAAAGCCCCAGCGGGCCGCATGCGGTTGGGGATAGCTGGTCTAAACCATAGACTAATAAAATACTAATCTGTGTATCCAACATAATGAATAGTAATTAAATTATAATCAAATAAAATTAAATAAAAATCAAATGAAACTTACTCCTTACAAGTCAAAGCTTCTTGTGGTTGGCAGGTTTCAAAGAAGTGTGGTCTCGGGGAGCCCACTATAAGCTTCAATATCTGCACCACGGTGACGTTGATGAGCAGACCAAACAGGTACTCTCGGTACCACTTCAACGCTTGCTCCCTGCTCGACTCCGATCTGTCCTTCTGTCTTTCCACTAGAAGAACCTAAAAAGTAAAAAAAAATGGTTTAAAAATTATATTGAATATTGATTGTTTTTGATATATATGTCGCAGCCAACTGGTTTAAATAGCCGTTCAATCAAACAGCTAGCCCTTTGACTGAACAACGCCATTCAATCACACGTCTAGCTTTTTAATTGAATATTTAAGTTGCTCAAAACGTTCAACACTACAGCTGATTCAAAAGCCGCCGTTTGATTGAATTAGTTCAGCGCTCACCACCGCGGCGCTAGGTGCGTTTTGTTTACAAAATGGCGTCAACTATGCCGGTGTTTGTGATTGTTTCAAGGTAATATTTTTCGGAAAGAAAGAACTAAATATACGTAAATCTGCCAAGAAATTACAAAAAGTTTTCCTATTCTCTCAAATTACATAATTAAATAATGGTCACCTTAGTTAATTTGCCTTTTAACCAGTTGGCTAAGCGTCGTCTAGCTGTAGTGTTGAACGTTGCAGTCAACAAGTCGGCTAAACGACGTGTGATTGAATGGCGTTGTTCAGTCAAAGGGCTAGCTGTTTGATTGAACGTCTATTTTAACCAGTGGGCTGCGACATATATATATAAAATTTTTTGGTTTACATAAAATAATAAAATTAAAGTGTGCACATGTTCCATAGTACTTATTTATGACCTTTGACAACTTACAATTTTTGGTTTACATAATATAATAAAATTAAGGTATGTGCACATGTTCCGTAGTTATTTATGACCTATGACAACTTACAGGGCATCCACAATAATTTTTTCACATAAATTGTTATGAATGGTCTCATATTTTAGAAGCTGGCAGGCTGAGATTGAAAATTTGTACCTAATCAAGATATAAAAATAATTAGATAATTTTAAGTAGTGCTTGAGAATTCAGCTGTTAAAGTCAGTAATTATAAAATTCACATAGTATCTGTAATTTAAAGGATTATTTTTATACACATTCATTATACAGTTATGAACACACATAAAATGCATAAAATATTATGGAAATTAGGATCATAAAAATGTATGCTTAGTACATTATTATACCCCTAGTTATTTAAAACAGACCAGAAATTTTATTAGTTAATTATGAAACAAATTTAAAACCTATCGCTATAGTTACAAGATTTATTTTTGAATGTAGAAGCCATTCTTGAATTTATCTATTAAGTTATACAGATTGTTGAGATCAAGAATGATTTTGTCATGGTGACTATCAAACAGATTTCTGGTCTAATATTTAATATTAGCTTTGAACATAGAAGTCATTCTTTTTGTTTATCTATCATGCTAAATAGATTGTTGAGATCAAGAATGATTTTGTCATGGTGACTATCGAACAGATTTCTGGTCTAATATTTAATATTAGCTTTGAACATAGAAGTCATTCTTTTTGTTTATCTATCATGCTAAATAGATTGTTGAGATCAAGAATGATTTGTCATGGTGACTATCGAACAGATTTCTGGCCTAATATTAGCTTTGAGTCATCATGATGTCTATGATTTGTGGTCATATTCTGATAATGATTAAAGCTAATGTTAACGCTAAAGATTCCTATTTTTTATATTGGCATTTTTAAATGTACTTACCTAAAATATGTAAAAAAAAAACCAAGAGAATCAAACTAATGTGCTATTGTATTTATTTATTGCATGTTTATTACATGACAATGAAAAATGGTAGCATTATAGCTGTACAGTACTTTAGATCAAAGTTAATTGAAACATAGTAAAGGTAAATAATAAAATGTTTTACTGTAATGTTTCCTTATGTTTTTACATTAAACTATGTTTTTTACATTAATTTGTCATAGCAATGGAATCCCCAGGCTGATGTAATTTTGAGTTATACAGCAAAGTACAGGGTTTTTACATTAATACCTCGATCGTGGGAATCACAGACACAATAGATTTTCAATTGTTATGCGACAGCCGGGTCTCGCTTGGGGATTGATGGGTTAACTGAGAAAATGTACACTGGAAAAATTGTCATGTCAGTTGGAAAACCACTGGCTATATTTAATTTAGGGGAGTGCCTCCGCTGCCGGCGACGGTTGCCGAAATGGCTGCCGGCGCCGTTTTCCGAACTCCGAAGTTTGCCGAAGTCACGCGATGTTTGCCGAATAGGCTGCCGGCGGCTATTCGGCAAACATCGCTTGTCAAATGACAGAATATGAGAATAATGATCAAAAACATCAGTCTTGAGCTAAAGGACTGTGAAAAAGAAAAAGTTATAAATTATAGTCATATTGTAAGGATGCATATTTGAATCCTTCGATCGGGGATTCTTGGAAATGCTATTGTATTCTATTGTTGTCGCGATCACCGGTGCTCGTATGGGGCTTGAATCTTGATGGGTTAATGGTGGTGATGATGATGCTGATAAAATATGTGATCTGCATAGTAGCATAATACAATATTATCTTTGCTTCTTTAAACAACGCTGAAACTCTCAAACATGTATAAGGAATCTGAAGTTCTGTTCAGTACCTTAGGAAGTATACCACGGGGTTTATAACTGTAGCTGCATGGTGCAAAATCTTACTTTTTGGTAGCTGAAAAAAGGTAGCTAAGGTAAAGCTAAGCTAAGAAAATGCATCATAAAAAACTAAAATATCTACAGCCGAACAAATAGGTACCTAACCTTCACATTTTGAAGTCGGTAAAAGATGAACGCAGATTTGAGGTGAACGCAGATTTGGCCGCACCGCACGCACCGCAGTCGCCGCATTTCGAATTCTTCATATAAAGAATGTAGAAGTTGCGAAGACTGCCGGCGCGGATAGGTATGCGAGCTTGCCTATCTATACTAATATTATAAAGCGGAAGAGTTTGTTAGTTTGTTTGTTTGAACGCGCTAAACTCAGGAACTACTGGTCTGATTTGAAAAATTCTATCAGTGTTAGATAGCCCATTTATCGAGGAAGGCTATAGGCTATATTTTATCACGCTAAGTCTAACAGGAGCGAAGAAATAGAGGAAAGTGTGGAAAAAACGGGGGAAATATTATAATATATATATATATATATATATACTCGTGCAAAAAGTACTTTGAAGCAAATGGTCGCCTGTTTTTTTGGAATTAATGGACATGTGGCTACAGTGCCATTAGAGAATCGTAAAACGGTTAATTCTGAATGGTATACGACCATTTGTTTACCAGAAGTCTTTGAAGAAATAAGAAAGGACAACCGACAACGCAGAATCATATTACATCACGACAATGCTAGCTGTCACACATCAGCTGAAACAACTCAGTTTTTGGAGGGTCAAAAGATCGAATTGACTGGTCATCCGCCGTACAGCCCTGATTTGGCACCTAACGATTTCTTTTTATTTCCATACGCGAAGAACAAATTACGTGGTCAACGTTTTTCGAGCCGCGAAGAGGCTGTTGATGCGTTCAAAATGCACGTTTTGGAGATACCTCAATCAGAATGGAAAAAGTGCTATGAAAATTGGTTCCAGCGTATGCAAAAGTGTGTCGATCATCGCGGCGAATATTTTGATAAGCAATAAAACCATATTAAATGATATATGTTTGTTTCTTTTTTTAATTCCGGATACATAAATAGCAGCCCTCGTAGTAATAGTTTGAACGCGCTAATCTCAGAAACTACTGGTCCGATTTGAAAAATTCTTTCGGTGTTAGATAGCCCATTTATCGAGAAGATTAAAGGCTATATTTTATCACGCTAAGACTTATAAGAGCGAAGAAATAGAGGAAAATGTGAAAAACGGGGGAAATTATGTGAAAGGGCTTATTAGAACGCGCTAATCTCAGGAACTACTGGTCCGATTTGAAAAAATCTTTCAGTGTTAGATAGCCTTTTTATTGAGGAAGGCTATAGGCTATATTTTATCATGCTAACACTAAAAGGAGCGAAGAAATAGAGGAAAGTGTGGAAAAAACGGGGGGAAATTATTTGTAAGGGCTTATTTGAACGCGCTAATCTCAGGAACTACTGATCCGATTTGAAAAAATCTTTCAGTGTTAGATAGCCTATTTATCGAGGAAGGCTATAAGCTATATATTATCACGACAAGACTAATAGGAGCGAAGAAATAGAGGAAAGTGTGGAAAAAAAGGGGGAAATTATTTGAAAGGGCTTATTTGAACGCGCTTATCTCAGGAACTACTGGTCCGATTTGAAAAATTCTTTGAGTGTTAGATAGCCCATATATTTAGAAAGGCTATAGGCTATATTTTATTACGCTAAGACTTATAGGAGTAAAGAAATAGAGGAAGATGTGGAAAAAACGAAGGAAATTATTTAAAATTGCTTATTATCTTAAGAAACTACTGGAGCAATTCTTATGTTATTTGGCACACATGAAGAATAGACCACGTGAAAGGACATACATATTATGTTTCTTTTTTTGCGGAAAAATGTACGGTTTCTATGACATTCCTAAATTACGCGGGCGAAGCCGCGCGGAACATCTATCATACCATAAATGTATATTGTCCCACACTATATACTTTTAATAAGTTTTATGATTTGCACGTTAACTATTCAATCGATGTACGGGAACAACTACATATAAACTATAGTCCACGCGGACGAAGTCGCGGGCAACAGCTAGTAACTTCATATAAAGAATTCGAAATGCGGCGACTGCGGTGCGTGCGGTGCGGCCAAATCTGCGTTCACCTTTGGGCCGCACCGCACGCACCGCAGTCGCCGCGGTAATGAAGTTGCGAAGACTGCGGCGCGGGTAGGTAGGTATGCGAGCTTGCCACCGCAGTCTTTATATGAAGTTATAGGCAATTCTTTATATGAAGTTATAGGCAAGCTCGCATACCTACCTACCCGCGCCGCAGTCTTCGCAACTTCATAATAATATGAAGAATTGCGAATGCGGCGACTGCGGTGCGTGCGGTGCGGCCAAATCTGCGTTCACCTTTATTATGAAGTTGCGAAGACTGCGTCGTGGGTAGGTAGGTATGCGAGCTTGCCTATAACTTCATATAAAGAATTCGAATGCGGCGACTGCGTTGCGTGCGTTGCGGACCAAATCTGCGTTCACCTTAAATCTGCGTTCACCTAAAGTCGAATATATTTGAGATTATAATACTGATATTTTTGGGAGCCGGCGCCGGCAGCGGAGGCACTCCCTTAATTTAGTATTAGTAATTTATTTAGTTATGGCATCAAATATTACAACTCTTTTTAATCGTTCAATTGTGGATTCTTGGAAATCTATTGTGTCTTGCTCACCGGTGAGCATATGGGGCTTGATGGGTTAAAGTCATGCTCACTGACCACTTCACCACTGTACAGTGCCCAAAATATAATAAATTATTTAAAAAAGAAAGTTGGTATCTTTGAACAATAAAGCACTCTTATCTACAGCTCTGGTAATTTATATGAGCAAAAAGTTAACAGTAAGAAACAATAGACTTACCATTATAAGCGGTAGAAAGATGGTGACCACAAACAGCCATTTGAAATGTATGGTATCGCCAGTAAATGGGTATGATAGAGCGGGATCATTGCATTCAAAGCCGACCTGACCTCCAGGAAGAAGTCGGGACTCCACAATAAAAAACAGCAGTAAAGCTGAAATTGATAAATACTTAAAAATATCGAAATTACATAACAATTTAAATTATTTTTTTAACAGAATAATAATAGAGGTGTTAATAAAAGTGAACCTAGCAAAAGCTTTACTTTTAAATTTAAATATTGAGGCTACTATCATGGTTAGTTTTTAAATAAATACATATTTCTATTATAATTTCGTATGCTTTTTCGCCGCTAGTAAAATAATATAATATATAATTACTTACTTCGATGCCACCGGTTAGTTTTCGCCCAAATTGTTTTTATCCTGTCCATAGTTATACAGCACGAATTTCCAATAGATAGCACTACCGCTCGATGTGGTTATTACTTAACTCGCGTATCGTAACTAAAAACTCACGAATCAAGATGAATCAAGAGTAATAATTCATTATAATTCGCATCTATTTACATTGCGTCATAGCTCTCTGCACCTAATATTATTTGCGAGAATAATATAACTTTGCTATTATAGCGCGACAGGTGTAATTGTGCATAGCTTGTTAAAAAATTATTATTACAAATAAAATATTTTAATTAATTTACACAAATACTTTGAAAATAAAAATCGAGATTCAAAAGAGTGCCATGACCACAGATTATTATTCTTCTTCTTCTTTTTTAATGGCTAGCTCAGTGAGTTGCCAATGTCAGAGTGGTTTAGAAAGACTTTGCTCTATATATAGTAGGTCTGGTAAAGCAACAAGGGTACATTTACATGAATTATATATTTACAAATTGATTTACCTAAAACAAAAACAAGTGTTAGTAAAGACATCACAATCTAATATTGTTATCACGAATATATGAACACAAAATCTCGATAAAAGGAGTATTTACATAACTTAAAACTGATTTAAAATTGATAGGGCGAGGGATGGATTTGGGAAGATAGTCATATAGGGACGATTGGTTTCTAGGACAACAAAAGAAAATGTGATCTAAGGTGCCCTCATCTATACCACACTCACAGAGAGAATTATCCTTAACCCTAATTTTGGCAAGGAACACTGGTGAACAGCAATGTCCAAGCCTAGCACGACAAATTGTCGAGCATACTGGTTTACTACATTTTAAGTATTTAAAAAACCATGGTCTAACAGGTACACTACCCTGAATATCAAAGTAGTGTTTACCTTTGGTGGTACTTGAACTGGTCCATTCTGTATTCCAATTGCTAGAAAGGTGAAATTTTGCTACAGGAATTAAGTCATGGCAATAGAGCTGATAATGACTAAGTCCACCTGATGTTATGGCGGCTTTTGCATAAGCGTCCACACTCTCATTGCCAGTGATTCCACTATGACCAGGAATCCTAGCTAATTTAACTTGAATATTTTGAACACGACACTTAAGGAGTAACTGTCTTATTTTCAATATCAATGGGAATCTAGACTTAGAACGGAACTGGTTGGCTGAAATACCCTCTAAAACGCTTCTGGAATCCGAAAGAATAAGTGATCTATTCAGGCCATGGGACTCGACAAACGAAAGTGCTTCAAAGATGGCAAGTGCCTCTCCTGTAAATACTGAAGTAATGGGTGGTAATTTAAAGTTCAAGATCACATTAACTCTCGGTATCCAGACAGCTACTCCAACACAACCATCCACTGAAAGTTTAGATGCATCTGTAAAAATAAGCAGCCAATCCCTATAGTGCAAATCAATAACTTGTTTAAATTGAGTGTTAGCTAGTGAGGAACCTTTATCTATGGGAAGGTCAAGAATTATGTCTGGAGAGATTGTTAAGGCATGATACGGAATGGAATAGAGAGGATTAAGTCTACACTGGAAAATTGGACAAGGAACCTGAGTTATCTTACGGTAACTGACCAAAAGACAAGGGGGATCTTTATTTAGCCAATAATTAGAAGAAGAGGTCAATTGATTTAGAATGTGTAGTTTGCCTAAAAGGGGGTGAGAAGAATTTTGAAAAGCTTTATAAAGGAACCTATCTGCAAGATATTGCCGTCTAATATTGAGTGGAGGATCAACACACTCAACTAGAAGAGCGTTGATTGGTGTTGACTTCATTGCTCCCACTACAATCCTCAAAGACTTGGCTTGAATTTTGTCTAGCTCCTTTAACGGAGCTTTATTACACGGCTCCAACAAGAAGGATCCATAATCCATGTGACTGCGGATAAGAGCATTATACAAAAGTTTCTGGGTAGAAGTACACCACTGAGAGATCGCAAAACATTAATATTTTTTTCGCATTTCTGCGAAATATGAGCAACCTGGTAGGCGCCAGTCAGTCTTGAGTCCAGATAGACACCTAAAATTTTCACTTTATCACTAACCGGAAAAACTTGCTGTTGAATACGTATATCAACATGAGGTACAATTCTAGATCGGGAGAACACCACCACTGAACTTTTGGGAACCGAGATACTTAAACCATGTCTATCCATCCACTCTGTAAGGTAAAGAATGGCAGAGTTAAGGCGCGCAACGCATTCTGTAATATCCTTCGAAGCAATGTAAATTGTCAAATCATCCGCAAACTGTAGGATCTCACAAAAACTTAACACTGATAAATCTAGGTCATGGGTATATAGATCATAAAGAAGGGAACTAAGAGGAGATCCTTGGGGAAGGCCTATATACGTAATACGGGGAGGAAGGGTTGAATTTGGTGTGGAAACCACGACGGAACGACAGGAAAGGTAATTACAAATATAATTCGTCATCTTCAACGGGACACTCAGATTAAGCAATTTCTGCCTGAGTATTGGAAGACGAACATTGTCGTAAGCGGATGCTATGTCAAGAAACACTGCCACCACATGTTCTCTTTTCGAAAAGGCTATGCGAATGTCAGTCACAAAAGAACCGAGACTGTCCATAGTGCTATAGCCCTTTCGAAAACCGAACTGTGTTTTGGATAAAATGCCCTTGCTTTCCATAAACCATTCCAACCTATTTTTAATTAAGTGTTCCAAAATTTTTGCCAAAGTTATTGATAAAGCAATCGGTCTGTAGCTAGATGGATCATTACTGAGTTTTCCCGGCTTAAGTATAGGTATGATTATTTGTGTCCTCCACTCCTCAGGAGGAATCTCAGATTGGAAAATACGATTAAGAACATTTAGGCATACTTCTTGTGTAATCGGGCCACTGTTGCTTATAAAGGAGTAAGGTATTCCATCACTGCCTGGACTAGTATCCTTTAATGAACCTAAAACCAATTGAAACTCCTCCTGAGTAAACGGACTATCCATATAAGATGTTGATGGACGGGAAGATACATAAAACTGACATTCGTCAAAAGATGGAGCTGACAGTGGTGCCAGTTTTTGAGAAAATGCATCTATCCACTCAGCTGGGTCATTAGACTGTTGGTAATTGCTTTCTAATGAACCCCGAAATCTTCTAATATTTTTCCAGACCATCGATGGTCGGGACAAAGGGGAAAGACTTAAACAAAACTGGCGCCAACCTTCCCTCTTTTTCTCAGATAGCAAACGCCGCACTTCCGCTGCTACTTTTTGATAATTCAAGTAGTTTTCTAAAGTCATCGACCTCGAAAACAATTTCTCTGCATCCTTGCGACGTTTACAAGCAGCTGTACACTCTGAGTCCCACCATGGAGGAGAAAGAGTTCTATTAACTCCTGTTGATTTGCGTGGAATGGTCTTATCCGCAGCCAATAAAAGGACGTTTTTCAAATGCTGATATAATAAAAGAGTGTCACTGTCATTGGTATTTATAATCTCTGTATCAGTAACTTCAGTAAAATGAGTCCAATCTAAATTATTTGTTTTGAATTTAAGTCTGGAAGAAGGGGATGATGCTATCTGTCTAGTCTGTCTGTGTGTTATTGATAATAAAATGGGAAAATGATCGCTACCATAAGAGTAAGGAAGGACTGTCCAGGAACATGAAGGAGAAAGGGACGGGGAGCATAATGACAGATCCACCACACTCCTCGGATTCTGCAAAGGAGATACCCGACGAGTAGGTGTTCCATCATTAAGGATAACAAGGTTATGAAGATCAACAAGATCAATAAGGAAGGAGGAATTACTATAATTGAAATGGGAACCCCAAGATGTATGATGGGTATTAAAATCGCCCAACACAATCATGGGGGAAGGAACCGCGGATAAAACGGAAGAAAGTTCGGAAAATATGGAAGAATTGGGATGCGGGATGTACACGGACACAAAAATAATATCTAAAATACGGACAGCCACAATATTAAAATAACTACTATGTACAGGGAGTGAATATACAGAATATGTACAATGGCTGGAGACAAAAATGGCTGCTCCAGCTCTACCATCAGATCTGTCATCCCGGAAACAGGCATAACCCGGAACCCGAAAACGGGAGTCAGGGGCCAACCATGTTTCCTGGATGGCAAAAATTGATGGTTTATAGGAATTTATTAAACTAAGGATATCTTGTTTTTTATTCCTTATGCTGCGGCCGTTCCACTGCATCACAGTGTAAGCCATCTTTAGGTAACAAATTTGCTAGCTGGGTCAGGTTAGCCAGAGTTTTATTTGGCAATGAGTCGCTGAATCTTGAAATTAGGTCAATCATGAACAGGGTCAAGTTGTCGAGTAGGTTATCATTCGGGGAAATGGAGGAAATTTGTGAAGGAAGAGGGTATGCACAACCATTGGGAGTCTGGGAAACAGGTTCCTCTATTAGGTTTCTATGAGCCTGGTGGTCATAACCAGGGGACCTAGGGGGAATGGGGCGACGGGGAACATAAACAGTTTTTCTATAGGATGTGGTTGTTGGGGATTTAGTCAGTCGGTCAGTCTGTCTGGAAACACTTGCAAAAGCAGAGGGAGAAGTTCTAGCCAAATCAGCAAAGGACCTTTTTACATGGGGGAATCTAGCTGATGCCTCCATGTATGGGATATTTTCCTGGCTCATTACCAATTTAATCTCCTTTTGTCTACAATACTCTGGACAGGAGACATCATTGGCTGCATGTGGGCCTCCACAGTGCAGACATGTAAATGTTGAAGCATTACAAGTTGATCCCTCATGCTTTTGCGAGCATTTGTAACAACGAGGTAAGGACCTACACTGTGCTTTGACATGGCCAAAGCGGCAACAGTTATTACACTGAATAGTAGGTAATTTATATATTTCTACAGGTAGGGAATTATAAAAGCAATAAATGTGGGAAGGTAATTTCTGACCAGTAACAGTTATAACTACTGATTGGGTAGGTAACCAAATGGAGGAATTTTGCTCATTCAAGCTTCTGCGACTCATTCTACGCGCTTTCACTACCTTACCATAACCAACTGGAACTTGCAGGTTTTCTACAAGCTCTTCCATCGACCAATCTACAGGGACATTACGAATAATGCCCATGCGGGATACACTGTATGAGGGTACCGCTACAGTATATCCAGCACTTACTACAGCAGGTAAGTCGATAAAAGAGTTAGCATCCTGTGGGGTTTTAAATTCGATGGAGATTCGATTACGCCCGATCCTCTTAATTCCGTCCATTTTAACGCTATGAACATTGTTTTTGAACAAAAATTGGCCAAATAGTATTGGACTTAAGATGGAATCAGTCTCTGGCTTTGACACTTGTACAATGTACGGCGCAGCATCATCGGAACCATATAATTGGCCAAATAGTATTGGACTTAAGATGGAATCAGTCTCTGGCTTTGACACTTGTACAATGTACGGCGCAGCATCATCGGAACCATATAATTGGCCAAATAGTATTGGACTTAAGATGGAATCAGTCTCTGGCTTTGACACTTGTACAATGTACGGCGCAGCATCATCGGAACCATATAATTGGCCAAATAGTATTGGACTTAAGATGGAATCAGTCTCTGGCTTTGACACTTGTACAATGTACGGCGCAGCATCATCGGAACCATATAATTGGCCAAATAGTATTGGACTTAAGATGGAATCAGTCTCTGGCTTTGACACTTGTACAATGTACGGCGCAGCATCATCGGAACCATATAATTGGCCAAATAGTATTGGACTTAAGATGGAATCAGTCTCTGGCTTTGACACTTGTACAATGTACGGCGCAGCATCATCGGAACCATATAATTGGCCAAATAGTATTGGACTTAAGATGGAATCAGTCTCTGGCTTTGACACTTGTACAATGTACGGCGCAGCATCATCGGAACCATATAATTGGCCAAATAGTATTGGACTTAAGATGGAATCAGTCTCTGGCTTTGACACTTGTACAATGTACGGCGCAGCATCATCGGAACCATATAATTGGCCAAATAGTATTGGACTTAAGATGGAATCAGTCTCTGGCTTTGACACTTGTACAATGTACGGCGCAGCATCATCGGAACCATATAATTGGCCAAATAGTATTGGACTTAAGATGGAATCAGTCTCTGGCTTTGACACTTGTACAATGTACGGCGCAGCATCATCGGAACCATATAATTGGCCAAATAGTATTGGACTTAAGATGGAATCAGTCTCTGGCTTTGACACTTGTACAATGTACGGCGCAGCATCATCGGAACCATATAATTGGCCAAATAGTATTGGACTTAAGATGGAATCAGTCTCTGGCTTTGACACTTGTACAATGTACGGCGCAGCATCATCGGAACCATATAATTGGCCAAATAGTATTGGACTTAAGATGGAATCAGTCTCTGGCTTTGACACTTGTACAATGTACGGCGCAGCATCATCGGAACCATATAATTGGCCAAATAGTATTGGACTTAAGATGGAATCAGTCTCTGGCTTTGACACTTGTACAATGTACGGCGCAGCATCATCGGAACCATATAATTGGCCAAATAGTATTGGACTTAAGATGGAATCAGTCTCTGGCTTTGACACTTGTACAATGTACGGCGCAGCATCATCGGAACCATATAATTGGCCAAATAGTATTGGACTTAAGATGGAATCAGTCTCTGGCTTTGACACTTGTACAATGTACGGCGCAGCATCATCGGAACCATATAATTGGCCAAATAGTATTGGACTTAAGATGGAATCAGTCTCTGGCTTTGACACTTGTACAATGTACGGCGCAGCATCATCGGAACCATATAATTGGCCAAATAGTATTGGACTTAAGATGGAATCAGTCTCTGGCTTTGACACTTGTACAATGTACGGCGCAGCATCATCGGAACCATATAATTGGCCAAATAGTATTGGACTTAAGATGGAATCAGTCTCTGGCTTTGACACTTGTACAATGTACGGCGCAGCATCATCGGAACCATATAATTTTTTTTCAGCAAACTCAGGGTTCACATAGTGAAGCTGAATAGAGGGTACTGAATGTGCATTACTACTAATTTTTTTAGCCGCTGGCTCAGAAATATCTTTATTGGGTCTTTTTCTGTTCCCACCACCAGGGTCAGGAGGATCTGTGTCCAGATCCATCTTAAAACCTAAAAAACAACCTAACCTAAAAAACAAACAATGACTAAAAACTACTACTCCACAAAAACAAATAATAATAGACAACACAAAGTATAAGTAAGATAAATCAACAGATGAGCAAAAAACCTCCTCAAATCCTAAAAATCACAAATAAAAACAAAAACAGAAAAAAAACGCTTGTTGACAACACTCAACCAAAGAGCAAAGTCCGAATCCAGATTATTATTATATATTTGTAGAGCGATGACAATAATTGTCATAATAATAATTATTATTATTGACATTTGACAAGTCGTGCGACGTGCATTTGATTTGACAATAATTCTGTCGAGAGTTTTGGCGGGCATGTGAAAGAGTGCTGTTGTGTTCTTGTATTATTTTCCTGAAATTGTGTTAGCTGGGTTTTTAATGTGTAATATTGGTAGAATATTAACCATTAGATATTCGTGTTCATGCACAAGTGTAGGAAAGTGATGTAATATCCAGAAACGTGCTATTTTGTGTTCCCTCCAAAACTCCATCGAAAGTTTCAGTAAAGCGTCTACCACTTTACTGAATCGACCGACTTGACTCCTGTGACTGTATTGACTTTTACTTAGACTTTGACTAGACTTTAGACCTGACGATACATGAAAACGATGATGAAAATTATAATAGGAGGAATATGGTTTTCCCGCGATATTCCTTACCTTTTTACCTTGTCTGTGGCACAACATACACATCCTTTGTGTCAAGTTGCCAAAAAAGAAGAAAAAGAAAGAAAGAATAATGCTGTCATTCCTCAAATAAATGTCAACTGTCAAATAAGTCATAAAATATGACAGTTGACAAATATTTTTTTAGGCCAGCGTGATGGCCTATGCATAGACTTCGAGTGTTATACTGCTTATTTTATTATTACTTTAACTATTTTTGAAAGAGTTAAAGTAATTTAAATAGTTAACTGATGGTCTTCTTACCATTGATCGTTTAATGCAGCAAATAAAATATTATATAAGCACGCTACACGTTATAATATAAAACTGTTTAAATTATTATAGCTCACAAATTATGGTGCTATAGGTATAGTTTCCACCACAGAATTTACAATGTGCAACACTAACGCCCTGAGCCCTAAGGACTTGCCGCATGTTGTATTTTATTGCTCTGTGTGTGTAATCCTATATCTCAATCTATCATAGAACTTGCCGTGTAGATTACTCCCCAGATCGTGTCCTGTCGTGATCGTTTTGTTACAACATGCGGCAAGTCCTTAGGGCTCAGGCACAGTTTCCACTAACATAGCAAAATTACAGAAAAATTTGTACAAGGGCAGCCTTATCCCTAAAAAATCATTAATCAAAATAAATCTTGAACTACAAGTAGAAAACTATAATAGGTGGCAAAGATCTCTAATGATTGGTGGTCCTTGGTGGTCCTTGCATTTTATTTCATAGTTATAAAAAAAACCCGCATATTTTTTTTTACTTTATTGATAAGACTATGAACCTAGCACATACCTACAGCCGAGACGACCACACAGCCACATTTGCCAACGTGTGTGGCCTAGAGTGTGGCCACAGCCAGCTTATGAGCATCCTTCTTGTTTATCGTACTTAATTTATAATGGGAACGAACAGATAAAACGAATGAAGGGCTAATTTAAAAGCCCCATGATAATATTTTATGGCTTTTATGATTTAGGAAGCTTATGTTTTTATTTAAACTTAATGAATATTGAACACAAACAACTTGTTTTGGCCTGTTGTAGATTTTAGAAAATAATATGAAATATTCAGATGTTGGTCGTTATAACTTAGAATGCCTCACTAGTTATTTACGCTTTTGAAACATAGGATACAGGGCCCCCGTTACCATATTATGTGCAATGTGTGCAATGCACACGGGCGCCACGGGTGTTTCCCAACCTTTTTCAGTCACGGACCCCTAAAAATCATTCACAGTTTGACGGACCCCCCCTTAATAAAATAAACAGCAAAAAATCGGTTTCGCCATGCTTAATAAGCGTAGCGATTAAGAGATATTTGCATTCATGTATGATCCAGAGATGACACCGCGGACCCCCATACATAATAATATATACTCGCGGACCCCCAGGGGTCCGCGGACCACAGGTTGGGAAACACTGTTCTAGGGGCGCCAAATCGCCCTCTTTAAGGGCGCCAAAACCAAGGACCCAAAAAATTTGCCTAAAGGGGTGCCAAAATCCTTTTTTTGCACACAGGCGCCAGTAGCCTTTACGGGGGCCCTGACAGGATATCTATATTATACGGACCTATACTTAATAATCATAAGTATTATGTACTCGTACTATAAATAACGGAAAAACTAACGTGAAGGATGCGCTTGCTTTTCTGAGCATAGCTTCTGAAACCGGGGATTTAGACCGCCCGGGATGTATGCAAGACATAATGGGAGAGGCGTTTACTCGATTTGGTTGTGTTGACAATTATTTGACATGCGACGCCTCTGGGACAAGGTTACGACGCCCCGGGGCGTCGCGACGCATAGTTTGGGAAGCCCTGAACTAGATAATAATATTAATTAATAAGTAAAACTAGATTATACCGTTAACTCATGCTGTGTAAAATGACAATTCAAACCACTAACGTCCAAATTAATGCTAATTTAACTTTTATTTGTCATAGCCCAGCGATTAGTAAACACAAACGAGTAAATGCAGTCCATCGCAACTAGTTTGGTTTCCCAATGTTTGCCCATTCGTTGTTTGACAGAACAATTATTACGCTGCGGGCATGCTAGAAATAAGTAAAAGTTGAAATGTCCGGTCCTGAAAAAACAAATAATGGGATCGTGAGGCCCAAGAAGCTGCCGACCCCATGAGAAGGACGTGGCGGCGTAGGCGCGCTCAATACGAGCGCCAAGTCCCGCCTTAGATGGGCTCGGGCGACGAATTGGGGAATCCGCCGCCCATATACACGAGCTCGACCGGCTGAAGAACATCCGGTGCCTCGGACTGCTCTCCTGGAGGTAGCGACAGCTGCCGTAGACAGGCAGTCGCATGGTGGATGTTGCTATGAAGCAAACGGGGCCGCTGCAGTTTCGCCCCTGGCGGGTCCGGCGGCCCAATAACAAGCGGAGGAGGAGGCACTGGTGGGTTTTAGTGGGTAAACCTGGGCGCTCTTCCTTACCGCAGCACCTGGGGAGTCCCACATATCCCAGCGGCCTTTTCCCCGGTAATTCCTGCCTGGAATGCGTAACGCATTTTCCACTGTTAAAAAAAGGCACATATCGGATGGGTATGAATATAGGCTACTTTTTAATTATGATAAAATAGATGAGGTGAAGAAGAGAGATCTAGTATTCTATAACAAATAAAAAGTTATTCATCTAGATTCTACAATGTAATTTTCATTAGATCTTTTAACAATAAGTGACATTTTATTTTCAGATTAAAAATCTGAATAACATAGAAATTGTAAACTTAAATAAATTAGGATAGCTGGGTCAAGTTGTGTTTAGTAGGTCAACTTACCCGCAGATAAACTGAAACAAGGTGACCCATATTTCGAGTGCACTACCTATTTGAAGTAAAACATGAAAGTTATACTTCTATACTTATTATAAAACAAAGTTGCTTTTTTTCCCTCATGTCCCTTTGTTCCCTTTATTCTTTAAAACAACGCAACGGATTGCGATGATTCTTTCTGTGTTAGATAGCTTATTTATCGAGGAAGGCTATAGGCTATATTTTATCACGCTAAAACTAAAAGGAGCGAAGAAATAGAAGAAAATGTGGAAAAAACGGGAAAATTATTTGAAAGGGCTAACTTGAACGCGCTAATCTCAGGAACTACTGGTCCGATTTGAAAAATTCTTTAAGTGTTAGATAACCCAATCCCATTTATTGAGGAAGGCTATAGGCTATATTTGATCACGCTAAGACTAATAGGATAATGTGGAAAAAACGGGGGAAATTATTTAAAAGGGCTTATCTCACAGATAAGAAGTAGACCACGTAAAGGATCATAGGCTATCGATTTTAATCATTTTTTCAGTGGCTATATATTATATACCCGTGCGATGCCGGGGCGGGTCGCTAGTAAAGAATAAAGCTAAACCAATTAAAGGGATTTTGTATTAAATAGTAAGCAAAATATTGTAAACTACGTTAAAAATTCATTTATTTCAAAACAGCACTGATCCAGTTCTGTATCCCTACTCAAATATATTTAACACCTTAAAACCTCGGTATCATAAAACACTAATCCGTTTAATACCTACTTATCTATAAAATAGAGCTACTTATAGTCTAGGTAACTCGTCAAATCTTGTTACAATAAATTGTGTACTGTGTAGGCTAATGTTGTGTAATGTAGAGTACAGAGCAAAGAATAAGTAAGAGTTTAAATTATTAAGTTTCTTAAAAACTGTCCGTATGCGTAAAAATATGTGTTAATAATAATGAATACGATACAATTACGTAAACATTGTAATATTTAAGTACTATTTTTGTATAAAAATGAAATATTATAATTTATAATTATATTAAAAATCATAAACGTTACAACATTAGGCACTATTATTTTTAGCCAGTTTTCATACTTTACCCGCAGCATAGACAAGGTGGTAAGATCAACACAAGATCAAGGTGTAGGTATGTTTGTCAGTAGCTTTGACTGCACGTGAGCCCTGCAGGGCCGGCTGTTGACTGTTAGTGGCATTGGCATGATGCATAAAAGATTAAAAATTACGAAACATCTTTATTCCGTCGTAAATTTGATTTTAAGACACCTCTTCTTGTTGGGCCATGATGGATAACTATGATTGACACCATGATTGTAAAGCTGTCTCTACACGCCCGTATACACTAATAATTA
Source organism: Polyommatus iphigenia (assembly GCA_963422495.1). Lineage (NCBI taxonomy): Eukaryota > Metazoa > Arthropoda > Insecta > Lepidoptera > Lycaenidae > Polyommatus > Polyommatus iphigenia. The sequence goes on from OY730180.1 coordinate 2,729,023, forward strand.
TTGTATTGGTCCAAGATTGGCCAACGTAAAAATTCCACAAAAAATGACAATTCAAATGAACGAAGCAATAAAATACAATGACACACTAATTTGGTCAAGTTTTAATAATTATTGTTATTTATATATAACTTATTAAATATGAGTTGGAACAGAATATAATATTTCATCACAAATTAATTCATGCATTATTGTGAAATCGCTTCTGAGTTCTGTCTCTTCTGATACTCGTATCTAAACTGACAATATTATCGAATTTAAACGTAGGAAGTATAGTTAGAAAAGAAAATGACAACGTATTAGTGATTAGTGATTACTGATTAAGTATTATTACTACTAATGTTATTCATATTTTATGTCGTTTTATAGATGTCATTAAAAATAATTACTTGCTCATTAGTATGCAGAGACCTAGGAACATTAGAGATGGCGTAAAATGAATTTTACGAGACAAATTAATTATCTATAAAACTAGGAAGCAATGAAAATTAATTGATTTTGGCTTTATTGGATACTTACTAACAATTAGCCTAGTTATTTATAATACTCGAACTCTGAATATTGTTAAGGGTTAAGATTATATTCAACTTCAGCCACGAAATTATTTCGCGGAAACCGCCCATTTTTCCCGATCAAAACGATTGTATGGTTTTTACATTGCTCATTGATATTATATCGGCCACCACTTTATACAAGGAGTAACAAAACTGCAATGTTACCTAATACCTTATGGTGTATACTGTATACCTACAGTATATTATGTGGCCATAAAGCTAAAAAGGCGCTAAAAGAGGTTACTTTTGACTTATAGGTCTCTAATAGAAATGCTCCAAGTCCCAACGCGACGTTTTTAATTTTCCCAGAAAATAATTAAAATAATTAAAAAAGTTTCAGCGCAGCTACTTTCACAGTGAACTGAATACATACTCTGAAGTCTAAGCTTTTTTAGTAAGCATTATTATTTTCTTTTGTTACACCCCGTAGATTTCTAGCTCTTTATCAACTGCTCTGTCATTATTTATTGGGTTCTATAATTTAATGATTGTATCAATGCAAGTTATGAGGCGTGTCCATATTATGACGTCACAGGAGTTAGTGTCATGTTGTGACGTTTTTATGATGGGCTGTGGGTTTTATAACTTTTTTTGGTTAGATCAAAGAAGAAAGTTGATTTCCCGATGAAAAGATTCACAAGACTGCTTATTGGAGAAATTACTGTTGTTGAGCTAAAGTATTGTTAGACATTAAACTATCCGTTTAAAATGTAAAAGAAAGCTAGGAAAAAACTGAAAATTCGGAAAAGGTTACATATTTGGCCGTCTCCATTTAGACTACTTAATTCTCATTTAGAAAAAAAGCAAAACTCGAACAAATTAATGTGTAGTACTTTATTAAGCGGTATGTGCCATTTAATTTAGTTAACTCTGGAACGAACTGTCACTAGCAGTATTTCCGGGCCAACACGACCTGCAAACCTTCAAGAAGAGATCGTAAAGGCTGGCAACGCACCTGCAGCTCTTCTAATCTTGCGAGTGTCCATGGGCGAGGGTAGTTGCTTTCTATCAGGTGACCCGTTTGCTCGTTTGCTGCCTTATTTTATAAAAAAAATAGTATAATTAATCATTAAAGGCATATTGAGTTTTGTATACATAACGATTAAAATTTAATTAAATTGAAGTATACCGCATAAGACAAGTTTCACATGTCTAGCTAATCTAATAAGCTCTCTACAATGTTGGAACGGTTTCTTACAATCTGGGGTGTACTTAATTATGAGAAAAACTCAAATGGCGTCGGTGGAGATACACGTGAGGCGATAATGATGACAGCTGAGTTAAAGGGGACTGCACACAGACGGGGCCTACGATTTGGGCCTCATCTTGGGGCCTCAAAAACTAGTTGTTATTTTGGGGCCGCGAGTAAGCTCCAACGATCGGTCTGTTAGAAACTAGAAAAATAGTGTAAGAAAATAAAATAAATATATGATGGTTGTAATCTCTTACATTTTTCTTCCAAACAGTATACTAAAGTTAGTAGGAATTGTTTTGTACACAGTTGACTGCTGACATTACTTTTGCATTATAATTGGAGTTAGGCACCTTTTGACTTTTAAGCAGCCCTCGAGCCCAGGGATAAAGGATAACGCCCTTTTAAGTCTTGTCGTTTTTGAAGCTTTAAGGGAATCGCAATTCTTCGCTCAATTTACAGAAATAATCAAGTTAAATATATTTTTTTAATTGAAATTAATAATTTTAAGTTATTTATTATTTCATAAGTTATACAAAGTCGAAAATGAATACGTCTTAAGCTCTTTCAAATTTAATTTTTTTAAACTAAAACTTTCGAGCTTGGTAGAGGTAACCGATACTAAATCAAGCAATTTGATGTAGTGTATAGTTCCCTTTAACACCAGATTCAGATCTGCCGCCTACAAACGCCGCTACTGACTATACAACATGATAGCACATCGACTAATACTAGGTTGTCTAGGTAGTTAGTGCTCATTATAATACTAAATTAATCTAGACACACTTATCAAACAGCTGACGTCTGTTGATATTTGCTGGTTCACGGTGCTTAAGAAAAATGGTTTTAAAATCAAAGATAATCAAACTTATTATGTTAGAACTTAGAATACATAATATTATAACTCTATGTTATGTCTACGCTGGTGCTACCTCTTGCGTGAAAATTGCATGTAGGTAATATATATTATTCTAATTGACAAACATTTGTCCAAATAGTTGTACGTGTTAAGCCGGCATAACGCTACTTTTAGGCACAATTTTTACAATAATTTGAACTTTTGAAGTTCCAAATTCCACACCTGGATGACACTACAAGTGGCAGTAAGTGTCATTTGTCCATAGTGGGCGAAAGTGGCCACTGCCCACGCGTGGGATACAGTTATGTTGGTTGTTAACACGACTTTACACTATAGTGCGATAAAGTAAATAGACAACTGGATGGCTGTTTTATATGTTTCTATGTTTCAATACATTTTGAAGTTAATGTAAAAACGTGTAGCTCGACTAAATTGGTATGCCACAACTACTGTCGATGATTTTGTATTTTTTATGAGCAGTCAGCAGGCTAAGAATAATAATTTATTTCTGCCTTCTTTATGATCAGGCTAAAATTATATGCATTATAACCTACGAATAATAAAACCAGGAAACGTGACTCCCATACTAATACAGTTTTAAATTTGGTTCCATTCGAACTGTCATGTAACGTCAGCCTTTATACCGCTCAAGGTCACCTAATGTATGAAAACTGGACCTAAGGTACACTTTTTTGACAAGTATTTTGGAGCATGTTTTTTGACGGAGTTACTCTTCCTTAGTTTTTTATTATTCGTAGATTATAACATTAACCTAAAACATTTGCATTATAACAATAAGTCCATAATATTATGATATTCTATTAGAACTAATAAGCAATATAAAATTACCTTTATTACTTGTTTGATGCCCAAATAATGAGATTTAATGCACCCAATAAAGTTTGCATGTTGACATTCTATGAAAAGATCAAGGTATTCTAGTAGGCTTAGTGGTTTGCCTAGATTTTAGGTTCTTTATTGCTCATTACTTGAATAGCTACGTAGATTGTAGAGAATCATAAAGGAATTAAGCACACTGTGTAGAATATTAGATGTTAGTAGCATAAGGACTGGTCTTGCGTGTCCTGCTCTACTACAGAACAGAAATGAGCACCTTGGGTCCTTGGGCGCTATGTATACTCATCTACAAAGGAAAGTAGCACCAACCCGAGTTCCCAAATCCCAACCGCATCGTTAAATTTATGAGCATTATTGCGTTGGGGACGGTACTCTAATACGAACGAGTCACAATAGAATATAGATCTTCAAAGGTGGCATTATGTTAGTGCTGCAATGACCTACCTTTGAAAAAAAAAACAATATCAACTTATTAGTTGATATTGTTTTTTTTCGATTTTAGGACACACGCTATTGCGTGTGTCCTAAAATCGATCCTTCTTCCTCACTTTTTCCGAGCGCTCTTAATGTTTTGCTTGGCCTATACCTACCTTCTATTTATAATATACCTTATACCTTCTCATGCTACCGTTAATTTACGTTGATAACACGTTAAACAACACCGTAAACAGTCGAAGGAAGCTACAATTAATATACGTTAGCGTTGCTTTGATTTCGTTACGATGGCAATTATCGTGGGCAAGATAAATAGAGTACGGTTCTTCGATTAGTAAGTGTAGGTGAAGGTTCTAAGGTTAGTAGGACTAGAGTACTACTAATCCGAAGTCCTGTAGCCTTTAAAACAGCGTCAATCTAAGCCAATATGGCGTTTTAGTAGGTGAAAATCCCATCAAACTCTACATCTAAATGGTTGGGCCTTGTGTTTTACAATTTTGCTTTTTGTGAATGAGATGAACTGCTCTGCCATTTTAATATTTACAATTACAATAATTAAGGTAATAATAAAAGATTTACCTTGCAAAAATATTGACTCTTTAGAACTACCTATTTCTGATAATGATTTGATAATGTTATCAAAATAACGAAGTTTTATTGCAGATATCGTTTTGACCCTATGTCAATAATCAAAAACTGCTATAAAACTTAGTTAAAATTTAGTTTAAAATTCCAAAACTTCAGTTCGATCGAGGTTTCTGGTAAGGATTTGAGGGCCCCCTGAGCTTGAGGGCCCCGGGGCACTGCCCCCCCGCCTAGCCCCTTAGTAGAGGAATTGTGCTTAAGATGACATACTTTTTGTTTGAAGGTAAATGTTTAAAATAAAATAAGTCGCATGAGATCAGTAACTTACTTTTATAAATAAATGATTCATAAGCAACAAAATTAAACAGTTTTAGAAAAATCAACTCAATATAACAGTGAAAAAAAACACAAATTGCACGCCAGGTCGACGAGTGTAAGATGACATATCGATATGGTAAGACGACATACTATGATTCCTTAGACTTTGATGATATGTCGTCTTATACAATACGTAAATCCAAGCTGCATTGTCATCCCTCTAGTTGTCAGTGGTGGGAAAGACGATGATGAAGAACTTATCATCATCGTCAAAAATTAATATGCAATGCTTCTGTTACCTATTTAGCGGAAACATATTAAGTAACTATAGTATGTCATCTTAAGCCGACGTCTAGTATGTCATCTTACCAAATGAGTTATTACTCATTTGGTAAGAGGATTCTCTAAGAATCCATGTCCATAATAACAATTTGTTATAAGAAAAGATTCTGACCTTATACGTTTTTTCACCACAAAACAAAAGTGTAAGAAATTTTTTCTCTCATCAAAATTAGGAAAACCTTTATTTCTTTGTAAAGAATGGCCGCTGTCCGGCATACTAAGTTGGGCTACTAGGGGCACACTGAGGTGCTCCATAAAACGTCACAAGTTCACAGAAAGCACAATTATTATTTCAACGAATTTTGCCGATGTGTCGTCTTATCTGAGTATGCCATCGTCAAGAAAGTCATGACAGGCGGGAAAATTTTATAAGGTGTATTTTTTTCTTTGTATTTTCACAGAGAACGCTAATTACATTTTAAATATTGTCACATTGCACATTTTTATCTAGAATTAACAAAGTTCTCATATTTTTTATTTCATTTAAAATTTTCCCGCCTGTCATGACTTTCTTGACAGACTATAGCTACGCCGCTGTGCACAGATGATTTCATTCTGTGTAATCCTATATCTCACTCTATCATAGAACCTGCCGTGTAAATTACTCCCCAGATCGTGTCCTGTCGTGATCGTTTTGTTACAACATGCGGTAAGTCCTTAGGGCTCAGGGCGTTAGTGTTGCACATTGTAAATTATACCTTCAGGCTAAATATTGCTGACTTTATCACTGTACTCATTAATCGTCATTATCTTCAATCTTGTCTGTTTCAGTGAATTATCAATAGGGCATATAACGCAAAGTCGAAGCAGAGAGAACTAACACCACAGTTTACCGGTGGCCCAATCCCCTACCCTATTCCCTTCCCTACCCTCCCTTATTGCCCTATTCCCTCATATAAGGCCGGCAACGCACTTGCAGCTCTTCTGATGCTGCGAGTGTCCCTGGGCGACGGAAGTTGCTTTCCATCAGGTGACCCGTTTGCTCGTTTGCCCCCTTATTTCATTAAAAAAAAAACATACAGTAAATAATCCGACCAAAATCCGACATGTTGCACACGTCGTCGTATACATATGACAGAAACGTTGTCTTCGAACAAAACTTGTCTGTGCTGGTGCAGCAATATATCCTATTATACAGGTATATACCACAATAGACATAACTACCAGTAGTTCGACTGCAAAGAAATGAACAGGTTTCAATATCTGTCAAATTCGTCGGGTTTCACTAGGATAAGTTAAAGGCTGGCGCGCTGGCTGGTGTAATTTATTTTTAAAAATAAGATTTTGAAATTGAATTCTGACAGTTTTCTTTGCATGTGCCAAAATATAAACAACAACTAAATTTGTAGGTAACGACCCTAGCGACGACTTTTGTCATAATACGTCAAACTTAAATTTTTTTACATCAGTTCTAAGTCGGCATACTCTATCATTCTGTCTACTCTGTATCTACTGTCTACAGCTACCTATGTTGTACTCCTATTCTATGTCCTTAATATGTCATTAGTCACTCATTAGGTAGTACAGAGTTACTAGTAATATAGTTACGAAGAATTCTGTCACAGAATAGATAATATAAGTTAATTCTGTTTTGATGGCTGCCATTCAAGTTATTATAAATTATACGTCTTGTTTATAATAAATTACTTTAGTAAGTCGTCAATCCTGCAAGTAGCCGATTCTATTATCTAATTTTCAATTTAGTAACACTTGCTCCTGAATAAATTTGAATTTGTGAATAGCAGTCAAGTCTGCATTGAAACGTTAGCTAAATTTGAATGTAAAACAGCTGGCAAAACTGTAAAGCGGTCCCGAGACGGTCAAATGTGTTGACAAACATTACGTATATTTAAACCAACCAAACCAAACCAAAACCAACTTAAATTCTTGAAATAAAAGGTTTATCAAACAGGACCAGTGTGTTGAAAATAAGATTGTTCAAAACACGAGAAAAGATTGTGTTTAATTACCACAAGCGATCTTTGAATTCATTGCAATATTTATTTTAAATGATTATAAATTATAATTGTAACTACCAAAAAAAGTTTGAACAACCAATTATAAACTAGTCAAAGTGAAACACGTAGTTTTTAGAATCATCATCTTCTGGTAAAATTGTAATAAGTTACGTAATAAGTTGCGGATAGCTGTTATTGGCCTTATGTACTCATTGTATTCTTCTATAATACTGTTAAAATTGACGGCTGTTGTTATCCTAAATAAATAAAATAAAATAAAATAAAAAATCAAATCGATCAAGTCAAAGCAGTTTGATGAACCTTTAACCCTATAGCAAAAACTTCAAGCGCGATGTTTGGACAAACATTTGTATGTGTCAATCCCGCTTAACGATCACCATCAAGTATGAACTAATCCACTACAATCAGGTGTTTCGCAATGCAACATTCCGAGCCCGCAGTGGGCGGGGTGGTAATTTATAATCCTGTACCCTTACATCATAGGTTCAAGCAGGACTTAGTTATTATTATTCTTTTAAAAGGGCACAAGTAATTATAGGTAAAGGAACTACTCGTAGTATATAGAGTCGATTCGAATTCGATTTTCAGCCGGTTAATAAGACTATTCTAATACCTACCTATGTCCTTTTCCAGGTCTCAAAATATCTTCTTATAATCTTTTTTAGAAATCTGTTTATTAGTGTCTACATAAAGATTATTGTATCGAACACTATAAAATATGCATAATGCCTTCCGTACTTCGTTTTGTTCTATTTTAAATAATTTTGATGTCCTACTTGATGCCTTGAAAATCCATATTATTAGTGATATAGGAAACTTTTGTATGCAGTATAGTTAGCTTTACATATTAATATTGTTATTCTTATTAGTAACATAACCTGAGTTCAATGCCCCACCCGCATCGACCATTCACAAATAGTTCAGTAATATTTTGAGTTAGCTGCCACTTGGTAATTATTGTACAATAATTATATTATTGTTACAATAATGTTATTCTGTAATGTAGGTTAGACCACACAAAACTTCTATTTTAAATGTTAATGAATTTTAACAAGCTTAAGGGTGCGTTTCCACTGACGCGGAGCGGGGCGGAGAGGAGCTTAGCGGTGCCTGAATTGACCGACCCGATTCCTAATAGGGAGATCGCACACGACAGACTTTTGTGCGATCAAAGTCTGCGGCTTCCATACAATCTGATGGCGCGCGCCATGCGGAATGTATGGAAGCCGCAGACTTTGATCGCACAAAAGTCTGTCGTGTGCGATCTTCCATAATGTGATTATTTTACAGTTCACTTAATATTTATCTTTAAAGACGGACCCTCTTCCTCCGAGTTTAACTTTTAAGGCTATACCTACATACAAAGTAACTACTTAAGATTTTGGTTAGTAATAAAACAATCGAATATAATTTAACTAATTTATTCAGCAATAAAAACTTAACTCTATATTTACAGTTACCATCAATACTACAAACGAAATGCATGGGAATGTATGGTAAGATTGCAATATGCGGATGAGACCTTGTCAAAAATAATTAAAACAATGAGCGTAATTTCGACAATATTTTCGTTACATTTCGCAAAAAATTGTCAAAATTTACGCGCTTGATTCATGTAAATACGATTCATTTCGTCAAAGTATCAACTGTTCTGTCAAAGAACCAGCTGGCCCGTCAAAGTACCGGCTAATCCGTCAAAGTACCGACTAATCCATATAAGTACCATCTAATCCGTCAAAGTACCAGATAATCCGTCAAAGTACCAGCTAATCCGTCAAAGTAACAGCTAATCTAACAAAGTAGCAGCTATTCAGTTAAAATATGAACTGTTTTTTTTTTATCAAGGTCATATAGGTGGGTAATAATCGATTTTACATCTAACAATACTGTTAACTATCTTAAGACTAGACATGTTCGCTAAATAAATACTTTTTCTGGTGAGTAAGTCGGTGAAATAAGTTTTTTTTACCTTTTTCGGTCCAAACATTAATTTTGAATTTGATTACATAAGTAATAAATTAATAATCCTTCATTTTATTAAAATACTTAGATTGCAATAAAGTTATTATAAATCAGTTAAGTAGTATTTAAAATGTTACATTATATTATAAAAATAAATTTAATTCTCAGAATAAAATTACAGTAAGTAATTTATGAATTATACCTAAATAACTTCTCATAGAAATTCCAATCCCATAATTTTTGCATGAGAATCTGTTAAAAATATCATTTATTTTTACAAATTAGCATTAAATACTAGGTAGCAATAAATTACATTAATTACAACAAAACTATTTATCCGACAATAAAAATTTACATTAATTTAAATCTATTGCATTTTTCGTTGCAAAAAATGGTTCTTTTCACGTTTTTGGAGTTTACTCCTAAAGAGTTTACTCCTCGAAATTCTCATACATACGTAATTCCAAAATCATTTTCTCATACGAAAATATTTAACATGTTTGAGTTGTTTTTCAGTTTAAAATAGTAATTATCTAGGTTCCTGCACAAAAATTTACTTCAAAATATTTAAACATTAATTTTTTTTTTGTTTTTAATTTTTTTTTAGTAAATTTAGTACTTAATATTTAAACACTAAAAAATAGAGTAAAACACTAAAAAATATATAAATAAATAATAAATTTACTACAAAATATTTAAATACTAAAAAATATTTTTTAGAGTTTAAATATTTACTTAGTAGTAAATTTACTAAAAAAAATTTTTAAGCAAAAAAAAAAATTTTTGTGTTTAAATATTTTGAAGTAAGTTTTTGTCCAGGAACCTAGGTAATTACTTTTTTAAACTGAAAAACTCAAACGTGTTAAATATTTTCGTATGAGAAAATGATTTTGGAATTACGTATGTATGAGAAATTCCAAGTGTACCCGGCCTCATAAGAATCGATTTTCATATATAAGGCGCCCGGTATGAGAAAAATCCGAGGGGTAAAACCTACTAGCAAGTAACGAAAAATCGTGTCACGTTTTTGGTGCGCACCTTTAGTGCGCAACTTTCTAATTTGGCTGTGAGTGTATTAAGACCATAAAGGTAATTAATATACCTATCGGAATAATGAATATTATATATATATATATATATATACATATAATATTCATTATTCCGATAGGTATATTAATTACCTTTATATCTATATATATATATATATATATATATATATATATATATATATATATATATATATATATATATATATATATATATATATATATATATATATATATAGATATAAAGGTAATTAATATACCTATCGGAATAATGAATATTTTATATATATATATATATATATATATATATATATATATATATATATATATATATATATATATATATATATATATATATATATATATATATATATATATATATATATATATATATATATATATATATATATATATATATATATATATATATATATATATATATACTATATGTTATTGGGCTTGTTTGTTTCTATCAGTGTCGATGTATTTATATTGCTATTTTTGTTATAAATTTGTTATTGTGAAGTTATAATTTTTATCATTATACTGGCTAAAGTGAAGTATTTTGAAATAACTATGGCAGAAAGGGGTGTAGATAATATTGCCGGAACATCTGATTTCATATGATATTAATCTTTTTTCAGTTGAATAAACTCTTTTTGCGTATGGTTAGATACTCGTACTTAAGGAGTAAACTCCAGTCGTGCGTCGGAGCTGACACACTTTTTTTTTCAGATGATGTAAATTCGCCATAACAAAACAAAAATATTTTGGACAAAAAAAAATTGTGTTATTTTTTCAATGTTATTGAGATTTGAGCAGCCCTTGACATTAAAAATACAATTCCAATTTATTAAAGGAAGTCATACTTTATATTTCTTTTCTCAATTAAAATTGCGACAAATCCGTTCCAAATTAAAAAAGATACACTGGGTTTTCCGACTTAAAAATATATTTTTTTAAAAGAATTAACTTAATATTTACAATATCAAAATATACACGGATTAAAATGGTCACTAATTACGTCGATATTATGTTTTAATTGCACAATTTATTAGTTTATTGATATGCTTCAGAAATCTTTATTTTAGGGCCTGTTTCATCACTTCCTGATAAGTGCATTGACTTGATAGATAGAGTATGGAGAATCTGCCAGATAAGTTGTGGATAGCCTATTCGGCACTCATCAGGAAGTGGTGAAACAGGAGAGTTCTAATTTTAAAAGTACAGCAATATTAATAATTTAAAGTCATTAATTATGATCTCTTTATAAAATTAGTAATAGGGTAAGCATTTATCCTCCTAATAAAAATATTTACACAGCTGCAGCGTAACTAAATACAAGGTTTGCTTTTTCTGGCACATTTAAAAAGCCACTTGAATATAGTTAGTAGTTACGCAGCGTTATTTCTTATTTCAGAGGTCTTTGCGATTCGTGTTCCATTTGATTGCGTAACTGTGCTATTTAAATACTACCCTATTACCACAAATCTATATTCTCTTTATCTAAAAAGCTAAGATTTTTCTATTATTTCCATATTTTGCTACCACTACTAAACCAGAAATTATCACTAATTTGTTATTTCTTAAGGGAGATCGCAGACGACATACTTTTGTGCGATCAAAGTCTGCGGCTTCCATACAATGTGATGGCGCGCGCCATGCGGAATGTATGGAAGCCGCAGACTTTGATCGCACAAAAGTCTGACGTCTGCGATCTCCCTTATAGTCTCAAAACAAAGTCTTTTTAAAAACCAACCCAACATGGCCCATCATATCGATGACACTTATTTCATCTTCGAATTCTAGTCAAACTGCCCATTATGTACCTGGCCCGTCGAAATTAATAAGCGCAGTGAAGTCGGATCTTAGTCGCATTGGCTATTGTGAATCTGGCCCTTCGAAGCTACTGTCTTTATCTTGAAGTTTTCAATCTCAGTTGAACTGCTTATTGTAAATCTGGCCAGTCAGATTGTCTAATTGTTCGCTTGTTTAAAGTTATTGAATCTGGCCCGTCGAAGTTTTTTGGCCTGAAAATCCAAGTCAGACTGCCCATTATGAATCTGGCCTATCGACGCTTACTGGCGCAAAAATTCGAGTCAGACTGCCCTTTGTGAACCTGGCCTATCGATGCTTACTGGCGCAAAAAATCCGAGTCAAACAGCCCATCATGAATCAGGCCTCTCTATTATGAATCTGGCCCCAGGATTGGTCTACACGGCCTGCGGCTAGGGCACGACGGGCCGGTTGCTGAGTAACCGCCGCACCGCCTGGTGGTTGTTGTCGCTGCTGGAGATGTCGCTGCTGCTGGCCACCGACGGCTGCGAGAAGTTCTTGAGGAGAACTAGCACCTAGAATAAAAACTTTCATAAATATCGTGGTTTAAAAAAATGATGTGCTATCTGCATTTTTAACGGCGGATGAAACCACAAATTTTATCAGTCATTGGCTATAAGCTATCATCTTTAAAGAGCATCTTTATGATCTCCACGAATTTCACCATTGTGACACGCGATGACTGCAGAGTGATCAGTTGATGACTGTATTTCGTCAACACGTGAATCGTGATCATAGGTAAGTCATTAGAAGGACAATATTTAATAGCTTATTATACACTAAAAAATTCGAGCTACTTCGTTGCAGCGAAAGTTTCTCGCACAGTGATCGTAATATATTCCGGGCTGAAAACTACTCCTCGTCTGGCTCAAAGAATCTTAATACCAACATTTACTACAATCGCTTTAAGCACGGTGTGAGACTGGTACACCAGGCACACTTACATTTTTCGAGAAGTCAACAAATAGGCATATCCCTAAAGTATGGATCTTTCAATACCAAGGCATATCTCCAAAAACCCACCGTATGCAGCACCGAGAAGATCCCCATCAGTGACCCAGCTAGCACGTCCCACCAGTGGTGCCGGTGGTCGGTGATCCGGGTCAGCGGGCAGACCACGGCGTAGATGATGCACAGGATCTGGAGTAGAGGCACCGCCAGAGACGAGCGGTTGTGCCAGCTAAAAGCGCGCCGTTGGAGGTACCACTGTTGACAAATTGTGGAAAATATTTATTCTCACACATTAGAAAGTACAATTGATGTGTCATGTTGTTATTGGTTAGGTTTTTAAACAACAAGAGTGAGTGTATTCATTGTTCAATCACCACATTCAATAGTCACCACGGCGTATCAAAGTACCAGAGATCACGTTTGAACTAAAAACTGACTAATACCCTTTCAAAGGACTAATAAAATATACCCTTTGTCGAGTTTAGCTATACAGTCACTAGGCGCTAGCGCTTTTGATTGGCAAAGTCAAAACTTCAACTAATCAACAACAATATTGAAAACATAAATTACTCTTATTAAACCAGCCATTTAACATAATATTTTATCCCCAGTCAAATACTGGCGGTTAAACAAAGGAATTACAGTTAAAAAGTGCATGTTGCAGTGATGACAAAAGCGGTATTGTCTTAATTTACCATCACCAAATTTTAAACTTGCTTCAAGAAGCTAGAAGCAACTTAAACAGCTTGTAACTTTATAGCTGTTTGCAAGTATTTCGATCGAACATTAAAGCTATACGCTACTCTAAGATATTCTATAGTCTATACAAAAATACTCTCATTCATTCTATATCGTACATGAACTCTGCTGTCTGAGCTGTCCCCTAATGTATTATGTAATTCAATAGTCGCTTCCTCCTTCACGTTACATCACCTGACGTGATATTATCACAACGATCATCATTAAAATCATCGCAGCCATTTATAACGTACATGTCATAAGTCATGACTATTAATTCGTCATTTTTATGGCCATTAGTGCTGGGGTTTTAAGTTAGTTAAGTTAATAGTTTGCCTAGTCCGTGCTCCAGTGGTTTAGAACTTTAGAGCGTGGCTCTTGGCTCGGAGGTAGTAAGTTTGATTCGCGTGTTAAAAAGACGTTGTATCCAATTTTGATTAGAGCAATGCAGGCTGATCAGTCTTTTTGGCAAAAAAGATGATCCATTCGTCGCATGGACAGAAAACTCCTGCGCTTGATCTGAGATTTCCGCCAATCGTGTCGGTCATCCGTCCTACTGGGTTATAAGAGTAAAGGAAAACTGTTCTTGTACTGCACACTAATAATTATTATTGGGCACTTTAAACTCACAAATTTTATAGTGCCCAAGCGTGTTAAACTTTATTTTGTCACCTTTTGATCCCCTGCCTAAAGACTGGCGACTGCTGCTCTACATAACTTAGGGTCAAGTAATAAGAAATTAGGCAGTAGCCTAGCTTAAGAAGTTAGGCTTAGGTTAGGGACCCTGGTTCTGGGAGAACCCTGGCTCTAAGTTTTGATATATTCGTGTACTCACCGCAAGGAACAGCCCACAATACACGGCCAGGGAGGCGTGCGCTGAGGGGAAACTTCGCGTGCTGTCGATCTGCAGGTACCGGGAGTACCTGGTGGATGTGCAGGTATACCGCGTTATATACTCCGACCTGCGAGAGAACATTTATTAAGAAAATTTGAAAATCCATTCACAAATGGTGGAGGAACGCTGAATATACAAAAAATATATTATTCATAGCCGAACAATGAACTGAAACCTCCTCTTTTTGGGATCGGAAGTCAATTACAACTCCTGACTCCTGAGTGCTGAATGGAATTGGACACCTGGTGATGACTTTTTCGAAACCGGTCGTGTATGTATAATAATTTTGTATTACATAAAGTGGAATAAGTGCAAGGAAACTGTATAATTCTTTAATTGAAGATAAATTTACACCAAGTAGTGACAGCACATTCAATATCATATGAATAGAATTGGGGTAGTTTAAGACCCAAAGATGAACATACTTAGTGTATTTTAAGTAGTGACCGACCGAACTTTCGGTTTCAGTTTCGGTTTCGGCCAGTTTCGGCCAAAAAATCCAGTTTTGGCCTTAGTTTCGGTTTCGGCCAAAATACAGCCGAAACTTTCGGCCCTGCCGAATTTCGTGTGTCGTTCGGTAAACTCGTTCTTGCTCGCCGGCGAGACCCCGGCTTATCTCGCCACCGTCTATATTTTAATCGTGTTTTGAGGTTATGTTTTGCAAATTACTGCCAAATTGCTAAGTATTTATTTTGTTTTCCTTAGTACTTCGTTTTATTTTCATCAAATTGTCTAAACTTATTCTTATCGAACATGAGAGATTTGAATTTTATTTCTAAACGACAAACGCACGTTGGTGAATTACGTGGTAGGTTCTTATTTCAACAATGTTTTCCAAACAGAGGATTAAATACATTGATTAAATTCTGTGTGAACTTTGTTTACTAAATAATTTTGTTTGACTATGAGATAATAGGAGGATAAAGCTTGCGAGATTTATCTAGTCAATCATCTCGCCTCATTCTTTTCCTTTTACCACGCGTTTTATTCATATTTAAAATAATTAACCTATAACTATGGACGCGCAGTCTTGTGAGACTGCGCGTCCATAGTTAAAGATAATGGTCTGTGGACCTTTCCTACTCTGCTAGAATCGTATATCTACCCCACTTCCCCCTAAGCTTCACACTTGCGGCCCTCATTACACACAAGCTGACAAACATATTTTTTCTGGTGTCTGCCTCATCGGATAATAGTCATTAAGTAAATGACTATTATCCGATTATTTGCATTGAAAATTAACCAGAAACATAAATTAAAAAAAAAGAAAGTATGCTTTTATAGTCTAGCTCTAGGCGAAGATAAATAAAAATTTACGATTTTAAAAATTCTCAGAGACGCTCGTCGTGACCAAGGTGAAGGGGTTTGGGGATATCAGAGTTGGGACGAAAAGTTTGCCGCTGGCATTTATTGTGCGTGTTTAATTTTTAGAGAAATTATGAGTTTTTTATGTACTTTAAAAATATCTTCGAAAATGTGTAAAATGGACGTAAAAAGTTTTTGCTGTATTTGCGGAAAGTTTATTATTAAAGTAAGAGCGAAAAAATTACTTGCACCGACAAATAAAAGGATTTGTCAAGCCTGTGAAACAAATATTAAACTTACAATTAAAAACAAAAAAAATATATTATGAGTGCCTCATATCTCACGTACTTAAAAAGAGGCATGCTACAAGCTATCACCTAAATACAAATATATCAAATTTTAAACCTAATTTATATATTTTTCCTTCTAATTCTGTTTTTAGTTCTGTTAAATTGCAAGTTTACTCAGTAATTTCGTTTTTAAATTTCGACCGTGGTCTGTGAGACTGCATGTCCGTGTTTTCCATACAAAGAATATGACTGCAATGGGCATTGTCCAAAAAAAATCACATGTACTTTTTAAATTTTTTTTCGTTGAAATAGGGAATTTTAAGAATATAAATTAAATATTTTATGAATTCATTGGCTAGTTTTTTGAAAATAAATTTTTAAAGTTTTCGGATCTATGACGTCATCATCGGCGGCCGGCAGCATTGAATACATAAACATTAAAAAAAAGAGCATTGTCAAGTATCAACAAGGTGTTAAATGAATGCAAGATCTCTTATTTATGTGAAAACTGATTCGAGAAGCATACCAAAAGTTCAAAACGTAATGTTGGTCGAGTTTATTGCTAATTTAACGTATGGCTTCCAGTGATGACGTCATTGAAGGTCAAACTAAGGTTAAACATATTTGTTTAAAAATATAAGTAACTAATGGATCCCCCGTCCCACAGGGATCCATTTTAGGTCCATTCCTTTTTCTCATCTACATAAACGACTTACCTTATCTTGTTAAGGATAATGATAATGAGATAGTACTTTTTGCTGATGACACTTCACTTATTTTTAAAGTGAAGCGACAACAGTCAAATTACGACGAGGTAAATAGTGCTCTCTCAAAAATAGTACATTGGTTTAACGTTAATAACTTACTTCTAAATTCTAAGAAAACTAAATGTTTAAAATTTACTTTGCCCAATGTCAGGCAAGTTAAAACCAATATACTATTAAATGATGAGAAGATGGATTTGGTGGACACCACTGTATTCTTAGGCATTACACTAGATAGTAAACTACAGTGGGGTCCTCATATTGCTAATCTTGCAGATAGGCTCAGTTCTGCAGCATACGCAGTCAGAAAAATACGGGAAATTGCTGACGAAGACACAGCAAGACTAGTTTATTTCAGTTATTTTCATAGTAGAATGTCGTATGGCATCCTCTTATGGGGAAACGCTGCCGACATTAATACGATTTTTGTGCTGCAGAAGCGAGCTATACGTTCAATTTATAAAATGTCAGCTTTTGAATCTCTGAGAGAAAAGTTTAAAGAAATTGGTATTCTAACTGTTGCTTCTCAATACATTTTGGATAATGTTTTATATGTTAGAAAGAATCTTAGTAAATTTACAACCAAAAGTGACAGTCACGGAAGAAACACTAGAAATAAGTACAAACTAGAAATACCGGTGATCAGACTTAGTAAAGTTAGTAAATCTTTTAAAGGTCAATGTGTACGCCTTACAATTATGTATGTATGTTGACATTGTATAATTTTAAGTTACAGCATTGTAAACTTTATTTTAAAAGATTAATTTTTTTCTCACTTTTTTTGGTAAATAAAGTGGGCCCCCTGCGAGTTTCTTACGCCGGTTCTTCTCGCCGGGTTAGTTCCCGAACCGGTGGTAGGCATCATGTAGACTTTCAGAAAATATTTGCAAAAATTTATTCTGAATAAAAAATTTTGAGTTTGAGTTTGAGTTGCCGGCCTTTTAAGAAGGAATACACACTCTTTTTGAAGGTTTTACAAGTCATATTTTACGATATCAGATCTACAAGGATGTTGAAGGAAGAATACATTTCTGTATTCTTTCTGTTTCTTTGTCTTGTGTGCACAAAATAAAGTGGCATTGCTGTAGCAAGAATGGAATAAAATTTACAGAATCGCCAGTGCGTTTGCATTTTGCGACAAAGCAACAGGCAAATGACAGCAGATATGCCCGCCTGTTGTATTACTGTCGCAAGATACAAAATCACATTGCATGTCTCGATACATACCCATTACAAGTCTTCGCGGCGTCAGGCTGACAGAGATCGAAGAATGACGGTCTGGGAGACCCCACCACACATTTGACGACCTCCAGAACTGTCAGGTTTACTATCGCCCCGTAGATATAGTCTCTGTATACGATGCCCGCTAGTCTAGCGCTGGCGTAGAGTTTACTCTTCTTAAGGGTGTACTCGTCATCTCTATGTAGTATCGTTTCGACTATCCACATCTGAAATTACAAAATATTAATGCATTTTATTATAAGGGTGACTTTCTAGGAGAACGGTAGTTACGTTCTTACAACTTTTTGAGGTAGAAGTTAGAACAGTTCCTACCTATAAAACCGCGTATAAGCGTGACTTTCTATGAGAACGGTAGTTACGTTCTTACAACTTTTTGAGGTAGAAGTTAGAACAGTTTCTTGTTCCTATAAAACCGCGTATAAGCGTGACTTTCTAGGAGAACGGTAGTTACGTTTTTACAACTTTTTGAGGTAGAAGTTAGAACAGTTCCTACCTATAAAACCGCGTATATGCGTGACTTTCTAGGAGAACGGTAGTTACGTTTTTACAACTTTTTGAGGCAGAACAGTTTGTTGTACGGTGTACCGTTAAAACCGCGACTGCGGTGATCCCAAAAAGTTCTGCTTACAGTAAAATAATCGGCCAAGTGCGAGTCGGACTCGCGCACGAAGGGTTCCGTACCGTTATAGAGCAAAAATAGGCCAAAAATTGCGTTTTTTGTATGGGAGCCCCCCTTAAATTTTTATTTTATTTAAATATTATTATTAATTATTAAAGTACACATAAAATTAAGGCTTTTGTCAAAATTTCAAGCGCCTACTTGTTGTCATCATTGATACCGAGCAAAAAATGTTTGAAAAATCACGTTTGTTGTATGGGAGCCTCCCTTAAATATTTAATTTATTTTGTTTTTAGTATTTGTTGTTATAGCGGCAACAGAAATACATAATCTGTGAAAATTTAAACTCTCTAGCTAATACCGTTCTTGAGATACAGCCTGGAGACAGACGGACAGACGGACAGACGGACAGACATCGAAGTCTCAGTAATAGGGTCCCGTTTTTACCCTTTGGGTACGGAACCCTAAAAAAGAATTGCATTGGAGCTCCTTTGACATCGTTACTGTTAAGCCTGTGCAGCCATGGTACGGTAATACGAGTATTTCTGCAAGAGCATTCGCATTGTCGTAACGTCGACGCACAACGCAACGCAGATGTTTTTCCGTTGTGACGACGGAACGCATCGAAATGTGTATTGTGGCCTCGCTTTAACTGGCCTGTTTAAAGATTGCGCTTGCGTTGATAGGTTGCCTCCAGATTTGCATAATGAAATTCAAAATTGGAACGATCATTCGTCGAATTATTTTTTATAGCTTTAATTTCAAAAGCCAATGTTAGTATTTATAAAAGGACCACAATAATTTAGGCCAGTTTTAGACGTAAGCAAAAAATAAATTAACTTTAAGTCTGATCTTATCGACTTCCCTTTTAACGACTTACTTACCAGCGGGCTTACTGCTTAGTTCAAACTAGCATTTAACCCATCAAGCCCCATAAGCTCACCGGTGAGCGAGACACAATAGAATAACAATAGATTTCCAAGAATCCACGATCGAAGGATTAAAACGGATGCAGACTAAATCGACGCCCCCAAGCAAAAAGTCGGTAACCGAAAAATCCAAATTTTACAGGAGCGATGATTTACTGTTTTTTGTGTATATTTTGGCAACGCGGGGAAATATTTAAAACATTGATATATGAAATAAAACCTAATTTTTTGGTGCATGTAATTGTTTAATCAGTATGCAAATATGTTTAATCATAAGCTAGTAATCTGTGAAAATAAATAATACAGGACAAGTCACGAGTAAAAAATTAAGCTATTAACACTTACAGGGTTATTGCAGTAACTTTACAAAAAACTACCATCCGTAACATTATATTATGGACTTTTATAACGTAATTTATAATGTCAAACAGGGCGCGTATGTTAATATTATATAATATAATAATAATAATATATAATATCTATGGACGCTTCACACCACGTCAGTCTGGCCCCGTGGTAAGTACCTGAAGGACTTGTGATACGGGTACCAGACAACGGAAATATATTTAATACTTTTATACTATACATATATTTAAGATTTTTATTATATGATACACATATTTAATACACATCCATGACCCAGGAACTTTGAAAACTTTTTGTTCCGTCGGCGGGATTCGAACCCGCGACCCCCGGCTTGAGCTGCCAACAGCCCACCCACTGAGCCACAGAGGTCGTCGATATTACGATGTTATTGCGGTTATATAATATTTATGCAGAAACTGTGTTGCTAAATTACATTAGTTTTAATAAGAAATTTAATACAGTGTTAGCACTAATACCGATATTTATTCGACAAATTTATTAATTGTAATATTACAAGGTTTGAAGGAAACACACAGAATATTGTGTAAAAATAAGGTTTATTCATATCAAAACAAATTATTGAACTCTCAAATCAGTTTTATGAAAAACACAAAGTAATTAAAGGGGTCTAGGTCAAGAAACAGACGATTTTCAAGATTTAAACAGGGGACAGGAGACATAACAATATAATAATTTAAATTATGAAAAAAATATATGTGTTAGTTAAGGATCTAACACATTGAAATTCATATTCCATTACACAATATCATGAACTTCACTCGATAGAAAAAAATCCCAAAGTTACATCTTCTTTTAACGAAATTGCCATACTTCTTACATCCAAATTGTTTGGAATTTTCAGATATTTTTTATGAATTAAAGACAAAGAATATATCTAGTTAGTATCGTTTATTTGACTCAATTTAATTGATGTATAAAATAACGACGATCAAAAAACTATAAAATTGGTTCGGCTGGTGCTTTCAGTCACACACTTTGCGCCTGCAATTTTATAGATTTTTGATCGTCGTTATT
This sequence comes from Polyommatus iphigenia, assembly GCA_963422495.1. Taxonomy (NCBI): domain Eukaryota; kingdom Metazoa; phylum Arthropoda; class Insecta; order Lepidoptera; family Lycaenidae; genus Polyommatus; species Polyommatus iphigenia. The sequence goes on from OY730180.1 coordinate 2,750,120, forward strand.
TTATACATCAATTAAATCGAGTCAAATAAACGATACTACATAGATATATTCTTTCTTTTTAATTCATTACAAAAATTATCTGAAAATTCCAAACAATTTGGACATAGTACTGTGGCAATTTCGTTAAAAGAAGATGTAACTTTGGGATTTTTTTCTATCGAGTGAAGTTCATGATATTGTGTAATGGAATATGAATTCCAATATGTTAGATCCTTAAGTAACACATATATTTTTTCATAATTTAAATTACTATATATTTTGTCTCCTGTCCCCCGTTTAAATCTTGAAAATCGTCCGTTTCTTGACCTAGACCCCCTCAATTACTTTGTGTTTTTTATAAAACTGATTTGAGAGTGCAATAATTTGTTTTAATAAACCTTACACAATATTCTGTGCGTTTCCTTCAACACGACAATATTTTATTCTTTAGATTTTTTTCTATACAAGCATGCATAGAATCGTTTTGACAATGGCCTGTTTCAAAAAATCTATGAGTTATAGAAATCGCAAGAAGTTTAGCAGCATAAATAAATAGCGCAAAAATATAACGATTTTTGTTTTTTCCATACCATCCATCTGAATATAGTAAAAAAATTATAAAAACCTCTCTCTTTTTCACTTTTGAAAAATAAAAATAAGGCACTTCCTATTTCTGTGCTACCTCTTTTGGCTATTTGATAATGCCACACATAACAATATCCTATTTTCCGAATAGCATCGTAAACAGTAAAATTGTAGCAAGGATATTTCCGTTTATAATGGAACGCTGACACTTCAGATTGAGGTATACTCAATACCTTTTGCATAGTAATTAGCATTTACCAAAACCATAATGAATTTATTTTACGGCAATAATCCGGTAAACAGGTGTTACCAAAATAAGATGAGAAATATTTATTTGTAAGATTGGGTTACAGTACTTTTGCTCGTAAAGTTTTATAATTTATTTCCGTGCAATAAACATATATTTCATTATATCTTCATAAATATCACTAAGAAAAATCCAGAAAAAATTCACAAGGTGTATTTCAGTCTTCTGATTACGAATTTCACATAACAGGAAAAAGTCCATAATAACACATTACGGACTTTTTGCTTGGGGGCGTCGAAATGACTCTTTGGTCTTTTCTCTATTGCCTGGGTTACACAGTGCGAGCTGACATGCGAGCTGGCCTAGTCAGTTACTAAGGTACAGGCTACAGCTACTTGCACCGTGTGACCGCATCGTACGAGTGGGTTAGTTGCTCGCGTGCGAATTACTACAACACTTTTTGTTTTCACTAGCCACTCGCCACCTGATATACAACTCGACTAGGCGATATCACATGGATTACCTGTGACGTCAGCGTGCATGGTGTGACCCAGGGAGGCGAGTCAAGCTGTTCTTGTACGAGTGCTCAGGCACAGTAGCTGCCTTCGGTTACTTTAGCTGCTCGCATTGTGTAACCTATCCTTAAGAGGCAAATTTCTTTTACTTACAATTACGAAGGGGACTATGGCAGTGATGGCAGCGATGAGGGAGATAGATACACTGTCCCCCATGTGCGGGAAAGAGAGGTCGACATCGTTGCAGCGGAACCCGCTCCGTCGGCTTGGTAACGCCCCGACTTCCAGAAGTATACATATCGCTGCAACTGCGGACAAAGAAAAGAGGATGTTATTGTTAATGGCTAAAAATGATGATATTTTATATTATTCTACTAGATGGATTATTCTACTCTTTTGCGCCAAAATTTTTCGCGGGAACCATGCATTTTTCCGGCATAAAAAGTACCCTACGTCCTTTCCCAGGACTCAAAGTATCTCCATACCAAATTTTAGCAAAATCAGATGAGCGGTTTGGGCGTGAAGAGGTAACAGACAAACAGACAGACAAGCACACTAATGTTAGTATGGATGGTTCACGAAGATAGAGCAGCGCATTCTATCGAGTTGAGTTGGGTAGGTCTAAACTCGATAAACACACAAAAATTTATCAAAATCGGGCAACAAACACTGTAACTTGATTAGTGATTACCTATTATTAGATAAATTAACGCTAAGAAGTAGATATATTATTGACGTACAGTAGCCCTAGCATGGCCACCAGTAGAAATGCGAAAGTATAGACAAACTGTGGACATAAACTTAAGGTGCCATTCCGATCTTTACCGCGGCTAATCGCGGCCGACAAAAATTCAATTAAAATGCCACTTTATGACAGACTATAGTATAATATGTCATAAAATAGGATATTCTTTGAATTTTTTGGACTACAGTCTGTCATAAAGTGTCATTTTAATTAAATTTTTCGGGACGAAAAAAGATCGGAACGACACCTTAAGTTTATCTCCACAGTTTGTCTATACTTTCGCATTTATACTGGTGGCCATGCTAGGGCTACATGAATCAGAATAATGCTTATACCATTTTGCAATTTCCACATTTTGCCCCGAACGGAAAGGATTATTATTTTAGGAAATCCGCATGCATTTAAGATATTTTTAGCTATTGCATAGTTTTTATCACGGTCTTTCGCGGGAATCAAGAAATTCCGTAAAGAAGAAACCTAACACCATCCACTCCGACCTGATCTCCGTGCATCGCTTAACGTCGTTTCAGTTCGGCAGACTTCGGCACGGTGTTTGTGTGCGTGAGACAACGCATGCGTAATAAAATTGCATAAGTTCATAAAAATGCTATGCAATAGCTTTGCAGCGGCAGTCCCCGAGTGCCGCCAGCCCACACGTAATTTTTCTGTATCTTAATATTTATCATGAATTTGAATCGAACTATTTCAATGTAACATGTAACTTTATCAGTAACGATGACTTTATCGGTTTTATAGTACGCAATAGAAAAATCTACTCTACTTTCTTTCACAATTTTGTACAGTTATTTTGAAAAGAGATGTTCGCTCCCACGCTATATCTTACTCGATATATCGCGTGTGTGGGCGCAGTCCTAATTGTGATCGCCTACGATGCTTTCACTATTAACAAAATGGCGAATTGCATCAATCAGAGTTATCGAAAGTTGTATTCGGAAGGCTACTTGAGAATAGTTAATGTGATTGTAAAAACGCAACGGGCGTTGTAGTTCGGGCCGAAACACATGATAGTTGTGGCACCGCACCGCAAAAACGGCGGCAAAACATTCCAAACTCATTACTAAAATAAAAACAATGGGTTGCACTCCGAGAATGCTAGCAGAAGTGCGAAACAGTAGAAGCAGGATATTTTTTCCGTGCAGTGAAAAAAGCGAGCTACTACTACTAAGTGTCTAAACTCTAAACACACTAGGCCGAAGTTACGCGGCGTAAATTCCGCATGTTTACGCCCGCAATGTATTTTAAATTACCGATGACACACTATTCCGTCGCGTTCCGTCCATATTTTGTATGCGTTTGACATTGCGGACGTAATCATGCGGAATTTACGCTGCGTAACTTCGGCCTAGTGTGTTTAGACAGTAAGGAAGATTTCTCTTCAACGCCGCGCGCGCGTTAGCAGCCTATATTCTCCCTAAAATCGAAAAGCCGGTAAAGAAGTTAACGTCTTCAAAAATCCGCTAATTTCAACGTCGCGTAATTACAACGCGGTTGTGAACGTTCATCTTCCGAAATCCACTGTTTTCAGCGTTGAGACGACGCAACGCGGTTGTGATACCGTCTTTATTGCGATCACATTATGCACACAATATGTTTTGACTGTTTTTTTCTAATGAAATACCTATCATCCTACATGAATTATGGTAATTAATACAAAATACCTGTCACACCTCCCACGAGATCCTGACGACCGTGACCGAAGTTAAACCAACAAATCTGTTACAGCCTTCAAAACGAAAGCATATCACTCAACGTTAGCTAAAAGTGTTTAAGAAAGACAAGGTATTGTGAAAAATCGTTGCTAACGTCTTCGAAATCCGTAGGTTTAATTTAGACCGTAACGCGACGCGTAGATGAATTTCTAAATTTGTACTGAATTGACAGATTTCGTGAGCGTGAGACGTCTTGCAAATCTATTAAATCCATACAAATTTAGAAATGCAAACGCGTCGCGTTGCGGTCTGAATTGACCCTTACTCATATTAAATGAATGCCCGTATGTCTGTCTGTCTTACTATGCTTAAAGCTGAAACAAGTTAGATGAGAGATATGGAGATATTTTGTTAGACGGGGAAGGTTAGTTTTGTACAACCATAATTAGTTTACATCCTATGATTCCCGCGCGATAAGCGAAATTTGCAGACGCGGCGTCCTCTAGTTTGTTAAAAGTCTATTTCATCCCTAAGTAGCCCCCTTGAAGATTATAAAACCCCTTAGCCTGTTCCAACCAAAACCAACTATAAGAAGTATAGAGTAAGAGCCAAGGGCAACCAGATCTTCATCATCTTCATTCATCAACATGTCGCTTATATTATGTAGAGTTCAGAACGACCAGCGACTATGGAGTTTAGAGGCTTGAAAGATCTTCAGCTTTCATGAAATTACGAAAATCTGGCTGCCCTAGCCACATAAGAGCCTCCATCATAAGAATTAAAGGGTGCCAAATATCAACTTTTGAGCTCTAAGACTAAATTTTATATAACTTCTTCACGGCAAGTAGTCGCGCTCAGCACCATTGCCGGTACACCCATTCATCTAGTTATCTAGTAATAGAGGATAAAGGTATACAATTGATCCATTACACCCATCAGCTGGACTCAATTACATCCTCCCGCTTACCTCTGCGATTAGCGACGAACTGGGGCATTCGCTATGCAGTATGCAGTACACTGTACAGTGAGCAAAAAAACATTGAAGCAAAAAAAAAACAGCAAAAAATTTTTTTTAACAAGTTGCTATGTTATGTAGTTACTTTTTTACATAAGTAGTTTATGTATCTTCATAATAATTAATTATTTACTACTTATGTTGATGATACATATTCATTAATAGTAAAATATCTAACTATACAATGTTATGTACATGACTGCACTAAAAACTGATGTTAGATTATAGATACCGGTCTTACTCCAAAAGACTTAAACACCTGTTGAATAGTTGATTAGAGGAAAATTCAGTACATGATAATGGTCTCAAAACTACAAAACTCTTCAATAGATGTTTAGATCTTTTGTGGTAAGACCGTTAGTTTCAAAACTTTGGAACGCAGACTTTTCAATAATGATTATGTCCTAATTACTGATTTATGACTGTTCAGTTCAGAAACCACTTCTGAAAACCACTTTGTTTACGATAGATCGAAACTATTTATCGTGAAAGTGTAGCCGCCCTAACAAAATTGTATATACCTACATATTATGTAATTAATAATTAATAAATTATTTTAATAGTCTACAAATTTGTAATTACCTACTAAGTTGTAACTTTTATGTGTGTAAGATTATTCCTTGGCTATTATTGCATTGTAAAACATGTTGCACCTTTAAAAGCATATTATTTTGAATACAGTCTCAAACAAGCAATATTGAACCTTGAAATTATAGACATAAATTTCAAATTTCAGTATCTTTAGTGGTGGAACACGAAATATATTTTTTCATTAAATTAGCGTCTTGCGTTTGCTGACCCTATTTTAACGTGGTGATAAAATAATTTGAACTCTATCGTGAGGACATAAAGCATGTTTTCTAATTTACATAAGTGTTTTAAGTGTAAATTTTATTAAGGTCTTGCATTGGAGTTTTAAGGTACAAAAGGTATTGGTATTTGGTACTTGGTAGGGTAATGGTAAGGGCCCTTTGAGGAAACCCATCGCATCTTTTCATGATTTCCATAAAAGACGCCACTCACCTAGGCCCTTACCCAAGAAGTCTTTGTTAAGTCACTAACTATACTTCCTATGAAAAAGTTTACTTATAAACATAAAAGTTTGTAACGACATCGTCAGTGTTCAATATTCTATTATAAAAATATTATGTACTTAAACTGTATCCTCTTCACTCCCAAACCGCTGAAACTATTTTGCTGAAACTTAGTTTGGAGATACTTTGAGTCCGGGAAAGGATACTTATTTTCGCGGAAAAATGTACTTAATACGTTTATCGCGGGATAAACGAATTTTGACGCAACGGAGTTGTGGGCGTCATTTAGTTTTTGTTTAACTTCGCTACTTGTTTGACCTCTATACCGTATTATAAACAAAGGCAAAGGTCGTTGTACTTTTCTATTCGGGTGTACTAATGACGTCACAGATATTCGATACTATGTAATAATAGCAGTAGCGACTAGCGCCGTACATGGCGAGTACAGGCGAGTACACAAGTGTTACATGATTAATACGATCAGATTTTTTTATAAAATCAGGGGGGCAAACGGAGCAAAGCAACTCCCGTCGCCCATAGACACTTGCAACATCAAAAGAGCTGCAGGTGCGATGCCGGTCTTAGCTCCAGCACTTTATCATTAGTTTGTTCATAAAATTGATCACTTTGACGACATAATAATATTATCCACAGAGAAGTCAACAGAATTATTTAAGGCCAAACAAAAAAATGACGTTTCCCGTCAAGCATGCGAATACATTATACGCATTCGTCAAAAACAAAATTAGCACTGATTTCAAACAATAAACAATTGTCTAACTAAATGTAAATGTGTTTGTCTATGATAATGTTAACTTTTGTTTTTTTAAATTTGCATAAATATTCAGACAAATTACTTTGGGTAATCATAGAGAATTATGTGTGAAATCTTACGATTTATGGTCTAGAATACAGGATATTTAATGGTTTTTTGCATTTGTTCAGGTTAAATGTACAAAAAAGACTAAGAATAATGTTTATAATATTGAGACAGTCGCTTATTATTTTGCTTCAAAAACAATAACAAGGCTGTGGTTTAAATGTAAAATATACCTAATACCTGATAAAACAAAATATACGTACTCTTATGTACGAAATTATTCATACATCAGTCAACGAAAAGTATGTAAGAAAGTTCTTACTAATGCAATTATAAGTCATAAAATTTATATGTCACATTATTTAAATATGACAAATAGACCTGTTTGCAGGGTTTTCACATTTTCTTTAATTAATCATAACTTGTTAATGATTAAAGATCTTAGAACTTGTTTACGTATTTCTCATACACACGTCGACGACAAACATTTTAAACGATCTATAATATTTATCGTAAAATATTTATAAAAAGTGGAATAAACAAAGGTGATAAGACTAATTAAGGTATAATATTATCTGTCTATTAAATAGAGTTTACTGTGTAAGTAGCAGCGCTGAAAAGCAAATTTTTATTTGGTGATTTGTATGGGCAAGCGCCCCAACATCATGAATTTGGCCATTCAAAAGTTTCTCTTTCAGCGCTGCTACTTTCACAAAGAAACATATTCTATACAGGGGACTCATACACACCCTAAAGTGTTATAACTTTTTTTTGTTACACCCTTTATAATACTAAAATATTTATATTTATCGTCCTTAAACAGTATATCTTCATACCTTGTCAGGTAAAAAGAGATAAATCATGTCCTTTTCAAAATAATGTCTTTATTATAATAATACTCCCCACACCGGTTTCGGTGACAGTGGCCGGTTTAATTGAAGCCATGCCAGGTACGCAGGAGTAATTTTATAGTGCCCAGGTGTGTGCGCAGTACACAAGAGCACTCTCTATTCCTTTAATCTCATAACCTAGTGGGACGGAAGACCGACACGACTGGCGAGAGATCATCTTACTTGTCAGACAATCAGGTGATCAGCCTACATTGTCCTAACCAAACTTGGAAATAACATGTTTCCAACGCGGGAATCGAACCCACGACCTCCGAGTCAAGAGCGACTCTCTTAACCACTGGACCACGGAGGCGTTAAGTCTTTATTAATAGAGTCAGAAAGATATAAATAAAGCTTATTTAAAACTCTCCTTTGAAACTTTATTGCCACATACAATTTTACTTACGACTGTACTTTTACTTTTAAGGGATTATTTTTTATTGATTATTACACCTGTTTGTGTCGGCCACTTTTATGTCTGTATTCATTATATTATAATTTAAAATATTCAATTACATTAAATTATGTTTTCACTGTATTTAAAATTATAGTTTTGCCTAAGTTTATTGCTTTGTGTAGACCTTTTTCTTGATACCTTTTTATTTGTCTATACCTCACCTTCTCTTTTTTATTTTATCTTTTTTTTCATCTTTATTTTTCTGTAGAAATTTACCTATTTTTTATTACAAAGCCACAGGCCCTTTATTTTTATAACTCATAAGTCATTTAAAGCTATATGCATTTCCTAATTTAATCACTTTCTAAGCGTCCTGCTCCTGCGTCCTTTTAACTAGTGCCAAAATTAGTAGGCAGGGAGCCAGAAACTCATAATCCAGTAGTTTATCTACTTGGCAACAGATAATATCCTTAACTGGATGAATCAGCAATGAAAATAGGTCATCGTTCGTCAATCGTAGCTGAACAGGATCTAATATAAAATATCTTTATAGCAGGTATTATAAAAGGGAAATAGCAGAACAAAAAAGAATAAAAGCTTGCTTTATCATCGGTAAAAATATGAAAAAAAGAGTTAAATAAACAAATATGGATAAGTACAGATTTCATTTAAAAAAAGTAATAAAAAAATATGAGAATAATGCCCGTTTTCACCAACTACACCTAAAATTTAGGGGCCCCCTAAGCCAATATTCCAAGTTTTGTTCTTGATGAATTGACAACCCCGTAACTCTTAGGTGACGTTTATTTGAAATAAAACAACTATATGCGATTCATCCATCAAACCATTAGGTGACGTTTATAATTTACGGGATGGATTGACGACCCCGTACACTTAGGTGACGTATGTGGCGACGACGACGGTTGCCTTGACAATGAATCTGTTATAGAATGGCCGTCTGATATTTTACTTGTAAAATAGCGAACTCCCATAATTAATATACATATTTACCACAAACCTTCCTCTTTAATCACTCTATAATATATAGAAAAAAGAAAACCGCAATTAAAGGGAACAAAGGGACATGAGGACAGAAAAAGCGACTTTGTTTTATACTATGTAGAGATATACGTCACCTAAGAGTTACGAGGTTGTCAATTCATCAAGAACAAAACTTGGAATATTGGCTTAGGGGACCCCTAAATTTTAGGTGTAGTTGGTGAAAACGGGCATAAGTCTGGCAAAGCATAGACCTATTTTCATTGCCAAAAAAAAATAATAAGTTTTAGAATTAAATAAAATTGAAAATAGAACAATTATTATCATAATCTTTATGATATTTTAGTCTATTTCTCTTCATCATGGCCAGTCTGCTAAAATTGATGATCACTTGGATTGGATTTACATTATTCCAATCCCGTATCCAATGCAGCGCTGCTGGATTAGTATTGGAATAATGGAAAATGGCACTGGAATGCAATTTTGCTGGACTGGTTCATTGGATTGGAATAATGTAAATCAAATCCACGTGATCACCAATAGCAGATGTTTTATTGTGTTTGTACTCTTAACGCCTATGTAACATGATACTTTGTATTTGTTTTAAATTAATCGCTGTGTTGTTTTCAACACTAACTGGCAAGTCGTAAACCTTATCGATTTAACCTCACTATAAATCGTTTAACTCAATTTTAACTTGTTTAAAGTTGCTGTTAAATGTACACTATAGTACAATAGTTTTAGAAATTTAATCCTCTTTATACTTTTTTTTAAGCTTATCTACGAGTATGTTTTACCAGAACTTCTAGAATCTAGAGGTATTTTTGATCTTTTGGTTACTTTTATCAAGTCAGATCAGCCTGGATAAGTGTTTCAATTTAGTAAATTTAAACATATTTTAAAAACTACCCCTCATGAATGCAGTAAAAAAATATTATACATATATTAAAAACATTTTTGTATTTTTTTTCAGCTAATCGCGGCACAAAACTTCATAAATAGAATGTCTGTATAAAATGTCTGTGCCACTTTGTTTTGATTCCATCTTATGCACAGACATTTTCTAGATCTTATTTCTGTGATCTTATGTCTAAAATGTGAGTCCAAAAATATGTTTACAAACTGCATCCACTGAAATCGTTAATTAGTTTGAACATCACCGAATTTATAACATACATTATAAGATCAAATTCCGTAGATAGTGGACACGGCTATTCATTAGAAGCGTGTTGAACATGACTTTTCTCTTTTTAATCTAAATCAGCAGCTTGTCTTAGATTTATTGTTCCTTTATGGCGTAATAAATATGACAGATTGAAACATGGCTCATCTTTTTATGCTTATTATAGCGTATAAAATCTCATAAATTCTTGCTTGTTTTCACAAAAAGATTTTTTTAAACAGTAATCAGGGTGAAGAAAAACGATTATAATATTATTAACTATTAACATTTTTGTTATTATGTGAATATAATGTCTTAATATTCATGAAATACGATTTGTTAATTGTGTTTTTGACATTTGACAAAATCGTCCAGAAAACAAAAAAAAAACGCTTTTTAAAAAAGAACTCATATTTTCAATGCTCAGTGCTTTAAATTGTACTGACAAAAGATGGCACAGTAAACATGAAAAATAAACTGTAACAACAAGAAAAAGAAATAACTGTAAACACTTTTGTTCTAGAACATGAGTCTTAATATATCGCTACATAATAGTATTTCATAAATTACCAATACATAATATTTTAACAAAAGGATGCCACCTTACACGAAAAAAAAAAGAAAACCTTTATTAACTGTATCAAAACACTTTTGTACTCGTCTGTACATTATGTCAGAGTTAAACGGTGTCAGCGTAATGTCAACAGATCGGGTGTCACCGCGGCCACCCAAGTGACACCAGTGACAGCTGACACAAACATTCCTCGTGAAATAGGAGACGCGATTGTTTAGGAAATAACGCTTCGCGGGTTTCGAGAACCGGAAAATTGATACAATTTTGTAAGCATTTACAACTTGCAGGGAAAACAATGCGTTGTTAAATTTTAAAACTGTACTATTACTAATATTATAAAGCTGAAGAGTTTGCCAGGAAACGCGCCAATCACAGGAACTACTAAGTAGTTCAAATTTAAAAATTATTAGCAGACTAATAGAACAAAGAATTAGTAAAAAAAGTGGAAAAACGGGAAAAATTATTCATCTTCGTGTGATATGTGTTGACGCATACAAAGTCGCGGGTAACAGCCAGTTTAGTATGCATCTGACTATCTTAATATGTACAATTTAAAATATAATATACATCGCCGTGCATTTTCTGTCAAACTTTTAATTAAAACTCAAGTACTTGATTAATCGTTAACTTTTTTGAAGTGAAAACTTCTTTAGCGGCGTTGAGCACTTTTGTGGGATGGGTAAGAACTGTGAAACTCGCGTCAGATTCTCGTGCTGATCGAAAAACCTTGGAAAAACCGTAAGACGGTTGGAGAGTAGGGTTTTGTGTCGAACTCGAACTCGAACTCGAAGTCGAACTCGAACTCGAATTGATTGTAAGGGTTGCGAATAATTAAAAAAATCGATTTTTTAAAAATCGATTTTCATAAAAAATGGGATAAAAATTTAATCGATTGTAAGGGTTTCGATTAAATTCATCTAGCCCCAAGCGGCCACATCCGGCCGCGATAACAATGAAAAAGCTATTGTGTCTCGTTTTGCCACGATCGATGGGTTGAAAAAAATCGATTTTTTAATAATCGATTTTCATAAAAAATGGGTTAAAAAAATGCACAACGTTAATAATCAAGTTTTCACTTCTGCCGGCACTCCCGTCCGAGTGCAAGTGATGCAACCCGTCTTTTTTTCTGAGTGTGATCGTTAGTGATTTTATTTGACTTGATTGTGATCTATAGACGTAGGACGAATACCCTTTAGCTCGTTTATTATAATATCATAACATAGCTTTATTTTGTAGAATCGACGTTGTAGCTATAAAAATTGTATCTTACTGACATACATACTTTAACATAATAATATACTATAATATAATTATCGAAACAAGACGCGGCGTAATACACAGAATCACAAGTTATAATGATCAACATTAAAAGTTTCATCAAAATCTATAATTATCAAATCTCATTAAAACTCCCATTTTTCATCGTTAAAACAAAACGAGTCTACAAATTACTTTACCTATACTTATAATATGTATTTCATAAAGCTACCATAGCTTTGTGTTCTATGAATTTGTCAATACTTCCCATTTGTATTATTATAATAAGAATATGGTACTGCCTATTGCATGTTTTGCTTATTAACCATTTGTTTCAGGCCTATACCTATTACCTATTAAGAATTATTGTTATTGACATAATAAATCATAAAGTAAATAACATTTGAAGTCGATTTCCTGTGCTAGTTATCAAAATTAGGGAGATCGCAGACGACAGACTTTTGTGCGATCAAAGTCTGCGGCATCCATACAATCTGATGGCGCGCGCCATGCGGAATGTATGTAAGCCGCAGACTTTGATCGCACAAAGTCTGTCGTCTGCGATCTCCCTTAATGAGAACTAAAACTGCAATTATAGCAATAAATATACAATTTTTTCGATGTTTTAATAAGTTAGGTATAATAATAAATTATAACTTATTAAAACATAAAACAATGTAATAATAAATTATAATGAATAACAAATCTTATAATTATATCCAGGGTATGTATTTAGTATTTACTATTTACCTAAGTAGTCATAACTCATAATATTATAGAGTTCACACTATATTATAGAGTACAAAAGTAGTTTTTTGTGATTTGTATTGAAAAGTGTTCCAGCGTCATGAATTTGCCCATACAAAAGTTGAAAAAAGTTACTATTTCAGCGCAGCTATTTTCACGATGAATTGTATACAGGGTAACATAGACACCCTAAAGTATTATTACTTTGTTTTGTTACACCCTGTTTAAAATTCTCGTGTCGCGACTCGCGATGTTCGTTGTCAAACTCCTCAGAAACGGCTGGTTGTTTTGGTGTGCATCAGTGTGTCCGAGACTTTCGCTTCTTCAAAGCTTTCAAGCATAATATAATGCAAAACAACGTTTGCCGGATCATATACATAATACATATCGTGTTAAAATCGAACGCCTCCGTGGTCCAGTGGCTCAGAGCTCGGCTCTTGACTCGGAGGTCGTGGGTTCGATTCCCGCGTTGGAAACATGTTATTTCCAAGTTTGGTTAGGACAATGCAGGCTGATCACCTGATTGTCTGACAAGTAAGAGCGCCTTCACATTACGTCGCAAGCAGTGCGGCTGCAGCGCGGCTGCCGCACTGCTTGCGACGCGCGACGTAATGTGAGGCAGCCTAAGATATCCATGCGTCGGATAGGCATGTAGAAGTCGGCCTCCTGCATGGCCTTGGATTCAATGAAATCGGCCACCGTCACCGAAACCGATGCGGGAGTTATTATTATGAGTATTTTAATAGGTTGTTTACTTATGGTTAGCTTCTCATCATTACCTGCTGGCCGATTCTGTCTCGTACATTTGTGAGTTAATCACTGAGTTAGTAACGAAACGGAGGAGTGAGCAACGGAACGTCTCACTTTTGTATGCAAGTGAATACAAAAAGTGGCACTTTCCGTTACTCACTCCTCGGGTTCGTTACTAACTCAGTTATTAACTCACAAATGTACGATACAGAATCGGCCAGCTGAGCTGTCAAAACAATCTCACTTGCGTGCGCGAGCGTAAACTTTGACAGGATCGTAGTGTATCGTGTATGAATAATGACAGCTGCGGTAGACGCCATATCGTGACGAATTTCACGGTGTAATTAACATTAGAAGTGAGTTATGAGGTCACTGGTTAAAGTTGTGCATCCAGATTCCAGGTTATAGCTGCTGACAAATGAGCGATCAGCTTTAGGAGGGGGGAGAATTTATAAGGCTCTGGAAAACAGTCTAATTTCTAATAATTGTATTAGGTACCTACATTCTAAGCTTTAAGGAAATAAACTTTCTAAATTCTATCTTCGATCTATGCGACAATTAAGATTTAAGAGCGCCGCCACTTTTTTTTTCTTTTGGCTGTCAAGTGCCAATTACCTAGCATTTTAAAGCCAAACTAGCGTAATTTGTGAGTTGTGACTTGTGACTTGTGAGTCGCAGAATTTCGGCTGGCAAAAATTCTGCTGCATTCAGTTTCATACAAAATTCCTACTTCATTCACACGAGCGGTAATTTTGTGAGTCATGAATCATGATTTGTATGAAAAGATATTTACGCGACAGAACTAAATTCTGCGGCTTACGCTCGTTTGGCCTCACCCATCCATGAAAAAAAAGTGCAATCGGCCCTAACAATTTGAAAAGTGTATAATTCGTGTGTGTTGTGAGTTGTGACACAATTTCTAATCCAAGTGTAATAAACTTATAGGGGCAATCGATATAAGCCGCTTAGCTACTTACCTAATATCTGTTAAGTGAAACCTTTGTAGCTTTAGTAAGGTTTCCGTTGTGTGACATACTCGTATTAATTAGCGCTTAAACAGGTGTTTAACTTTTGAACTTTGTTTACTTTTGCAGCTGTAATATTCTTATAGCACGATTATCATCAACAACAACACAACAATAACATACTTATAATAACTCTGTCATACTACGGTTTGCCTATTCTAAAAATACTCCATTTTTATGCTTAAATTATTCGTAACTCGTAGCATATTGCATATTGATTCGCAAATACTAATCACTTCCTTATCACCTTGATAATGAATAAATACCACTAATAGCGTTTCACACATCAGTGTAAACTGCATGTCTTAGACTAAAATATAAAGTATGAAGATAAAGATGGAACTCAAAACTGCGACTAAACTACTAAGATAATTACGTAGAGGAAATAACTAAATTTAATATTATAAGTTGAGCCCTCAGCCAAGGTACTTACTTCCGTTAATTTCAGAAAAAAAAAACCGAAAAGAAAAAATAATGGAAATAAGGACCCAGAGCACGACACCACAAGCATAGTATCCACAAGTGTAATTTACCATCATTGTTGAACATTTACATTTTTAGAGTGCGATTCCCTTACCTAAACTAGCATAAATTCCCTAAGACCCTCGGCTCTTAGCTCTACCACATGATATTCCAAAACACACAAACCAGCACTCACCAAGCAGGAGTATGGACAGGTCGCTGGAGGTGCCTAAGTCCTGGGTTCAACTCCCATACCTCTATCGCTTGATATTCTTATCCTAAAATCCTCAAGGCCCTACCACGCGACGTATTTTTTGCGCGCTGACGACGCGCGTTTCTGATGCGCTCGTCTTCTGCGCGTTTTCATCGCGTTTTGGCAGATATAAAGTTTAAAACTGGCTCCCTTGCGTTTGCTGAGCGTTCAACTTGCGTTTGTATCGATACAAACGAGCGTAAAAAATTCGTCGAGTGGAAGGGCCCTTAGCTCCTAGCTCTCCCACACCATATTCCAAAACACAAACCAGTACTCACCTAGCAGGAGTATGGGCAGGTCGATCAGGAGATGCCAGAGCAGACCACGACGAGCCTGCATGACCGGCGCGGGGGGCGGCGTGGGGACCGTCTGTAACAATACTTATAATGTAAAGAAGAAGAGAAGAATCCTCATTCATCATCATCATCATCATATCAGCCTATATTCGTCCACTGCTGGACATAGGCCTCTCTCAGTGCCATGTTGGATGCGAGTAGCAGGAGATCAGTCATCTTGGCGTTCATTGAGAGAGCCCTATGTCCAGAATCCTCATTACAAACTTACAATGTACTATCAGAGAAGTTGATTCCTAGGTAGATGGGAGACCTACGTAGTTTGGTCGCGTTACGTCAACGGTCAAACCCAGCGCCTACAGATCACAATTATCATTGAATTGACCAAGTGATCCGACCAAGTGACGTTGGTCTGTCACCTGCCTAGGAATCAATTTCCTCGATGGTACTTAAGAACAACGAAAATCCTTACTGGATATACATTACACTTTAGAATCGGGCCCAAGAGACTTCAGCAAAGTTGTAATAAGTTTAGTAAATTCACGCAGGTGATATCGACCTAACTCGATAATCGATAATAAAAGGTTTAGACGATTTATCTGGATGAATATTGTGGTTATCTTTAGAAAGTCTTTGTAATCTCAAATAAACTTTGTTATATTTTTAAACATATTTTATTCACTGTAATTGCAAATTTTTTTACTTCTAATTTATTAATTTCTAAATTAGGTAAGTACCAAAAAGTTTAGTAACCACGTATTTAATTAGTTACTGCAAATGCACAAAAGAATTTAATAATTCAAAACACACCAACAGAAATTGCATGTTTTTGCAATGGAAACGTTTGCAGCTAAGGTCAAATGATTAATGCTGAAAATACGCAATGCAGATTATTACTTAGGACTTGCTGCACATTCTTCAAATAATTAATGTCACATATTATTTGATTCCAAGCATTAATTACTTTCTGAGTTCTGACCTTCATACGAAGTTGACACAAAACGTGCATGCTATTTGACACTTATCTGCAAGATATTAGGGCCTTATCACACTGGCGATTAGCGAGCGATTTGAAAGCGACGCGACTGCGCAGCGCACACGCCGCGATGACGCCGCGATTGCGCGGCGTGCACGCAGCTTGCCTTCCGCGTTTTGGACACTCAATACCAAAATGGACTCTGACGTCACATCCCTATACGAGTGTACAAAATGGCGTCCACGCCACGTCACGAGGAGCTGCGCTGTCGCGACGTGCACGCCGCGCAATCGCGGCGTGTGCGCTGCGCAGTCGCGTCGCTTTCAAATCGCTCGCTAATCGCCAGTGTGATAAGGTCCTAATTCTGTTACGTAGCACGTTCGTTTACCAATTACCACCAAATTAGGCACCAATAGAAAGACCTTAATCTCAACAAAGTACCTATCTAAAAGAGAGCTATAACATCAAAATCGTCTCGAATTAAAAAAACTTCTAACCTAGTAAAAGAATGTTACCCATTATTATTGTTCTAAGCACCTACCTATATAAATAAAAACTCATAATATTATTATTCTTGTGTTTGTTAGTGTGTTTTAATTTAACAATATCTTATTTTACTACATTAAGCAAATAAAGAATTCTTAGGGCCTGTTTCACCACTTCCTGAAAAAGTGCCGGATAGAGCTATCCACAATTTATTTGACAGATTCTCCATACTCTATCTGTTGCCAAGACCAGCGCCATTCCAAGCGTATCTTATTTATATACCAAACAGAGGAAATAGAAAATTTATCTCACCTATCTCGGATTAAACCACTGAAATTTATCTGTCCTTTTCTTTTGCTTTTAGATGTGGACGCTGAAAAGCTAACACTTATCTACCGGACGTCCAAATTGCTAATAAATTTGACGGTTTACTGACGATAGTAGGATTAACCTGTAAGTCGGTTAACTGTGTAGTAAATAGTTAACTAGTTTATGTCCAGTCGAGATCGCTTTACAAACGGAACGAAATATAATATTCACTGGAACGGGATGAAAGAGCAAAACTTTCAAGAATCAACAATAGAAAGACACGACTTGATTCTTGAAAGACTAAATTTTTTAGGAATCTTAATAGGCAACTCTTTAGATACTTATACTAAAATCAAAAAGTTTGTAAAAACATACTGCTTACTAATAACAAATTAAAGTTGTACAAAAGCCATATAATGGTTTGTTTTTATGTTTCGGGTGTGAGTATATTATGTAACAACTTGTCAGAGCATAATAACTTTATTTATATACCTATTATTTATTGTATATCCAACAGATAAATATGAATATTTTCAACCCAGCCTAATAAAGTTTTTCAACCTTAATCTATCGATTTAATTTTATTCTAAATGACACCTTTGAGAGATCAAAATTCGCAGCTTCGTACGAAAAAGTCGAATTCGAAACTAATTTCACTTAAGTGGTTTCGGAATAGGCCCCCTAGAAAAAAAAGTAGCTGATTACTAACATGGAAGTTTAAACATAATATATTGTAGTTGACGTTTTAATTTACGTGCCGTAACTGTGGTAACTTTAACTGGCGTAGTTAACTCAGTTTAACGAGGCAATCAACTGACTTTGGATAATTGAGTAATCTTTCGTGTATTTTTAGTTGTACAGTCTGTAAAGCAAGAGTAGACGCAGTACAAAATTTTCTAAACGTAATCACGCTCAAAAGGTGTTTTTTTGCTCTTTGTATTTCCACAGAGAACGCTTTTAAATACACTTTAAATACTTAAACCTTGCACATTTTTATTTCGATTTAATAGGGTTTTCATAACTTTATGTGATTTAAAAATTGTTTACTCTTTTTTGTCAAGCTATAATATGTTATATTTAATTTAGACCTGTGTATCCTTTGCAAATAAATAAGTTTATTTGTCGCTTTAGTCATGTAATACAATTATTATTAAAGACGTAAACGGATGATGAAGTGACTAACATTCTTGATTCGTTATTTTTGCATAAAATTATTTCCTATCAAAAATGTGGATTATTTCGACAAAAAATTCAATTAAAATGCCACTTTATGACTATAGTCCTTCGAGCCCCAAGCGGTCACATGCGACCCCGATAACAATAGAAAGGCTATTGTGTCTCGTTTTTCCACGATCGAAGGAATAGTCCTCGTCATAAAGTAGGATTTTATTTGAATTTTTAGGACTGTAGTCTCTATGTCTTAAAATGGCATTGTATTTGAATTTTCTGTCGATCGCGGCTAGTCGCGGTAAATATCGGAACGTTATATCTCCGCTGTTTGTCTATACTAAATACTTTCGTATTTCTACCGTAGGCTTCTTCTGGTATTATAAGTCTGAAGACACTATATACACTAAGTCTATGATATACACTACAGTCTAAAGTCTAAACAGTACAGTCAATGTGTAATCAGTGCTTAACATTATGCTCACTATTCGGGTCACTATAACAGTAAAATGCAACTGCACTCTGACGACAGCGACACTATTTAAAGGGGATTTGAGTGTTTAGATGACCAGATGATTCTCATTCTGATATTAAGGCCGTGTTCACACCAAACTGACTATAAGCCGCTGAATATGAGCGAGCGTTACGCAGTTTATTGTATTTCCATACAAATTCACTTTTTCGTTCACACCTAACTGACTATACGCCATTACGCTAGGCGTATTCGATACCATATATTTTCACGTTCACTTACGTTCACACTGGGGCTGACAGTGAGCCTGCTCAAATTCGGTGGCGTATAGTCAGTTTGGTCTGAACACGACCTAACCAAACAGTCTTGGCTTTTAACTTGGTCGTGGGTTTGTTTTTTTACGCGCATTGGCCCACTAATCACCATACATTCTCATTTGTCACCGCTGTATCTTCTGTCAATACGTGTTGGAACAATGTTGTTTTCAAGATTTGTTCGAAAAACCTTATTATCTGACAAGAAAGTATGATTCATCGGATGGCCATAAAAAACTCGGTCCTGTGCCTGATCTCTCACCACTCACCTCGTGTCGATCATCCGTCCCAATGGATAATCCAAAGAAAGTATCCTTGCCATTTCCATTCAATTATTTACTCTGTGGTATAATGCAATAAAGTTACGCTTATCAACAAGAACAGTTTCCAGAGATATGGAACTGGCGGAGAAATGTAAAGGATTAGTAATCTGGTGTATCAATTTTGTGCCAATCACCAATTACCAGATAGAACTCGAACGTAACTCGATTTCTAATTGTAGAGGCAATGGGCATTGTCCAAAAAAAATCACATGTACTTTTTATATTTTTTTTCGTTGAAATAGGGTATTTTAAGAATATGAATTAAATATTTTTTTAATTCATTGGCTAGTTTTTTTTTAATAAATTTTTAAAGTTTTCGGATCTATGACGTCATCATCGGCGGCCGGCAGCATTAAATACATAAAAATAAAAAAAAAGAGCATTGTCAAGTATCAACAAGGTGTTAAATTAATGCAAGTTCTCTTATTTATGTGAAAACTGATTCGAGAAGCATACCAAAAGTTCAAAACGTAATGTGACGTCATTGAAGGTCAAACTAAGGTTAAACATATTTGTTTAAAAATATAAGTAACTAATGGATATTTTTTGAATTTTTATACAGAATAACGATCACTGACCTTATTCCTCGAAATGTTTTTGTATTGGGCACAATAAAAAAAAATGGACAATCCGGGCCTGAGTTTTGTTAAGGGCCCTCTCTCCCTAAATTAGCAGGTCGATTGTCTCTCAGTGCGAATATCGACGTAAATGACATTAAAATAACATTCATAACAGCGCGCCTTGTACGGTGGCGGTTACGACGCTCGCCGCGTCCATGATAGGGCGAAATAGGAGAAAAAACCTTTTTAAGGCTTAATATAATACATATTTGAAAAAAGTAAAAAAACCAAATTATTAACTTATGTATTGCAAAGCAGTAGATAATTTTTATATATTCTTTTGATAAATAATGAAGGAGTAAAGTGGTTTCATTCAACGATTTGGAGGTGATTTGGTTTTTTATTTCTTTATTATGTGATACCGATAGAAAAAATATGGCAAAACCAAATTACGTATCATATCATGTAGATTACTAATTATTTTTTTCAGATATAATTTCTCTGTTAATGCCGATGAAAAGTTGTTTCATCTGCACGCTTTTTTCGAAAGAGCAGCCTTAAATATTCTTTTTTAATGAGACTGTGGGAATTATGCGTGGAGGCCAAAGGAAGATCTTCCGACCGAGCGAGGTGGTATGCCCGGTCAGGCCGAAGCCCACTTGATACATTTCAGCTGTCGTATATATACCGACGCGCTCAGAAAACTTCGATAGCGCGATGCAGGAATGTTAGGCGAATTATGGGTACCGCCACAACACTCCCCCCCGAAGACCGGAGGTCGAATCTTGAAATCTTGTTCGCTTGAGTCGCCAGTGCCAGAAAGTTCCAGTGAGTCGGAACTGTTGCAGTGAGTCCCAGTGAGTCGGAACTGTAAGCTGCTGCACGGGATCCAGTGAGTCGGATAGCTGCCGAGCGGGGCCGATGCTACTTGCTGACCAGGAGAGATGTGCTCTGCTTGCTGACCGGTCGGTGTAGTGAGAAAGCCCGATGATGCCGATGCGGAGTCGCCCAGGCCGCGGTACATTGCGGCTAGTGGACGAGGTACCCGATGAGGCGATGATGGCTGACGCGGTGCGGAGGGGCGGGGAGTGATGATGATGAAGGAGACGTGTTCTGTCGAGGGTCACCAATGTGGGGTATGTGTGGCGACCCTAAAGGAAGATCTTCCGACCGAGCGAGGTGGTATGCCCGGTCAGGCCGAAGCCCACTTGATACATTTCAGCTGTCGTATATATACCGACGCGCTCAGAAAACTTCGATAGCGCGATGCAGGAATGTTAGGCGAATTGTGGGTACCGCCACAAGACATTATTAATTGTATGTCAAATGTTTATTTGTATAGTTCGTGGAGCGGTAATCGTAGGTACATTTAACATTTTGATGCAACTAAACTGGCCTATATCCCAAAACTATATGTATGTTCATAACAAAAGTTTCATTACAGTCAGTCCGGGTAACTTTGAGCCACTGTACATAATTTTTTTAGCGGTTTTTAAAGCTAGTAACAGTAAAAGTAATAGACAGACACACTTTTTATATATTATCTCTTTATTCATATATATTATAAGTATATATATCTTTATTTATTTTAATGGTCAATGCATGGTCAATGACGTTATTTTATTTGGTGCTCCTTTTGGTATTAAATCTTCACACATTATTAAAAATTTTCAGTAATTATTTCTTGACACAGATAGACTTTCTAAACAAATATTGCTTAAATAATCCATCATATAATTTAAACGTCTTCACGGCTTGAATAACAATTAAAGTGCGAATTTATTTGCAAATCAAAATGGCGCGCTGTCAAGCCTTTTTAGGTTAGCTGTCATATTGACATTTGACGTTGGCGCACTTGCGACGGAAAACATTAATTATTGCGCTGTGCTATTTATTATGAGCACACGAGTGTTAAATGAATACAAGTATTTAAATTATTTAAATCCCTCAAACTATAATATCTATAATTTACAGAATAGCAGAACTTAAGATAGTAAATAGTTAATAGACATGGCATGTCGAGGTAAAAACCGTTTTAAAATGAATTCGTAGTTCTTTGGAGCCATTTCGACATATTTCGTTCACTCTTGCCTAGGTTCCAAAATAAAAGCCAGTATACTGGCCACTGGCCAGTGCTCAAAAAGTCATTTAACCGACGCGACGCAATCTTAGTGTGCACTGGTGACACGAGTGTGACATTATAATAGTAATAATGACTTCACATAGTCAAAAAAAAAAACGTCAATGCACTGTCGTATATTTCGTAAATAAGTAGAAATATGGCGTTGATTCTAGACGTCATAGCACTGGCCATTATACTGGGTTAAATTTCAGAACTTACTAATCATACTTTTTCTTTTATAAAGACTGTTTCTGTCAAAACATCGTTACCTATGTTTAAAATGATTGTAGAAGGGTGTCTAAGCAAACAAAACGCAATAAGTCGACAGTTACAAAGGCCGTAACTAAGATTTAGATAAAACCCCCGTTAGACGCATTAGAACATCTTATCTTAACTAACAAGTTAAGTGTCTGAATACAAAGGGAATGCCATCTGCCAAGTGGGTTAATGTAGAATAAAATACATTCAGGATAAAGGAATAAATTAGGGAACACTTAAGGATAGTTTTGTCGTTTAAAGAAAGTTTTGACGGGTCTTTTAATTTAAAAGTCAGTGAAATAATATAATGTTGTCTATCGAGATAAAAAAGAAGACACGATATTTGTGGTTTGTGAAAGTAGCAGCGCTGAAAGAGACATTTTTTTGTGTTTTGTATGGGACAGCGCCCCAGCGTAATAAAATTGTCCATATAAGTCACAAAACTCGCTCTTTCAGCCCTGCAATTTTCACAGTGAACTTTATGTTGTTACAGTCTGTATAATTAATCAGCCTGACATGTCTATTGATCTCCTAGCTCTACGCTGACAATATCTACTTATCAGAGCCCTTCGCAATGCATGGCTTTCTCCATGGTGAAAGACAGATCGCGATAACATGCGAAATCGGTCAACAAATCGACAAAACTCAGCACTAGGCAGTACAAGATGACAGAACAACATTCTGATTTCTGACATACCTACAAGCATTATGAAGCACTTCGATGACATTGTCATGCCACAAAATCCTTGTGCGTGTGTAACAGCTATATCTTTACAAGATGGTAGCGTTTCTGATTGTGGCTACGCGCCAAAATAACCTAGTAAGGTTTTACAACGGGACAAAGAGACACACTTCACTTTAATTTAATAAGGAGTTTGTCAGAAAATGTATGAAGATTATGTGAAATCTTCAATTAAAGCTAGTCTTCCTCTTAAAAGGCCGGCAATGCACCTGTAGCTCTTCTAATGTTGCGAATGTTCGTGGGGGACGGTAGTTGCTTTCCATCAGGTGATCCGTTTGCTCGTTTGCCCCTTATTTTATAAAAAAAAGTTAAATAATCATTAAAATCTATGAATGCGGTAGTTAGAAACTTTCGGTAAAGTCAACGTCGTTCTAAGGTAACTTAAAGGCTGGCAACGTACCTGCAACTCTTCCGATGTTGCCACTGTCCATGGGCGACGCGCGACGGTAGTTATTTTCTTTCAGGTGAATCCATACTAATATTATAAGCGTGAAAGTGTGTCTGTCTGTCTGTTACCTCTTCACGTCCAAACCGCTGAACCGATTTTGCTGAAAATTGGTATGCAGATATTTTGAATCCCGGGACAGGACATAAGCTACTTTTTATCCCGGAAAAGGTACGGTTCCCGCGCGATAAACGAGTTTTGGCGCAACGGAGCTGCGAGCATCATCTAGTAACTAGTTTCATATAAAACAACTTAGGAAAAACTCACAATATGTCTGTCTGTTTGTAAGTTTGTAACTCTATGTCACGGTGACAATTGTTATCAAAGCTTGTGCAACGCTTTCTTCGGGAACTTTTGTACATTTCTTTGACCTTTTATCACATGCACCGAGGTCCGGGTGACGTAAGTTCACTTGGTCTAAGCTTTTGAAAACTTTCAAAGCTTTTGTTGTGCTAAAAGCTGAGGTAGAGCTTTCGTGCATTTCCTTTCTTAAATTATGTATAGGTGCGGCTGTGGCAAAATGTCAACAAGAATTGATAAGAAGACAAAGACGTGTGTTAATCTCTAGCATCTTAGCTCCGAAACAGATTATAATAAATAAATATATGAATATTATTTTATTTATTATTAATAGGAATGTATGTTTATTTGTTTCCACTTTACGCTTAAGTAGCTTAACTGAGTTTGACAAGGTATGGATATATGTATTTTGAGTCCAGGAAAAAGACAGGATAGTTTTTATCCCAGAAAACTGTATGGACACTATATGGGCCAAGATGCCTGACTTAAATAAATATGTAAATCTATACTAATATTATAAAGCGGAAGAGTTTGTTAGTTTGTTTGTTTGAACGCGCTAATCTCAGGAGCTACTGGTCCGATTTAAAAAATTCTTTCAGTGTTAGATAGCCCATTTATCGAGGAAGGCTATAGGCTATATTTTATCAAGCTAAACTAATAGGAGCGAAGAAATAGAGGAAAATGTGGAAAAAACGGGGGAAGATTATTTTAAAGGGCTTATTTGAACGCGCTAATCTCAGGAAGTACTGGTCCAATTTAAAAAAAAGACGGGTTGCACTCCGGGAGTGCCGGCAGAAGTGAAAACTTGATTTTAACGTTGTGCATTTTTTTTAATCCATTTTTTATTAAAAATCGATAATTAAAAAATCGATTTTCTTAATTAATCGAAACCCTTACAATCGATTAAATTTTTAACCCATTTTTTATGAAAATCGATTTTTAAAAAATCGATTTTTTTAATTAATCGAAACCCTTACAATCAATTCGAGTTCGAGTTCGAGTTCGAGTTCGACACAAAACACTACTCTCCAACCGTCTTACGGTTTTTCCAAGGTTTTTCGATCAGCACGAGAATCTGACGCGAGTTTCACAGTTTTTACCCATCCCACAAAAGTGCTCAACGCCGCTAAAGAAGTTTTCACTTCAAAAATTCTTTCAGTGTTAGATAGCCCGCTTATCAGGGAAGGCTATAGGCTATATTTTATCACGCTAAGACTAATAGGAGCGAAGAAATAGAGGAAAATGTGGAAAAAACGGGGGAAAATACTTGAAAGGGCTTATCTCACGAACTACTGGAGCAAATTTTTCTGTTTAATTTGACACAGATAAGAAGTAGACCACGTGAAGGATCATAGGAAATTTTTTATGGACTAATTTGTCTGTGAAATATCTAATTTACGCGGGTGAAGCCGCGCGGATCGTCTAGTTATAGTAAATTATATTTATCTATGTAAAACTAGGATGCCAGTATACAAATACGCTACATCACACAACACCGATACCTTTCAATAGCTTATCTTAATTAGCACCTGTACCTGTTATTCACAGAGACAACTCTATTACAATAGTAAATTGCCATAATCAGTGTCGCTAACAACATCATAAATAACTAATAACTTTACAGACAAGCGGAGATAAATGAAAGCTAGAGATTAGAAATAAGAAAATATTTTGTGCTAGATCAACCTTTCCCAAAGTGGGCGATAACGCCCCCTTGTGGGCGCTGAAGGTCTGAAGGGCGGTGTGGGACCCAGAAAAAAATGGGGGCGTTGCGTATAGGGGCTTGGGGGGTGATTTATTTGAGTACTCTGGTGTTTCGTCCCAACGTTTTTGGGCCCACTGGGACCAATGGCTTTGACTTTTTAGTTTTTTGCTAGCCCTACGGATATAAACCCGACAGTCATAAAAAAATATTATTTGGGACCAATCGCTAGATGAAAAAATGTAAAAAAATCATATCTGCTCATTGGTCCCAGTGTGCCCAAAGATCTTGGGACGAAACAACAGAGTACTCATTTATTTAATCAGAATGCATTTTATATTGAAACAATGGGGGTGCTAAAACATAATTTGTTCTTAAAGTAGGCGGTAGACAAAATAAGTTTGATGGGAACCTCTGCTAGATGATGCCCGCAAGTCGCAATATGTAACATGAAAACGTAGCCTTAATGATGGGTTACCTAATAATATATTTTTTATTATCTTATTTGGATAAATACACTCTTTGTAAGACTGACCAATGAGCAAACTTTGCCTGATGGCAAGTAACGCATCATGTGGTTGCAAGACGCAAGTGTCTTGTTAGATCTGACCCCACTATAACTAACCAGTTAAATTATTGTTTTATAAAGCTACGTACATACTGACGTATTTATTTGTAAAATTAGTAAAACATTTAAATCATTAAAGCTGTCCCGGTGAACTTCGTGTCACTTTAAAACCTTCCCTGGACTTTTACGAATATTTTAAGACTAAAATCAGCCCAATCCGTTCAGCTGTTTTCGAGTTTTAGCGCGACTAACACATTTGAAAATCCATTTTTATATATAAGAAAGATTAATATTTAATTCTTCGCTCGCAGAATCTTGGGAATGCTATTGTATTCTATTGTTGTCGCAATCACCGGTGCTCTTATGGGGCTTGAAGGATTAATTTATACACTCTAAAGTTTTAATCTCTGAAATTTAGTTGGTATAAAAGAAAATTAATAAAAAATTATCTATTTAATCTTTATTCTCATCATTTTTTGTTTTCATTCCATTATTTTCTACGATATCATATCCATCTACAATGTAGATGGATATGATATCGTAGAAAATAATCTACATAATAATTTATAACCATTCGTTCTGCTGCAAGTTATAATCAGAAATT